>FR990063.1:6136295-7462591 GCA_905404095.1 Glaucopsyche alexis | reverse complement strand
ATGCCTATGTCTTTAAATTTTTCTCGTAATGATTCCCTGGGGCGTATTTTATAGATAGCGCGAATCGCTCTTTTCTGTAACACAAATATAGAGTTTATACGGCCTTCTCCAGCACTCCCCCACAACAATATGCCATACGACATAACGCTATGAAAGTAGCTGAAGTACACAAGTCTAGATGTGGCTTCGTCTGTAAGGTAACGCATTTTTTTACAGCAAATGCCGCAGAACTGAGCTTTTTTGAGTCTTTCTATATGAGGGTCCCATTGGAGCTTACTATCTAGCAGTGGCGAAGCGTGTATAGAAGCCGATTCCCATCGGCTTCCCTTTTGTGTTGGATACATTTCAGTAACTATGACAAATTAGTTCGAAAACTAATTCACTACAGCAATGACTTATTGTACAAGCTATAGCGTGATGTAGGGCCGCGCAAGCGCCATCTATGCAACGGACATCACAATATCACATAACCCGATGAATAACGGCTTATCGCATTGTATAAAAGACCTTATTTCGTTCGAAATAAAGTTGAAATTTAAATATGCCGTCCTATTGGATGGCCAGTTCGAATTTTGAAAATCGTAATACAGTGTCTGAGTGTTTCAGTAATGAAATATATGTTTCATTCTATAATAGTCATTATTTCGTTTGTTTTAAGGTTAAATTCAAACTGTAGGCCTGATGGCTCTTATTACGTTTTGGAAATGAATGACAAAGTATTTGTACAATTTTATTGGTCGAAATTATCATTAAATAAGCCGCTCGGAGACCGGTTATGGTCTCTCATTGGTTGAAAATCCCAAACATTAGAAAATTTCTTTTTCCATTTTTATGCAAACGACAGTCGACTACATTCCATATTATGCGTTGTAATTTCGTTATAAATTATTCGCTAGTTTCTTGTATTATTGTAATTTGTAGTGTATACTGTAGTGTAAAATATTATATTTATATTGTGAAGTGTACTTCTTTGGATTGTAAATTGCATTATTGTGGTGAGTAGATTCTAGTAGGCATAGTATTTACATTATTGAAACGATCGTGAATTTCTTAAAATGGCGTTAATACATATTGAATCAAACGAAACTCTAACTCTGTACCGAAATATATAGAATCCCACGAAGCAGCCTCTAGGTATGTATTTACTATGTACTTGTTTAATATGCATAAAGACCATAGTGGCTTCCCTCTGCGGAAAAACCACCCTTCGCCACTGCTATCTAGGGTGATGCCCAAGAATACTGTCGATTCGACAAGTTCCAAATCCTCGCCCTTAATTATGTGCTGTAGATTTTTTAACATTCGGTAGAGAAAATCTTATGCACTTTGTTTTGCTTTCGTTAAGCAAATGATTATTTGAATTAAACCACAATATTTGAAATTGCACTATTTATTTTATCAAAATTTATCGTGCGTCGATGAAGTTTAAATAAAAGCGACGTGTCATCGGCGAATAGAACAATTTCATTCTTATCTTTTATGAGGTAGGGTAGGTCATTAATATATATCAAAAATAGATAAGGGCCAAGAATGGATCCTTGTGGCACACCCATTCCAACAAAGGCCCCTGGTGATCGCTTACCATTAATGTCAACTCTTTGAATTCTGTCTCTTATGTAGGAAGTCAAAAGATCCAAAGATCTGCCTCTGATTCCGTAATGATGCAATTTTCTTATCAATGTGTCATGGTGTACACAGTCAAATGCCTTGGACAAATCACAAAAAATACCCAAGGCATCATGTGACTTCTCCCAAGCATCATAGATATTCGATAATAACTCAATACCAGCATCTGTAGTGGATTTCCCTTTAGTGAATCCAAATTGTTTGCAATGTAATAGTTTATTAGTATTAAAATGTGGTATTAGCTGATTCAAGATTATTTTTTCAAAAATTTTACTGAATACAGGCAGTACAGATATTGGTCTGAAATTAGTAGGATCGGTCGTTTCACCTGATTTGAAGACAGGGATTACTTTACTATATTTCATCATGTCAGGAAATACTCCATAATCAATGCATTCATTAAATATATTAGCTAGTTCAAGAGCAACCGAATCTATAAGTGATTTTAAAATAAATATATGTCGAAGAGGTTAATATTTTGTTGCTGAATTGACAAGCAAGTCAATAGTACGGAAGTATAATCGACGGGAACACTAGCGCCATGTGGTTTGGTGTTGATAGAATCCGGTCGACCAGTTTGCGCGCTCGGTGTGGTGGAGTTGTGATCACGTTTTCCCTCCAAGGAATGATCATAGATTATTATGCTACCAACCGTCGTGGCGGCAAGTGGTTCGGCCCGGGGACTATCGGTGTTCTTGTTAGATAGTGATAGTGAATATAAGTGCTAAGTAATGAAATAAGTGGAGTCGTTATTATTTTAATAGACAGTGAAAAGTAATTAAAACAGTGTGAAGTGCTTAGTTTTAGTACTATTGAGAATAATGGCGAAGTATTGCTGTTTCTCCTCATTTTGTAACCAACATTACCCACAATAAGCCCACAGTGTTAATTTGAGAGCCAGTACTTTAATATAGTGCGATATTTGAAGCATGTTTATCCCATGTCTTCTACATATAGTTATACCCCATAGGTCTGCCGTTTTTTTTTACGTTTATCATTTTAAAAGCCTTAATAATATCTTGTTCGTTCACAGGCTTAAACTTAAAATTAGTTTCACAAATAGGTACATTTTCTTTTAATAACGACTCTGCTATATCTTGTGAAGAGTTTAATGATTTAGTGAGAGAGACTGGTACGTCGGTAAAAAATCTTTCACTTTCAACTTAGATACGTACCTGATATGTGGAAAGTAGCAGAAGTCATAATGCTGCCAAAACCTGGGAAACCACCATACGAAACAAAATCGTACAGACCAATTTCTCTACTACCCGTTATATCGAAATTATTTGAAAAGCTATTTCTCAAACGCCTTAAACCAATACTAGAAGATAGGAATTTAATTCCAGACTATCAGTTTGGTTTTAGAGAAAAACACTCTACAATTGACCAAGTACATAGAATTACTACGTTAATAGAAAAAGCACTAGAGGAAAATAAAGTCTGCACAACAGTCTTCTTGGATGTAGCACAGGCTTTTGATAAGGTTTGGCATAAAGGCCTTATTCACAAAATTAGGAAATTTACTTCCAAAGCAGTTCGCTGATATATTAGAGTCTTACTTAACACTCAGAATGTTTAGGGTGAGACAAGATGAAGCATACTCAGAGCTTAAGCATATAAAAGCTGGAGTACCTCAAGGAAGTGTTCTAGGCCCGGTCCTGTACCTACTTTATACTTCTGATATTCCAGAAATAGAAAATAGTACCATTGCGGCCTTTGCAGACGACACAGCCATAATAATAATAATAATAATCTACCTAGCCGTTTTCGGCTTCAGTGACTTGGTGATATTTTTTTTTTTTTTTTTTTTTTTTTTTTTTTTTTTATTATTTATTTATTTATTTTTTAAATATTGTGCTTTGCTCTTATATGGCTAATTGTACCCAATCCTGGCAGTAAAGGTTCGAGAGCAGGATTCGCATGTTAAGGTACCATTAACGTAATTATATTGTATATTAGAAGGCGGTTTTGCTTTCAGTTGGTCACGTTTAGAATCAAGTTCTCGCCTTCTTTCTTCCTCAAATGACAAAGTTTTGTCGCGAATATGTCGTCTCCACTCTGATCGGTTCTCAGCCAAAGTTTCCCAACAAGAGGGTTCGATATTGCATCTCTTCATGTGTCTTTTCTGAACGTCTTTGAACCTTAGGAACTGGCCACCACTTTTTCGCTTACCATGTTCAAGCTCAGAAAAGAAGATGCGCTTTGCTTTCCTCTCATTGGACATCCTGACCAGGTGCCCACACCAACGCAGCTGCCGCCTCATTAGATATGCCTCTATGCCGCATACATTAGCTCGTCGGAGAACATCAGTATTGCGAACACGATCCGACCACTTGATGTTCATAATGTCGCGTAAGCACTTTAGATGGAATCTGTCTAACATACGTATGTGTCTACGATAGGGGCACCACGTCTCTGATGAGTACAAGATGTTAGGCAGGACAATCGCCATATACACCTGTATTTTGATACTCAATTTGATGTTGTGGGAGCGAAACACTCGGTCTCGGAGTTTGCCAAAAGCAGCCGTAGCAGAACCAAGTCTGCCATTGATCTCTGAGTCGAGGTCGCCTTTGGCTGTTATAGTGCTTCCCAGGTATTTAAATTTTTCAACTTTCTTCAGGGCTTGATCATCGACGAGTATATTCACTGGAGCTTGATGTACAGCATCCATAGCCATCACTTCAGTCTTGGATATATTTATCTTCAAGCCAAACCTGGAGCAGGTGTCGTTCAATCTAGTTATAAGATTCTGAAGTCCTTCGGGAGTATTCGCAACAAAACACAGGTCATCCGCGTACATAAGCTCGGTAATAAGATCGTATGATACCTTTCGACGAGATTTTAACCTAGTAAGGTTAAAGATACCACCATCAGTGCGATAACGAACGCGGATGCCCTCGGCATTATCTTTTAGAGTCTCCTTCACGACAGCAGAGAAATAGATAGCAAATAGTGTAGGTGCTAGCACACAGCCCTGCTTTACACCGCAGGTTACTGGAAATTGCTCCGAATGTTCACCATTGACGACTACACAGCAAGTCATGCTGTCGTGAAGAAGTCTCATCATACGAATTAATTTATCGGGGCAACCTGATTTTGACAGGACTATCCAAAGGGCCTCCCGAGGCACACTATCAAAGGCTTTCTCAAGATCAATGAAGCACATATAGAGAGGTTGATACTGTTCTCTGCTTTTCTCTTGTATTTGCCTCAGTGAGAAAATAGCTTCGCAGGTGCCTCTGTTTGGTCTGAAACCAAACTGGGTCTCGGGTAGCAAGTCCTCCGACAGTTTCATCAATCGACCCAATATTACCCTTGCAAGCGCCTTTCCAGCAGTGGAAAGCAGTGAGATTCCCGATACGAATTGCACTCTGATCGATCGCCTTTGTTTTTATATAGAGCACATATGAGTGAAACCTTAAAGTCTGAGGGAATTTCTTCGATTTCCCATATCCTGCGGAAAAACTGCCATACTTTATAGTGCAACTCATCACCTCCATATTTCAGTAGTTCCGCTGGAACATTATCTACTCCAATTGCCTTCTTGTTCTTCAAGGCTTTTATAGCATTGATTACTTCCTGTAGGGTGGGAGGAGCTACCAGATCTTCATTTGGGTTTAGTGATGTTAGAGTTCTCAGATAATTAAGATCAGCTAATCGATCTACGTTTAACAAAGTGTTAAAATGTTTTGCCCAGCGGTGAAGTGACTCATCCTTAGAGACTAAGAGATTACCGCTTAAAGATCTTATTGGCACATTAACTTTATGTTTACTACCCAGTAACCTCCCTATTTCTCTGAAAAATTCTCCAAGCTGGTTTGTGTCTGCAAGATTTTGGATGCATCGTACTTTATTCTGCCACCATTCATCCTTTGCCATACGAGTAAGTTTTCTGACTTGAGCTGTACTCTCTTTAATTTTTTTCTGAGAAACAGCTGTCTTATCCTGCTGTCTAAGGAGTTGACGATGTTTCGTTAAGCTTCTGTAAGTAACTTATCATTATCATCAAACCAGTCTTCACATGTACGAGGTTTGTTACCTAAACTTTCTGTGGCAGCATAACAATATTATTAGATAATAATTTCCAGTTCTCATCAGTATTTGCATCCTCAAGATTTATGTTTTCTATATTAATGTTAACAGAATGTATGTACTTAGCGCGAGTTTCATTACTTTCTAGCTTTTTAGGTATAGACCAGTTGGTTTGGTCCTGCACGATCTGTGTCGTGGTTTTAGGCGTAAACGCATCTTAGTCACAATCAGTCGGTGATCAGACCAACAGTTTGCGCCGCGCATAACGCGCGTTATTGTGACTTCGGAAATATCCTGTTGCCTAACAATGGCATAATCTATAAGGTGCCAGTGTTTCGATCTTTGATGCATCCAGGTGGTTTTGTATTTTGCAGGCATTCTAAACATGGTGTTGGTAATTGCCAGATGAAATTGGGAACAGAACGTCAATAATAATTGCCCATTACTATTCATATTTCCAATGCCATGGTGCCCCAATACACCAGGCCAGGCGTCAAAATCCCGCCCTACACGTGCGTTGAAGTCACCCAGGAGCAAGACTTTTTCACTCGGCCGAATTCTAGTCATTGTTTGGGAAAGTTCGTGATAAAATTTGTCTTTTTCGTCATCTGATTTATCTAATGTTGGGGAATACACGCTAATAATATTTAAGTGCCTGTGTTATTGAGGTGAAGCCGTAGAGAAATGACCCGATCAGAGATTCCAACCGGACGTTCCACTAGTCTACAGGCAATTGTATTTTTAATGGCGAAGCCTACGCCAGATCTTCTAGGTTCAGATGTTGGTTTACCTTTCCAATAGAACGTGTAACCACCCCCACGCTCGACGTACTCCCCTTCATCAGGTAGGTGGGTTTCGCTGAGAGCAGCTATATCTATATTATATCGTCTTAGCTCTCGAGCCACGATAGCGGTTTTACGCTCTGGGCAGATGTTATTGGGTCTATCCAGGAGGGTGCGGACGTTCCAAGCACCAAAAGTCATATAATGTAGTTTGACCATTGTAGTCCTATGTTTTTTCTTAGTATTTCGACCACGTTGATTTGGGATGCACAGGCAATCGTGGTTACTACCTCCCATAATTGTTGGAGTGAGCATTTGTTTGGGACACCTTTTCTAGCCCCCTCCCCGGCTGAGCGAGGAAAGCAGTGCCTCTCTAAATAGAGCTGCTTTGTCGCTGAGGGTGCTGCCGAGCCACACTGTCACCCCAATGCAGTGCAAGAACGACCACTCTCCCTCAGCCGCCCGTGTGCAGGTGTCAGACAAAGCCCAGCATACATCAGTGCCAGACCTCTCTACCTCCACCCATCGCCACGGGACTTTTAATCTCGGAGTCCATAAAACATAACCAAGTCAGATACGCAGGAGATATTTAAGTGCACAAGTGTGCGCGCAATACCCAGGTGCACTCTCTCGTCTACTCGTCCTTGTTCTAATGGAGCGGTAAACCGTTACGATTAGAGAACGGGTAGATGCAGTTTCTGGTCACGATATATTTGTCCTATCGTTACCTTCAGGCCATCAACCTTTGCCTGGTTGTCTTGCCACTGGAAGTGGATTGCGTTATCGCCAAGGCAAACTGCACTAACTAGTACGGGGACAAACCGCACAAACTCCAATCCTGAGACACATGATCTCACTTGAATGGCATGTGTGTCAGAACTGGAGTCCCCTCTACCAGGTTTAGCCCACGAGTCGACGTGGTATCCCGGGGTGTGGCCGCTGCGTGCTGACAGCTACTTGGAGCCACTGGTGAGAGGATTGTAGGCTATTAACGAATTTAACGATAGCTCCTGTACCATCTAGAGACAGTCGACTAACAGGAGTAGTCGCTAATTAAACCTACTACACCCGACGACACAGCCATAATGGCTACGGGCGAGACACAAGCGGAAGCAGTGGGAAAAGTACTAAAAGCTATCCATACAGTATATCAATGGACGAAAAAGTGGAGAATAAAGCTTAATGAAACAAAATCAATTCACGTAGATTTTACAAACAAGAGACCAATCTATCATCCGGTATATATTAACAATACTGTTATACAGCACGAAAAATACAGCTAAATATCTTGGCATGACACTGGACACAAAGCTCCGCTGGAAAGCTCATGTTAAAAAGAAGCGCGATGAGTTAGAGCTTCGCTACAGGAAAATGTACTGGTTACTTGGAAAAAAGTCAACCTTAACAATACATAATAAAATACTCTTGTATAAACAAGTCCTTATGCCTGTGTGGACTTATGGTATTCAGCTATGGGGGCTGTACCAAAAAAAGTAATATACTTATTATACAAAGGTTTCAAAATAAAGTACTTAGAGGTGTTGTAAATGCACCTTGGTACATTAGAAATGAAGACCTACATCGGGACCTTAAGGTGGATATGGTTTCAACTATCATCAAAAAATACGCCGAAGCTCATGAAAAAGACTTCACCATCATGTGAATGTTGAGGCTATCCAGCTCCTCGACAACACGGGCATAGTCAGAAGACTGAAAAGGACAAAACCTTTCGAGTTAGTGTGTTAAGTTAGTGTTAAAGTCAGTGAAGTGTGTGACTGTGACAGAACACAAACAATAATGTAATCCTTTATAGAGACTATAAGAAATGTGTTGATGGACGCAATCTTAGTTTACTCTACATATAGCAATTTAAGGTTAACGTAAAATTACTTATTAGTCTAAGCTAGGCTAGATTGTAATGCTTATGAAATACCTAATAGGTACTTCATATAATAAAAAAAAAAATCATTTTTAACTTAAATTTAGTTATAGAATTACGAACTCTTCCAGTCTCGTCATTAATTATTTTCCACGTAGTTTTTATTATGTTACTACTATTTTTTATCTTCGAAGCAATAAAATTTGCTTTTGCCTTTTGGCAGACTTTTTTAAAAATTTTTGAATACACTTTAACCCTATCTTTAAACTCTTTGCTAAAGTTGTACTGTTTTTCACTGTACAGATCATAGAGTTTTTGTAGGCTCTTATGTATACCCACTGTTGCCCACTCACTAAAGCTAGGTTTATCCGCCACCACTATATTAAATATGTTACTAAATGTATTAAAGAAATGAAATGAAATGATGTTTATTTGGTAAAAATATGGTTACAATAGGTGTTATAGTAGACCGCATATTTTGTCGCATTAACGACGTCCAAATACTTATATTAACTAGTTCACAATTATTTTATTATTACTTAAAGGTACATTTTAACCATAAACAATTTATTATTATCATCATTCATTAGTCAAAATGACAGTAAGACTCATTAGAATTTTTATCACGGAAATCAAGGGGAAGTTGTGAGTGCCAATTTAATTTAAATCTCTCTATCCGTGCTTTAGTCACAGGTACATAGGTAATTTCCTTTTTTATAATTTCTTTGGGTCTAGTTACTAATTTTACAAATTGGCCTATGTGGTCGGATTTTATGTTGCTAATAATTTTGTTTTCAATTATAAATTCTCTTGAATTTGTGAATATATTATCTATACACTTGGCTGAAGTGTCCGTAATTCTAGTTGGTTCCATGAACAATGGTAGTAAGTTGTAGGAACTAAATAGGCTGATTATTCTAGTACTTAAGGGACCGACTTCTAAAAGGTCAATGTTAAAATCTCCACATATGAAGATCGTTTTATTAGAATTTGTTATTTTAAATAATGTTTCTTCCATTATTTTTTCAAATGTTTCATATGAGGCATTTGGCGGGCTGTATACACTTACTACTATACTCCGTTCTAACTCTACACATGCTATTTCAATTTGGCCTTCAACAGATAAGCCTATGATGTCTTTCCTATTCTTAAACTTTATATTTTTATTAATAAAAATTAAAGAACCTCCTCGAATAGCATGTGATCTGCAGAAGGAGCTACCAACTTGGTGATTGCTAAAGTTAAACATAAGCTCATAACTCCTAAGCCAATGCTCTGTTACACACAGAATGTCAATACAGAAAGAGTTAAAGTACAATTCTAATTCCAACAATTTACTATTTATACCTTGAATATTTTGATGTACTAAGTTTGTAAACTTTATATTTTGCTTAAATTTTTTATCATTGTTTATTATGCGATTAATATTCTTAGTTTCTTTATGACAACATTTATTTCTACAGTTTACGCAAGAGGTTAACTCTATTGTCTTATTAATTAATTTAAAGAAGTTGGATTAGCATCCACAGTCTTGTAGTACCTACTAAGACTATTTTGCTCAAAAGAAGCATTATTTTTAACCAATTTTTTTTTTAAGTTCTTGGTAAATATATCAATAAAATATGATAGCGAAACTGCTATCTGCTTTTTGTAAAAATTAGAAAGGTAACATCTACCTTTAGTCACGTAATATGCTCTGTTAATAAGTCTATTAATATCGATCACATGTACATTATTATTATTTTGTGAAATAGTGTGCAAAGTCATATTAAGCTTATATCTAGTATAATTTTCAGATTGTGTTAAGGTGTCGCTATAAGGAAGTGTAAAGATAGTTATATTTCTAAAATTTGAACATAGTTTATCCATATAATTAATTAAATCTGATTTCTTTACCCTTCCTCTATTTCCGACACAAATTATGTTGGTGTGTTTGTTTAGTGAATAATTTTCGATATTTTTTTTCATTATATACTCTAAGTTAGAATTTGAATAGCAATTATTAAATATAGAGTACATCGTATTGAAGTTTAAGAATTTAGTTAAGTTTTTTCCTATGTCATCACTAAACATCACACTTTCTAAACATATTTCTGGCTTATTTTCATTCAGGACTGAAGTAGACGGTGTAATACTGCTAAGACTCGATGAATCCTGATCCGGGCCAGCATCACAACAACAACCCGCCAAAACTCTTGTTTCAAGGCTGTGTTGGCTACTAAGCAAAGCATCCATGGCTAAGTTAAGTTCCCTTAACTCCGCTGTGGATTTGTCATATAAGCTGCTATAATGGTTTAGCGAATGCTCTGCCCTTTCTACTTTAAATTTGAGGTCTTCAATGTCATTTTCATATTTTATTCTGTTGTTATTTATCTGTTCTGTATACTTTTGTAATTTATTTAACATAGATCGCTTATTTATTGGACTAATTATCACTTTGTTTTGTTTTTTTAATAACATTTTTGTCTTCTTCATGAATTTATTAATTTTAATGTACTTTTTTATTTTATTTCTACTGATAGTATTTATTTTGTTTTTATTGGAGGATACTGTTTGAATTACTGGGTCATCCCGTGTCAAGTCGATAGTTGTCACATTCAATATCTGATTATATAGGGCTTGTGTTTTGGCAATGGTAGAGTTTTGAGCTTTTTCTTCTAAAAGTGTAATATGATTATGAGCGTCACATAATTCTTTCTCGAGTATTGTAACTCTCTGCAGGAGCGACTCATACTCTATGCCACATTGTTTATCAAAACTGTTTATTATGGACTGGAGCCTATTCTTGTCATCTATTAAGGACTCATTTAGCATATGGAGAGTGGATAGTTCATTTTTTAATCTTTGGCTGTCTTGCAATGTATCTAAAACAATTTTTTCACTATCCTCGATTTCTTGTAGTAACTGGCCGTTCTGCTCCTTGACCTTCTGTAACTCTGTTAAGGCCGTTTGAAGCCTCACGAGTTCGTCTTGACGAGCAAGTCCTTTGCGTGTTATCATTTTTGCTTACACTAGCAATAATAGTAATCTTAATATGATAATTTACAGTCGATGTCTTAGATATACCTTATAGCGCCCTCTAGTGAGTAAAGGGCTCCAATCATCAATGTAAATTAGATAAATTATTAAATTAAGTTAAGTATAGGTACTATGGACTGTTTGCTTTAGAACTTGTGATTTCTATTCAGGCTGCAAATTCTTTGTTTTTGAAAGATTCTTTATAAAATCCAATTTTGGCGTACAGCTAGAATCGAACCCTGGTCTAATCAGTTACAGGGTCGTAATATGTACAAAAAGCGAAGGCTCCTCCAACTGTGCTACTGAAGCATAGATTAGTTACGTGAATTTGTGTATGTCTTTCTTATAGAGTTAAAAACTTTGGCAGTTAAAGCAGTTTGAATTATTTTACAACCAACACCAATTAGTCACTTATTATTATTTTGTTGATGTTCTTTGTTTTAATATTGTTTTTAGTTAAATATCACCACAGTCACTTGAATAAAATTGTAATTCGTTTTTATTTCTTATTTTCAGCTTGTACTACTATTCACATTGTCCAAATTATTTAATATATTAGATAAAATTACATTTATTCAATGTTACAATTAAAGTACTTTAACTTTTAAATTAAGCCACATTGTCACTGGAAAACACTATCACTTAGACTTTGAGAGTTACTTTTCTGATTTATTCACTTTTTACAACACAATATGAGTTTTGCTAATTTTAATAGCGAAAAATACACGGAGCCGATGTTAACACGTTCAAAAGCGCCCTCTGTATATCTAATGAACATATCTATATGAAACTTTTCTCTAAAAAATAGTTTAGGTTAAGAGAAAAAAAGAATGCTTATTTCCCGTCCCTAATTCAATTGACAAAGTATTTTTAGTATAAAAAATAAATGCGTAAACATAGTAAGTACTATGGAAGAAAAAAAGTTTAAAAAGTGAAAAAAAAATTTTTAAATATTCTCAAGTCGTAGAAATGTAATAAAGTACGTAAAATGCGCGTCTGACTGGTGTATCGGCAAAGTTTATTTTTTTATATAAATCTAGGGGGCAAACGAGCAAACGGATCCCCTGATGGAAAGCGATTACCGTCGCCCATGGACACCCGTAACATCAGAGAAGTTGCAAGTGCGTTGCCGGCCTTTTAGGATGGAATACGCTCCCTTCTTGAAGGTTTGCAGGTCGTAATGGTCCGGAAATACTGCTGGCGATAGTTCATTCCAGAGTTTTACAGTGCGCGGCAGAAATCTTCGAGTAAAGCGCACGCCGGAGGACTGCCACTCATCAAGGTGATGAGGATGATAAATATTTTGTCACTTGGAACGGTGGCAAAAAGTTGCAGCAAGCATAAGTCCGAAAAATTCCTCGGAGCACTCCCCGTAATATAACCGATAGAGGATGCAGAGCGATGCTACATCTCTACGTAGCTCTAAGGAGTCAAGCCAAAAGTAAGTATACAATGTATAATGTTACAACGCCTCACAATAGGGGATCGTACTTTTTTTTTAATTGCATATATGAATAGTATCCTTAAATATGAGTAACATTTCAGAAGAAACCATATAGCATAAGTCAATATTTTCAAAGTAAATGTATACAACATTTCGCAAGTCTCGTAAAAACGCTCCATACTAATAGTAGAGGAGACCGTGGGAGGTCGACCTTCACCGATCTGATAACCAGATGAGACATATTTTTTATCAAATATAATTTATAAACAAATATGCCTATAATTACTTGCCTATCTAAAAGTGCTCATGGCTATTTTTAATTAAATTAACTTTGATCGTTTTATTTTCATCACTTTCTTTCTTTTGATAACCAAATGAATTTCATTTCACTGTTAGTTTTTAACACACAGAATATGCCTCAGTAGGCTTGCCTACTCATTTCTGTGTATAGCTACCTGGCAAGCCGATGTGAACAGGTAACTTAATATAGGTGACTCCATCGTTCTGCTAACTTATCGAAAGTTATTTCAAATTTTAGATTATTTTATTCCAAAATCAGTAGTATAGACTTGCCTGCAAAAAATCATACTTAAAGTACTGTTGCCTAGCTAAAAACTTTTAGAGTTTTAGCCATCTGATAGGTGCGAGAGAGAAAGTAGAGCGTCCGAAGTCCGTGTGGTAGAACAGGACACAACATAGCAGCTGCAAGCTACCAGGGTCCCGATTCTCGTTACTCGAATATCAGTTCGATTGTCTGCCTGTCCTGCTCGCACGCGCATGATTTAACGCCTGTGTGAATGAGACAGCGCGAGAATCGAACCGAGATTCGAGGCACGAGAATTGGGGCCCTGGGGGCGTATTACAACCTTATTTATTTTATAAATTATTACCTCAATAATAATTGTTTATTGAAATTATTAGGATCTAACTGTTGCCCGCGGCTCCGCCCGCGTAAATATAGTATCCCTCGGGAACACTGTACTTTTTCGGGATAATAAGTAGCCTATATTTAATCTAGGGCCTAAATAAAACTACTACGATACCGAATTTCATCAAAATCCGTTCAGGAGTTTTTGCGTGAAATAGGAACATACATCCATCCATCCATACATCCTCACAAACTTTTACATTATAATATTATAGTAGGATTAGTAGGATAATGAATTGCTTGGTGATTTTGGTGCTTCTTGTGTGAAGCATTAGGTATTTCTAGAAATATAAATACTTATTAGTAACTCGTTAGGCGTCACACGTAAAATAATCATTATTTTCTATGAACCTATGAATAAAACCTATATCTTAAAAATAAACAAATATTCGCAATTATTTTAGCGATATTTTACGTTACGTCAAGTGTCACGTGACTGCTGACTGGCTGGCAATAGGTGGTCATAATACGAAAATGCCAGCCAGTTTGTTTTATGGCGTAAACCGCACCTATCAGATGGCTAAAACTCTAAAAGTTTTTAGTTAGGCAACAGTACTTTAAGTATGATTTTTTGCAGGCAAGTCTATATGACTGATTTTGTAATAAAATAATCTAAAATTTGAAATAACTTTCGATAAGTTAGCAGAACGATGGAGTCACCTATATTAAGTTACCTGTTCACATCGGCTTGCCAGGTAGCTATACACAGAAATGAGTAGGCAAGCCTACTGAGGCATATTCTGTGTGTTAAAAACTAACAGTGAAATGAAATTCATTTGGTTATCAAAAGAATGAAAGTGATGAAAATAAAACGATCAAAGTTAATTTAATTAAAAATAGCCATGAGCACTTTTAGATAGGCAAGTAATTATAGGCATATTTGTTTATAAATTATATTTGATAAAAAATATGTCTCATCTGGTTATCAGATCGGTGAAGGTCGACCTCCCACCGGCTCTTAGACTATAAAGTCAGGTTAACTAAATAAACTAAAGCGAACTAATGATATAATATGTTTTGTTTACTAATTTAGATGTATCTAACTACTAAACTACACATAAAATAATAGATTTTTTACATTTAACTGTACAAAGGAACTGTGTTTTTAGTATAAAAAATAAATGCGTAAACAACTTACTATGGAAGAAAAAAAGTTTAAAAAGTGAAAAAAAAAATTTAAATATCTCTAAATGTACTCAAGTCGTAGAAATGTAATAAAATAAAATGCGCGTGTGACTGGTGTATCGAACAAAGTTTATTTTTTAATATAAAACTAGGGGGCAAACGAGCAAACGGATCACCTGATGGAAAGCGATTACCGTCGCCCATGGACACCCGTAACATCAGAGAAGGTCCGGAAATACTGCTGGCGATAGTTCATTCCAGAGTTTTACAGTGCGCGGCAGAAAACTTCGGGTAAAGCGCACGGTGGAGGACTGCCACTCATCAAGGTGATGAGGATGATAAATATTTTGTCGCTTGGAACGGTGGTGAAAAGTTGCAGCAGCCATAAGTCCGAAAAATTCCCCGGAGAACTCTCCGTAATATAACCGATAGAGGATGCAGAGCGATGCAACATCTCTACGTAGCTCTAAGGCCGCTATCCCCAACCCGCGGCCCGCGGGCCGCATGCGGCCTGCCGGGCCCTTATCTGCGGCCCGCGTGAAATCTGTAACTTAAAAATCTGCCAAGGAAAAGCCATTTTAGCCAAAAAATAGACAAAAATTGTATTTTTTATGAAAATCCCTTTTATATATTTTTTTAAATTATATATTGGAGTAGAAATCAATTTAGTATCTTGTGAATATTTAAAGTATTACCATAGACTAAAGAAAGGACAAAAAATCGCGTTTTGTTGTCATAAAAAGGGCTTCTCCTTATATTATTTGTTTTATCTTGTGTTATAGCGGCATCAGAATTAAGACTTATGAAAACATCAGCTTTCTAGCTAAAGTGGTTCTTGAAATACAGCCTACGATGTAATAAGGATAGCATGCAGTGACAAGCCAGCTCTAGATAAAGTTGTGAAAAAGAGTTCACAATTCCAAAAATCTCACTGAGTGAACATAATTATTATAATACATATTTGTTATTTTATTTTAGTTTGTGTCGTTATCTCATCTTAAATGTTTAGTTTCACTCTTTTAACTACCTTGTGTTTTTTCATTATTAAATCGTTAAATTTAAACACCGTATTTTTTGTCCCTAAAAATTTTGGTTGCGGCCCGCGACACCAGGAGTATAACGGGTTTGTGGCCCGCGTAAAAAAAAGGTTGGGGACCACTGCTCTAAGGAGTCAAGCGAAAGGTAAGTATATAAGTTTACAACGCCTCACAATAGGGGATCGTAGTATTTTTTTAAATTGCATATATGAATAGTATCCTTAAATAAGAGTAACATCTCAGAAGAAACCATTAATCATAAGTCAATATTTTCAAAGTTACATGTATACAAAAGTTCGCAAGTCTCGTAAAAAGTCGGGTTACAAGTGACGTTATTATTTATCCGTTTAAGTTCATACTTACAATAATGAATGTTTTTGTATAATATGATGTAAGCAAACTAATGATATAGGTTTTGTTTACTAGTTTTGCAAAAAAAAACATAATTTTTTTGGAATTTTTAGATGTATCTAATTACTAAACTACACATAAAATAATAGATTTTTTACATTTACCAAGTAGTAATGTCTCAATATTTCTGAATACACTAATGAAACTAAATACGATATTTCAGATGTGGTCCGATCCCCTATTGACGTAATAAAGATCTTCTATGGTAAGCCCATAGAAGATGGGCAGTTTACGTATGTCCGATTTTAAGGATTTCTAAAACAGTGTGCATCGCTCGTATCTCAATGTGGAGCATTTACATTTTTTTTATATAAAATTGCCTCTATCTCAGAATTCGGTACATCCTCTTGATAAAATAATGAAAATTTCCTCCCTCTTAGTAATCTCGCAACTGCATAATTATTTTCTTCAAAATGGGAGAATAAAATATTGAAAATCCTGAATTTTCCAACTTTTCTATAGTTTTATAAATCGCTCGTATCTTAAAGTAGGCATTGCCATATTTTTCCTATAATCGCTTCTATCTCGGAAACGGTGCATCCTACTGAAAAATTAATGAAAATTTCCTCTTCCTTAGCAACTACATATTAGGCCCTTTTTCGACTGTCCTGAATTGCTCGCTTAAAAATTCCGAGGAGGATTCAAGGTTGGACAATTCAGCTCGAAAAGCTATCTTAATTTCATGACTAATAATCTTGAAACAGTTTAGCTGCATCAATTGGTTGAACATTCTGAGCTGAGTTGGAATCAACTTCCTCATCATCATCGTCATCATGGGTCAGAAACAACGACCTGCGTGATATGTTTTTCAGACAAACTTCACAACCCCATTCAATTCCTGTCGAGTTCCTCAAAGTATTTATTTGTTTGTTCGAAAGTTTCGAGCGGGATGGGTCCGCGTGTACACAGTTCCCGCATCGGCTGCATTCTAGGCCTGCAGGCTTAGCATGGCGATCCATAGAAATACATTTAAAGAAGAAATAATCTATCCCAAAACAGTTCGTTGCAAAATAGTTCTTAATCCATGATAACATGGTCGTCAATAGAAGTCAACATTTCTAAACAACCATATTTTTAAAATGGTTGCCGGGAAATCTTCTGTCAAAAACGAACAAATATTCAAGTATATGACTCAACGTAAAGAAACTTTTGTCTAGGACCGCCATGATGTGGAGTGGTTGACATTATTGTGGGACTTTTTGACATGAAATTAAGAAAACTTTTCTACTTTAGCTGTCAAAAGAGGCCATTTTGTGAGCTCATGCTCGGTAAGAAAAGAAATGTTATTTCTCATAACGACGATACATCGACCTTGCTACCTTATAATAAGACCTATTTTGCTCCGAATGGTATTAATGTTTCTTCAATCTGTCATATTTTCTATTCTTCGGTGTTTCTTTTATGCGCATGCTAATTTTTTGGGAATATTATTTTTGCATTTAAAACATTTTTTGACATCCATTGTGGGTATTTGTTATATTGTTTAAAAATTGAAAAATCCATTTCAAAGTTTTGGAAAGCCCATTTCTTGTAAAACCTTAAATAATTCTTTAATGTTTACATTATCAAACGCACCAGTTTTTGTTGTGATTCAGCAAAATAATCTAAAAATCGCAGTTTTAACATATTCTCGAAAAGTTTACCCAAATATGATGATAGTTCACTATCATAGGTCTAGGATAGGTCTAGTTATATGGGAATGGGTTATTATATTTTTTTCTTTTTATAGTAGGTTTATTTGGTTTTAAAATGGGAATGACGCATTGGGTTTTCCATGACTCTGGTATGACTAAACTGTTCCATAACCTATTATAAATATTTAAAAGTATTTCTGCAACATTAAAATGTAGTTTTTTAATTAAAAAATATGGTATGTTATCCAAACCTGGTGTTGTATCTTTCCTACTTTTTAGAGATATGTACAATAGGTGATCGTACTTTTTTAAAATTACATAAATTAATACTACTCCTAAATATGCGTAACTTCTCAGAAGAAACCGTATATCAAAAGTCAATATTTTCAAATGTACAGCGATTTGTTTACAAAATTTCGCAAGTCTCGTAAAAACGCTCCATACTAAAGTCGGGTTACGAGTGACGTCACTCTTGGGTTAAAGTGTAGGTATGAAGTATACGGCAGCAGGAATATATTTGTAAATATCTCCGATATTTGTGCGTTTAATTTCATACTTACCATAATGAATATTTTTGTATATGATATAAGTAAACTAATGATGTAGGTTTTGTTTACTAATTTCGCAAAAAAAAATGTATTTTTAGATGTATTTAATTAGTAAACTACACATAAAATAATATATTTTTTTTTACATTTACCAAGTAGTAATGCCTCAATATTTCTGAGTATATTAATGAAACTAAATATTTTAGATGTAGTCCGATCCCCTATTCAAGTAGCATCAGTGGTTTTTGCGATAATCGAGGATAAACATACATACTTACATACATACATGTATACAAACATACAGGTCAAACGGAGAACCTCCTTTTTTGATGTCGGTTGAAAATGTTTAAAATGGATATGAGAATTTCTTTCAACATATTATGTCGCAGCTTTTTCACCACTATGTGTTATTAAATGTTGCTTTAAATATAACTTGAGCGAGAATTTCTTTGAACATATATCACAGCAGTATGGTTTCTCACCTATAGTCAGGTGGTAGTTTAAACTAGTTTTATATGATAACTTCTTGGAATCGCAGCTGTATGGTTTATCACCTATATGTGTAGTTAGGTGGTCGTTTAAACTGCTCTTATATGACAATTCCTTTGAACATAATATGTCACAGCTGTATGATTTAACATGTCTATGTTTAGTAATGTGTCGGTTTAAATTGCTCTTATAAGAATATTTCTTTGAACATATGTCGCAGCTGTATGGTTTATCGCCCAAATGTGTACTTAGGTGGCAGTTTAAATAGCTCTTATGTGAAAATTTCTTTGAACAAATGTAGCAGCTGTATGGTTGGTCACGACTATGTGTAGTAATGTGTCGGTTTAAATTGCCCTTATATGAATATTTATTTGAACATATGTCGCAGCGGTATGGTTTATCGCCATAATGTGTAGTTAGGTGGCAGTTTAAATAGCTCTTATGTGAAAATTTCTTTGAACACATGTGGCAGCTGTATGTTTTATCACCCGTATGAGTTCTGATGTGTAGTTGTAATTGGCTTTCGTCCATAAATGTCTTCAAACAAACATCACAGCTGAGCGGTGTCTTGTAACAGCCGGACTGAGCTTCACTGGCATGGTCTCGCCCCTCGCAGTTATTTGTGTTTTCTCGCTCGTTGTCTTGTTTGTTACCTAAATAAAGATAGCATTACGATAATGTTCACTTTAAAATATATACTAATGTACTGGGCGATTATTACTCCGTTTCGACAGATACGGGGCATCTTTTGTATCAAAACAAACAAAATAACAACTATAGGTATTCAAAGTCTTTAAAAAAACCAACCCACTAAATATCACAAAAACATTTCAATTTAAAATATACAAAACAATTTTGCTTAAGTTTGGATCACTCTTTGAAGTAGGTGACGAGACGTGTAGCTGTGCATCTCTTAAGTAATTTAAAGGTCCTTGTAATTTTCTACGGAACAATTGGGGATCGGACTACATCTAAAATATTTAGTTTCAGTTTCATTAATATACTCCGAAATATTAAGGTATTACTAATTGGTAAATATAAAAAATATATATTATTTTATGTGTATTAGCATTTTAAATAATTAGTTACTATAAAGCTAGAGAGGGGGAGCCAGGAGTTCCAAGACTCAGGGTAACCTAGTTTGGGCTCCTGTCAACCACCCACACTGCAAGTGCAACGATTGAATTTCTAAACTAATATTGTATAGTAATACTATACAGGGTTACATGGAAAGTCGTGCTGAATATTAAAGAACGTTATTACTCAGGTCATTTCTGATTGATTTGGTCATATAATTAGGTATCCGAAACCTAGCCGTTATGGAGATATTGAATTTTGATTATTTTTTTCAAAATTCTCAATTTTTTGGGCTTTATGCCGATTTTTTTGAGACTAGAGCCCCTGAAGTCCATTTTTTTAATGAATTTAGTTAGAAAATAAGTCAATTAATAAAAGCGATCAATAAAAACTAACCCTACTACTAACAGTTTAAAAAAACTGCCCGACAATGATTAGAATTGAAAAAAGAAAATTAAGTGTTGTTAACTTTGAAGCGCTTTTTTAAAAAAAAAAAGTATGGAACATATTCTGCAAATCATTTGAAAAACTTTTACGTCTCTTTAGCTATTCAAAAAGGTATAACACTTACTATTAAAAAGGAGAAACATATACCTACTAGAGTTAAGGTACCAGAGGGGGCATTTGTAAATAAAACAAAAAATCTGTATTATTCAATTATGTAATTCGTTTTCAAAATGGCCGCCCCTATTTCTTATACACATTCTCATTCTTTTTCTTAAATTGCTTTTTACGACAGAAGTTCGCAGGTTCCTCCTCATTTCGTCAGCCGCGTTAATAATTTTTTCTCTCAGAATATCGATATTTGCGATCGGTGTCATTTCGTCGTATACAAACAAGGCTTTTCATGTGGCCCTATACATAAAAATCCATCGGCGTTAAGTCTGGGCTCCTCGCCGGCCATGCGATGGGTCCGCCTCTTCCAATCCATCGATTTGGATAATTGTCGTCCAACCATGCTCGCACACTTCTTCGGTAGTGTGCTGGGCAACCATCATGTTGAAAGAACATGTTTCTTCTTAATGCAATTGGCAAGTCCATCATCACGAGGGGTAACTCCTCTCTTAAAAAGTTTTCATAGGTTTCGCCATTCAAATTATCAGGCAGGAAGTATGGCCCTACCAAGTAATTTGATATTATACCCATCCATACATTTAAGCTAAATCTCCTTTGTGACCCTTTTATTCTTTTTTTATTAGGGTTTCCTTCGGATTTAGGAGCCCACTAATGGGAGTTGTGGTAGTTAGTGATGCCATCTCTATCAAACTTCGACTCATCTGTCCACAGGATATTCGTAAAAAAAATAGATCTTCGATGTCTGCATTGAGCATAAATCTGCAGAAGTCTTGTCGTCTCACTGGATCCCCTTCTTGGGTAACATGTACAGGAGTATAATGGTACGGGTATTGTCCAGCACTGTGCATGACGAACCATACTTTCCACTGGGAAATGCCAAGACGTTTAGCCACAACATTTGTTGATGTGGTGGGATCGGATTGAAAGAGTCTTCGTATTTCATTTTCGTCGTCGTCGTCATCAAGAATACGAGGTCGCCCCATGTCAGTACGTCGTACTAGAACAGAACCAGTTTCTCGTAGTCTTTGATAAGCTCTGTCGAATACACCGATATCAGGTACTCGGCGAGTAGGATACCGCAGCATGTATTCATTGCGTGCACGTAACGAAACTCCTTCGCAAAATCCGTAATACATTAGGATATCAGCATATTCTTGATTGGTGAATGCCGCCATGTTCACAACACAAATCAAAGTCCAGTTAACAAGCCAGGTCACACAGAAGATGAAGATGAAACAGTCAAAAAAACAAGCCAAGTCGCGGTTTTATACAAAATTATCGGAGAACACGGAATACACATCTACCACGGAATAATCGCATGAGCAGACTAAACACCGCGATTTGATTACACCGATAATAACATTGCGCACAAAATATGCGTACCCGACCCTTTTTTTTCATTGTTTAATGGTGCCAGCTAGTAAACCGGATTCTTTTGTATCGAAGTTCCGTCATTCAAATCAAATTCAAATCAATTTATTCAAACACACATAAAAATATATACAGAACAAATATACATTATAATATAATATATATCACGTCAATCCGATCCCGTGCTAAGTTGAACTTGTGTTACGGGTATCAGACAACGGATATATATTTTTATACTATACACACACAATTCTATACTATACTATTGTATAGTATAGAATTGTGTGTGTATAGTATTCTATACATAAATCTTATTTTCTATATTAGTCACATTCACTCTTACACACACACACACACTGTAGTTTATCACGTATTGTCTTTTTTCGGCGACGTGATACGCGCATCGTTGGGGAGCCTTCCCCGAAACCTCCGGTAGACTACGTCCGTCGGCCAGAACTCCTCCACCTCGAAGGTCGGTAGAAGATGCGTCGGTACTCTCACCACAAAGGAACTGAAGTTGACCTTGTGGCGAGACTCCAGACGCTCGACCCTTAAGGTGAAAGACGAAGACCAGTGCAGGCGGGACACGTACAGCGGTGTGGCGCGTACTTCGCACCGCAGACGCTGCTCGGGTTCGGTGCGGTGCCGCGGTGGTTGCGGACGGCGGGCTTCCTCTTCTTTCTCCTCTCCACCAGTGTGAAGCCCTCCTCATCGCACCTCCTGCTCTCGTCCTTGACGGTTCGAAGAGGCTCAGCCTTGCGGCGCTCTTCCACCCCTCTTGTCTTCTTCCGCGGGGGTGCAGTGGGGCCAGCGACGATACTTGCGTAATTTTTCGGAGTCGCTGGTGTCCTCGGTTTCGGCTCGACCGCAAGCGGTGAGCAGTCAGCGGCGGTTGTTGACCCGTCGGATTTTGCTGATGAGCAAAACGTGTCAGCTTGCGCGCCGCGTCGCCGCGTGTTTACGAAGTCAAACGAATGATCGGGTGACCTACATAAAGAATTATTACTTTTTATTTGCAATAATTCTTTATGCAAATCACGGATAGTGGATTCCGATCTATTCAATCGACCTCGCATCTCGTCCAGCTCCGCCTTCATGGTGTTGACATTCTTCAGCAGGCTGGAGACGTTGACGTGGTCCATGGTCACCACCGGTAGCTTGTGGAGATCCCTAGCCACGAAAGCTGGTATAGCCCCTGGACCCGTCTGCTTTAACAGGGTGATGATATCCTGCAAGCTTCTTTCGCCACCATCTTTGAGTCGCGATGGTATCTGTGCCTGCTTACCAAGCGCCTCGTCCAGCATCAGCTTTCCCGTACAAATCTCCTCATTGCTGAAGGTGGACATGCAGAGCCGCACGATGTTCATCATGTTGTCCTACTATTTAAAAAAAAAAAGCGCTTCAAAGTTAACAACACTTAATTTTCTTTTTTCAATTCTTACCAGTTCAGTTAGTAGTAGGGTTAGTTTTTATTGATCGCTTTTATAAATTGACTTATTTTTTAACTAAATTCATAAAAAAATGGACTTCAGGTGCTCTAGACTCAAAAAAATCGGCATAAAAGCCAAAAAGTTGAGAATTTTGAAAAAAATAATCAAAATTCAATATCTCCATGACGGTTAGGTTTCGGATACCTAATTATATGACCAAACCAATCAGAAATGACCTGAGTAATAACGACCTTTCATATTCAGCACGACTTTCCATGTAACCCTGTATACTTGTTGTGGGAGAAATAAATTATTATTTTTTATGTTATTGTTAAACATATTATGTTATATGAATAATTAATCGTTGAAATAGGTTAAAATATATGAGAATTTACCCCACCTTCTGCAGATATGCGACCTGTGTCGTTGTAATCTCGAGGGGCAATTCTGCTAAATAAAACCTGCATTAATACAATTACATTCAAGTCCCGACACGCTTACACTCTCAAAAGGTGTTCTTCCGTTACCGCCGCACAGTGGGTCGAAACGAGGATTTGGCGGACTTAGGGACCGATTTTTATTTTTCGTATTTTTCTTTATGCCAATGGATAGAGCTAATTAATCTTAACAAAAGTGTTGTTCTGTGCAATTTTTTCTTAGCTTTATAATTTAAGTAGAAAAAATACATTTTTGATTTTTTTGTATGAAACAAATTAAATTTTTGCCAAGTCATGATAGATCCCGCGTTCAAACCTTTTTTTTTAATATTTTGGCTACATTGCTATTATTATGTACTATAAACGCTTGCCTAAAGTTGCAAGTCTGCTAGAAAAAGAGGTAAGAAAATTACAATAAATGTAAGTATTATTTTATGACTTTCCTAATTCATAAAGTTATTCTAAGGATATTCCATGCGAAATAATAATTACGGTAGTTAAGACTTGTAATTACTTGAAATTCTAAAAAAAATTAAGAAAACAGTTAACCTAAAGGCCATCCGTGCAACTTCCCGCTAAGCGCGTAAATTTATCTAATGCGTCATTTTTGTGCTTGATAATTTTCTTTCATCAGACTTTTGACCACTCCGAGCTCAAAAGTTTAATAAAACACTATTTTTTGAAATTTCAAACTGTCATAACTTTGGAATGAATTAACCGATTTTCACGCGATTGACGGCAATCAATGCAGTTCTTCATATCCTTTAAAATAATTGAAACAAAAAATTGTTAGATGAAAAATTTCGGAGAAATTCCGAAAAAACACTTTTTTGGTTTTCTTTCCTTCACGAAATCTCTCGAACCGAATCTCGAATCAACCTATTTTGACCGGATTCGCGGTGATCGACGTGATTTTTCAAGGTAAAGGCTGATTAGTTTAGTTATTGGAGTTGATCGATTAAGTAAATGAAATTTCAAAAAATAATAAAACACTTTTTTTTGAAATTTCAAACTGTCATAACTTTGGAATGAATTAACCGATTTTCACGCGATTGACGGCAATCAATGCAGTTCTTCATATCCTTTAAAATAATTGAAAAAAAAAAAATTGTTAGATGAAAAATTTCGGAGAAATTCCGAAAAAACACTTTATTGGTTTTCTTTCCTTCACGAAATCTCTCGAACCGAATCTCGAATCAACCTATTTTGACCGGATTCGCGGTGATCGACGTGATTTTTCAAGGTAAAGGCTGATTAGTTTAGTTATTGGAGTTGATCGATTAAGCCGTTTAAAAGTTATTCAAAAAAAAAAAAAACACTAACAAAAATATTTTTCACAGTTTCTTCGAGATTTCTTGAAATTTATCTATCCGAATCGGTCCAAATTGTATTCAAAATCTAAGTTTGGCCAAGCCCTTTTGAATGGCGCCAGCCGCAATAAAATCGATCAAACCGTTCAAAAGTTATAAGAGGTTTACATACTTATACACACACACCCTCGCGGGGGCAGTCGGGGAATCAGAAGAGGTCACAGGAGGGTTCCCCGACTTTGAGATCTGATGAGAATTCGATTTTTGATAAACGGGGTAAAACCTATTCTTGATTTTTGAATATTTAATTTTCTTAGCGGGAAGTTAAAAATCTAAACATTTAGACAGTCCAGTTCCATGAAGATATTATGATCGAACCTTCACTTACTAATATCTGTTTGACAATAGTAAAGATTCCTTTGTATTTCTAAAAGTCGCTTATTATCTTAATGAACCGAACAAGATTCCAAATAAAAAGTAATTGCATAAGGTCTTACACTACCCTCATTAGGCACTACCCTCATTAGCTAATCATTAATAGTTATTTAGAATGGCATGGAACATAATATCTCTGTTAGGTCCGGAAAATTGTAAATTGACCGTAATAGTTATTTCACAATTAGTTATTGTTTAAACGTACTACTACTTATATCTTGTGACTGTGTTTATTCTTCTCTATTTTGCTATAGGGAGCTAGTGAATAATTTATTTATGGTATTATGCGATTAATTGAAAAGTTTGTCGGATAGTAAAAAACTATTTGATTTTCTACAATCGAAGATGAATTTAGAACACTATTTTCCTTGGTCACACCAAGGAAAATAGTGTCGCGCTTAGAAAGTTTTGTACGTGTTTTTGTTCTAATATATGTGCTAGATGTAAAAAATGCAGCACGTTAGCTCAATTTATTAAAAAAATGGTATTTGGTTAGAATTCTCAATAAATTTGCCCGAAGAAATCAATTTTGATGTTGTCAATACCGAACAAGTAGAACTCAAGGTTTATGATAATATTGAGAATCTATCACCTGCACTATCCACTTTAGAAGCTTCCACATCTATGTTTACTCCTAGGAAACCTTTTGAGGATTTTTGTGATCGACAAAAAACGGAGACGTTTAGATGAAATAAACAAATCTTTTTCATTTTCTCCGGAAAAAGTGTCTGCCATTTCAATGAGAAGTTTAAAAAAATAGTGGAAACGAAGATGTTTAAAAAATAATGAACCATTTACTCATTCACCCATAAGATTAAAATAAAGTCAAGGCATGCTTAAACAAAGATAATGTAAAGAGTCATATGTATTCACCTGACAAAGCACTGGCTTTATTTGTTTCGTTAAAGTTGTCAAAGTGGCAATATATAAACTTATGAGAGTCTGCGAGTGAAAATGGTTTCGAGTTATATCCATCTTATTACACCAGATAAAAAGGATATAACTAATACTGAGGATGGGGCTGCAATTAAACTGCAAGCTTTACTCAATTCGACTGTGTCAAGACTTGGATGCAATATCTATGGATTTGGACGCAACAAAAAAATTAGAGCTTTTATGTAAATGGGGTTTAGACGGAGGTTCTGGTCAAAGTATGTATGTACAAGTAAAAAATAAATAAGGAATTTGAAGATTAGAGTCTTTAAATTCTTTATGTATTTTCATGGCCAGTCTAGTCCCAGTTAGGCTAGAACAATCGGATGGAACTCTTGTTTGGGAAAACTAAAGACCCTCATCCACGTTTTACTGTCGTCCGATTATGTTTCAATTTACGAAGAAAACCCAGTCCACTGTAATGACAATAAAGAATCACAGAAGAGATAGAAGCGCTCCAGCCATCAAAAGTAAATCAAATTGAGGTGTCCCCCAGTTGCTTTTGAAGACGATTGACGGAAAGATAACAGCATAATTATCTGAAATGTCGACAACCGTTTGCGACATTTGTAAGCAAAGCCATCGGAAATTAATAAGTATGGACTGTCATTTTTACGTGTATGTGCCTCAGTAACAATAATTAATCATTCTTATTTTATTTTACGTAAACTATTACAACTGCGAATCGTTGTTCTTTTAGAAAATGATTAATTTTCATTATTGGTTATGTCCCGTTTTTCTTATGTAGCCTATCGTATGGATTTCAAAAAATTGAGTAGCAGGGGTAAGGGTAAGAAAAAATGAAGCTTAGAAAGTCTGCAATATAGCAAGCGTTTAGGGGATGCAGACACTACAGCCCGTATCACTGGCATAAGTAAAGAGTTAATAGAAAGGTTGCATGTGATTCTACACACTGTAGCGTCTGGAGAGTGCGTGCACTCTTCTAAATTCTCTTTATTCTGTAGAGAGACTGCAGAACTGTACGTATATCCCCGGTATTATATGCCTTCCCGTTTGCACAAGCTGTTGATATATGGCACTGATATTATTCAGCATTCTGGTGCCATATCTATCGGCAAACTGTCAGAAGAAGCAGCAGAAGCTCGTAACAGAGATTTCCCGAAATTCTAACGACACTATGACTCTATGCGATTGTTAGAAACACAAAGGAACCTTTATTATGGTTAAAACGGTTATTAGTAAGTTAAGGTTATTATTGATTATATCTTCACGAAATCTAGTTTTTTTTTTGATGTTTAGATAAATTTTGTCAAAATCACTGATTTTATTCTATTATCGGAATAATTATTTCGCATGAAATATCCCTAGAATAACTGTATAAATTAGAAAAATCATTAGTTAATAATTACATTTATTGTAATTTTCTTACCTCTTTTTCTGGCAGACTTGCAACTTTAGGCAAACGTTTATAGTACATTATAATAGCAATGTAGCCAAAATATAAGAAAAAAAAGGTTTGAACGCGGGATCTATCATGACTTTAGTAATAATATTTTAAAAATTTAGGATTATTTATTTTGTTTCATACAAAAAAATCAAAAATGTATTTTTTCTACCTAAATTATAAAACTAAGAAAAAATTGCACAGAACAACTTTTGTTAAGATTAATTAGCTCTATCCATTCGCATAAAGAAAAATGTGAAAAATAAAAATCGGTCCCTAAGTCCGCCAAATCCTCGTTTCGACCCACTGTGCGCCGTGGCGAGTAGACGTTTGCACAGTACTTTAAAAGTGGTACAATTAGTCTGTGACTTTTAAAATAAGGGTTTTTGTGATTAAAAATACAAAATAGTACATTACTAATAATAGCACATAATTTAATAAACAATATTTTATAAAACAGAGACCAAGTTAAAATGGACGGTACACGTAAGCACACCGAACTTCTCGATAACCGACCAATTTACTAGACTCCTCACGAGTGCATCGAAATTGTGTTTACCTACTTCAAGTTATTTTTTTAGATAAATCGGTAGGAAATTAGGAATACATTGTTTACGACTGAAATACAATGGAGCGGACACCACCAGCGGCTTCATCAGCGAGTGCCCATCGCGTATCAAACCGTGTATCACCGACTCACTACTGTTCAGATCCAAATTTGTCTGCGTCACCAGAGTTTGACCAAAATAGGTTACCTGAAACCGGTCGTTTTAAAAGAAAAAGACAATGATAGTGATTCTAGCCTTGAAAAATTCAAGCTCAACATGACAAATGAATATAAGCATTTTATTAAGGAAATGAGTAAGCAGTTTTTATATTTGCAAAAGAAGATGGAATCAATTATAGAACAAAACAGTAAATTACAGGAGTCAGTGGAATTTTGTGCAGCTAAATATGATGAAATATCTACAAAATTACTACTTCTAGAACGGGAAAAAACCGATGATCGTCGACAGATTCTAGAATTGGAGGAAAAAGTTGAATATTTGGAACGTCAAATTAGATCAACAAGTCTGGAAATTCGTAATATTCCCCAAAATAAACCTGAAAATAAACAAGACTTAATCAATATCATGTCAAATCTAAGTAATGTTCTGAAGATCCCGATGCAACAACAGGAAATTAAAAATATTTTTAGAGCTCAAAATAAGTCCCAGAACAAACATATTATTGTGGATTTTGTGACTGAGATATCCAAGCAACGAATCCTGAATGCAGTAAAATTGTTTAATAAGGAGAATAATGGAGATAAGTTTAATACTACACACATAGGAGTTGACAACAATAAATACCCTATATATGTATAAGAGAGCTTAACATCCAAAGCAAAGCGTTTGTTACGCCCAGCTAGAGACTTTTCTGTACTTCACAAATACCAATACTGTTGGACTTCTTATGGAAAGGTACTACTACGAAAAAGTGAAGGTACACCGGTAATTAGAATTTTAACAGAAAATGATCTAAATCAGCTGATAGGTAAGCAACAATGACTTGTTTTATACTGCAATTCTGTTTTATTATTTTGTACTCCAATCTGTGGTATTTGTTTCTCAAATAATTACCATGCATTACCTTATTATATTATAAAGGAAGTCTATACTTTTTTTCTAAGAGTATATTAAAAATGCTTGTAATTATTGTTCCACCAAACTTGTGTGCCATGTCCAATATGGATATATTAATTTTATGCCTAAATTGTTTCGTGTGTGTCTGTGTTACATACAATGATCAATGCCTGTATTTCATAACCAACTTAAATAAACATAGTGTTTATCAAATTATTGTATGCTAATGGAAAACAATGACTGCTATCTTAAAGTAGTACTAAAAATTACTGTGGTGTTTAAAATTATTATTATTTTACCAAACTTGTGTGTCATGTTCACTAAGGATTTATTAATTTTGTACCTAAAATGTATGTGTGCCTGGGTTACATTTAATAAACAATGGCTATATTTCATAACCCACTATGCATTAAGTTATTGTATAATAAAGGTAAACAATGACTGCTTTCTTGAAAGTGTACTAAAAACTACTATAATTGTTACATTACAAAATTTGTGTTATATTATATTAACTATGGATTTAATATCTGTGTGCCTAGTTTGTATGATGTTTGTGTGCGGTAGTCTGTACCCATGTTACTTAATTATAAATATTAGGTCACACTTATTTACATCATATCCACACATAATTACACAATACTATACAATCTTTACTGTACAATTATACTATACATTTTTTTACAAAAAAGCCTATATATTTTTAATTTCTGTGCTTAGTTACACAAATAAATTACTTACATACATACTAAAATCTATTTGCCATATGAATAATGTAACATACTGCTATTTTACACGGGCTCAATACTGTATCGCTATTACTTTGGATTGGACTTTGATAGCTTTTTGTTTTAATAATGGCTAGCAACAATCTTCATAATATATCATCTGAAGTGGATGACTTATCTGTATCAGCTGCTTATAGTTGTGACACGGATACCTGCAACCGGATGTTACAAAAATATAATAAAAAACTAACAATAATTACCCAAAAAATACGTAGTATTTATAAGAACTTTGATAGCCTAACCGCTCAACTAGCAAGATTTAAGTCAGAAATCGATATTATAGTACTAACTGAATGTTGGTTAAACGAATCTAAGAATATTCCACTTATAAATAATTATAATGTATATAGCTCAAATAGAAGTTTGAATCAAAATGATGGTATTGTAATATATGTGAAAAATAATCTAGAGAGCTCAGTAATTGAACACGAGTTACCAGGTGGAACTTTTCTTCTTTTAAAAATTGAACCTTGTAATGTTTTGGCTATTTATAGGTCACCAAGCTTACGAAATATTGATTCTTTTCTATCATCTTTAGAAAGAATTTTAAAACCTCTGGAATCACGACATAATGTTAATATAATCACAATTGGTGATATGAACATTGATATAAAAAGCAAAGAAGTCAATAGTATTATTTATTTAAATTTTATGGCTGAACTGGGATTTCTACCCGCCCATGATTTTCCTACAAGACTTGAGAGTTGCTTAGACCACATATTTCTGAAAACTTTACTTAATACCTCCACTTATGTTATTGATTCAACTATAACTGATCATTACCTAGTACTATTAAATAGTGAATATGGCATAAGTCGTAAAAGTAACTATAATACCTTCCATAAAACAAAATTTGATTATGACGCAGCTTTAAAACAATTAGAAACAGTGGAACTTCTCTTTTATCGATTTAACTAGTAATGCAAATGATGTAGCCGAGAATTTTGTTGAGTTAGTATCCTCCGTAGAGAAATCAAATTCTAAATCTTATAGAATCATAAAACCGTGGATAACGCAAGGATTATTACGATGTATTCGACATAGGGACAAATTGCATAAACAGTTAAAGACTAAGCTTACAGATACTATACTTAGATTTACTTATAATCGTTACAGAAATTACTGCAAATCATTATTAAAAAATCAAAAACGGTTATATGAAAGGTCACTTTTGGCTGAATCAAGAACAATCAAAGACAAATGGGATGCAATAAAAACAATAATTAATTAAAAATAAAAACAAATCTTCATCTAATATACTACTTAATATAATTTCTAATACAAATGATCCCCGTGACTCGGCTGATTATATAAATCATTATTTCGTAAGTGTTGGTAAGAATTTGGCAGACCAAATAACCACTTCTAACTCAACCACTAACAATGTTTATGTTAATCAGCAGATATCGGCTCAAAGTAATTCTATAGTACTATTAACACCTGATGAGACAGAAGTACTCTAGGTTATTATGGGTCTTAATACAAATGCTGCAACGGGCTGGGATGCTATATCCTCGAAATTTCTCAAACTCTCTCACCACATACTAGTTCCGTATTTAACTAAATTAATTGAAATGAAACTTACAAGGAATTTTCCCTACAGTTTAAAAAAAATCATTGATTACTCCGTTACATAAAGGTGGCGACAGTAAGCTCATAGTCCTTACATCACTTTCCAAAATCTTAGAAAAATCTCTTAACAATAGACTAATGAATTATCTAGAAACTAATAATATTCTTTCGAATAATCAATTTGGGTTTAGAGCAAATATGAGTACCGAGGGTGCAGTTAGTGAATTAGTTGATCATGTGACTACTTTGACGGATGCTAAAGAGAAGTGTATTGGAGTCTTCTTAGATTTGGCCAAGGCTTTTGACACTGTTTCAATACCTAAACTAGTCGAAAAACTTGATAGAGTTGGGATTAGAGACACAGCTTTAAGAATTTTCAAGGACTTTTTAACTAATCGTGTTCAACTGGTTAAGATTGAAAATATAGTTTCTACTGAATGTTTTGTAACTTATGGTGTGCCACAGGGAAGCGTTCTCGGCCCCAGTCTCTTTTTGATTTACATTAATGAGATGTGTAAACTTACCCTGCCAGGCTGTAGAATTTTTACATACGCTGATGACACTGCCCTCATTTTTAATAATAAAACTTGGGACAAGGTGGGTCTCCAAAATATACGCTGCTGGTTAGAATGTAACTATCTGACATTAAATATATCAAAACCACACTTTATAAAATTCTCAGCAACAAAACGCAATTCTGAGCACTATACAGATCTTAAAATACATAACAATCATAACATACTAGGTCTTCATGATTGTACATGTTTTTCTATCTCCCGTGTTTCCTGCACTAAGTATTTGGGGTGTCAAATTGATCTTCTGTCATCACGCATTAGAAAGTTTATAAGGACCTTTAAAATTCTTAGACATGTTGCAGAATATTCCAATCTTCTTCAGATTTATAAGGCTTTGGTTCAATCTGTTTTACGATATTGTATTATTGTTTGGGGGGGGGGGAGCTTGTAAAACCAATATGCTTCAACTTGAACGGGCCCAGAGATCTATATTGAAAGTTATAACTTTTAAACCATACATACAGGTTCTCAACAAAATGTCTGTATGAGATCTGTAAAGTCCTTACTGTAAGGCAGCTTTATATTCTACTTATCACTCTAGATCAACATACACGAACTCCTCTAGATGAAACTAAGAGTAATAGGCGAACAATTATTAATGTATGTGAACTTCCAAAGTGCCGAACTGTATTTGCTAGACGACAACACTTTTTTATGTCAAAGCTTTTGTACAACAGAAATAACAAACATCTAAATATACATGAAAAATCATCACATGATATTAAGCTAAATGTCACAAACTGGCTAATTTCCTTAAAATATAACGGCACAGAAAAATTGCTTATATCCTACGAATAATAATAAGTATCCAATATTGCATCAACCTTAAAAAAATGTTTTCATGGCACCCTAGTGGTATTTTGTACCATTAACCGATCCCAAGACATCATCGTAGAGCTAGGGTGCCACACAGACTGACACAAACACACAAAAATCTTTAGAATGTTAAAACTACACATGGCATTCTAGTGGTACCTTCTACCAACTACCGATCCCAAGACTATGTCGTAGGGCTAGAGTGTCAGACACACAACATACACACACATGAACGCACATAAATACATGACACACATACAAACACACACAATTACAAACACACACAAATACACACATACACACACACACAAATACACAAATCACTGTTTTTGTTTTTAATGTAAAAACTTTTAATATTTAGTTATAACTTAGACCTAAAACTTTTATTTTATAGTTATCTAGTAGTTTTCTGTTTGTAGTAATTTTGAAATGGAGAGGGCACTGATTTCTGAAACACAAGTGAAAACTTACATCAGAAATCAGAGTTTTCCGGAAATGTTGTACACTTTTGGTAATAAATATATACAACGTGTAGGAATAAAGGAGTGATAATATTTAATGGTGAGTATATGTCCCTTATATAGAGTTCACTGTGAAAGTAGCAGCGCTGAAAAGGGTAATTTTTACTTCCATACATTTTTATTTTCTAAACGTATCATGAAAAATGTTGACAACCCTAGTAACAAGCGTCTAAAGGTGAACACGCACCTATACGCGCCGAAGTCATCGAATTTTATAAATCTTTATATGAAACCGTATGCAACGCCGCCGTGCACCTATCCGCGCAGCGGGAATACGATACGATACGGCTACATACGATTTCATACAAAGATTTATAAAAATCGATGACTTCGGCGCGTGCGGCTCCTGCGGCGCGTATAGGTGCGCATTCACCTTTACCAGTGCTAGCGCAAGGTCATTGACTTCCATCAGCTGTGCCCTCTCCCCCCGCGCCCCCGACGCGATTGCCTGCGAGATGCAACTCGCTATTATCTGTGCTATTATCACAGTATAACTGTGCTATTTCATAGTTCGAATTGCTCGATTATTCGGACGTCATCACTGTTACACAGCACTAAATAAGTAGGTTATTATCCCAAATCCCGATTACATCACTTATTTAGTAGGTAAACGAAAACGTTGTAAGTTTATAACAGTATTACACTTACTTATTAGCCGTAACGCAGTATAACATCACAGATGTCACTCTCACACTTAAGTAGGTACTTATCCTGATTATATCACATAAAAGTCGGTACCGGTTTTTTGCTACCGCTTTATAGATAATACCTAAACGAAGAAATATGCCAGTAAATTTTTATCCCTCCGATTTTATCGGATCGCCGAGCGATATATGTGACTGATCCGACATCGATTGTGTATGGTCGTTCTCCATAATATATGTGGGCGTATGTTTAGGCGTTGGAATATCACTGTATCAGCTCCGTACACTCTCATTTAATCGTTCAGCAAATTAACACAACAAAACTATACGTGATTAAGTAGATTATCATCAGATTTGGAGCCGATGGGTTTGGGAGCACACACCGTTCCGCCTGACATTCTTAAATCTAACAGACAGCGTCACTCAAAAACATAATCCGGTGTTAACCGCTCCGACAGATAACAAAATTATAAAAATAACAAACCAGAGTTGAAACGATTGCATTTAAACATAATATCGTGTTGCCACATATTATACAATAATACGCGTACGCCGTTATATATATATATATATATATATATATATATATATATATATATATATATATATATATATATATATATATATATATATATATATTAATGTTAGTTATTTTTTAAATAATTATCACTTTTATAAAAATTACTTGTGCAAGTTAGTGATTCTTTACAAATGCCTGATTTTCAAAGTTGCAATTATGGATTTTATGACAAGGACGTAGCGGCTAAAATTGACTAGATAGAAATTAGTGAGTTTTTGCATTTTGTAGCTTTTGTCAAACGTATTCCATTTTAAATAAAAACGTATTTAGTGATTTTTTGTAGTTAATGAGTTCTTGCAATAAGCCGACGATATTATGATCTATAGTATAATAGATCATAACCTTTCCTCTTTATAATACATATTAGTATAGATTCTATACTAATATGTGTTATAAAGAGGAAAGGTTTTTGTTTGCATTGAATAGGCTCCGAAACTACTGGACCGATTTTGATGATATAGATTAGACCACGAGGATGGACATATTAGGCTACTTTTTGTAGGCCGTTCCTCACAGGAACCGTATAAGTATTTTTCACTTTCCTTTAGCGCTCACGAAGTGGTGGGAAACATCAAAAGAAGAATATTGAATATGGCCACAGAATACATAATAGTACCACGTAATATGGCGGGAAATTTAAGAAACGAAATAAAGTCTAATTGACCGTCAAAAACATTAAAATATTATTTGACATTTCATCAATACTAATAAACTACCTCCATAGAAAAATCTTAATTAGTGCTGTACAAAATATTCGTGAGCCTTCATATACTTAAAACGTCCCGCGTTTTCGATAGCGCGATGTAGAAATGCGACCACCCGCGCTACGCTTCAACACTATGTCTCTGCATTTTAAATATGTAATATCTTCTAAAACTATTCATTTAGATTGCATGCTGTAAAGGGCCATATTGATCTATATTAAATGCACAATATATTTAAGGTACAACATTGGATAAGGATTAATGCTGTATTGCTTAAAATCGCTTCGTAAATAAGCTATTAAATTTAAATCAAAGTAAAGGATTAAAACATGGTTATTGTGGGTTATCCCTAAGAGATAGACATATGCCATCACGGACTTTTTTGTAGGCTTTTTTGAGATGAACAAAACTGTAGTAGGTAGGTACATTATTTTGATCTATCTCGTAGGGTTTAGCCAGCGTTTTCAATGTAAGCGGAAAACATGTAATTATTTACGACATCACATTAGAAACCTCAAAAATAACAGTATTTCTCCACTATTTAATGGATGTTATAATACAAATAAACCTTCCTCTTCAATCACTCTATCTATTAAAAAACCGCATCAAAATCCGTTGCGTAGTTTTAAAGATTTAAGCATACATATATGGATATAGGGATAGAGAAAGCGACTTTGTTTTATACTAGGTATGTAGTGATTGACTTTTCGTTTAATATCGATTAAAAAGACAAATACCTAAATTACTACTAACACAACCATCCAAAATTACACAAATCAAATTTTAGGCTTAGAAGACTAGAAGGTACGTAAACTATTAATTTAATTTATAAAAACATTTTACTAGAAGTAACATACCTTTAACTCCCGTCTCCTCCCGTTCCTCTTGCTTTATTTCCACATTGTCTTTGCTCCGTTCTGAACACAGTACCTCCGCCCTGTCCATATATTGTGTTGTGTGACTCGGCAGAATGTATTGGTCAATATCACTTTGACTAAGTTTCACTATGTTCAACTTTAACTCCTTTGTCTTGTACGAAGTGTTATTTTTGTTCACATTGGATAAATCCTCTTCACTTGCCGTATCATTAATTGATATATTAACCAATGAACCCGTGCATAGTTGTTTATCTGCCTCATATTCATTTGTATTTTCGAGAACTTCTTCATGTTCAATGCCTAAAAAAATATAACAAGTTCACCTTATATGCAACAATAAAACAAGAGACTATGCCAAACTATTCCGTCTTAAGGGTGATAGGAGAAACTTGTTTAACTTAAGAGGCCAGAACCTCAATTCTCGTATTTAAAGTAGAGAATTTAAAGAGTCAATTTTACTTTGTTTGGATTGAAAGTGTAGCGACATGTTACCGTGAACGGATTTTATGACATTTCGACCAATCAGAGCGCGTTTCACGTTGGTTTAACGTTCATAAAACACCGTTTGGGAGTATAAGTGTATCGGGAGTTGATTGTAATTGTATTAATGCAATTTAGCAGAATTGCCCCTCTGGTTGAGCCTAATATGAATTAGTACACTTCATGATAAATAACAAAACAGATTACGACCTCTGTGGCTCAATGGTTAGAGCGTTGGCGCTCAAGTCAATGGTCGAGGAACCAAATCCCACCGAGGGAACAAAAAGTTTTCTGTGTTCCTGGGTCATGGATGTGTATTAAATATGTGTTTAATAACTATAATATTATGTTTAAACAAAAAATTAAACCGACTGCCAAAGTAAAAATACACAAAAAAGTATGAAATAAAACTTATTTTCTAAATAAGTCCCCTTTTTATTTCGGCTAAAGTTTTAACTAAGTATTTACTCAACCTCTTAATTTTGAAGTCGGCACCAGCAAATTTGAACGTGAGTTCTATAAAATATTCTAGGATATTGTTTGGGCTGGTATCGACTTCAAAATTTAGAAGATTGAGTAGAGAAATTGTTAAAGTTTTTCTGGATTTAAAAGGGGACTACTTATTTAGAAAATAAATTTTATTTCATACTTCTTTGTGTATTTTTACTTTGGAAGTCGGTTTAATTTTTTTGTTCGATAAATACGCGGGTAAGGCGTGCGCTAGCAAAACTGACATAGGTCTGTCCTCGTCAACGCCTAGCGGGCGACTGTGGGGCGACTCTAGCGGCTTACGCACGCTGCATTTCAATATTAATTTATTGTTAAAATAATTAAACCAACATGCAAAATGTAACCAGAAATTATTCTTTTTTAAGTTATTAGCTTTTCGTAGATATGATTTTTGAAAGTAAAACTATCATGAACTTCATGAACAAAAAGAAAAATATTCAAATTTAGCCTCCTCTTCGGAATTATTTTTGATCGAGTGAAGTTTTCAATATTATGTTTCGAACCACAAATTGTAAAAGAACATTAAGTAAACAACAATGTGTTTTTTTTTTGGCTTTTTAAAGTTACTATTTGTTTGTTTATTATCGATTCAAAGTCATGTAAAATTGGGTCCACGCGGCCTTAATTAAATAACGGTCTACATGATGTCACGGAATTAACTCCACATATAGGGCGTAGGCATATCTTGTGGGCTATAAATATTTTATTCATGTGGCACGAGTTTCCCCAAAGTATTATACCATACCTTATAAAGGACTCAACATATCCATTTTGTATGGTCGATATTGCACAATTTTTTAGATAATAGCTAAAGCATATTTTTTCCGGTTTGGGTTACAATAATGAAAATCCTTGTAATAAAACTGATTAGTCTACACTGACCTCCCTTTTTATCTCCCTTTGGAGATAATTAATAACCTAACTTGAGGAGCAAGTTATCTTTGATTAGGGTTGCCATCTGTCCGGGTTTCCCCGGATTTGTCCTAGTTTAAAGGGCGTCCGGGGAGCGTCCGGGCCGGATTTTATTTGCTATCCGGGTTTTTGTAGGCAGAATTAGGAAGGCCAAGTTTTTTTTTTTTGATTTGCAGCAATTATAAATCTTCCTTTCTTTTTGACATTGCCGTAGTCGGGTAAAAATTGTTCTATGTCCGGGTTTCGTACTCCAAAATCCGGGGTTTTCACGCGTCTTGTCCGGGGAGTCATATGTAAGATATGGCAACCCCATGTTTGATGTATACAGGATGTTTAATGCTAAAATTTCTAATAGCTTTAGTGCATCTTCCTCAAGAGTACACACCAGTAGACTCAATATCAACTTACTTAACACACAACTTACCATCTTCACTGAGGGGTTCGGGCTTCACGTCTGGCTCCTTTTTGATGAATGAAACAGAAAGATGTGGAAAAATGGGTGTAGTGTCAGTGGTAACTGACAAATCTAACAAAGATTTAAACTCTCCGAACACAGGGTTAATCTAAAAACAAGGACATATACAGTAATATTAACTTTTGCAATTTACTAATGCAAATAAGTCACTTATTTTAAACAAACTTATATATAAAATACCTTATTCTGGCAGAGATCACCGATGAGACCTCGTGTCTGTAGAGCCAACTGCTGCAGCCGGTGACACTGATGCAGTCTCGTGTGGCAAATGTAACACATCCAGCAGTCATCATCTTCAATCTATTAATTAAATTCATAAGATGAGATAGACAGTACGAAAAATCCTAAATCAATACCTATATATATTAGTAGTAGTACCTGATGTAATAAAATGATACAATTAGTAGGGGAAGGTCAGGACCCTTCACACAGTTTTACATATTTTTTTGAAGTAACTAAATACTTCTTTAGCGGCGCTGAGCACTTTTCTTGGGATGGGTAAAAACTGTTAAACTAGCGACAGGTCACGTGTCCTGATCGAAAATGCGTAAGATTCACTTGCAATTGTTTGCTGTATTGGTTTACGCCATAACTCGAACCATAACTAAGCCTTCCTGACCCCTAGACGCCTCGAGTGGGGTATCATTGAAATCGAGAAAACGAACCCTATTACCCTACATTTTGGCTGCATAATAAAGATTCCAAATTCCAGATATACCCTAAAAATCTGAAGTGTTAAATTTTTAATGTAATATTTTCTTTATTTCACACACACACAATGAATATTGTATTTTACCAAATAAATGATAGTACTTTTACACTGATAATTAAAGCAATTCGTGCAAAGTTATTCCCTAACCATTCCAAAATATCAAAAATGCACAACATTAATATTCAAGTTTTTACTTTTGCCGGCGCTCCCAGAGTGCAAAGTTGCAAACCATCTTTTTTTTACTGTGCCACACATACGAAGGGTGCTGAACTTCCTCTATCTTTGTTGAGGACTTTGGCTGGTATGGCCACTACCAATAAAATGGATACTGATACTGCAATAATTCCCAAACATTTCTTTCAAGAAGGGAAAGAGTGAAAAAGTCTGAAGGAGGCCTATGCTAGAAGAGCAGACCAAGGGCCTATAAATATAAGTTAAATATAAAATAGGATAAATTAAACACATAAAATAGCTAAAGCATGTAATACTAATTATAACATCTTGGTTAATAAAGGCTTTGAAATGAAATGAAAAAATTGTTTTGCCATGGCCCAGTAATTTTCACACTGTACCTTCATGACCTACTTACCGATTACTATAAAGCTGAGCCATTATGTAAAATAATACACATTTATCTATAATGAAAATGTTTCATTAATAGTGTTTTGGTATCGACTATTTAGTAAATGAATATGTATGTCAATCGATAGTGGGTGTTGTTATTAAACCAAGGCAGTCCAGTATTTTATTTTAATGGCCCAGTATGTTGCGACCCGGCAAATGTGTCTTATATCTAATGTCACATGGTCTTGTCTAGCACAGGAACTTAGGATATCATGACTAAATGTTGTTTTGTAAACGTAGACCAGTGTGGGTTAAGCAGATAATATTAATGTATTGTTTTTGTTTTTTCCCTTTTCTGTTTCATATTGTTACGCCCCCACCTAGTGGTGGCTTCTATGATGTTGTCCGACCCCAAGAATATTTCGTAGGGCTAGGTGGGGACGCACTAGCCTTATTTTGAGGGATAACTGATAGTTTGCCATTTACTGTAAACTTCACCCAAGATACAAACAAATGTAAAAGAAAAGCAATATTGCCTTTCACCTCTTTTTTTGTAAACTTGGACAAATCTGTGTGAATTGTGTCTTATACCACCTGCGGGACAGGCTCTGCCTAGTGCAGGGGCATAGCATAAACTTCTCTGTATGTAACTTATTGTAAATAAAAATTTCATTTCAAATGGGAAATGCTGCTATAAAGTGTAATTAGCAACTTAATACAAATATTAGGTCGTAACTTATCAAATTGGCGTTTTGTTGTACTGGCCACTTTGATCTCAAATATATCATCTTTGATTCGGAATTCCAATTTCAAATTTACACTTCTATTTACTCATGCATTTGTATTTTGAAAAGCATAATTTGTTTGCTTTTTCCTCAAAAAATGTGTGTCGACTGCTGCATTACATTACTCAACCGGCACAATAATGAAGGGATTTTAAATCAAATCATTACCTGTCATGAAAAGTGGATCCTGTACAGTAATCGGAAACGGTGATCGCATTGGCTGAATTCTGGCGAACCAGCCAAAGCCTGCCCCAAGCGAAAATTGACTCAAAAAAAGTTATTTCTGAGTGTTTGGTGGACTAGTGCCGGTGTCGTTCACTACTGCTTTCTTAAATCTGGCCAGATAATTATGGCGATATCTATTGCCAGCAACTGCAAATCATGATGGAAAACCTAGCTGCTAAGAAACCTAGGTTGGTCATTCGCTCTAGGCCACTGCTGCTTCAGGACAATGCTAGACCACACACTGCACAACAGACAGCTACCAAATTAGAGGAGCTTCAATTGGATTGTCTCAGACATCCACCGTTAACTTGGATCTGGACCTTGCTCCAACAGATTACCATTTTTTTACTAAAGGAATCAATGAACTAGGTACCTATGTGATGGCAAGTGCATAGATAGCAATGGTATAATATATACTTTGATTAAATAAATATTACATTGTTTAAAAAAAATCGACTTTATGTTCCTCCTGTACAAAACGCCAATTTCATATGTAATGACCTATTAAAATATTATGTATTATTGTTTTTGTAGGTTATAAATGAAACAAAGTGAATTATTGCAAAATGATGAAAACTTTATATATTGATTACCAGTATTTAATTATGTTCCAACAAAAGAAAACAAATAAAAATAAAATGTAATGTTGTTCCTGGTTCACAAACTCATGGGAGATGTTCACCTTTTGCCTCTACGAACCTTTATGATTGCGAGTTTCTCATATAGCTGCAGTAGATTTGTATTATAAATATTAATAGTTCTTCTATTCACTGACAAACATAAAGTGCAACAAGTATCCTTTCGCATTTTAAAATGTTTATTCGAATTATCTATTTTCATTTTTCATTATAGGTCCGATTTTTATTGATACAATAGTCTTCTTCTTCTTCTTCTTTTTATATTTGGCTCCGTAGTGATTCGCCAATGTCAGAGTGAGTGACGGCAAGTGGCAACTCTGCTTATTGAGGAGGTCTTATGACAAAACAAGGGTACGGTAAGTTGAATAGCTAGGTCTGTTGAAAAAACCTAAGGCTGGGACTATACGGCACCGGAATCCATAGCTCCGGGAAAATTTAGTTCCCGGCACCCCATCGACTACACGTGGCCGGACGGAATGCGAGAAATATAATATTTACTTTTTTTTTAAGATTTAAGGAACTATAATACCTTGTCGGTTGATCAGCTACCATACAATTACCCGTCTTCCTTGCCCTATTTTCCAGTGTAGACTCAGTCCTCTTTTTTTCACTTCCTATAATCACTTACCTTCTCCCCAAAAGTGCTTCTAAATTTTTCAATTGATAAGGGCTCTGCTATGGCTAACACTCAGTTTCAACATATCATTGATCAACATTTTATGGATTGGTTGCTTATTTTTACGGATGCCTCTAAACTTTTGGGCACTAGATGTGTTGGAGTGGCCGTATGGATTCCGACAGTCAATGTTATTTTAAACTACAAATTACTTCCAGATTCATCCGTATTTACAGTAGAAACTCTGGCTATCTTGGAAGCACTTACCTTGGTTGAGTCTCATCACCTCAACAGATCCATCATACTTTCGGACTCCAGAAGTGCCCTGGAGGAGTTCCGCTCCAAATGTAAATTTGACATAAAAACGTCACAAAAAAAAAAATATCCAAGTAGTTTTGGCTTGGATACCAGGACATAGTGGAATCACTGGCAACGAGAATGTGGATGCATAGGCATCCACACACACGCTAAAGACGCTATATCATCAGGTGTGCCTAGTCAATATAAGGTTTATTGTCAGGATTTGATTTCCCTAGCTAAATATAAACAAACAAGTAAAACAGTGTGTTCAACTATTTGCAGAATGAGACTGGGTCATTGCTGCTCACCTGTTATCCTTGCTAAGATTAGGGTAAGGAATAGCTCTTTGTGCGAGTATCGCCTAGACGAGGGCACTCTAGAGCATATTATCTTCTTCTCTTGTCCAAAAAACCAATATTCATTATATGATTCTCTCCCTCCTACATTCCCTCGCCCTATCAATTTTAAATCTGTTCTGTCATAGATAGGTATATAATATTATTAAAAAGAGGTGTTTTGTGTTTTGTAAATACTCCTTTTATTAAAATTTTTGTACGTAATCTGGGGGCACGGTAGTGCCCCCATGCCAAGACGCCAAGCGAAGCGCAAGGGCACTACCAAACCACCTTTTCTCGAAGCGTTTCATCGATTTTTTGAACCCTCATAACTTGGGTTTGGATTGTACCAGATAAATGAAACTTTCAGGATTTGTTTCCATCAGCGGTCTCATTAAACATGTAAAGTTTCGATTACCTACGTCTTATACTTTAGATTTTATTGATATCTAAAAACCCCTGATTCCGTCACTGACTCACTGATGATCAACAAAATTATATCGTACTTCCGGATGTTCTCGAAAGCTGAAATTTGTTACGTAAGATTGTATTAGTACACAACCAACATAAAAATTCTCAAAATTGAAACTTTCATCTTCCAACCCCTGAAACAAGGGAGTTAAAGTTAATTATTTGTGAAAGCGCCATCTATCGCGTTATTATGAACTATGTAAGTTATATATCGTCATTTATCGCTTGGATTGTAAACTAATTGACGTAATATTGAAATAATTGTTTCTCAAATATTCTGTAGTAATTTCAACGGCAAATTTAACATAAAGGTAACATTCTATTTTATTATGTTAAGAATTATTAGCGCCATCTATCGCGTTATTATGAACTATATAAGTTATATATCGTCATTTATCGCTTGGATTATAAACTAATTGACGTAATATTGAAATAATTGTTTCCCAAATATTCTGTAGTAATTTCAACAGAAAATTTAACATAAAGGTAACATTCTATTTTATTATGTTAAGAATTATTAGCGCCATCTATCGCGTTATTATGAACTATGTAAGTTATATATCGTCATTTATCGCTTGGATTATAAACTAATTGACGTAATATTGAAATAATTGTTTCCCAAATATTCTGTAGTAATTTCAACGGAAAATTTAACATAAAGGTAACATTCTATTTTATTATGTTAAGAATTATTAGCGCCATCTATCGCGTTATTATGAACTATGTAAGTTATATATCGTCATTTATCGCTTGGATTATAAACTAATTGACGTAATATTGAAATAATTGTTTCCCAAATATTCTGTAGTAATTTCAACGGAAAATTTAACATAAAGGTAATATTCTATTTTATTATGTTAAGAATTATTAGCGCCATCTATCGCGTTATTATGAACTATGTAAGTGATATATCGTTATTTATCGCTTGGATTATAAACTAATTGACGTAATATTGAAATAGTTTCCCAAATATTCTGTAGTAATTTCAACGGAAAATTTAACATAAAGGTAACATTCTATTTTATTATGTTAAGAATTATTAGCGCCATCTATCGCGTTATTATGAAATATGTAAGTTATATATCGTCATTTATCGCTTGGATTATAAACTAATTGACGTAATATTAAAATAATTGTTTCCCGAATATTCTGTAGTAATTTCAACGGAAAATTGAACATACAAAGGTAACATTCTATTTTTATTGATAAGAATTATTAGGTTAAGAAGTCTCATATAAACTTTTATCATTCAAACCCTTAAACTATAGGAAGGAAAATTGTATAACACGTCCACAATAGGGAATATGCACGTAATTTTTTTATTTTTTTATATAGATCTATCTTGTTTGGTAAACCGTATGGTAAAATCAGGTTTTTGATGTCATTAAAAATAACTAAGATATGAACGTTTAAAGTAGTCTATTAGACAGAGAGATCGGACGTGTATCGTGACGTCACATAACACGACTTTCATAGAAAGTTCATACTAAATTTCGTTTTGCTAGAAAGAGATAGATTACAAACTTTGACCGCTCATATCTTGCTCATTTATCAACAGATATTAAAATTTTTTTCGCCATTTCCTTTATTTTTCAGTATAGTATCATATTATTATATTTTAAGCTATTTTTATATTTTATGCATATTCCCTATTTTAGCTAGAGGTCTGAAAATTGTTTGAGAAAAGAAAATTGTATTATTATTATTAGGGATTTGATAATAAAAATAAAATTTAATAATATAACCATGTACCTAACCCATTATTAACAGTAAAAAACACAATAAGTACTTTTAATCTAATATCGACATATTTTATTGTACTTGTTAATGTTACCTTTATGTTTTTCCGTTTAAAGTACTAAAGAATATTTCTTCCATTCCTTGACATAGGTATTTAATGTTTGAAAAAATTGACTCTGAGGTGGCGTTCGAAGTCAGAACTGCTATCGTGCAAATATGTCGTAGTTCACTGGGATGAACTACAATAATTGTATACTTGTGCTGACAATGGGGACACTTATGATAATTCCGGAACTCATGGCTGCAGCAGCTCTTTATCCATTCACTTTTCAATTATTTGATAATATTGTTATAAAAACTTACAAAAAGAAGTGAAATCCCACCAAAAACATTTCCATGTAAAAAAATTATGCCAAGACGATACCATATGACTAGCACTGTCAAAAAGTTATGAAATCTCATGTAAAACCAAGCTTCTTACCCTACACGCCTTAACTCTACAAGCGTAACTTCACAAACTCTACACCTTAGTCATTATATGTGGCTTGGCCATTTCGTTATTATAAGAGAGTATAATAGAAAAACAGTCGGTTATAAATTTTTCTCCTTACGGCCAAGTGAATGAAGCGAAATGGCCAGGCCACATATATTGACTAAGGTGTAGAGTTTGTGAAGTTACGCTTGTAGAGTTAAGGCGTGTAGGGTAAGAAGCTTGGTTTTACATGAGATTTCATAACTTTTTGACAGTGCTAGTCATATGGTATCGTCTTGGCATAATTTTTTTACATGGAAATGTTTTTGGTGGGATAATATATTCTCACTAACAAAATAAAATTGTAAGGTACTAACTTTAGAGTACTAACCCTAAATGTTTGTGCTTGTTCTAGGTTCTTGATTTTTCAACAGACTTCCTACAGGTCATCGTACCCCTTTGAGTATCCAACCATATTGGATACTCAAAGTCGTACCCTTCACCCTTGTTTTTTCATAAAACCTACTCATAAGAGCATTGATCGGCGCGCGACTCAGATTTCACGAAAAACGCTACTTTTCAAATGCGTCTATATCTAACAAAAACTGGTTATTCTGATTTTTACATGTAAAAAAACACTAGAAAATATTGTATTCTAATTTTTCACTTATCATTTATTTTAAAATAATTTCAAACTTTTGAATAAAACTGACAAAACTAACCAGAAGTTTTTACAACTTTAGGTTCAGGGGCAATTTCAAAACATATAATAGCTAAAACCGCTCACATTTTTTAAAAACAAAAAATCTTTACAAACTTATTGGATCCTCTTCTAGATTATCTATTTGTCAGATTATTTTTATATACGTTTCTATCTCATAAAAATAAAATTTAAAGAATGCGAAATTATCAGGAATTATAGTTATTTAAAATGATGATATTTATGTATTTTACTTGCTCCTTTTGTTTCTTACTTACATAATCTATGAGAAGAACCTTTTATCTTTAATATGCTATTTAAATTTTTAACTAAATTAGTTTGACGAATTTTATATGAATTTTTAAAACTACTATATAAATCGAGGCGCACGAGCGTTTGCAACAGTATTTGTAAACGCTCGTGCGCCTCGATTTATTTAGTGGTTTTAAAAATTCATATAAAATTCGTAAAAAGAAACGTATATAAAAATAATCTGACAAATAGATAATCTAGAAGAGGATCCAACAAGTTTGTAAAGATTTTTTGTTTTTAAAAAATGTAAGCGGTTTTAGCTATTATATGTTTTGAAATTGCCCCTGAACCTAAAGTTGTAAAAACTTCTGGTTAGTTTTGTCAGTTTTATTCAAAATTTGAAATTATTTTAAAATAAACGATAAGTGAAAAATTAGAATACAATATTTTCTAGTGTTATTTTACATGTAAAAATCAGAATAACCAGTTTTTGTTAGATATAGATGCATTTGAAAAGTAGCGTTTTTCGTGAAATCTGAGTCGCGCGCCGATCAATGCTCTTAAGGCAAAGTCTCCATCAACACACTCTGACATTGGCGAATCACAAAGGAGCCATATTTTACAAAGAAGAAGAAGAAGAAGTTTACTGTTTATCTTTTACGAGGTTCATAAACTTAGTCTTTTACAAAATGCTTTGCTGCTCCGTATGTTTATCTGTAGATAAAAGAACTATAAACATTTACAAAACAGATTTGCAGTGTGTTTATGAGAACCTCGCAAACTTTAAGGTACGTACACAAATCCCGATAGCCGAGGTATGTGAATAGGTGAATAACTTAAAGTGATTATCTAAAAAACTAATCATCTTTTTTCAAAGGTCGGCTAGTTGATAATATATTAAACGCGATAATCGTACTACTATAACTCCCCCACACTGATTTCGGTGACGGTGGCTGGTGTCATTGAAACCAGGCCAGTTACGCAGTAATTTTATAGTGCCCAAGTGTGTGCCCAGTACACAAAAGCACTGTCTCTTCCTTTACTCTCATAATTCAGTAGAACGGATAACAGACACGACTGACTAGAGATCAGGCGCAGGTCCGGTTTTTACATGCCCATCCGACGCATGGATCATCTTTCTTGTCAGATGATCAGGTGATCAGCCTGCATTGTCCTAATTGTAGTAAAACTCCAGATCACACATAATATATTTATTATAAAGTGTTCAAAGAAACATATTTACAGTACATAATATGAACATGAATTCTACGGTTCCCTATTTTTTCGCATAAAATCATATGTCATAATTTTACTTGGCATAATTTTATTTGACCTAATAGTAGTTTCGCATAATATTCATTTGTCATAACTTTCTTAGCATAATTTTTTTTCGCGTAATTACTAAAAGCATAATAATTGTTAGGCATACTTATTGTAAGGCATATATTTTTTTACGCATAATATTCATTAAGAATAATATTTTTATGCATAATATTAAAAAGCATAAATATATTTACGCATAATGATATTTAAGCATACTATTATATTTACGCATACATCTTTGTAGCATTTTTTTTCACATACTAATGAATGATAAATTCTACTGGGTATGCGAGTTACGACGAAATAACAATTATAATTGTAATTTTCGAGTGATTACGAAATTAAACTCGGACAAAAAACACGAACTGCTATCTAAGAACATCCCGAGCGAATTATTTTAAACATGCTAGCGGCTTACGGGTGGCCCAGGGGCCACCCCGCCGCAACTTAACCTACTGTAACACATGTTACACTAGGTATATGAGTGTAATACCTGCTTTTAATGAATCATAAATATGCGTTTAATTACCTTAACCGTGTTTTCATTATGTCGTTCCATTTTATGCATATTTGTGCCTTGTGACAGAATGCCTTGAATTTATTATGACAAAAAAATATGCCTAACGAGTTTATGCCAAAAAACAATTATTCCAAAGTATTATTATGACAAAAAAAATTATGCCTTACGAGTTATGCCTCATTAAATTAGGACAAACAATATTAGTCTAAATGATATTTATGCCTAATGATGTAGTATGCCAAGAAACTATTATGCCAAAGTATTATGCGTAGTAAAATTATGCCAAGTGAGGTATGCCTAATGAAATTATGACAAATAAAATTATGAGAAAGAAGAGGATCCCGAATTCTACATATAAGTATCATAATAGTTGTCTAATTAATATTAATTAATTCTTATTAATACAACACATATTACACATTAATATAACACAATGCCAACAAGATTATTAATTCACACAATAATAATAATAATTAAGTAAGATCTTACCAATAGGAACTGCTGAGGTCAACGCTGATACCAGAAAATTCCCCCAAAGGACTCAAGCCCCCTATTTTATACTGAAATATTCCCTCCAACTATTCCCTCGCAACTGCTATCAGTGCTAACCTCTGAATGAAGTCAAATATAACTTCTGCTTAGAAATAAATGTAGTTATATTTTAACAATACTACGTTAGTAATATATATTCTTTGACAATACTAAGAAAAACCTAACACACATCTTAATCAATATTACATAATTTTATAATTCCAATAATAATATTTCCTAATTTTTACACAGTCCATCTAATTAATAAGTTTTTATACAAATTATCTGTTAAGTACTACATTTAAAAGGTCAACTGTCAATCAAATTAACTAAATATGACATAATAAACTTTGGAAAAATCATAATCAGAGACAAATAATTATGCGATTATTATTGTTATTTAATTTGTATTCTAGATATTTAACATTTTACAATTTATAATAATTGACAGTTGCACAATTAGAAAAACCATAAAATCACAATAAAACTAAATAAATGTGCGATAATTATTGCTTTTAAATTTATATTTAAATTTGTAATAATCAATAATATTTTTAAGTTTGACCTAACATAATCATAATTGTTTATTTGCATTGAATGTAGGTTAGGTTAACCATTTCATCTCTTAGGTATAAAAAATCATAATACCTACTGCAATCAGTAAATAATATTAAATTTTCAGATTTCATCAAACCATCATAATATTATGCACCTCACTAACCTAACCTAACCAAACTCCTACTCAATTTCTCCATTCTCACAAACTTTCACATTTATAATAGTACCTCTATTCTCTATTAAACAATACTTCTTGCACTATTTCCACTTTAATAATTATTTTACATTGATTTTATTATATTACATGACCGGTTTCGACAAAGTCATCATCAGGTGTACACCTGGTTAGTGCTTTTTTAGTGGGCTATTTGACATTCAAACAAAACTAACCAACCACCTCCATGGCCAATCCTTATGTACTGCAGTATAGAATATTCGTGAGCCCCATGCGTTTTGATAGCGCGATGCGCGAGCACCCCGGTCGGTGCTGCCGAAACGAGTCCCTGCACTTTAAATCCTGTAATATCTTCAAAAATATTAATTTGAATTACATGCTGTAAAGGGCCAAATTGATTTTGATTGATTAAATGCACAATGTATTTAAGGTACTAATTTAAAGTAAAGGATAAAACATTTTTATTTTGGTTTATCCCTAGGAGATAGACATATGCTATCGCAGAAATTTTTGTAGACTTTTTTAAGATGAATAAAACTGTAGTACATTATTTTGATCTATCTCGTAGGGTTCAGCCATAAGTGAGCATACATAGGGACAGACAAAAAAAAGGGACTTTGTTTTATACTATCTAATGAATCATTCTTATTATCATTACTAATGATAATGATGTGAAAGTTTGTGAGAATTAATGTATGTTTGTTACTCTTTAAATTAAATAATTTCTGAAAATTTAGCATGGTAGTAGTTTTAGCTCGGGATTAACACATAGGCTACTTTTTATCCCGGAATAATACACTGCTGCCATGTCTACTGATACTGTATTTAGGCGGGCAAAGCTGCAGTCCAAAAGTTTTATAACTTGGTGATTATTATTTTACAGGTGAAAGCGGAGTCATGTTTGCTGTGTTATATTTGCTGCACGAGACTGCAACAATGTCATTTAGTGATCAAACAGATTGCCAACTTTCAGAACACCCAAACAAACTGTAGCCAGGTATATTCTGTTTTTATATGTGAATTTACACCCGGAGCCCTCGTTCACACGAGAACATTTCTGTGTTGGCGCTCATGTAAATCTTTTTTTTAACCTAATTTTTTACAGAGGCTTTTCACACAAGTGTTGATGCCAGCCTCATACATTCAGTCCTTGTTTCCTACACAAGGGACATATCCAAAAAGTTGTATATTTTGCTTGCCTCTGGTACATTAGTAATATATATTCTTTGCCTCTGGTGACTTGCAATTGATCTGTTCGTTGTGCAGGCAAACCAAGTCTCCTAAAATCCTAGACCTCATCTCTCGACCTCTGTGGCTCAGTGGTTGAGCGTGTTGGTGCTCAAGCCGGGGGGTTGTGGGTTCAAATCCCGCCGAAGGAACAAAAGTTTTTCTGTGTTCCTGAGTCATGGATGTATATTAAATATGTGTATAATATAATAAAAATCTTAAATATATGTATGGTATAAAAGTATTAAATATATTTCCGTTGTCTGGTATCGTAACACACGTTCTTCGGGAACTTACCACGGGACCAGATTGACGTGGTGTGAAAGCGTCCATAGATATTATTATCTCTGCAGTTCATGATGTTACATCTTATTATGTTTTTTTAGCCACCAAAATGTATAGTCCAACTTACGACACAGAATATTGAAAATGAAACTATACCTTACCATGTAGTATTAGTTAAAGAGGAGACTCAAGAACTCGACACTCAGGAGAGATATTTTGAACGTGATGTGACAATAGAGCGAGAAATAGAGAGTACTGAATGTGAGTACAAAACTTACCACCAACTTATGAACGTCAAGATGATTAAAATTCGATAAAATTAAAAAATTATTACATGTACCTATACCCCCTTACTAATAAACACTGTATAAGCTTTGAATAGTTATACAGTGTTTTGTCTTCTTCTATCGAATTGCAAATGTCACTTGTGTGACGGGAACAAAACACTGTATAACTATTTAAAGCTTATACAGCGTTTATTAGTATAGGGGGTATGAGTATAGATATTTTATAACAATTTAACAGTCAAAGCCATGGCAAGAATGACCCAATATATTTAGATAGTTCAACTCAGTTATGCTATGCTATGCTATGTGGGTAACGTAACTGTAGTGTACGAGTAGTAGGCCGCGTCACTGCCAACATAGCGCTGAGCGCACGCGAGAGCACTATCAATAGGTACTAACTTCCGCCCACCACTCTGTTTGAGTTAAGAAAACTTGTATGTATAACACTAAGGGGGTCCCATACATGGTCTGGTGGCAGACCGGACCATGAATGGGGCCGTTCGGCCCGAATTTAGTTTGGATTTAGTCAGTTCGGCCTGAATGGATGCAAAATCGTATCGTCTGTGTGCAATTTCGAGATCGCATCAGGCGGCCGTATGGACTGAAGCGATTCGTTCCAGTGTTGCCAGCTCTGTTTTTGTAAAACTACTATATAAATAAATGGGCTAACACTTTTGGGCTCCTTGTTAACCCAAAAAAGTCGCGAGCACTTTTGATTGGCAGCAGGCAGCTACGTTCCAGGATTGATTTAGGTAATCTATAACGGCAATGTGATAAGAGTTTAGAGACAGTGCCAAAAACCTAGGTTTAACTTTTGACTGCCACCTTTCTTGGTCTGCACATATTAATGCGGTGAGCAAAAAACTTTTATCACTCATTGCATGCTCTGAAGAGGTTGCAAAATTTTCTTCCTATTCCTGCGAAAGTCCTATGATTTTTTTTTTTATGAAATAAGGGGGCAAACGAGCAAACGGGTCACCTGATGGAAAGCAACTTCCGTCGCCCATGGACACTCGCAGCATCAGAAGAGCTGCAAGTGCGTTGCCGGCCTTTTAAGAGGGAATAGGGTAATAGGGGAGGGTAGGGAAGGGAATAGGGTAGGGGATTGGGCCTCCGGTAAACTCACTCACTCGGCGAAACACAGCGCAAACGCTGTTTTACGCCGGTTTTCTGTGAGCCCGTGGTATTTCTCCGGTCGAGCCGGCCCATTCGTGCCGAAGCATGGCTCTACCACGTAAAATTATTTACGCTGATGCCTGTTATTTGGACGTAACGGAAGAGCTATTGAACAAACTAGAACGTCTACAAAATTCGTGCATTCGTTTTATATATTCATTACGCAAATTCGACCATATATCTGATATTACGGGAGGTCACGACATTTTTGGTAACGATATCCAAAATGACTTACATTGCATTGACAAGATAAAAAGCAACTCTCTGATGCCAAATATGTCGGTCTGCCTGCGTAAAGTAGTTGCGTTCTCTGTATAGGGCGCCTGAAAACCCAGTTATCATGACCAAAAAAAAATGATAAGGTAAATGGCTGAGTAAGTTATATTAGGTAAGTACTAGTTGTTCTCATATCAGTAGCGTAAAAACTGACTAATATTCGGTTGCGTTATGAAGCAACGAGCGTTCAAACGTGACTTATTGTGACCAAAAAAAAAAAGATCAGGTAAATGGCTGAAAATTACAAATCGTAAACTGTCAGTACGTACTAGTTTATTGGCACCAAAACTGACCAAATATTTGGTTGCAATTCATAGTTATCGGCACCCTGCTCCGTCATCAGACTCTCACCACCAACCAAGTGTAGCGAATTAGGTCATCAGTAGAAAACAAATGAGCCCAAGCTCAAGGGGTTTCGCAACAGCCATGGAAGAGTTATATTGCCCACCACGACACCATCATCGATCAGCTCGATGGTAGTAATTGCAATTATCAACGGACTCTTATAAACTTCATCATCATCATCATCGTCAGCCACTAAGAGTCCATTCCTGGACATAGGCCTCTTCCATTTCCATCCTTTACGGCGATCTTGTGCCCTCCTCATCCAGTCGTGACATGTGTTATAAACTTACAAAGTTTCAAATCGATACGATAGTTAGAAGTAGGCTGAAATTGAATTCCAAGATTTTCTTACATTGTGACTCAGTTACAGGTGAAGCTAATAAAAAAGCGTGTTAAGATACCCACACAGGTGAGATTCTTCGATTTACATATTATGTACTTATCATGATCCCAATAATCGTGATCGTAGGGTCGTGGGTTCGAATTCCAACCCGGACCTTGTACCAATAAGTTTTTCAGAAGTTATATTCATTCTTGTCATAGTAACCGACGCTCTTACGGTGGAGGAAAGCACCGTGACGAAAACCTGCATGTATCAACTTTATCAGAGTAGGTCATCCCAGCATTAAGACGTAAAAAGGCTGAACCATAAATTTTGATATCGCTAGCTACGTATCTATACCTACTAAAATAGGCACCAGTACCCGCAACTTTGCAGCTCCCCCTCTGACGCCATTAGATTCTTTACAATGACACGTAATCTTGTCTGCGTTTTCAAACTTAGCTTGTTCTTATTTGTTAGACTACGAAACGGTAGTAGAAAAAGAAAACTCTGGTAAGTAATTGGGAGTTTTTGACTACTGACTGACTACGCGGGCGCCGGCGCCGCCGCGTCGAGCAGCGAGCGGGCGGCCGAGGCAGCGGGGGCCGGCGCGGCGTGGCTCTATCGGTCGGCTCGGCCCCTTTGAGTTGCGCGAGCGGCATCTTTGTGCCGATTAGCGGGAGGGGAATATTTGACATCATGTTTCAAAATGTTTTCATCAGTAACTTTAATAAAATTTTCAAATTAGTTAGGTATGCACTGCATACTATGCAGTGATAGTGATAAAAAATAACTGTAACCTAAACAACCAAATATTCTGTTGCAATTCATGGGTATAAGACCCATGAATTGCAACAAAATATTTGGTCAGTTTTGGTGTCACTAAGCTAGCACATACTGATACTTTACACTATGTTGTTTTCAGCCATTTAACTGATCGTTTTTTTTTGGTCACGATAAATCACGTTTGAACGCTCGTTGCTTCATAACGCAACCGAATATTTGGTCAGTTTTTACGCTACTGATATAAGAACAACTAGTACTTACCTAATATAACTTACTCAGCCATTTACCTTATCATTTTTCTTTGGTCATGATAACGGGGTTTTCAGGCGCCCTATACAGAGAACGCAACTACTTTACGCAGGCAGACCGACATATTTGGCATCAGAGAGTTGCTCTTTATCTTGACAAACTAAAATAAGTCATTTTGGATATCGTTACCAAAAATGTCATGACCTTCTAATCTAATGGGACAGTTCGCCATTTTATAGCAACCAAACAGACACCCCCACTCTGCCCCACCTCTGACTACCATAAAAATTGAAACAAATCATCTAAACCAGTTGTAAATTCATAATTAATTAATTATGAAATAATTACATCTCATTTGTTGTTTAATTAAGCTATTTACTGTCCTAAAAATGTCTCAACAGGAACATATGTTTTTATTTGTAAGCAGAATTCTTTTAAGTATTAATAATAGAATATTATTAATACTTAAAAGAATTTACATACAATTGTTAAGTATAAATCAATGTAATAAGAATCTTAAACTTACATATTGTGTTGATTTGTAAACACAAATGACAACACTAAAAGTAATGACATAAATTGATTGATATTATTACTACAAATCATAAATTAATTTAATAATTTTATAACTCTCAGTACAACAAACAATCAATTGATTACCCAAGATCTCACACGCGCTTCATAAGGAGGCCTAGCCAGAATTTCTTAACGGTAGAAAATGCGTCGATACTCTCACTCTCACACAAGGAACTTTAAAGTTAACCTTGTGGCGACACCCCAAGCACCCGATTCCAAGATAAAATCGTTTATGCAATGCACGTGTAGGTACTGCTAAGCACACCTGCAGGTGTTGTTATTGGGCGCACGTGCAATGATATGGCTGACACGCCCGAGCGATGTTATAATGATCGAATTTTTACGTGTTTAATCTTAACAGTAGGCTTGTGTTAGTGTACTAAACATTTTTTTCGTCTATTTAATGTTAGACAACATTTCCCAGAATGCTATATGTCCATCATCATCATAAGCATCCGACGATATGTAATAAGAAATAAAAAACTATTTTATACGATAACGTACATACATATAAAATACGCCTCTTTCCCGTAGGGGTAGGCAGATACCATTTTTTTCCACTTACTACGATCCTTACATACTTGTTTCGCTTCGTCCTCTTTCATTCTTACCATCCATTCCCCCTCTTACATTCAACGTAGCGACACAGCGTAATAAAGATACAGTGAGACAACGCGTTTGAAGTCGCGCAAAATGCCGCTTTTGTGTAGGTATTCGTCATTGCTGCAGGGTTGTCACAATAATGTGTTTTATTATAATCGTGTTCTACATTTTGTGTATTCGTAGTATGTGTATGTAGAGTGCTAGGAATAAAACAAAAAAAAATATATAGAAGTATTAATGAAGAGTTTTATTATAAAAAATACAAATGCGGATACAAAAGCTCAGGGTTCGCATGATATATATCAATTGATATAAATCGGATGTATATCATGATATATTATATCAATTGATATTTATGCTTGATATTATATCAAAATTGATATTTATATTTAAAAATGTAAAATAATGTTTTACATCAAGTCATAGTCTAAATACCTACACATGTCTTATTTTCCGAGAGTTTCACAGGCCTAGGTCATCAAAAACTTGCTATTTGACATGACATTAACTAATCATAGCCGTCGACGCGGCTTGTAATTTAGGCTTATGACACCCACGTGACCCTCTGTTTTTCGGAAGAAAATTCCTTGTTTGTTATTATACTATTGTTATACCAATAGGGAATATGCATAAAATATAAAAATAGCTTAAAATATAATAATATGATACTAGACTGAAAAATAAAGGAAATAGCGAAAAAAATTTCAATATCTGTTGATAAATGAGCAAGATATGAGCGGTCAAAGTTTGTAATCTATCTCTTTCTAGCAAAACGAAATTTAGTATGAACTTTCTATGAAAGTCGTGTTATGTGACGTCACGATACACGTCGGATCTCTCTGTCTAATAGACCACTTTAAACGTTCATATCTTCGTTATTTTTAATGATATCAAAAAACTGATTTTACCATACGGTTTACCAAACAAGATAGATTTATTAAAAAAAATAAAAAAAATACGTGCATATTCCCTATTATACCATGTGTCAAATTAATTCGACTGATAAAATTAATACACTTTTTTTTTCTTCTGGTTATAAGCAAAATTCATTTTATGGATTTAATACTTAAATTGATACTCAAAAGTGTCTATCGTTGATTTTTAATTTATTTGAAAACTTAGAATATCAATAATAAATAAATGAGTTTAATTTTACTTCCCTATCTTCAAATTATCAGACAATTCAACTATTACGAAAAAAATAGTGTCCGACCGAAAGTTCGGTTTCGTTTTCGGCCGAGTTTCGGCCAAAAATCAAGTTTCGGCGGCAGTTTCGGTTTCGGCTAAAAGTGGCCGAAACTTTTGCCGAAACCGAAACTGGTTTCGGAAGTTTTTGAAAAATAATTAAAATATAATTAATATTTTTTAATATTACATTAAATAAATGATTACAACAAAATTAATATACCGTGTTTCCATTGCATGTCCTAATTAATGCAGAATAATGGATAAAATGCACCAAATTTCAGTATTTTAAGGAATTTTCTACATGACCACGTGAGTTTCGGTTTCGGTTTCGGCCGAAACTGAAGCCACGGCCGAATATTCGGTTTCAGTTTCGGTTTCGGCCGGAAAACCAGTTTCGGTGTCTATGTCTAAAAAAAACATATCAGAGTATGAAATTTGTATGTAATTTTGAAAATATCAAAAAATTCAAAAATATCGGATCCCACCAAAAACATTCTGTAAAAAACTAGCCAAGTCTCGATGGAGCTGCTTGTTTATCTCTAAAAAGTAATGAAATCTAGACAAAGTCGTGCCAAGTCTAAGGTTCCTTACTGCGATTTCTTTATTATTATAGTAAATGTTGTGTGACTTGGCCGTTGAAGGGTACACAAGGGTACAAAACCAGGTGCTCCATGACACCATTGCACCAATCTATCGCCAGAACCGCCTACCCGTTGACGATGGAAAATTGACACTTGGAAAACAAAATTGACTTGTACCCACTAACGTATAAAGAATGTTCAACGGTCAAGTCACATAACATTAACTATAATAATAAAGAAATCGCAGTAAGGAACCTTACACTTGGCACTACTTTGTCTAGATTTCATTACTTTTTAGAGATAAACAAGCAGCTCCATCGAGACTTGGCTAGTTTTTTACAGAATGTTTTTGGTGGGATTGAATATTACATGTAGTACTTAATCGCATTTAAATCTATCGATACCTATCGATATTGTGCGACGATCTTAGTTGTGTTACGACACTTATTGAGTGGCAATAAAAATTTAAAATTGTATTGATATGATTCAAATAGTCTTTATACTACTTAAGAATTAAGTACAAATTATACCCAATTGCTAAGGACACAAGGTATATTTTTCCAATTTATGGGCCAATGGCTGAGTACATTTTTGATTAAAAAAATATGGCAGTTACGTACGTTTGCATTTGGAGCCTATTTTGAATTTTCGTTGTAAATATCAGTATCGTTCAAAAGTTCAAATCGCACGCACCGTGCACCTAAAATATTAGAAATTTCCTGATCGGCATTAAAATGAGTGGGCTTAGTTGTGGTTGTATATATTTGCCGTAATAACCAAGAAAAAAAGTATGACAAAAGCTTCTTCCACTTGCCTAATAATCCAGAAAGGTAAGTACCTACCTACCTCGATAATTATTACTTATTTTTTCTAACCTAACCCTTGCCTTTATCATACGCAGTAGGTACAATAAATAACTGAGACGTGGATTAAAGTAGGTAGGTATGATTTCCCTTTTCATATTAAGTATCTAGCTGTTGCCCGCAGCTTAGCCCGCGTAAAAAGTATAATATTTACGCGGGCGTAAATAAATATTTTAAATTAATTCGATGTCAACCCTAGGCTTAAGTCAACATAGCTGACATTTGTCGGTGCTCGAACTGTCATTTGTAGAGAGTGTCGCCCCTGTGCTTAGGGTCAATCTACACCCAAAACGAAACGATACATAGATATTTAATGAATACTTTGTGACAATGTGTAATGTGTATCCCACCAAAAACATTCTGTAAAAAACTAGCCAAGTCTCGATGGAGCTGCTTGTTTATCTCTAAAAAGTAATGAAATCTAGACAAAATCGTGCCAAGTCTAAGGTTCCTTACTGCGATTTCTTTATTATTATAGTTAATGTTGAGTGACTTGGCCGTTGAATATTCTTTATACTTTAATGGGTACAAGTCAATTTTGTTTACATTTGTAACTACCTATGTTTGTTAAGCGAGATAATAGCCCATACTGGTGTTGGTAATTGGACGCTAGTGTCTCATTTTAGACTGTTGTTGATTGTACAACACACGTATTGGAGCAATGGTGTCATGGAGCCCCTTTTGTACCCTTGTGTGCCCTTCAACGGCCAAGTCACACAACATTAATTATAATAATAAAGAAACCGCAGTAAGGAACCTTAGACTTGCCACGATTTTGTCTAGATTTCATTACTTTTTAGAGATAAACAAGCAGCTCCATCGAGACTTGGCTAGTTTTTTACAGAATGTTTTTGGTGGGATTTCACTTCTTTTTGTAGCAACGTGGGCATATTGATTTATTTTCCTAGATTTTAGTGTAATTTGTGTAATGTTCGAGTAGAATAAAGTTCGAGTAGAATAAAGGGGCCTGAAAATGCGGCAAAATGGTTCTAGTAAAGAATGGTACGGCAGTGTTTGCTTCGCGCTCGACTTGGCGGGGGCACTGCCGTGCCCCCAGATCGACGTTCTGGTCTTATCTAGAGGTTCTCAAATAGGGGCCTGAAAATGCGGCGAAATGGTTCCAGTAAAGAATGGTACGGCAGTGTTTGCTTCGAGCTCGACTTGGCGGGGGCACTGCCGTGCCCCCAGATCGACGTTCTGGTCTTATCTAGAGGTTCTCAAATAGGGGCCTGAAAATGCGGCGAAATGGTTCCAGTAAAGAATGGTACGGCAGTGTTTGCTTCGCGCTCGACTTGGCAGGGGCACTGCCGTGCCCCCAGATCGATTATCCTAGTTTTTATAGTTTTCCCTTTATGTGGCCATTACACCCCAACTCTGTACCAAATTTCAGCTCTCTAAGTTTATGGGAAGTACTAGTTCTATTTTGATGATCATGAGTGAGTGAGTGAGTGAGTGAGTGAGTGTCGAAAATGCGAAACTTTGCTTTCGCTTAACTTCGGAACTAAATGACCTACAGACTTGAAATTTTGGATTTTAAGGTGGTTCGTTTCCTATACAAAAAAACAATGGACATTATTTAGGTAATTTCATACTATTACTACATAAATTTATATGCACATCTGTTTATTCTGCAATACAATTGTCGCAAAATATATTTAAAATACTTTATTTCACACAGAAGTCACATTTTTATTGAATTTTCGACAAAAAGTGACATTTGTAACTTATGTCACTTTTTGTCGAAAATTCAATAAAAATGTGACTTCTGTGTGAAATAAAGTATTTTAAATATATTTTGCGACAATTGTATTGTAGAATAAACAGATGTGCATATAAATTTATGTAGTAATAGTATGAAATTACCTAAATAATGTCCATTGTTTTTTTGTATGGGAAACGAACCACCTTAAGTACGTGATTATAGCTTATTGGATGACGAAAATTTCTGCGTTCTGGTCTTATCCAGAGGTTCTCAAATAGGGGCCTGAAAATGCGGCGAAATGGTTCCAGTAAAGGATGGTACGGCAGTGTTTGCTTCGCGCTCGACTTGGCAGGGGCACTGCCGTGCCCCCAGATATATATTAAAAATATTTTGACGACGACGACGACGACCTCTGTGGCTCAGTTGGTTGAGCGCGTTGGTGCTCAAGCCGGAGGTCGCGGGTTCAAATCCCGCCGAAGGAACAAAAAGTTTTTCTGTGTTCCTGGGTCATGGATGTGTATTAACCGATTCGTTGCTGGTGACACGACAGGCGTGTCATCGATGGTTTTAACTAGTGGCTTATGACACGATAGGCGTGTCATTTTTTCATCGATTGTAACACCCTCAGATTAAGTTTTAGAAGGGTCTGCCCAGAACAAAACTATCAAGATTTTCCACGTAGAATAAGCCTGTTGTCTTAGCCTCTCGATATTGTGTGAATTCAACAGTTCCAGGGATTGACAACCTTTTGCGCTAGGTACACGAAAGGCGTGTCTATTCGAATTATTGTAACAAAGGGACCCTAAAATATAAAGGTTAAACTTAGAATTAAATCATCTTAATTTTTTTATTCATTTTTTATAACAAATACGTTTTTTTTCATTAATGATTTTTTTTAAACTTTATGCACAAAGAAACGTACAAAGGCGGACTTAATGCCTAACGTGTTTTTTTTTTCATTAATGATTTTTTTTTAAACTTTATGCACAAATAACGTACAAAGGCGGACTTAAAGCCTTATGGCTATAATCATTTTGAAATGCAAGTAACATTAAATGTTACTTGCATTTCAAAATGCCATAAGGCATTAAGTCCGCCTTTGTACGTTTCTTTGTGCATAAAGATGATGAGATGATTTAATTCTAAGTTTAACCTTTATATTTTAGGGTCCCTTTGTTACAATATCAAAAAAGGTTTAAAACATCTGAAAGAGTAAAGCCACTTACCTTCCATTTCAGGAAAAACACGTAGATTACCTCTTCAAAACCAACGTAATTAACGTATCGTGCCGTACACTCCCGTAGTTTGATTCCAACTAAACTAAAATCAAGTCTAAACTAGTAAAAAAACAAAAAAAGCATTTAGTTGTATACGCATGGCTGATGGCACACTAGGCGCGCCATGGACTTCTATGGCGCTTGACACGCCAGTCGTGTCATAGAAAATTTGTTCCCCAGCCATGGCGAAAAGTTTTCCAAAATGGGTGCCGCAACTAATCGGTTAAATATGTGTATAATATAATAAAAATCTTAAATATGTATATAGTATAAAAGTATTAAATATATTTCCGTTGTCTGGTACCCGTAACACAAGTTCTTCGAGAACTTACCACGGGATCAGATTCACGTGGTGTGAAGCGTCCATAGATATTATTATATTATATTATTATTTATTATAAATATCGGAAATTCTTATTAATACGAGATGATGACACGCAGTCTCTCACAGCTATAGTTGGATACTCAAAGCTCACAGCACATGTAGTATGAACCATTGTAAATAAGTACCTACATACAACTCAAACGAAACACTGTCGCAAACAACTTAAAACAATCAAATTAAAAAGCGTCAACCCCGGCTGTCGTGTCCCAAGCGAGTGTATGGCTCGCTACCTCCCCTCTCTCACCCCGCACGCCTCGCACGATTGCTCTGTCTAGACGTGTCCGTTGGACGACTGTAAGTTCCATAGGTTGTGGTAGCGGAGCGGCTCTCCATTGGCCACTTTTCGCCTCCGCCATTGTATTTTATTGCATCATCAAATTTTTCTAGTCATGCATTTGTCTATCGACACTAATATTGTAAAGAGGAAAGATTTGTATTTTCGTGTGTGTGTGTATTTTTGTAATGAATAAACTCAAAAACTACTATGCCGATTTAAAAAATTCTTTCATCATTAGAAAGCTACATTCACCCGTAGTAACATAGGCTATATTTATTGCTAGAAATGATTAGAGATCCTTACTAAAACTTCAGTAACGTAACTCAAGGTGTAAAAAAATGCCATAAAACATCTTTCGTCGCATGCGCTGCGGAAACTATTGATGATAGAACAAAAGTATGTTCTACAATATTAAAGAACATCCATACATCCATCCATCCATCCTCACAAACTTTCACATTTGTAATATTAGTAGGATGGATGGATGGATTGATTGATTGATTGATTGATATTTGTTACTCTTTCACGCAAAAACAACAACGGATTTTGATGAAATTTGGAATGGTAGTAGCTTGAGCTCTGGAAAACATAGGGGAACTTTTTATCCCGAAAAAGTACAGTGTTCCTGTGGGATACTCTACGCGGGTGGAGCCGCGGGCAGCAGCTAGTTTATTAATATGATTACCTAGTTATTTAGGACAACTCATCCGATACGCTAATAATACAAGTTCACTGTTTCTGGATAATTCAGTCGCAACGGCGCCGATTGACTCTAAATCATCCAGTTATGATAATGTGTTAGAAAAGTTATTATATGTTAGAAAGAATATCAGTAATTTCAAAACTAAAAGCGAAAATCACTGTAGAAACACTAGAAAAGCTAGATTTACCGGTGATCAGACTAAGTTAAGTAAGCAAATCATTTAAAAGTCAATGTATACGTCTATCAAGGAATTTGTAAGTATTATATACAACAGGAAAGAGTACTTCAAACTTTATTTTCTTTTAATTCAATCAAAAATGATCTTTATTACTCAGACTTAAAGCTTATCACGTGCGCAATAAAAAAACCGGTCCCGGTGAGATAGCTATAAGTTATCCCTGTGTCTCGTTCTAACAAGTAACCTAGTGTAGCCAGTTTATATCTTTCCTTAAATTTCAGGTTTGGTAGATTTTATGTGCGATATGGTGTATAAGCAAGAAATACTAATAAACTCGGTTAAATATTATGTTATTCATAATCTGAGAGAGAAATGTAAAATAAAAATCACTAGTTATTTAGAACCTACCTACTAACCGATAATTCGAAATTTGTTATTTATTTTTTGATTATTTGCATTTTGGTAGAGTAAAATGGAAGAAATGAAAATAGAATAGTTGCAACACAAAACGCCGTGTATTTCCCTTGGAACATTCTAGATGTTCGGGTGACAATATGATTAATAGGGAATATAGGACATTTATATTATTTTACCTACCTTCATGATATTGTGAAGAGGAAACCATTGTATGTTTGTATGTTATTGATAATTTCTGAAACCTACTAGATTTGAAATTCTTTCACTGGTAGATAAAATTCTTAATCTCTGAGTGCTTATTATGTGTGCATAGTTACGTGAGAACCTAACGGACGCGCGGGCGGGCGGGCGACATCAGACAGACAGAGTTATAATATTAGTAGGTAGGTTTATCTGTATAGGATGACTTATAATATAATAATAATATTTATGGACACTTCACACCACATCAATCTTGTCCCGTGGTAAGTTCTCAAAGAACTTGTGTTTAATTTTATAAGCTTTTATTTAGTTTCACCTGTCCCGTTGTCGGTCTGTAACGGATTCTTGCAAGTTAAATTTGATCCACTTTTCGGTTTCCGATTGAGTTGAAATATGTAAACCGCATGACAATGCAATATTATGATGACGTGGAGCTGATCTGATGATGGAGCTGATCTGATTATGGAGCTGGAAGGTGGCCACAGGAATTCCGAAATAAAACCACATAGTCCCATCGAATTTGGGTTCGTTTGGTTCGTCTTGACAAGTACTTTGATACTATATGGTAACCGGTCTGGTGATGGAGCTGGAAGGTGGCCATAGGAACTCTGTAATTAAACGACGCAACCCCATCGAGTTTGGGCTCGTTTAATTCATGTTGACGAGTACTTTGATACTATATGGTAACCAGGATCTGATGATGGAGCTGGAAGGTGGCCATAGGAACTCCGTAATAAAACGACGCAACCCCATCGAGTTTCGGCTCGTTTAATTCGTCTTGACGAGTACTTTGATACTATATGGTAACCAGGGAGCTAGAATATGGCCATAGGAACTCTGTAATAAAACGACGATGGGGTTCCATCGAGTTTGGGCTCGTATGATTCGCCTTGATGAGTATCTTGGTTGGCGTGAATATGCAATCAAATGGAAGGGCTTGCTGTGAATAACTCGAAAATCTAACATGGCGGAACATCCAAGATGGCCGCCAAGTCATTTTTAATGCACTCCTACAATATGGGTATCAAATGAAAGGGCTTGCTGAGAATAACTTGAAAATCCAACATGGTGGAACATCCAAGATGGCCGGCAAGTTATTTTTAATGCACTTCTACAATATGGGTATCAAATGAAAGGGATTGCTGAGAAAAACTCGAAAATCCAACATGATGGAACATCCAAGATGGCCGACAATTTATTTTTAATGCACTCCTATAATATGGGTATCAAATGAAAGGGATTGCTGAGAAAAACCCAAAAATCCAACATGACGGAACATCCAAGATGGCCGACAGTCAATTTGAATGCAATCCTACAATATGGGTATCAAATGAAAGGGCTTGCTGAGAATAACTTGAAAATCCAACATGATGGAACATCCAAGATGGCCGGCAAGTTATTTTTAATGCACTCCTACAATATGGGTATCAAATGAAAGGGATTGCTGAGAAAAACTCGACAATCCAACATGACGGAACGTCCAAGATGGCCGACAGTCAATTTTAAAGTAATCCTACAAAATGGGTATCAAATGAAAGGGCTTGCTGTGAATAACTCGAAAATCCAACATGGCGGAACATCCAAGATGGCCGTCAAGTCATTTTTAATGCACTCCTACAATATGGGTATCAAATGAAAGGGCTTGCTGAGAATAACTCGAAAATCCAACATGATGGAACATCCAAGATGGCCGACAAGTTATTTTTAATGCACTCCTATAATATGGGTATCAAATGAAAGGGATTGCTGAAAAAAACCCAAAAATCCAACATGACGGAACATCCAAGATGGCCGACAGTCAATTTGAATGCAATCCTACAATATGGGTATCAAATGAAAGGGCTTGCTGAGAATAACTCGAAAATCCAACATGGCGGAACACCCAAGATGACCGACAAGTTATTTTTAATGCACTCGTACAATATGGGTATCAAATGAAAGTATGGTGTGTTGGGGTTTTTTGAGGTCCTTACTGAGTAGAGTAAAATCTCTAGGAGGTCTCCTTATTGAAGAGCTTGACAGTACTAAATTAACCGGTAAACTACCTTGCAACAATGATGCGTTAAATGAGATGAACAGAAACCTATCTAGCGATAACTAAAAACTAAAAAATAAATTAAAAGTAAAAAAAAAAACTTTTTTAAAAAACAAGCTTTTATTTGAATGCGCTAAAAAGAATAAAATATTTTTCCTTTAAAACTTTTACTATCAGCTTATAACGTAACTACACAATTTATATGATATAAAAGCTTGTCGAGAATCAAACAAATCAAAGAAGTAAATCGAGTAACTTGATCTGATAGATTTATGAGACAATTTATTTGATTCTCGACAAACTTTTATAACATATAAATTGTGTAATTACGTTATAAGTTGATAGTAAAAGTTTTAAAAGAAAAAATGGCGGAATTCGAAGCGACCGGCTTGATCACCAACATGCTCAACCACTAAGCCAAAGAGGTCGTCAAACTTTTAATTAGTGCAAAATATACTTTACCACGTGGTAGTGCTCATGATTACAAACTTTCCCAAAGGAACTTTTTTATTTAATCCACCTCAACTTAACATTAGGTAGCGAATTAAGTAATAATATTAAACAACGGGTTGCACTCCGGGAGTGCCGGTAGAAGTGAAAAGTGGGGCCATTTAACTAGACACTTTTCTCCTTAGTGTTTTCACTATACGTCAAATTTCAAAATGGCCCCAAAATTTTCAAAAGTGGGGTCATTTAACTGGAGACACTTTTTTCTTCATAGTGTTTTCACCATACGTCAAATTTCAAAATGACCCCTAAAATCTCAAAAGTGGGGCCATTTAACTGGAGACACTTCTTTTCTCTATCGTGTTTTCACCATACGTCAAATTTCAAAATGGCCCCAAATATCTCAAAAATGGGGCCATTTAACTGGAGACACTTCTGTTCTCCATGGTGTTTTCACTATACGACAAATTTTAAAATGGCCTCAAAAATCTCAAAAGTGGGGCCATTTTACTGGAGACACTTCTTTTCTCTATACTGATTTCACCGTACGTCAACTTTCAAAATGGCCCCAAAAATCTCAAAAGTCGAGCCATTTAACTGGAGACAATTTTCGTAGGGGGACAATTGGAGGTAAAGGCCAATGTAAGGGTAAATGTGACGGGGATGATTGGTGGTCAAGGTCAAGGCCAAAGGTCAATAGTTGGGGTCAAAAGTAAATACGAACTAAAATAGTTTCATGCTCGCGTAAACCAAGACAGCAAACAATTGCAAGTTGCATCTTATGACTTTTCGATCAGATTCACGTGTCCTGCTCGAGTTTAACAGTTTTTACCCATCCCAAGAAAAGTGCACAGTACCGCTAAAGGAATTTTCACTTATAATAAATGCTCTAAAAAGTTCATTTTGGGTAAGGTGTTTGTTATTATGAGCATTATCACGTGGTAAAGTTACACTAATTAAAAGTCACTCTATAATATACGTTTCAGCAACTTGTATTATCATTTATGACATATTATTATTTTTAAACAAAAAAATAAACCGACTTCCAAAGTAAAAAAAAAAAAACACAAAAAAGTATGAAATAAAACTTATTTTCTAAATAATTCCCCTTTTAAATTTGGTTATTTCTCTACTTAATCTTCTTAATTTTGAACTCGATACCAGCCCAAACGATATTCGACAATATTTTATAGAACTCACGTTCATAATTGCCGGTACCGTGGTGGTGGCTTAAAGTTCATATTAAGAAGATTAAGTAGAGAAATAGCCAAATTTAAAAAGGAAATTATTTAGAAAATAAAGTTTTATTTCATACTTTTTTGTGTATTTTTACTTTGGAAGTCGGTTTAATTTTTTGTTTAAAAATAATAATTTCACCCGTTTTAGTTATATATTTTGTTAAGTTGTTATTAATACGTCTTAAGAACGTTTAAAATAAACGATCGAATGTATAATTGAATACGCGCCAAGCTTCCATTAGGTATTGTTGTTAAGGTGATGATGATGATTACTGTAAGTTACAAAGTGGCATATGCTTGCAGTTCTTTAAACAATGCTGAAATTTTAAAACGTGTGTCTTTAAAGACAGGAGTTCTGTTCAGTGCTTTTGGATCTAGGGTATACCCTAGATCCAAAAATAAGCTGTTGAAACCAAGGTATACCTTGGTTACTAAAAGTCAAAATTCAAAATCACTATATGTGTCGAATATAAATTTCGAAGAGTTCCGTCGATTCCTCATGGATCGCATCATCCGGTTTCCACCTTAGTGACTAAAGGACCAATTTCGAATTAAACCCTTTACAACAACAAAATAATTTTTCAAATAGGTCCATAAACAGCAGAGTAATGTTCAAAGATCTCCGTGTTAGTGTAAAATACTATGAGAAGTACCATTAATTATATCATCATAATGTGATGATGTATGGTGTGATAGTGGTGATGATGATGATGTTTACTCTAATTGTCAGGGTGGCATATGCTTGCAGCTTGCAGTTCTTTAAACAACGCCGAAATCCCCAAACATGTATCTATAATGAGTCAGGAGTTCTGTTCTATACTTTTGGATCCAGGGTATACCTTGGAGCAAAATATTACTTTTTGATAGCATGTGCTTGGACTTCTTTAGAAAAAGTTGAAATCACCATATGTTTCCAAACTTCAACTAATTTGTCCCCAAATTAAAAATATTGTTGTCACCCTTGTTAAAAAGAGACGGAGTGGTTTGTATTGTATCTCCCTCTCGGCACAGATTTGATGCTGAGAGCTCTTTCCAGTTGTATAATAATACTTACAAATTCCTTGACGTCTATACAATAGAATCCCAGAAAACGTTCAAAATCTTTCCATTTATAAATTTAAAAATTAGTTAAAGAACGTTTGTGTGCAAAAGCCTATTATAAGGTCAATCATTTTTTTGACGATCACCTTGGGAATAGGATGGCCACCTGTAAGGCTGCTTCTATGTACTGTGTGTGTGTGTGTCTGACTTTTGTCAATATTACATAGACTAAGTTTTCATATTGTAAACATCTTCATTTTTTAAAAGAACAATTTTCCGTCTTTTTGCTAAAATATGGCCCCGTACGAGTTTCTTACGCCGGTTCTTCTCGCCGGGTTAGTTCCCGAACCGGTAGTAGGCATCAAGTAGGGACAATTCTTTAAGCGGTACTTTGTAACCCATATGGAAATAAAACTTCTTTGATTTTTAAGTTTTTTAGATTTTTTGATTACATAAAACTAAGTAATAACCAACGCACCAAGATATATTATTTAGTCGATTTAACGTTATAGCCACAGACATCTATTGACTAGACCACGCAAGTAACTTTCCGTGTAAAGAGGAGTGAATTTCACTTCCTTCAGCGCCATTTCCTCTCGAATATTCTCGGTGCCAAACGTCAAACGAAAACTAAAAAGCTAAAAAAACGCGACAGGACGGCGCACGGCTACGGCTTTAGTATCGTTTACTCGGGGACGGGGAATTAATATTATCACCACTAAATCGCTCGTGTGACGTCAAAGTAGATAATAAAATAATGGCACGCTTGGTTTATATACAAACGATGAGAGTGGTCTAGTCGATAGATGTCTGTGGTTATAGGTTATTTTACAATTTGAACGGATTTAATTTCGATACATTACATAAAACTTTATAAAATACGGTCTACTTGTCAACAATTGAATACTGCACACAATTTAAATTTATGGTACATGTATTAGCAGCTTGTATTATAGCTCCCCACACCGATTTCGGTGACGGTGGCCGGTTTCATTGAAACCAGGCCAGCTACGCAAGAGTTATTTTATAGTGTTCAAGTGTGTGCGCAGTACACAAGAGCGCTCTCTCTTCCTTTTACTCTCGAAACCCAGTGGGACGGTCGGACCGACAGGACTGGCGAGAGATCAGGCGTATGACCGACTTATTACATGCCCATCCGACGCATGGATCATCTTTCTTGTCAGACAATCAGGTGATCAGCCTGCATTGTCAAACTTGGAACCACGGCGCCAGGTCTCTCAACTCGACCAGGCGCGAGGCGTCCACTCGCGCGAACAGGTTGGTGGAGAGCCGTGCTACAAAAGCCTCTACACTCCACTCGCAGATCCTTGGCGATGGTGTCATTCCTCACGTACCAGAGGGCACCCGCGATTCGGCGCAGCACGCGATTTTTAACCGACTTCCCAAAAAAGGAGGCGGTTATACGTTCGGCTGTATATATATATTTATTTATTTATGCTGATAGATAGGCAATAAATTGTATGACTATAGGTGTACCAGAATCTCATGGCAAATAGGGGAAAAAAAAATTGTAGTGTGCAATACTGGGGAAATTGGATTAAACGATCTTGATACTAGTTAATATTTAATTATGTCTTTAGTATTATTGAACATGAATTATAATAAGACTGTATGAAGAATGTTCGGTGTATAATATAGAAAACTAGCTTTTGCCCGCGGCTTCGCCCGCGTGGAATAGTGTTCTTGGAGAAAAAACTACTTCGGCGAATAATTCTCTACCTACTTACAGCAATATACTACTGATACAATATTGAACATGTTTTTAGGTTTGCCCAATGCAAATTGTTAAAAATGGGACCCTATCACCTCGATACGACATGCGCGACCACTTGATAATATACTTACATAATAAGTATTTTATTTATCGCACTTGAATATAAATTTTACCATAATCTTATAATATCTTAAAGACTATTAAATACTTAGAGACTATTATTTTAAAAATTCGCATCAAAATCCGTTGCGTAGTTTTAAAGATTTATGCATACATAGGGACAGACAAAAAAGGGACTTTGTTTTATACTATATAATATAATGATATTTCATGAAAAATAAATCAATCGTGAATTACTTTATATACTTATTTATTACGAATAACATACAATTAAATTGGCAACAGTTTATTTAATGTTGGAATTTCCTTCCGAACTGTATAGAACTCGTTTACTTTATTCCTAATCAGCTATAAATCGAAACTGTCTTATGTTGATTTTCTTTTTTCCTCCTCTCCTCCTTTTACCAGGCATGGAAAACAAACCATCATTCGATGTGCCATCAGCTACGATTCACCTTATAGTAGTACTGGAAACACATTTAAAGAAGTCACAATAATTACCTAAGAAAATATAAAAAAACTAAAAGTATCAAAACAACTCACTCTAACTTACCGGTCAACTCTACCACGAACTTTAAATTATAAGATTGAGTTCGATTTACAATTTCTTCTTTCTGTATTTTACTATAGACATAGAAAACAATATTTCTCGCTTGAGATCGAATTGCCTTTTTGGATATTTTCACAAAAACAAACAAATTCCAAGAACATAATCACAAAATTTTAGCAGCGGTTGACAGATCACGTACTTTGATTTGACGGGTCATACTTGACATTGCCATATGAAAATCACATTTTTTATTTTTTTTAAAATGCCATCAGATTCTGGTAGAGCTATAGCTATTGCACTTTTTTTTAAATATATTCAAGTTGATTTATTTTAGAAAAAATTGCATAATTTATTTTTTTATCGAAGTTGAAACATTTTGGGTATAAAAAAAATGTATGAAGGCATGAGTGACCAATATTTTTTAAATAATGCTGGTTTTAAGTAGATTTTATAATGGTACAATTCATCATTGTATCTACCATAAATAGTGAATTATTGTTATTAATGTAGAAAAGGAGAAAAATGTACTAAAGAAAGAAAGTAGGTAATCGGGGAACTTTAAAAAAATAATTGTACCTGACCATTGGGGGTTAATAAAAAACATTGTTTAACATTAAGAATAGGTACTTTACACGTATTTACAATACCTAAATGTTCAAATTGTTGGCCTCCCACTCTTATGCAGGCCCTACATCTACGGATAAATGATCTTCTGAGCAATCTAGTACCTATATCGTCAACGTAACACCCTCTGTGGTCTAGTGGTTAGAGCATTGGCTCTCGACTCGGAGGTCGTGGGTTCGATTCCTGCATTGGAACAACAAAAATTGTTGTTTCCGAGTTTGGTTAGGACAATGCAGGCTGATCACCTGATTGTCTGACAAAAAAGATAATCCATGCGTCGGATGGGCATATAAAAAGTAGGACCTGCGCCGCATCTCTCATCAGTCGTGTCGATTATCCGTCCCACTGGATTACGAAAGTAAAGGAAGAGAGAGTGCTCTTGTGAACTGCGCACACACTGGGACACTATAAAATTACTCCTGCGTAAAGACCGTATAGGCTTACGGTACACCTCTTCGTTGAGGGTGTGCGTGTGTTTTGAGGGACCCACCTGAATATCCCCAAAATAAGTATAGCAAGTTTTAGTAGAAGTCTAAAAAAAATTGTAGAACAAATCTGGGAATTTGTAAAAAGATAGTTTAAAAGATATAGCCCTCAGAGTGTGGTCCCTCAGTTCACACACCGCTATTTTCCAGATCTCGAAAAGTATGTGGAAAATTATGGTTTTTTCACTACAGAATTTTAGTAGAACTTTTGTAAAAGTTTTTACAAATTTATCAAATACATAGCATTAGAAATAAAAAAGCTACAACCACCGAAGTGTGGTCCCTCAGTTCACACAAAAATGACATACTCATTTCGCGATATATTACTGACTTTTTTAATTATTTTTCTACGTAGAGTTTTAGTAGAAAATTTGTAGAATTTGTAGACAAAATTTCATCAAAATCTATCGGCGCATTTGGAAGATATATACCATTATGTATTTTTCTCGTTTATTAGTTATTTGAGTTTTTCTTATACACAAGTGTGTGAACTGAGGGACCCAACATAATGGTATATATCTTCCAAATGCGCCGATAAATTTTGATGAAATTTTGTCTACAAATTCTACAAATGTCTGACTAAAAACTTCATGTATTGATATTTATTTAGTTTTTCTAGTAATGCCACGTCTTCTTCTTCTTCTTTTATTAATGGCCAACCATCGCTTTTTGCAACATTTTGCCAGTGTCAAGTAAAATAAAATGCCACGTCAAAAACCATGTTTTAGTAACGCAGACGTCAAACCATAGAGTATACGTCAAATCACCATTCTTTGTCACCCTTTGTTGTCACCATTGTATAATTTTTTTTTCTTAAATTCGTTAGTTTTTTTTTTCTCTTTTCAAAATCAAAGACAACAACACCTATACATTTAATTGAAATTTATTGTAGGTATTTTCTTGTATTTAGTTCTTTGTCACTATTATTATTTGTTTTTTCTCGGTATATTTTGTGTTAAGTTTAGTAGCGTTGTGAAGCCACTCATTGGCCCCTGCAGAATATCAGTGCAGCGGGCTTGCTTGCTGCGTTTGCTGAGCTGGGGCCAATTTTTGGCGTCACACATCATTATAGTAATTAAAATTGTATTAATATTATAGTCAAACTGTACCACTGACTTATATATTATGATGTTTTGTGTGATGCTAAAAATAAATCCATTCTTATTCTTATTAAATTTTCTACTAAAACTCTACGTAGAAAAATAATTAAAAAAGTCAGTAATATATCGCGAAATGAGTATGTCATTTTTGTGTGAACTGAGGGACCACACTTCGGTGGTTGTAGCTTTTTTATTTCTAATGCTATGTATTTGATAAATTTGTAAAAACTTTTACAAAAGTTCTACTAAAATTCTGTAGTGAAAAAACCATAATTTTCCACATACTTTTCGAGATCTGGAAAATAGCGGTGTGTGAACTGAGGGACCACACTCTGAGGGCTATATCTTTTAAACTATCTTTTTACAAATTCCCAGATTTGTTCTATAATTTTTTTTAGACTTCTACTAAAACTTGCTATACTTATTTTGGGGATATTCAGGTGGGTCTCTCAAACCACACGCACACCGTTGAGGCAGCCCCAATAAAAAATCCGATGGATTTAGATCCGGTGAACGCGGAGGCCACAAAATTGGCCCTAGAGCCCGATCCATCTGTTTAAGTACGTAATAATGAAATATGCACGAACGGGTACAGTATAGTGCGCAGGACAGCCGTCATTTTGTAACCAATAAGAGTTCCTCAGCTCCTCGGGCACTTCTTCTAATAAGTGGGAAAGGATAAATCTTTTCTTTTCACGCTTAAAAGTAACAATTTTAAACATATTGCATTAGTATTACATTTAAATTTTTTTTAGTAATTTTTTCTCCTTTTCTACATTAATGGCAATAATTCACTATTTATGGTAGATACAATGATGAGTTGTACCATTATAAAATCTACTTAAAACCAGCATTATTTAAAAATTATTGGTCACTCATGCCTTCATACATTTTTTTTATACCTAAAATGTTTAAACTTCGATGAAAAAATAAATTATGCAATTTTTTCTAAAATAAATCAACTTGCATATTTATTTTTTAAAGTGCAATAGCTAGTCATACAATTTATTGTCTATCTATCAGCATAGTTAGTGTACAATATCAAAACAATAAAAAACCGATGTAATTAATTCATTTCTGGTTATAGTGTTCAAAAAACTAAAATAAGCTAAAAAAAATAGACTTTTCTCTAAAAATAACTTATTTTAGGTAATAATTATGATATATTTTTTTTGTATTTTTTTTTGAACGGCCATAAGTTCTACTATAAGACATTTCAGGGTTATCCATTAATTACCGGACACTCTGTATAGTTAAGGAATATCGCTAGCTTGAAATGTAAGATTACCATAAAGTATATTTTGCTTAGGTATCAAACAAGATGAGCAAGACAACACAAATGACTGCGAGGGGCGAGACCATGCCGGTGAAGCTCAGTCCGGCCGTTACAGGGGACCGCACAGCTGTGATGTTTGTTTCAAGACGTTTGCACGCAAAAGCAATTTACTTCGTCACATCAGGATTCATAAGGGTGAGAAACCATACAGCTGCGACATATGTTCAAAGACATTCTCACGAAAGAGCAGTTTAAACCGCCACATAATGATACATAAGGGTGAGAAACCATACAGCTGCGACATATGTTCAAAGAAATTCTCAGAAAAGGGCACTTTAAACAGCCACATAATGGTTCATAAAGGTGAGAAACCATACAGCTGCGACATATGTTCAAAGACATTTTCACATAAGGGCAATTTAAACCGACACATAATGGTACATAAGGGTGAGAAATCATACAGCTGCGACATATGTTTAAAGACATTACGAAAGAGCAGTTTATACGGCCACCTAATGATACATAAGGGTGAGAAACCATACAGCTGCGACATATGTTCAAAGACATTCTTACGAAAGGGCAGTTTAAACAGCCACATAATGGTTCATAAAGGTGAGAAACCATACAGCTGCGACATATGTTCAAAGACATTCTCAAGAAAGAGTAGTTTAAACAGCCACATAATGGTACATAAAGGTGAGAAACCATACAGCTGCGACATATGTTCAAAGACATTCTCACATAAGGGCAATTTTAACAGCCACATAATGATACATAAGGGTGAGAAACCATACAGCTGCAACATATGTTTAAAGACATTACGAAAGAGCAGTTTATACGGCCACCTAATGTTACATAAGGGTGAGAAACCATACAGCTGCGACATATGTTCAAAGACATTCTTACGAAAGGGCAGTTTAAACAGCCACATAATGGTACATAAAGGTGAGAAACCATACAGCTGCGACATATGTTCAAAGACATTCTCACATAAGGCTAATTTAAAGCGCCACATAATAAAACATATAGGTGAGATACCATACTACTGAAGAGTAGTTTAAACAAACACCTAACTTACACATAGAGATTACAAATCACACAGCTGACTGACATTTGTTCAATTAAATTCTCACAGAATATTATTTAAAGCAACGTTAAATAATAGTTAAAGGTGAAAAATGATATAGCTACGACATATATATATATGAGAAGCCATACCGCAGCACAGTGTTCTATTTCACTCAAAAAATTTCCCTATGCTGTTTATCGCATAAATCGATGAAGAAATGCATTTTAAATGCAAGAGTAAAACACCCACGTGTCTATTTCATATACTTTTTTTTTATAAAAAATAATTTATGTTTCGTGACCTCGACGTAAAAAAAAGACTTAATAAATTCTGTAAGCGTGTCTGATCAATATATATTTTTTTGATTAATATGGTTTGATGAAGGACGTTTAGGCCCATATTTTCCATCTTTTATTTTTTGAAGATCACTTCTGGTTACCGAGTTATTAATTTTTATTCAGATTTTTGTTTTTTTTTTTTCTCCCAAAAAACTCAAAAGTGCGACTTGTGACTGACACTGAAAGATTCATTTTAAATGTGTCTATCACTGATAAAAAAATCAAGTTGCACTATGGAAGCGTTTGGGAGTTAGAATAAAGGGTCAAATGGTACATTTTAGGGTTATCACTAAAGGTCAAACAGTAGGCGATCGGACTTTTTTTATTGTATAAACGAATAGTACTCCTAAATATGAGTAATTTATCAGAAGTAATAGTATTACAAAAGTCAATATTTTCAAAGGTCTGTACAGCGATTTGTATATTATGTCACCGTAAAATTGTAAAATAACTCACGAGGTTGTAAAAAATATGTCTAAAAATTTATTACTATAATCATAATTGTAAATCATATACAATTGTGTAGTTAAAGAAAAAATTGCATTAATTTTAGCAAAAATGAAAGGTCAAGTTGAGGGACACCCCTAACACAATATTTTGAAATTCGATTACTCCTAAACGCTTCTATAGTGCAACTTGATTTTTTTATCAATGATAGACACATTTAAGGTGAATCTTTCAGTGTTAGTCAAAAGTCGCACTTTTGAGTTTTTTGGGAGAAAAAAAATAAAAACAAAAATTTATAACTCGGTAACCAGAAGTGATCTTCAAAAAATAAAAGATGGAAAATATGCGCCTAAACGTCCTTCATCAAACCATATTAATCAAAAAAATATATATTGATCAGACACGCTTACAGAATTTATTAAGTCTTTTTTTTACGTCGAGGTCACGAAACATACATTATTTTTTATAAAAAAAAGTATTTGAAACAGACACGTGGATGTTTTACTCTTGCATTTAAAATACATTTCTTCATCGATTTATGCGATAAACAGCATAGGGAAATTTTTTGAGTGAAATAGAACACTGTGAGCAGTGATGTATGTTCAAAGACATTCTCACAAAAAAGCAATTTAACACAGGTGTGTGTAACTACACATCGATACCTTGGGGTTGAAAGAATGTAAAACCTTACTTTACAGGAAACGCAAAAAACAAAATTGAAAGAAAAAAAAAATCTTATATTATGTATATTAACTCTTAATTAAAAAAAACCTGTCAAATTGACAATGTACGTGTTTTTGAACCCTCTATTTTAAAATCGAAATTAAAATATGAACTGGCACTCAGCCCTTTCAAAAAGTGCCTCGTCCTTTGTTATAAATGTGGATCTACGAGTATATGCATTTTCGTGAGCAGGCCTCCACATACTAGAGCTCTAGCTCTAGCTCGTCGTCAAAAATGGAGGTCATCGAGAACAAGCATTGGACCACTGCAGGTCGCTAGGGGCCTAAAAGTTTGATATTATAAAACCGCCGGTCTGGCGGTTCTAAACCTGGCAGATTTTTTTTTATTGACCAAAATGTGTGAAGATTTTTTGAGTAAAAAAAGTCATAAGGAAATTGTCATAAGGAACAAGAAAACGATTTAGATACACGGGTGCGCGCCAACTAGAAACCGATAAAAATGCAATTCTGGCAGTCCTACTCTTAACCAGTTTCCAGCCAGACCGCCTTGAACGTTGAATTTGGAGTAAAAAAAGGTCATAGAGAACAAGGTCAAGTTATACGTCAATCTGTTCGTCTCCTAGTCCTCTTTTGAAAACCGTCGGTCTGGCATGCTCAAACCTGGCTTAAACTCAGCCAGACCGGGATGAAGCTACCTCCTGTGATACTTACTAAGAGACATATTATGTGTGGGAGAATAATATAAAATACAATATAATATTATAATCAATAATAATTTATTAAATCCATATTTTCAATTTATAACACTGAACAAATTAGGTATAATATCATTTTATAGTATAGCAAATAATTTAAATACATTTACATCTTAATAAAGTAAGCAAGACTATTATCTATATAATAATATTACAATATAGAGTTTCATAATAACAGTGTAAAAGCTTCACCTGGCGAGAAGACAGTTCAGTGTTACGTGTCCGACGGCTAGGCAACGTCTGATCCAGGGGGGTGAAACTCTCATACATGCACAAATTAACAGAGAACAGAGACATCTAAAAATGAATATCCGGTACTAACAGTTTGAAAGTTTTCGGATAGTCACAACAGATGCCACTAAGCGACTTCTACATCGCGCTATCGCTAACACAAGGCGTATGTATAAGGGCTCGCGAACATTTTACTATGCAGCAACCATATCCCACTATTAAAGAGGAACTTGGTCGTTGTTGTGTCTACGACTTTCGATAAAACTTAATTTCTGTCCATAATTCAGTTCAATAAAAATTATCAGGCGGTACTACTTCCATCTAGCGGGTTTGATAGTAACTAAAACGGTACAACGCCATCTAAAAACGACATTCCGAAACTTTTGCAAGACTCAGTTTCAATTTTAGAGTTGCGCATCTATACTAATATATTATATCTGTATTATCTATGGTCTGATCTGTCAACAAGCTTCGTCCGTCTTTTAAATACTACCTAGTAAACACGTCAGTTGGCGGAGTGGGGTTTGTCACCATAGTGGTTGACAGATGACAGTTGACAGATGTCAAATTCATTTGAAATATCGTTATCATTAACCTGTCAAGCGCCTTGACACTCTTTGACAGGTTATGCAGACAAGCGTCGGGCCTTTTTGCCACCAAAAATTAATTTTCCTTACATTCTCCCGCAATTTTTTTCGCGATTTTTTTTCGCAATTTTAATGTTAATAAGTAAATAAAACCTATGGATGATGTATATATTTAAAAATATAATTAATTTCCTAAGTGATTACGTAATATAGAAACAGATTTATAAATTACAGTTATTAGATTCAGTATAATTAAGTACCTATCCACTTGAAAGTAAACATTTCAAATAACGTAAACACTTGCACTGATTGTTTACTTTTGACTTCGTTATTGACACTCAAGTGGGAACATGCCAAATGATACCTCATCACACACATTACGGAGAGGAAGGAGGAGGACGACCTCATTCCCTCATGACAGACGCACGGAGTACCGACCTCTATAAATCATATGACGTTTCCCGTCGTGTTTTTCTTCAAGATTATAATGTTTTAATGTGAATAAAACATATGCATGTTATATATATTTAGAAAGGTGATTAAATTTCCTAATTGATAATATAATTGGAATTAAGAAAAATACTAGTTTAATAAAAGAAATCTTGATCCAAACACAACACACGACTTTTTCTTATATTTTTATTGCAAATCTAAACTAAGGCCAAATTTATGTTTCTATATAGTAAAATTTGCTTAATTTACGTAGGTGCACACATTATATATAAAATTTTAATTCAAAAACCGATATAAAATAAGTTACAGTTACCTACTATAAAATTGTCAGTCTAATTTCGATTCCCGCGATTTTTATTTCTCCAAATTATATTGTTATAATTTATGTACTACCTATGCATGTGATATATATTTAAAAAGTAGAATAGATTTCCTAAGTGATGACGTAAATGGAATTTAGAAAAATATTCATTTAATAAATGGAATCTTGATACAAACACATAAACTTCGTCTTTTTTAATATTTTGTTTTAAAACTCAAATAAATATAAAATGTATGTTTCTATACAGTGATTGTTGCTTTATTTACGTAATTGGATATATTATACATAAAAATTTAATACAAAAACAGTTGTACTAACAAGGATTGGAGCAAAACTAATTACAATTACTATGAAAAATATCTGACATAGTACATATTTTGATTGCTCAATAAACTGTAACTGGGACATAATTAAATACATATTTTTATATTTTTATACATTTCAGGATGTTAAATATTACAGTAACTCATTATTTTTTTACAATGTACAATAAGGGAACTCCCTCATTGAACCCTCCGAAACTAGGCCTATTTTGACGGTAATGTCTTACAAAAACAATCATAGTAATAAATTTACTTATTCTTATCCATATATTCTATTCGTAGACTCTAGAATAAATACCGTTCTAATAAAATTTCTACTAAAATGTTCAATTCAAAATGCATTTCACAAGAAAATCATAAACTCACTATGAAATAAAATAGCAATAAAAACGTATATTTTTCATTCGATTTTCTGAAGTAATTTGTAGTAGATTTATGGAAAATACTTCGTATATGCATAAAAAACTTAATATTAATTACATAAATGTATAAATTATGTGGTACAAACAAACCACTTATAAATTAGAAATTTATTCTATGGGCGTGCCCACCTTGCCACCAGGCAGCAAGCGACGCGTGAGAGTCATGCTGTCACTTGCTGCAAGGCAGCAAGTGACGCTTGACAGGTTAACCTGTCAAGCGTCAGTTGCTGCACGGCAGCAAGTGACAGCATGGCTCTCAAGCGTCGCTTGCTGCCTCGTGGCAAGCTGGGCACGCCCATAGAATAAATTTCTAATTTATAAGTGGTTTGTTTGTACCACATAATTTATACATTTATGTAATTAATATTAAGTTTTTTATGCGTATACTAAGTATTTTCCATAAATCTACAACATTTACTTCAGAAAATCGAATGAAAAATATACGTTTTTATTGCTATTTTATTTCATAGTGAGTTTATGATTTTCTTGTGAAATGCATTTTGAATTGAACATTTTAGTAGAAATTTTATTAGAACGGTATTTATTCTAGAGTCTACGAATAGAATATATGGATAAGAATAAGTAAATTTATTACTATGATTGTTTTTCTAAGACATTACCGTCAAAATAGGCCTAGTTTCGGAGGGTTCAATGAGGGAGTTCCCTTGTTGTACATTGTAAAAAAATAATGAGTTACTGTAATATTTAACATCCTGAAATGTATAAAAATATAAAAATATGTATTTAATTATGTCCCAGTTACAGTTTATTGAGCAATCAAAATATGTACTATGTCAGATATTTTTCATAGTAATTGTAATTAGTTTTGCTCCAATCCTTGTTAGTACAACTGTTTTTGTATTAAATTTTTATGTATAATATATCCAATTACGTAAATAAAGCAACATTCACTGTATAGAAACATACATTTTATATTTATTTGAGTTTTAAAACAAAATATTAAAAAAGACGAAGTTTATGTGTTTGTATCAAGATTCCATTTATTAAATGAGTATTTTTCTAAATTCCATTTACGTCATCACTTAGGAAATCTATTCTACTTTTTAAATATATATCACATGCATAGGTAGTACATAAATTATAACAATATAATTTGGAGAAATAAAAATCGCGGGAATCGAAATTAGACTGACAATTTTATAGTAGGTAACTGTAACTTATTTTATATCGGTTTTTGAATTATAATTTTATATATAATGTGTGCACCTACGTAAATTAAGCAAATTTTACTATATAGAAACATAAATTTGGCCTTAGTTTAGATTTGCAATAAAAATATAAGAAAAAGTCGTGTGTTGTGTTTGGATCAAGATTTCTTTTATTAAACTAGTATTTTTCTTAATTCCAATTATATTATCAATTAGGAAATTTAATCACCTTTCTAAATATATATAACATGCATATGTTTTATTCACATTAAAACATTATAATCTTGAAGAAAAACACGACGGAAACGTCATATGATTTATAGAGGTCGGTACTCCGTGCATCTGTCATGAGGGAATGAGGTCGTCCTCCTCCTTCCTCTCCGTAATGTGTGTGATGAGGTATCATTTGGCATGTTCCCACTTGAGTGTCAATAACGAAGTCAAAAGTAAACAATCAGTGCAAGTGTTTATGTTATTTGAAATGTTTACTTTCAAGAGGATAGGTACTTAATTATACTGAATCTAATAACTAATTTTGTATAAATCTGTTTCTATATTACGTAATCACTTAGGAAATTAATTATATTTTTAAATATATACATCATCCATAGGTTTTATTTACTTATTAACATTAAAATTGCGAAAAAAAATCGCGAAAAAAATTGCGGGAGAATGTAAGGAAAATTAATTTTTGGTGGCAAAAAGGCCCGACGCTTGTCTGCATAATCTGTCAAAGAGTGTCAAGGCGCTTGACAGGTTAATTGTACTTCTCCCACACGGCCATACTGACGAGCAGCCTTTATGGCTCGCGAAATACTGAATCAATTCTAATCCATTAACTAAATAATGAATTTTATACATTATAATATAAACAATAGGCAATAGACTTTAATCATAATTATTAATTGCTTGCTAAAACTAAATCTCATAGATAAGCGATAATTATTATATTACAAATCGCTTCAAATCTTGGCAATAATCAAATCACATGATTGCCAAAGTGTCAAGACTGCTATAGCCAATCACATGACTTTAAATCATGGTCAAATCACATGACCTGCACACACCAAATCACATGGTATGTTATAAGAATACTGGCCAAATCACATGACCTGCACACACCAAATCACATGGTATGTTATAAGAATACTGGCCAAATCACATGACCGTTTAGCCAAATTACATGGCTTAAACATTTAATTTATAACAGTCTATCAGCAATCAAATACTCAGATCCACGTTGGCCAGACGTATAGGGCTCCGAGTAGATGGAAACTGACAAAATGTTACTTATTCATCACAATCAGAATTTAAGGAATCTGTCAATTTATGACCTAGTTCAGGGGACATTAAACGTAAATTTTCATGGGATACGTACAATTCATGTACAGTATCATGAACTTTAACAGTATGTCTAACATTATCTTGTATTTTTGTTACAACACAGGGACCTCGAACTTGCTGTCAAGTTTATTAATTGAACGTGGGTTTTGCTTAATCAGAACTACATCACCAATATTGAATGGGACAATTTTGGCTATGGTTTTGTCAAAAAAAAATCTCTTATTTTCTTGACCCCGCTCGTCCATTCTGAGTTTAGGTTCCGAACGACAACTTTCTAGGTCCATTCACTCTACATCCTGTATCAAGGTCGATATGGCTGGAGGTGACTGATTACAATCCATGAGAAGTCGGAAAGGCGTATCGCCCGTACCTTTATTAAACGTACTGTTAATAGCTAATTGCACTTCACCAATTATATTTCATAACATAGGCTTCGGTCTTAAATGTAAAATTATTATGAATCGAAGATGCTGCAATCTCAACAACTCCCCGACTATTGTTGGCCTTCGCGCCAACTCCCACCACCATACAGTGGCGCCTAATCCTTGGTAGGCCTAAAAGTTGAGCGGCATTCTCCGTGATAATAGAAGATTCTGCACACGGGTCTATGAGGGCTCGCAGGGTATGGTGACAGCCATCAATGGACCGTGTATTAATTTTAGCTGTCGCTAATAATTTGGGCCTGGTTTCTTGTAGTGCATTGGTTACGCATATGTTCGATTTTCTGGTAGGATTTTCGATGTTGCTATTACTAGAAGTAGAAGGAGCGTTGAGTAACAAGGGCATTGTGTAGAAGAGTATTATGCTGTTGGTTACAAAAACGGCAAGTTTTTTCCGAAGAACATTCCTTGTCATAATGGTTAATTAAGCAGTTTTTACATAATTTATTTGTTTCTATTACTTTAAGTCTATTCAGCGGTGACGATTCCAGAAATTGTTTGCATTTAAACAATTCATGGCAACAGTTTTTACAGAGTATGCATTTCCGTTGTGTTGCAATGTTCAATGCAATAAGTATGACATAAGTTACAAATGTCACTTTTTGTCGAAAATTCAATAAAAATGTGACTTCTGTGTGAAATAAAGTATTTTAAATATATTTTGCGACAATTGTATTGCAAAATAAATAGATGTGCATATAAATTTATGTAGTAATAGTATGAAATTACCTAATTAATGTCCATTGTTTTTTTGTATGGGAAACGAACCACCTTAATATCTCCCAGCATACTTCATAATTTTCAGAATTAATTCGTTAATGGTGAACTAATATTTCGGCCTCCCCGCGGTCTTTCAAGCTTACTTTTCAAAAACTGCATTTTTTGCGCATTTGGTAAGGATTTATTTTTATGAATAGTTTCGGAGAACAAATCCTTAATTATTATTTATTTATTTAAAACATATCCAATCTTGGTAATTTCCGCTGAACGTGGGAATATCCATTTGTGGTGTTGAACGTTCCCTGTAAGATGACGACCACATCTGTTTGTTCACGGCTTTCTTCATGGTGTTGTACTTTCTCTCCATCTCAACGAAGGCTGTCTCATATTCTTCATTGTCTAACAATCCCTCGCTGTCAATATCCCAATGAAGTGTATCAATGACCGACCATCTGGATTGAATACTTCTTAAAATATCCTCGAACTCCCAGCGTTCGGAGCAGCTTTCAAGGTCGACCGCCTCTATGGTTCGAGAAAGCGCCTTGAAGTTGCTTTTTTGCTTGCGAAGCATTTCTTCTACTCTACTTGAATTACCTTGGTTTGAAAGTTTAGGCGCAGAAAAACTAAAAGAGCTAGAGGTACCTCTAGCTCTTTTAGGGTAGGTACCCTCCTGGGCGGGAGAGGGAAAATCGTGCCTCTCTGAGCCCTGCGATAATGGTGTAGCTGGTCTCAGAAATGGTTTGCTGGGTTCGCTGGTTACGTAATTAGAGATCATATTCCTAACCTCATGGTAAAAATCTTTTGTCCGTTGGTAATGGTTTTCCGTAAAATAGCGGTGGTTAAGATCTTCGAATTCAGCACATAGCCTGGTATGGTTTATCTGGAATTCATTCCAGTACGAGTCCAATGTGTTAAGCCGTTTTTCTATATAGGCGGGCGTCTTACGATCTTGCCCGTCTTTCTTAAAATGTATTAATTTTTAGCGTGTTAATAGAGGATATGATCTGGTTTTGGATATTTATTAGAGCCTCCATGGTTGCGGGCATTATAATGGTCAACAGAGAGTGGTAAAAAAGTGGGAAAAAAAGGAAAGATCTTACTTGAAGTCTGGCACGTGGTGACCTGGTATGACCTCTGAAGTCTCCCTGATGATAGTAGCTGGTGAAGTCGCTGGTCTGGTGAACTGGTTACTTTCCACACACAAGCACTTTGGTTAAAATTGGTACACTGGTTTAGTTCTGGTCCACTGGTTTAACTTCACACGCGAATTATGAGGGTTAAGTTACTGGTCACTGGTTAATTACTCGAAAGACCACAATGATCCTCGATTGGTATAGTCGAAGGACCACAATATACGGTGGTTTGGTGTCCGTACAGAAGTAAAAGACAAGTTAAGCTCAATGGGTTTATTGAATACTTAACTTATACTAAATGGTTAATGGTAAAATAGTGAAATGGTTAAGAGAGCACGCGAACCGATTGGCGGCTTGACGCGAATTGTTTAAATATTCAACTTATAATAACGCGTGGCGACGTAAACGCTGACAGTGCGAAACGTGATGTACGGTACAGTCGACACACTGTTGACCGAACAATTTCTAAACCGCCATATTTTTAAAATGGTTGCCGGGAAATCTTCTGTCAAAAACGAACAAATATCCTGTCAAGCGCCTTGACACTCTTTGACAGATTATGCCAACAAGCGTCGGGCCTTTTTGCCACCAAAAATTAATTTTCCTTACATTCTCCCGCAATTTTTTTCGCAATTTTTTTTTCGCAATTTTAATGTTAATAAGTAAATAAAACCTATGGATGATGTATATATTTAAAAATATAATTAATTTCCTAAGTGATTACGTAATATAAAAACAGATTTATAAAAAATTACAGTTATTAGATTCAGTATAATTAAGTACCTATCCACTTGAAAGTAAACATTTCAATTAACGTAAACACTTGCACTGATTGTTTACTTTTGACTTCGTTATTGACACTCAAGTGGGAACATGCCAAATGATACCTCATCACAGAACACACATTACGGAGAGGAAGGAGGAGGACGACCTCATTCCCTCATGACAGATGCACGGAGTACCAACCTCTATAAATCATATGACGTTTCCCGTCGTGTTTTTCTTCAAGATTATAATGTTTTAATGTGAATAAAACATATGCATGTTATATATATTTAGAAAGGTGATTAAATTTCCTAATTGATAATATAATTGGAATTAAGAAAAATACTAGTTTAATAAAAGAAATCTTGATCTAAACACAACACACGACTTTTTCTTATATTTTTATTGCAAATCTAAACTAAGGCCAAATTTATGTTTCTATATAGTAAAATTTGCTTAAGTTACGTAGGTGCACACATTATATATAAAATTTTAATTCAAAAACCGATATAAAATAAGTTACAGTTACCTACTATAAAATTGTCAGTCTAATTTCGATTCCCGCGATTTTTATTTCTCCAAATTATATTGTTATAATTTATGTACTACCTATGCATGTGATATATATTTAAAAAGTAGAATAGATTTCCTAAGTGATGACGTAAATGGAATTAAGAAAAATACTCATTTAATAAATGGAATCTTGATACAAACACATAAACTTCGTCTTTTTTAATATTTTGTTTTAAAACTCAAATAAATATAAAATGTATGTTTCTATACAGTGAATGTTGCTTTATTTACGTAATTGGATATATTATACATAAAAATTTAATACAAAAACAGTTGTACTAACAAGGATTGGAGCAAAACTAATTACAATTACTATGAAAAATATCTGACATAGTACATATTTTGATTGCTCAATAAACTGTAACTGGGACATAATTAAATACATATTTTTATACATTCAGGATGTTAAATATTACAGTAACTCATAATTTTTTTACAATGTACAATAAGGGAACTCCCTCATTGAACCCTCCGAAACTAGGCCTATTTTGACGGTAATGTCTTACAAAAACAATCATAGTAATAAATTTACTTATTCTTATCCATATATTCTATTCGTAGACTCTAGAATAAATACCGTTCTAATAAAATTTCTACTAAAATGTTCAATTCAAAATGCATTTCACAAGAAAATCATAAACTCACTATGAAATAAAATAGCAATAAAAACGTATATTTTTCATTCGATTTTCTGAAGTAATTTGTAGTAGATTTATGGAAAATACTTAGTATACGCATAAAAAACTTAATATTAATTACATAAATGTATAAATTATGTGGTACAAACAAACCACTTATAAATTAGAAATTTATTCTATGGGCGTGCCCAGCTTGCCACCAGGCAGCAAGCGACGCTTGAGAGTCATGCTGTCACTTGCTGCAAGGCAGCAAGGGACGCTTGAGAGGATATTCAAGTATATGACTCAACGTAAAGAAACTTTTTGTCTAGGACCGCCATGATGTGGAGGGGTTGACATTATTGTGGGACTTTTTGTATATATAGTTTTCCCTTTATGTGGCCATTAAACTCTACCTCTGTACCAAATTTCAGCTCTCTGAGTTTATGGGAAGCACTAGTTCTATTCTGATGATCATGAGTGAGTGACTGGGTGAGTGTCATAAATGCGAAACTTTGCTTTCGTTTAACTTCGGAACTAAATGACCTACAGACTTAAAATTTTGGATTTTAAGTATGTGATTATACTTTACTGGATGACGAAAATTTCTGCGTTCTGGTCTTATCCAGAGGTTCTTAAATAAGGGCCTGAAAATGCGGCGAAATGGTTCCAGTAAATAATGGTACGGCAGTGTTTGCTTCGCGCTCGACTTGGCGGGGGCACTGCCGTGCCCCCAGATCGACGCACAGTGTTCAATCTCAATCAAAAATCGGACATCGTCTTTTTATCGGTTAATTCGAAAGAGTACTTAATTATAAATACCCGAGTAAAACACCCATGAAGCTCGCTTGCATAGTTTTAAAATTATCTCAAAGAGAAAATTCGTATCCCGCATTGATAAAAAAGTGAAAATACATTTTAATTAAAAATTCTTAAGGAATAGCCAAAAATATGTTATACATTATTTAAAGAACATACAGAAAGCTACATTTTAAACCCTTTTCAAGTCGGCTATGACTTATGGGGGCCATAAAAACAAAGAAAATCGAATTTTAGTTTTTATTTTTTTCTGACTAATTTTCGCAAAAGTTGCACTTAGAATTGACATTAAAAGGAAGCTAATGATCACCACTACCACTGGTAAAATAATCAAATTCTAAAGAGGTGGAGAATCGTGGAAAAATAGTTTTGAATAAATGCGGGATTTATCTCTAGAAAATTATATACTTTTTCGAAACAGAAACTGTTCAGAACTTGAATAAGAACAATAAAAAATTGATAATATGGATAAAAGGTCACATTTAAACCCTCATTAGCGTGTACAATAAAAACTGGTTATAAAATTTTAGTTATTATTTTTTTCTGACCAAGTTCCGCTAAAGTAGCAGCTTCAACTAACATTAATATAAAGCTAATACACGCTACTACTATGTTAAGTTCGTTAAATTGAAGCAAGTGAGCTCACAAGTTGCCATAATATAGCAACCCTTTAATGTTAGAAGTGAGATTTAAATAAGTGCCAAGTTCAATGGTCAGTACTGAAATTTATTTTTAACAACTTAAATATCATTTCTTCTTATAACTTAGGATAATATATTGTAGCCTAAGGTCTGACTTGACTAGTTTCCTTTAGCTAGTTTGCTAAAGGAAACTAGCTTTAGCTAGTTAGGTAGTAGATCCATTTAGATCTCACTTCCTTCGTCGTTGAAGTCAACAACCAAGGCATATCATATAATATAATAATTTTGAACTTAGCTCTCATTTCACATTGTATGAAGACGTTCATACTAACTTTGTTTTTTTTTCTTCAGTTTTTTTTTGAATCGTAGTCATTATAATTTTACAATATTATGTGGTAAGCAGTAAAGTAGTTGGCGTAATAGGTAGGGGTCTATTGTCCAGTGTTGCCACTCCTTTTTCAGTGTCGCCTATTATTTCTTCAGTACCCACAAGTCAAAATGAAAAGGCAAATAAAGAATATGATTTAAAAAAAGAGACTGTCCTGTGTTTCCATCATACACGCAAATAATAAAAGCACGAAAATGTTCCGGTCAAGAATTACTGGTGATCAAAACATTGTTATATGAATGAAGAGCCTGTAACATTTTATAAGGCATTTCACATCCAATATAGGAAAGAATCACATGCAAAATAAATGCTTATGTGAAAAATCAATTTTAACGTTTTACACCTTTTAAAGGTGTAACATTAAAGGGTTGATATATTATGGCAACTTGTGAGCTCACTTGCTTCAATTTAACGAACTTAACATAGTAGTGGCGTGTATTAGCTTTATATTAATGTTAGTTGAAGCTGCTACTTCAGCGGAACTTGGTCAGAAAAAAATAATAACTAAAAGAAGAAGGGGCATTTTTGTATGGAGCCCGTCCCTACTACTGTAGCACTACAAGACATACTATATCAAATGAAAGGGCTTAAAAAGTGTGTAATTTTATTGTATGACAAAAAATCTCTAAACTATGGGAGAAAAAAGTTAATGAGGGTTAAAGGTTAAAAAAATCCCCCGACACAAAAAATAAACTCTAAAAAATAATAAATAATATTTTAAACCTATTATAATTATATTATCACATATAATATTATGTAAGTTGAACTATTTTTATTTTCCAATCATCGCCTCGTCGGGGGACCGTTAAAGTTTATAAAGTATTTTACAACAACAGCTGATTATTACGAATTATTACGAATTACATTTAGGTATGAGCAAATTTTTTTTCGGAGTAAATTCTTTTGTTCATTCTGCGACTACACCTGTTTTTTTCACATAGCGGTCCCCCGACGAGACGACGATTGTAAAATAAAATTATTTCAACTTACATAATATTATTATATATAATATAATTATAATAGGTTTAAAATATTATTTATTATTTTTTAGAGTTTATTTTTTGTGTCAGGGGGTTTTTAAAATTTTTAATTTTACTTTTATTTTATCCTTTTTAAAGTAGGTATAAATAATGGTTACCTTACCATATACATACTTCCAACATCATTGAAGTAACATGGTACCAAATTTCGAATCGATGGGACATGTGGACGATAGTCAAATCCCCTCATCAACTAATAAAGAAAAGATGATCTTCAAACGGCTAATCAGGTCATGGTTACCTTACCATGTTCTTTAAATATCGTTGAAGTAACACGGTACCAAATTTCGAATCGATCGGACATAAGAAAGTTAGTCAAATCCCCTCATCAACTAGAAAAGAGCTGATCATCTTCAAACGGCTGATCAGGTCATGGTTACATTACCATGTTCTTTGAATATCGTTGAAGTAACACAGTACCAAATTTTGAATCGATCGGACATTGGAAAGTTAGTCAGATCCCCCCCTCATCAACTAAAAAAGAGCTGATCATCTTCAAACGGCTGATATTCCCACCACCAATTTTCTCATCAAAAGAAGCTACGAACACTCTCGATTAAGTCATCAATATTCTCTTTTAGTGCGCTTTCATTTGAGACCTTACTCGAGTATATTTGCACATTCGGTTTTTCTTCCCCGCTTTCACCCCCCACAACTTTTCAACGGCTCAACTGATTTTCATCAAACATGTCTAAGAACACTCGTATGTAAGTCACCTTTAATACAAAAGAAACTAAATTGAAATCGCTTCATCCGTTCGGTAGCTATGATGCCACAGACAGACAGACAGACACGTCAAACTTATAACACCCCTCTTTTTGCGTCGGGGGTTAAAAAAGTAGAAAAATACACCCTGTATTATTGCACCATTTTATAGTGTTGCTATTAAGGAACAATTTTTGGAAAGTAATGGTATACAGCAAACGTCATAAAAGTGGTATATTTTGATAAACTGCCTCATATTTTGAAGAAATGTATGGAATAAACATAAAATGCTAAGAAAAGCTATTTCCTTAATTTTTTCGCACATAATTACTTTCCAAAAATTGTTCCTTATTAGTAACACTATAAAATGAAGCAAAAATACAGGTTGATTTTTTAACTTTTTTTTAACCTTTAACCCTCATTAACTTTTTTCTCTCATGGTTTAGAGATTTTTCGTCATACAATAAAATGATACACTTTAAGCCCTTTCATTTGATATATGTCTTGTAGTGCTACAAGGGTGGGGACGGTTTGCCCCTTCTTCTTTTATAACCAGTTTTTATTGTACACGCTAATAAGTTTTTAAATGTGACATTTTATCCATATTATCAATTTTTTATTGTTCTTATTCAAGTTCTGAACAGTTTCTGTTTCGAAAAAGTATATAATTTTCTAGAGATGAATCCCGCAAATCCCGCATTTTTTCAAAACTATTTTTCCACGATTCTCCACCTCTTTAGAATTTGATTATTTTACCAGTGGTAGTGGTAATCATTAGCTTCCTTTTAATGCCACTTCTAGGTGCAACTTTTGCGAAAATTAGTCAGAAAAAAATAAAAACTAAAATTCGATTTTCTTTGTTTTATGGCCCCCATAAGTCATAGCAGACTTGAAAAGGGTTTAAATTGTAGTTTTTTGTATGTTCTTTAAATAATGTGTAACATATTTTTGGCTATTCCTTAAGAATTTTTAATTAAAATATATTTTCACTTTTTTATCAATGCGGGATACGAATTTTCTCTTTGAGATAATTTTAAAACTATGCAAGCGAGCTTCATGGGTGTTTTACTCGGGTATTTATAATTAATTTGTCTTTCGAATTAACCGATACAAAAGACGATGTCCGATTTTTGTTCGAGATTGAACACTGTGCGACGTTCTGGTCTTATCCAGAGGTTCTCAAATAGAGGCCTGAAAATGCGGCGAAATGGTTCCCGTAAATAATGGTACGGCAGTGTTTGCTTCGCGCTTGACTTGGCGGGGGCACTGCCGTGCCCCCAGATCGATTATCCTAGTTTTTATAGTTTTCCCTTTATGTGGCCATTAAACCCTAACTCTGTACCAAATTTCAGCTCTCTGAGTTTATGGGAAGTACTAGTTCTATTTTGATGATCATGAGTGAGTGAGTGAGTGAGTGTCGTAAATGCGAAACTTTGCTTTCGCTTAACTTCGGAACTAAATGACCTACAGACTTGAAATTTTGGATTTTAAGTATGTGATTATAGCTTACTGGATGACGAAAATTTCTGCGTTCTGGTCTTATCCAGAGGTTCTCAAATAGGGGCCTGAAAATGCGGCGAAATGGTTCCAGTAAAGGATGGTACGGCAGTGTTTGCTTCGCGCTCGACTTGGCGGGTGCACTGCCGTGCCCCCAGATCTGAATATCACTGAAAACGTGTAAATCGCACTCCCGTATTATTACAACTGAGTCGTAATTATCAAGAATTATTAAACTATTTTTATCAAATAATAAAGTTAAAACTATAAAGAAGTAGATGAAATTTTAATTTCTTAGTAAATATATTCTTATTTTGTGTTAAAAAATCACAAACTTGCACAATTTTTTCGCTCAAATTCTTCATACAAATTACTATGAACTGGCGAGTTTCCACAAATACGTGTGCGAGCGCTCGCGGCGGTCAGTACGCCACGCAACTCCGAAGAGAGTACGTCTCTTAACGCCGCATCCACAGATCGCGATCAAACCACAGTGTAAATAATATACAGTAGATACAAGACGTGTTCTGTTGAGCAAGTATATATATCTTTTGGAACGAAGTTCCTTATCGCGCGTTGCGAAAGGGGGCTAGACGGAAAAAAATTAAGACCAAAAGTTGTAACGACAGTTTTTGCTATAGTGTGGCGTGTTTCTCTCTCTTTCTCTCTCATCATCAATCAACCAAACCCAACAACCCTCCACCCCAAAAACCACCTCCACCCCTATACAAAGTCACGCCCCTTCCCCTCTAAAATTGTTGACCTCACCAATAGACTTCCCACGATACCCCCCTCCCCCCTCCCCCAAAAATCCCCTCAAGGCATATCTCAGTCATCTGGACCACTAGACCCCTCGAGTGAGGTATCATTGGAATTGGGAGAACGAGCCCTATAAGTTGGCTCCATCAGATCCCCTGGATTCCCAACGGGCCCGGGATATACCTCTAAAACCTCAACAATCCCCCCCCCCCCCCCCCTTCAAAAATTGTTGGACCCCGCCAATCGCCTTCCCACGAAACCTCCCCCCTCCCCCTCCCCCCTCTCCCTCCCCCTCTCCCTCCCCCCTAAAATCCCCTCGAGGCATATCTCAGTTATCTGGACCCCCAAACCCCTCGAGTGAGGTATCATTGGAATCGGGAGAACGAGTCCTATAAGTTGGCTTCATCAGATCCCCTGAATTCCCAACGGGCCCCGGGATATACCTCAAAAACCTCAACAACCCCCCCTCAAAAATTTTTGACCCCGCCAATAGCCTTCCCACGAAACCTCCGCCCCCTCTCCCTCCCCCTCCCCCTAAAATCCCCTCGAGGCATATCTCAGTCATCTGGACCCCCAGACCCCTCGAGTGAGGTATCATTGGAATTGGGAGAACGAGCCCTATAAGTTGGCTCCATCAGATCCCCTGGATTCCCAACGGGCCCGGGATATACCTCTAAAACCTCAACAATCCCCCCCCCTTCAAAAATTTTTGGACCCCGCCAATAGCCTTCCCACGAACCCCCCCCCCCCCTCTCCCTCCCCCCTAAAATCCCCTCGAGGCATATCTCAGTTATCTGGACCCCCAGACCCCTCGAGTGAGGTATCATTGGAATCGGGAGAACGAGTCCTATAAGTTGGCTTCATCAGATCCCCTGAATTCCCAACGGGCCCCGGGATATACCTCAAAAACCTCAACAACCCCCCCTCAAAAATTTTTGACCCCGCCAATAGCCTTCCCACGAAACCTCCGCCCCCTCTCCCTCCCCCTCCCCCTAAAATCCCCTCGAGGCATATCTCAGTCATCTGGACCCCCAGACCCCTCGAGTGAGGTATCATTGGAATTGGGAGAACGAGCCCTATAAGTTGGCTCCATCAGATCCCCTGAATTCCCAACGGGCCCCGGGATATACCTCAAAAACCTCAACAATTAAATTACGACGAGGTAAACAGTGCTCTCTCAAGTATAGTTAACTGGTTTAGTGTTAATAATTTACTTTTAAATGCAAATAAAACAAAATGTTTAAAGTTTAGCTTGCCAAATGTTAGGCAAGTACAAACCAATTTACTACTCAATGATGAGAGAATGAACATGGTAGACTCCACTGTATTCCTAGGTATTACACTAGATTGTAAATTACAGTGGGGTCCTCATATTGCTAACCTAGCGAATAGACTCAGTTCTGCAGCATATGCACTCAGAAAAATTAGAGAAATCTCAGATGAAGAAACGGCGCGCCTGGTCTATTTCAGTTATTTTCATAGTAGAATGTCTTATGGCATACTTTTATGGGGAAATGCTGCCGACATAAATTCAATATTTGTGCTGCAGAAGCGAGCTATTAGTGCTATTTATAAAATGTCCCCTATTGAATCTCTGAGAGAAAAGTTTAAAGAAATAGGTATACTGACAGTCGCCTCTCAGTATATTTTGGATAATTTGTTATACGTTAGAAAAAACCTAAGCAATTTCAAGAAGAAAAGTGATAGTCATACTACAGTATAAACACTAGAAATAAGAATAAGCTAGATGTACCAGTGATCAGACTTAGTAAAGTAAGTAAATCTTTTAAGGGCCAATGTATACGCCTATACAATAGGATCCCAGAAAACGTTCAAAACCTTTCTATTAATACATTTAAAAAAGTAGTCAAAGAACGTTTGTGTGCTAAAGCTTATTATAAAGTAAATGATTTTGTTAACGATTGCACACCTTGGGAATAAGATGCAACCCTGCAAGGCTGTCTCTATGTACTTGTGTAGATTTAAATTTACAATGTAAAATATATATTTCTTTTAAAAGAACAATTTTCCATCTTTTTACTAAAAGATGGACCCGTGCGAGTTTCTTACGCCGGTTCTTCTCGGCGGGTTAGGGTTGAACCGGTGGTAGCTTTTTTTTTGTTGACTTTCCGAAAATAGCTTTTAAAGTTTTATTTGGAAATAAAAATTTTCATTTTCATTTTCAACAACCCCCCTCCCTCCTCAAAAATTTTTGACCCCGCCAATAGCCTTCCCACGAAACCTCCCCATCTCCCCCTCTCCCTCCCCCCAAAATCCCCTCGAGCGGTAGCAAACGGTCGTTGCTCCGCTTTACGACACATGACGTAAGCAAATATTAATTAATAAGTAATATTTCGCGAGTCGCACGGCTCACAGCCGTTGCACGTCATCATGGCGCTCGTAGCCAACGAGCTGCTGGCGTTCGTACAACACGTCATCAACGCCATGGACGAGGACAGCATCGTGCAGCTCTGCAAGTCGACCTACACCAGCGAGGAGATCTGCAAGGGCAAGCTGATGCTGTACGAAGCGCTCGGTAAGACCGCGCAGATGACGTCTCGAAGGAGAGATGGGAGCGACGGAAGCTTGCAGGACATCATCTCCCTGCTCAAGCGGACGAATCCAGCAGTCGTGCCGGTATTTGTAGCTAAGGAGCTACACAGGCTGCCGGCAGTATCTGCGGACAACGTCAACGTCTCCAGCCTGCTGAACAAGTTCAACATCATGAAGGCAGAGCTGGACGAGATGCGAGGAAGATTGGATGCCTCGGAATCTACCATCAGTGAGTTGCGTAGTGAATTATTACAACTTAAAAGTAATAATTCATTATGTAGGTCACCCGAGCATCCGATAGACTCGGTAAACATGCGTCGCGGAGCGCAGTTTGACTCGTCGTTTTGCATGTCAGCGAAATCGTACGGGTCAGCAACCGCCGCCGTCAGCTCGCCGCTTGCGGTCGAGTCGAAACTGAGTCCACTGACTCAGCCGAAAAAATATGCAAGCGTCGCTGCTTGCCCCGCGCCGCCTCCGCGGGTGAAAACGAGGGGGGTGAAAGAGGGCCACAAGGCTGAACCTCTTCGACTCGACAAGGACGAGTGCAGGAAGTGCGATGAGGAGGGCTTCACACTGGTGGAGAGAAGAAAGAAGAGGAAGCCCGCCGTCCGCAACCACCGCGGCACCGCACCCAGCGGACCCGAGGAACGTCTGCGGTGTGAGGTACCCGCAACGCCGCTATACGTGTCCCGCCTGCACTGGTCCACGACAGTAGAGGACGTAGTGGACTACATCCGGAAGAAGACGTTTTTCACCTTAAGGGTCGAACGCTTGGAGTCTCGCCACAAGGTTAACTTTAGTTCCTTTGTGGTGAGAGTACCAACGCATCTTCTACCGACCTTTGAGGTGGAGGAATTCTGGCCGACGGACGTGGTCTACCGAAGGTTTAGGGGGAGGCTTCCTAATGAAGCGCGCATCATGTCGCCGACTTTACGTGATAAACATGTGTGTTAGTGAGTGTGAGTGTAGATTATAGTTTTAGAATAGTATATGTATAGTAGTAGTTATAATATAAAATATATACCCGATACATCTGGTACTCGTAACACAAGTTAATCTTAGCACGGGACTAGATAGTCGTGGTGTATATATTAATATAGTTATGTATAATATTACTATTTTGTATCTATATTGTTATTAGTATAAATTAATTATGCGTGTATTGTATTTGTATAAAATATAATTATATCCGTTGTCTGATACCCGTAACACAAGTTCTACTTAGCACGGGATTAGATCGACGTGATATATATTATTTAATTATGTATTAATAATGTTTGTATATATTTTTTGTGTGTGTGTGAATAAAGAATTTGAATTAAAGAATAAAGAATATCTGTCATCTGGACCCCTAGAACCCCGAGTGAGGTATCATTTGAATCGGGAGAACGAGCCCTATAATTTGGCTCCATTAGATTCCCTAAATTCCTAACGGGACCCAAAATATACTTCAAAAACCTCAAGACCCCCTCTCCCCCCTCAAAAAGTTTTTTGACCCTTCCAATAGCCTTCTCACGAAACACGCCATTTTGAAATTTGACGTATGGTGAAAACACTATATTGAAAAACGTGTCTCCAGTTAAATGGCCCCAATTTTGAGATTTTTGGAGCCATTTTGAAATTTGACTCTCGAAGTCTTTGGGGTATTGGTGACGACTATTGGTGGGATCAAAAAATGTATGGTGTTGGGACACTTCGTAGATGGTACCTGAAGGTTTACCGGTTCTGCTAAGGAGCAGCAGGCTTAGCATGCGCATCCTGGAAACACCGAAGAGTCGACAAAATGAGAGATTGAAGAAACATTAATACCATTTGTAGCAAAATAGGCAGCAAGGTCGATTCATTGTCGTTGAGAAACAATCTTTCTTTTCTTCCCGAATTTTCTCTTTCTTTTCTCACAGAAGATTTCCCGACAGCCATTTTAAAAATACATATGTCTGTTTAGAAATGTTGATTTCTATTGACAACCTTGTCGCCATGGATTAAGAACTATTTCGCAACTCACTATTTGGATAGCATATTTCTTCCTTAAATTTATTTCTTCGGTTCGCCATACTAAGCCCGCTGGCTGGTGTTCTTGAAAATTATTATACGAGGTGTGTGCATGCGTGCGGAATTGCGGATACCGAAACGCGGCACGTTTGTATGCAGATGGTTTACTGTGCCTTATACTATGGCGCGGGGCTCGATCGTTGTGAGAGTAGCGCTAAAAACCTAAACTTCGCGCGGTGCGTCTCCGAATACGGCCCTTAAACCCAATTTCACGCGGGCGAAGCTGCGGGCAAAAGCTAGTCTATTTATATTCATAATCGCCTAAGTTAGCATGGAGGAGAGACAGACGAACTGAGCGAATCTATAGGGGCTCATTGTAATTACTATGGAACTCTGAAATATATATGTATAGTTAAGGAATATCGCTACCTTGAAATGTAAGATTACCATAAAGTATATTTTGCTTAGGTATCAAACAAGATGGGCAAGACAACACAAATGACTGCGAGGGGCGAGACCATGCCGGTGAAGCTCAGTCCGGCCGTTACAGGGGACCGCACAACTGTGAAGTTTGTTTCAAGACGTTTGCACGCAAAAGCAATTTACTTCGTCACATCAGGATTCATAAGGGTGAGAAACCATATAGCTGCGACATATGTTCAAAGAAATTCTCAGAAAAGGGCAACTTAAAGAGCCATCTAATAACACATATAGGTGATAAACCGTACAGCTGCGACATATGTTCAAAGACATTCTCACAAAAAAAAATTTTAAACCGCCACATAATGATACATAAGGATGAGAAACCATACAGCTGCGACATATGTTCAAAGACATTCTCACGAAAGAGCAATTTAAACTGCCACATAATGGTACATAAAGGTGAGAAACCATACAGCTGCGACATATGTTCAAAGACATTTTCACATAAGGGTAATTTAAACCGACACATAATGGTACATAAAGGTGAGAAACCATACAGCTGCGACATATGTTCAAAGACATTCTCACATAAGGGCAATTTAAACGACCACCTAAGGATACATACAGGTGCGAAACCATACAGCTGCGACATATGTTTAAAGAAATTCTCACTTAAGGGCAGTTTAAACAGCCACATAATGATACATAAGGGTGAGAAACCATACAGCTGCGACATATGTTCAAAGACATTGTCAAGAAAAAGTAGTTTAAAAGAACACCTCAGGATACATACAGCTGAGAAACCATACAGCTGCGACATATGTTCAAAGACATTCTCACATAAGGTCAATTTGAACAGCCACATAATGATACATAAGGATAAGAAACCATACAGCTGCGACATGTGTTTAAAGACATTACGAAAGAGCAGTTTATACAGCCACCTAATGATACATAAGGGTGAGAAAGCATACAGCTGCGACATATGTTTAAAGACATTCTTACGAAAGGGCAGTTTAAACCGCCACATAATGGTACATATAGGTGGGAAACCATACAGCTGCGACATATGTTCAAAGACATTCTCACATAAGTCTAATTTAAAGCGCCACATAATTAAACATATAGCTGAGAAACCATACTACTGAAGAGCAGTTTAAACAAACACCTAACTTACACATAGAGATTACAAATCACACAGCTGACTGACATTTGTTCAATTAAATTCTCACAGAATTTAAAGCAACGTTAAATAATAGTTAAAGGTGAAAAATGATATAGCTGCGACATATATATATATATATATATATATATATATATATATATATATATATATATATATATATATATATATATATATATATATGAGAAGCAGTGATGTATGTTCAAAGACATTCTCACAAAAAAGCAATTTAACACAGGTGTGTGTAACTAACTACACATCGATACCTTGGGGTTGAAAGGATGTAAAACCCAAAACCTTACTTTACAGGAGACGCAAAAAACAAAATTGAAAAAAAATAATCTTATATGTATATTAACTCTTAATTTAAAAAAAAACCTGTCAAATTGACAATGTACGTGTTTTTGAACCCTTTATTTTAAAATCGAATTTAAAATATGAACTGGCACTCAGCCCTTTCAAAAAGTGCCTCGTCCTTTTTTATAAATGTGGATCTACGAGTATATGCATTTTCGTGAGCAGGCCTCCACGTACTAGAGCTAGTGCTCGTCGTCGAAAATGGAGGTTTTTTTTTAATGTAATGTACCAGGAAACGAGCAGACGGATCACCTGATGGTAAGCGATTTCCGCCGCCCATGAACACTCGCAACACCAGAGGAGTTACACTTGTAACTCCTCTGGTGTTGCGACTTGCGTTCCTGGTCCTTGAAATCCCCAATCCCCATGGGCCTCCGGTAACCTCACTCACTCGGCGAAACACAACGCAAGCGTTATTTCACGCCGGTTTTCTGTGAGGTCGTGGTATTTACCCGGTCGAGCCGGCCCATTCATGCCGAAGCGTGGCTCTCCCACAGTTATCGAAAACAAGCATTGGAACACTGCAGGTCGCTAGGGGCCTAAAAGTTTGATATAAAACCGCCGGTCTGGCGGTTCCAAACCTGGCAGATTTTTTTTTTATTGAACAAAATGTGTGAAGATTTTTTGAGTAAAAAAAGGTCATAAGGAACAAGAAAATGATTTAGATACACGGGTGCGCGCCAACTAGAAACCGATAAAAATGCAAGTCTGGCAGTCCTGCTCTTGACCAGTTTCCAGCCAGACCGCCCTGAACGTTAAGAATTTGGAGTAAAAAAGGTCATAGAGGACAAGGTCAAGTTATACGTCAATATGTTCGTCTCCTAGTCCTCTTTAGAAAACCGTCGGTCTGGCATGCTCAAACCTGGCCAAAACTCAGCCAGACCGGGATGAAGCTACCTCCTGTGATACTTACTAAGAGGCATATTATGATTAATTTACACTTAATTAAGAGTGATTTTAATAGATTTGTATGTATTCTTTCCGAATTTCAAATTTGCCATCGCCCATCTCATATTACTATCACTCGATCCGCCATCATGAAAAAATGGCGATATCTTTAATATTTTGTCAATAACTCTTCAGTGGCACATTTTACGAGAAAAGTTTATTCAGCAAAATTTAACTAGATGCAATTTTCTACAATTTATGATATGAGCAGTTTTATGTCAAATTACTATTTTTTGCGCTGCAAAGTCTTAGAAAGAAATTTTATTTGTGTTGGTGGTATTTTTATAATTAATTATATCTTACTTTTAATACCCTTTCAGATAATATCCATATCGAGAAGTTTGTAAATAACTATAAAGACCGCCAAGTTATAATGACGGACATTTTGAATTCACAAACATATTGAATATACGAAATTTTAGTAGCAATAAAACCAAACATAATATACTAAACTAAAAACTTATAAAAATTACAGTAATATTAGTGAAAAAATTTTTGTGTGTAGCTTTACTTTTGTATTTTAGTCTAATAAAGTCAATTTTATAAGAAACAAAGTTCCAAAGTTTGCGAAACTCCCAGTTTTGTAAGCAGTCAACTTTCGAGTAGTAATTTTACCCCTTTATTTGACAGTCTGATCTGATATTTGTACATATATGCTTCTAGTTTTATTGACACTAAAAGTTGGTATTATATTGAATAAATATGATTATGAATTCAAAATGGCTGGCGCCATAATTTGGTGATATTTAGGTATTATTATTTACAAAGTTCTCGATATGGATATTATCTGAAAGGGTATTAAAAGTAAGATATAATTAATTATAAAAATACCACCAACACAAATAAAATTTCTTTCTAAGACTTTGCAGCGCAAAAACTATTAATTTGACATAAAACTGCTCATATCATAAATTGTAGAAAATTGCATCTAGTTAAATTTTGCTGAACAAACTTTTCTCGTAAAATGTGCCACTGAAGAGTTATTGACAAAATATTAAAGATATCGCCATTTTTTCATGATGGCGGATCGAGTGATAGTAATATGAGATGGGCGATGGCAAATTTGAAATTCGGAAAGAATACATACAAATCTATTAAAATCACTCTTAATTAAGTGTAAATTAATCATAATATGCCTCTTAGTAAGTATCACAGGAGGTAGCTTCATCCCGGTCTGGCTGAGTTTTGGCCAGGTTTGAGCATGCCAGACCGACGGTTTTCAAAAGAGGACTAGGAGACGAACAGATTGACGTATAACTTGACCTTGTCCTCTATGACCTTTTTTTACTCCAAATTCTTAACGTGGGCGGTCTGGCTGGAAACTGGTCAAGAGCAGGACTGCCAGACTTGCATTTTTATCGGTTTCTAGTTGGCGCGCACCCGTGTATCTAAATAGTTATCTTGTTCCTTATGACCTTTTTTTACTCAAAAAATCTTCACACATTTTGGACAATAAAAAAAATCTGCCAGGTTTAGAACCGCCAGACCGGCGGTTTTATATCAAACTCTTAGGCCCCTAGCGACCTGCAGTGGTCCAATGCTTGTTCCCGATGACCTCCATTTTCGACGACGAGTTCTAGCTCTATACCGGTTCTTCGAAAATCCTAAACTATTCGCATGCATGGGCCATAGTACCAGATTTTTGCATAGCGAACTTATCCAACGAGGCTCGTTCGTATCCAAGGCGACGGCGGTGATTAGTACTACGACAGCTTCAGACCGTTTTTGGGAAGAAATAACGTACGCGCACAGTTCCACCTATGAAATTGACTTTTATTTTGTTATATTTTATTTATTTTTATTTTAAAGTTTTTATTTTGTGTTTATATTAGGCTAGTATTAGTATTTTTGATTAAAGTTATTAACTAATTGTGTAAAATTATAAGATTGTAATTAAATATAAGTAAACTAAAAGTAATCGTTTTAAGATAGATTTAAAAGGATGTGTGAAATGTAGTTAACTGGTCTTGCGACAGATGGCGCTGTACAGCTCAAATGGCGATATTATCGATATATGTGATTAGTTACAATGCCCAACAATAGATGTCACTATGCCGAAGGGGTGATTTTCCTGAATCGCGCTATTGCTTGACCGAGTCTAAATTAACTTATTAATTATGAGATTTCCATAACATATTGAGTTAACTACGAGCTTACTACGAGTTGTGTTAACGAGTGTTTATACGTGTACAGTCAACAGTGCAGTGCTAAATAAACAGGTGAGTTCCTTGTGCGAGTGTTTCATTTTGACATTAATGTTGAGCAGCAGCCAAGAAGTAGTGACGTCCACCGATTATGTGACCGTTCCGTTGGAAAATTTAATGCAGTGTCTCCAATGTCCTCAACAACGATACTTCAAAAGTGAGAGGCCCCTACGTATCCACATAGGTAAGTGTCATTAACAATCGTTAGCCCCTTCTCCTTCAGTAGTTCTACCATCTCAAAACTCCAATGAACTCCAACTCTTTTGGCAAGAAATTTCCAAATTGAAAAATTCCGTGCCTATGCCACAGAACACTAATACTCGCGGAGAAGAAGGTCGACTTCATACAAAAAAATTGGGACCAAATAGCGCCTCTAGTGAGCTGCCCCCTCAAACTTTTAACCACCTTCCAACAAAGGAGGACTATATATTTGATTTTATGAATATGGCGGGAAATTGAAGATTTAATTAAAGTTTAAGTTAACGTTAAATTTCTCTTTAGAGTTAAATTTTACATTCCAACAAAACCGAGCAACCACCTCCACGAACAAATCATAATTACTACGTTACCAAATGTTCGTGAGCCCTTATATACATACGTCTAGTGTTTTCGATAGCGCGATCTAGAAGCGGCATAGTGTCATCTGTTGTGGTTTTTAAGTAACTTTTATGTTATATTAACCAGTTAACCAGTATTAACTATTAAATATTAACAGAGCGATATATTGAAATATAACCATTCTTGTCGCACCGAACTGCCCCCTTTTTGGTCCAAGGTCATTCATACAAAGTCGACCACCCCTGGCCTATGCTCAGGCGGATCCCTAGGGGTGCAAGAGTAGCTGTGGCCCAGAAGCTTGCCGAGACAGTACATAAATACGTAAACGAAAACTCGAGGCAGGCCTGGGAAAATCTATTTACATTTCCCTGCCGCATCCTACACGTTACCAGGGATCGTCACAATACCTAATGCCTCCCTCACGTCACTTATAAAAAAGAACTGTGTTTCCAATTTTGTTTTAAATCAATTTTTTCTTTACCTTCATCGGTCAAAAATAATATACTAAAAATGTCGAAAATAAAATAAGTGAGGGAGACATTAAAGGTACCTCGCGGCTACTATTTTCCAACGACACGATCGCTCCCAACTCCCCAGAAACCCTCGCCGCCTTGCAGAATAAACATCCCCCACAACTATCACCTCCGATGCCGACGCCGCCGATGATGTCGAACCAGCCCTCCAAACGTCGGTTGACAGTGTTCGCGGAGCCATCATGTCTTTTATTCCGTGTTCAGCGGGCGGTCTCGACGGTCTCACCTCTCAGCATCTGAAGGATCTCACCGGCGGTTTCTGTGGGGAAGCCGGAGAGAAGCTCCTGCAGGAAGTCACGAATTTGTGCAACCTAATGCTTCGTGGCGAGGTTGCATCAGATGTCGTTGTCGTTGACATTTTGTATGGAGCAAACCTCTGCGCCTTGAGGAAGAGGGATGGAGGTATCCGACCGATCGCTCACTTGACATACTGGCGCCTCACTGCCAAAATAACCTGCAGGTCCATTAATTCACTGGCTTTTTATTTTCAACCGAAGCAGCTGGTTTTGCTTGCAAAGGTGGTTGTGAGGCAGCCGTTCATTATTTTCGTACTTTTATTAAAAACTATTTAAAGTGTATTTTTAAAGGTGAATGTCAAAAACGCATTCAATTCAGTTAACAGGGTCGCCATGTTGGCACAAATAAAAGCCAAAGCGCCAGCCATTTTGCCGTTTATGCTTCAATGCTATAAGGAGCCTACCAAACTTATTTATAAAAATCATCTCATCTCATCTTCCAACAGGGCGACCCTTTAGGTCCAGCAATTTTCAGTCTTGCAATACACCCGGCCATCGAACTTCTAAATGCAAAATTTAACGTATTTGGATGATGGGATTCTTGGAAGCGATGCATCTACGGTACTCTCTGACTTTCGAACAGTCCAATCCATGAGTTCCAAAACATCGGCCTAGAATTAAACTTTGGGAAATGTGAACTTTTTGTCCCTGATAATTGTCAGGACAGAGAAGCCGTTATATCCAGGTTCAAAGAAGCAGACCTGGCCACGCGGGCCACTGTTATTTAGTTTTTTTTGCGGTTAATCACTTGGATATTTGGTCTGTTCTCAGAGGATATCTGGTGTATCGCTTGATGAAATAAAATTGAGCAATAATTAAATGAGTGGAAAGATTAAAGGATCGCTCACCGGTTCTTCTTGAATGAGGTCCCGCAGCAGCTGCGATCTTCAGCACCTTCTTCTTTTCACAACACTTTCTTGTTAAGAGTTATTACGACGTTCCTATAGGAATATATCTCACACCTTTTGTGGGCGAAATTAGCGGTAAAAGTCAATAGCACATTTGGTATGTCACACGCGCTCCGCGACCCGTTGCAAAGTATCTAATGGCGGTGGCGCTTCAATCGCATCTCGATTTGTGTTTCTTCGTTAGTGTTCGGTTTTGCGTCGGTTGGGAAAAGGTGAGGGAATACTGCTTATATCGATATTGCGAGATGCCATTTAAGTGGCGACTGACGCTCATAGATGGCGCTACCATTTCCCCCGGCCTTAAATAATATTTTTGGATACTGTTGGAGTATGTTTTTCTTTGGCATGGGTGTCATTTTCTAGGTTTCTGGGGGTTCTGATTACAAAATTGTCTTCCAATTTCATTTTCATTTCATTTTCCAAAATGGAGAATATTCAATCTTCGTAAAATGAATATGAATACTAATTTAAAAGATCTTGGGGATGCTAATTAGGATTGATGATTATTATTGTTACGTGTTGGCTGGTTCGAAGAATAGTAGCGCCATCTAGTACTGAGTAGGGATGTTCGTCGCTTAATAATTTTCATTATTTTTTCAATAGGATGCACCGTTTCCGAGATAGAATCAATTTTATAAAAAAAGAAGTAAATGCTGTACATTGAGATACGACGGATGTTTATAGCTATAGGAATGTTGGAAAATTCAGGATTTTCGAAAAAAAATTTCTCCCGTCATGAAGAAAATATGATGTTGCGGGGTTCCTAAGGGGGACGAAATTTTCATTATTTTTTTCAATAGGATGCACCGTTTCCGAGATAGAATCAATTGTATAAAAAAAGAAGTAAATGCTCTACATTGAGATACTAGGAATGTATAAAGCTATAATAATGTTGGAAAATTCAGGATTTTCAAATTTCTTTTTCTCCCATCTCATGACGAAAATATGAGGTTGCGGGGTTAACTACTAAGGAAATTTAAAATGGATGGCTTTTTTATAATCAACCCCAGAAACCAATAACCTAACCAAGAGCATGTCAGGACATGTCTAAGGAGGGTTCCGTACACTATTAAGTTTACTATACACTATGGTACACTATAGAATAAACGTATGATTAATAGGTATTAATATTATAACGTAATATTATTTCTTTACTATTTTGAATGTTGATTAATAATCAAAATATATAGTGAATAGTAACCAGATGTTCTTTATGATTAATTTTTATTCGATTTCGATGATATTTTAAAGAGTTTTTACTAATTTTAATATTCGCTAATCACTTAACATTTAAGCATATTTTAGTCTATTACGATATCACCTATCTCAATGTAGAAAAAAATACAAGCGGATACTTATTACTTATAAGTACATATCAGCGAGGTTTTCGATAGCGTGATACAGAATTTAAATCCAATAACACAGCGACATCTAGTATTATTTATCAAAAACAATCCACGATTTAAACAGGAGACTAGCGCCATATAGTTTTCGTAAAGTTCTAGCAAATTGAAGCTTTTAAATTTTAATATTAAAGGTAGGTATTAAATTATAATAAAAAACAATAATACTATAGTTATTAATAATACATAATATTAATGTGTTTTCAGTGTTATTAAATTATTGTAATAATTGGTAAAAGAGGCACATATTCGTAAAATTAATTATTAATTAAAATTTTACATGTGTTTCAAAACTTAGCTCTAATTCTGATAAAGAAACATAAATTCGCAACGATCGATATAATCACTGCAGCTCAGTTAATCACAGTGTTTGTCCTTGACGTAGGTTCAAACCCGACAGCGTGTTTTAGTTATTATTAATTTGTTTTTTTATTAATTATTAATTTCAGTTTTTTTTAAATTATGCAACCAATTTTGAAACATTATTTTAAATAATCATTTCACATTATGTATTCTGATTTGCTTTATGTTAATTTGTTTTTCTATAATTGCTCTAGAAATAGAAATTATGATGCGATTTCGTTCAAAATAGTTTTCCTAAAGAGTTTTTAGCATGATCTATCAGCATGGAAATTTGCAAAATTCTATCTCCTATAGTTTAAAAATGCTAGGGGGGGGGGACCAACTTACAAACTACTTTGGAGGCCGATTACTCGAAAATGGTCAACTTTATAAAAAAGTAACGTATGAAACTTTGCCTTTATTTTAAAAGACCTATTCTACGATATCCCACACGATGGGGTAGAGTGAAAAAATATTTTTCAACCCCACTTCACATGTATGGAGAGCCACCCCTAAAATATAAAATTATTACTTTTTTATGATCCCGAAACCGTGATCTATACACAATCTATAACTGCACCAAATTTCATCAATTTATATTCATAATTACAGGAGCTAGAGGCGCGGACAGACAGACAGACAGACAGACAGACGGACAGAGCGAAACTATAAGGGTTCCATAAGTATTACGGAACCCTAATAAATGGGTGTCCCATATTATTTTTATAAAATTAAGTACCTATGTCCGCCATATTGGAATTTCAAAACGAATGTCATTTTCGTATCCAGTACTCCCAAAAGCCTGGTAAACGACACCCATATCAATTTTACGAAAAATAAATATCCGCCATTTTTAAATTTCAAAATTAATCTACACAATAATCTACGCCCCCCTAAAACCGAGAAAAATTTAAAATTGGGAATTTTGTACGCTCCTTTATGTTTTTTTGTGTGCGCTCGTTTTGCTGCTTATATGGTTTTTTAAGTTACCTACATCAGTACATACATAAATGTGTACTCACAAATTGTCGCCAAGATGGTTATTTGTTCGCTAAAATATAATCTGTCTGCCAGTTTGGAAAATTCAGTGTGGGGGTTATTTATGTGTTGGAGATAAATGAAAAGTATTATTTAGTCACCAGATTTGTAATTTTTTTGTTCCTTACATTCTTTCGCCAACTTGGTAATTTAGTATTCAATATTGGGTATTTTCACATCCAAAATTTAATTGTTTTGTCGCAAGTTTAAATACATGCCAATAATAATTAGAGTAACTTACCCATACACAGATAACCAAACCTATATGGCTTAATACCATACTACTTATATACTTTAGACAGGCACCCTAGTAGTTCTGTATACTGATCCCAAGACATGGTCGTAGGGCTAGGGTGCTATCTATCTAGCTAAATTAATTAACAATTTGCATAATGATATACTTAAGCATATCTGAAAGTAAAAAATGTAAAAACTGTTTATAAAATACATTATTTCTTTAGACTGACTACACACTATGTGTATGGTAAATACATATATAGCCAAACCAGTATGGCCTAATACTGCACTACTTATACATTATATATACCTACTAGACAAGCACCCTAGTAGTTCTTATACTGATCCCAAGTATAAGAACTACTAGGGTGCTTGTCTAGTAGGTATATATCTTATACACCACATATACACCAGTCAACACACTCTTCAATTGATTGTGATAAAATGCTATTGGATGCAGCATTTGTATGTACGCATAATGTATATTACTCCACTTGTTCTCAGTGTGTTTAAATAGTTAAGTACAACATTTACTGTTAAGTCACCAGTGTTAATTAAAATAGTTATAAAATTTAGTGTTAAGTCACTAGTGCTAATAAAGAGTTTAAAAAGTATAAAAAATATTGTTAAGTCATCAACATATAAGCCCCTGTAGGGCTTCTGATGATGACTATGAACAAAATAATATTATATATTTTCTTGTATGTCTTGGATACCAATAAAAAAAAAAACATTAAGGGCAGCAATATAAAATCCTTGTTTTTTGTTGTAGTATCACAGTGTAATAAAAAGATATATTGTATTTATCTTGGCATGGTTGCTTTCTCCCACGGGGACCAGCTGCTGTGGTGGGAGAAATTTTATTTTTTTTGATACTGTGTTTTCTTTTAAGCTGTGTTATATTTGCGGCATCATAGTTGTTTTCCGGTTGTGATTTAGTTTTATTACTAGTTTGTTGCTTGTGTAGAAGAGGTGCTTTCCCACTGCCTTTACGTAGCATATGTTGTTAATTTCTGTATGTGTCGTTCAACGCATAATCTGAGTAGGGATATTGAGACTATTGTGGCGAAATGTAATAATAAAGTACCGGCGAAATATGTGACTAATATTATTAGTAATATGCAAATATTACGGCTACGATAGTGTTAGCGTAGAACATTCTAGGTATGCGAGCGTAACTTGAATTTCCTAGGGCGGAGCCTATACCAATCTTGCGATTTTTAAGTTCTTGGTGGCGTTGAAAAGAGGCTTTTTGGGGCTTTCTTTTTATGGTTGAATTTCTTTCGTACGCCATCTGGTTGCGGAGAAATTCAACTTTTAAATTTTGTCAACTTGTATAAATTTCTGTATATATTTTAACTTGTTGTTTTTATTGTGTAGGTATTATAACATTCTATGTTTGTTTTTTACGTTAGGTTTCGTTTTATTAAATTTGTATAGTTTTAACTCCAGGTCCCACAGGACAGCCCTGTGGTACACCGGGTCCTAAGGAACTACCCTGTGGTACTCCACAGGGTAGAATTTTTATTTTACTCCTTTTTGTTGGCCATTTTGTGTCAACATGTCAGGAGAGGATGGTAGGAGTCAAGTAGGTGTGTTTAGGAAGGAGGGGGATTTAGAAAATCCTGAGGCAGGTGTTGGGAGTGAGATGGAGAAAAGGGAGAAGGAATGGCGAAGGGTAGAGCCCGTAAAGGGGGGCGTAACCCAGGAGGAATTGTTGGGCGTGGAGTCGATGCCATCAATGTCAGAGTCGGAGATGGTCGCTAGTAAGCGTCTCTTTTCGGAGATCTCCGGCTCTGAAAAATATTTATCGGCACCAGCGCCAACATCCTCCGTGGATGTTGGCGCTGGTGCCGATAAATATTTTAAGGCCCAGCTGGCCAAACGTGGAAAGGCGCGTGGATCGTCAAGCAGGGTATCCTCTGCTCGTCAGGAGCTCCGAGAGCGGACGGAGGAAGCTAGAGAGGCGGAGTTTGTCGCCTTCCTGGATAAAAGAGCGTACTGGAAGGACGCGGTGCCGGAAGGGCAGGAGATCCCTCCTGGCCCCTTAGACCTGGATGTTGACATGCTGGGGGCAAAGGATTTAGTGCAGGCGGCTGAGGCGAATCTGCAAGTGATTTTAAATTTGACTGGCAAATCCACCAATTTAAAAGGTGGTTATGCCAGCAAGATTCGGTGGGCAACGGGCACTGTTAAAACGGTGCTCGAGGCATTGATGGTGCGCACTGAGGCGGAGGAGACACGCCGCCTCCGTGCAGATAATGGGAGACTTCAGCGGGAGGTGGAAAACCTTCGGGAGGAGGTGCGCGCCTACAGACGCGATTTTGAAGAAGCAAAGAAGACGGCGGCTAATAAGTCGTTGCCGCTGTCATCTAATTCGATGTCCAGCGAGCAGATGGGCATCCTGGAGAGCAGTGTGGCGCGCCTCGTGGGCAATATACTGGACGGTCGTCTGGCAGCTCTTGAGGAGCGATTGCCTCCGCCCGTTGTAGTGCGTCCTCCACTGGCGGCGGATAATAAGAAGGCGGCCCAGGAGAGTAGGGCCGCCGTTGAGAGAACGGCGATAATCCGGGAGGCGTCACCTGTATTACCAGTGCGTCAGGCACGGGAAGAATTCCCAGCCCTGCCCGTGCGTCCAGCAGTGCGTCCAGCGCCGGCTCTCGCCAAAAAGGGGAAGGGGAAAAAGGGACCTGTGGTTGTGGTGGTGGTATGGACCAGTTTTGGTCCCTCTGCCCCAGCTGCGGTGGTGCCAGTGCCATCGTCGGGTGTCCAAGTGGAGCCTTCGTCGGAGTGGACAGAAGTTGTCCGTCGGAAGGCTCCAAAAAAGAATGCTGCGCCAAAGCCAGCTCCAGTGGCGGCGGTCAAGAAGCCTAAGGTGGTTCTGCCCCGGTCAACAGCCGTAATGGTGAAACTGCGGCCCGAGGCGGTCAGCAATGGGGTTACGTACGGCTCCGCCTTGCATAAGGCGGAGACCCAAATAGATCTGGGGGAATTAGGCATAGGTCCCCTCAGAATAAGGCAGGCGGCGACTGGAGCCAGGCTTATAGAAATACCTGGTTCAGACAGTCACAACAAGGCGGATTCATTGGCAGCCCGCCTTTCTGAGGTGCTTGCGAATGAGGCGGAGGTACTGAGGCCCGTGAAGAAGGCTGATTTTAAAATCACAGGCCTGTCAGATACAGCAACCGCGGAAAGAGTAAAATCCGCGGTTGCTCGGGAGACTGGTTGCCTCGCCGATCAGGTATTGGTAGGGGAGATCCACCGTGGTTTGGCGGGAACCGGCTTTGCGCGAATGAGCTGCCCTGTCACAGCAGCCAAAAAGCTGGTAGCATTGGGCAGCATGGTTGTTGGGTGGAGCAAAGTTTCGCTCCACCTTTTGGAGTCGTGTCCCAGGCACTGCTACAGGTGCCTGGGCAAGGGGCATGCTGCGGCATTGTGCTGCCCTAAATCGAAGGACCGCAGCGGCCTTTGCTACCGCTGCGGCGAGCCCGGACACATTGCCTCCGGCTGCAATGTCGCTCGTCCGAAATGTGCGGTCTGTTCCGATGCGGGCAGACCGGCGGACCACGTGATGGGGGGCAGACTATGCAACCCCCCATCGACCAGAGGGAAAGTCTCCTCATCTCAATCTGGGAGGGGACAGGCGGCGCCTGAGGCTGAGATGTCAGAGTGATGCCAGGACATCTCAGCTTTTTACAGGCCAACATCAACCACTCCGTTGCGGCCCAGGACCTCTTCCTGCAAGCTATAGCGGAGTGGTGTGTTGACGTGGCGGTGGTCTCGGAGCCCTACTATGTCCCTTCCCAGCCGCATTGGGCTGGGGACGATCAGGGCTCCGTCGCCATAGTGGTGAGGCCAGGCGCTGGACCCCCCCTCATACCCAGAATGAGGGGCCCCGGATATGTGGTCGCGGTTTGGGGAGAGTAGGCAGTTATAGGCGTTTACTTCTCCCCGAATCGAAATTTAGCGGCCCTGGAACAGTTCCTCGATGTTCTGGGGCCGCTAGTGAGGAGGTTAGCTCCCCTCCCTGTTATCGTGGCAGGAGACTTCAACGCCAAGTCCTCGGCGTGGGGGTCTCCAGTCACGAACCCGAAGGGAAGGGAGGTGGAGGAGTGGGCGCTGGCCGCGGGATTGTCCCTGCTCAATAGAGGGACAGTTCCGACGTGCGTGCGACGAACGGGATCGTCAGTGGTGGACCTAACGTTCGCCACTCCCGTCGTCGCACGCCGGGTGGAAGGGTGGAAACGGAGGTGGAGACACTCTCGGATCATCGTTACATAAGGTTCGAGGTGTCTCCAGCCTCTTCATCGAGTTCGGCGTCGCAGTCCAGGGGGCGTAGCATGTTCCCGCGTTGGGCACTCTCAAAGCTCAACCGGGAACTGGCGGAGGAGGCGGCCATCATCGGTCGCTGGAGCCTCCCGTCTTGCGAGGGAATGGGAGTAGAGGAAATGGCCGGCTGTCTCCGCAACGTGCTTACTAGCGTTTGCCGAGCAGCCATGCCAAGAATTTGGGGTCCTCCCCCACCTCGGCGGGCGGTATATTGGTGGTCGGTGGAGTTGGCCGTTGGCCTATCTATAGATATAGAGTGGTTGGGTCTACTTGGAGGTATCAGAAAGTGTTAGATTTGCAAGCTAAATAGGTAGTTGGTTCATTGATAGACAAATAAGTCAATTAATTAACTGATTATCTCATAGTTTCCTACTTTCTATACATTAATTATGATGACTAGAGGAAACCTGGCTCGTCAGACTGAGGAACAACTCCGTCTGACCCTTCAGCTTAAAGAATACAAGAAACAAAATGAACTATTGCTTTCTGAACGTGAGGATAATGAAAAAGAAATGTTGAAAATTATCCACAAAAATAGTGACCTAAAAATTGAACTAAACAAGTTAAGTTGTGAAGAATTGTACCAAAAAAATGAAGTTTTACAAGACCTTGTAGACAGCTTTGACCGGTGCAGGGACGAGTATGAGGAAGCCTTGAGCAGTTGTAGTATATGGAAGCACAAACTAGAGGAAGCCCATACACAAATCAAGATGTTGGAATGTCAAATACAGGAGCATAATTCTTCACAAACACAAAACTTGTTCCAAGAAATGTTTGGCAGGGCTCCTAGCATTCTTGAAAAAGATGTCACAAAAACCATACCAATAATTGACTTGACTGGTGACAATACTATGCCCTCCCATACATTTCAAAGTAAAAATAAGTTTAAAAAATACATTAAAGTCAAGACATTAAGAAAACAAGTAAATTGTTAATAAAAAACAAAAAAAATATTTTTAAAATATCTAAGCTGACAAAACAAAAAAATCTTATTGAGAATAAATACTTAGACAGTATTAAAGAGTTAGAAAATACCACTTGTGTCTATGAGGCAGAAGTGTGCAGTCTCCAAACTGAAATTACTGATCTACATGACACTTTAAGATCCATAACAAAAAAATATGAACTAGCCCAATTAGAAATATCCAGTCATATATCAGCGTTGAATATTTTACTGGACGACTACCGTTACAATGAAGATAGAGTTAAGTCTTTATTGAGACACAACTCATCATGTCAGTGTCTGGTAAATGATTCAACAAATATTATTAATTGTAATTTAAGTGTGGAGGCTCATGCTAACTCCTCTCATGAAAACTTGATTGTGCCATCGGCCTCGGGTCCGGGCATGGTCACTATATATAGTGATGAGCTTGGTCGGGGAGTCGGGGTGCAATTGAGTAAGTTGTATGGGGAACAGTCAGTGTAAAACACCTGTATGACAGGTGCAACATTTACACAAATAATAAAAAAGATTTAAGGTACAACTCACTGTCCCAATACAACACTAATCATTTTAGTGGGGAGACTGGGAAATGCGAATAGTAACCAATTAGAATATTATTTAGAGTCACTAAACAAATTACAAAATATTAATAAGGTTATATTTTTCACATTTCCTTACATACAACGGTTGCCACAGGAAAACAAAATTAGATATAAGCTTAACAGCCAATTGTATACAGCTGTTTTGGCTGATATATGTTTATTTATTCACCATTTACACAATTACACCACAATGTTAATATTTTACGGGAGACGCAACCCAGCCGCCATTCCCGGTTGCGCCCGCGTTCTCGACTGTTCCGTGAGTCCCGGCACCCTCTAGCGGGGAGTAGGTACAAATATGGCGCGATATCGGTATGGCGGGCGGATTCGCCTTCCTGACGCCGTATGGCGCGGCAATTTTAAATTACTTGGCGCTACATCCTCCCCCTCCAAGTCACTAGACCGCCCCGGTTGTGACTTGGGTCTACCCCTCGACTTAGCGGCAATAGGTTCGGATTCTCCGACGTAGGGAGTGAGCTGGCTGACATGGTACTTGCCCTTCACCACGTTCTGACTATCCACGACCTCGTACGTGGTAGGCGATACGACGCGGCTAACCTTAAAGGGACCTATGCGACGCGGAGCGAATTTCTTAGTAACACCTTTAGCTGCTTGGCTGAGGGCGTGATTGGTGAGGCACACAAGGTCCTCCTCCTGAAAAGAGAGTCCTTCTCTTCTGCTCCGATCGGCAACTTTTTTCCGAAGATCTTGCTGATCTTCATGCCTCCAACGAACCTCTTGTAAGGTGTCTACAAAGTTCTTGAGGTAAGGGGTGATTTGGGGTACAAAATTTTCTTGCTCGACAATAGCACGTATGTCATTAAGCACATGAATAGGAGAACGAAGCTCACGAGCGAAGTTCAAATAGGCGGCGGTATGACCAGTTCCTTGGTTATAGGCCGTATTAAGCGCAAAGGTAAGCTTCTCCTTAAGGGATGCGAAAGCTTGAGCTTGAGCAGCATTCCATATCCAGCTCGCGTTCTTCTTAGTCAGCTCTGTCAGAGGCCGGGCTATATCTGAGAAATTAGGAATAAATTTCCTGAACCAAGCACACGTCTGTATAAATGTTCTCAGCTGCTTCAGATTAGCCGGTGGTACCATCTCCAAGATAGCTCGAACCTTCTCTGGGTCAGTCTGTATCCCATTTGCTGAAATCACGTGACCGAGGTAAGTTACTTTATCACGAGCAAACGCACATTTGTCACGATTTGCTTTCAATCCGAACAATCGGAGTCTATCAAATACTTTCTGTAAGTCTTTCATGTGTGATTCCATGTTCTCGGACACCACTAAAATATCATCCAAATATGCGACCACACAGACATCTTTGAGCCCTGATCGAAACCGATCCATCAAGCGCTGGAACGTCGCTGGAGCGTTCTTTAATCCGAACGGCATCCGGCGGAACTGAAACGTCCCGAAAGGTGTCGTGAATGCAGTTTTGTGACGGTCTTCAGGCGCGACTTCGACTTGCCAATAGCCGGCCTTGAGATCAATAGTGGACATCACACAATCGGCTTTAGTTGAGGATAAGATGTCGTCGATCGCCGGCAGCGGATATTTATCCGTCCGGGTCACCGCATTCAACAGGCGATAATCGACGCAGAAGCGTGTTTGTCCATTCTTCTTAGGAATCAACACGACCGGGGAAGCCCACTCCGAGTCGGCTTCCTCGATAATCTCATCCTGTAACATCCTATCTATTTCAGCTCGCACAATCTCCTTCTTCGCAGGAGTCAAGCGGTACGGCGGAACTGCTACTGGGGGGCTATCACCCGTATCAATGTGATGTACTGCCATTGGAGTCGGCGCTCCCCCTGGCGAAAAGATGTCTTCGTTACCTACGAGCACTGATGAAAGAACTTCCCTTTCAGGAGCAGTCAATAACGTTCCCTCATTCTCGCGGAGCACCACGGAAGAACAAACAAGAGAAGTGACTTCACCCTCGAAATCTAAAGGAAAGTAAGTACGACCTTGATTTACCGCATTCAAAGTAAACCGATGTGACTTAAAGTCAAGTACCATACCAGCGTCGCGTATAAAATTCATACCCAGGAGAGAGTCTGTAGCACCAGGTAAGATCACAAAGACAGTAGGTATAACAACATTGTATACTTCTACATTGATAACAGCAGATTTAACATTTTTGTTACAAATAGAGCCGTCAGCTAGTTTTATGTCAACATTGACATTCTTACACTTAACATTGTTTTTCACTAGTAATTCTTTCATAGATTCACTCGCGATAGAGATTTTTGCGGCGGTATCCACGAGAAAACAACCACTAACACCAAAAATCTTAATTTTTATTTTAGGTCGAGCGCGCGCGTCGATTGGCGCTGTGCCGACCGCAGAGACGGAGAGCGACTGAAGCGGAGCCGATGTCGTAGGCAGCTCATCCTTCTTTTTGCAGTTCGTACAGTTTGCTCGAATCACTCCTGGAGTGCCACACCCGAAACATACTATAGGCGATGGCTTTGCCTCTGGTCTCGATTCACTTAGGCCCGTCGTTATCCTGCGTGGTTGTAGTTTATGACAAACATCCTTCTCATGGCCAAACTTCTTACAGTATCCGCAACGGGGTCTGGCTTTGGGAGTAAAACTACCACTCGAGGTATTAGGTACAGGCGGTGAAATCACAGTAGGCACCGGAGCGACGTGCTGCGGAACTACCACAGCTGGGATAGCCGAAGCAGAGGAAGCAGGGGAACGCACTTGTGTTCGCGTGCGACTTTCCTCTAGGAGCTCTTCTACGGAGCGAGCCTTCTCTAGTAGCTCGGCGAACGAAGAGAAACTGGCGCGAGACACTCTCTCACGCAGTCGTCGATGGAGTAAGCCGTATATCATATCCAGCTGAACAGGGTTTTCGGGTAATGTGTTTGGTGGCAGCTGTGCAATCAAGGCTCTTGCCCTACACACGAAAACGTCTGTCTTCTCATCAGTTTGCTCTTTACTAAAAAGTTCGCGATAAATTTTATGCGGTGGGAGGCGAGGACCAAATGTCTGCCGCAGGAGCTGAATGGCGTCAGGCCAAGTCGACACGGAATGTTTCACGCCTTGCCACCATGTGCCAGCCATCCCCGTCAATAACATGGGGAGACCACGAAGCGCGATGCTATCATCCATGGTGACACATTCTTTATAGATCTCTATGGAGTCTATGAAAGCGATGACGTCGGTGCCTTGAGCTCCGTCAAACCTTGCAGAACATCTCGCGAAGTTGCTCTGGCTCCCCATCACACTAGCAGTGGACGGCGGCGGGCCAGTAGTACGCAGAGCAGAGATTAGTTGTTGTAGATGTTGATCCGTCATAGTAATATATGTGGAAGTCGCGCCCACAGGCGGCAACATAGTCGAGATACTCGAGTGCGGCGTTAACATCTGTGTGTGTGCACCTTGCACCGGGGGGGACACAGTATGTTGAGTCACGGGTGGTGTCGCATCACCACCACGGGCAGCTTCGGCGTCAGCAGACGCCGCGGCGGAAAGCTGTCCAAGACTACTCGCGCGAGAACTTCTCGTTAACACCATTTTGGCAAAATACGGCAGGCTAACTTAATCTCTGTGCGTTAAACTTTGAAAGTCCACCATAATAAAGTTCACGTAAGTAATAAAACATAACACTATAATGTTCCTTACGCAACAAAATGTTCAAAAAAATATGTATATTATATCAAAAGTCACTAGTGTGTCCATACCCTAATAAAATGGCCATAAGTCCATATTTAAAAATTGTCCACATCACCATACTTAGGCATGGCACACAAATAAACAAAAGTTCTACTTCCCTCTAAGCAGCGGCCCACCAACGGTCATAGGTCTCCAATAACCTAGGCGTCGTCGGGCGGCGAGGTGGCAAAGTACAACGTTTCGGCGATCACACGGCGCCGACGACACTCGACGCAACGTAAACTTATTACGTCGTTGCAATCGTCAAAACATAAACGAGTTACTATTGTCACTTATCCTCACTATAGTCACTCACGAACTTACTTTTACGAGTTTAGGTACTTCAAGTGTCCTCGAGAATGTTCAATTGAAACCAAAAACTAGTCCTTGTAACCGCAAAATAACGAATAAGTAATCTAGATTATTTACGAAACCGTTTGTAATAACACTACTGATTACCGAAAAACAACTAAATAGCACAGTTCAACTGAGTACGGAACGCGATAGGTATATAAACGAAACGTTTTTGTGGTGTAATTAAGTAGGTACAGTCCTAAATTACCGAACACAAGAAAAGAACCGAAGACAAAGTCTAGAAGCACTACGCGGGCACACAATAGGTATTCTAGAATTTTGTCGCTAGAAGTGAGATTTCGGCAAGCCTAGGTAACCTATTTAGAGTAGGTACGCTTCACAACTAGGATGAAAACAAAATTCCTAGAACCACTCCACGTGAAAAAAGCTCGTAGACACAGTTCTTATCACGGTAATACAGTAAATTGTTTACTGGTTTGCACTGTAACTATATACGTTCACTTTTCTTTTGAAAAGAAGAAAACCGGTTTATACTTAATACTTGTTAGTCCGGCCAAACGTTGGGCAGCCAATTTTTGGCTGATATATCTTTATTTATCAACTAATTATACAATTACACCACAATGTTAATATTTTACGGGAGACGCAACCCAGCCGCCATTCCCGGTTGCGCCCGCGTTCTCGACTGTTCCGTGAGTCCCGGCACCCTCTAGCGGGGAGTAGGTACAAATATGGCGCGATATCGGTATGGCGGGCGGATTCGCCTTCCTGACGCCGTATGGCGCGGCAATTTTAAATTACTTGGCGCTACACTGTTAATAATAATTGTATATTATTAAATAAATTTGACAACAAAATAAATATAATTGACATTAATAATATTTTAAATTATAAATGTAAGTTGACATTAGATAGATATTATCTATCCTTTTATTATACAAGACTTATAGCAAGATCGCTATTAACTTTTTTATATTTTAACTCAGCCAAGTACTTGGCTAGTAAGACAACAACTGCTTCTATTGAGCAGTTTAGTCATAATAATATGACTGATTATAACAGCTTGGAAAATGTTCCAAATAATAATAATTTAAATTAGCCTGTAAGACAACAGAGGAAGTCTCTAGCATTGTAGGTATAATAAGTAATCACAAAAATAAAGTTTCAACAAATCATAATAAATTATGTACACTTACGCTGGTGCATCAAAACATACAAGGTATGTCTAGTAAAGAATTAGAAATTGAGTTGTTTTTAAATAATAATATAGACATTTTATGTATAACTGAACATTGGTTTAAGAAAAATGAAATAATGTTAAATCTTGGTATGCACCAGCTGGCTAGTTCCTTCTGCAGAGAAAAAGCCATGAGAGGTGGCTCACTTATACTAATTAAGAAGAGTTTAAAATATAAAGAACGAAAAGACATAGTGAATCTCTCTACAGAACGAATATAACCGAAATAGCCTGTATAGAGGTGGGACACTTTATTATTGTAAGCGTATACAGCCCACCTTTAGGGTTATATGATTCATTTGAAAAAACAATGGAAATGTTATTAACCAAGATAAGTGCATCTAACAAACATATATTATTATGTGGTGATTTTAATATTAATATTTTAGAAAGTAACTCTACCACTGTTAGATTTACTTCATTGTTAAAATCATATAACCTAACCTATTTATTTTTTGAACCGACAAGGATCAGTGACAGCTCTGCTACATGCATCGATAATATTTTTACCAACGTAGATCCATTAAATAAAGAAATAATTAAGAAACTAAGCTCTGATCACTGTGGACAGCAAGCTATTTTCCCTATGGATAATAATAATTGCAAACAATTACACAGGGACAGAAACACATGTATACCGATAAATATTAAACGTATTGAGAAGTTTAGAGGTGAAATTATAGCTAATATTTTACATTTAGAGTATCATAATAGCCCGGATATGTCATTTGGTAAACTGTTTAAATTAATTAAACATAATTTTGATACCATTTTCACCTCTAAAACAGTGAGAACAAACAACAAAAGTAAATTCAGTGAATGGGCAACAGCAGGTATTTTGAAAAGTAGATTTAAATTGTATGAACTCTATAATGAAAGAACAATTAATCAAAGTGAAGATTTTAAAAGTTATGTAAGGTTATATTCAAAAATGTTTAAGCAAGTTCTTCTTCTTTAATTATGGCGGTCTCAGTGAGTTGCCAGTGTCAGAGTGTGTTTAAGTAGACTTTGCTCTATAAATTGTAGGTCTGGTGAAACAACAAGGGTATAGTTGCCTAAAAAAACTAAACATCTGTTGAATCACCTAAAACAAACAGTGTTAGTACCTAAAACAAAAACATCACAATCTTATATTGTTAGAACGAATATATGTACATAAAATTTCAATAAATGTAGTATTTACATAACATAAAACTGATTTAAAATTTATAGGGCGAGGAATGTAGCTGGGAAGGAAGTCATATAGGGAGGGTTGGTTTCTTGGGCAAGAGAAAAAGATATGATCCAAGGTACCCTCGTCTAGACCACACTCACAAAGAGAACTATCCTTGACCCTGATTTTTGCTAGAAAGACAGGGGAACAACAATGACCTAATCTGACTCGGCAGATTGTCGAGCACACTGGTTTGCTACACCGCATATATTTGAAAAACCAAGGTCTGACTGGTACACCACCTTGTATGTCGAAGTAGTGTTTACCTTTAATGTTACTTGAGTTGGCCCACTCATTATTCCACCTGATAGTTAAGTGATTTTTAGCTAGCGGAATTAAGTCCTGGCAATACAGTTTGTATTGGCTGAGTACACCTGATGTAATGGCATCTTTAGCATAGGCGTCTACGCTCTCATTACCGGTAATTCCACTATGACTTGGAATCCACGCTAAAACAACATGGATATTTTGGACACGGCATTTAAGGAGTAGCTGTCTTATTTTCAAGATCAATGGGAATTTAGCTTTCGATCGGAACTGGTTGGCTGAAATACCCTCTAAAACACTCCTGGAGTCCGAAAGGATAAGCGATTTGTTCAGGTTATGAGACTCAATAAACGTGAGGGCCTCAAAGATGGCAAGTGCCTCGCCCGTGAAAACAGAAGAATTAGGAGGCAATTTAAAGTTCAAAACCACATTAACCCTCGGAATCCAGACAGCTGATCCAACACAACCATCCACCGAAAGTTTGGAGGCATCTGTAAAAATAAGCAGCCAATCCGCAAAATGCAAATCAATTATATCTTTAAATTGAGTATTAGCCAGAGGGGACCCTTTATCTATGGGAAGGTTAAGGATAATGTCTGGTGAAATTGTCAGGGCATAATATGGGGTGGTAAAAAGAGGATTAAGCCTGCACTGGAATATTGGACAGGGGATGTGGGTTAATTTACGGTAGCTGATCAAGAGACAGGGGGGATCTTTATGTAGCCAATAATCAGATGATGAAGTTAATTGAGAAAGAGTATGCAATTTTCCTATAAGGGGGTGAAAAGAGTTTTGAAAGGCTTTAAAAAGGAACCTATCCGAAAGATATTGCCGCCTGATGTTAAGGGGGGGGTCAACACATTCGACTTGTAGGGCATTGATTGGTGATGATTTCATTGCTCCTACTATAATCCTTAAAGACTTAGATTGAATTTTATCAAGTTCCTTTAATGGGACCTTATTACACGGCTCTAGTAAGAAGGATCCATAATCAATGTGACTACGAATCAGAGCATTGTATAGAAGTTTTTGTGTATATGGGTGTGAACCCCACCAAACACCACTGACCGACCGCAGAACATTAATATTTCTCTCACATTTTTGGACAATATGATTAATTTGGTAGGCGCCAGTCAGTCTTGAGTCTAGATAGACTCCTAAAAATTTTACCCTATCTCTAACTGGGAAAACTTGTTGGTTAAATTGGATATTGACATCTGGTATAATTTTGGACCGAGAAAATACAACAACAGAACTTTTAGAAACCGAAATATTCAAACCATGTCTATCCATCCAATCGGTAAGATAGCCAATGGCAGAGCTTAGCCGAGCAGAACATTCCGCGATATCTTTTGAAGCAATGTACAATGTCAAATCATCCGCATACTGTAGGATCTCACAAAAACTACTTACGGATAGATCTAAATCATGGGTATATATATCATAAAGGAGGGGACTAAGGGGAGATCCTTGGGGAAGGCCTTTATAAATTAATCTGGGGGGAAGGGTTGAATTTTGAGTGGAGACTACAACGGATCGACAGGATAGGGAATTACATATATAATTAGTCATCTTCACAGGGACACTCAGATTAAGCAATTTTTGCCTGAGTACCGGAAGAAGAACGTTGTCGTATGCGGATGATATGTCAAGGAACATTCCCACCACATGTTCCCTTTTCGAAAAGGCAATGCGTATGTCGGTCACAAAGGTACCGAGACCGTCCATTGTGCTATAGCCTTTCCGAAAACCGAACTGTGTTTTAGATAATATGTCCTTGCTCTCCATTAGCCATTCTAACCTATTTTTGATTAAATGTTCTAAAATTTTTGCCAAAGTTATTGATAGAGCGATAGGTCTATAGCTAGACGGATCACTGCTAAGTTTTCCCGGCTTGAGTATAGGTAGGATGATCTGTGTCTTCCATTCCTCCGGGGGAACTTCAGACTGGAAAAAGCCATTTAAGACATTCAGGCACACTTTTTGGGTAATGGGGCCACTGTTCACAAAAAACGAATATGGTATTCCATCACTGCCTGGAGCGGTATCCTTCAATGAACTCAAAACCAATCTGAATTCCTCCAGAGAAAATGGACTATCCAAATAACTCAAAGGTGGGCCAGAAAATACGCAATTTTGACATTCGTCTAAAGATGGGACCAACGGTGGTGCCAACCTCTCAGAAAAAGCATATATCCATTCCCTTGGGTCATTAGACAGTTGGTAATCGCTTACTAAAGAACCTCGGAATCTTCTAATATTTTTCCAGACCACCGAGGGGCGGGACAAGGGCGAAAGACTTAAACAAAACTGGCGCCAACCATATTTCTTTTTTTCAGTGAGCAAGAGACGCACTTCAGCTGCCACTCTTTTATAATTTAAAAAGTTATCTAAAGTCATAGACCTAGAATACAATTTTTCGGCATCTTTGCGGCGCTTACAGGCTGCAGTGCATTCTGCGTCCCACCATGGAGGAGAGAGAGTTCTATGATCTCCTGTTGATTTTTTGGGAATGGTCCTATCTGCAGCCATTAAAAGTACATTGTTCAAATGGAGGTATGTCGAAAGAGTGTCGTTAGTGTTGACAGGCAAGAGGTTAATTTCTGAATCTGTGATGTCAGCAAACTGAGACCAGTCTGCATTATTAATTTTAAATTTAAGTCGAGGAGAAGGGGATGTTGCTATCTGTCTAGTCTGTCTGTATGTTATTGATAGTAAAATGGGGAAATGATCACTACCATAAGAGTTAGGAAGGACTGCCCAGGAACATGAAGGAGAAAGAGAGGGGGAGCATAATGATAGATCAACCACACTCCTCGGGTTCTGTATAGGAGAAACCCGACGAGTAGGCGATCCATCATTAAGGATAACTAGGTTATTGTGATCAATTATATCAATCAGGAAAGAGGAGTAGGAATCATTGAAGTGGGAGCCCCAAGATGTATGGTGAGTGTTAAAATCACCCAACACCACCAAGGGGGAAGGAACAGAAGAGATAATGGAGGAAAGTTCAGAAAAAATGGAAGAATTGGGATGAGGGACATACACAGACATAAAAATGGTACCTAAAACACGGACAGCTACAATATTAAAATAACTACTATGTACAGGAAGAGTATATACAGAATATGTACATTGGCTGGAGACCAAAAGGGCTACTCCAGCTCTACCATCAGACCTGTCATCCCGGAAACAGGCATAGCCTGGGACCCGAAAACGAGAGCCAGGCGTCAGCCAAGTTTCCTGGATAGCAAGAATTGATGGCTTATATGAATTTATTAACCAAAGGATATCTTGTTTTTTATTCCTTATGCTGCGGCCGTTCCACTGTATCACAGTGTGATTGTGAGCCATTATTAGGCAAAAGGTTTACTAGTTGGGTCAGGTTGGCAAGAGTTTTGTTCGGTAGGCAGTCGCTAGACCTTGAAATAAGATTAATTAAGAAAAGTGTCAAGTTGTCAAGTAGATTATCGTTCGGGGACAAAGATAAGGTGGAGGAATTTTCTGAATTAAGGGCACACCCATTAAGGGCCTGGGAAGCAGGTTCCTCAATAATGTTTCTATGCGCCTGGTGGTCATATCCAGGGGACATAGGGGGAATGGGGCGACGGGGGATATAAACTGTCTTTCTGTAAGACATGGTAGTAGGAGATTTAGTCTGTCTGTCTGTCTGTCTTGAAATGCTAGCAGCAGCAGAAGGAGAAGTCCTGGCAGAATCAGCAAAGGATCGCCTTACATGGGGGAATCGAGCCGAAGCCTCCAAGTAAGAGATACTCTCCTGACTCATAACCAATTTTATATCTTTTTGCCTAGAATATTCCGGGCAAGAGACATCATTGGCTGCGTGCGGACCACTACAGTACAGACAAGTAAGAGATGTTGCTGTACACGTTGCTCCTTCATGCTTCTGCGAACATTTGTAGCACCGGGGTGGTGACCTACATTGTGCTTTAACGTGGCCAAAACGGCAACAGTTATTACACTGTATGGTAGGTAATTTATAGGTTTCTACAGGAAGTGAATTATAATAACAGTAGACATGGGAGGGTAATTTTTGACCAGTGACTGTAAGAACCACTGATTGGGTGGGTAGCCAAACGGGGGTATTTTGGTCATTTATGGTCTTGCGACTTAACCTACGCGCCTTAACTACTTTACCATAGCCTAACGGAACTTGCAAATTTTCTACAAGCTCTTCCATCGACCAGTCCACAGGGACATTGCGAACAATGCCCATACGGGATACACTGTATGAGGGTATCGATACAGTATATCCAGCACTTACTACTGCAGGTAGGTCAATAAAAGAGTTAGCATGATCTGGGGTCTTAAATTCAATTGAGACGCGATTGCGGCCAATCTTCTTAATCCCGTCCATTTTAATATTATGTACATTATTTTTGAAAAGAAATTGTCCAAATAGAATTGGACTAAGGTTTGAATCTGTCTCTGACTTCGACACGTGTACAATGTACGGCGCAGCATCGTCGGTACCATACAGTTTTTTGTTCGCAAAATCGGGGTTCACATAGTGAAGTTGAATAGAAGGCACTGAGTGTGAACTATTTGTTATTTTTTTAGCCAATGGCTCATTAGTGTCCTTGTTTGTGCGCTTTCTACTACCTCCACCGGGGTCCGGGGGATCTGTGTCCAGATCCATTGTTATAAAACAAAAAACTAACTACTAACTTAACCTAAAACCAAAAAGCTACCGAGTACTTACTATCCGACAAAACACAAAACACAAATTATTACACAACACAAAATATAATTAAGTTAATTCAACAAATACTGAAGTAAAAACTACTATAATCCTAGAAAAAACACTTTTAAAAACAAAAACAGAAAAAACGCTTGTTGACGACACTCAACCAAAGAGCAAAAGTCTTAAGCAAGTTTGCTCAGCAGCAAAATCTCTTCACATTAGAAATAAAATTAAGAATTCTAAAAACAAGGTTAAGACAACATGGCAAATAATTGCAAATGAAACTGGAAGAGTCACCAGACGCAACTCATCTTTTAAATTAAATATAGATGGTAAAATAATCAAATCCGACATTGAAGTTGCAACTGCTTTTGAGAAATTCTTTGCTGACATTCCAGTTTCAACCACAAAAAATTTAAATGCCTCTCCTGCTGCTGCTGAATTGCTAATTAAAGAAAACGTAAAAGAGTGTGAAATCGAATTTAGATTTAAAGAAATAGGACCTCAAGACATTATTAAACATTTTAATTTGTTAAATATCAAGAATACTTCAGATTTATGGGGCCTATCTATGAAAGTTATTAAATCTATAATCGATATTATTGCACCTTACTTAGCAACTATCTTTAATGATTGTATAAAACGTGGCGTCTTTCCTGATCTAATGAAACACAGTAAAGTTTTACCTCTCTTTAAGTCTGGTAGTAAGTCGGATCCATCTAACTTCCGACCTATATCTATTTTACCAACACTTAGTAAAATTTATGAAAAAATAATACTTAATCAGTTGCTAGCACACTTCAATATAAATAAAATTTTACATAACAAACAATTTGGATTTACAAAGGGACGCTCTCCAACAGATGCAGGCGTTGATCTAATTAGTTATATTTTTGATGCTTGGGAGAGATCGCATGATGCTCTGGGAGTCTTTTGCGACCTCTCTAAGGCATTTGATTGTGTGCAACACTCAACATTGATCAGGAAATTGTGCCACTATGGAGTAAGGGGTCCAGCACTCGTTCTCCTAAAATCTTATTTATCAAATAGGATTCAGAGAGTTGAGATAAATGGAAAAAGATCCACAGGTACTAAAATTGAGATGGGGGTCCCACAAGGGTCAATTTTAGGACCCTTTCTTTTTCTGACTTATATAAATGACCTACCATACCTTATTAATGAAAAAAACGGAATAGTATTATTTGCCGATGATACGTCACTTACTTTTAATATTAATCGCCAAAACTCGTGTTATGACGAAGTAAATAATGCTCTTCTAAAAATAGTACACTGGTTTAGTGTCAATAATCTTTTGTTAAATAGCAAAAAAACTAAATGTATAAAGTTCACGTTGCCGAATGTAAGGAAAACTAAAACCAATGTGCTATTAAATGGGGAAGGTATGGAACTAGTAGATACAGCCGTCTTTTTAGGTATTACATTAGACGCGAAACTTCAGTGGGGCCCTCATATTGCTGGATTGGCCGACAGACTTAGTTCAGCAGTATTTGCAGTAAGTAAAATAAGACATTTTGCAGACGAAAACACAGCAAGGCTTGTGTATTTTAGTTACTTCCACAGTATAATGTCCTATGGCATTCTGCTATGGGGCAATGCTGCAGATATAAATACTATCTTTGTGCTGCAGAAGCGAGCTGTTCGGGCAATCTACAAGCTGGCCCCCAATACTTCATTAAGAGATAAGTTTAAGGAAACAGGGATCTTAACTGTAGCTTCTCAGTATATTCTATCAAATGTACTATATGTTAAAAAAAATGTAAGCCTATTCAAAAAAAAAAGTGACAACCACAATAGAAATACTCGAAATAAGAATAAGCTTGATGTACCAGTGACTAGACTTAGCAAAGTAAAGAATTCGTTTAAAGGCCAATGTATACGCATATACAATAGGATCCCAGAAAACGTTCAACATTTTTCAACCAATAAATTTAAAAAAGTAATCAAAGAACGTTTGTGTAGTAAAGCTTATTATAAACTTAATGATTTCATGAATGATAGCACACCTTGGGAATGAGGTGGCCCCCTGCAAGGCTACTTCCATATACTATTGTATTCTAGTTATATAGTTTTAGTCATGACATTGTTATACATTGTTTTATTTTAAAAGAACAATTTTCCATCTTTTTGGTAAAAGATGGCCCCGCGCGAGTTTCTTACGCCGGTTCTTCTCGCCGGGCTAGTTCCCGAACCGGTGGTAGGCATCATGTATACCGACGTTCAATAAGTGTATAAAAATACCAACATTGAATAAAAATTTTTGACTTTGACTTTGACTTCGTGCCGCCTGCAACGTGGCGCGTCGCGCCTATCTTCGCAGCAGGCGGCGCCGCTCCCAGGACGAAGAGCGGGATGGCCGGCTGTACAGGGTCTACAGGGCGAAACGAGAGATCCTGCAGCTGGCTATCAGTCGGGCCAAGGAGCGAGCGTGGCTGGAGCTGGTAGAGGGGATCGAGAACGACCCCTGGGGCCGACCGTACAAACGGGCGCGAGACAAACTTCGCGCCCAGTCGGCCCCCTTGACGGAAACGCTCCAGCCAGAGCTACTGGGGAACATCGTCCGGGAGTTGTTCCCGGACCCCCCAGTAGGCTTTACTCCGCCGCGGATGGCCCGACGGACGCCGAACTCGATGGAGGAGGGTGTTCCGCCACCTGTCACCGACGCAGAGATGGAGGCGGTTCTGTCCCGCCTCCGTAGCAAGAAGAGGGCGCCCGGTCCGGACGGGGTGCATGGGAGAGTTCTGTCGATAGCTCTCGTGCACCTTGGAGATAGCCTTCGGGAACTGTTTAACCGCTGTCTTCAGTGCGGTCAGTTCCCGAGGGCATAGAAGGAGGGTCAGCTCGTCCTGCTGCCAAAGGGCGGGCGACCACCGGACGGAACGAGACGGGCAAGGCGTTCGAACGTGTCTTAGCCTCCCGTCTTGTTCAGCATTTGGAGGAAGGCCCGGGGCCCGGGCTGTCAGATTCGCAGTTCGGGTTTCGGGCCGGTCGGTCGACCGTCGACGCGATAAGGCGCCTCAAGTCGGTGACAGATGAGGCGGAACGCGGGAGGGAGGTGGTGGTGGCGGGTTCGTTGGACATCGCCAATGCCTTCAACAGCCTTCCCCACAGCGTGATACGGGAGGCACTGAATTTCTTCGACGTGCCTCCGTATATCGGGAGGCTGTTGGACACGTATCTCTCCGATAGGGAGATCGTGTACGAGGACCGAGCGGGGTCCATAGAGAGGCGGAGAGTCGAGTGCGGCGTCCCCCAGGGTTCGGTTCTGGGCCCGAACCTTTGGGACGTCGGCTACGACTGGGTCCTGCGAAGCGGCCTTCTCCCCGGGATGAGTGTCATCTGCTATGCGGATGACACCTATGTCACGTCCCGGGGACGAACTTACCAGGAGGCTGCGCGGCTGGCCGAGGTGGGAGTATCCCTCGTAGTCAGCCGCATAGAGCGGTTGGGGCTTCGGGTACGTTTGAACAAAACCGAAGCCCTGCTCTTCCGCGGACCCGGGAGGAAAGGGCCCCCGTCCGGAGCACGACTCCTTATCGGAGAGACGGAGGTCAAGGTGAGTCCAACCCTTAAGTGTCTCGGACTCACCCTAGACGGGAGGTGGACCTTCGGCCCCCATTTTCAACAACTGGGGCCGAAGGTCGTGAGGGCGGCGTCAGCGCTGGGCCGACTCCTACCTAATATAGGAGGGCCCAGCGAAGCCTGCAGGCGGCTATACTCCGGAGTTTGTCGGAGTATAGCCTTGTACGGAGCCCCTATTTGGGCGGATTCCCTCACCGCTCGCAATAAGGCCCAGCTGCGGAAGGCGCAGCGGGTCATAGCGGTGAGGGTTATCAGGGGTTACCGTACGGTCTCCTGGGTGGCAGCCACTGCCCTGGCTGGAGATCCGCCGTGGGAGCTCCAGGCGTCGGTGCTCGCCGAGGTGCACCTCTTCGCGTCAGAGAGGAGGGCACACTCCGGCGAGTCCCCGACCTGGGAGGAGCTCTTGCGAGTGCGGAGGCTGGGGCAACAGTGGTTGCTACGAAGGTGGGGTGAGGTCCTGGAGCAGTCGCCGTACGGCCAACATACGGCCGCGGCACTCCGTCCAGTCCTTGCGGCGTGGATACGCCGCAAGAGGAAACCCCTCACCTTCCGCCTTACACAGGTGCTCACCGGGCATGGATGTTTCGGTGCGTACCTGTGTAAGGTTGCCAGGAGGGAGCCTACGCCAGCTGCCACCATTGTGGCGCTGCGGAGGACACGGCCCAGCACACCCTTGAGGTGTGCGACCGATGGGCCGTGCAGCGCCACGATCTCGTGGCAGTGCTTGGGCGGGACCTCTCGCTCTCGAGTGTGGTGCGCTGCATGCTCGAGAGCGATGAGGCCTGGCAGGCGGCGGTCTCTTTCTGCGAAGCCGTCATTTCGCAGAAAGAGGCCGCGGAGCGGGACAGAGAGAACGATCCATCCTCTGTTCCGCTCCGCCGGCGTAGGACGGGAGCGAGGAGGCGTCGCTATGCGAACCTCCTCCAATAGTCTCCTGTCCAACCGGGGCTCCGGGAGAGGATTCCCCTCCCCGGCTGGCTAGTCCCGGCGCCGAGGGGGACACTCCAGGTTGTCGGAGTGGCCCCTAATTGTGGTGGAAGTCCGGTCCCTATAGAGGTAGACCGGCCGGTCGCGGGGGGTGTCCTGTGTTAGACAGATCCGGGACACTTCCCATTATAGCGGCTGATGGCAATCCGCAGGTTCAGTTTTAGTGGGTAAACCGGCGAGTCGCGTCGGGAGTCCCACATATCCCCGGGATACCCCTCCCGGGGAAGGCGTAACGACCTTTCCCCTGCGATATCAAAAAAAAAAAAAGGTATGCGAGCGTAGATCTTCCTCAAGTACTTTCACTGTTATTTAGTCTATGTCTGAGCCATTCATATATTCCCGAGGCCCTAATGTGAACAATAGTGGTTCCTGTTGTCAAAAATAAAACGGGCGATGCGTCTGACACGAGCAACTACCTAAGAATGAAGCATAGAGAACCAGGGCGCCTAGACAAATTACCTTCGTTAAAATTCGAAAAGATCTGTCGTATCGACTTCTCTTTTGAGATCACGACATTTTGTTCCTAGCCAAATGCACTCTGTTGTTCGAATCGCAACAACGAATTGCTCAAACGTTAGTTGTCTACAATTTATAAGATTTTTTCCGTCAGTTGTGAAGTTGTCAAATGTCATAATTATTTTTTTTTATGATGGCGTTACGGCTTAAAACTATTTGCCAGTGTCAAGTTTAAAAGGCAGAGAAATAGATTTATTGTAGCCTGTATATGAATTCAACACCGTATTATTTTCAAGTCTAGTCAAAGTCCAAAATACAGATAGTCAGTGCAAGTCAGTCGATTCAGTAAAACGGTACCTAGTAGTTTTACTGAAAGTTCCTAGAGTGTTTACAATAAGAATTAAGTAAGTACTTAATTAACACAGGCGATTATTATTGCATTCTAAATCAGACACACAATTTGACAACTGTTTATTATTTGACATTGACATGTGACTGACCACTCGTGTGTACGATTTTCAACTCTATTGTTTGACTCCAGAGTTTTATTTAGAATTATATTCTATTAAAATACATTATTTAATTAATTATCTTCTATTTTTCATTGATAATACAGATTTTACAGTCGGACAATGATCTTTTGGCACTTGGATGGGGGCGTGAGTGTCGTAAATAAGAACAATATTTATTACTAAAAGTGAAATTTTACAAGACGGCGATGTTATTATAGTACTGATTTTATCCACGTGCCAAAAGGTAAGTGTCGCAACTACAAAACAATACATAATACTAAAAGTGACATTTTACAAGACGGCGATGTTAGTTCTGTTTTTGTCCACGTGCCAAAAGATCCTTGTCAGACTGTATACGGATTGCTTGCCAAATGGTCATAGGAAACACATTTTATACAGATATTAATATGTTACACTAAAGGGCCATACTCACGGCGCGTCCAGTAAATCCAGCACCGGTACTAATAAAGGGCTATTATCTTTGATTAATTATTACATAGATACGTTATATCCTTACAAAACTGACAATATTTCTGTGCCACGACACACATTGACATTATATATCTATGGCTATTATAATATACTCACGGTGCATTATGCATCTAGCAAATCCAGCACCGGTACTAATAATAATAAATAGGATTTAGGAATAACAAGTAGATCCATTCATTAGTGTCAATCATTTAAAAATTTTGCCTACAAATCCGCGGCCTTGAGCTTGCAGGCTGGATGACCTTTTACAAATAAATAGTGTAGGTAATGATCCTGGTAACACTGGGTAGAAAAAGAAGAAGATGAAGTACAATAATTTTTGTTTGATTATTGATAACAAATTAACAATTTACGTTAACTATTATCCCTAAGTCTATGAGGTAAACACAGATAAGAATAAACAACCTAAATAAGTTGGCTTCAAGTCTTCATATTGGTGGAGAGGTGAAACGAGGAAGCTCGCCGCGAAGCAGCACCGCGCCCAGCGAACTCGAGTAGAGCCTAGTCCACCTCCATCTGCACTGGTCCATGAAGGTTGAGGACGTTGTGGACTAAGTACATCCTAAAGAAGACGTCTTTCACTTTTAGGGTCAAGCGTCTGGAGTCTCGCTACAACGTCAACTTCAGTTTCTTTGCGGTGAGAGTACCGACGCATCTTCTACCGACCTTCGAGGTGGAGGAGTTCTAGCCGACGGACGTGTTCTACCGAAGATTTCAAGGAAATGAAACAAAGCGTGCCTCACATCGTCTAAAAAGTAGCATTTTAATCCAGAGCCTAAACTTTTTGTGTGAAAGAGTAACAACCATTCCACCATCCATACTCACATACTTTTATATTTTTATATTATTAGTAGGATTTTTGACTACTAAAACATTACCATTACCTTATACATAATATAACATAAGTAAAATGTGTTTTAAATCTTTATAATTTGTAGGAATTGTAGGTATACAATAATGTTGTTTGTTAAGTAGTTTAACCATAGTGATATAAAATCTTCATAATGTACAATACGGCCGATGTATCTTGGCGAGTCTGAACTTTGCGCAGAAGGTTGCGTAATATCTGTTTCTAAGTGTTTTCGTATTTATTTTATTTGTACTAATTGGTCAACTGTATTAGGGAATTTTATTAGTACATAGGTATATAAAAATAATACAATAACAGTTTTCTTTTCAGTTCGCAGAGCCTATGTTCAGACCCATCAAGATACAGCGGCCGTAGTGTTATTAATGTATCAAAACCGCTACCAACCTAAGTTAATTTGTATTCATTCTGTGACAGGCTCAAACTAGTGTGTGTAAATAATAATAATTATTAACTGTGTTGATTTTTAAATTGTATAATGTTATTATTGGCTATAGCCATGACTTATGTAATTCCTTTGCAAGAAATAAAAGTATTTTTTACATTTTAAGTTTATTTTCTTACTAAAACTTAGTTAAAAAAGTAAAATAATTGTGTCGTATCAGGCTAGAGCAGGCTAAAGCTCCACCGACAAGAGCGAAGCTCTTAAATTAGAATGAATGAATAATTCTAGCAAGACAATGCCTATAACAAATTCAAAGTGTTATGGCCGCTTGTAATATTTTGTATACAATATTTAGTAACTGTTAGGTTTTTATGGCAATAGTACCTTGTACAGTCATGTACTTTCAATATTTTATTACTTCCAGCTAATAACACTTCCTTTAAAGTTATAGTTCTTTAAAATTGCAAAGAATATTTCAATTATTTAGTCATATTTAGGCACAAACATACTATAGAGATTAAATATGATGTATTTAATGGTTAACACTACTTGACTGTTTATAATAGCAAATATTTCAAAACTATTATAACACTACTTGACTGTTTATAATAGCAAATATTTCAAAACTATTATGAGGTGTTTGTGTGCTTACATCCCATTTATAAGGCGAAGGTGTTGAGCATCGATATATACAATACAATAAAATATAATTACATTGAAAAACTTATAAATTTTATCTACTAAATACAACTTGCTTATTTATGAACTACATTTGTTACCTACTATAATTTAGGTAGGTACCTACTATAGGTACACCTAAAGATTGCTATCAGCTGGTATAGTAGCGTGTAAAGGTTACAAACTGCAAGGGCGTTATTAATCTAAGACTGCAAGTAAGCTACAAATTAAGAAATTTATATTTTAACAAAGTGTTAAATTATACTTGAATACAATGAATTAAATATTAGGTACCTACATATTGACAATAATTGTGATTAATTGAATACTAATTTAGATTGAATTCTTTTGACTTTTTATGCAATATAGACCCTTTAGGCAAATCATTATTATTTACAAATAACAGCTGATCAATAAAAATCCGCCATATTGTTCGTTGAGGCGATAAAGGTAGCTATCTGGGTATCTTTATCGTTAGGTCGATAAAGATAAAGATCACGATCTGCTAAATGTCACTTACGGCCGCTTGTCTAGGCATTGTATGGAGAAACGCGTTAGAGCAATTCGTTATATGGGTGCATCGTTAGCGTATTCGTTCAAAGTGGCTGCTTGGCTACCAATTTTTTTAACGATACGACTGAATATGTCATTTAACGCACGCTTATGTCAATCCCATACATTTTTTATTCACGAAGTTCGCCGTCGATATTATTTAATGCATCTTGTCTAGCCCTCCTGGAGAACGATCGCTACGTGTTATCCGCCTGTCCCTGAAAATTTGTAGATTTTATTAGTTCATTTTTCAGCCACCTCGGTAATTACCTAGTATAAGTTAGCTGTGTATGAGTACAAGTAGGGTACGCGGAGCGGCGACGCCGACCGCCGCTGCTGGAGGTGTCGCGCGCGCGCACCAACCTGCTGCGGATGGCCCCGCTCACGCGGGCGCTGCGGACGCTGAACACGGTCGCAAACACAGTCGATTTATTTAAGTGCTCATTGAACGAGTTCACTAAGGTCACCTATTGTGTAGCAAGTAAGATAAATTTAAGTACCTACTAGTAACACTCTATTGTATTAGGTTTAAGCCTGTAATGATAGAAGTTGTAAATAAATAAATAAAAAATAAAAAATAGTAGATGAAGTTAGTTTGGCAGTGTTGCTAGGTACATTGACAAAGTTTATTGTACACGATGCACAGTTTGGTTTCAAAGAAGGCTTATCAACGGGGAATGCTTTTCTAAGTCTCAAAAACACTGTCGAATATTATACGATTAGGACTTCGGTCTATGCATGTTTTCTCGACTTGTTCAGGGCCTTTGACCTGGTCATATATAATTTACTTTTGGACAAGTTGAGAAGGGAGGGTGTGCCCGAAGAGTACATTTCCCTCCTCAGGTACTGGTACATGAACAAGAAAAATCAGGTGCGAAGGACTGGTGCTCAGTCGGATGTATACGGACTGAACTCCGGCGTGAGGCAGGTGGCCTAACATCGCCTCTGCTATATGAATGAGCTAATCTCTCTCTCTCATGTCGGCTCTCTTATTGACGGCATAAGTGTAAATAGCATAAGCTATGCAGACGACATGCTGTTGCTAAGTCCCTCGGTAGCTGGGCTAAGAAAGCTAATAAATATATGTGAGGGCATAAAACACGGCACATGCGCCTCACATATATTTATTACATAAGGCATACGGCTTTATCAATAACACCAAAAAAAGCCAAATCGTAATTTTTCAAACACCAAAACCAGATCGCTCGCTGTGTGCCTCCAATATGCCCTAAGAGCACTCCGCTGAATATGGTCAGTAGATTTAAATACCTGGGGCACATTGTAACTAGTGACCTCAGAGATGAAGATATTGAGAGGGAGCGCAGGTCGCTGTCAGTAAGGGGCAACATGATAGCTCGCAAGTTCTCTCAATGCACCACAGACGTCACAGTGACACTCTTCAAGGCGTTCTGTCAGTCGTGTTACTCGAGTGATCTGTGGGAGACATATTTACGCCGAACCTACAGCATCCTGCGCGTCCAATACAATAATATCTTCAGAATGCTGCTGGGACTGTCGTGGTGCTGCAGCGCGTCTAAAATGTTTGTCGAATATCGCGTTGATGGCTTTCATTATGCGCAAAAAAGCAGGCACCATTACTGCAGAGGCTTCTAAACAGTGACAACAGCATTTTGAAGGTCCTGTAGAGCGGACTGACACATTCAAAGGCTTTGGGTAGAGACAGGCATTGGATTAGTAAAATATAATTTACTAACATAGGTTTAAGCTAATTGTTACAACCAAAACTATGGGCATAACGTGTCTGAAATAAAGATTTATTTTTTATTTCTCGGAAAAGAAGTCGATATATGTTGTGGAGTATGTCCTAAGATGGTGATAAATGAAAGTCCAAGGCCCAATAGTAATATTATGGTTTATTCACTGTCCAAACATAATATAGTTTGTTCACTGTCCATACATATTATTTGTTATTTGCGCGTACGCGTATCGTACCGCGTCTTAAGACATACTGCCGGCTTACTCGGCAGCTCAACTTAACCCTTATAATGTGTTCCGCATATATTGAAAGGTCTATTTTAATCTATTTCATTGGTTTCTTTTTAAAAGTTGTTGTTCTTAGATGTTTTCGGGAACTTTGAAGATGCCAAGCTCGGGTGGTTGGGGCAAGGGATCTCTATTTGCTCTATTTCTTTTTTATTTTATTTGCGTTTCGAGTCTTAAATACTTTCCTTTTTTGTAACAAACACCCACATTACCCACGATCTACGTAGGTTATGTTGGTGGTTAGTTTTAATTTCCTTTCATGATTTGTAATTTTCTTTGCAGTGTAGTTGTTTCGAGTAAGATTGGTCTGATTTTCAGATTATGTTAAATACCTACTTTTAAGGAAAATAATTATATACAGTCATTTAAGAAAATATATTTTGTAACTGCACAAAATAGTTCGTTTTTTAATGTGAAAAGTAAAATCGCACCAACTTACACGTAAATATCTAATATTATATAATAGGTTGGGGAAAAAGTCTTTTCGCATTATAGTATGTATGAACTTGTCATAAAATATCTTGGGCTATACCAATTGTATCTGGCTGATTTTGGTATCATTAAAAAGTTTTATGAAGAATTTCGATACATATAAAATTTTATTACAAAAAAGGTAAAAATGCAACACAAGCCGCGAAAAAAATTTGTGATGTTTATGGACCTAATGCAGTATCTGTGAGAGTAGCGCAAATTTGGTTTAAGCGTTTTCAATCCGGAAATTTTGATATCAAAGATGCACGTCGCTCTGGTTACGGACAAAACTGTTGCCATTTTTGAAAAAGTGGAGCAAGATCGGCATATTAGTAGTTACGATGTAGCTGAAGAACTGGGGATTGACCACAAAACGGTTTTGGCGCATTTGAAAAAAGCTGGGTACACAAAAAAGCTCGATATTTGGGTGCCTCATGAGCTCACTGAAAGAAACCTAATGAACCATGTACTCATTTGTGATTCTTTATTACGACGTAATGAAACCGAACCATTTTTGAAGAAACTGATAACTGGTGATGAAAAGTGGATCACGTACGACAAGAACGTGCGAAAAATATCGTGGTCAAAGGCCGGTCAGGCTTCACAGACTGTGGCGAAACCCGGGTTAACTCGCAACAAGGTGATGCTGTGTGTGTGGTGGGATTGGAAGGGCATTATTCATTATGAGCTGTTACCGCCAGGCAGGACCATCAATTCTGAATTGTACTGCGAACAACTGATGAGATTAAAGCAAGAAGTTGAGAGAAAGCGGCCGGAATTAATCAACAGATATATAATTGGCCACAGCATCTATAGTAGATGGTTGTTGCGAGGGGTTGAGGGGTGTGGTTTTTCACCATGATAACGCTAGACCTCACACATCTTTAGCCACTCAGAAAAAATTACGGGAGTTTGGCTGGGAGGTGTTAATGCATCCGCCGTATAGTCCTGACCTTGCACCTTCAGATTTCCACCTGTTTCGGTCGCTGCAGAATTCCTTAGGCAGTGTCAGGTTGACATCACAAGAGGACTGCCAAAACCACTTGTCGCAGTTTTTTCATCAGAAGCCCCAAAAATTTTATAGCAATGGGATCATGTACCTACCAACAAGATGGCAAAAAGTTATCGAACAAAATGGCACCTATATACTTTAGTCACTTGTAAATAAACTTTATAAAAAAACCTTTTGAATTTTTATATAAAATGCGAAGAAACTTTTTCCCCAACCTAATATATACGTGCACTTATTTTCAACAATCCGTTGACACACATGACAACACTCAAATGTTTGTCATGTATGAATTTCGACGTGTTTATTCAGCCATTTCTTTTATTCATCACCTGCATGTGTAATTAGGTGGCGGTTTAAAAGGCGCTTTTGTGAGAACTTCTGTGGACATATGTCGCAGCTGTATGGTTTATCAGCTGTATGTATAGTTAGGTGGTACTTTAAACTCTTCCTATGTGAATATTTCTTTGAACATATGTCGCAGCTGTATGGTTTATCATCTATATGTGTAGTTAGGTGGTACTTTAAACTCTTCCTATATGAAAATTTCTTTGAACATATGTCGCAGCTGTATGGTTTATTACCTAAATGTATAATTAGGTGGTACTTTAAACTGCTCTTATATAAAAATTTCTTTGAACATATGTCGCAGCTGTATGGTTTATCACCTTTATGTGTAATTAGGTGGTACTTTAAACTCATCCTATATGAAAATTTCTTTGAACATATGTCGCAGCTGTATGGTTTATCACCTTTATGTGTAGTTAGGTGGCCGTTTAAATGGTATTTTTGTGAGAACTTCTTTGAACATATGTCGCAGCTGTATGGCTTATCACCTGTATGGGTAGTTAGGTGGCGGTTTAAATGGCATTTTTGTGAGAATTTCTTTGAACATATGTCGCAGTTAAATGATCTATCACTTGTATGGGTAGTAAGGTGGCGTTTTAAATTGCATTTTTGTGAGAATTTCTTTGAACATATGTCGCAGCTATGTGGTTTATCACCTAAATGTGTAATTAGGTGGCGGTTTAAAAGGCGCTTTTGTAAGAAATTCTTTGAACATATGTCGCAGCTGTATGGTTTATAACCTTTATGTGTAGTTAGGTGGCGCTCTAAATTGGTATTTTGTGAGAATTTCTTTGAACATATGTCGCAGCTATATGGCTTATCACATGCATGTGTAATTAGGTGGCGGTTTAAATTGGACTTTATTGAGAATTTCTTTGAACATATGTCGCAGCTATATGGTTTGTCATCTGTATGGGTAATTAGGTGGCGGTTTAAATGGCATTTATGTGAGAATTTCTTTGAACATATGTCGCAGGTGTGTGGTTTATCACCCGCGGTATGAGTCCTGATGTGTAGTAGTAATTGGCTTTTGCACGAATACGTCTTCAAACAAACATCACAGCTGAGCGGTTTCTTGTAACAGCCGGACTGATCTTCACTGGCGTGGTCTCGCCTCTCGCATTTGTTTGTGTTTACTTGCTCGTTTTCTTGTTCGATACCTAGAAAGAAGTAGCGTTAGTATAATGCTTACTTCAAAATCTATACTAATACGAGTATACTGATTTTTTTGTATCAAAATAAAAACTATATTTGGCATTTTCCGTTTTAACAATAAATTTAACTTAAATAAAAATAAAATAATATCAAAGTGGTGACCTGATGATAGGATCCATGAGGAATCGAGGGAACTCCTCGAAATTTATATGGACACATAATATGGTGATTTCGACTTTTTCTCAAGTAGTTAAAGCAAATGCTACCAAAAAGTAAGGTTTTGCTTCAAGGTATACCCTGGGTCCAAAAGTACTGAACAGAACTCCTTACTCCTTATAGATACATGTTTGGGGATTTCGGCGTTGTTTAAAGAACTGCAAACATATGCCACTATGTCAATTACAGTATTCATCATCATCACACCATACATCATCACATTATGATACCTTATAGTATTTTACACCGACACGGATGTCTTTGAACATTACTATGCTGTCTGTGACCATATTTCCAAAATTCTTTTGTCCTTGTAAGGGGTATACTTCGAAATTGGTCCTTTAGTAACTAAAGTGGAAGCCTGATGATGGAATCCATGAGAAATCGTTTCGTTTAGCCGTAAAGAACATGAGTGAAAAAATATTTTTCGTTATTTTAATGGAACTAAAATAAAGTTAATGGTGTTACCGGCAATCTGTATAATACGGTATTCTATACAATACCGAGGCAATATATAGAATACCTAAAACGTTAAGGTAATGTATTAAATATTTTTCATTATATACTTTGCCTAGGCATTCTATAGGTACAATACCGAATGCGCTGCCGGCAATGTGTGTAAAATACGATAGCAGGGAAGGTGGAGTACTTATGAGTAAATTAAATTATGTTAGTTAACCCAGAGGAATTTTAAGTTCAATGAGACTTGATTGTGATTTTACTATAAATTTACCTACCTACCTTTAAATAAATTTGAATAAATATTGTTTCTAATGAGAACTAACTACTTACTAATTGTTAATTTTAATAAAGTTGATTTTAAGCAAATCTAATATTGTGTTGTTTTTGTCTGTCATTTTATACCCCCAGCCCTACTTACATAGCATTGATAAATACAGGCCCAAATAAAGTTATTTTACATATTGCCGGTGGACCAGCAGGTACTCTATACAATACCTAGAAATAGGCTACTTGATCTTGTTTTTATTTCGGACCTAAACGCTTCATAATGAAGAATGTTAATAGGTATACAAAATTGCTTAAAACGATTCTCCCAGTAATGCTTGTATCTATACAAATACACTAGTTTTTGTTTCATTGAAAAAGACCGAGTATTAATGGATTTATAGACATTTCAAATTCTCATAAATTTCGCGGCCCGTAGCAGACGCTCGTGGAGAGTGTGACGATATGAGTGTATATAATATTGTAATTTATGTGCAGTAAGTACAACGGATGACGGATTTGAATTAGAAACGGTACCAGCCTGAACAACACCCTAATAAAATAAAATTTAAAAATTATAAATTAGTTCTATTTTAAATTAAAATAGAACTCACTTTCTAGTTGGCTGGTACTGACTTCAAAATTATGAAGATTGGGTAGAGAAATAAATTAGAATTTCAGCCAAATTTAAAAGGGCAACTATTTGAAAAAATAAGTTTCATTTTTATTTTGGAAGTCGGTTTAATTTTTTTGTTTATAATAATATTTTTTCCCTTTCTATTGATATTTGTAAAATTATTAAAATATTATAAGATAGTTTAAAATAAACGATCGAATGTATAATATTGAATACGCGCCATTAGCTTTCATTGGGTATTGTAAATAAGATGATGATGATGAAGATTACTGTAAGTTACATAGTGGCATATGCTTGCAGTTCTTTAAACAATGCCGAAATTTCCAAACGCGTATCTTTAAAGACTGAGGAGTTCTATTCAGTGCTTTTGGATCCAGGGTATATACCTTGGAGCAAAATTAACTTTTTAGTAACATATGCTTGGACAACTTTAGAAAAGCTTCAATCACCATATGGTCCATATGTGTACATATAAATTTCGAGGAGTTCCCTCGATTCCTCATGGATTCCGTCATCAGGCTACACCTATACTAGCAGAAGGTGTTGCATCAGGTCACCATTATGAGTATGATGTCAAAAGGACCAATTTGGGATTATACCCTATACATTAACAAAAATTGAATTTCAGTCTACAGACGGCGGAGTACCTAATCTTTGAATATACAAAAAAATAAAACAATATAGCTGAATCCTTTTTTATATATACAGCCGAATCCTTTTTTTGGAAGTCGGTTAAAACGGGCAATCGGATAACCTACCTAAAACACATGATTTTCTAGCATGTAGTTAAGACATTTTTAACTTTAATAGTAAGTTAAAGGTACGGGCGACGCGGTGTTATGGTGTCTACAGACACACGAATTTGGTACGGAGCGTACAGCGGATCTGGTACGCTCCGTACCAGATCCGAGCGTGTGTAGGGCAGTCCGGCGAACATAAGATGAAGGCGAAGAGTTCGCCGTTGTCCACATCGGATCTGGTCCGCTCCGTACCAAATTCGTGCGTGTGTAGAGCAGTCCGACGGTTAGGCCGTACAACGGTATCAGTGTTGCCAACTTAGGGATGTACCCCCCAAAATTAGGGAAAATATCTACGGGGGTTTACTAGGGGACAGGATGTTTAGAGTTTACTCCTTATGAATCAATTTATATGTAATAATAAAAATTATTTTAATGTGTGTATATAGCCAGGGATATGAAAATATATTGGAAGTGAAATCAGATTAAGACAAGTTAGTTTTATGTTATTCACGTGTAAGTCTTTGTTTTTTTTTTTTTTTTTTTTTTATTTATTCAGGAAAACAAACAGTACATTATAGCTTATAAAAAATCTAAAAATATAACAAATTACCATTTACATGTTTTCACATATAAGATACTTAATATTGTAAAAACTTGCTTGTACAACATCTAAAGCTGACAATAATAATAAATAAATAAATTACAAGGCAAGATGGTTTGAGATCAAGTCTGAGAACAAAGAAAGAAAAATTAAGTTAACAATATTTGGTATTTTAAGTTAAATTATTATAGATATGTTAGTTAACTTGAGTTGAGAATCGCTTGAAAACCAGTGATCGGTAAGTTTTTGTTTAATTTTTTGAGGTTTGTCATTAAACAAATCAATGTCAAACTTATCGCACAATTTGTTTACTTGGTTTGCGGATCTAATAAAGAAAGAGTTGGATTTATAATTACTTGTGGAAACAGGTACATGCAGATATTTATTTTTTCTGTATATTCTGCTAGGCACATATATATCGATTTTCGCTAATAGGGAAGATGAGTCTATATAACCTTGAGCAATTTTCGCTAGGTATACAACGTCGGCTATATATCGTCTTTGCTGAAGAGGCAGAATATGGTGTCTGGCACATCTCATATGGTAGTTGCTGTCTGAAGTTTTGGTTTTATATTCTAAGAACCTGAGAAATCTTTTTTGAATTGATTCAAGTCTGTTCATGTATTTATCGTACATTGGATTCCATATCATCGAACCATACTCGAGTATACTACGCACCAGAGAGCAGTATAAGATTTTTAAGACTTTTATCTTTTTAAATTCGAAGCTAGATCTGAGAACGAAACCTAACATTTTATTGGCTCTAGTCGTGATATTATCTATATGGACATCATACAGAATTTTGCTGTCGTGTATGACACCTAGGTCACGAATTGAATTAAGACGTGTCAGGGTTTGGTCTTTTAGAGTATAGTGAGTGACTAATGGCTTGGTTTTTCTAGTAAATGAAATACTAAAGCATTTAGAAACATTAAGGTCGAGTTTATTAAAGCGGCAATATTCCTCAAGCGCGTTTAGATCGATTTGTAAATAATATTGATCAGTAGGTTTTAAGATAGTTTTATAGACTTTCATATCGTCGGCGTAAAGAAGAAAGAGAGTGTGCTTAAAGCAAGAAGAAATGTCGTTAATAAATATATTAAAAAGGAGAGGCCCAAGTAGAGACCCCTGAGGTACCCCTGATGGGGTATAATACCATGAAGATTCGTACCCTTGAAGAACGACCACCTGAGACCTGTTCTGTATATATGAGGAGAACCAACGAAAGAGATTTCCGTGGATTCCAGCAGCCAGAATCTTAAGTAATAACAAATTATGGTCGATACGATCGAATGCTTTGCTAAAGTCTGTGAAGATTGCATCTACCTGTCCTCCAGACTCCATATTAGAGGCAAGAAAATCAGTAAATAAAATTAAATTGGATGCTGTGGAACGTTTACTTATAAACCCATGTTGTTCAGGTATAAACCAGGAAGAAAGAGCTGTGTATACTTGGTTGAAGACAATTTTTTCAAGAATCTTTGCAAATATACACAGCTTCGATATAGGCCTGTAATTGCTAATATCACTTCTGCTTCCGTTTTTATGAACCGGCGTAATGAACGCCGATTTCCAAATCTCAGGTACGATGCCTTCACAGACAGATCTTGTAAAGAGCATACTTAGTGGTATCGTTAAGCTTTTTGCACACCTTAATATAAATAAGGGTGCAATACGATCTGGCCCGGATCCTTTTGATAAGTCAAGAGACTGCATTTCTTTAAGGACTGTGTCATTGCTGATTGTGATGTTTCCAATACTTGATTGCAGATGAGAAGCAAATAATAGTTCATTCTGAGACTGGGTGAAGTTAGATGGTGGAAGGAAAACTGACTGAAAGTATGTAGCAAAAAGATTGGAGATTTGCTCACCAGTTTCACCTTTTTGTCCATTATAGTTCATAGTAGCAGGAAGAGAGTTTGAACCCTTTCTGTTTGACTTGATATAGGACCAGAATTGCTTTGGATCGGTATTAATTGAGTTTTCAATTCTTCTTATATAAAGATCATAACAACTTTGTTCCAGAATTTTAGCTCTTTTTCGCAACAAACTAAAGGTATCGTAATCTGACATATTTTTATAGATGTGGTATTTTTTGAAATATTTATTTTTTTCTTTAAGGATTTTTTTTAAACAAGAGTTATACCAAGGTGGGAAACAACAGCTAGGGTTAACTAACTTATGAGGAATATATTTGTCAGTGAGTTCGTACAGTTTTTCATAAAATGTATTAACTGCTACATCTTTTTTTTTTTTTTTTTTTTTTTTATATATCGCAGGGGAAAGGTCGTTACGCCTTCCCCAGGAGGGGTATCCCGGGGATATGTGGGACTCCCGACGCGACTCGCCGGTTTACCCACTAAAACTTAACCTGCGGATTGCCATCAGCCGCTATAATGGGGAGTGTCCCGGATCTGTCTAACACAGGACACCCCCCGCGACCGGCCGGTCTACCTGTATAGGGACCGGACTTCCACCACAATTAGGGGCCACTCTGACAACCTGGAGTGTCCCCCTCGGCGCCGGGACTAGCTAAGCCGGGGAGGTTCCCATCCTCTCCCGGAGCCTCGGTTGGACAGGAGACTATTGGAGGAGGTTCGCATAGCGACGCCTCCTCGCTCCCGTCCTACGCCGGCGGAGCGGAGCAGAGGATGGATCTATCTCTCTGTCCCGCTCCGCGGCCTCTTTCTGCGAAATGACGGCTTCGCAGAAGGAGACCGCCGCCTGCCAGGCCTCATCGCTCTCGAGCATGCAGCGCACCACACTCGAGAGCGAGAGGTCCCGCCCAAGCACTGCCACGAGATCGTGGCGCTGCACGGCCCATCTGTCGCACACCTCTAAGGTGTGCTGGGCCGTGTCCTCCGCAGCGCCACATTGGTGGCAGGCTGGCGTTGGCTCCCTCCTGGCGACCTTACACAGGTATGCACCGAAGCAACCATGCCCGGTGAGCACCTGTGTAAGGCGGAAGGTGAGGGGTTTCCGCTTGCGGCGCATCCACGCCGCAAGGACTGGACGCAGTGCCGCGGCCGTATGTTGGCCGTACGGCGACTGCTCCAGGACCTCACCCCACCTTCGTAGCAACCACTGCTCTCCCAGCCTTTGGAACCGCCTTAGCAACTGCTACATCTAAGCTGGTATGTTTCAACATATCCCAATCACATTCCATTAACTTTGTATTGATGGCATCGTAGTCCCCTTTTTCAAAATAATATTTAATTGTAAGGTTGTCCTTCAAAGATAATTGTTGCATTAAATTAAGGATAATATGCAGTGATGGGTGGTGGTTATCTTCGGGTACTAGCGGCTGATCACAAGTTATTACCTTAATGTTATCAATATCATTGCAAAGAACTAAGTCCAAAATCTTATGATTAATATTTGTATTAGAATTAAATTGATAGAGATTTGACTCAGACAATACGTCCATGAGATATAACTGAGTGTCACCAATGGCTCCAACAGGGTTAAGATAGTTAGAATCGCTCTGATTCCAGACTAAATTACTTAGATTAAAGTCACCCATTACAAGAAAAATGTCATTAGGAGATATATTGCAAGTGATTGATAATTTATCACAGAATTTTTTAAGTTGTAAGTTAAAGGTATTTCCTAAATTTTCCTTACATAGGTATAAAGAACAGATGTGTAATATTCCTATTTTTGTTGTGATTCATTTTAATCTTGATTGTCACCCAAATGTCCTCTGCGGATGAGCTCCATTCCGGACGATGGTTAGCTGCTAAGTCTCGGCGTACAGCAAGAAGAACTCCGCCTCCATACTTTTCGTGAGTATTTAGGTAGTCGCGATCACGTCTCCAGACCAAATACCTGTCGTCGAACAACTCGCTATCGGCCACGCCGTCTAGGAGCCAGGTTTCAGTTAATGCGATAATATCAAAAGAGTGCAATAAGAGGTTTCTCTTAAATACATGGGTTTTGGTGCGTAGCCCTCGTGTGTTTTGGTAGAATATGTTTATATTATCTGACAACATTGAGACAAAGATAAAATTGTATCAACCTAGTTATACGTTTAACTTTTTTAATGTAAGTTAATTGTAAAATTATTTTGTTTAAATAAAGTAAAATAATTTTATATTCATTGCATAAAAGTGTTCCTTTAATAATAATGATAATGTAATGATATGATAAAATTGACAAATAGGGCATAAAATTGATAATATTAATATGTATAATAAAAGAGATAATGTATAATATTGTATACAGTAAAATGTAAAATATTACACAGCTAAAATAAAAGTTTATACCAAGTAGAATTAACTTAAGTCCATATTTCATTGTGTCCAATATAGGGAAATACATGTACAGTAATAGCATATTATTTATATTTAGGGATGGTATAACTATAGTAACCACAATTACTTCCACTCTCATAGGCCTATTATAATAGTTAATCTGAATTAATAAGAAAAAATATAAAGCAAATATTATGAAGCTTTTATAGTCACCTATTTTATAGGAGAATAATGTTTGTAGTCCAGGTGCTGCTATAGTTATTTTGTTGTAATATACAGTATTGTAACCTACATAGTCATTAAAAGAGCAAAGTAAATTAACAACAATATAGAATTTGCTGTAAGATATTAATTGCCTAAAGGATCACTGATATAAGTAAATATTTTAAAATAAAAATATACATTTTCTTAAATGGAGTACATATGAGTACTTTAGCATAAAATTTAACTAAAATGTTGATAAAGTAAGTCGATGCATAATACAAACAGATGTGTGCCTCAATAAATAATTTCCACACGTTAGCTACTAAATAGCTTACAATATGTATATTGTATTTACGTTGGTATATATTATGTGCAACATAATAATATTTTGATCTGAAAAAATTTAATGCGATTATAATGTTGTCAAAAAATAAATTTACCAGATAAACTTTGTGATAAAATTTTGCTAAGTTTTTTCTATCGTATATTATTATTGTAAAATACTTAAACTGCAGGTTAGAATTTATCGAAAGATAATAATATTGACTTCTCTGTATGTAGAAAGTAGTAAGGCATTTGGTTTTCTTAAAATAATATGCATAGATGAGGAATGAAGAATAGTTTATATTATAATATGAATGTGCCAAAATATTAACAGAATTTAGGTTTTTACACAGTGTATCACTTTTTGATTTAAAGTTCCTTAATGTTTGAATAATAAGATATTTACCAGGATCAAACAAAAGACCCCTGGGCAGCTGTGCCGTAAGATTATTAATAATATACAGTAGGTTTTTGAATGTATCTATTATTAATTTGTGAAACTTTGATTGGATAATTAAATGTAAATAACAAAGGAAGAGTGAGTAGCTCTCGTATAATTGTGCAACAACAATATTAAAAATTACGGAGTTTTTAATTTTACTCCAATTTAATTTACAAAAAAATGTTATAATATTAATAATGTAATTTAAATTAAAGTACAAACCTGCGTTTTGTTTAAAGCTTTTAAAGCACATACTTTTAAATAGTAGAAAGATAATTACAACGATATTATAGTTTATAAAATTTTGTATTAAACTGTGGGTAATCATGCTAAACGAATAATAAATAGTTGCGGTAGCAGATTTCCGTACAAGTAAATTTGAGCGGAATACGTCATGAGTTGCGCTCGCAATTATAGACACTAATGCAGTGAGCGGACTGCGAGGCGCGCATGCAATTGGCTTGTCAAACGACAAACCCACGTGTGAAATTACAGTGAACGTTCCATCACAAGCTAGGCGATAGGTAAAACAAAAGCGACTGGTTATGCAAGCGATTCTCAAACTGTAGAATTTTAAAGTATAATATGAGGTGAACAATTTAGAAATTAATATTAACTTTAGTATGTTTAGGCTATTTTTTTGAGGTCTTTCTCGTTTCTTATAAAAAATATTGGAGAGGTATCGGACTTCCTGGCCATTATTTTGCTATGCTTGACCCAGATGTATTTGAAATTTTTTTCTTTAGCTAGTGATTTAGCTTTGCTTAAAAGAGATTTGTTTCGCTGAGTGAGATGATCGTTCAAGTAAAATTTTTCAGAGGAGTTAAAGCCGAGATTGGACAGATTGAGGTTGTTTGATTTGCGAAACAATGCTATTAATTCTTCTTTTGTGTATCGGTTGTGGAATGCAATAATAATCGATTTTTCTTTGCTAGGTAAACGGGTTGGTATTCTAGCTATGTAATTAATATCTTCATTCTTTATTGGGAAATTACATAGTTGGCCTATGTTTTTAGCGATATCATAAAGATTTTCATTATTTTTTTGTGGTATACCTCTTATTTCAATATTGTTAGATCTGGACCATTGATCTCGAATTTCCAGCTCCTCATAAATTTTATAAATTTCTGCCTGTAAAATAGGTACATCCTGGGCAATTTTTTCCACCTTTACCACTCTTGATTCCAGGTTATTTACTTTATCAGATACCGTGGTAAGCAGATGATGTGCCATTTCTTGAGAATCCTTAAGACTGTTTAGCTCCTCTCGTATGAATTTCACGTCTTCTATCAACAGTTCCAGTGGTTTCAACTGCATCACTATTTTGCTGAGTTGCTCCTGCATTATATCGAGTTGGCTGGGCTGCGGCGAGGATGGCACTGGTGATGGTGATAGACTCGATTTACATCTGAGACAACGCCATGTGTTCTTTCGCTCACCAAGCTTACGATACCCGGCTTCAGTTACTCCAGAACACGGAAAATCGTATTGCAGTTTGCAAACACTGCAACATGGACCATCGGTATGTTGTTCACCACAACTAGCACAGGAGAACATTTTTAATGAAACTTTAAGAAGCACTGACTGATTAGAGCGTAGCAAGCGTGTATTCACTTAGACTGCTGCAAGCGAATGTTAAACACATAACCTTTCTTTCTAGCTTATTATCTCTTAGACCTGTCAATGGTATGAGTAATCAGATTTGGGGAGAAATATTTTTTAAAGTGTTGGTATGTTCTGTCATGGGATACTCTTCCCAACTTACCTGTCCGGTAGTTGTGGTATAGTATACGGGTATGCGACCCCGGCTTCCCTAGCTATTACTGTCCTATCCCTTGCCCTCCTGGGCGGTAATATCCTACATTCCCTATTTCCCACTCTAACTTACCAATCTTCTTTTCCACACCACCTATCCTTCCCTTTACCTATTCCTACCCTCTCCACCAATCCGTGGAAACGCAATGGATATACGGCGATGTGGTTCGCCACCCATCACGTCTCGTTTCTCGCGGAGGCGAAAAGCGGACCATGGAGAGACGCTTGGCTACGTTGAATGTAAGAGGAGGAATGAATGATAATAATGAAAGTGGACGAAGCGAAAGAAGTATGTAAGGATCGTAGCAAGTGGAAAGAAGTGGTCTCTGCCTACCCCTACGGGAAAGAGGCGGTCCTGCCTACCCCTACGGGAAAAAGGCGTGATTATATGTATGTATGTATGGTATCACTACCCGTTATCAATGAATTACGGGAATCATCGTCGTCATTTAAAACCAGCACTGTAAATAGAACTCGGTGCTAATGTAATCTACACTAATATTATAAAGAGGAAAACTTTGTTTGTATGTTTGTTTGTTTGTTTGTTTGTAATGAATAGGCTCAAAAAGTACTGGACCGATTTCAAAAATTCTTTCACCATTCGAAAGCTACATTATCCACGAGTAACATAGGCTAAATTTTATTTTGGAAAAAATAGGGTTCCGTAAGATATTTGGATTTTTCGGACACAAGGTGTAAAAAATCAACCAGAAAAGTTACTTATTTTGCATACGCTGCCTAAACTATAAAAGATAGAACCATATAATGTTCTAATTAATTGTAGATCTTATAAATATCTACAAAAAAGTCCGCGACACACTATACCTATCTATGTCGAGTGAGGTACAACAACCATTTTTTTATTTAGAAATCTTGAATTTTTTTTAGACTACATTTAAACGCGTTTATTTTACTCATGCTATTAATCCTTATCAAAATAAATTATTTCATCACTAAGTACAGTTTATGTAGATAATATTTGGTCTTTGAATGATTAAAATTGGACGTTTGGTTTTGAAGTTATGGCGAAATTAAAATATTACGATTTCTGCAGCACGGCCCGTTGCGAAGTGGGTGACATTCTGTAGTATTAGGCTAAGCGCGCACCACGATTTTTTTGTAGTGCGACTATTTTGTCGCATAAATGCAACGTATGGGTTTTTTCGTCTGTGCGCGCATATGTGCGATTATTTTGTCGCAGAAATGTATGTAAAATTTCTGCGTCAAAATAATCGCACTACAAAAAAATCGTAGTGCGTGTAACCGTAACCTAGCCTAAGTATCAGTATTGTACCCGTGCGAAGCCGGGGCGGGTCGCTAGTAGAGCATAAAATCGAACACACGAGTGTCGAGCTTTACGGTCCACTGCACCGTACCAAATCCGTGCGTGTGTAGCGACACCGGATTTGGACTCCGGATATGGTCGACTGTACGCTCCGTACCAAATTCGTATGTCTGTAGATAGCATTACTGAGCGAGTATTGCGATGTACTGTGCAGTGACGTCATCGCCCCGAGCGCCGGCTTGGTGGAATCTCGAGTCGCGCACTTACTTTGGAATTAAATATCTCGGAAACTACACGGCGTATCGAAATAATTTTTTCACTCATATTTTTTACTTTCAACTGAGTTTACGGAGAGCTTAAAAAACAAAATTTGTGAACATTCTTCATTGTTTCATTAAACACAAAAAAATAATTTAACATTATTTTGAAATCTAAAAACCTACAAGAAAGTAACCGCCGAAAACACTATTCGCCATGTTGGTTGGTAGGATAACTGTGCTGTGATGTCAAAATTGTATTATTTGTAATCTTTGATGTACAATGACATTACAATGACTAATGAATACAGTCTGTAGTAGTAAAATGGCGGTGTGACGTTCCGTTTGACGTTTTGACATAAAAAATAATTATAAAGTTAATAATTTAAGAACAAACATGGAAAAGAATACCGGAAAACATGAGTTCAAAATGACTTATTCAATATAGCATGGAATTATAGAAAACAAAATATATAAATAATAACTTTATAAGATGTTATAAACTATTAATTTACAGAAACACGTTCCGTTTCACTACTACGTATGTTTAGTGGGTTTGTGTCGTCAAATCCTTTCCGGAAGTTGCTTCGAAGTGTTTTCATGAGTAGAAATTAAAAAAATAAAAATACATATTTTAAAATTAACTTTATTTATAAATTTTAAGTTTTTAAGTTAAGATATCGCTAAAATACGTTTTCTTAAAGCCTCATTTACACAAGAAAAGCTTATCATACGATTCGGGCGAGAATATAGTATCTTATTCTCGTATCCGAGAACTCGCCATACGGTTCTCGCTTTCAATTGTTTACATGATGATAAAAACTCGCATGAATCCAGCGATTGTCGAATACGAGTCTCGAAGGCGATAATCACCCTTTCAATTTGTTTACATATAATAGTAGGTACGCGAGATTTTTTACGCCGACACTCGCATACAAGTTTCGACTTGTGTAAACATCAAACAAAGAGAGTGTCGCACCTGTTGATGAGAGACTCGTACAAATCGCTTTGAACCGTTTTATTCGATTTGAGAATTACCATTCGTGTCCAAATTTTTTTTTAATCGTCTGCGAGATTGTTGCAGAGAGTGAACAATTCCCTAATCATACATAGTGTACTCGAGAAGAGTTAAGGAGGCGACAATTGCCTTGCGAGCGGCGAAACTCGTAAAGGTTGTTTACACTATGCAAGAATATTCTTGCCTGATATTGTCACCTGCACGCGTTCGAGAAACTCTTCTTGTGTAAATGAGGCTTTAGCCAAGTACTAAAGGAAATATTCCTTCAATGTATGAAATTAAATATGAGTCAAATAGCCTATTGTATACAGGTAAAGTATATCACTAGCTAAAGTATATAATGGAAAATAATATTCATAATATTCCATACATTGCCTAGACGCCTTAGGTATTCTATACATTTCCTAAGTATTGTGTAGAATACCTGAGTTATACAGATTATTATTAAATTATTGTAAACAATAAAAATACGTTGTATCTTAGTTTTTTCGTGATGATGTTTTTATGCCCGATGAGTAAGTACCTGGCGTAAAATGGAAAACTTGAAAACTGTTCAAAGTAGCTCTAGATTTTACATACACTATAGGGGTTTAGTTGAAAACATTACATTTAATAAATAACAAGTGTATGCATACCTTTATCTCCTATCTCCTGCCGCTCCTCCGCCTCTTGGGTTAATTCCGTATTTTCTATGCCCTGTCCTGAATAAAGTGGCTTGTCCAGATGATGAGTTAGGTGACTCGGTTGAACATATCTGTCAATCATACTTTGACTGAGCTTTACTATATTCAACTTAAGCACCTTCGTCTGGTAATAAGTATCATTTACGCCCACATTGGATAAATCTTGTTCACTTTCAGTATCATTAACTGATAGATCATCCTCTGAACCCGTGTATGATTTGATTGTAAATTGTTCATCTGCTTCATAATCATTTGTGTTTTCTGTAGTTTGTACTTGTTCAGCGACTGAAAAAATATAATTAGTATACATGTTACCAGCCAAACAAGTTTTGCTTAGGCTAAAATCGGCAATGGATCGCATAAAATTAGTGTTGCCCAAATCAGTCTTGGTCTTGGTCTTGCAGCAAGAGTCTCGCAAGAGTCTCGCAAGTCTCGCTATTACCTTTTAGCCTATTGCTATTTATTAAACGTTATTTTAGATCTCAGAACAACGTTATAGAGTAGGTATTACGTTACGTTGTTATATTAAGTTGCTCTAATATCTAAAATAACGTTTAATAAATAGCAATAGGCTAATAGGTAATTGCGAGACTCGCGAGACTCTTGCGAGACTCTTGCTGCAAGACCAAGACCAAGACTGATTTGGGCAACACTACATAAAATACTACAGACTTGGTAACTACGACTGGTACGACCTAAGTGCGAAAGGAGAAACTACCTAGTTTAACCTAGAAATTAAGAAATTTCATTTAACTTTTAAACCGACTTCCAAAAGTTTGATTAAAGGGTCTCCCAAGTTAGTCACATTTTCAAAAAACGTGGTGAACTGATGATGGGGTCCATGAGGAATCGAGGGAACTCCTCGAAATTTATATGGACACATATGGTGATTTCGACTTTTCTGAAGTAGTCCAAGCAAACCAAAAAGCAAGATTTTGCTCCAAAATACCAGAAAATATTAATATACATAAAAATAAAAAGCGCCATCTTTACTTTAGAGGTGCGGACAGTTGTTTGAAACACATTTAAGTGTAATCTGTCGATTGAGTTGGATTGAGTTCGATCTTAGAATATTTTCAAATTACTGCTTTAAGGGCTTCACACGCGGCAGCTATAATGTAAAGATGTACATTATAGCGCAATACAACTGATTACATCTTTCCATAGAAATCGTCGGGAGTCCACACACAACAGCTATAATGTATCACGGCATGAAATTAATGTATAATATACATTATAGCTGCTGTGTGTGAAGCCCTTTACTGTTTTAATAAATTTGTGAATAGTGAAAATACTGTTACACATTCAATAAATTAGTGTTAATCAGTGATCATCGTGTTTTGTGCACCCATTTTACCCACGATGACGCCCACTAAACAAGCGACCGCTACTGAAAGTGATGTGGAGGACTATGTTTCTCCGAAATATATAAATAAAAAAATGTGGTGACGTATTGTGCAGGGTTGCAAAGTTAACAAGGTATTTTACACAAAAGTGTTGTCAGTTAGTTTTATGGTAAATAAATGTTACTTAATAGTTAATACACAACTTACCATCGTCACTGGGAGGTTCAGGCTTCACTGACTCCTGTTTGATGTATGGAACAGGAAGTAGTGGAAAAATGGGTGTCGTCTTGGTGGTAATTGACAAATCTAACAAGGATTCAACTTCTTCGAACACAGGGTTAATCTAAAATCAAGGATATGCATTATCAACAGCCATACACATAACATACTTTGTGTGTTATTAACTCACAGAGTTCTATTGACTAGACAACGCAAGTCTCATCGTTTGTATAGAGACCACGCATGCCATATTTTTCTACCTACTGTGACGACGTCACAGCGATGTGATGCGAACTCCCCATCCGCGTATCCTGCAATATTTTATAGAACTCACACAATTCGGAATTTGCTGGTACCAACTTCAAAGTTAAAAAGATCGAGTAGAGAAATAAATTTTAGCCGAATTGATAACGGGAATTATTTAGAAATTAAGATTTTTTATACTTTTTTGTGCCTTTTTTGAGTTCCGTAATACCGGATAATCCGGAACCCTTTTAATTTTGCTCTGTCCGTCCGTCTGTCTGTCTGTCCGCGCTTCTAGCATACGTAATAATTAATATAAATAGATGAATTGTGATATGGTTAAAGGCTGTATATAAATATAGATCTCGGTTTTGCCACCACAAAATAATAATAATTTTACATTTTACAATTTTACATATGAAATTGGGATGAAAAAATTATTTTCATTCTACCCCATCGTGTGGGGTATTGCTGAATAGGTATTGTAAAATAAAGGCAAATTTTCATACATGACTTTTTTACAAAATCTTTTTGCTAAACTATACGAGATAGAAACTTATAAGTTTCCATGCTGATAGACCATGCTAAAAACTCATTAAGAAAATCATTTTGATCGAAATCAAAAAATGAATTTTGAAAATGGGTCCACATACAGTGGAGTACTCGTTGAACATAAATAAAAAAATATAACTACAGCCGAACGTATAACCGCCTCCTTATTTTGGAAGTCGGTTAAAAATTATTATTGTATGTCACAAAATACCCAACCCAAACATTATAAAGAAAGAGCTCGGTGTTTGTTATTCAAGAGCTAAAATATCACATGAGTGTAGAAAGCAACAAACTGTAGCACTATCCAGCACCGGCCACCGAGGCTGAGTATATAGCGATCTGTGAAGCTAGTAAAGAAGCAATATTTCTTAAAAAATTGTTGTTATATCTAACTGGAAAAGATGTAGGTCCTATCCTATTGTCTTGTATAATGACAACCAGAGCGCAAAAAAACTTACTGAAAATTTTATGTTTTACAAAAGGAGTAAACACATTGATGTTCGATTCCATTTTATACAAGAACCTGTATCAAATAATTTAGTAAAAATTGTATATTTGCCTATCACAAGTATGCCAGCAGACATCCTTACTAAAAGTTTGTGTAGTTTAAAACATTATAATTTTTTGTCAGACTTGGGTTTATTTAATTAGATTATTAGTTTATTTCAATGAGTGGTGGTGTTATAAGTGTGCATTGAAATAATAGTATAGAATATAGATACTAGCGCCACTTAAACTATTATCTGTGGTATATGTTAAAATGTTAGCTATGTTAATTAATAAAGTCAGTCTGTGTCAAGCACTTCCCTCATTTTATTTCATATTAGAGCCTGTCCCGCAGATGGCATAAGACACAATTCACACAGATTTGTCCAAGTTTAGAAAAAAGATGTGAAAGGCAACATTGCTTTACATTTACATTTGTTTGTGTTGTAATGTATAAATTCTAATCCCTTCATTATCGATTGGCACAACACTACATGTGTGTCACATCACTTGTATCAACTTGACGTTTATAGATCTGTGGTAAAATTCTCTCAGGCAATACACGTTTCTTAGTATATGATTTACTTTTATTTATTAATTACAACAGGTTATGGGCCCAGATTCGCTTAATTATTGTAAAATAAAGTTTAAAGTGAGAATCAGTATAAGTAAAAGTCAATCGTACATTATTTCCGTAAAAGCGCGGCAGTATAAAAAAAGTGAGCACGTGCTTGCCGGCTTTGGATATCTTCATCAGCAAAAATGTCTTCAAACAACACATCAATACTAATAGAAAAGCTGACTGGAAGAAATAATTACCCTACCTGGAAATTCGCAGTTCAGACTTACCTCGAGCATGAAGAATTGTGGACATGCGTTGTTCTGGAAACAGACAAAGAGTATGATAAGAAAAAGGATACCAAAGCGAGGACGAAAATCATTTTATTAGTCGATCCTATCAACTTTGTCCACATACAAGAAGCTAGAATGGCAAAGGAAGTGTGGGACAATTTAGCCAAAGCTTTTGACGACAACGGATTAACTCGCCGAGTCGGCCTGTTGAGAGAACTGATTACCACAACGCTAGATGGATGCCAAAATATTGAGGAGTATGTTAATAACATCATGACAACTGCTCACAAGCTGAGAAACATCGGTTTCATTGTAAACGATGAATGGTTGGGAACCTTACTACTGGCCGGGCTACCAGATATATACCAACCTATGATTATGGCATTAAAAAACTCAGGTTTGGCAATAACAGCTGATTCTGTTAAAACAAAGCTCCTGCAAGATGTTAGAAAATCAGAAAGTAAGGAACAAAAGTCAAATGAGAAATCTGGTTATGTAGCTGTATTTTCTGCATCAATGTGTAACGACAATGGCTGGTATGTGGACTCAGGAGCATCAATGCATCTAACAATGTATCGTGACTGGCTCTATGATAAAATACCGCCTCCGGTTAATACTATCAAAGTAGCTGATGACAAGAAACTTGATGTGAAAGCATGCGGAAAAGTGAACTTGCATGTTATGAATAAGAACGGCAAATCTGAAGTGATTTCTGTACAGAATGTTCTCTATGTTCCTGAACTTGCCACCAACCTTCTTTCTGTAAGCCAAATAATACAGAATGGCTGTCAAGTGCAATTTGACAAAGAAGGCTGTAGGATATTTAATAAAATTGGTCAACAAGTGGCACATGCCAAATTGAAGAATAATATGTACCGGCTTAATACACATAGTGTTCCAGCATACATATCCGCAACAGAAGAAAATGATCCTTACCTATGGCATCAACGAATGGCTCATTTGAACTTTGAAGATCTAAGCAAACTATCTGAAAGTACAAATAAAAATTGAAAATAAGGACAGAGTTGTATGTATTTCATGTATGGAAGGGAAACAGTCGAGAAATCCATTTCCTTCAGAAGGTTCCAGAGCAAAAGCCTTGCTAGGGCTCATACACTCAGACGTCTGCGGCCCTATGGAGGTGCAGTCCCTTGGTGGTGCACGTTACTTTGTCACTTTCATCGATGACTTTTCCAGGAAAGTATTTGTTTATTTAATAAAGAATAAATCAGATGTTTTTGATAAATTCAAAGAATTTAAAGCCATTGTTGAAAATCAACTAAATTTATCAATAAAGACTCTTCGTATTGATAATGGTAGAGAATATCTTAGCAATGAATTTAAAACTTACCTAACTAGATATGGTATTGCTCACCAGACATCCACACCTTACACACCCCAACAAAATAGGATGGCTGAAAGGATGAACCGTATATTAATACAACGAGCTCGCTGTATGATAATAAATGCCAAATTACAGAAGCAGTATTGGGGATAGGCAGTCTCAACGGCAGCCTATATTACCAACCGCTGTCCAACTAGAGCACTGGCATATATATCACCTGAAGAAATTTGGACTGGAGAAAAGCCGAACATTAGTCATTTAAAAATCTTTGGATGTGAGGCGATGGTACACGTACCCAGGGAAAAGGTGAAGAAGTTTGACACTAAAGCAACTAAAATGATATTTATGGGTTACAGTGAACAAACCAAGGGTTATAGGCTTTTTGATCCCAAAAGAAAGAAAATTATGATTAGCAGAGATGTTGTATTTTTAGAAAATTCGGTTGTGAGAAATTATGCTAAACTACCACTTTCAGAGTCGGATGCTGTTATAAGTCAAAATGAAAATATGAAGAGTGAAGTGACTGCTGAATCATCTGAACAAAATGAAACCAGTGAAGACTCATTTCATTCTGATGAGGGATCTGTATATGAGCCAGATGAAATTTCAAGTCCAGTAAATGAAATTGGTTCAAGTATTATGACAAGATCAAAAAGGAGAATAATTAAAGAAGGTAATACTTACATATGTTCAAATTACATTTCAAATCAGCAGGATACCCCTCAGACATATAGTGAAGCAATATCTTCAGATAATGTGAATGCAACACAGTGGAAGCAGTCAATCCAAGATGAATTGTTGGCACACACAGAAAACAAAACTTGGCAATTGGTGGAAAAACCACCAGGAGTACGGATAATTGGTTGTAAATGGGTCTTCAGAGTAAAAGACTTGCCATCTGGTCCGCTGTACAAATCAAGATTATGTGCCAAAGGCTGTTCACAGACGCCTGGAATTGATTACACTGAAACTTTCTCACCTACCGTGAGATATGATTCTGTTCGGGTTCTACTTTCAGAAGCTGCTCAACATAACCTAGAGATGGTTCAGTTTGATGTGAAGACTGCTTTCCTGTATGGTGATATAAGTGAGGATATATACATGACACCACCTGAAGGTCTGGAAATATCATCAAATCTGGTATGTAAACTTAATCGTTCACTTTATGGGTTAAAACAAGCTCCACGGTGTTGGAATCACAAATTTGACAGTTTACTCAAGAAATTCGGTTTCAAAAGTAGTCATGCTGATAAATGTGTCTATATAAGCAATGTAAACAATAATATAGTATACCTACTATTTTATGTTGATGACGGGCTTCTATTGTCAAGCTCAAAAGAATCCTTGAATATAGTCATGTGTGAATTATGCAAGAACTTTGATATTAAGCAATGTGAACCAAAGAACTTTGTTGGACTACAGATAGAGAGATCCAAAGGATGCATTTTTATTGACCAAACAGACTATATTGAAAAATTACTTTGTAAATTTGATATGCAGAATGCTAACGGTAACATCATTCCAGTTGACCTCATACTACTCTGGAGAAAAGCTCAAATGGACCAGACAAGAACATCCAGTACAGAGAAGCTGTTGGCAGTCTGATGCACCTGGCCATAGTAAGCAGACCTGATATTATGTATGGAGTGAGTCTGGTGAGTAAATATCTCAATAGTTATGATCACACCCATTGGAATGTTGTTAAGAAAATTATGAAATATCTAAAAGATACCAAGAATTATGGTTTATGTTATACATCGGCAAATGTCAACAATATACTAGCATATAGTGATGCGGACTATGCCAAAGACATATGTACACGGCGATCCTTGACCGGTTATGTATTTATGAAAAATGGAGCCGCCGTAACATGGGCAACACAAAATCAGCAGAGTGTTGCTTTATCTACTACAGAAGCTGAGTTTATGGCTGCATGCGCTACTACAAAGGAGGCTATGTGGTTAATACAACTACTAAAGGACATAAATGCTTTTCATCAGGATTCAGTGACTCTTCATATGGACAATCAAAGTGCTATGTGTTTAATTAAAAATGTGGACTATCATAAACGTTGTAAACATATAGATGTTAGATATAATTTTATAAAAGAGAAATTTGCTGATAAATGTATAGATTTAAAATATGTATGTACCAAAGAGCAATATGCTGATATATTCACAAAAGCTTTACCTAGAGATCAGTTTCAATATTTAAGAAATAAGATAGGAGTACTTAAACTTAACTAATTATTTTCTCTGTAGCTTTGTGTTAACATATAACAATAAGAATTGGCAATATATATAGAAAATATAATAGAATATTATTTGAATATATTGTGTAAGTAAACTTAAATATATTGTGCCTATAATTGGGTGATCTCATGTTGTTATTGATCTCAATTGTCACTTAAATTTGAATGAAGGGTTATAATTTGGTAAGAGTGTTGTAATGTATAAATTCTAATCCCTTCATTATCGATTGGCACAACACTACATGTGTGTCACATCACTTGTATCAACTTGACATTTATAGATCTGTGGTAGAATTCTCTCAGGCAATACACGTTTCTTAGTATATGATTTACTTTTATTTATTAATTACAACAGTTTGTATCTTGGATGAAGTTAACAGTAAATGGCAAATTAACAGGTATCCCTCAAAATAAGGCTAGTGCGTCCCCACCTAGCCCTACGAAATATTCTTGGGGTCGGACAATTTCAAAGAAGCCTCCAGGTGGGTACGTAAAAATAAGAAACTAAAAGCTATAAGTAGATATAGAGTAATGATAAAAGAGTAGTATGGAGTAAGAATCTTAAATCAATTTAAGATTATTTTCTCAAAAATTTTACTAAAAGTGGGTAGTATAGATATTGATCTATAATTGGCTGGGTCAGATTTATTCCCGGCCTTGAAAAGAGTTATCATCTTGTTATGCTTCATTACACACACATTTCTTAATACAATGATTAAAAACTAAGACTAGGTAGGGGGGCAATGATGTAGATTATTGATTTTATAATTTTTATAAACATACCCTAGAGATCAGTAGTACTTTTAATATTGAGTAATTTGAAGGTGTTAATAATATCTCTGGAGTCAATTTCTTTAATATTAGAATTAACATCCCATTCCTTAACATTTTGTCTAAGTATTTTTCAGCAACTACAGGTGAAGAATTTAAATTTCTTGTAGTTGAGACCGGAATGTCAGCCAAAAACTTTTCAAAGATTGTTGCAACCTCTAGGTAAGAATTGACCTTTTTATCATTAATGCAAAGTTCAAATTTAGAGTTACGACTGGCTCTACCTCTTCCAGCCTCACCAACCACAGTGAACATAAAATTATTAAAGAACAATGGCAAGATTTTACCTGATGTTTTTGGAAGCGTCTAAAAATGTCATTTATACAAAAACTAATCATTTATTTTTCAGGATTTTATCATATAATTGTTTGTACATGTAAGAGCCGGAATTATTTTTATAAAATAAAAATATCTTAATTGGATACATTTGAATAAAATGGCCTCATGTCAGTGAATTAAAAAAATAAAACCAAATATCATGAAAAATAAGTTCAGTTCGTTTTCGCTAGATAGCGATAGTGAGCAACATCTAAACTCTAAATTAAAATATATTATAATTGTTAATGTACTTTGAAAAACATACTAAAAAAGCAAAAGGGATAAATAAATATGCATGTGAAGGTGGTCGGTAAGTCGTAAAATATGTCGCCATCTTAAAATGTGTCGCCATCTCTTAAGCATTCTCACAACTAAGATAAAAAAAATTACATCGATATTGACATTTGACAGGACACTTTAGCATTTTGCCGAATTTACATATTGCCATATTTTTGGATTATCCAATATCTTTATTTTCTGACCCTTGGCAAGTCCAGGGGAAACCTGGACTTAGTATCTGCCTTCTACGGCGACTTGTATTTTTCTAACGGACAACGTTTGCCTTACGATTGTAATAATATTTCTGTTTATGTAAGAAATAGCACTGCACTGTAATGTTAAAATACAATACAATACAATTGTAGTTTATTCGTATTAATTTCGTATTAGTAATATAGTAATCGTATTATTTGCATTTGCTTTGCGATATGAGATGTATAAAGGATAAACTCCTTATGAGGTAATACTTAACTTACTGTTTTGTGAATCTTAAAATAATAATAATTATTGGGATCCTCTTCTTTCGCATAATTTTATTAGTCATAATTTCATTTGGCATACCTCACTTGGTATAATTTTACTACGTATAATAATACTTTGGCATAATGGTTTCTTGGCATACTACATCATTAGGCATAAATATCATTTAGACTAATATTGTTTGTCCTAATTTAATGAGGCATAACTCGTAAGGCATAATTTTTCTTGTCATAATAATACTTTGGCATAATTGTTTTTCGGCATAAACTCGTTAGGCATATTTTTTTGTCATAATAAATTCAAGGCATTCTGTCACAAGGCACAAATATGCATAAAATGGAACGACATAATGAAAACACGGTTAAGGTAATTAAACGCATATTTATGAAACATTAAAAGCAGGTATTACACTCCTAGTGTAACATGTGTAACAGTAGGTTAAGTTGCGGCGGGGTGGCCCTTGGGCCACCCGTAAGCCGCTAACACGTTTAAAATAATTAGCTCGGCATGTTCTTAGATAGCAGTTCGTGTTTTTGGTCCGTGTTTAATTTCGTAATCAGTCGAAAATTACAATTATAATTGTTATTTCGTCTTAACTCGCACGCCCAGTAGAATTTATCATTCATTAGTATGTGAAAAAAAAATGCTACAAAGATGTATGTGTAAATATAATAGTATGCTTAAATATCATTATGCGTAAATATATTTATGCTTTGTAATATTATGCATAAAAATATTATTCTTAATGAATATTATGCGTAAAAAAATATATGCCTTACAATAAGTATGCCTAACAATTATTATGTTTTTAGTAATTATGCGAAAAAAAAATATGCTAAGAAAGTTATGACAAATGAATATTATGCGAAACTACTATTAGGTCAAATGAAATTATGCCAAGTAAAATTATGACATATGATTTTATGCGAAAAAATAGGGAACCATAATTATTATTATTATTACTCGTAATACAGAAATCATCTTCATTTTATGTATTCTGTCTGTAGTCTATCACCTTCTCTAGAGATTGCAATGTAGGAAAGCGAAAAAAAAACGCATTAAAATTATCTGAGTGTAAATAAGGCGGCGGATAAGTGATATTAATATTATATATCTATGCGGCGGACCTTATATTTAAAATGATTATTGAACATAACCTCAAAATACAAAAATATGAATAACTTTTTTTCGTGGCTTCGATAAGATAAAATTCTTTTTGAATATTATTACGTAATGCAATTGCTATCTTTTAGACATTTTTGCAACCTTAGACGCCCAAAAAAATTTTCAGGTATTTCGTTGTATGGAACTCTGCCATTGTTCTTTGTAACAAAAACACACAATTTAATAACAAAATGACTTACTGATGAAAGGATTTCTGTTAACTTATGCCACTTTTTTTGATTAGTTGTTACACCTCAATACTGCACATTTCTTAGTTTTCATTTGACGTTTGGCACGGAGAATGTTTGAGCACCAACTGAACGCAAATGGTGGTGATGAAAGCAATTTCTCCTCCTCTTTTACACGCGAAATACATACACTTGTGTGATCTAAATGTTAATAGAAGTCTGTGCATCAACTAATGCAAATAGAGTCACTTATTTTAATTTTTTAAATATAAACCGGCCGGCCACACCGAGGAGTAGGAAAATGGAGTGAAAGAATTACTTCATGGTATCCTAGACATGGGAAAAAGAGTAAAGGTAGACGGAGAAAAAGATGGGCTGATGATTTTAAACCAATTGCTGGAGTAACCTGGAGTGGCCAGAGACAGACGAGAATGGAAGAGACTAGAGGAGACCTTTGCCAAATGGCAATCAGGAATTTAGAAACTTAGATAACATAGTATTTATAAACATTGCTGTATTTCTGAAATAAAGGCTATATTATTATTATAAATATAAAATACCTTATTCTGGCAGAGATCACCGATTAGACCTCGTGTTTGTACAGCCAACTGATGCAGCCGGTGACACTGATGCAGTCTCGTGTGGCAAATGTAACACATCCAGCAGTCATCATCTTCAATCTATTGAAATTGACACTAGATGAAATAAAAAAATAAAAATAAAAAATAAAATAGCTTTATTATTTCCTTACAAGTTGTACATTTATCATTTTTATTGGTGTGTTTCTCTTAAATTCTATGTTCTTTGAAGTTGTTGCGTTAAGCATTTTTAGTGGTAAGGACCGCATCTGCGGTAAAAGCCTCCTCCATTTTATTCCACATTGATCTGTCTCGAGCTGTGCGGGACCAAGTTTTACCTGCTATCTTGATTATGTCATCACTCCATCTTTTGTAAGGTCTTCCTCTCTTACGTTTTTTATTTATGGGGTACCAATTGGTTAGAGTCTTGGTCCATCTATCGTCAGTGACCCTTTGTAAGTGGCCTGCCCATTTCCATTTGAGACTAAGTACTCTCTGTTTGACGTCTGTGGCCTTCGTTTTAGATCTTATGACACTATGACGGATTTTGTCTGTAAGTCTTGTCCCCGTGTAGCTTCTCTCTAAACCTCTTTGGCATACTTGTATGTTCCTCAAGTTCTCTTCAGTTAATGCCCATGTTTGACAAGTATATGTTAGACAGGGGATTAGGCAGGTTTCCATGACTTTAGTTTTTAAGTGTGTTGGTAGGGAGCTCTTGAAGATCTCTTTCATGTTCCAATACTTAGTCCAAGTTGATTTGATTCTTCTGTTTATTTCTTTCTCATTGCATGATTCGAATGATATTAAATGTCCTAGGTATAGGTATTCTTCCTTATATTCTATTTGTCCTGTTGATATGGTAATTGGGATTTGTTCTCTATTTGTTAAAATTTTTGTTTTCCTTTCGTTGATGTTTAGACCTATTTTCTTACTTTGTTCGCATAGTGACTGTAACATGTATTGTAGCTCTTTTGCGTTTCCAGAGAATAGAACAATGTCGTCCGCGAACCTTAGGTGTGACATGTATGACCCATGTATTTTTAAGCCTAGTTTTGACCAGTTTAACTCTCTGAAAATTTGCTCAAGTACCACTATGAAGAGTTTTGGCGAAATTGGGTCACCTTGTTTGACTCCTCTCCCGATTTGGAATCTTGGGCCTGGTTTTTCTAGTAATACTCTCGCTGTGCTGTTATCGTAGACTACCTTAAGTATGTCGATATATTCTTTGTTTATTCCTTGTACTGCTAGTGTTGTCCAAATATAGTCGTGGGAGATGGAATCGAATGCTTTGCAGAAGTCAATAAAGCAGAGGTATAGTGGCTTGTCGTGTTCCTTGTATTTTTCGATTATCATTTTCAGAGAGTGGATATGATCAATGGTTGAGAAAGAGCGCATGTATCCCGCTTGTTCTTTTGATTGGTTTTCATCAATTATTTTATTTATGCGTCTCAGTAGAGTTGTGGCGAAGGTTTTGTATAAGCATGACATTAAACTGATAGGTCTATAGTTTGTAATTTCGGTAGGATCTCCTTTTTTGAACAGTAGTGTTATATGAGATATTGTCCATTGGGTAGGTATTACTTTTGTCAGCATTATGAGGTTAAACAATCTGGTGAGAGGTTTTGTTAGAATGTGTTTTCCGTATAAGAGCATTTCGTTTGATATGTTGTCAGGGCCTGGGCTTTTCTCTAGTTTTAAGTTCTTTAGGGAGTATTCTATTTCTGACTCTATAAATTCAGGTACAGGGTCTATATTCGATGGTTTTTGTGGGCTGTGACTGAAATCTACATTGTGTTTGTACAGTTGAGTGTAGAATTCTGTCGCTATCTGCATCAGATCATCGCGTTTGGTGACAGTTCTGTTGTTTTTGTCTTTGAGTTGACTCATTAGTTGTTTACCTGTGGCCAACTGCTTGTAAGCTCTTTTAACTCCGGATGAATTCTCTATACATTTTTGGATAGTATTTACCCTGTATTGCTTAGTATTATTTTTTATAGTTTTATGAATTTTCCTGTATAATATGCTGAGTCTGAGTTTCTCTTCCCTTGTTTTCCGTTCCTTGTTTTTTAGCGTATGTCTCTGTTCTATTAGTTCTTTTACTTCGTCTGTGATTATAAGGTTCTTTTTATCTGTCTTTCTCGTCGAGTTTGTTTGTTTGTAGCTTTCTTTAATGTTTGTTTCTATATTATCGTATAGTTCTTGAACTAGGTAAGTTTTTTCGTCAAAATTGCATGTGGAGAGTTTTGTTACGTATTGCTCAAGATTAATTTGTTTAGGATGTGAGCCTGCGGCCCTGTAGTTTGCGCGGCTACGACGTTTACCTTGGGGGTTGATTGTTATCCGGACAAGGCGATGGTCGCTTGGGTGTTTGAATTTGTTAAGAACGTCCGTGTTTTCGATTATTTGTGGTGTATTTGTCGCTATGTAGTCTATCTCGTTTTTCGTTATGCCATCTGGAGATCTCCAAGTCCATCGATGTTTAAGGGGTTTCTTGAATAGGGTATTCGTGATCGTTAAGTTATGTTTTATGCAAAATTGGATGAATTTTTCGCCTCTCTTGTTCCTTCTTCCATATCCATGTTTTCCAGTTACTTTATATTCGTTAGGTTTAGGTTGTCCAATTTTAGCGTTCATGTCACAGAGCAGTATAACGTTGTCTGTAGCTTGTTCGAACGCGTCCTCAAGAAATTCGTAGAATTCATCCAATTCTTTGTTGCTCGAGCTTGAAGTTGGTGCGTATGCTTGAATTAGCGTGTGTTTTTTATTATTTATTTCTATTTTCAGTAACGCCACTCTGTCTGATATACCAACGAAGTCGAGAGTCTTCGTTTTGTTGTTATTCTTGATAAGAAATCCTACTCCGTTTTTTCCTTTAGTTACACCATAAAGGTAAAGATGATAATTTCCTCTGTTTTCAATCGTGTGGCCTTTTGTGCGTGTTTCACTTATACCGAGTATGTCCCATTTGATTTCTTCTAAGGCGTATTCTAATTCTTTTATTCGCGTTCCGCTTGCCAAAGATCTGACGTTAAAAGCAGCTATGTGTAGTTTTTAATTTTTCCTTCTAAGTGAGTTGTTTTGATTTGACATTCTGTGATTTTTTGTATTCTCTGGAGGGTTGTGGTCATACTGCCCCACGGGGACCAGCCGGGTTGGGGTAGGTTGTTTTTGGTTATTGTTTACTGTTTTATTACTGTTGCTACTGCTGCTAGATGAAATAGATGGTACCAAAGAACCTAAAGCAGTAGCTCATTGGGGATACTCTAATGGGTTGGGTCTTAATACAAGTACCTTTAATTTGAATAAAATAATGATGCAGGGGGCTTCGTGAGTCTTAAATTAGACCCCCCCAATGATTTTTTTTTTTTTAGGAAATGCTTCTAAATTTAGATAATTACATTTGAAATAAAATACACGTAGTAGTGAAATGGAACGTGGTAGCCTGAATTTATATACATATTTTGATGGTTGGGTTTTGTGGAAGGTATTTACCCCATCATTTTGCTACCAATTTTAAGGCGAGGAAATAAGTTTTTTACTTTTTATACCCATTTTTGTAATTAAAATTTTAATATTATTTTCACGTTTTTCACAAGTTACTTACGTACCTAAATTGTTTTCATTACTAAAATGTGTATAATAATGCTGGTTTCTTAGTACAAATATATATAAATTTCGTTTTATGTGTAAATATACAAAATAAATTAATTGTAAAAAACATGTCAACCTCAAAAAACCCATCGTAAAATAATGTTTGTGTAGTTTTGGGTTAGGTTAACTTTTCTATCACGATCAAAATGTCTTCGGAGTGGTAACACGGCCTCACAAAAACTCGGCGTGATATAACGTTTGTGTAGTTTTGGGTTACGTTAGGTTAGAACTTTTTTATCACGTTAAAAACGTCTTCGGGGCGGTAACACGCCCTCACAAAAACCCGGCGTGAAATAACCTGTGTGTAGTTTTGGGTTAGGTTAGGTTAGAACTTTTTTATCACGTTAAAAACGTCTTCTGCGTGGTAACACGGCCTCACAAAAACCCGTCGTGAAATAACCGGTGTGTAGTTTTGGGTTTGGTTAGGTTAGAACTTTTTTATCACGTTAAAAACGTCTTCGGGGCGGTAACACGGCCTCACAAAAACCCGGCGTGAAATAACCTGTGTGTAGTTTTGGGTTAGGTTAGGTTAGAACTTTTTTATCACGTTAAAAACGTTTTCGGGGCGGTAACACGGCCTAACAAAAACCCGGCGTGAAACAACCTGTGTGTTGTTTTGGGTTAGGTTAGGTTAGAACTTTTTTATCACGTTAAAAACGTCTTCGGGGCGGTAACACGGCCTCACAAAAACCCGGCGTGAAATAACCTGTGTGTAGTTTTGGGTTAGGTTAGGTTAGAACTTTGTTATCACGTAAAAAACGTCTTCGGGGCGGTAACACGGCCTCACAAAAACCCGGCGTGAAATAACCTGTGTGTAGTTTTTGGTTAGATTAGGTCAGAACTTTTTTATCACGTTAAAAACGTCTTCGGGGCGGTAACACGGCCTCACAAAAACCCGGCGTGAAATAACCTGTGTGTAGTTTTGGGTTAGGTTAGGTTAGAACTTTTTTATCACGTAAAAAACGTCTTCGGGGCGGTAACACGGCCTCACAAAAACCCGGCGTGAAATAACCTTTGTGTAGTTTTGGGTAAGGTTAGGTTAGAACTTTTTTATCACGTTAAAAACGTCTTCGGGGCGGTGACACGGCCTCACAGAAACCCGGCGTGAAATACCATTTGTGTAGTTTTGGGTTAGGTTAGAACTTTTTTATCACATTAAAATCGTCTTCATTTAACCTCTTATTGAGGACAAAGGCGTGGTTACCTGCAGAATCTTTCTATGGGGAAGAGGAGATAGGGTGGAACCTAGAATTCTTAAAATCGGGAGCCTCTGTTATTAGAGGCTCCCGATTTTAAGAATTCTACAGTCGAAATTTAAATGAATACATTGAAATATTCCAAAAACTCTGAAATTTGACCTCTTAATGTGGCTAAGAGAGGGTTTCCTAAAGGTTTACCCCCTCCCCCCTCCCGCTTACCCCGAAACCTCTCGATTTTATGCCTTTTACCATCAAAATTATTAGAAAGACACTGACCATAGTCTAAAAACTTTGACTCCTTACTGTGGCTAAAGGGGGGGTTTCCTAAAAAACCAACCTTGGGGGGAGGTCTACCCCTTTCCCCCTCTCGCCTTCCACGAAGCCTCTCGATTTTATGCCTTTTACCGTCAAAATTATTAGAAAAACACTGACCATAGTCTAAAAACTTTGACCCCTTACTGTGACTAAAGGGGGGTTTCCTAAAAAAAAAACAACCTTGGGGGTGGGTCTACCCCTCCCCCTCCTCCCCCTCCCCGCCCCCTAGGGGGGGTATTTATTTTAAGATATTTACCACTTTAACAACATAGCACTAAAATATTATGTATTTCTGTTTTTGTAGGTTATAAATGAAACAAAATGAATCATTGCTAAATGATGAGAACTTTAGGTATATATTGATTACCTATCAAATTATGTTCCTATATATAAGAAAACAAATAAAAGTAAAATGTCATGTTCACAAACTCGTAGGAGTTTAAATAAATTTCGGGAATTATACTACGAACCTTAATGATTGCGAGTTTCTCATATAGCTGCTGTAGATTTGTATTAAAAATATTAATAGTTCTTCTATTTACTGACAAACATAGAGTGCAACAAGCGTCCTTTCGCATTTTAACAATATGTTTATTTGTATTGTTTATTTAATGTATTAACTTGGTTTTAAATTATCAGGAAAGATAAAACTACATATATTTCTTCTTCTTCTTCTTTTGTTTATATGTGGCAGTTTATAACAATTTGCCAGTGTCAAGTTTTTTTTATTTTATTTATATGTGGCGTCGGCTTATAACCATTTGCCAGTGTCAAGTATAAAAGGCGGGAAATAGAATATTCGTTCAAATTTTCATCACCTTTTTTCTAAATCGTCAAGTCCAAAGTCTTACCTACTTAAAAAGTACTACTACAAAATGCGTAATAAATTGGGTTTCCCGCAATTTATCACGCATTTTGTTGTAGTACTTTTTCACACTTGTGCACGTCAACGAATAATTAATGGTTAAAATTCCACCAATATTATACATTAAAAACCGAAATAACACTAATTTATAATAATTAACACGATTCATACCTACACAACGCAAAACTCCCAGTGTCAAGTTAAAAGGCGAAAATCTTAGAGCATCCAACCCAAACCCAACCCACACTAATGTATTTTCAGTCACGTCGTTACGCACGTGTTATAAAAGGGTACTAATGGTGTAAAAGTGTTTAATAGCCTGCCAACTTCAGGTCAGAAATTATTTTTTTATAAGATCGAACAAACGCCAAATTTGATCGAACAATCACGAACAAACGATTTGGCATAGAAAATGTCGAAAAATTACTACGCGCCCGCTAACTTAAGGGAGCTCCTAATTCTTGCGCAGCCAGTGGCAGAAAAGAGAACTAAGATCTGGGTCTTTAATTATTGTGTACATAAATACTATGGAAAAGCCTATACCGTTCGGACTCCTGGTATCTGATATACTTCGTGTCTAAGACACGTGAAGGCCTGTATTCACTTTGAATAGTGCGAGTGCGAGTGTGTAGTGACTAGTGCGAGTAGTGTCCAATACTGTTTAGTGGCTCTGTTTAGTAAATTCATTTGAAACCAAAACTGTTTAGTAGCAATGGATATACTTAGTACGGATGGATAGAAGATTCCGAATTTTGTAATTGCTAAAAAGAACTGTATTACATTGGTAATAGAGTGTATTTCACAATGAACGTATCATAGAGGCAAAGCCGAGCCGAGCGAGATAGCCAGAAGGGAGGATGTGTGTCTCGTTCTTGCATGTTGCCGACCAGAAAAATGTTGGTATTTATAAAAAGTAACTTGAAAAATCTTAGATAAAATGAGTGTACTTTATTATTATTTTAACAAATGTTTATAACTATATCATATTCTTATTAAAAAAGTTAGAAATAGTCATATAATACTAAATAAAAATGCAGTTTACATTAAATCCTTTTCCTTCTTTTTTATTAGATGGTATCATTCGCAAGACAATAGATACGCCATTACACATATTTTATGCTGAACACCGGATAATATTAAAATTTTATTTCTTACTTCATGTATCTCCGTAACTAAGTTTTTATTATTTATTTGATGATTTAACAGTCAAAATGGTGAAAATTTTTTGTGTATATTCTTGTCGAGGTGAAAGTTATGCTGGTTGCAATATTTCGTTTATTAGTAACATTAGTAAGTTAATTGTTAATGTTACCAATTCTAGTATAAATTGTTAACATTAAAGCAACTGACGTTCATAGGCATAGCTAGGGGGGCAAGGTGGGCAACGCCCACCCTAGAAACCTCTTTGCCCACCCTAGACCCTAGACAGTGTTAATGAATTACTAACTTAAATACCCCCCCCCCCCCCACGCCACAGACGGCTGCCCCCCCCCCCCCCTAGACAAAATTCCTAGCTACGCCAATGCTGACGTTATTAAGAGTTATCCGCCAAATCGAGCGCGAAGCAAACACTGCCGTACCATCCTTTACTGGAACCATTTCGCCGCATTTTCAGGCCCCTATTTGAGAACCTCTGGATAAGACCAGAACGCAGAAATTTTCGTCCTCCAGTAAGCTATAATTACATACATAAAATCCAAAATTTCAAGTCTCTAGGTCATTTAGTTCCGAAGTTAAGCGAAAGCAAAGTTTCGCATTTATGACACTCACTCACTCACTCACTCATGATCATCAAAATAGAACTAGTACTTCCCATAAACTCAGAGAGCTGAAATTTGGTACAGAGTTAGGGTTTAATGGCCACATAAAGGGAAAACTATAAAAACTAGGATAATCGATCTGGGGGCACGGCAGTGTCCCTGCCAAGTCGAGCGCGAAGCAAACACTGCCGTACCATTCTTTACTGGAACCATTTCGCCTCATTTTCAGGCCCCTATTTGAGAACCTCTAGATAAGACCAGAACGTTGATTTGGGGGCACGGCAGTGCCCACGCCAAGTCGAGCGCGAAGCAAACACTGCCGTACCATTCTTTACTGGAACTATTTCGCCGCATTTTTAGGCCCCTATTTGAGAACCTCTAGATAAGACCAGAACGTCGATCTGGGGGCACGGCAGTTCCCCCGCCAAGTCGAGCGCGAAGCAAACACTGCCGTACCATTCTTTACTGGAACCATTTCGCCGCATTTTCAGGCTCCTATTTGAGAACCTCTAGATAAGACCAGAACGTCGATCGGGGGGCACGGCAGTGCCACCGCCAAGTCGAGCGCGAAGCAAACACTGCCGTACCATTCCTTACTGGAACTATTTCGCCGTATTTTAAGGCCCCTATTTGAGAACCTCTGGATAAGACCAGAACGCAGAAATTTTCGTCATCCAGTAAGCTACTTCATCACATACTTAAAATCTAAAATTTTTAGTCTATGGGTCATTTAGTTCCGAAGTTAAGCAAAAGCAAAGTTTCACATTTATGACACTCACTCACTCACTCAGTCACTCACTCATGATCATCAGAATAGAACTAGTACTTCCCATAAACTCAGATAGCTGAAATTTGGTACAGAGTTAGGGTTTAATGGCCACATAAATGGAAAACTATAAAAACTAGGATAATTGAAGATCTGGAGTACCTGGTGAGTGGTGACCCTCATTAGAAAACACAAGAGCCCAACCAAACTATTAGAGATCAACATACCGCCTTTACAAAAAATATTCAACTTGGTGGGCCACTTCATTTGATGTCAAAAATCGAATAAAAAAAATCTTCATCCCAGATGAAGAACCCTCAGCTGGTCTCAGCTGATTAGAGATATTATGGTAATGCCCCCTTCTACTATTGGTACATAAAAAAATCGACTGTTATTGCAAAAATCCAGCGAAGTGGGACACATCTTCTAATTTAATCTAGCCCGTAGCGTCCCACTGCTGGGCGAATGCCTCCCCTTCTGCTTTTAATAATGCATAAATAAAATTAAAGGTAAACTTACAAGTTTACAAGAAGATATAGTCGAACAATTAACTTTATTCTACTCGAACATTACACAAATTAAATAAACAAATTACACTTAAATCTTGTAAAATAAATCAATATGCCCACGTTTCTACAAAAAGAAGTGAAATCCCACCAAAAACATTCTGTAAAAAATTAGCCAAGTCTCGATGGAGCTGCTTGTTTATCTCTAAAAAGTAATGAAATCTAGACAAAGTAGTGCCAAGTGTAAGGTTCCTTACTGCGATTTCTTTATTATTATAGTTAATGTTGTGTGACTTGGCCGTTGAAGGGTACACAAGGGTACAAAACCAGGTGCTCCATGACACAATTGCACCAATCTGTCGCCGGAACCGCCTACCCATTTACGATGGAAAATTGACACTTGGAAAACAAAATTGACTTGTACCCACTAACGTATAAAGAATGTTCAACGGTCAAGTCACATAACATTAACTATAATAATAAAGAAATCGCAGTAAGGAACCTTACACTTGGCATAATAATAAAGAAATCGCAGTAAGGAACCTTACTTTGTCTAGATTTCATTACTTTTTAGAGATAAACAAGCAGCTCCATCGAGACTTGGCTAGTTTTTTACAGAATGTTTTTGGTGGGATAATTGTACTACGTTTTGTTATAGACTAGCGACTCGCCTAGAATCGTAGTAAGTACTGAGGAAAAAACGTGTGAAGTCGAGTAAGGCCTTTAATAATATAATACAGTTTTTATAGATTTCCCAACAATGAAGAAATGCGACAAAAATGGCTCAATAGTGTTTAAGTAAGGCAGAGAATTACATAAAATCTGTTAAATATTAATGCAGCCGTCACTTCAAACCTTCTTGATTTTACACTATTCAATCTAGTCGACTTTTAAAGCCTCAGCTGTCATTCAGTGTTTCACAATTTGTCTCACACAGCTTTGCAGTTTGCCACAGCAGAAAATATTATTGTCACCCTACTAGAAAGGGACACACGACCTCTATTCCAACCTCTCGCTCGGCTCGTTTTTTTGCTCACAGTACTCGGTCCTGTTGTTATACTAGGTCCATTTTAGTAGCAGACACGTTGCGAGTGAGGGGGAAGGGGGACGCGCGGGACGGGGCTACTCGCAGTCCACTAGAACACGCTTCTAATCACTACATCTAAACACTCGCAGTCACTGTCCACACGTATTTTCTACTAATCACCTCGCACTACGCACTCGCACTCGCACTAATCAAAGTGAATACCTACAGGCATACAGGCTTGACTCAAAGCCATTCTGATTTCTGACATTGGCAACTCACAAAGCCGCCTTATCTGAAAGAAGAAGAAGAAGAATTACCGGAGGCTTTCCCTTTTTTCGGTATCAAATATCGAATTTATAGTAAACGATAAACATTTTAAAATGCGAAAGGACGCGTGTTGCACTTTATGTTTGTCAGTGAATAGAAGAACTATTAATATTTTTAATACAAATCTACAGCAGCTATATGAGAAACTCGCAAACATAAAGGTTCGTAGCATAATTCCTGAAATTTATTTAAAACAACATAAAATATCATTTCTACTTAAAACTTAGGATAAAATCACAGCGTAATAAAGATACAGTGGGACAACGCGTTTGAAGTCGCGCGAAATGCCGCTTTTGTGTAGGTATTCGTCATTGCTGCAGGGCTGTCACAATAATGTGTTTTTATAATCTGTTCTACATTTTGTGTATTCCATAGAAAAAAGTATACGTGTATTCGTAGTATGTGTATGTAGAGTATTAGGAATAAAACAAAAAAATATATACCTATAGAAGTATTAATGAAGTTTTATTATAAAAAATACAAATGCGTATACAAAAGCTCAGGGTTCGCATGATATATATCGGATATATTATATCAATTGATATTTATGCTTGATATAAGTAATAAGTATATCAAATTTGATATTTATATTTAAAAATGTAAAATAATGTTTTAAATGTAAAAAATCTTACATCCGGTCATAGTCTAAATACAGAGGTCTTATTTTCCGAGAGTTTCACAAGCCTAGGTCATCAAAAACTTGCTATTTGACACGACATTAACTAATCATAGCTGTCGACGCGGCTTGTAACTTAGGCTTATGACACCCACGTGGCCCCCTGTTTTTCGGAAGAAAATTCCTTGTTGGTTATTATACTATTGTTATACCATTTATACCATGTGGCAAATTAATTCGACTGATAAAATTAATACACTTTTTTTTTCTTCTGGTTATAAACACATTTCAAATTCTTATTAATACGAGATGATGACATGCAGTCTCTCATAGCACATGTAGTATGAACCATTGTAAATAAGTACCTACATACAACTCAAACGAAACACTGTCGCAAACCACTTAAAACAATCAAATTAAAAAGCGTCAACCCTTGCTGACATGTCCCAAGCGAGTGTATGGCAGCTTGGGCTTGCTACCGCCCCTCTCTCACCCCGCACACCCCTCACGATTGCTCTGTCTAGACGTGTCTGTTGGACGACTAAGTTCCATAGACTGTGATAATATATTGTAGCCTAAGGTCTGACTTGGCTAGTTTTCATATATGAATTATAACTTTCGCAATTTCTAAACCTGTTACTTGTCAGTTATCATTGCTTGCTAAATAAAATTTTGCTTGCTGGTAGAAAATCTGGTTGAACATAATAATTCGTATATGAGAACTAGTCAAGTCTGACCTAAGGCTACATTATAAATTATCCTAAGTAGAAATGATATTGTATGTTGTTATAAATAAATTTCAGGACTGACCATTCAATTTGATATTCTTTAAGTTCGAACTGAAATTAAGGAATCTGAAAGATTAAGCACGTGTGTGGGCTACCGGCTATGCGTGTTTTGTATGGAAACCTTGATTTGGCCCAGAATTAGACGTTCTTAAAGAATGTCAATTTAAGAATGTCTGTGGCCGGGCTAAGACTTTGGGTTGGATGCACTAAGATTTTCGCCTTTTAACTTGACAGTGTTATTATTGGTGGAATATTAACCATTAATTATTATTCGTTGACGTGCACAAGTGTGGAAAAGTGATACAACTACAAAATGCGTGCTAAACGCAATCATAAAGGTCCGTAGAAGCAAAAGGTGAACAACTCCTACGAGTTTGTGAATAACATGACATTTTACTTTTTATTTGTTTTCTTATATTGGAACATAATTTGATAGGTAATCAATATATACCTAAAGTTCTCATCATTTAGCAATGATTCATTTTGTTTCATTTATAACCTATGAGGCATGGCCCTATGCCACCACACGCGTAGCAGGTTGCGGATAGCGAAACGGTCTCCAGATATGGGGACTAGCTGCCTTGTGCAGTCGCGGACAATTGGGCGGTCCATATGGAGGGGTGTTGGGGTTACTCATGGCGGGGTAACTTCTAAAAAGTGACACCAAACCCAGTGATGCATGGACGACAGTGGCGTGTAGGAGCCGCCACTTTAATACAAGCTCTGACCCAGGGAGACCAACCTCGAGAGCCTTGGTTGGCTGTTGGTCTAGGAGAAGGTACTCCGAATAACAAACCAATGTGCTGCCTTGTACACAGGTGTTGGATCACCAGCTAGGATGTATACCCAACACGTATACCGAAAAAAAAATGCAAGCAGGATTGGAAAACACAATTCCCCAGGAAGGTACCAGCCAAGCTGGAGAATCCTTCTCTGAGAAGACCCCTCTGGGAAACTCAGACAGCCCCATCGTATCTGGGGGGGGGGGGGGCAAAATTTTGCTTTCTCGAAGGGATGACAAGAAGATGATGCAGCAGGTATTCCACCCGAGTCTTTTTACAACTACACCTAGAAGCTCCTCTCTCGGGAGCAAAATTGTCGAGAGTTACAAACCAAGACCAGCTGATGATGATGAAGAAGTACTAGTTATTGACAACTCAACTAACATAACTAGTAGAAATCCAGACGCACACCGGACAGACCATGAAACCATTGCCCCTACAAACAATAAAGAAAACCAAATAACTGGTCCCCCTGAATGGCAACGAGTACCAACTGCTAGAGCCTACAAAAGGAAGAAGATCTCACAATCACCATTTCCTGAAGGTGTGAAAACCACTAACAGATTTAGCACCTTGCAAGTTGACCCAAAAGATTCTGAAGCGACAACATACGAACCACGACCAAGTAAACCACCCCCAATTATTCTATATGGAATTGAAGATATCAATAAACTAACTGAATTAGTGTACTCTATTGCTAATAAAGAAGATTTTTTTCCTCAAGATAGTCAACAAAAATCAACTTAGGATCAGCAGTGTCAACCTTGAAGCGTACAAGAAAATACTAGCACTCGTGCGAGAGAACAACCTAATAGGCCATACATTCAATAGAAAAGACCAAAGATGCTGTCGGCTAGTAATAAAAAAGCTCCATCATACAACTCCACATGAAGCCATTATAGACGAGATAGAAAAAACGGGAAATAAAGTACAGGGTGAAATAATTAATGTAAAATATGGAGCTGAAAAGAAACCAACCTCAACATTCTTTGTTGACATCTTACCTGGGCCTAATAACAAAGCCGCTAAACTCATCAAATATATTTACCATCAATCAATCCTAATAGAGGAACCTAGAAGAAGAACAACCATCGTCCAATGTCAAAGGTGTCAACAATACGGACATTCGAAAAACTACTGCATGAGACCTTATCGCTGCGTCAAATGCGGACAATCACATAAAACTTCAGAATGCAAAAAACTCGATCGGTCAACTCCCGCTCAATGCGCCCTATGCAACGGCCCACATCCAGCAAACTATAAGGGATGTGAAGTGTATAGGCAAATCGTAATGAGACGGACCCAGTCCATACCAAGAAAGTACATAACACCTGTACCAGTAGAAAAGCTAGAGGCAGAGTTACTCATTAAAAATGATAAAACCCCAAAATATAATACAAAGAATTATGCAAATGCTACAATAGGAAACAAACAAACAGATTTAGATACTTCTCCACCACCCCCTAAGCTAGAACAGATTCTACTACAACAAACAGAGAAATTTGAATTGATACTACAACAAATGAGTACCCTAATGTTGCTCATAACAAAACTAGTAGACAGGTTATCTAAATGACTGCTATTCGGGTAGCAACCTGGAACATAAATGGACTGTCACCAAACAAATATGATGCTGAGCTTTTACTCACCCAACAAAAGCTTGATGTACTACTAATATCTGAAGCCCATTGCACCGCCTCAACTAGCATGAAATTTAAAAACTTTGAATGCTATATCACTCTGCATCCTGATGGGACTGGGCACGCAGGCACAGCAATCATTATTAGGAAATCCCTAAAACACCACATCATGCCGGAATATAAAACTTCACACCTTCAAGCCACAACAATCGCAATTGAAGATAATAAGGGTTATATTAATATCTCATAAAATAAATACGAACGAGAGCTTAATCATGGGAAAATTCGGCTATGGAACTCGAAGTGAAAGGGGTGAAAAGTTAGTGCAATACGCTTTAGAAAACAAACTAACGATCATGAACACCTTTTTCAAAATAAGAAAGAGCCGTAAATGGACATGGCTTTCCCCGAATGGAAAAACCAAAAACGAGGTAGATTATATTCTATCAAATGAACCCAAAAAAATAAGGAACGTAGAAATTCTCCACAGCTTAGGATTTAGATCAGATCACCGCCTAGTGAGAGCTACATACGTACTAGAAAAACAAAAGAAAAGTAGAATAACATTTAGACCACAACCCAAATCATTGAAAACAACAGAAGAAATCAGTTTCTTTTTAAACAAATTAGAAGAAAACATACAAGAATGGAACCTCCAAAACAACGACGATCACGACGTCCAAAAACTATACGACTCACTAGAAAATATTATTCACAAGAGCATGACACCAAAAGCACCATATTCAGAAACAGATACAACTGGAAAAATTCTTAGCCAAAGTACCCGAGACTTTGTTCTTGTTACTGTGTTCTTCTTGTTAACATAACAAGAAGAACAGAATTAATAAAAACGAAACAAAAGACTAACGAAATGAAAAAAGAATTAAGTGCTCTATACAAATCCACAAGCAAAGCCATCAAAGCGGATTACCAGAAATATCGCAACAATATAATAGAAAACAACTTAGATAAATATAGAAGCTCCAAAAGAGCCTACAAACAACTGACAACACATAAAAATTGGATACAAAACCTAAAAACTAAAAACAACGAAACAAAAACCAGAAACGATGTAATAACTAGTGCTACAGAATTCTACAAAACACTTTACGAAGAAAAAAATTACGCATCAACTACTCACCACTCGAACAACAACTCCGAGTGCTGTGCAACAACTCATCAGGTAATAGATGTACCGCCAATAGGTATATTAGAAACTATCAAACATATACAAAAGTTGAAAAATGAGAAAAGCGCAGGACCTGATAATATACAAAACGAGGCTTTGAAAATTGGTTCTGATCTACTAGCACGCCCTCTAACTTACGTATTCAATAAAGTCCTGGACACTGGTCAAGTGCCAGAACAATGGAAGAGGTCCGATATAATCCTACTATACAAAAAAGGAGACCCGAAAGACGTTGGCAACTATAGACCTATTAGCCTTCTTTCAAGTGTGTACAAATTGTTCACCTCAATTCTACAAAGCAGATTATCTTCAAAAATTGACGAACAACAGCCGATTGAACAAGCTGGCTTCCGTTCTGGATTTTCCACAACTGATCACATCCACACCATACAACAAATCATTGAGAAATATAAAGAATTTAACCAACCACTATATATAGCCTTCATCGACTATGCCAAAGCTTTCGACACGATCTCTCATAACTCCATATGGGAAGCTCTGGAGAATTGCCACATCCAAGAAAAATATATAAAAGTGTTAAAAAACATCTATAATGGAAGTACCAGCAAGGTGAAACTGGAAAAAAGAGGACCGAATATACCAATCTGCCGAGGAGTAAGACAAGGAGACCCCCTATCCCCAAAACTCTTTATAGCAGTGCTTCAGCTCATCTTTGATAACCTACATTGGTTATCAAGCGGGATAATGATAAATGGCAAGCGACTAACACATCTAAGATTCGCTGACGACATCGTCCTTTTTGCGGAAACGAGCAAGAAGCTCGAAAAAATGATAAATTCTTTAAGAGAAGAAAGCGAAAACGTTGGGCTCCTAATAAATAAAGACAAAACCAAGATAATAACAAATAGCAATACTGTAAAAATCTGCCTGTATGGTAAACCACTGGAGTATGTGCACAGTTACATATATCTCGGTAAACAAATATCATTTAACAACAATAACGAAGAAGAAGAAATAGAAAGAAGAGTGAACATTGGGTGGAAGAAATTCTGGTCCTTAAAGGAAATTCTAAAAGGCACGTTTCCCCTACACCTCAAGAAGACTGTAATGGATACGTGCATTCTACCGACTCTCACATATGGCTGCCAAACATGGACATACAATACAAAAATAAAAACAAAGATATCGAACTGTCAGAAAGCGATGGAAAGAAGTGTAATGAAAATAAGAAGAATACAAAGGATAAGAAATGAACACATAAGAGCAAAAACTAACATAATAGATGCACTTAAATATGCTCGTACACAAAAATGGAGATGGGCAGGACATGTGGCGAGGTATCAGGACAATAGATGGACATTAGAAACAACAATATGGAAAGGACCAACGGGAAAAAGAAATAGAGGTCACCCAAGGAACAGATGGATTGATGAAATAATTGCAATAACAGGAAAAGACTGGAGAACGAAGGCAAAAAACAGAAAAACATGGAGTAAGCTGGAGGAGGCCTATACCCAAAGTGGGGTTCCAACATTAGATTATAATTAGTATTTAAATAGATGTAAGAAAATATTGTTTTTAAGGTTGTTGGAAATAAAAAGGCTTATTATTATTATTATTAATATCTCATCAGTGTATTGCCCTCCCAAACATAAAATTACAGATCAAATGTTCAATGATTTTTTCAAATCACTTGGAAACAGATTTCTGGCTGGGGGCGACTGGAATGCCAAAAACACATACTGGGGTTCCAGGCTTTCCAGTACTAGAGGACGACAACTAAAACTTAGTATAGATAGCAATAAACTAACAGCAATCTTCACGTGCGAGCCAACCTACTGGCCAACTGATGCAGCCAAGATCCCTGATCTACTAGACTTTTTCATTACGAAGGGATTTTCCAGTCACTATATGAAATGTGAATCATGCCATGATAGCTCCTCGGACCACACTCCAGTCATCCTAACACTAAGTGACAACATAATTGAACAGAACGGCCCAGAAAAACTGTATAACAAAAGAACGGACTGGGAAAGCTTCAGAGACTATATTGATGAGAATATTAAACTAAATTTCCCATTAAAAACCGCGGACGATATAGACAATGCAACAAAATATATAACACAATTAATACAGGAGGCCTGTTGGAAGAATACACCGCCCCTAGAATTGGAAAAGAAAAATTATGACTTTCCTCTTGAAATAAAAAAAGCTATTCAGGAAAGACGGAGATTAAGACGCGTTTGGCAGCTCAGTAGGCTCACGGTGGACAAAACCGCATTTAACAGACAAGCCTTGTACTTAAGACAAATCTTAAAGGATTGGCAGGATAGAACTCTTGAAGATCAACTTCAATCTCTCACAGCCACTGCGAAGACGGACTACTCCTTATGGAAATTTACCAAGGCTTACAATAGACCACAGATGACCAAACCTCCACTACGAACGTTAAGTGGATGGGCCCGTTCTTCACAAGAAAAAGCGAACCTTTTTGCTGAACACTTGGAGAAAGTGTTCCAACCAAATGAGACCGGTGATGCGGAAACTGTTGCAGAAATACAATCTTATCTCGCGCAACCCTTACAAATGTCGATTCCACCTAAACCGATAACTGTTCGCGAAGTATGGGGTATCATCAGGAGACTAGAAGCCAAAAAGGCACCTGGCTATGATCTTATTACAATGGAAGTATTAAGGGAACTCCCCAGAAAAGCAACTGTATTCTTAACCTCTCTTTACAATGCAATATTTAGAGTACGACATTTCCCACACCTCTGGAAAGTTTCGCAGATACTGATGATCCACAAGGCCGGAAAACCGGCAAATGAAGTGACGTCATACAGACCGATCAGCCTGCTACCTATCCTGTCTAAGATATTCGAAAAATTACTTTCAAAACGAATTGTACCCTTGTTGGAAAGTAACAACACCATCCCAAACCATCAATTTGGTTTTAGACTGAGGCACGCTACTATAGAGCAGGTTCACCGAGTGGCTGAAATAATTAGAAAAGCGCTAGAAAACAAAGAATATGTTTCCTCTGTGTTCCTGGACATTCAACAGGCATTCGACAGGGTTTGGCACGAGGGCTTGCTTTGCAAAATAAAACAGTATCTACCGCATAGTTACTTTAATTTACTAAAATCGTATCTAACGGAGCGGATTTTCCAAGTAAAAGAGTCCGATGCCACCTCTAAATTCCATGAAATACGGGCAGGGGTACCTCAGGGCTCAGTGCTAGGTCCAAACCTGTATAACATATATACATCTGACCTTCCAACATCAGGAGAAGTCGAGACTGCCACCTACGCTGATGACACAGCAATTTTGGCGATCAACAAAAACCCAGTTACGGCATCTGAGCAGCTCCAACTTGGACTAAATTCCATAACCAAATGGCTCCAGAAATGGAGGATAAAAGCCAGCACCACAAAATCTGTGCACGTCACTTTTACTCTGCGTAGGGAGGATTGTCCCCCCGTCTCACTAGAAAAGGGCGTTAGGTCGAAACAGCAAACTCTCATTGGACAATAAACTACTAATTTATAAATCAATATTAAAACCATTATGGATGTACGGCATACAACTATGGGGCAGTGCGAGTAACTCGAACATTTCAATCTTACAACGAATGCAAAATATCATACTAAAAACAATTGCAAAATGTCCATGGCTCATCACAAACATGGAGGTTCACAGGAATCTCGACATACGTACTGTGAAGGAAGAGATACTCGCATCCACAGAAAGCTACAAAAAACGATTGGAGATCCACCCGAATGTCCTGGCTTCCAGTCTTACAAGTCGTAGTTACAAAAAGCGTCTGAAGAGAAAAGATATCTTTAAAATATATATATATAATAATAATAATAATTAAATGATCATCTATGTGTAGCTATCCACAGTGGTGGAAGCACTCTACCTGTCATGACATAGTACATCTCACCTGCTTATAGTTATTTACTGATTGCAGATAATAATAATAATAATAATAAAAAAAAAATTATAACCTACAAAAACAAAAATACTTAAATATTTTAGTGCTATGTTGTAAATTAGAGTATCCTCAATGAGCTACTGCTTTAGGTTCTTTGGTACCGTCTATTTCATCTAGTGTCTTTTTCAATAGATTGAAGATGATGATTGCTGGATGTGTTACATTTGCCACACGAGACTGCATCAGTGTCAACGGCTGCAGCAGTTGGCTGTACAGACACGAGGTATCATCGGTGATCTCTGCCAGAATAAGGTATTTTGTATATATACTTAATTGTTTATAATAAGTGACTTAATTTCATTAGTAAATTGCAAAAGTTAAAATGATTGTATATGGAAATAATGTGTTTTTTTTGATAATATGCATGACCTTGTTTTTAGTTTAACCCTGTGTTTGAAGAGCTTGAATCCTTGTTAGATTTGTCAATTACCATCAATACTACAGTGATTTTGCCACCACCTGTTTCATTCATCAAACATGAGCCAGATGTGAAGCTTGAACCCCCCAGTGATGATGGTAAGTTGTGTGTTAAGTAACCTGATATTGAGACAGGCTACTCGCGTGTCCTCTTGAGGAAGATGCACTAAAGTTATTCAAATTGTAGTATGTGTTCTTGTTCCTAACCTGTACATTTATATCAAACATAACTTGCTGCTTAAGTTATGTATCATGTATACAGGTTGTTCAGTAGAATGTAGGCAATTCGCCAAAGGGAGGCAAAAATCCCTTTTTAACAGGCAGCGTAGACCTATCAGTTTTATTACAAGGATTTTCATTGTTTTATTATGACGTAAACAGGTCACACTTCTAAAAAATGTTAGGAAAACAGTTGGCCTAAAGGCCAACTGTTTTCCTAACATTGCAACTTCCCACTTCCCACTAAGAAATGCAACTTCCCACTAAGCGCTTAAATTTTATCTAATGCGTCATTTTTGAGCTCATCGAGCTCAAAAATAAAAGTGCTTCTAAAATTTTTTATTGACAACATTTTCTTTCATCAGACTTGAGCTCTCTGAGCTCAAAAGACTGATGAAAGTTTAAGGGCCCCACGGAGCGTCGAAATCCCATACAAATGTAGTTTCGTTTTAATTTTAAAACAGTACTACCAAACTTCACCAAACTTTGTACACATAATTCAATGAATCATATCTAGTTTTATAATTAGGTTTGGTTAGAAAATATTAACTAAGAACGAAATAAGAGCGAATTTAATTTCAGCCATTTTTTACGCAAAATACGCATCACTTGCAGCCCGTTAAAATATACTTACTACACTTTCAAATTAAATGGAAACCAATTACAAGACTTGTTTTAATAGTGTACTTTGAAAATAAACCAACATAATATGAATAAATTTAATATAATGGAAATGAAAACGAAATTACCAAAATAGTTTGATAAGTAGCCGAATTGCCGTTTTTATTAAATTTTAAAAACCCGCTCCCCAGACAAAATAAGGTTCCGTAAGACAATAGCACGTTCTCGCTATTTTAGACTCTGTCCAGAAAGTGCGTAAGCCTGCGTAAACCTACGCACGTAGAGATTCTTATCTTATCGTTTCTTTTTGACGAAATTTTGTACGATACGCGCATAGCTAAAATAATACGCACGTAGCTTCTGGACGCAATGTATGGGGCCCTAGTACCTCGACTACGTGCGTAGACCTTACGTGCGTAAGAATACGCAGTTTCTGGACATAGTCTTAGCGCCAAATCGTACTCTGGGTGAGACAGCAACAGAAAAAAGTACTCGACAAATAACCCAGCGCGCGATTTCTCGCTCCGTTCGTGGGACTCTTAATAAAACACTATTTTTTTAAATTAAAACTGTCATAACTTTGGAATGAATCAACCGATTTTCACGCGATTGACGGCAATCGATGCAGTTTTTCATGTCCTTTGAAAGAATCGACAACAAAAAATTTTTAGATGAAAAATTTCTGAGTAATTCTTAAAAAAAAAAAACAGTTTTTTCGGTTTTATTTCCTTTACGATATCTCGAACGAATCAACTGATTCTGACCGGATTAGCGGCGATCGACGTGGTTTTTCAAGGTTAAGAGCTGATTAGTTTTTGGAATTGATCGATAAAGCCGTTTAAAAGTTAAAAAAACATAAAAATAAATGTTTTCACAGTTTCTTTTCAATTTCTTGAAATCTGTATGTTCGAATCGGTACAAATTGTATTCAAAATCTAACTTTGGCCAAGTCCTTTCGAATGGCGCCAGCCGCAATAAAATCGGTGAAACTGTTCAAAAGTTATAAGAGGTTTACATACTTACACCCTCGAGGGAGTAGTCAGGGAAGGTTCCTGTTACCTCAGAACATCGAAATCTGATGAGAATTCGATTTTTGCAGAACGGGGTAAAACCAATAACTTCCCGATTTTTGAAAATCTTAGATTTTCTTAGCGGGAAGTTAAAAATTGCTATTATCTTAAAAGTAGTACAAAATCTTCCATACAAAGAGGGGGTTCTAATGATTTGTCTTCATCCTCCGGACCTCCCTACTCCGGTTTGACTATGTTCTCATATTATACGAATGGGATTGCAATTCTAATGTCTTGCTAAATCTCAAGAACGGCTAGACCGATTTTGCTCATCTTGGTCTCGAAATAATTGTGCAAGTTCAGGGAAAGTTTAAACAGATATATTGGAAAAATTGTAGGGAAATTACTAAAAATATTGTAGTTGTAGATGTTGACAAGTACAACTGTGGGTCGTTGATGTTGTTGTACAACTGTAGGTTGTGGGTGTAGATGTTGTTGTACAACTGTAGGTTGTAGATGTTGGTATATAACTATAGGTTGTTGGTGTAGATGTTGGTGTACAACTGTAGGTTGTAGGTGTAGATGTTGGTGTACAGCTGTAGGTTGTAGGTGTAGATGTTGGTGTACAACTGTAGGTTGTAGATGTAGACATTGGTGTACAACTGTAGGTTGTAGATGTTGGTGTACAGCTGTAGGTGTAGATGTTGGTCTACAACTGTAGGTTGTAGATGTAGATGTTGGTGTACAGCTGTAGGTTGTAGGTGTAGATGTTGGTGTACAACTGTAGGTTGTAGGTGTAGATGTTGGTGTACAACTGTAGGTTGTAGATGTAGACATTGGTGTACAACTGTAGGTTGTAGATGTTGGTGTACAGCTGTAGGTGTAGATGTTGGTGTACAACTGTAGGTTGTAGGTGTAGATGTTGGTGTAGAATAGAATAAAATAGAATAGAATAGAATGTCGCGGATTTGAACCCGTGACTACTGGCTTGAGAACCAACACTAACCACTGAGCCACAGAGGTCGTCATCTGTTTATTATTTATCCTGTACTTGTTCATATTAGGTTAACCAGTTCCTCGGACGGGCCAGTTTGACCTAGTCTGTACGGATTTATCACATTTTTTATGTAATGAACCAGGAAACGAGCAGACGGATGGCCTGATGGTAAGCGATTACCGCCGCCCATGGACACTCGCAACACCGGAGGAGTAATTACGCTTGTAACTTGTTATAAACCTCTGGTGTTGCGACTTGCGTTCCTGGTCCTTAAGATCCCCAATCCCCCCTTGGGCCTCCGGTAGCCTCACTCATTCGGCGAAACACAACGCAAGTGTTATTTCACGCCGGTTCTCTGTGAGGCCGTGGTATTTACCCGGTCGAGCCGGCCCATTCATGCCGAAGCGTGGCTCTCCCACAGTATAAAATGAACTAGTTATATTTTTAGGCATTGAACAAGAAGAAGTTCTAAAAGATACAAATGAATATAAGGCAGATGAACAACCTTCATGCACCCATTCAAATGATGATCTATCAATTAATGATACGGCAAGTGAAGAGAATTTATCCAATGTGAACGAAAATGATACTTTGTTCAAGACAAAGGTGTTAAAGTTGAACATAAGAAAACTTAGTCAAAGTAATATTGACCAATACATTCTGCCGAGTCACACAACACAATATCTGGACAGGGCGGAGGTACAGTGTTCAGAACGGAGCATAGAAAATGTGAAAATAAAACAAAAGGAACAGAAAGAGATAAGAGTTAAAGGTATGTTATTTGTAGTAAAATGTTTTATTTTATAAACTAAGTTAAACTTTGTTAGGTCCGAGGTATCATTCACCGCACCCCTCTCCTCGGCAATTAAGTGCATGATTAGGGCGTGCAATATTGGATGTCAATATTGGAATTCTTATATATAAGTATGTCACAAATGTAAATATATTATGTCTCAAATGTGGATATTTTAATTTGGTACTACACTAAATAGTATTATAACTTGATATTTTAGTTGTCTTAGCAATAATTAAACTAAGTAATGTAAGTATGATGTCAGAATCAATAATATGTTGATTCTGATATCATACTTACATAACATACATTATGCTCCGATTATTACCAAATTGAGTGCATCGAACAACTGGGTGCAATAACTAAACCTACTATCAAAGCAAAAGGTACTATAATTTCACTTTAGTTCCAAAATAGATCGTCGTATCGCATACATGTAACATGACACACTTTTAGTTTTATTACACATTGTAGATCGTAGTGTAAATTACATCAAAAAGCCGTCTTATGTTTTTAAACACTGCTAAAGTCGTTTTTAAACAAAAAATTAAATGGACTTCCAAAGTAAAAATACACAAAAAATTATCAAAACAAACTTATTTTCTACACTACATGTTGCCCACGACTTCGTGTATGCATAAGGAATCGAAAAAAGGAAACGACAAATAAAAAGTAGCCTTTGTCCTTTCCTGTGCTCTATTCTACAATTGTATTACAATATTGTATATCTGTGTCAAATTTAATGAAAATCGGACTAGTAGTTTAGGAGCCTATTCAATGCAAACAAACAGATTAACTTTTCCTCTTTATTATAGTATTGATAAGTTCCCTTTTAAATTCGGCTAAAATTTTAATTATTTCTCTACTCAATCTTCTTAATATCGAAATTGTACCAGCCCAAACAATATCCTACATTATTTTATAGAATTCACGTTCAAATTTGCTGGTACCGACATCAAAATTAAAAAGACGAGTAGAGAAATAGATTAAAATTTTAGACGAATTTAAAAGGGGACTTATTTAGAAAATAAGTTTTGTGTTTTTTTTTACTTTGGTCGGTTCAATCTTTTGTTTAAATATAATTATTTTACCTTTTTAGTGATATTTGTTAAATAATTATTGAAACATTTAAGAATGCTTAAAATAAATGGTTGAATGAAATTAAATACCCGCCAAGCTTCCACTGGGTTTTGTAAATAAGATTATGATTACTGTAAGTTACATAGTGCCATTCATAAATGCTACATTAATTACATGACTTTTGTGTAATATATCCCTAAAAATTCTAAATATTTTTGGAACTACATAAATAATCGCAAAAGTCTGTCAGTCGTACCTATCAATGTACACTATAACGACAAGGAAGCCAAAACGCTTCAGGATACTTGCAACATGTTCTCCTCTTTCTTTCATACAGTTTTTCAACCTTCTGAGGTGCTCGAGTCATTGGACGCGGACATTATAGTACATGTAGGCGGAGAATTTTCCAACGAATCAATTATTGGTGATATACATCTAGAGGAAGCGAGTGTTCTTAAGGAACTTAAGGCCCTAGACAGTACAAAAGCTGCGGGACTTAATAATATACCTCCCATTTTCCTAAAATATACTGCCGTACTCATACACAAACCGTTAACTATACTTTATAATAAATGTCTAGTAGAAGGATTATGTCCAATAGTATGGAAGTCGGCCAGAATTACCCCAATTCATAAGGGAGGTTCAAAAAGAGACATTAATAATTATCGACCAATTTCAATACTACTTGCACTATCTAAACTTTTGGAAAGACTAGTACATAATAACATGTACTCTCTGTTACACAGTACTATCCTTCCCCAACCAGCATGGTTTTGTCCATAGTCGCTACACCGTCCTAATATTTTTGTATATACTAACGAACTATTTATAAATTTAGATAACAATAGACAAACAGACATCATATATACAGATTTTCGAAAGGCATTTGACAGGGTAGACCATAAAATGTTACTGGAAAAACTCGCTTTTAATGGTATTCGTGGCATCTTTGGAGGTGGTCAAATCTTACGTTACAAACAGGACACAAAAGGTCAATGGGTACGAATCAAAATCAGATATGGTTGTTATAACGTCTGGAGTCCCACAGGGGCCTATCCTGGGTCCTCTTTTGTTCATCGTTTACATAAATGCTACGTAAATAGTGTTACGGGATTACGGTCCGATAGTTGAAGTAAAAGGCTAGTTTCCTCTGAGGTCGTTTATTTACCACGAATTTCCACACTAACATAGGTCTGGTCTTCCAACACGCCGAAATGTCCAAATCGCAAGCAGTCGTAATCACAATTCGTAGCTGGAGTCGCAGAGAGTAATCGCACTATTCACTTAGCTATCGCTCGAAATTAACTCGATGAACACTCGTAGTTCGCGAACTGACGGTGCCCAGTGCCGCTCGTTTTTATACCGACGACATAGGTACTAGAACATCCTATTTGTTTATTACTAATTGTATTGGTAAACAACCTTGTTTTGTAAACACCGCAACATACTAGAATGTTCGATTATAATTACCAATTGTACTCGTAAATAACTTTGTTTGTAAACACCGCAACACTAGAGTGTTCTATACATCGACGCGCCGTAACAATAGTAAGTTTTTGTTATAAGCACACGACTTAAAAAATATTGAACTATTGACAACGCTGATGACCAGCAAGGGGCTCCAGGAGGTTCTGATTAGATTCGCCAACTACTGTTATACCAATAAATACAGCTAAGTCTAAATAAACGTAAAATAATCACGTTTAAAAGAAAACGACTGCCCTCAGTACACGCTTAGTTCATAGACGGACACAATTTAGAAAGAGTACCTACAGACCATTCGTGACCTTGGAGCTGTATTGTATACAAAATTAATTCTCGATACTCTATGCAGTAAAGCTTTTAAAATGTATGGTTTTGTGTTGCGAGCTAGTAATGATTTCATACGTCGTAGCACTTATAGCTGCGTCAATAAAGCTTTTTGGTCGAAAGTCCTCAGAAACAGCTCCGATTTGGATATTTTTTTATTTTTATATTACCTACTAGCTTTTGCCCGCAGCTTCGCTCGCGTGAAATTGGATTTAAGTCAGAGGGAAAGCTTGTTCGGGAAAATACCAATACTAAAATTGAATACATAATGGTGTAGGCACTGCACAGACCGTATCAGTAGTATTTTATTTGAATGTTTCCTGCGACTTCGTAGGTACACTCAAGAAATCTACTGGGAACTGTACCATAAATAAAATAAGTAGTACTATAAATAATAAGCTGCAAAAAGTATTCTGTGTTAATTCTGGATAAACTACTACCATACCAAATTTCATCAAAATTCATTACGTGTTTTCTTTACTTTACTTTATTGCATGAAAAACTAAACATATTATGTACATATACTTTCGAGATTTCTTTGTAGCCGATAGTTAGTATTTTAACGATTTCGAAAATCTTTTGAATGGGAAGACATTGTGGACTTTGAACTTAAGGCGAGGTCATAGGCTTCTTTGTCATTTCCCGTCACCTAGTCTACCTAGTCAGAGTTCAATTACGAAGTGGAAAAAATATCGGATTAAGTACACAATCCTTGACATGTTCTGAACCGTACACATTTTGAAAAAAAATAATATAATTATTGAGTTACAAAATCTTAAAATCACCTCTTAAAAATCACGAAATCTCCTAAAACGTAAAATGTTGTGCAGCACCATACATATTTTTTTGATAAATAATTAATATATTATGTATTATATTTCAACTTAAACCGAACACTTTTGTGATTTGTATAATATTTCAAGAGATATTTAAGAAATACCTTGCAAACACCGTCATGTAGAAATGAATATAGAAAATAATGCTACGCAAAAATGACTCATATTACAATGTGCATACGAGTAGTGATAATCATTTTATTTTTGAGCTTTGTCCCTGGCCTTAATAAAAATAATTATGATTGTGATCGCCCATTCTAGTTGGGATCACGACTGAGTTTGAGAGAGAGATGAGTTAGCAGTACGACCACGAAGCCATCCAGCTTCTCACTTATTCCTCATATAATAATCATACACATTAATGATTAGGTAATACCTAGGTAGAGTTTTAACCAATTCAAATATCTGGTTATTTTATAGCATTTTATACTATTTATTCTTTAGATTGATATGATTTTGTAGGTATAAACCGATTGAATTAAAATACTTACACAAAATTATAAGCAGAGCTATCCTAATTCCTAACCGCGTGAAACCCGTAGGTAGTTACGAGTAGGTACCCAAAAATTTTGCGCGATAAAAAGTAGTCCCATAGGACTCTTGTTTATCCAAGGGCTAAACTACTACGGTAACAAATGTTCCGTTCCGTAGTTTCTGAGATTAGCGCGCACAAACGTACAGATCAAAAATCTTTTAAGAAAATCTTAAGTCATTGTTTTGGGTAAAAAACACTGATGAATCAAGCACAAATAAATATAACAACAAAAAAGAAAGAAATTTAATTATACCTACACTCAAAATATTTTACTGAAATAGTATGTAATATAATAAGTATTATGAGTATAGTTGATGCAGCAATCGCAATTTATACCTAAGTGCCTAGTTTTTCAAAGAGTAAGATTTTCATCAAAAGAGATGTTCAAGAAATGTATGAGGCCTGGGCCAGCCCTATGTACAGTAAATGTAAATATAGCTACATAATATAGTAACCGTTTCCTATTCTTTATTTTGTTTAATTTCACTTCGTTTCCATGTACATTAAAATTAACTTCGTCAAGGAGAGCAACACAAAGTAAAATAAAACATGGCGGATCAAATCAAATAACTAAATAATGTCATTTTTTCAATGACATGACTTTTGACAAAGAAAGACGTATGACATTCAAGACGACGTCTCTTCGTAAAACTGTCTACTACGTCAAAAGTCAAGCCAAAACAACTGTCATGGCCGCCCTAAAATAGTGTTCTCGCAATAAAAAACTCTTCAAATAATCATTTTTGTACGCATGTACCCTTCTTCAAATTAATTTTTTCGTATTTTTATGATATTCCCATATTTTTTTTCGTATTTACCTATGTAGTGTACATAGAACTGGCCCAAAATCAAACATCTCTTTTAACTTCGAATTCTTGTCACATTTATTTTTCAACATGATGACAATATATTATGTCAAAATAAAAATAAAGCTCCCCACTCACGGGCTATCGATTGCTTCGATCAAATTGGAAATTAATTCGTATTTGAAAGTAAATTGCTGACGACCAACTGTTACACAAAATGATTAGTGTAAATTCTACCAGCTAGTTTTTGCGGTGGGCGCCCAAAGTGGGAACAACATTTACGCGTATATATACGAGTTTCATATAAAAAGTGTAGTAAGGCGGGCCTAGGTTCTCAGCCTATATTTAATTTTTATCTAAACCGATTTACTTGCAACTACGAATCCAGTAAATGTTTAAATTGTAAAGACTAAATCGGTCAGTAAATTTTTATTGTTAAAAAGTATATTAGTATAGATTTTGTAGTAAACATTTTCCTAACGTTACCTTTATTCAGGTATCGAACAAGACAACGAGCAAGACAACACAAATAACTGCGAGGGGCGAGACCATGCCGGTGAAGCTCAGTCCGGCTGTTACAAGAAACCGTTCAGCTGTGATGTTTGTTTGAAGACGTTCTCGTACAAAAGTCAATTACAACTGCACATGAGGATTCATACCGGTGATAAACCATACAGCTGCGACATATGTTCAAAGAAATTCTCACAAAAGTTTAGTTTAAACCGCCACCTAACTACACATATAGCTGACAAACCATGCAGCTGTGATATATGTTCAAAGAAATTGAAACAAAAAGAGAATTTAAATCGCCACCAAACTACACATATAGGTGATGATAAACTATACAGCTGCGACATATGTTTAAAGAAATTCTCACGAATGTTTTGTTTAAAGCAACATTTAATTACACATACAGGTGAAAAACGATATAGCTGTCATATATGTTCTAGGAAGTTTCCATATAAAGCCGGTTTAAACTACCACCTAACTACACATAGAGGCGATAAACCATACAGCTGCGACATTTGTTCAAAGAAATTTTCTTCTAGGGACCATTTAATCCGCCACCTAAATACACATCAAGATGATAAATCATACAGATGCGATATATGTTCAAAGAAATTCTCACGAAAGGAAAGTTTAAACTATCACCTTACTATACATACATGTGATAAACCATATAAATGATAAACCATACAGCTGCGATATATGTTCAAAGAAATTCTCACGAAAGGAACATTTAAAGGTCCACCTAACTACACATATAGGTGATAAACCATACAGCTGCGATATATGTTCAAAGAAGTTCCCATAATTATAAAGCCAGTTTAAACATCCACCTAACTACACATACGGGTGAAAAGCCACATAGTTGCGACATATGTTCAAAGGAATTTTCATGTAAGAGCAATTTAAACTGCCACCTAACAACACATCGACGGAAGAAAACAGAAACGAAGTAATTGACAAAAATGAAATTGTTGACCAGAGCAAAAAAAAATTGGCTATATCTTTTGTTTTATGGGAACTAGACGTTTACTTTCTATGGACAAGATGCGTATAAAAATAGCTGTCTCTTTTAGCGCACGAAAATATTATCTAAAGTTCTATAAAAGCGTAATTTATATTAGTTACAGCGTCTGTCATATTTTTTACAGATAGTAAAGAAGGTTGTTACTACAGTCCAGAATGTATAGATTTTTAGTTATATTGTGTCAAGAAAATAAATTATTTTTAATTAAAAAATGAAATTCGTCTTCCAAAGTAAAAATGCACAAAAAAGTATGAAATAAATCTTAATATATATAAGGTTTGGTCAAATCAATTACGGAAATTTTAGGTACGTCATATACTGCTTGTGTAAAGACAAAAAAAAAATTTAAACTCGTGGAAAAAAATACAAACTAAAATTATTAAATTAAAATATTGCAAGAAATTAAATCTTTTGCATAAAGCGTCCGCGCGCGACAAGGACAGCAGATGTAGCACGACAGAGACAGCTATACATATTGCATACGAGGAAAGGTCATTCGAGTTCATATCTGAACAGCTGTTCGCGCGTGGTCGATATAATGCAATAGATTTAATTTCCAGCAACATAATTTAATTTTGTATAAAAAAAATCCACGAGTTTCAAATATATTTTTTTTGCCTAAACGTCTACACAAGCAGTATATGATGTACACAAAGTTTCCGTAATTGATTTTACCAAACCATATATATATATACAGCCGAACGTATAACCGCCTCCATTTTTTGGAAGCCGGTTAAAAAGAAATTAGAATATCATTTCATAGGTAACATAATAGCTAGCCGGCACACACATGTTTATTGGTAATAATACTTCTTAATTCCTTGTGTGCGGGCCATATTCCGGTTTTTTTTTGTATGTGTTGATTAGTATTGACAAATTTATTCTGTCAATAATATTGCACGAGTGCGGCTAGCCGATTAATTTGTTATTTTAGAATATTTACAATAATACTTTGCGATTTTCTCGGAACACAAAATGTCACCATCAAGCTGTCAGTATTGCAAGTTTTCAGGCGAATATATTTCCCTACATTTATTGAACTTACTAATTTGAATCAATGTAATCAATGTTAGAATTAATATTATAAATGCTAAATAATAATAATGATAATAAACGGTTTATTATAATAATAATATCAATTTATTTTTATTTACAATCGAATTGTGATATGAGTACCTACGTAGAAAGCGATTTTACTTTGCTCAGGTACTTATAGCTAACTCCATAGTACTCTATAACTCTAAAGTACTCACTCCACTTTAGTTTTACCATCTAACAATAACGAAGACACGAGAGAATGAAAACGGCATGTAAATGGGACCATTATTTATGAAATACTTGGTAAATAAAGCGATAAATCACCCCATATACCGTTTCCGTTCCGACGCGGGTAAAAATAGATTATAGTTTTTTTCTGTTTCTGGTATCACTAGATGCACACAGATGTGCGTGTACCGACTGTGCTTCTCGAGTGATGTACGCACACATGTTTCAAAGGTAATCTATCCATTCGTTGCGCGCGTTACATCTGGCTATATATTTTATTTAATATGTTTTATTTTAATTATTTTTTTTGCTCTCCAATTTCCGTAACTAATTGATATATTAGACTTAAGAGTGCGCTAGTCAACGGCTCGAACTCAGTGCGCGCAGGGAAAATGTTTGTAACATCGGGAAAAAAAGGATATACTCATAAAATAGTAATCTATACTTATAAGAGAAGCTATACTGCACACATTTATACTGCTTTGTAATCATATCAATCATAACAAATTTATACTGCTTTAGAAAAGACGTCCTCAAATTACGCAAATCGACACTCAGCTGTTGGTGTTTTATGAAAAAACTATATAATATTTTTGGCTGAAGTAAAGAAATATCAAATGCTGAATAATCAAACTGTGTCGGTATGTGCTTGCTTCTTTATTTTCATTCTTCGTTTGTTTTTTATTTACGGTCAAGGTTGCGCTAAAAATCCGATGTTTGGACGCTGCTATCTTCTAAACTAATTAAAATTTTAGAAATATAAACACATACCGACCTAGATAAGTGTTATTAAAATCGATATTATGCTAAAATTTGGGTCTACAATGTTTGATCTTAGAGTAAATCACCAACAGCGTTTGTATGGAGAAAAAAACGACTAGCGGAGCCTTAAAGACGGGCACGATGTTATTTATTTATTGTATTGCAACGGTTAGTTGCGAGTCGGTGGCAGACTACGTAATGCCGACATCATCTTCAATTAACATAACCCGATTCTGTTGCCTCGTAAGTGTCGGGCTTATTATCAATCATTATCATGTCTATTCTGCGCCAAAGGTACCTACTGTATACTTTCATGCTGAGATTGATATGATTCGTCAGGTCATAAATAGTTGTAATTTTTGCTTTCGATCTAAACCTAAGCAAATCTTCCCACTGATTGGTGACTTGCCCGCTTGCAGAGTTAATTTCAAGATTTTATGAAGATCTTCAGAGATAAACCACGGAACTACCCAACAACTAACAACTAAGTGACGCGCGACTGCTGCTATGATCGGCCTTAACTTTTTTGTTTAAGAGTCCTAAATCTATACTAATATTATAAAGAGAAAATTTTGCTTTTTTGGTTTCATTGAATAGGATCCGAAACTATACGACCTATTTTGATGGGCACAGATTAGATTAGACCACGGGAGAGGACATGGGCTACGTTTAATTTGCGGCAAAACTTACGGTTCCCGCGGAATTTCCTATAGCGTGCATGAAGTCACGGGCAACATCTGAAATAAATAAAGTAGCTATCAATAAAAAGTATCAAATAAAAAAATAGAAAGAAAACGTATTTAACGTGTCTTTTTTTTAACAAGAAGGGAACCGCCTTCAAAAAACAGACCCACTGAAAAACGCAAAAATAATTCGAATTAAAATACTTATACAAAACAATTTTGCTTAACTTAAATTTACTCTTTGAAGTCGATGCCTTGATGATTACTTTTGATTTTTATTGTTAAAAAGTATATTGGTATAGATTTTGGAGTAAACTTTATATGTATATTGGATCCAAAAGCACTGAAAAGAACTCCTCAGTCTTTAAATATATACGTATCTATATACGTTTGGAAATTTCGGCATTGTTTAAAAACCTGCAAGCATATGCCACTATGTGACTTACAGTAATCATCATCATCATTATCATCTAATTTAAAATAAATAAATCTTAATTCGAAAATTTTAGACATTACAGGTAAAATAAAAAAATAAACAGTGGCATCATAAAATACATATAAAAATAACAAGACGAGATAAAATAAAATAAAAAAGCAACAAAGAATACAAAAAAAAGGTAAGCAGCGTAATGTCCAAAATCTGAAACGGAGACCACTATGTGTAACACCAATACCACATAGACGACACTCTAAACAAATGACAGCTCGAGCACTGGCGAATATCAACCATGTTGACGTAAGCCTAAGGTTGACATCAAAATAATTTTAAACGTCAAGTCAGACAAATCTATCTTCAATATTATGAAATTATACTGTCAAAGCACGAAACGACCAGCGGACAGCTCCGTGAAGTCCTGGATGGAAAAAACTCACGTCCCACCCGCCCCGCATTCGCCCAGTCACGCACACACAGTCGCGAGACACACGCACACAGAGCTGTCATTCGTGTAAATCGGTGGAGTGATGATTCTTTACTTTAGTAATATGTATATATTCATTGCCAAACCTAATAGAAGCTTGGCGCGTATTCATTATACATTCGATAGTTTGTTTTAAACGTTTTTAAAATGTTTTAATAATAATTTAACAAGTATCATTAAAAACAGAACAAATATTATTATAATTAAAAAATTAAACCGACTACGAAAGTAAAGATGCACATAAAAACACGAAATAAAATTGTTTTTTAAATAATTACTCTTTTGAATTTGGTTACAATTTGAACTATTTCTGTACTCAATCTTTATAATATTGAAGTCGGTACCAGCTAACTTGAGTGAGCTCTATTTTAAATATTGTTTTATCAGGGTGTTATTCGGGCTGGTACCGTTTCTAATTCAAATCGGTCATCCTGTATGATTTAGTCTCTATATTGTAATTTATCACAACTTATAATAATAATATATATATAAATTACAATGTATATACTAATATTACATTACTAATATACACTAATTAAACTTAATCTTACTTAATATACGGAGAGTACGGACGAAACTATATGAAACAGTGCAATAATAGCTGAGCGCAAGCAAGGCACCTAGTAACTAGTAAGTAGTAAGTAACTCGGCAACGTCAAGTCGTGACGTCACATTCTCCACGCCCGCCTACTACTGACCGCGAAATTTACGAGAATTTGAAATGTCTATAAATGCATTAATACATTAATACAATAATATTCTACTGCAATCGTTTTAAGCGATTTTGTAAATGAAGAATGTCAATGACATTCTTCATTATAGAATACTACGGAAGGACATAGGCTACTTTTAATTGCGGCAAAATGTACAGCTGTATTTCCTTTATTACACACACACCGGCATATTTAGCGGAACATAAAATAAAGGTTTGATATCAGTATCATATAAGGTTGCTGGCTGGTTTATACGTCATTTAATTAAAAAAGAAATATTTTCAAATTAAGAAAACAATTGAACATCACATTTTATGCAATTGTTTTAATTTTATTCAAATACACCTTATTATCTGGAGCGAACTTCGAGTATTTCTTCCTTCTGAGTTTGATTTAAAATTTCATTGAAATACTGTTTTTTGTTAGTTTTTTTTAATAGCGTATCTTTATGGAGTTGAGGACTGAATTATGCCTGACTTAGCCCCAACGGATATTGCCAGGGCACTCGAAATGCGAAGAAATGGTCAAACCTACAGAGTGATATCCAGAGATCTTCGTCGACCAGTTTCAACGATCCATCGCAGTATCCAACGGTTCAGGGAGACCGGTACTTATGTTAGAAGAGCAGGACAAGGCAGAAAATGAAGCACTTCGAGTAGGGATGATTTCATTCGGCTTCGTGTACGTAGGAACCCCCGTTTGACTGCCGTCCAAGCCCGACATGAGTTAGAAGCAGTGCGGGGTGTAACCGCAAGTGAGCGTACGGTACAAAGAAGGTTCGAAAAAGCTGGTTTGGGTTCATTTGTGCCCGCCAAGGCTCCAAGGCTCGAGGTAGGTAAATCAGCGTAGAAACAGGTTAACTTTTGCTAAAGAACATCGACTTTGGAACGCGGACCAATGGAGTAAGGTATTGTTTAGTGATGAGTGCAGAATTCTCTTAAATCAAATTGACGGCAGGCAAAGCATATACAGACGCAAAGGAGAACGACACATTCAGACAAATTTTGAAACTACAGTTGCATACGGTGGTGGATCAATAATGGTTTGGGCGGGCATTTGTTTGGGAGCTCGCACAGACTTGGTAGTGATTGACAGAGGGAGTCTGACTGCAGACCGCTATATCAGAGAAGTTTAAGAAGAAAATGTCGTACCGCTTACCCCATATATCGGTGACGATTTTGTTTTTATGCAGGATAATGCTCGGCTGCATACCGCTCGGGTAACTCAAGCTTATCTTAATGATATGAATATCACTGTTATGGAGTGGCCGGCGAGATCACCGGATATGAACCCAATAGAGCACGTTTGGGACTTGCTGAAAAGAAAAGTTAAGTCCAGAATTCCAGCTCCTGCCAACGTGGGTGAACTGCGAATCGCCGTAGTTGAGGAATGGCGGAGACTATCCCAGGAGACCATCGATAACACCATTCTCAGTATGCCTAGACAGGTAGAAACTTTAATAAGAGCACGTGGAGGAAATACGCGATATTAATCACCATTTTTGTAATTTAATTAATTGTTATTTTAATATTAATTTTCACTTTTCCCGGTTACATGAAAAGTTCAAAAATGTACCATTTTTCACAAATAGCCTTTACTCGCAAAATCTTTTCCTAATGTGATCTCATTTTAAGTAAAACAAATGAAACTTTAAATAACAAAAAAGTGTATTAAGTATTTTAAAATAAAACCATATATTATTTTTAATTATGGACCTTTTTTGTGTTCCGCTAAATATGCCGGTGTGTTTATATTAGCTAATAAATAATGCGATTTTTAATATACAAAACACTTTTGTTTATGTTTAATCCACTCCTTGAAGTCGGTGCCTTGACGATTTTCTATTTTTATTGTTAAAAAGGAAAACGTCAAATATAGTTTTTGTTTTGATGTTGAATGTTGATACAAAAATGCCCTGTATCTCTCGAATCGGAGTAATAATAGCCTAGTATATTAGTATATATTTTGAACTATACATTTTCTTATTGCTGCCTTTATTTAGGTATCGAACAAGAGAACGAGCAAGACAACACAAATAACTGCGAGGGGCGAGACCATGCCGGTGAAGCTCAGTCCGGCTGTTACAAGAAACCGCTCAGCTGTGATGTTTGTTTGAAGACGTTCTCGTACAAAAGTCAATTACTACTGCACATGAGGATTCATACGGGTGATAAACCATACAGCTGCGGCATATGTTCAAAGAAATTCTCACAAAAGAGCAACTTAAAGAGCCATCTAATGACCCATACAGTTGATAAACTATACAGCTGCGACATATGTTCAAAGAAATTCTTAACAAAGGCCCATTTAAACGACCACCTAAATAAAAATAGAGGTGATAAACTATACAGCTGTGACATATGTTCACAGAAATTTTCACAAAAGGGCAAATTAAGGAGCCACCTAACTACACATAAAGGTGATAAACCGTACAGCTGCGACATATGTTCAAAGAAATTCTCACAAAAGAGCAACTTAAAGAGCCATCTAATGACACATAGAGGTGATAAACCGTACAGCTGCGACATATGTAAACAGAAATTCTCACAAAAGGGCAATTTAAGTCGCCACTTTACTACACATATAGATGATAAACCGTACACCTGCGACATATGTTCAAAGAAATTCTCACAAAAGAGCAACTTAAAGAGCCATGTAATGACACATATAGGTTATAAGCCGTACAGCTGCGACATATGTTCACAGAAATTCTCACAAAAGAGATATTTAAACGACCACCTAAATACACATAGAGGTGATAAACCATACAGCTGCGACATATGTTCAAAAAAATTCTCAAAAAAGAACAGTTTGAACTGCCACCTAACTACACATGCTGGTAATAAGCCATTTAGCTGCGACATATGTTCAAAAAAATTTTCATATAAGAGCCGCTTAAACACCCACCTAACTACACATATAGGTGAATAGCCATTCAACTGCTACATATGTTCCAAGAAATTTTCATATAAGAGCAGTTTAAACACCTAGGTGGGTATTGTACATAAAGGTGATAAACCATGTTGCGATATATGTTGAAGGTAATTCTCAACAAATGCCTATTTAAACATTTACCTAACTACACCTATAGGTGATAAACCATATAGCTGCTGTAAAATCCAAACAGGAGGTAAATAAAACACAGAAACACTTGTCACTAGACACTTCCACTCTGTGTGGCGGTTGGTAAAAGACTGCTCCCGCGCTGCACGAACAGCGAGCAATCCCCACCCGCCCCACCAGTGTGGGCGTGTCTATATTTATTTATCCATTACACTACATCTACCTTTTACAAAATTAAAAATCAAGAACATAATATATTTTTACCAATATAATTATATCATTTGTCATAGAACAATCTACCACTGGTCGGGCGCCACTTTTTCCCAAAAAGATGGAAAAATTACAATGTGAACCAAAATAATTTTAAACGTCGCGTCAGACAAATCTATCTTAATTATTATGAAATTATACTGTCAAAGCACGAAACGACCAGCGGACAGCCCCGTGTATGAAAGTCCTGGATGGAAAAAACTCACGTCCCACCCGCCCCGCATTCGCCCAGCCACGCACATACAGTCGCGAGACACACGCACACAGAGCTGTCCTTCGTATAAATAGGTGGAGTGACGATTCTTTACGTTAGTAATATATGTTCATTGCCAATACCTAATAGAAGCTTGGCGCGTATTCATTATACATTCGATGTTTTGTTTTAAACGTTCTTAAAATGTTTTAATAATAATTTAACAAGTATCATTAAAAAGAGAACAAATATTATTTTAATCAAAAAATTAAACCGACTACCAAAGTAAAGATGCACAAAAAAGCAAGAAATAAAACTTGTTTTTTAAATAATTACTCTTTTGAATTTGGTTACAATTTTAACTATTTCTGTACTCAATCTTTATAATGTTGAAGTCGGTACCAGCTAACTTGAGTGAGCTCTATTTTAAATATTGTTTTATCAGGTGTTATTCGGGCTGGTACCGTTTCACATTCAAATCCGTCTGGCCTCGCGGGCCACTGTTAAATTAGCGTTTTTTGCGGTTAAACACTTCGATTTTGAGTAAACTGTTTTTCAGAGGATGGCTGATGTCACCAGATGAAATATAATTGAGCATTAATTAAATGAGTAATTGTAATGAGAGGAAAATGGAAGGATAGCTCACCGATTCTTCTTGAATGAGGTCCGGCAGCAGCTGCGATCTTCAGCACCTTGTTCTTTCACAACACTTTCTTGTTAGAGTTATTACGACGTTTCTAAAGGAATATATTTCACACCTTGTGGGCGAAATTAGCGGTAAAGTCAATAGCACATTTTTATATCACACGCGCTTCGCGATCCGTTGCAAAGTCTATAATGTGGTGGCGCTGTCATCGCCTCTTGATTACTTCGTCCCAATTGGTCAGCTTTGGGGGAGGCCAGGGAATGGGAAGATACTGCTTTATCGATCTATTAGAAATGCTGTGTTATCCATATGAGATGCAATTTTAGTGGCGACTGACGCTCATAGATGGCGCTACCACCGTCATCCTGTATGATTTAGTCTCTATATTAATTAGCAATTTATCACTGTACATATATATATTTACATTGCGTATATACTAATATTACATTACTAATATACACTAATTAAACTGAATCTTACTTAATATACGGAGAGTACGGACGAAACTATATAAAACAGTGCAATAATAGCTGAGCGCAAGCAAGGCACCTAGTAACTAGTAAACTAGTAAGTAGTAAGTAACTCGGCAACGTCAAGTCGTGACGTCACATTCTCCACGCCCGCCTACTACTGACCGCGAAATTTACGAGAATTTGAAATGTCTATAAATGCATTAATACTTGGTCTTTTTTAATGAAACAAAAAACAAGTGTATTCGTATAGATACAAGCTCTACTGCAATCGTTTTAAGCGATTTTGTAAGTGAAGAATATCAATGACATTCTTCATTATAGAATACTACGGAAGGACATAGGCTACTTTTAATTGCGGCAAAATATACAGCTGTATTTCTTTTATTATATATTAGCTAATAAATAATGCGATTTTTAATATACAAAACACTTTTGTTTATGTTTAATCCACTCCTTGAAGTCGGTGCCTTGACGATCTTCTATTTTTATTGTTAAAAAGGAAAACGTCAAATACAGTTTTTGTTTTGATGTTGATACAAAAATGCCCTGTATCTGTCGAATCGAAGTAATAATAGCCTAGTATATTAGTATATATTTTGAAGCATACATTTTCTTATTGCTGTCTTTATTTAGGTATCGAACGAGACAACGAGCAAGACAACACAAATAACTGCGAGGGGCGAGACCATGCCGGTGAAGCTCAGTCCGGCTGTTACAAGAAACCGCTCAGCTGTGATGTTTGTTTGAAGACGTTCTCGTACAAAAGTCAATTACTACTGCACATGAGGATTCATACGGGTGATAAACCATACAGCTGCGGCATATGTTCAAAGAAATTCTCACAAAAGTTTAGTTTAAACCGCCACCTAACTACACATATAGCTGACAAACCATACAGCTGTTATATATGTTCAAAGAAATTTAAACTAAAGGAGCATTTAAAACGCCACCTAATTGCACATATAGGTCATAAACCATACAGCTGTGACATTTGTTCAAAGAAATTCTCACAAAAGAGCAACTTTAAGAGCCACCTAATGATACATAGAGGTGATAAACCGTACAGCTGCGACATATGTTCAAAAAAATTCTCACAAAAGAGCAATTTGAACTACCACCTAAATACACATATAGGTGATAGGCCATTTAGCTGCGACATATGTTCAAAGAAATTTTCATATAAGTGCAGTTTAAGGCGCCACCTAACTACTCATAGAGATGATAAACCATACAGCTGCGACATTTGTTCAAAGAAATTCTCACAAAAGAGCAACTTTAAGAGCCACCTAATGATACATAGAGGTGATAAACCGTACAGCTGCGACATATGTTCAAAAAAATTCTCACAAAAGAGCAATTTGAACTACCACCTAAATACACATATGGGTGATAGGCCATTTAGCTGCGACATATGTTCAAAGAAATTTTCATATAAGTGCAGTTTAAGGCGCCACCTAACTACACATAGAGATGATAAACCATACAGCTGCGACATATGTTCAAAGAAATTCTCACAAAAGCGCATTTTAAAGAGACACCTAACTACACATAAATGGTCATAAACCATACAGCTGCGACATATGTTCAAAGAAATTCTCACAAAAGCGAATTTTAAAGAGACACCTAACTACACATAAATGGTCATAAACCATACAGCTGCGACATATGTTCAAAGAAATTCTCACAAAAGCGAATTTTAAAGAGACACCTAACTACACATAAATGGTCATAAACCATACAGCTGCGACATATGTTCAAAGAAATTCTCACAAAAGCGCATTTTAAAGAGACACCTAACTACACATAAATGGTCATAAACCATACAGCTGCGACATATGTTCAAAGAAATTCTCACAAAGAGCAATTTGAACTACCACCTAACTACACTCGAAGATGATAAACCATTCAGCTGCGACATAATATTATGTTCAAAGAAATTTTCATATAAGAGCAGTATAAACACCCACCTAATTACACAAACAGAGGATACCCATGCTGCGACATATGTTCAAGTAAATTCGCAACAAAGGCCCATTTATACACCCACCTAGTTTACACATAGAGGTAATTAACTATACAGTTGTGACATATGTTCAAAGAAATTCTCACAAAAGAGCTATTTAAACTACCACCTATGTTACATTCAGAAACGTGAAAAAGTATTCATCTCATATAACAACATCAGTCATATATGAAATTATGTACAATAAAAACATGTAATAGATAGTAACATATATATATATATATATATATATATATATATATATATATATATATATATATATATATATATATATATATATATATATATATATATATATATATATAATATTGATAGTAATGAAAGATAATCACAATAGGTAATAATTAGATAATAAGAAAAGTGATATAAATTGTAATAAATAAATAATATAAGATGTTTACAAATTAATGTGATGGCAAAGGACATAGAAAGGATATGAAAATGATATAAATACACAAATTAAAATTTTAAGCAATATTTAATACAAATGTTAAGTAGAATAGTTAAATGAAAAAAAAAATGTGAAGTAAAATAGAATGGTTAAATAAAACGAATAAAACGAAATGTAAACGTAATGTAAATAAAAATCAGGTACGATAGACTAAGGATGAAATAGAAATGTATAACAATACTAAAAACTAACGAAAATGTAAAAATGTTAATGTACGCAAAAAATTGTCCTAGCCACCGGTTGGGGGAACAAGTATACTGTATAAAAAAAAAAAAAAAAAAAAAAAAAACTACCACCTAAATTAGGGTCGCTATAACATCCTATGTACTGACCGGGACATTACAGTGAATTACTAAAATAATACAAGTAAATGAAAAAAGTGATATTTGTTACCAATAACTTTATTAGGAACTTTCATTTTCTTAAAAAAATAGCTTACAAAAATGAAATATGAAATTAAATTTTCTAAATGAAATATTAATTTTTATTATATTTTTCGGATTTTTTAACCTTATTCAGCAGGTCCGGTTTACCCATAACATATTTATGAAATTCTGAACATGTCAGTATGTAAGGATCGTAGCAAGTGGAAAGAAGTGGTCTCTGCCTACCCCTACGGGAAAGAGGCGTGATTACATGTATGTAACGTAAAGACCCCAATAATGGACAACTTAAGAAAAAATTTTATGTTTTTTATAAATTTCTCATAGATTTTTAATGATTTTTGGATATTGTTTAGTTATACGTTTAGTTTAGTGTTAGTTTAATGTAACTGATGTTAGAAAAAAGGAAATAATGCATAAATCCTTGAATAATTTATAAATTAGAAAAATACTTTTTTTGACCAGTAATGGACAGAAAAAATCTAGTGATGGACACCCAATGTTGGACAACATCCAGTTATAAACACTCATTTATGGACAGTACCCAGTGTTGAACCTCCAGTTATGTACTTGTAGAAGACTTGCACTTATCAATAGAATCCTGAAAATGATGGTCGAAAATCGAATAAAACTGTGATGTATATGTTTAACAAAGTATTTATTAATTATTTTGCATACTTATAATATTTTAGGACTAAACATTATCGCAATGCGTCTCGTTAACACTAATTATTTATTAACAAATCAACAAAATAAAGTCGTCTGGTGCTATAAAGAGTTACTCTTAATATAGATCAGTCTAAAAATACTAATTTACCAGTCTCGTATTAATCACTAAATAATAAAAACAGATTTTTTTTTGTAGATAAGTACTTATTATCTACGACCATAAACATTTTGAATTTCAACAAACATAAAAATACTGGAGCAGGTTCTATTTTATCTGTATATCAAACAGTATAAATATGATACTTGCTCATCTCTTTAACGGTGTAAAAACCTCTCTTATTTGTCAGTACTGGGGCATCTATAACTTCAATAATAGCATTCTCATTGTACCAGATCTTATCTGGCTTCTCTGGCCATTTATATGTATTCCCGGTGGAAAATGTCATAGTGCTTATTTCGTAGGACAATTCATCAACTATTTCAACAACACCAGGAAAATATTCACCTTCATACTTAACTATGACATAACTTCCCTTGGCTATACTTCTTTTTGATGGCGTTAATCTACTCAGTGGCACATGTTCTGATTCAGAATCGGTAGAGTTAATTGAGCGCCTAGAAACAGCTTTCTTTTTATTTCTAGATTTTGTCGGTATTTCCGTTACATTCGTTTCAGAAAAATATTTTTCTATTTCATAATTACTATCGTCACTCTCACAATATTGCACTTCAGTATCCGTTTCATCTGTAGATGTGTCATCTGATTTCTTAGTATTCAACTTCTTGCCGTTCATCAACCGTTTTCTTTTCTTTTCTTCAATAAGTTTCTCTTTCATTATTTTTCTTTCTTTCCTTTCCACGGACCTTTTATCTTTTTCTTCTAGCATACGCTTTCTTTCAGCTTCTTTTTTTTCATGATACTCTCTCCATTGATCACCAGTCACTGCAAAAGGTATCTTTTCTCTAAGTTTTCGTTTTTTTCCTTTAGACATATTGTCATCGTCCGGCCAGTGCAAATTCCTTTTGAAAGGAGATGGCACAATGCATTTTCCAATTTTAACAGGAGGTTTACTTTTTGCTGATGTGAAAATATTGTCATTCCGAGGTTGTTTTAACATATTCGTATCATGACTCTTATCTTTTTCAGGTGTTTTGTGTGTCATAAAGTCCGGTATATTCAAATCTGCAGATTCTACGAATGGGATTTTACTATTTTGGTTTGAATGTGTACTTTCACCATGGCTGGTTCCAGGCTCGTTTTGCAGTAGTTGAGGTAATGCAGATTGAATCTTGTCTATTTGATTTTTGCAACTCGGTGTTTCGGCCGCATTGAGGTCTTTTTTTGCAGAATTTGCAAATCCAGCGTCTAGAATTTCAATACTATTTCCAGGAGGTCTATCACCATCTTTAATTGTACAACCAACATAGCTTTTTACGTTTGCCCAAATTAAATAAAGTGAAATGTCTTCAGTGGGCAACTGTTCATCCAACTCGTGTCTGGGTTTGTAATAGAGTTCCTTAAAAAGTTGTAATTTATCGGCACTCAAACAAGTTTTTATTTCTTTTTCCAGATTTTCAAGGAACTGGTTCTGTAACGTTAGATCTTCAGCCTGTGGTATTTTTCGAGATTTGATTTTTGTCATATCTACGTAACTTGGGCCAAAAGGACATAGGCCCCCAGCACGGAAGCCGTTTTTGATAATGTCTTTGGAAATTGTTTCCAAAGCTGTTTTAATCAATGGAGCAAAATCTTCTTTTTTTAAATTTTGACCGAAATTTTGCAACTTCCAGTTCGTTATGGCTTTTTTCCACGAAATTTTTAAAGGTCTAAAAACGGCAAGATCCATGGGTTGCAGTATGTTGCAGTATGTATATTTGGGTTCAAAGCTATAACCTCAATTCCATTTTCTAGGCAAAAGTTTGATAAGTGCATCGTTAAATGCGACTTATGTCCGTCAAGGAAAAATAATATGGGTTTTTTGATATTTTGTTCGATTAGCCAGGGATGAAAAATATTTGTAATGTACTCAAAGAAAGTACTGCCACACATCCATCCGCTTTGGGACCTTCCGACACCAAAATTTTCTGGGATTTTATTCGCAACTGCCGCTGGAATACGTTCGTAACTGTATACGACCATGGGTGGAGCTAACTGACCTGCTGCGTTTCCAGTTACAAGGACAGTGAGGTTATCTTTTTCATCTCCTGAAGAGCTGTAAACATGCTTCTCGCCTCTTTTTGCAAGTACTTTACCTGGCTTGGGAGATAAAAAAAGGCGCTTTCGTCAGTATTAAATACTCTTTCAGGTTCTTCCAGAGCAGATTTTAAGCCCTTTTTCTCTAAATAGTCGTCCACCTCTTTAAACCACTTTTCAATTTCAACTTCTGTAACGTTGTCCCGAGCAGTAGTTAAATTTTGAGCAGTTTTTTCAGCCAGAATTGGGTGTCGTTTTAAAAAAAGTTTATACCATTTTTTCCCCGGGCGATTATCGACAAAAGGTGTATTTTGACATTTGTCCGTAATGATTTTTTGGACGCTGTCCAACAATTCTTCTTTTGTAATGGGAACATGTTTCTCACTCATCATAATGACCCATTGTTCTAATAAATATTCTTCATCCTTAGAGAGATATGTAGTTGGACCCATAGAGCAGACCTTAGGACTTTTACCTGATACTTTATTGTGTAGAGTTATTCTAGGCACTCCAAATCTTTCAGCGGCTTTTGACATTGTTTCCCCATTGTTAACGGCATTGATTGCATTACCCATTTATTCGGGAGTGTAATTTTTTTTAGGCGCCATTCTTGAAACAAAAAATATCATTGTCCATTATATGAAACTAAGGCGAATCCAGTAATAGATAATCGTTGTCCATTTCTGGAACCCTATCTTTCAAATGGTCGTGATAGGTATATATAATTAAACAAAAAAAAAACAAATACAAAAAGCGTATGTCATTAAAAAAGTTTAATTTCGACAATTGTCCATAAATGGAATTTCCTTAAAATAAAATCCAGTTATGGACACTAAATTATTTTATTTAAACAACATAACCTATCGTGCCACAAAATCGTGTATTATTTCGCACATTTAACCAATATAACATAAAATAATATCAAATTTCACTGAGATTAATACAAAAATATTTAAAAACAAATTTGTGTACTCACTTCCTTACGGATTTCCTTAGTAGAAACGGATTTTTCATCGACGAGTCGGAGCGACAGAACACAATATTACGCCATCTTTAGACCTAATGGCCAAATAGAATGAAGTGTCATAATTTGACAGCGTTATGAATCAAACTTTTATTTTAAGTGTTGCCAGATTGCATAGCGAAATTATTGATCTTATTTTTTAGATTTAATGTTTTTTTGTCCATTACTGGATGCTTGTCCAAGACTGGTGCCATTACGTTACGTATGAACATGTCATATTAAAATTTAATTTGCACTGTATTATACTTTCAACCGTGTCTACTTGAAGGCGATTACGTGCTTTATAGCTGCGTCAATAAAGTTTACAACAATAAATTTACAACGTATACGCGCACTAAGAAGGGAAAGTTTGTATGAAAAATCTTTAAATCTGCACCGATTTCGATGAAAATTGAGATTCATGATCTTAAATACATTTAAATAAATACCTCTTTCAGGGTTTATTAGAATTCACCTTCTGAGGGTGTAAAATAAGGGTTGAAAATTTGTATGAAAAATATTAAAAATCTGCTCCAATTTCCATATAATTTAATATCCGAGCTATATATATATATATATATATATATATATATATATATATATATATATATATATATATATATATATATATATATATATATATATATATATATATAGTAATGTAGGGGGAAATTATTATTTTTAAATCTGAAATATTTCTGATTTTAAATAGGTACCTAACATAAAGAAACAAAACAAAAAAAATATCCAAATCGGAGCTGTTTCTGAGAACTTTTTAAGATTGCCTGTTTTACGACTTCATTGACGCGACTATTAGTCCAGTGTTAAAAATACTTGTAAATTTTGGGTACCAATGACTCCACATCAATTGAAAGTAGTCAGCAGACGTCGATGATGCATTATGCAGGATGTGAGCAGGACATCCAATTCCTTCGATATCAGTTTGAAATAAACGTTGTTCGTCCCTGTAGTGTATTGACATTTATAATAATAAATATAAAGCACGCACACTTATGGGGCGTGGTATCGGTGTGAGAGTGGTAGGGGCTGAGCGAGTGGTGGGAGTCTCCCACGCACCCGCTGGCACTATCATTCCTTTACCGAGCGCCGACCAGAGCGGGTGTGCTTTACAGCAATATACAAGTGTTTCATTTACCAACTCCTATTCTACAGTCCCTTGCCTCTCTCGCCCTCCAAAATATGTGTTAGTATTATCAGCGCTGTACGTGATTAACTTTTTCAATGAAATATTTAAGTTATTATTGTATTTATGCAGAAAAAAAACAATAGTTTCTGATGTTTCGTTCTCCAAAGAGTCCAATTTAATCAATTTCAGCTGCAAACCATCGGTTTCTATCAAATACTGAATAAGAAGGGGAAATAACTTTTCAGCGTTATTATTACTTGCTGTAGCTTTGCTTCGCGCGGTTCATTGTTTCGCAGCAATTTTTGAATCAGAATACAGGGCAGCGTTCAATTTAGTGTTGCAATCTAATTAAGTAAAAGACGGTGATGGTGGCCGCAATGAATTTGTATGAGTTTTTCCCTCCCTATGAAAGGAAAGTGGCGTTTTCCACCCAATAATCAGATCAAAACAACACTACTTTCCGAGTATGAGAAATGAAAAGTATCTTCTGGTGTGTTTTCCTCACCATAAATGATGAAATATCTCCACAGAATACAGAAATCATCCAGAAGCCGTCAACACGCTTGAAAGTGAGGCCGTCACAACCACTCCAAAGCTGCGCGTCCACTGCATCGGAATCGGAGCGTACGGAGCGGACGGAGCGTCGGCATTTACAAAATGCCGATGGGGTGCGTCCACTGCATTCGGATTCAGCATCGGCAATTTAGTTATTTTTAGTCCGTCAGCCTGAACGTGCATTTTCATTATGGAGGATAGTGACGAGGATATTGTTGTAATTAGCTGTATTTTATCAGAAGAGGAAAAGAGAAACAAGAGGAAACGAAAGATATGGGTTCATAAATCATAATATAAATTCAAAAAGATTAATTTTTGGAGAATTTCATACATTATATTCTGATTTATTAGAAGATGAAAATAGATTTTTTGGGTACATTCATATGACTCGAAAAAAGTTTTTTGAACTTCACTATATTCTACAATTTTTATTTATTATTTGCCCAATTTCATCCCAAATATCGTCTCTCCTCAGTTGGTTATGATAATGTTGATGTTTTAGATTGTAAAGTTCATCATATTTTTCCACTAAATTAATTAAAATATCGTCATTCATCGTGAATAAGTATTTATGTATAGCCGTCGCGTCGTCGCAAACACGTCAGAACTTGAAACGTTCGGAATCCGAATGACGGGTTCACTGCCGATGACGTCATCGGCATAAATACCGGTCGCAGGCGCAGAAATGCCGATCCAGTGGACGCAGTACCTTAAAAATCCATACAAAGCAACAAATCCGTACGCTCCGTACGCTCCGATTCCGATGCAGTGGACGCGCAGCTCAAATTGGAATGGTTATTCACACATAATATGTTGCTACAGAATAACGGAGTATTTTACCCAACTTTTTTTCAATTAATTTTTATTGAATAGCTAATTGTCGTAATATAACAACGCGATTTGTTTTGTAAGTGTAAAGAGTAAAAATTAAAAAGTACGGGCGGGGCGGTATTTCGCCATGGTTTTGGACACAGTGCGCTGCATACAAATGTGATCGAACACTCATTCTGCATGTTTTGAATTCTGTGAATATCTCCTAGAAGCTATCGATATCTTAGATTTATGTCCGTTAGATTTAACCCTTGGCATGCCTGGTGGGTCTGTCAGACCCACACCAACGCGTGGTCCGTTTTAGTTCCTTCTAATTTGAATTGCGCACCTCGCCGTTCTCAGTAGCTTACTGTTACTAACCGCGGAATGTTTTCCGCCTGCTTTCCCAGTTCGCAGCTAGCTAGGAGCGTAGAAAAACGTGCGTAAAGTGCGCGCGTGTCCCATAGACCCCACCAGGCATACGACGTGACATTATTATGTTAGTATTGATTTCTTTTTTTTTCTTATGTTAATTGGTATTTGTGTGTTAAAATGTTGTAGTTTTTACATATTTCAGATTCAACATGAATAAACGTTTACCAGACGAGGGCATAGCCAGATTTTTAATCTAAGAGCTGAATGAGGTAGATGAAATTGTATTTAACTCAAGTGGAGAGAGTTTGACATTGCATTGGAGAATGATGAAGAATCTGATTCTGAGATGGAATATAATGATAAGATCGCAAAATCCAGTATATTTGTGAAACTTGTACTAGCCATATTTGTCTTGACCATTCAATTTTTCAATATAAAAAGTGTTATCAAACTAAAGCTCTAGAAGATAATATACAAGTGATGCAGACTAATATTTTGTTTGCTACATTTAAGTATATATGTCTTACACTTTATGGAAGTCTGATAAAGATATCTTTATTTTTAATACTTATTATTATGTTACCAAAGTTATGATATCTAAATTTTGTTTCAAAATATGATTGTTGTTTAATTTAAAAAATATAAATAAAGTTGGTTTATTCCTAATGTGATTTGATTTATTATCGTTTGTTTTCCTTTTAAGCACACGTTTTAATGCCTTAAATCACTTTACATAATACAATTTACATAAAAAAAATCTATTTGAAAATCTGGGTCTGACAGACCCACCAGGCATGGCGTGTAACTTTTGCCCACCAGGCATGTCAAGGGTTAATGTGGTCCTGTATACAGGGTGTAACAAAAATAAGTGATAATACTTAAGTGTGTGTTTGTGTTCCTTATAGAGAGTTCACTGTGAAAGTAGCAGCGCTGAATGAGCAATTTTTTTTTGCAATTTGTATGGGAAATCGCTCCAGCGTCGCGAGTTTCCCCATACAAAAGTGAAAAAAAAAATTGCTCATTCAGCGCTGCTACTTTCACAGTGAACTCTATAAGGAACACATACACACCTTGAAGTATTATCACTTATTTTTGTTACAACCTGTATAGATGCTGGCGGGTAAAATTTCGAAGTATTACGAAATATTCCGAAACTTTGGAAATATTTCAACTCAAAAAAAAAAACGAGAAAAATTGCGCTTGGAAGTTGTAAACTAATACCCACTTACTAATAAACGCTGTATAAGCTTTGAATAGTTATACAGTGTTTTGTTCACATCACACAAGTGACATTTTTAATTCGATAGAAGATGACAAAACACTGTGTAACTATTCAAAGCTTATACAGCGTTTATTAGTAAGGAGGTTTATCTTTAGTTTTGTTGTGAGCGGTAGGTATATTTGAGTTTATGGTTGTGACTTGATTGCACGTCGCATCATTTAATAAAATCGTCAGAGCACCTCTTCAATAAAGTCTTCGCTTGGTGGTGATTTGAGGTCAATTGAGGTGTTCCGGCTTTATTGAAGTCGGTTCTATTGGTATAGCTACAATTTACAAAAGTCCAATTAATAAAACCTCTGTATTGTATAACAGTTTAAAAAGTGAATTAATACTTTGACTTATATTGTCAATAATTTTATCTTGATATATTGGAATACATTGCAATTATATCAGAACGTTAGACGACTTAGAACTAAGACTACGCAACTATTGTCATTATTAGAGTCATCAGGATCAGAATTATTTGTATTTACTGAAACCGGTTTAAATGAGGGTATCCAAGACGTGGAATTTGTACCGAAGGGGTTTCAAATAGTGAGATGCGACAGGGCGGACGGTCGCAAGCAGGGTGTCCTTGTGGCGGCAGGACCGCGGTTTGAGTTGCGAAAGATATCTGTGCCTGGTGATATTGACATTGATAGACATAAGTTCGAATTATTATGTGTAGCTGTTTATGTTCAAAATCATTTTTTATTAGCTTGTTGTGTCATTTATATTCCGCCTCAGACCGAAGAGGAGGAATATTCATTATTGTTTAGCATTCTGGAAAACTTATGTGTCAAATATAAAGATAACTTGATTGTATTCGGGGATTTCAATATGTACTCGTGCAATAGTAGTGTAACAAATTATTATGAATATCTTATAGCATTTTGTGAATTCACTCAGTATAATAGTGTACCTAATTGCAACGATAGACAGTTAGACCTAGTGTTGAGCGCGCGCGGCGGCGTGTCTGTGGGTAAGGCGGACGAGGCCGTGCTGCCTGTGGACGCGTACCACCCACCGCTGGCCGTCAGCGTAGAGCGGAGTGCGCGCGCGCAGCCACCGCCCGCGCCGCCTGCCGCGCCTGCGCCTGCTGCGGCCCCCGCCTCGCAGAGTGTAAGTCATTCACTACACTCCTCTTGTAAGTGGAATTTTAATAAAGCAGATTTTTTACAAATGTACAAATTATTAGGTGAAGTAGACTGGGCCGAAATTTATTTTTTACATGACCCAAACTTGATTTTAGATTTATTTTATAGTAAGTTTTATGAAGTGTTAAACAAAACGGTTCCTTTAAAATCAAATTCAACGAGTAGCAATAGATATAATTATCCGGTATGGTACACGGCAGAAATTATAAAGAATATAAAAATTAAATATAAATTGCACAAAAAATTTAAATTAACTAAATTGCAGAGCGATTACAATGAATTTGCATCGTACAGAGCGAAGGTTAAAGCTGAAATTGAGTTGGCTCATGACCGGTACCGCGACCGTGTGCAAGCTCATCTGTCCTGTGATCCGAAGGCTTTTTGGGGTTATATTAAATATAAGAGAGTAAGTTCAAACCAGAAAAAGTTAATTAAAGACGGTCGGGTTCTTACTGATTTTGAATGTGCCAAAGAATTTGCAAATTTTTTTCAGTCAGTGTACAGTCTGGAGCCTCCTGTGCTGAGCGTGGCGACGGCGGGCGCGGGCGCGGGCAGCACGGCGGCGGGCGCGCGGGCGCACCTCGCGCGCCTGCGGTTCGCCGACGTGCGGCGCGCGCTCGCGCAACTGATGCCGAAGCGCTCAGCGGGGCCCGATGGTATTCCGGCCTTTATTTTTAAGGATTGCCGGACCGTATTGACGGAGCCGATGTTGCACTTGTTTAATGTTTGCATTGAGAGGGCGGAGTATCCCGACCGCTGGAAGCTGACTAGGGTAGTGCCTGTGCCCAAGGGTAAAGGAGGATCTACAGCCAGCGATTACAGACCTGTGGCGGTGCTATGTTGCCCGGCTAAAGTTTTTGAGTCTGCTATTCACAGCAGTCTATATCCACAAATAAGCGCTCTGTTGTCCGACGCACAGCACGGATTTCGTCCTGGGCGGGGGACAACAGGGAACTTACTAGAACTAATGACTCAAATTGTACCTACCGTGGACGCGGGACATCAGGTGGACGTTGCCTACTTTGATTTTCGTAAGGCTTTTGATACGGTTGATAATGACGTACTTTTAGCTAAACTGGCCAGCGTCGGCTGCTCGCCACACACTTTAGCATTTTTCGCCAGTTATTTACGTGACCGATGTCAGTTTGTTGACTGTGGGGGGGAGTTCTCCGAAATATATTTTACGAGATCAGGTGTCAATCAAGGCAGTAATCTAGGGCCATTACTGTTCATCATAACTGTTAACGATTTGCCGAATGTTGTTACTAAAGTAGTAAAACTATTATATGCCGACGATCTAAAATTAGCTCATCCGATACGACAAAAGGCGGATCATAAGGTTTTGCAGCAGGATATAGATAGGGTCGTACAGTGGAGCACCGAAAACAAATTACATTTCAATGTGGCTAAGTGTTCGGTGCTGTCGTTCACGCGCGCACGAAACCCTAGTCATCACCAATACCTAATGGAGGGAACGCCGCTGCAGCGGGTTACTGAGGTTAGGGACTTGGGAGTACACTTCACCTCTGACGTAAGCTTCAGTAAACATGTCACTACTGTGTGCAAAAAAGCGTATCGTAATTTGGGGTTGGTGTTACGTCTGACAAACAAGTTCACTAACATCGGGGCTGTAAGAACTTTATACGAAGCGCTTGTAAAAAGTCACTTGGAATGTAATTCTGTTGTATGGTCGCCACATGAAACAAAATACAAGTTAATGCTAGAGCGAATACAAAATAAATTTGTCAGGTACTTGTACTTGAAGATGTATGGGGTTTATCCTGGATATCCTTTGTTGTATCCGACTCTGTTTATGCTGGGTATGACGGGATATGATAAATTAGAAGTTCGCAGGGAGGTGGCTCTTGCCACCTACTTATTTAAACTGTTGCGAGGCAAAGTGCACAATCCTGCCGTTCTCGAGGCAGCGATTGTACTGTGTGTTCCGGATGAGTACACGCGGCGCCGGCGCCGGCCGCCGCTGCTGCTGGTGCCGCGCGCGCGCACCAATCTGCTGCAGCGAGCGCCGCTGACGCGTGCGCTGCAAGTGCTCAACACATTATCTATTCAGATTGATTTATTTTCATGTACACTGAGTGAATTCACAAGAGCCGCATTTTATTTTTTATCCTAGAGTCCAGTACCCAGAGTTTATTGTTTAAGTTTTTTTAAGTTTATATCGTGTTTTTATTTGTAATTAGTATTGTAATATAATTTTCAATAATCTATTGTATTAGGTCATCCTGTAATGATAGATATTAGTGTGACAATAAATAAATAAATAAAAAAACATATTCTAATTCGAGCTAGGTAGGTACCTACACGTATTTTTATTTCTCGTCCTTACTTACTACAGGTTCCATCTTTTACTTATTTAACATTATTTATTTCAACATTTTTTATGTCACCTATACATATAGTAGGTACTTATTAATATTGTTCCGAAAACTGCATCAAAATCGGTTCAGCCAAATGCAAGATGATCGCGGACAAACATACATATATACGGTTCAAACTCATAACCTTCTTTTTAAAGTTGGTTAATAATACCAAAACCTGCCCCTGAGTGTAACAAATACTTTTCTGAAAACTGCATCAAAACGTGTTTGCTTGCAAGGTTTGCCTTTATTGACTGGGCTAAGTAGGTAGGTAGGTTATGTATGATTAATACCTGCCTATGCGACTCGCGAATACTCGCGATGCGTACAGAGCTATTGTACATACAAAAAATATCAACATTTACCTAATCAATCCCATTTATAATAAAATAAACATTTATATTTTACTTACGTATGTGCCACTGAACAAATTATTCATTCAACCACCATACACCATAAACAAACACGTAGATACTTATATTACTTTTAGTATATAACCACGTATATTACCATTGAATTATTCCGGCAAAATATTCGACGGAAACATTCGATTGCGGCGTGCGAATCTTTCTCGCGTGGGGGGAACTTCTCCGGGAGCATCTCCCACCCGCACCGCCGTCTCGCTCGTGTGGCATGGGCCGGCGGGCGACGCATAGAGGGCGGCGGCGGCGGCGATCGACGATTGATGCAAAATACGATTTTTCAGCAAAAATAAAAATCTAAATTAAATTCATTTTGAATAATTCTAATTTAAAGAAACTTTCCCAGAAGTATTCCGGAATTATTCGGAATTTTTCAGAAGTTTTGCAACTATAGACTCCTGTATCGAAGTCTTGCCATTATGGCTGACGGAAATAAATAAATTACAAATTGTGCAGTGCGCTTCAAATTAATTTCTGCTTTTCTTAATAAAATACCACTATTTTGTATAATCGTCTGAGAAATGGCACTTACGTTTTGGCACTTTGAACTACCGTTTTCTTCCTTTCTTTTGTTTCTATGAGACGCCGTCGATTTGATTTGTTAATTATTGATGCACAACAATACACAATATAACGCAAACGATACTGCACAGTGCACACAAACTGGGGAGGCGGTGGCGGCGGGGGCCGGGCGCGATGCGCGGGCGACTGTCCCCCGTGCGTCGCGACAGGTCCTGCTGCGCCAGCCCGGCCGCTACTTGCTGGGCTGCGCTGTCGCTGTATGCATATTTACCGCGACAATTTCTAGATTAACCGGGACGACCGAGACAAAACTTTTGAACCGGTGACATGTCCCGGTATACCGGGACGGATGGCAACCCTAACCTAACTACACATAAGGTGATAAATCATACAGCTCCGACATATGTTCAAGAAAATTCTCACAAAAGAGCTATTTAAAGTACCACCTAACTACACATATAGGTGATAAACCAGTCAGCTGCGACATATTGTCAATGGAAGCTTGTTACTTGGACCACCGGCTTAGATTGATAATAATAAATATAATGCAGCGAACTCGCAACTTGGACACGTATACACTGAAATAAAAAACTCTCAAATTTGACCCCTTAATGTGGCTAAGAGTCGAAGAGAGAGCTAAGAGTTTCCTAAAGGTTTACCCCTTCCCCACTCCCGCCTACCCCGAAACCTCTCGATTTTATGCCTTTTACTGTCAAAATTATTAGAAAAACACTGACCATAGTCCAAAAACGTTGACTGTGGCTAAAGAGGGGGGGGGGGGGTTCCTAAAAAACCAACCTTGGGGGAGGTCTGCCCCTTCGCCCTCTCGCCTTCCACGAAGCCTCTCGATTTTATGCCTTTTACCATCAAAATTATTAGAAAAACACTGACCACAGTCCAAAAACTTTGGCCCCTTACTGTGGCTAAAGGGGGGGTTTCCTAAAAAAACCAACCTTGGGGGTGGGGTCTACCCCTCCCCCCTCCCCGCCCCCCTAGGGGGGTACTTATTTTAAGATATTTACCGAAGTTTTTGTGTCATTTAATGTATGTAAAACATAAATAAAATTTTATAATGTCAATAAGAAGAAGTTTTAATAAGATAATTATTAATTACAAAATGCAATTTTAGTTTAATTTGTGCCGATATTGAAACCTGCCTAGCAGCAAGGCTGTATTGTATAATGTACAATGCCAGGCCTATTCAATATTAACTATTAACTAAATATTTTCTCTGCATAAGAAGAATTAATGTAATAATAAGAACAAATCACCAATATTGTTAATTGTTACTATTATTATTACAATACAATTCTACCGACTCTTAGTAAAATATTTGAAAAAATTATTTTAAGACAGTTATTAGTGCATTTTAATTTAAACAAATTATTACATAATAATCAATACGGTTTTACTAAGGGTCGATCCACAACGGATGCTGGTATAGGTCTTCTTTGTAGTATATTTGAAGCTTGGGAGGGGTTACAGGATGCATTAGGTGTGTTTTGCGATCTCTCCAAGGCCTTTGATTGTGTTGAGCATGCTACATTGATCAGAAAATTGCACCACTATGGCATTCGGGACTCTGCACTCAAACTTTTGAGTTCTTACCTTAACAATAGAACTCAAAGGGTGGAGATAAATAGTAAAAAGTCCACTGGGACCAAAATAGAATTAGGTGTCCCACAGGGATCTATTTTGGGCCCGTTTCTTTTTCTCGTCTATATAAATGATTTACCTTATCTTGTTAAAGATAATGATAACGAGATAGTACTTTTTGCCGATGACACTTTACTAATTTTTAATGTGAAGCGACAGCAGTCAGACTACGACGAGGTAAATAGTGCTCTCTCAAAAATAGTACATTGGTTTAATGTTAATAACTTACTTTTAAATTCCAAAAAAACAAAATGTTTAAAGTTTACATTGCCCAATGTTAGGCAAGTTCAAACCAATATACTATTAAATGATGAGAAAATGAATCTTGTGGACACCACTGTATTTCTAGGTATAACACTAGATAGTAAATTACAGTGGGGTCCTCATATTGCTAATCTTGCAGATAGGCTCAGTTCTGCAGCATATGCAGTCAGAAAAATTAGAGAAATTTCTGACGAAGACACGGCGCGACTTGTTTACTTTAGTTACTTTCATAGTAGAATGTCTTACGGCATCCTTTTACGGGGAAGTGCCGCAGACATTAATACGATATTTGTGCTGCAGAAGCGAGCAATACGTTCAATTTACAAAATGTCCCCCTTTGAATCTCTGAGAGAAAAGTTTAAAGAAATAGGTATTCTGACCGTCGCTTCTCAATACATTTTGGATAATGTATTATATGTTAGAAAGAATATTAGTAATTTTAAAACTAAAAGCGACAATTACTGTAGAAACACTAGAAATAAGCACAAGCTAGATATACCGGTGATCAGACTAAGTAAAGTAAGTAAATCATTTAAAGGTCAATGTATACGCCTATACAATAGAATCCCAGAAAACGTTCAAAATCTTTCCATTAATAAATTTAAAAAAGTAGTTAAAGAACGTTTGTGTGCAAAAGCCTATTATAAGGTCAATGATTTTATTGACGATCGCACACCTTGGGAATAGGATGACCACCTGCAAGGCTACTTCTATGTATAATATGTATCTGACTTTTGTCAATATTATATAGACCTAAGTTTTCATATTGTAAACAACTTCATTTTTTTAAAAGAACAATTTTCCATCTTTTTGCTAAAAGATGGCCCCGTGCGAGTTTCTTACGCCGGTTCTTCTCGCCGGGTTAGTTCCCGAACCGGTGGTAGGCATCAAGTAGGGACAATTCTTTAAGCGTTACTTTGTAACCCATATAGAAATAAAACTTTTTTGATTTTGATTTTGATTTTTGATTATAGGTATTTTGTTAGATACCTACATAGGTAATCAACAAGAAAGAAATATTGTTAAAAGCTAAAATTAACTAAAATCTATTTTAAATATTTACAAACTATAAAATTAGGTAAATACTAAAAAAAAAACTACTCCCAGGGATCCTCTTTTTTCGCATAATTTTATTTGTCATAATTTCATTTGGTATACCTCACTTGGCATAATTTTATTACGCATAATGTTAATTTGGCATAATGGTTTTTTGGCATATCTACTACATCATTAGGCATAAATATCATTTAGACTAATATTTTTTGTCCTAATTTAATGAGGCATAACTCGTAAGGCATCATTTTTTTTGTCATAATAATAATTTGGCATAATTTTTTGGCATAAACTCGTTAGGCATAAATATGTCATAATAATTTCAAGGCATTCTGTCACAAGGCGCAAATATGCATAAAATGGAAGGAAATAATGAAAACACGGTTAAGGCAATTAAACGAAAATTTATGAAACATTAAAGGCAGTTATTATATGTTAGTTATTACATTATACATAGTGTAACATGTGTAATAGTAGGTTTAGTTGCGGTGGGGTGGCCCTTGGGCCACTCGCGCCCCTAGACACATGCCTAGTATGCCTTTAGGATAATCCGCCACTGGCGCCTGCAGTTACTTTAATGAAGCTCAAACTTAGTGTTTACTTTTGAAGCATGTTTTAATTCTTTATTGGGGTACTACACAATATGTAGTAAAACAAAATAACAATTGATTATTATCAATTTCAAAAGCGGACTTTAAAGAACATCGTGTATGTTGGAACTTTTCCAAAAGTGTAAAGGAACTTTGTCACTTTATCGCTTATGGTAGCCACTCTCGCTACGGTCTTCCGTATGACATACTGTTAAAACACAGTGTGTCTGCTTGTAAGTGAATGAAAAGCAAAAACTTGTTGTAAACTGTAAATTTAGAATTTTACATACCTACTTTTTGACTATGCGAATTTCAATGACCGTGACATTACAATAGGTTTGTGTGGTGCGTCCATGATACACACGATGGGGTTAAATTAACTATGGGACATCAAAGTTTAATTGACAATATAAAAGAGGTTCAAAGAAAAGCGGTCGCGATTTAAAGAAATTTAATCGAATTAGCATTTTGATTTCACGGCAGCAGCTTAATAGAAAGCAATTATCTTCATTCTCGTGGTGCTTTACTCTTAATTGGTTCTTTGGCTTTTGGCCATTGCAACGTGGTGCGTACCTATTCCTCCTATAATTTTCTTCTAATTTCATCGAGGATCTCAAAACAGCTTAAGTATGCCCCTAGGGCACCCCTGAGATCACATCAACAGGTTTTATTTGGTGGTTACAGCTGTTGATCCTGGAGTTACAACAGTGACAAGAGTTACAATGGTGGAAATATATGGTGGGGTGGCGTCCGTCGTAATTTGCTCTATGCGTTATACGAGTACACAGTATTTACAGTATCCCATTACAGCATAGTAGTGATGATGTTGTTGATGGTATCCCATTACTACATAGTAATGAGTTGTTGATGATGGAATTCCGTTGCTGTGTAAGAATGATGTCAAGTATGTACGTCATTACTACACACTAATGATGTTGTTGATGGTGGTATCCTGTCGCTACTTATTAATACACATTGAGTAGGTAGTGGCAAAAGCATAATGATTTTGATGGTGGTATCCTGTCACTACTTATTAATACACATTGAGTAGTGACAAAGGCATAGTATTATGTAGTTCATATTGGTATCCTATTGCTGTGCAGTGACGATGGCATGTAGGTATGTTTGTCGTTACTACATAGTAATGATGTTGCTGTTGACGGTACAACGCTATTACTTGCTGTTTGATACAAAGTCACGATGAGAAATGGTATTATTTTTGGGTTTCTATTGTCAAAGTTTCAATGACAGGTACCTAGTGATGATGATATAGTAACGGTCACATGTTTTGCGTTGCGTCAAAGAATTACGTTAACATCCTAAATTCTAATGTGTCATAATTTGATGCGGTTTTTAATGCGGTTGGTCTACGGCATAAAAGATATGCGATGAGTACTATGATCTGGATTGAAAAGATTCACCTTAGGTGTATATGAAATAATGGATTTAATTGGGTTTGAGCAATTGATCTTTCATTCGGTTACCGTAATATTCTACCTGGGGCTAGCCATTATGTGCGCGAGTAACAATCTGATAATAGATTGTCTAAATCAACCAAATACAGTCAGCTTTATGAATTGAAATATCCTTCAATTTGAATAGAGGGTTTGTCATGTAGCGTAATGTAAAATGTAAAAATGGTCAGGTTGGCCGAGCTAGGGTAAAGCTTTAATCTTGGTTTTAAGTTTGGTTACAGGATTACTCACGAGGTCGTGAGTCACGCAGGATGGCCGTGTCGAAGAGGTTAATATTTTGTTGCTGAATTAACAAGCAAGTCAATTGTAAATAAGTATGGGAACACTAGCGCCATGTTGTTTGGCGTTGATAGAGTCCGGTCTGGCAACTTGCGCGTTCGGTTTGGTGGGGGTGCTGATCGAGTTTTCCCTTCAAGGAACGATCACGGGACAGTAAGCTACCAACCGTCGTGGCGAGAGGTTCGCCTCGGGAACTATCGGTGTTCTTTTTAAAAAGTGATAGTGAAATAAGTGCAGAGTCGTTATTATTTTAATAGACAGTGAAAAGTAATTAAAACAGTGTGAAGTGCTTAGTTTTAGTACTATTCAGAATAAAGGTGAAGTCGTTACTTCACCACAACGAAACACCGTTGTGTTTCTTCTCTTTTCATTTTGTAACCAACATTACCCACGATACGCCCACAGTGTTAATTTGAGAGCCAGTACTTTAATATAGTACGATGTTTGAGGCATGTTCATCCTATGTCTTCTACATACATATAATCACCGCCTCTTTCCCGTAGGGGTAGGCAGAGACCACTTCTTTCCACTTGCTACGATCCTTACATACTTGTTTCGCTTCATCCACTTTCATACTTACCATCCATCTCTCACATTCAACGTAGCGAAGCGGCTCTCCATGGGCCACTTTTCGCCTTCGCGAGAGCGCGACGTGATGGGTGGCGAACCACATCGCCGTCATCTTGGATAATTAAATTATTTTTAATAATTATCCATTGCGTTCCCACGGATTTGCGGAGAGGATAGGAATAGGCAAAGGGAAGGATAGGTGGTGTGGAAAGGAAGATTGGTAAGTGAGAGTGGGAAATAGGAAATGTAGGATATTACCGCCCAGGAGGGCAAGGGATAGGACAGTAATAGCTAGGGAAGCCGGGGTCGTGTACACGTATACTATACCATAACTACCGGACAGGTAAGTTGGGATGAGTATCCCATGACATGATATTGGGCTTCTGGTACGTTAGTAATATATTGTATTCTTTGCTTCTGGTCAGGCTACACCGCCCCTCTACTAGCACAACAGTCAACAGATGTCCAATTCTCGTAATTAAAACTCAAATAACGAACAACATAAGTGCGAGTGTCACAGCATGAGCAGGAATTGGGCCTCTAGTTAAGATGCATTCGATAATTTCGACGGCGAACTTCGAAATCAAAAATATATGGGATTTGACATAAGTCTTCGTTATGTGACATGTCGCTTGCGATGCGTTATGTCAAATCCCATACATTTTGTTTTCGAACTTCGCCGTCGTAATTATCGAATGTATCTTGACTATAGAGGCCCTGTACTGCAATTCAAATAGTTTAATTAGAAAATCTGACGCCCAGAGGAGTTACAATTGCGTTGTCGGTCTGATAATCTTATTACGAGATACAAATTACTGATTATTTATTTATTTATTTTCTAATATTGTTGTTGTTTCAGTGACAAATTTAAAATATCGCAAGATGGGTATGGATGAATCGTGGGATGTATCTAGGACATCATAGTGCGGGGAGGAGAGAACATCGCGCAACATAAAGAAAAAGAAGACCTGCTGAACACGCATCCGGATGTTGTGGAAAAGCTGTAGGTAATAAAAAGATTTACAACTTTTGTATTAACACTTTTTTCACATAACCTAAAAATTTGTGTTGCTATGTGAAAAAAGTGTTAATACAAAAGTTGTAGATCTTTTTATTACCTACAACTTTGCCATTTGACTTTTTTCCATAGGACTTGTAGTTTTGCCGGAAATCGAGATAAACCGTTTTCTACCCTTAAAAACTCACCCCTTCACTTCCCAACTTTAAATCGCCCATAAATTATTTTTCCTTATATTTTTGTTATATTGTAAGTTCTAACGTGCACTTACCATCAACAATCCGTCGACAACAGCCAAATGTTTGTCATGTATGAGTTTCGACGTGTTTGTTCAGATTTTTCTTGTGCCGGAACTTCCATTGACAAAATGTCGCAGCTGAATGGTTTATCACCTATATGTGTAGTTAGGTGGTACTTTAAATAGATCTTTTGTGAGAATTTTCTTGAACATATGTCGGAGCTGTATGATTTATCACCTTATGTGTAGTTAGGTTAGGGTTGCCATCCGTCCCGGTATACCGGGACATGTCACCGGTTCGAAAGTTTTGTCCCGGTCGTCCCGGTTAATCTATAAAATGTCCCGGTAAATATGCATACAGCGACAGCGCAGCCCAGCAAGTAGCGGCCGGGCTGGCGCAGCAGGACCTGTCGCGACGCACGGGGGACAGTCGCCCGCGCGTCGCGTCGGTCGACCTGCGCGCGCCCGCGCCCGGCCCCCGCCGCCACCGCCTCCCCACATAAAGTGCACTGTGCAGTATCGCTTGCGTTATATTGTGTATTGTTGTGCATCAATAATTATCAAATCAAATCGACGTCCGATAGAAACAAAGGAAGGAAACGGTAGTTCAAAATGCCAAAACGTAAGTGCCATTTCTCAGACGATTATATAAAAGAGTGGTATTTAATTAAGAAGAAAAGCAGAAATGAATTCGAAGCGCACTGCACAATTTGTAATTTATTTATTTCCGTCAGCCATAGTGGCAAGACTTCGATACAGGACCATATTAAATCTAACGGACATATATCTAAGATATCGATAGCTTCTACTTCACGAGATATTTCATCATTAATGGTGAGAGAAAACACACCAGAAGATACTTTAGTGTGTGCAGCGGAATTAACAACGGCTTACAAAGTTATCAACACTAAATTGAACGCTGCCCTGTATCCTGATTCAAAAATTGCTGCGAAACAATCAACCGCGCGAACCAAAGCTACAAAAATAATAAAAAACATATTGGCACCACGCTCTGTTAAATATTAAACAAGAACTAGACAAAATTCCATTTTACGGAATTTTAACCGACGCAAGTAATCATAACGCTGAAAAGTTATTTTCCCTTCTTATTTAGCATTTGGCAGAAACCGATGGTTTGCAGCTGAAATTGATTAAATTGGATTCTTTGAAGAACGAAACATCAGAAACTATTGTTTTCTTTCTGCATAAATACAATAATAACTTAAATATTTCATTGAAAAAGTTAATCACGTACAGTGCTGATAATACTAACACATACCTATTTTGGAGGGCGAGAGAGGCAAGGGACGAACAACGTTTATTTCAAATTGATAACAAAGGAATTGGATGTCCTGCTCACATCGTACGTACGTACTTTCAATTGATGTCATTGGTACCCAAAATTTACAAGTATTTTTCAACACTGGACTAATAGTCGCGTCAATGAAGTCGTAAAACAGGCAATCTTAAAAAGTTCTCAGAAACAGCTCCGATTTGGATATTTTTTTATTTTGTTTCTTTATGTTACCTATTTAAAATCAGAAATATTTCAGAGGGGGGGAAATTATTATTTTTATTGTTTAAACAATAAAAATAATAATTTCCCCCTACATTACTATGTATATATATATAGTCATAGTGGACAGCAGCGCTATTAGTGAAAAGCATTCCAGTCTGCGGTCACCAACCCGTTCGCCAAGTGTGGTGACTACGGCAAAACCCCCCCTATGCAGCACAACCCAGATTTACGGCCCCCAGTTCCCGATCGCTGCGCTATTCCTGGCCACGGTAACGGCGCGGCGGGGGGTGCTAAGAATTCCCGGGCGACAGCAGGGTACCACCTCCGAAAATTAGACTTGGCTACGTATAACGGACGCTCTCTACGGCTGAACGAGCACGTTGCTGAGTTGGAAGTAGAGTTAAGTCGTATTAACTGGCACATTGTGGGGTTATCGGAGGTCCGAAGACAGGGTGAGGAGACGATAACTCTCGATTCCGGTCACTTGCTCTACTTCCGAGAAGGACATCAACCATCCCAAGGTGACGTCAGTTTTATAGTCCACAAATCGCTTAAAGGCAACATTGTAGAAATAGGTATACCTTGTATTGAAAATTACAAAAAAATACTATCTAAAGGTAATCCAAGTGTATGCCCCAACATCCGCACATCCTGACGACGAGGTCGAGGCCATGTACGAAGACATAGCGAAAGCCATGTCTGGTACTGATACATTCTACACTGTTGTCATGGACGATTTCAACGCTAAAGTGGGAGTACAAGAGAGTGGCGAGTTGAAAGTAGGTCCCTTTGGCTATGGGCACAGAAATCACAGGGGGCAAACGCTAGTAAACTTTCTCGAATCCAAAGGGCTTTTTCTGATGAATACCTTCTTCCAGAAAAAGCCCCATAGAAAGTGGACCTGGCGAAGCCCCGATAACGTGACGAGGAATGAGATTGACTTTATTGTTTCTGACAAGCGCCATATATTCAGAGATATCTCCGTGATTAACAGGTTTAATACCGGAAGTGATCACCGATTGGTAAGAGGCAGCCTGAGTATAAATGTCAGTGTAGAGCGAGCGCATTTAGTAAGGTCAACTCTCAGGCCTGCACGGCCCCAGGTCGAAGCTGGCTGCGAAAGCACACAATTTGAGCGTCAAGTTCTTAATCGGGAGATTAAAAAGCAAATTAGACGCGACACCCGCCGGGCGAATACCCAAGCCATCGAGCAAGCCATAGTGCGAAATAAGGGCTCAAAGGTATTCGCTAAGCCCAATAACTTCCGTTGTCACTTAACGAAACTCAATACACCACAAAGCACTACCGTCACTTCGAAGCCGGAGATCCTCGCTGAAGTCGAAAGGTTCTATGGGGAATTATATACCCAAAAAACAAGCCCACCCCAAACCCATCATGCAGATGACCCACGGGCCAGACTCACGCGCCTCCTTACAGATGAGCTTCCTGATGTCGACATGGGTGAGATTAGAATAGCTCTCAGTCAGCTTAATAATAACAAAGCACCGGGAGATGACGGAATAACCACAGAGCTGCTCAAGGCAGGAGGAACACCTCTCTTGACTGAGCTTGTCAAGCTCTTCAATTCCGTCATCCACACTGGCACTACCCCGGAAGCATGGAGCAGGAGCATAGCGGTTTTGTTTTTCAAAAAAGGCGATAACACGCGACTAGAAAACTACCGACCCATTTCACTTCTGAGTCACGTGTATAAGCTGTTCTCGAGAGTTATATCGAATCGTCTTGCCGACTTTCGAAAGTTTGACGACTTTCAGTCTCCGGAACAGGCCGGGTTTCGCAAAGGCTACAGCACTGTTGATCACATACACACACTAAGGCAAATTATACAGAAGACCGGAGAGTATAATCAGCCTCTCTGCCTAGCGTATGTGGACTATGAAAAAGCCTTTTATACCGTCGAGACCTGGTCTGTGCTGGAATCCATGCAGAGATGTCTCGTCGACTGTCGATATTCAGATACAGATATCTCAACACCTCGTGTTGAGATATCTGTACAAGGCCGCAACAATGACCGTCCAAGTACAAGAACAGAGTACAAAACCAATCCAATTGCGTCGAGGAGTAAGACAGGGAGATGTTATCACTTCAAAACTGTTTAATTAATAACGCATTGGAGGACGTTTTCAAGACGCTTGATTGGAACGGACGGGGACTGAACATAAACGGCCAGTACATCTCACACTTGAGATTCGCAGATGACATAGTCATTATGTCAGACTCTCTGCAGGACCTGGAAGAGATGCTGAACAGATATGTTATTGATTGTACTGTAGGTTCTTGGTGGAAATTCATGTTTCACAGTAATAATACACAATACTTCTTGCACTCCACTTTAATAAGTATTTTACATTAATTTTAATATATTACACGACCGGTTTCGACAACGTACACCTGATGATGACGTTGTCGAAACCGGTCGTGTAATATATTAAAATTAATGTAAAATACTTATTAAAGTGGAAATAGTGCAAGAAGTATTGTGTATTATTACTGTGAGATGCTGAACAGCCTAAGCGATTCTCCAAAAAACCTGAACAAAACTAAAATCATGTATAATGAACACGTTCTCCCGATACATGTCGTCGTAAATGGCGCTAGTCTCGAAGTTGCGCAAGAATACGTATATCTTGGTCAAACTATTCAACTCGGGCGGCACAACTTTGAGAAGGAGGCGAGTAGAAGAATACGCTTGGGCTGGGCTGCATTCGGGAAGCTCCGGGACATCTTTGTATCGTCAACGATACAAAGATGATCGTTATATTAAAATTAATGTAAAATACTTATTAAAGTGGAGTGCAAGAAGTATTGTGTATTATTACTGTGAAACATGAATTTCCACCAAGAACCTACAGTACAATCAATAACATATCTGTTCAGCATCTCTTCCAGGTCCTGCAGAGAGTCTGACATAATGACTATGTCATCTGCGAATCTCAAGTGTGAGATGTACTGGCCGTTTATGTTCAGTCCCACAATCCCTTAAGACCAGGGTCTTTGATCAATGCGTTCTACCGGTAATGACATACGGAGCCGAAACCTGGACACTGACCGTAGGCTTGGTTCATAAGCTTAAGGTTGCTCAGCGTGCGATGGAAAGAGCAATGTTAAGTGTATCTCTGGTAGATAAAAATACGTAACGACGTTATTCACCAGAGAACTAAAGTCACCGACATTGCCCAACGAATTAGTACGCTGAAGTGGAAGTAGGCCGGCCATATCTGCAGACGGACAGACAATTGATGGAGCAGACAAGTATTAAAGTGGAGACCACGCTTAGGCAAACGTAGTGTAGGACGTCCTGCGGCACGATGGATCGACGCTTTAAAGAAGGTGGCTGGCAGCGGATGGATGAGGGCTGCCCAAGATCGGGATGGTTAGCGCTCATTGGGGGAGGCCTACGTTCAGCAGTGGACGGCAATAGGCTGATGATGATGAAAATATACGTAATTGATTTTTATTTATTAGCTCGGATATTAAATTACATGGAAATTGGAGCAGATTTTTAATATTATTCATACAAATTTCCAACCCTTATTTTTCACCCTCAAAAGGTGAATTTTAATAAACCTTGAAAGAGATGTTTATTTAAATTTATTTAAGATCATGAATCTCAATTTTCATCGAAATCGGTGCAGATTTAAAGATGTTTCATTCAAATTTTCCCTTCTTAGTGCGCGTCTACATTGTAAATTTATTGTTGTAAACTTTATTGACGCAGCTATAAAGCACGTAATCGCCTTCAAGTAGACACGGTTGAAAGTATAATACAGTGCAAATTTAATTTTAATATGACATGTTCATACGTACATAGTATGTACGTACTACATACATATAATCAGGCCTCTTTCCCGTAGGGGTAGGCAGTGTACGATAGTACGTAAGAGATAAATGAAACTCTGAATACTTTAGACTGATTATATTCAGGTTTTACAAATATTAAAATAATACTATGTAAAAAAGGCAAATTAAAAATGTGAGTGTCCACGAGTAGGGTTGTGGGCGTAGTGCACAGACTACTCAGAAGAACTGGCGTACTGGGATCGCGTCGGGTATCACCGCGAACGTTCTCGTGCGTGTGAGTAGGACGGAGGAGCGCCGTCGTGCGTGCTCGTATAGGTACTCGCATATGTTCGGAGCTAACGCGCGAACAGGCAGAGACCACTTCTTTCCACTTGCTACGATCCTTACATACTTACATGTTCAGAATTTCATAAATATGTTATGGGTAAACCGGACCTGCTGAATAAGGTTAAAAAATCCGAAAAATATAATAAAAATTAATATTTCATTTAGAAAATTTAATTTCATATTTCATTTTTGTAAGCTATTTTTTTAAGAAAATGAAAGTTCCTAATAAAGTTATTGGTAACAAATATCACTTTTTTCATTTACTAGTATTATTTTAGTTATTCACTGTTAATGTCCCGGTCAGTACATAGGATGTTATAGCGACCCTAAGTTAGGTGGTAGTTTAAATAGCTCTTTTGTGAGAATTTCTTTGAACATATGTCACAACTGTATAGTTAATCACCTCTATGTGTAGTTAGGTGGGTGTTTAAATGGGCCTTTGTTGCGAATTTACTTGAACATATGTCGCAGCATGGGTATCCTCTGTTTGTGTAATTAGGTGGGTGTTTATACTGCTCTTATATGAAAATTTCTTTGAACATAATATTATGTCGCAGCTGAATGGTTTATCATCTTCATGTGTAGTTAGGTGGTAGTTCAAATTGCTCTTTGTGAGAATTTCTTTGAACATATGTCGCAGCCGTATGGTTTATGACCATTTATGTGTAGTTAGGTGTCTCTTTAAAATGCGCTTTTGTGAGAATTTCTTTGAACATATGTCGCAGCCGTATGGTTTATCACCTGTATGTGTAAGTAGGTGGCGCCCTAAACTGCACTTATATGAAAATTTCTTGGAACATATGTCGCAACTAAATGGCTTATCACCTGTATGTGTAGTTAGGTGGTAGTTCAAATAGCTCTTTTGTGAGAATTTTTTTGAACATACGTCGCAGCTGTGGGGTTTATCACCTGTATGTATCATTAGGTGGGTCTTAAAGTTGCTCTTTTGTGAGAATTTCTTTGAACAAATGTCGCAGCTGTATGGTTTATCATCTGTATGTGTAAGTAGGTGGCGGGTTACATCGAATTTTTGTGAGAATTTCTTTGAACATATTTCGCAGCTAAATGGCTTATCAGCTGTATGTGTAGCTAGGTGGCGGTTTAAACATCCTTTTTGTGAGAATTTCTTTGAACATAGGTCACAGCTATATGGTTTATCACCTATATGTATCATTAGGTGACTCTTAAAGTTGCTCTTTTGTGAGAATTTCTTTGAACAAATGTGGCAGCTGTATGGTTTATCATCTCTATGTGTAATTAGGTGGCGGTTTACATCGCATTTTTGTGAGAATTTCTTTGAACATATTTCGCAGCTATATGGTTTATCACCTGTATGTGTAGTTAGGTGGTACTTTAAACTCATCCTATATGAGAATTTCTTTGAACATATTTCGCAGCTGTGTGGTTTAACACCTAAATGTAAAGTTAGGTGGTAGTTCAAATTGCTCTTTTGTGAGAATTTCTTTGAACATATATCGCAGCTGAATGGTTTATCACCCGCATGAGTCCTGATGTGTAGTAGTAATTGGCTTTTGTACGAGAACTTCTTCAAACAAACATCACAGCTGAGCGGTTTCTTGTAACATCCGGACTGAGCTTCATCGGCATGGTCTCGCCCCTCGCAGTTATTTGTGTTGTCTTGCTCGTTGTCTCGTTCGATACCTAAATAAAGACAACATTAAGACAATGTATACATCTATACTAATATACTGGGCTATTATTACTCCGTTTCGAGAGATACAGAGCGTTTTTGTATCCACATCAAAAAAAACTATACTTAAACTATACTTAACGTTTTCCTTTTTAACAATAAAAATAAATAAATAATCGACAAGGCTGACTTCAAAGAGTGGATTAAAGTTAAACAAAATTGTTTTGTATATTATAAATCGCATTATTTATTAGCTAATATATAATAAAGGAAATACAGATGTACATTTTGCCGCAATTAAAAGTAGCCTATGTCGTCCTCCGTGATATAATATATAATGAAGAATGTCAATGAGTTTACAAAATCGCTTAAAACGATTGTTCCAGTAGAGCTTGTATCTATACAAATACACACACACACATAACATTTTCGATAGTTGCGTTTGTAGCAATTTAGGAATTCGACTCTTATATCGGTATTGGTCGAAAAGTCAATTATAGTAAAAAATATATTTTCACGATATTAAGGAAAGAGTAACCAATGTATAAATGCATTTTGAGTCGTATCCAACCAGGGGTTTCCTGGTATTTGGCTACTATATAAAACATGGTCCTATCAAGTCCACAACCATTCTAATGTCTAAAAAATCTTTAGTAAAGTTAATTTAATAATTGTGGCCAACTTGTCCGACAAAAATCATGCTGCGTATGGAGCCTGAACCACCCCGAAAATGTCGATATGACGTCATTATGTCTCCCCGTACATACAATTTTGTTCAATCTACATCGGAATTCTAATATTGACATCCAAAAATGCACGCCCTAATCATGCACTTAATCGCGAGGCAAGGGGTACGGTAAATAATAAGTCCTAGGTAATATTCACCGTACCCCTCTCCTTGGCAATTAAACTAACAAACTTTGACTTAATTTATAAAAAAAGAAAAAAACATTTACTACATGTATCATACCTTTAACTCCTATCTCCTCCCGTTCCTTTTGTATTATTTCCACATTTTCTATGCTTCGTTCTGAACACTGTACCTCCGTCCTGTCCAGACATTGTGTTGTGTGACTCCGTAGTGTGTATTTGTCAATAATACTTTGACTAAGCTTCACTATGTTCAACTTAAGCACCTTTGTCTTGTAACAAGTATCATTTTCGTTCACATTGGATAATTCCTCTTCACTTGCCATATTATTAATTGATAGATCATCCACTGAACCCGTGCATAAAGGTTGTTCCTCTGCCTCATATTCATTTGTGTTTTCTAGAACTTCTTCTTGTTCAATGCCTAAAACATATAACTAGTTAATCTTATAAGCGATAAATTTGTACAGACTAGGCCAAACTGACCCGTCCGAGGAACTGGTTTTTTAATTTTTTGTATCTATGGACGCTTCACACCACGTCAATCAGGCTCCATGCTAAGTATCTGAAGAACTTGTGTTACAGGTACCAGACAACGGGAAGTATATTTAATAACTTTATACTATACATATTATATTTAAGATTTTTATTATAATATACACATATTTAATACACATCCATAACCCAGGAACACGGAAAAACCTTTTGTTCCTTCGGCGGGATTCGAAACCGCGAGGCCGCAACCCCGGCTTGAGCACCAACGCGCTGAACCACTGAGCCACAGAGGTTATCTTACTGGTTGAGCCTAAAATGAGATTTTTACCTCCTATTATGTTTAAATAATACCCGGTTTATAGAAATTACTTTATTGTGCTAGGTAGCAAAATTACAAGTGATTTTCATGTTATATTTTTGTACCCACTTGATTTATCTTTTATATTAAAAAGTTAAACAAATGTACCCACTAATTAATACATAACATACCTTCCCCCCTTCTTATTAACAATTCAAACTAACCATCTATCATAATCAACTCTAGTTCAAATAATTAATTAAAATTCAAAAATTATGTAATCAAGAAAACATGCACACTCTAAAACATGTAATTAGTATCTTGTCTGGAAGGCGTAGGTCTGGAATATGGAACTTTGGAATGTACATTTATCTTATTCCTGATCTTTCCTCCTGCCATGCTTATTTCACTTGACCTTGGTATTCCTAACATCTGTTCCCAACATTCTGCACTTGGAATTTCAATAATATCATCATATTCTGTGTGTTCTCCATTACTTATCTCAGCTGGTTCTATTGCTTCATTTTCTAATTCCTCTGTGACGTCATTCTGTATATTTCTAGCATTTACTTCACTCTCATCTATACTGCCATTATTTTTTAACTTTACAATCTGATCAATATGACGCCTAACTATAGCTCCGTCATCAGTTTGTACTCTATAGTTAGATCGACCTTCCTTGTTGATAATTTGACCTGGTAACCACTTACACCCATTTTGATTATAGTTTCTATACATCACCTTTTCTCCTATATTAGTTTCCCTATTTTTCCTTTGACCCATATTAACTATTTGACTTTCCATTTTCTTGTGTTGTAAATAATCCGGATGTAGATTGTCAATAACAGTACGAAGACGTCTATTTAACAGTAATTCAGCTGGGCTTTTGTTTGTGCTAGTGCATGGTGTAACCCTTAGGCCAAGCAACATATTTGGAACCTTTACATCCCAAGATCCTTCAATTTTCTTTAATTTATTTTTAACAGTTTGCACCATACGTTCCGCTAGCCCATTTGTAGCAGGGTGGTATAGTGCCGTTGTGACATGTCTTATCTTATTCGCATTCAAAAATATTTCCATTTCATTGGACACAAATGCAGTTCCATTATCAGAAACAATTGTCTCACACAGGCCATGTGTAGCGAATAACATTCTCAAATGACGAATCACTGTGCTCGATGTTGTGTTATTTACTATAAATACTTCCGGCCATCTTGAATAAGCATCAACAACAATTAAGAAGGTTTTGTTTAAAAATGGCCCAGCAAAATCCATGTGAATTCTGGACCATGGCCTTGTAGGTAATACCCATTCATAATTTGATTTAGCAGGCATTTGCCTATTTTCAAGGCACTTCCTACAATTACTGACTAAATTAATTATGTCGTTATCTAAATGTGGCCACCAGACGTAACTTCTAGCTAATGATTTGGTATGAACAATCCCATTATGTGTAGTATGCAACATGTTTAAGATGGCTTGCCTTAAAGAAGACGGTATCACGACTCGACAGCCTAGTAATATGCAACCATCCTGTAGAGACAGCTTAGACCTATGTAGCCAATATGTATGCAAATTCGTATCAGTGACTTTATTTGGCCATCCACATCTAAGATAGCGAACAATACGTGAAAGTATTTGATCCTTCTCAGTTTCCATAGCAATTTCTTTTGCAGTATAAGGAAAATCCTCTGTTTTATCTGCCATTAACAGTATCTCGTACATAGGCTGTTCTTCTTGGTCTGAGACAGGTAGAGGCCAACGACTTAAACTGTCTGCATTACCAATCTGTGAACCTGGCCGATATACTATGTCATAATCATGTGATGTCAACGCTATAGCAATGCGAATTAGCCTTGGTGATAAAATAACTGGCATAGGCTTTTTTGGATTAAAAATTCCAAGCAAAGGTTTGTGATCAGTTACTACTGTGAAATATCTTCCTGCTAAATAATTGTGAAATTTTTGTATTCCAAACATAATTGCTGTAGCTTCCTTGTCCAACTGTGAGTACCTACGTTCATGAGTATGTAATGTTCTGGAACTCATTGCAACTGGTCTCTCCTGTCCATCATCCATTATGTGAGACAATACTGCCCCAACACCATATTCAGAACTATCACATACCAGAATCAAAGATCTGTTCAGGTCATAATGGACCAAGGTAGCGTCAAATGTCAACAAACGTTTTGCAGTATCAAAAGAATCTTGTTCACATTTAGTCCATTTCCATTTATGAGACTTGTCTAGCAATCTATGCAAAGGTTCAAGTACTGTTGCCTTGTGAGGTATAAACCTCTCGTAAAAATTATATAATCCCAAGAAAGCCTGTAGCTCTTGTACATTTTTTGGCTCTGGTGTTTTAACGATAGCCTCAATCTTACTTGGAGCTGGGTGAATACCATCTTTATTGATGACAAATCCTAAAAATTCAACCTGTTCTTGGGCAAACTTACACTTGTTCTTATTAAGACGCAATCCGGCTTTTTGTATTCGGTATAGTACTTCCTCAAGACGCTGCTGCATAACCAGCATTGTACAACCGCTAATAATAATGTCATCAATGAGCACTGCTACTCCTGATATTCCAGCCAGTAAGGAAGTCATTAATCTCTGGAATATGCCAGGACAAGCTTTTACCCCAAATGGTAGTCGGTGAACTGTATACAGTCCCTTGCAAGTATTTAAAGTTAACAATTTGGCCGTTGATTCACTAACTTTCACTTGCGTGTATGCGCGATCCAGATCCAATGTTGTAAAAAATTGTGCACCTGCTACCGTAGCAAATACCTCATTGGCGGTCGGCATTGGATAGGTGTCAGATTCAGTAGCTTGATTAACTGTACTGCGATAGTCTCCACAGAGCCGGATTTCTCCTGATTTCTTTCGAATAGGCACCACAAGTGTTGCCCATTCAGAATACGAGACTGGTTTAAGAACTCCTTCTGAAACCAGACGGTCAATTTCCTTTTCTACATCAGCTTTAATTGCATATGGAACAGGACGGGCTTTTAAAAACCTAGGTGAAGCATTGGACATCAAATGTATATTAACTGGTTCCCCACGAAAAGTACCAAGTCCGTCTTGAAAAACATCCCCATATTTTGATATAATATTCTCTATTTGTATCAGTTTACCCATAGAAACATTATTAATATTCATTGTAATTTGTAATGGACGTAACCAGTCACGTCCCAAGAGGTTAGGTCCCCGTCCTTTAGCTATGATTATGCTTAAATTTTGTGTTACGTCTCCATATTGCACCTTAATTATTGCTTGACCTAACAATATTACAGGTGTATCTGTCCAAGTCCGTAAAGACAATGATGATGAGTTGAGTACAAGGTGCTGACGATGAGATTGTATTATTCTCCATGTATGTTCATTAATCAATGAAAAACTTGCACCGGTGTCTAACTGGAACTCCACCGGAATACCTTCCAGTAAAAGATGAACTACAAATGGTGGTGTTTTGCCTTCATTTTTAAAATTGTATATACCATTTAAATAAAAATTGTTTTCATCTTCTGTAAAGTTAATATTCCTCCTTATAGATTTTTTCTTCAGTATACAGACCTTTTCAATATGACCAGTTTTCTTGCAATATCTACATTGAGCATTAATGAAACGACATTCTCCCCCATGTCTATCTCCACACCGGTAGCAAAAGCTCTTGTTTAACTTTGGTTGTACAGCATTAACATCCATAGGCTCAGGTCTATCTTGTACTTTGTCATTCGTTGACCGGTTCAAATTTGATCTAATTTCATCGCCCATGCATGACTGTATCATTCGACAGTCTTTTCCAGCACTCTCAGATGACAACATAGCATCAATAACATCTTGATAACTCAAATTATCCCGTTTTAAAAGTTCATACTGCAAGCGTTGATCTTTCATACCACATACAAGTCTGTCACGCAACATGCGCTCCAGTTCTTTAAAATTACATGAAGAACTGATTTTACGCAACTGTGCAATGTACTCGGTTACTGTCTCATTTGTATTCTGATTACGAGTATAGAATTTATATGACATAGAAATTTCATTTAGTTTTGGGCTATAATGTTTTGTCAAAATTTCCTCAATTTCCATAAAAGTCACTTCACTCGCTTTTCTTGGCGTAATTAATGCCAAGAATGTCTCGAAAACTTCTGCTCCACATACAGTAAAGAAGTTTGCCCTTTTTGCACCCTCCAAAAGTATGCCATTTGCTTCGAAACAAAATTTTAACCTATCCATATAATTGACCCATATGTCTGTTTTTGGATTAAATTCACTGAATTTCACTGATTTATGATCCATTTTCTCCAAATTTACACTTCGTCGCCACTATTATGTTTAAATAATACCCGGTTTATAGAAATTACTTTATTGTGCTAGGTAGCAAAATTACAAGTGATTTTCATGTTATATTTTTGTACCCACTTGATTTATCTTTTATATTAAAAAGTTAAACAAATGTACCCACTAATTAATACATAACACCTCCCTTTGGCGAATTGGCTACCTTTCACTGGACATCTATACTGCCATGCTAAGCGCAAAACCGGTATCTCAAAAAATATTTTTTTATGTTATGTTTAGCTAAAAAAAATTCGCATTCAATGAACTAAGCACCATAGCAATATCTTATTTAAATCATTAAAAAAAATCCCTAAGAATAAATAACTAAGAGAATTAAAGAATACTAGATAAATATTACAATACTTCTACAATTTACAGCTTTTAGCCCTTAGCATGGCAGTATAATAATATTATAAATACATAAGTGTGTCTGTCTGTCACCTCTTCACGCTTTAACCGCTGAACCGATTTTTGAAATTGAAATTTAGTTAGACATACTTTGGATCCCGGGAAAGGACATAGGATATGTTTTATCCCAAAAAAGTACAGTATTCCCACGGGATAATGTATTTACACGGGCAAAGCCACGGGCAAAAACTAGTACTGTATACATCAAACATAACTTATGCAGCAAGTTATGGTTGATGTATACAGGTAAAGTAAAGTAAGTAAAGTAAGGTGTATACTAAGTCACAAGAAGGCATATTGCAACATGAATAGTTTTGTGCTTGTTAGTGCATCTGCCTCAAGAGGACACATGAGTAGCCTGTCTCAATATCAGGTTACTTAACACGCAACTTACCATCATCACTGGGGGGTTCAGGCTTCACATCTGGCTCTTGTTTGATGAATGAAACAGGTGGTGGCAAAATCAGTGTAGAATTGATGGTAATTGACAAATCTAACAAGGATTCAAACTTTTCGAACACAGGGTTAAACTAAAAACAATGACATGAATATTATCAAAAAAACACATTATTGCCATATACAATCATTTTAACTTTTACAATTTACTAATGAAATTAAGTCGTTTATTATAAACAATAATATATATAAAATACCTTATTCTGGCAGACATCTCCAATGAGACCTCGTGTCTGTACAGCCAACTGCTGCAGCCGGTGACACTGATGTAGTCTTGTGTGGCAAATGTAACACATCCAGCAATCATCATCTTCAATCTATTGAAATGGACACTAGATGAAATAGACGGTACCAAAGAGCCTAAAGCACTAGCTCATTGGGGATACTCTAATTAACAACATTGAACATAGCACTACTTAATTTAATAAGTATTTCTGTTTTTGTAGGTTATAAATGAAACAAAATGAATCATTGCTAAATTATGAGAACTTTAGGTATATATTGATTACCTATCAAATTATGTTCCAATATAAGAAAACAATTAAAAGTAAAATGTCATGTTGTTCACAAACTCGTAGGAGTTGTTCACTTTTTGCCTCTACGAACCTTGATGTTTGCGAGTTTCTCATATAGCTGCTGAAGATTTGTATTATAAATATTAATAGTTCTTCTAGTTACTGACAAACATAGAGTGCAACAAGCCTCCTTTCGCATTGTAAAATGTTTATTTGTATTGTTCATTGATGAAGCCGAAAGGGATTAGGGAATGCTGCACATACTACTTCTTCTTCTTATTATTTTTTTGTTTAAATGGCGTCATCTTTAATCCATTTGCCAGTGTCAAGATAAAAGGTGATAAAATATTCGTTCAAATTTTTATCACCTTATTTCTAAATCGTCAAGTTCAAAGTCTAATTAAATAGTCAGGATATTAAATCAGTTAAGTCAGTCGATTCAATAAAGTGGTAGACGCATAATTAACTGAAACTTACTAGAGAGTTTTGGCGGTAACCCGAAATAGCACGCATTTTGTAGTTTTATCACTTGTTCACACTTGGGAGTTGTGCACGTCAACGAATATCCAATGGTTATTATTCTGGTAGAATAATAACATATTATTATTCCTTTGTTTTGTAACCGCCAGACAAAATCTTTAATAAAATAAATAATATAATTAGATTTGAAATTAATATAGGTACAGTCTGTCAAGAGTAGAAAATAATAGGGTCGCCACCATCGACCGTCGGGCACACCATTTCCGGTGTACTATAAAATATTTTGATACTTGGATTAAATGCAGGTTTAAAAATACTCTATCCATTAATTATTATTTAAGTATATTATTCTATTTGCATTTGCAATTTTTATTATACTCTGTTACAACTTAAGGTAATAAATACCGTACAAAAATTCATCAAGTAGTTGATGCGTAAAAGAGTCACAAACGCCATCCATCCATCCACCTATCACAAACTTTCACATTGTCCCAAGATTACTTCTAGCTGCGATTTTATTCGCTAACAGGGTAATTTAATATAAATCATAAACAACAAATCCTAATAATTTATTTTATAAAAGAAAATTTTCATCTAGGTATTCTACTCCCATGTTTTCATGGCCACAGCCGGCGCACAGTGTTCTATTTGACTCAAAAAATTTCCCTATGCTGTTTATTGTATAAATCGATGAAGAAATGCATTTTAAATGCAAGAGTAAAACACCCACGTGTCTATTTCAAATACTTTTTTTTATAAAAAATAATTTAGGTTTCGTGACCTCGACGTAAAAAAAAGACTTAATAAATTCTGTAAGCGTGTCTGATCAATATATATTTTTTTGATTAATATGGTTTAATGAAGGACCTTTAGGCGCATATTTTCCATGTTTTATTTTTTGAAGATCACTTCTGGTTACCGAGTTATTAATTTTTATTCAGTTTTTTGTTTTTATTTTTTTTCTCCCAAATAACTCAAAAGTGCGACTTGTGACTGACACTGAAAGATTGACCTTTAATGCGTCTATCACTGATAAAAAAATCAAGTTGCACTATGGAAGCGTTTGGGAGTTAGAATAAAGGTCAAATGGTACATTTTAGGGTTACCACTAAGGTCAAAAAGTAGGCGATCGGACTTTTTTTTATTGTATAAACGTATAGTATTCTTAAATATGAGTAATTTCTCAGAAGAAATAGTATATCAAAAGTCAATATTTTCAAAGGTTTGTATATTATGTCACAGTAAAATTGTAAAATAACTCATGAGATTGTAAAAAATATGTCTACAGATTTATTACCATAGTCATAATTGTAAATCATATACAATTTTGTAGTTAAAGAAAAAATTTCATCAATTTGAGCAAAAATGAAAGGTCAAGTTGAATGACACCCCTAACACAATATTTTGAAATTCGATTACTCGTAAACGCTTCCATAGTGCAATTTGATTTTTTTATCAATGATAGACGCATTAAAGGTCAATCTTTCAGTGTCAGTCACAAGTCGCACTTTTGAGTTTTTTGGGAGAAAAAAAATAAAAACAAAAAACTGAATAAAAATTAATAACTCGGTAACCAGAAGTGATCTTCAAAAAATAAAACATGGAAAATATGCGCCTAAAGGTCCTTCATTAAACCATATTAATCAAAAAAATATATATTGATCAGACACGCTTACAGAATTTATTAAGTCTTTTTTTTACGTCGAGGTCACGAAACATAAATTATTTTTTATAAAAAAAAGTATTTGAAATAGACACGTGGGTGTTTTACTCTTGCATTTAAAATGCATATCTTCATCGATTTATGCAATAAACAGCATAGGGAAATTTTTTGAGTCAAATAGAACACTGTGCGGCGCGGCGGTCTCAAAATCAATTCCGTCATAATTATAAATCCTTTCGCTCTATGTTTGCTTCTTCGAACTCAGCAACAGAGGTAGTGCCTCTGCTACCCTTTAAATTAATTACTACTTGCTCTATGTCGTGGTAAAGCGTTAATTGTCACTGATATTATATATCGTGATGTAGGGAATAATAATAAATTGTGATTAATAAACACACTATTTAGCGGAACACAAACAAAAGGTCCATAATTAAAAAAATATGGTTTTATTTTAAAATCTACTAACCTACTACACCTCTTTTGTTATTTAAAGTTTCATTTGTTTTAATTAAAATGAGATCACATTAAGAACAAATTTTGCGAGTAAAGGCTATTTGTGAAAAATTGTACATTTTTGAACTTTTTATGTAACCGGGAAAAGTGGAAATTAATATTAAAATAACAATTAATTAAATTACAAAAATGGTGATTAATATCGCGTATTTCCTCCATGTGCTCTTATTAAAGTTTCTACCAACTTTCTAGGCATACTGAGAATGATGTTATCGATGGTCTCCTGGGATAGTCTCCGCCATTCCTCAACTACGGAGATTAGCAGTTCACCCACGTTGACAGGAGCTGGAATTCTGGACTTAATTTTTCTTTTCAGCAAGTCCTAAACGTGCTCTTTTGGGTTCATATCCGGTGATCTCGCCGGCCACTCCATAACAGTGATATTCATATTGTGACGGTATTGACGCGGTATGGATAGGTAAACGGTAATACGTCAAGTCGCCACTCTGGGATCGAGAATGTTTATAATTCTCGCCGGTAAATACGATACACAATACGACAAAATTACCAAAAGAAGCAAAGCGTTAGCACTCACCAGGTCAGATGTAGACGCCGCTAAGCGGATTAGAAGGAACCTCTCCGGTAATGTCGAATTGTCCAATTTTCTTGTTTCTTCTTTAGATACTGCAGCCGGCCGGCGCTTTGATTAGTATTATGAAGGATTCTAAGACTCCACACGCGATAAATCGGTAAATTCGGTAATTTTAGGCCGCGCGGCGTCCGCCGCGCGCGCTCGGTTCGTTGGCCCTTTTTCGACTGCAGGTGGCGCCAGAGTCGCCCGGCTATGTGCCACGCGATGCGATTGGACATTCTGTCAGCATTGTGTACCAATCGGAAGCGACAAATTGACGCCCGGTAATTTCAAACGTTACAATAATATTTAAAGCGATAGAAACGGAACATTCCGCCCACCAAAATACCAATGGGATTTTCCTAAATTAATGAAAAGAAACGATAATTAAAGTAGGAATTACTTACGATACTAAACTTAAAACTACATAATCTTTAAGAAGTTAATTAATAACGGTTATTCTAATGGAAGAGGACATAATTTGACCAAAGGTCGCTTAAATAAATGATCCTTAAACGTTAGTATAGTTGCCACTCGAACTACTCCATCCGGGCCAGGATGTAAGGAAACTACTCGTCCTAGCGGCCAGTGGAGAGGAGGTCGATTATTGTCTTTAATAAGCACGATAGAATTTACGGTTAACGGTTTCGAATCCTTGGTCCATTTTGCCCGCTGAGTTAGTGCATGTAAGTACTCGTGTTTCCAACGTTTCCAAAACTGCTGTTGAAATGATTGAATTAGTTGCCAACGGTTTAATCGGCTAATTCTAACGTCCTTGTAGTCTGGATCTGGAACCGCGGTCAAAGGTTCTAATGTTAGAAAATGACCAGGGGTCAAAACGTTCAAATCGTTAGGGTCGGAGCTTAATGGACACAAGGGTCTTGAATTTAAAATCGATTCGATTTGTGTGAAAAGAGTGGCAAGCTCTTCAAACGTTAGCGTCTGATCGCCAACAATACGGTACAAATGAGATTTTGCGGCTTTAATTTGAATTTCCCATGCTCCTCCGAAATGTGGAGCGGATGGGGGGTTAAATTTAAAAGAAATACGCTCTGCGTGCGAAGCTCGTTCCATACATGACGCTAGTTGTGCGTTAGCACCTACGAAATTGGTACCACAATCAGAGTGGATAACGTTACACCGGCCACGACGGGAAATAAATCGGCGCAATGCCGCGATAAAACCGTCTGTCGATAAAGTAGATACTACCTCCAAATGTACGGCCTTAGTACTTAAGCACACGAACAAGCACAAATAGGCTTTATCTAGTTTAGCGCCCCTATGGGTACCTAACTTAATTCGAAAAGGCCCGCCGAAATCGACGCCTACTTCTGAAAACGGTTTTGCTTGATTAACGCGGAAGGCAGGCAGGTCGCTCATAAACGGTTGCAAGGGCTGCGGGTTAAGACGGTAGCATCGTATGCATTTGGAAAGTTGGTTTCGTATGGCACGCTTAGCCGCAAATATCCAAAATTGTTGTAAAATTAGATAATGAGTCGTGTTTAGACCAGGATGAAAATTATTTCGATGAATAGATTCGATTACAGCTGCCGTAAGGACACACTTCCTTGGCAACAAGGCAGGATGTTTGTGCTCAAATTCTAAGCCTGAGCGAGTGAGACGTCCGCCCACCCTGAGTATACCCTGATCGTCCATAAATGGATTTAGCTTTCGAAAAGTACGTGATAGCAGTTTCTTCTGCTTTAATTTTGCGATTTCATCCGAAAAATAACGATTTTGAAAATGCTTAACGATAATAAGAAGGGAACGATGACGCTCTGTTTCGGTTATGAAAGCATTTTCATATGGCAAAACTGTGTCGCGCGTTTTATATGCAAATCTACGAATGTAGGCGAGAATGCGACATATTTTGTCCAAGGATGAATATTTCTCGAACAGTTGATCGATAATTGATGTTTGATGAGTGGGCTCGGTTCCTTCGGTCACAGATTCGGTCACGAGAGTTACACGACGCTGTTCAGTGAATACCGCATCACTCTGAGTATGAGTCTTCGATATATCTACTGGCCACTGAGATGGTGATTGGGACAGCCACTCAGGCCCCGCCCACCATAATGCGTTGTTCAGCAGATCATGGGGTAATTGGCCGCGTGAACAAACGTCTCCAGGGTTCGTAGCAGAAGGAACGTGCCTCCAACACTCGGTAGGTACGATATCCTGGATATGACTGACACGGTTTGCAACGAAAGTCACCCATCGAAAAGAAGGCGATCGCAACCAAGCCAAGGTGACAGTGGAGTCACACCAAAGGTAAGTCTCGTGGATAGGTATCCGAAGGGTATCCCTGACGAATTTTATTAGATCAGCGAGTAAAACGGCTCCACACAGCTCCAAGCGAGGCAGCGATTGCTTCTTGAGAGGAGCAACACGAGCCTTGGCACAGACAAGAAAAACGCGAACCGAACCATCAGACAAGGTAACACGTAAGTAAATAACGGCGCCGTACGCTAGTTCAGAACTATCGCAGAAACCATGCAATTGATACGATAAAGCATTTTCGATAACGAATTTGCGTGGAACCTTGAGATTTCTAACTAGAGGAAGCTGACGAGAAAATTTGCTCCATTGAGATACAATTTCCGGTGGAGGAGTTTCATCCCACGAAGCACCGATAATCCAAAGTTTTTGGATTAAAACTTTGGCATGGATTGTTAAAGGGGACAAAAAACCTAGAGGGTCAAAGATTCTGGCTACCTCACTCAGAATCGTTCGTTTGGTACATGGATTATTTGACGGAAGAACGTTAAAAACGAACGAATCAGAGGCTGGTTCCCATTTAAGACCTAGAACTTTGACAGTTGTATCTTCGGCTTCGGTAAAAGTCATAGCTTCCGAAAGACACGCTTCTGAAGGCAAATCACTTAAAAGTTCGGGACGATTACTTACCCATTTACGCAGCTCGAAAGAACCAAGACCGAGAAGAGCGATAACTTGCGATTTTATGTCACGTGCGTCCTCCAGCGAAGAACTTCCGGTGATGACGTCATCGATATATATATCGGAAGTTAAAACGGTTCTAGCCTTCGGGTACTTGTGACCTTCGTCGTTGGCTAGTTGCTGGATTACGCGACATGCAAGAAATGGAGCTGAAGAAACCCCATACGTTACGGTATTCAAGACATACTCTTGAAGTGGTTCATCTGGATGAGCTCGCCAGAAAATACGTTGATAAGGACGATGATGATGAACAAGGTTAATCTGACGATACATTTGGCGCACATCCGCCATGAAAACAACCTTATGTTCACGATAGCGAAGAAGGATCTCAATAATGTTGGATTGCAACTTTGGACCAGTCAGTAGCGTTTCGTTAAGCGATTTGGAGTTAGCATCCTTCGCAGATGCGTCAAAAACGACGCGAAGTTTAGTTGTGGCGCTGTCCGGTCGTAGAATGCAATGGTGAGGTATGTAATACCTACCCTGACCCATTTGTTTAGCAGGCACTAACGACATATGCCCACTGTCGTTATAATCGGTCATAAATTCGATATATTGTTGTTTGAGATCCGGATCACGAGACAGACGTCTTTCAATAGCATGAAAGCGTCGAAGAGCTATTTCTCGAGAGCCTTCGAAAATTGGCTCTGCGTTGTCCTTGAAAGGAAGAGAGACGACGTATCTACCCGTCTCATCGCGATAGTGATCGTTGATAAAACTATTTTCACATAATTGATCATCTGGAGTAAATCGAGAGGATTTAGGAACGTTATCGATTTCCCAGAAACGTTGGACGATATTATTTAAATTATCGTCTACCTTAGGCAAAGGCATACCTATTAAACATGAAGAAGCGAGTTTCGTTTTCCCAAGGAGAAGCCATCCGAAGACAGAATTGAAAGCTCTCGGTTGGGAAGCACTGCCTTTCAACCGTTGTTCAAGAAGTGATTCAACAAAAACATCGGCACCTAACAAAACGTCGATTGGACCAGGAATGTCAAAACCAGGATCAGCAAGCGGTAATGTTTTGACTTCCCATCCACTCGTATTAAGTTTCGCTATCGGTTGATCGCCGCATATGTTCGGAACAACGAACATATCGAGACGGAATTTGACGTTACAATTAGTACCAATATCACAAGTAATCACACCGTTTACTGAAGCGGGATTTCCCCCTAAACCAAGAATGTTAACGTTAGTAGTTGTAGGGTGCAAGCCCAGCCGATGAGCAGCGTGTGCCGTTATAAAGTTATTTTGACTACCGGTATCAAAGAGCGCGCGAAAACTATGAAAATCGCCAGATGCGTCACGAATTTGTATGATGGCGGTTGCTAGTAACACGGTCGTATTTACGGTCGAGTGAGACGGAGATAAGAGATCTTTCGCCACTAAGGTCACTGAATTTGACTTGTCACCGGAAGAGTCGTAAGCACTAGTCGGTTGCTCCCGATGCAGAAGAGTATGATGCTTACGATTACATTTTCTACACGAAAATATCGATGTGCACTGACGCACCGAGTGAGACGCGTTTAAACAGTTGTAACACCATTTCCTTTCGGTGGCCACAGCCATACGGTCGTCCGTTGATTTAGAAAGAAAAGATTGACAAGCCGTTATTTGGTGCTTATCACCACAAAAGGAACATTTACGAACGAATTTTCGTGTTGGTAACACCTTAGTAGAATTCTCGTTTTGTACTTTACCACTGTTCTCACTACTACCAACCGAGGAGGCGACAAGTGCATGGGCGATGTTAGGTCGCTTCGATTTGAATGAGGTTGCCGAAACCTCCTTAAAGGTTGCCGTGGGTTTGTTAGTGGCCGCGGTAAAATGTGTATCTCGCATCAGCGCTTCGCATTTTGAATGTAAAAATTCCCTAATTTGTTTATATTGTGGTAGCTCCACGTCGCTATGTTTTTCTTCAAATTCGCGCCTTAATTTTGTATCTAGTTTCGCCAAAATATTGTAACAAAGTACGAAGTCCCAATGCTCGGTAGGTAATTTTAACTGTTTTAATATAGTCAAGTTTTCGTCGATCGCGTCCAGTGAATTTCGAAAATCTTGAGCGTTAATAGTTTTAAAATTAATTTCCAAAATGTCACGCCAACATGTAAAAGCTAATTCACGTTTATCTTCATACCGAGACTTGAGAGCGTCGTATGCGCTTACATAATGCTCCCCGGCAACAGGGAATATTCGAATTACCGATAGGGCGTCACCACGTAAAACGGACACTAAATAATGAAATTTCTCAATATTTGTTAGACAAGTAGACTCGTGAATTAACGCGTTATAAGTAGCAATAAATTCGGGCCACGCTTTGATAGCACCCGAAAATGTCGGTAGGGAAATTTTCGGTAAACGTAAGTTGTTGCCAGACGGACATACAACTGAGTCGCGCTGCGAGTTAACCGCTTGATAAGACGAACACGGCTCAAAAACACGCTGTAGCGCAACTACTTGAAAATACGCGTCATCAAACAATTCCTGAATCTCGCTATCCCTTTCGTCGGTATCGTCATTTAAAAGATCCAAAATAATAAAATGCGCCTCTTGAAAATCATTAGCAATATTTTTTATTTCTTGACAATATGAAAGAAATAACTCCAGCTTAGTTTCATCGGTTTGAGCCAAATTCCCGACTTCTAGGGCCTTTGATATACGATTATACGCTATAGTTCGTTTACGTCGCAAACTAGGTAAGTTATTAACGGTATAAGACGGTTCGATACATTTTTTAACAGTAGGTTTAGATTTACGTCTCGTTAGGTAGGACATGATAACTTACCTAAACACTATTTACGACTATGCAACAATAAACACAAACAACAAACAAGATTTGTCGATATTTAAAAACAGTTTGTATACCTAAACAACAACTGCACGATCGATCGATGTCCCTTGATATAAAACTGCACTATGGAATAGACACTGCACTACGATATAATTATTTAAATTCGATGCAACAAGTTTTACAAAATGAATAAGTAATATAGCGCAGATCGTTTCAAATGTTCACAGAATAAACTAGCAAGCGTTATACAGTTTAAAACAAAGTTTTAAATTTCTTGTATGTACTATGTCGGTACTAACTGCTATTTTAGAATTACGAAAGTATGTACCTAGGAATATCTGTTAATATTATCCCAGTAGGTAACACGAAATACGTTATTATAAACCATTCGAAATTAAAAGTAAGTATTGGTTGATATGAAACTGTTAAGTACGATAAGCGTTTCTAGTATTATACATCTATGGCGTCCGCGCGCCGACAAGTCGAGCTATGCCTACTGTAGCAACAATGTTACACTTACGATATGATATTACCTACGTTATTGTTAATTGTAAATGGTAAAAGAAATAATATGTAACACTGAAACTAGCTATAATAATAGGCACAAAACGGTTAGATTGGTTTCCTACTAGAAACTTCGAGAATATTCGATGTACTTACTTTTAAAAATGGAATACGGTAGTAGGTAAAAAAAATGGAACAAGGATTACGATATTGTTTGAAATAATATGGAATCTTAGACGATTTTTGTCGTTATAATTACGTATGTAATTGATAGGTATTTGGCAGGCTGAATGTATCTAAAGTCCCGGGTTTCGGCACCAAAAAGATGTGACGGTATTGACGCGGTATGGATAGGTAAACGGTAATACGTCAAGTCGCCACTCTGGGATCGAGAATGTTTATAATTCTCGCCGGTAAATACGATACACAATACGACAAAATTACCAAAAGAAGCAAAGCGTTAGCACTCACCAGGTCAGATGTAGACGCCGCTAAGCGGATTAGAAGGAACCTCTCCGGTAATGTCGAATTGTCCAATTTTCTTGTTTCTTCTTTAGATACTGCAGCCGGCCGGCGCTTTGATTAGTATTATGAAGGATTCTAAGACTCCACACGCGATAAATCGGTAAATTCGGTAATTTTAGGCCGCGCGGCGTCCGCCGCGCGCGCTCGGTTCGTTGGCCCTTTTTCGACTGCAGGTGGCGCCAGAGTCGCCCGGCTATGTGCCACGCGATGCGATTGGACATTCTGTCAGCATTGTGTACCAATCGGAAGCGACAAATTGACGCCCGGTAATTTCAAACGTTACAATAATATTTAAAGCGATAGAAACGGAACACATATCATTAAGATAAGCTTGAGTTACCCGAGCGGTATGCGGCCGAGCATTATCCTGCATAAAAACAAAATCGTCACCGATATATGGGGCAAACGGTACGACATTTTCTTCTAAAACTTCTCTGATATAGCGGTCTGCAGTCAGACTCCTTCTGTCAATCACTACCAAGTCTGTGCGAGCTCCCAAACAAATGCCCGCCCAAACCAATCATTGATCCACCACCGTATGCAACTGTAGTTTCAAAATTTGTCTGAATGTATCTTTCTCGTATTTGCGTCTGTATATTCTTTGCCTGCCATCAATTTGATTTAAGAGAATTCTGTACTCATTACTAAACAATACCTTACTCCATTGGTCCGCGTTCCAAAGTCGATGTTTCTGAGCAAAAGTTAACCTGTTTCTACGATGATTTACCTCGAGCCTTGGAGCCTTGGCGGGCACAAATGAACCCAAACCAGCTTCTTCGAACCTTCTTTGTACCGTACGCTCGTTGTCGTCGGGGTTGAACGGCCGTCAAACGGGGGTTCCTACGTACACGAAGCCGAATGAAACGATCATCCCTACTCGAAGTGCATTTTTTTCTGCCTTGTCCTGCTCTTCTCACATAAGTACCGGTTTTGGCGGATCTTCGTTGATGGTTGATTGAATAAAACCATACGTGTTACAACAGTCTTTTATTTTGCAGGCGACACAATACAGCAACTTAATTTAGTATTACACTATTTCCAAAACAATTATCGATACAAGTTTTTACGGAGGGAAAATGTGGATAGCAAAGTTTTTCTGACAATTGTAGTGTTGCCAGGACTACAAGACACGGTGTTACTACATAAATGTATAATATTATTTACGGTGGCGATTCGCCACACCACCCCCCCACGGAGAAAGATAAATGAAATCTTCGCAGTCTTTAAATCTAACTACTCGGCCGGATCGAGTGATGCGTGGTACTGGTTGGTCCGGTTCCTGGGAAGTAGTAGTGGAATCTGAAAGAGGTGGGCTAAAACAGCTGGTTCAGGTACAGCTTGATGGGGTGGAACTGTTGTGTCACCTGTGTCGTTTTCGACGAAGGCAGGCTTGACTCGATCGACGGTCACTACAACCTTCTTACCCTTTATGTCGAGAGACAGTGTTTTTCCATCACTGGAACGTTCCAAAATGAGAAATGGTCCAGTGTAGGGTGGTTGTAAGGGACGACGAACGGTGTCGTCGCGAAGAAAAACGTGAGTAGCCGTTGATATGTTCTTAAAAACAAAAGAAGAAGGTTTGCAGTGGCGAGAGGCTGGGATGGGTCGCACACTCGACATCTTTCGTCGTAGCTGCACAACAAAATCGCCAGGGTCTTCGAAGTGATCGGCGCGTGGAACGGGAGCTAACAACTCACCGGGTAAACGCAGCGTCTCGCCGTACAGCATTTCGGCCGCTGTAGCCTTTAGGTCGTCTTTAAAAGCTGTACGCATCCCTAAAAGTACAAACGGGAGAGATTTGTACCAGTATCCACCGTGGCACATGAGTGCTGCTTTGAGTGTTCGATGCACACGCTCGATCATCCCGTTTGCGCATGGGTGGTAGGCTGTTGTCCTTATCCGCTTCGTGGCGAAGGTTTCCGTGAGTCGACGAAACAAATTGGACTCGAATTGACTACCCTGATCTGTCGTGATTGTTAACGGCACGCCGAAGCGAGACATCCACTCCCTAGTGAAGGTGTCAGCCGTCTCCTCAGCAGTGATAGTATGCATGGGCCAGACCTCAGGCCACCTCGATACTCTGTCTATAGCCGTAAGGCAATAACGGTAGTCGTTTGAGACAGGGAGAGGACCCACTATGTCAATATGGACATGGGTGAATCGACCAGATGGTTGGTCAAACTGACTGAGGGGAGCGGTGACATGTCGCGTAATTTTGCTGCGCTGACATGCCTGGCATGACCGAGTCCAAAAACGGCAGTCTTTTTTTATCGATGGCCAAACGTATCGGTCCAGCAAAAGACGAGTCGTTGCCTTAACGCCGGGGTGGCTCAAGTTATGTAACTTGTCGAACACCGGACGACGAAATGGAGGGGTCAAATATGGGCGAGGTTTTCCAGTAGAGATATCGCAGGTAATAGAGACGTTTGACTCTGGAACTATGACTTGGGTCAGGCGAAGGCCAGAGTCGCCTCTGCGCAAATCTGCGAGCTCCAGATCAGTTTCTTGCGACTTAGCAAGGGCTTCACGATCGTCCACCAAAGCAACAGCGTCCACCCGGGACATGGCGTCCGCAACAACGTTATCTTCACCCCTGATATACTGAATATCAGTTGTAAACTGTCCTATGAATGATAGCTGGTTGAGTTGCGCAGGTGGCAGCTTTTCCCGCCGTTGTACGAAAGCGTACAGCAACGGCTTGTGGTCAGTAAAGATGGTTACGTGTTGGACCTCTAGAATGTACCGAAAGTGCTGTACACTTTCGTACACAGCTAACAATTTCCGGTAATAAGCTGGTCACTGCGTTTGCTGTAGTCTTAGCTTCTTACTGAAGAACGCCAGGGGGCGCCACTCTCCCTCGACTTGTTGCTGCAAACAAGAACCTATGCAAGTGCTCGATGCATCGGTGAATAATGCTAGGGGTGCGTCTTTGACTGGATGTTGTTAGGATGTAGCGCTAGCCAAACTCGCCTTACAGACCTTAAAATGCTCCAGAAGCTCAGGTGTCCATTGAAATGGCTTCGCACCTTTACCATTAATAGCTACTAAGGCGTCAATCAGTGGGGCTTGATACTGCGCAGCATGAGGTACAAACCGACGGTAATAGTTAAACATACCAAGAAAACGACGCACGCCCTGCACGGTCTCCGGTGGAGGAAATTCAAGCAGAGCTTGGACACGGTCCTTGGGAGGGCGGGTACCCTCTGGACTAATGGTATATCCGAGGAATACTACCTCTCTGGCGCCAAAAACGCACTTTGACGGATTTATTACCACGCCGTAATCCTGGAGGCGTTTAAACAGTATCCGAAGGTGTTCCTTGTGAAGGGTTTCATCAGCGGAATAAACAAGGATATCATCTACGTAAGGAAAAACAAAATCGAGACCCCGTGTGACCTCATCGATAAACCTCTGAAACGTCTGACCTGCATTTCGTAACCCAAATGTCATGAAAGGGAATTCGAAGAGGCCAAACGGGGTAACGATGGCAGTCTTGGGAATGTCTTCCTCGAAAACCGGTATTTGATGGTAGGCCTTTACAAGGTCTATTGTGCTAAACATCTTGGCTCCAGAGAGATTGTGGGCAAAATCGTTTATGTGCCGGACGGGATAACGATCCGGTACAGTTCTGGCATTCAGGGCGCGATAATCGCCGCATGGACGCCAGGATTGGTCTTTTTTGGGCGTCATATGTAATGGCGAGGACCAGGAGCTCTTTGATGGTCTAGCGATGCCATTCCGTACCAGGTCTTCAAACTCTTTCATGGCTGCCACCAATTTCTGAGGCGCCAAACGGCGAGGACGGCACGAAACAGGCAGTCCATCGGTTGTCTTAATGGGGGACTGTTTCTGGGGGACGAGTAACGTCTGGGAACTCACCAAGCACTCGTGCGTAGGTTGAGTTCTGGATATCAACGGATTTAACGCGGGGCTGCTCGACTGCGGCGATAGCTGCGGCGGCTCTTAAACCAGTGGTACCATCCACTAAGGTTTTTGAATGGCAATCTGGCAGAAGTTGATAATATGCCAAAAAATCTGAGCCGATTATGGCTGTACTGACGTCAGCAGCTACAAATTGCCATGAAAAATCGCGTCGCAGTCCCAAGTCAAGTCGAAGATTTATGGTTCCATATGTTTTTATGCAACTTCCATTTGCAGCGCTTAGCTCCCAGTCGGTAGGTTTCCTCCGGTCAGGGACCCAGCGGTATGGGTAGCAACACAAGTCGGATCCAGTGTCAATTAAGAATTGACGTTTCGTTACTCGGTCGGTGACGAAGAGTCGGCGGCCAGCGGAATTTATGGAGCAGCAGTCAGTGTCCGCCGTTACTGACCGCTTTTCGAGTTTTCCGTCCAGCTGCATGGGGAGATACATTTGCTGGCTTTGGTGCCGAATTTCTTGTGATACCAGCACATTTTAGGTTTTCCAGATGACGAGCTATTGCGGCTTCTGGAAGAAAAATCAGAGCGGTTACGAGATCTGCCGCTCTGGGAGTGCTGTGGAGGCACAGAGGTAAGAGCTGCAACTTGCTTAGTCAGCTTTTCGACTTGAGCGACAAGTGTGGTTAGCACTGACGGTGAGCTTTCAACACCGAAAACACTAGTGGAGGCAGTTGGTAACTCCATAATTTTGTCTGCGAGCTCGGCTATTTTATCTAGTCTTAGGTCAGCTTGTGCAGCTAAAATGGCCTGCACCTGATTTGGTAGTCGTCGCATCCACAGCTGCCGCAGAAAATTATCTTCCTTTAGAGAACCGGCCAGGGATCGAAGATGTCGAAGAAAAGCCGAAGGTCGTCGGTCTCCCAGCTGCTCTTCGCCCAAGAGACGTCTAACACGTTGTTCTTCTGAAGCCGAAAATCTAGTTATCAAATCATTTTTTAATTTCTCATATTTATTGTCAATGGGTGGGTTGATGATGTTGTCTTCAATTTCCCCTATAGTGCGTTGATCCAGGGCAGTAATAACATAGCTGTACTTTGTGGTGTCACATTTGATACCCGCCAGATGAAATTCCGCTTCCACTTGGCTGAACCAAAGAACTGGCTTCTCTGGCCAAAATTGGGGAATTTTAGCAGTTACCTTATTAACATATTTGTGGACCTGTGTGGAATTTGTTGGTACAGGGACAGTGTTATCATTAGTAATGTCACTATTGTTATTGTCAGTCATGATTATGAGTTTGACAAAGCACAAGCAAACCAAAACCAACCAGTCCTATAGTGAAAGAAAAAAAAATGTTAATGTTAACGGGTTATAAAATATACTTATCCCTCACCGCTGGGTTATGTTGTGGGAAAATAACTTAAAATTTAATTAATATTGTAAGCATATACAATATAAAACAAGTTTTACATGCAAACAAACACCAAAAATATTAAGTTTTTTTGATAAAATTAAAATTAAGTTTTTTTTTATATGTCAAATGACATTTGTTAAATTTCAATTTTTAAATAGTATTACAAATACCTGGCTAGATTTATAAAAGACAAAGTGAGCACAGGTTTAGTTAATTAGCACACAAAATGCAGGTTTTCTTACACCACACCAAAGACAAAGTTATTTACAAACAACAACATGCAACATGTGAAACACAAGGTTATGCAAAAAAATTGTGTAATGTCACCTCGTGCAATGTTAAAAGGCGTAATCCTGGGCTTCCCTGTGATGTACAAGCGTAGGTTAAGGGCAAACATGCGTATTACACAAGCTCTTGATGCACGCCGCTAATGCACGCCACTCCAATACTGCTTCAGTTTTTGGCTTGAAAGTTGAAACACACTTGGAAGGTGAAAACTTGAGAAGACGAAGAGAAACTTGAATGGATTATATATCCGATAAGCTGCCGATGCCGCCGCCGCCGTGAAGTCAATTTTTTTCTCCGACGAAAACGCGCGGACTCGTAGTCGAGGGTCACCAATTTGGCGGATCTTCGTTGATGGTTGATTGAATAAAACCATACGTGTTACAACAGTCTTTTATTTTGCAGGCGACACAATACAGCAACTTAATTTAGTATTACACTATTTCCAAAACAATTATCGATACAAGTTTTTACGGAGGGAAAATGTGGATAGCAAAGTTTTTCTGACAACTGTAGTGTTGCCAGGACTACAAGATAAATTACACGGTGTTACTACATAAATGTATAATATTATTTACGGTGGCGATTCGCCATACGGTCTCCCTGAACCGTTGAATCTGCGATGGATCGTTATAATTCAGTCCTCAACTCCAAAAAGATACGCGATTAAAAAAAAAAACTAACAAAAACACTATTTCAATGAAATTTTAAATCAAACTCAGAAGGAAGAAATACTCGAAGTTCGCTCCAGATAAGGTGTATTTGAATAAAATTAAAACAGTTGCATAAAATGTGATGTTCAGTTGTTTTCTTAATTTGAAAATATTACTTTTTTAATTAAATGACGTATAAACCAGCCAGCAACCTTATATGATACTGATATCACACCTTAATTTTATGTTCCGCTAAATATGCCGGTGTGTGTATTTTGTCTGTGACCCATTTTGTAAAATTGGTTCTTTTTTTGTTTGATCCAGTAAAGATGAGCGATGTGTTGGGGATAAGCCCCTTTCAGTTCCAGCATGAATAATAATAATAATAATAAAATATTTTACAACAATAAGAAACATTTGCCTTTGGATATGTTTTGTTTTATACCGGGTACATTAAGGGCATGTTATCCCGCCGCGCAAGTCCGGCAGGACACTGGTGTGACGTGGCGTCAGGCGTGGTGCGCGCAAGCCGTATTTCTCGTTGACATTGAATCGAAAAATATTATAACTAAACATGTATCCAATGAATACCATGTAAAATTTTAATAGTAATCGAACTGTCAAAATTATTTTTTGATTGGGTCTCTGTAAGTCCTATAAAACTCAAAATGTTTTTCAAATCGACGTTGTTTCTTTTTTTTTTTTATCGAGTAAAATTATCTGTATTGTATTTCTAACTAAAATAGTATAGTCAGATAAAAGTTTTTTAAATACATGTGTATTTTGAATGACGCTTTCTTTAAAAATTACTTTTTCAAGAAACGTGAATTTCGAATAAGCCGCACGAAATTCGAAATAGATTGCTAGCACTTTTCTAATTTATTTGACTGGTGGACATAGCTTTCATCTAAATATAAGTACAATGTATGACTTTGGAAAAATATTTTAAATTAAATTTTGATTTTATTTACTTTACAATTACCAGAAATTCCTTAAATAATGGCATATGTGGTAAATCTAATAGTAGTTGTACCTATAACTATTTATCAATTCTATGAATGTTATGTCGGACAGTAGATTTGATGTTTTGAAATTACTATATTACTGTTTTCTGCTGCTTTTCAAGTACCATTTACTGCTTTTTGCTTTCCTGGGGTTGGCAACACTGCTTCTTACTGTAGTTTTAGATTTTCCTGATTGAATAAACCACAAAATACTTTTTTGAAATATGACTTAATATTTATATACGCCGGGCGTCGCGTGCCACGTTACATATATTGCGTCATAACTCGGACTCTGCGTATTTAGTGCACGTGTACCGAACATTACAGTGCGAGTGAGAGATGGCTAACCCTGGAGTGCAGCAACCGATGGCTCTACATGTGCAGCAACCGATGATTCAGCGGAGCAACCACGATCTGGCTGCCATCAGCCTATCAGCGAGAATACCCTAGTTCTGGAGCGATATGCTGTAGTAAGGACGAGAAATAAAAAATACGTGTAGCTCGAATTAGAATATAATATATTCCAATATATCAAGATAAAATTATTGACAACATAAGTCAAAGTATTATTTCACTTTTTAAACTGTTACAATACAGAGGTTTTATTAATTGGAGTTTTGTAGATACCAATACACCCCCTCAAAAATTCAATTAAGTAAATAATGCTTTAAGAGTTTAAGTAAATAATGCTTTAAGAGTATAGGCGAACATTAAAATAAGTAACTGATAATATTTCATCTTATAACATGATGATATTAATTTAGATTTTCCATGATGTTCCTTGAAATTAAGGAACTACAATGTATATAATTCCTCCATGGTCTTTTCTGAAGATATCTAAAAGTAATTATTATGTGGAAAATATTACATTAATTTTCGTATATTATCAGCTGTTTAGGATTTTTATCGAATCATTATATTATCTTACATATTAAAAAAATTACATATAAAAATATTTGCTATAAAACAGATATGCACTAATAATACAATTTTGTTTCATGCCCATTTAAAAACCAGCATCGCAAATCTGTTTGCAACATAATGCTGAATGGGATTTGATAGAACTTCATGTTAATTAGTTAGGTACTTTATATTATTGTATCTAAATATATCTTAATTATTAATTTCCTTCTATACCAATGTGCAACCACTGTTGTCATGGTTCATTCTGAATATAAATAATATTAATTATGCTGCTAAAATATGAGCTTTTAGTTTCTAGCTATTATACATAATATAAACATTTATGCTCTTTTATAGCTTCACAAAACTGTGTACATGCCTGGCTTATGTTTCTTAGACAAAATATACACTTTGTTTTCGTGTATTCAATGTCATTGTACACTTACTTAGTAACAAATATTAAAAGTAGATATATAAATTAACATTTTAAAATTTAATTTAAGTACCTAACTTAATTATTATAAAAGATAAAGATCAATTTTTCAGAATCGATATATTTTACATTACTAGAATTATCAACTAAATACCTAGGTACTTATTGGTTTTATTACATACGGTCTACTTTATAACGAATCAATTTCGTTTTTAATGTTTGACCATTTTTCTCTGTCTAGCCAATTCAGTAACGTAATTGTATTATTATTATTTATTCACAGCTTAGTATTATTTAATTAGACATTTGGATAACCTATATTGAATCAGTTGCTTAAAATCTTAGGTAGTATGTATACATATTGCAATATTCTTCCCTTTCAACTCCGCCGGTTTGACATCCGGTTTGTTAATTTTGGCTAATTGTGTTTGTAATTTATTGCCTATCAACTTCGCCTGTTGGCCATCTGGTTTGTTGATTTCGGCGGGAATATTTTCAATTACAAATCTTCTGCAGTAAAACTTCTGCAGGAATAATAATTATTATAATACATAGGTATTAAATATTTTTCGGGTTTATACCATGTGACATCGCTTATTAGCTTTTTCTTTTCTTTTAGTACTTAAATAAAATAATAAATTAATTAAATTAATTAATTTCCATATATTGTTGCCTCGATTTGTTTATTTAACTTCATACTTGACGCCATAGTGATTTAGGTAATCGTATGAATTATGCGTTTGGCCACCGCATTTTATCGGCGAGTACTGCACTTTTACTTCAGCGATTAAACTAATTATGTTATTCCCTTACAAACATCACTGCTCATTTTTTACAGAATTTCATTATTGTAATCAATCGACCATTGTCGGAAAAAGGAAAAATAAATCGTGTTAAAAAAAAACTTTCATGTAGTAGGTAGCCGACAAAAAAATTGTTAAAAAAATCAGCCTTAGAAACAACAATTATTAAGTAACAGATTATTATTATTTGTAAGTAGTAGTTGGGGGCTACCAGACTACACTACAAAGACATCTATATGTCGCCAGTCGCAGCTGTATGGTTTATCACTTATCAACTGTATGTGTAGTTAGATTTAAATTGCGTTTTAAATAAAAATAAAATAAATAAAAAACATTTATTTCAGACCAGGTCCATAATTATGTTTAGCCAGTACAAAATATTATACAGAATATAATTATAATATAAAAATTGAAATCAGACACGGAGCCGCTGGTTGTGACCCGCACTACTTCAGCGCATGTTGTTTAATCCGTCGCTGCAGCAATGGCGAGTCCCAGCGGTCCGCTGGCGTGCACCAGGGTCAAAGAATATATATTACTAACGTAAAGAACCGTCACTCCACCGATTTACACGACTCGCCGCTCGCAGCTGTGTGTGCGTGTCTGGGCGAATGCGGGGGCGGGTGGGGTGTAACTTTTTCCCAGCCTGGACTATGGTTCACGGGGCTGGCAGTTTCGCCGATGCAGCGAAGCGACAGTGTAATTTCATAAGAAAGTAAACGTCGCGCCAGACAATGACGCGACGTTTATAAAAAATATTTGTTTTTTGTTTCACTAGTGATATCATGCAATAATTTGATTTTATCGATATTTTTAACGAAATATGCTTGGGTTGGGTAAGTTTGTAGGACGTTAACCTCGAACGTATATCAAATTTTTATTAAAACCCGTTCAATAGTTATTGCGTTAAAGAGTAACAAACGTGTGGTATGCCATTTGCCCGTATAAGATTCATCCGTCCATCCATTCATCCATCCATACATCCTCACAAACTGTCATATTTATAATAGTAGTAAAATATTAGTAAGGATTTCCGCATAATATTTTAGATTGAATATTACATGTAGTAGGTACTTAATCTCATTTAGATCTGTCGATACCTATCGATATTGTGCGACGATCTTAGTTGTGTTACAACTTACAACACTTATTGAGTGGTATTAAAAATTAAAATTGCATTGATATAATTAAAATAGTCTTTGTACTACTTAAGAATTAAGTACAAATTAAACCCAATTGCTAAGAACACAAGGTATATTTTTTCAATATAAGGGCCAATGGTCTGAGTACATTTTTGATTAAAAAAAATATGGCTATTAGACGTTAGACATTTGGAGACTATTTTGAATTTACATTGTAAAAATCAGTATCCTTTAAAAGTTCAAATCGCACGTACCGTGTACCTAACATATTAGGAATTTCCTGATCGGCATTAAAATGAGTGGGCTTAATTATTGTGGTTGTATGTATATGGTCGCCGTAATAACCAAGAAAAAAATTATGACAAAAGCTTCTTCCGCTTGCCTAATAATCCAGAAAGGTAAGTACCTACCTACCTGGATAATTATTACTTATTTTTTCTAACCTAACCCTTGCTTTTGTCACACGCAGTACAATAAATAACTGAGACGTGGATTAAAGTAGGTAGGTAGGTATGATTTCTCTTTTCATATTAAGTATCTAGCTCTTGCCCGCGGCTTCGCCCGCGTAAAAAGTATTATATTTACGCGGGCGTAAAAAATACTTTAAATTAATTCGATGTCAACCCTAGGCTTAAGTCAACATAGCTGACATTTGTCGGTGCTCGAACTGTCATTTGTGGGGAGTGTCGCCCCTGTGCCAGGGTGTTACGACTGTCGCGCGTGCGCCGCATAATGGAGGCACGGCATGTGCGCATTATAGCCGCGAACCCCGCCGTGCTCGACTCCGCGAACATGGCAGAGTCGCAGCAGTGTCGCGGCAGTCGCATCACCGTCCTGTATGCGTTATTATATTGATATCACTGTATACACGCTGCGTAAAGTTGACCCATAGACTGCACGTGTAGAATGACTGGCAGTAAGCTTTAAGCATTGTGACTTTAACCTTTTTTTTTTTTTTTTTGTTTCCGGGGGGGAAAATGCATTACGCATACCACCCAGGCGCAGGGGGCACCCGAGTGGTGATGTGGGACTCCCGTATAGGCTAATGAGACCCACGGTATACCCACTAAAAACCACCCCCCACCTTCCTCCTCGCCGCCTTGTGACGGGGCCACGGGAACGGTAAACACATCCGCGACCCCGCCGGCGGCAGCCACACACATGCGGCTCCATCCAGGGACCGAAGGCCCCAGGCGCACCAGATGGTAAGGTGCGCCTCCCTCCTCGGCCTCTACCAGTACTGTAGCAGACTCCCCCTGAGTCTGCCACTAGGAGGCCACGGATACCAGCCACCATAACCGGTACCCGGTGGCAGATCTGAGCTATGGTTCTGCCACCGACCACACCTCGGCCGCAGAGGATAGGGCAAGCGGCGCACCGTAATGCCAACTTACCTCTTCCTCTGCGGCCCCACCAATGCCGTTAACCATACGGAACGGCCCCGCCAGCTCGCAGGGGGGTAGGGAGAGTGGCACAACACCACCACGCCTCTCCCCTGCGATCCCTCCACGGCCGCAGAAGATAGGGAGTACGGCGCACCGTAATACCGGCACTCCTCTTCTTCTGCGGTCCCACCTCTAAGCGCGTCCGCAGCGGACTCCTCCAGTTCGCTGGGAGCGCCCTCCTCGGGCCAGCCGTTGGCAAACAAGCCGGCCCTGGTTGCCTCTTCGCTTCACCGTGGGTGTCCAGTCCACGGTTACTAAGCCCCACCGCCACGACAAGGCGTGCAACCATCGGGGGGATTGTGACTTTAACCTGCTTAGTACACCGTGGGAACCTACGGGCCAACATGTTGCAGCGTATAGACAGTGCTCTGCGCTCTCTGTCTATGTCAACACTGTCGCTTCTATTCTCCGTCACCCAGTGGCCCAAATACTTGAATTTGATGACTTTTTTAAGATTTTCATTATTTAGTATGAATTCGGGTACGGTAATGTAACGTTTGTTAGAAGAAAACGCGAATTCATGGTGCATAGGCTTATCAGTCTCAAACATCATGAATTCACTCTTCTTCGATTCTTCTCAATATTTGAGTCCATGGGCGACCACGTGGGATTCACAGGTCTTTAACAAGCTTCGAAGTGCGCCACTCGAGGGGCTCAGCAGCACCATATCGTCTGCATAGCTTATATTATTTACGCACACTCCATTCATATGGCAGCCGATACGTGAGCCGCTCAGCTCCTCGATTAGCGCGTTGATGTAGAGGTTGAAAAGCGTAGGAGAGGTCAAACCCCCTTGCCTCACTCCGCACTCCAGCCTGTACTCCTCTCTTCCTCCTTTTAAAGAGAATTTCTCTGACATATATCACAGCTGTATGGCTTATCACCTATATGTGTAGTTAGGTGGTAGTTTAAATCTCTTTTGTGCTTAGTTTAAAGCTCTTTTGTGAGAATTTATTGGAACATATGTCGCAGCTCTACGGTTTATCATCTACTAGCTGTTGTCCGCGGCTCCGCCCGCGTAAATATATTGTCCCTCGGGAAAACTATTTTTTCGGGATAAAAAGTAGCCTATGTTTTAATCCAGAGCCTAAACTACTACCATAACAAATTTCATCAAAATCCGTTCAGTTGTTTTTGCGTGAAGGAGTAACAAACATCTATCTATTTATCCTCACAAACTTTCACATTTATATTAGTAGGATATGTGTAGTTAGATGGTAGTTTAATCTGACTTTATATGAAAACTTCTTTGAACATATTATTATGTCACAGCCGAATGGTTTATCAGCTATGTGTCATTAGGTGACTCTTTAAAATGCGCTTTTGTGAGAATTTCTTTGAACATATGTCGCAGCTGTATGGTTTATCATCTCTATGTGTCATTAGGTGTCTGTTTAAACTGCTCTTTTGTGAGAATTTCTTTGAACATATGTCGCAGCTGTATGGTTTATCACCTCTATGTGTAGTTAGGTGGTAGTTCAAATGATCCTTTCGTGAGAATTTCTTTGAACATATGTCGCAGCTGTATGGTTTATCACCCGTATGAGTCATTAGGTGGTAGTTCAAACTGCACTTTTGTGAGAATTTCTTTGAACATATGTCGCAGCTGTATGGTTTATCACCTGTATGTCTAGTTAAGTGAATGTTTAAAGAGCTCTTATGAGAGAATTTCTTTGAACATATGTCGCAGCTGTATGGTTTATCACCTATATGTGTCATTAGGTGACTCTTAAAATTGCGCTTTTGTGAGAATTTCTTTGAACATATGTCGCAGCTGTATGGTTTATCATCTGTATGGGTAGTTAGGTGGCGCCTTAAATTGCTCTTACATGAAAATTTCTTTAAACATAAGTAGCAGCTATATGGTTTATCACCTATATGTGTAGTTAAGTGAATGTTTAAATGGGCCTTTGTTGCGAATTTCCTTGAACATATGTCGCAGCTGTATGGTTTATCATCTTTATGTGTAGTTAGGTGGCACCTTAAATTGCTCTTACATGAAAATTTCTTTAAACATACGTAGCAGCTATATGGTTTATCACCTGCATGTGTAGTTAAGTGAATGTTTAAAGAGCTCTTATGTGAGAATTTCCTTGAACATATGTCGCAGCTGTACGGCTTATCACCTGTATGTGTAATTAGGTGGGCGTTTAAAAATTGGCTCTTATATGAAAATTTCTTTAAACATATGTCGCAGCTGTTATCAGCTGTATGTGTAAATAGGTGGGCGTTCAAAGAGCCCTTATGTAAGAATTTCTTTAAACATATGTCGCAGCTGTATGGTTTATCACCTATATGTGTAGTTAAGTGAATGTTTAAATGGGCCTTTCTTGCGAATTTCCTTGAACATATGTCGCAGCTGTATGGTTTATCACCTGTATGTGTAGTTAAGTGAATGTTTAAATGGGCCTTTCTTGCGAATTTCCTTGAACATATGTCGCAGCTGTATGGTCTATCACCCGTATGAGTCCTGATGTGCAGTTGTAATTGGCTTTTGTACGAGAACGTCTTCAAACAAACATCACAGCTGAGCGGTTTCTTGTAACAGCCGGACTGAGCTTCACCGGCATGGTCTCGCCCCTCGCAGTTATTTGTGTTGTCTTGCTTGTCGTCTTTTTCGATACCTAAATAAAGGTTACGTTAGGATAATGTTTATTTCAAAATCTATACTAATAATATACAAAGCGATTATTACCGAAAAATACCAAGTCGCTGAAAAGCTCAAAAATAATCATTAAAGCACCTTTCAAAGAGAGTCAGGAATTATTATTTTAATTAAAATATTAAACCGACTTCCAAAGTAAAAATACACAAAAAGAATGAAATAAAACTAATTTCTAAATAAGTCCCCTTTTAAATTCGGCTAAAATTTTAACTATTTCTCTTCTAAATCTTCTTAATTTTGAAGTCAATACCAGCCCAAACAATATTTTATAGAACTCACGTTCAAATTTAATGGTACCGACTGCTTGCAGTTCTTTAAACAACGCCGAAATTCCCAAATATGTATCTATAAGGAATCAGGAGTTCTGTTCCGTACTTTTGGATCCAGGGTATACCTTGGAGCAAAATCTTACTCTTTGGTAGCATATGCTTGAACTACTTCAGAAAAAGTTGAAATCATTATATGTATCCATATAAATTTCAAAGAGTTCCCTCGATTCCTCATGGATCCCATCATCAGGTCACCATTTTTTTTTTCAAAACGGGACCAACTTAGGATTATACACTATACATCAGTTTTTTGAAAATCAGTCCACAGACGGCGGAATTGTGGTCTAACATACAAAGAAAATTTAAAAAAATATATAGAGCCGAACGTATAACCACCTCCTTTTTTTTTGGAAGTCAGTTATAAATAAAGGATTTCACCTCGGAATAAGAGATAGTCAGCTATAAACTTGTATGTTGAACATAGTAAAGGATTTTGTCACCCTCAAACTTATCTCAAAACCTACTCATTGTATGGATATCCCACTAAGTATAGATACCAGGAGTCCGAACGGTATATATATAGGCTTTTCCATAGTATTTATGTCAGTGTCTTTTTAATATTATATATCTATGATTTATGTACACAATAATAGACCCAGCACGTCTAAAAAGGCCGTTTTGGCAATTCATTTTCAATTCTTGTTATGAATTACTGTATCAAAGATGACAGCGATCGTAAAATGGCCACTTGAATTGCAATTCATAATATGATTTAGATACAATTCATATGCCGAAATTGGCTGAAATTCATTCATTTGACAGATTTACAAGCAGAATTGCTTTAGTGTCAAATAGCAATAATTCATAAAAAGTTACTTGTGAGAAACATCTCGCAATTCATATTTTGTGTATTACATAAAATATAAATACAATAAATTTAAAACTGTCTGAAAACTTTTGCATTTTAGTTAAAGTGAGCCGTGTTAGTGAAAAATAACCATTGAGGGTCGCATTGTTTATAACCTCTCAAGCGTCGCTTGCTGCCTGGCAGCAAGTGACAGACAAACGTGAACGGTGAAACGTCAAACTATCTCCATAGTCCACACGTCAAACGAAACTCGCCGTGACGTCTAACGAGTTGCCAGTCGAAGATTAAGAATTTATCACGAAAATTTTGTACTTCATTGATTACCTTACCTAAATATAAATAATCCTCAATTGCCGAAATCCCCAAACATGTATTTATAACTCCTTAGTCAGGAATTCTGTTCAGTACTTTTGGATCCAGGGTATACCTTGGAGCAAAATATTACTTTTTGGTATAGGTCGATAGTAAATACTTGGCGCCTACAACATGTAGGTACACATGTTACGTTGTGTGCTGTCTATGCATAGTCATGACGTAACACGTAACGTAAAACACGTCGAAATCACCATAATATGTGTATATCAATTTCATGGAGTTCCCTCGATTCCTTGTGGATCCCATCATCAGGTCACCACTTTGAAATCAAAAGGACCCTATACAACAAAAGAAAAATTGAAAATCGGTAGTCGGTACACAGACGGCGGAGTAATCGTTGAACATACAAAAAAAAACACACACATATATACACAGCCGAACGTATAACCGCGTCCTTTTTTGTAAGTCGGTTAAAATTACCTCAAATTTCAAAATCTCCCCAAAAAATCCCAAAAGTGGTGAGTCAAAGTCAAAGTCAAAAAATTTTATTCAATGTTGGTATTTTTATACACTTATTGAACGTCGGTATACATGATGCCTACCACCGGTTCGGGAACTAGCCCGGCGAGAAGAACCGGCGTAAGAAACTCGCGCGGGGCCATCTTTTACCAAAAAGATGGAAAATTGTTCTTTTAAAATAAAAAAATGTATAACAATGTTATGACTAAAACTATATAACTAGAATACAATAGTATATGGAAGTAGCCTTGCAGGGGGCCACCTCATTCCCAAGGTGTGCTATCATTCATGAAATCATTAAGTTTATAATAAGCTTTACTACACAAACGTTCTTTTTTTACTTTTTTAAATTTATTGGTTGAAAAATTTTGAACGTTTTCTGGGATCCTATTGTATATACGTATACATTGGCCTTTAAACGAATTCTTTACTTTACTAAGTCTAGTCACTGGTACATCAAGCTTATTCTTATTTCGAGTATTTCTATTGTGGTTGTCACTTTTTTTTTTTGAATAGGCTTACATTTTTTTTAACATATAGTACATTTGATAGAATATACTGAGAAGCTACAGTTAAGATCCCAGTTTCCTTAAACTTATCTCTTAATGAAGTGTTGGGGGCCAGCTTGTAGATTGCCCGAACAGCTCGCTTCTGCAGCACAAAGATAGTATTTATATCTGCAGCATTGCCCCATAGCAGAACGCCATAGGACATTATACTGTGGAAGTAACTAAAATACACAAGCCTTGCTGTGTTTTCGTCTGCAAAATGTCTTATTTTACTTACTGCAAATACTGCTGAACTAAGTCTGTCGGCCAATCCAGCAATATGAGGGCCCCACTGAAGTTTCGCGTCTAATGTAATACCTAAAAAGACGGCTGTATCTACTAGTTCCATACCTTCCCCATTTAATAGCACATTGGTTTTAGTTTGCCTTACATTCGGCAACGTGAACTTTATACATTTAGTTTTTTTGCTATTTAACAAAAGATTATTGACACTAAACCAGTGTACTATTTTTAGAAGAGCATTATTTACTTCGTCATAACACGAGTTTTGGCGATTAATATTAAAATTAAGTGACGTATCATCGGCAAATAATACTATCCCGTTTTTTTCATTAATAAGGTATGGTAGGTCATTTATATAAATCAGAAAAAGAAAGGGTCCTAAAATTGACCCTTGTGGGACCCCCATCTCAATTTTAGTACCTGTGGATCTTTTTCCATTTATCTCAACTCTCTGAATCCTATTTGATAAATAAGATTTTAGGAGAACGAGTGCTGGACCCCTTACTCCATAGTGGCACAATTTCCTGATCAATGTTGAGTGTTGCACACAATCAAATGCCTTAGAGAGATCGCAAAAGACTCCCAGAGCATCATGCGATCTCTCCCAAGCATCAAAAATATAACTAATTAGATCGACGCCTGTCGTCGATCGTGAATTAGCAACATTAAGCAGAATTGTAAGGAATTCTGCAAATGATTGAATTTTTGTAATAGATGATATTGCGCAAGTGGCCTTTTTAATCCCGCAGATCTTAGTTCTCTTTCCTGCCACTGGCTACGCTAGATTCAAACGAGTGCTTCTTTTAATGTGGCGCGTTCTACCGGCAAAATTATTTTTAAATTACCGTTAGGCAATTACCGTGTTCTACGGTATCTATACTTCGTGAACAGTTTCTAAAAATTTCCCAAAAAATTTTATTTTATTAGATTTAAATCCAAGTTTCTCTTATTATTTTATTTCCAGAGCTGTCTATAGCAACATAACTTCCCGCGTACTTTCAAACGAGTGCTTCTTTTAATGTGGCGCGCTCTACTGGCAAAAAATCTGTCCCCTAAATTGAGACCATTATTTTAACATTACGTTCGGACTCCTGAACCTTAATTCTCGTATTTAAAGTAGACAATTTAAGGAGTCAATAATTTTACTTTGTTTGGATTGAAAGTATAGCGACATGTTACCGTGAACGGATTTTATGACGTTTCGACCAATCAGAGCGCGTTTCACATTGGTTTAACGTTCATAAAAACACCGTTTGGGAGTAAAGGCGTATCGGGACTTGATTGTAAAACTGTATTAATGCAGGTTTTATTTAGCAGAATGGCTCCTCAGATATCTATACTTCGTGGAATATCCTCTCAAGCGTGTCGTGTCACTTCGACAGCTGACATAGGCAATAGATTGACGTCTTCTAATAAAAAAAAACGTTTTTTTGGTTGCGGAACTGTCACAATAAACATACTGTCTCTGTGCTCCTATAATATTCTAATAATATAATAGGGGTTTGGCTCAGATAATATTCATCACGAAATACCGAAACGAAGTGGAAATAATACGATCGCAAAACTCGACATAGCTTCGCAATCAAAGACTACTCAAAGTTCGCAATAATGAATTGTTTTCCTAATCTGAAAACAATTAACTATTGCGAAGCTAACCGGAAGCAAGAAGCAGAGAGTACCAACATAACCACCTATTAACCATGGAGATTAGAGGTAAGGAGGACCACCTCGTATATTAAAAAGTGTACGTTGAAAGGGAGCAAATTAAGGGGGCGCTATAGTAGCATGTGGAAGAATTTTAAAGAGAGCACCACAAAATGACAAATTACAATAGTCGACAGCATTTTTGCGCACGGGTTATACATACATTATTTTTATTGCTTTTATACCTAGAAATAATAATAAGAACAAAAAATAGCTCTGTATTTGCTTTGTGTAAAAAATGAAAAAATTCAAATCAATGAAAATACATGAAAAATTTACATAGAGGTGATTTATTAAAAGATACTGGACCAAATGTGGTGTGGCTAACGTGGGCCGAAAATAATATGGCCGTCTGAAAATGACCATATAGGGCGTGGCGATTTGGTAAAAAATTAGTTATTCTTTTTGATATTTCGTGGACTGTACTGAAGGATAGCTGGCAATCGCCAGTGATTTTAATAAGCGACATTTTAAGGAAATAGGAAGGATGCACTGTACCTTAGGATCTCGATGTGAAGGATCTGATGCCGGTCTTGAATCTGCTTCCCCCTGATGTGGTTGATAACTAATCACTTGTCACGCAGTCTCATGAACCAGCACTCGCGAGCGGATAAGCGCACAGGATTATGGATTATTAGCTATAATTAATGTTCAAGTTAGCGGTTTTGCAACGAGTCGCGCCGATGCCGAGAAGCTTCTAAGCGTTCGTTTCTTCATTCTTCTTCGTGATTGGTCGACGCCGGCGCGTAAGAAAAATCACGTCATCTGATACTCCAATCAGGACGTGCTTGCGGTATCAGTGCGAAAGAGAGGGATATATCGCTTATTCTAGAGAATAATTTGAACTCGCCAATAGGGAACAACTTTAAATCAATAAAGGCCAATAATATATTAGGAAAATATAGGTGGCGCCAATTAGAAGGATTTTAATAAAGAATAACATAGTTGGCGCTAACATTCCCCCGGCCTTAAAGGGTTACCTTTAAAAGAAAAAAGAGAAAAGAAAAAATAATAATGATAATAATATTTTCCTTAAGTAAACTATCGCATGACCGTTAATTTGCTAGAATTACAACTAAACTATAAACTAAATGAGAGAGATCCAGGTTGCAACTAGATCTCACTGAGTAGGTAATGGGCAGAGCCGTACAACTGGGCGCACGTAGCTACCCATCGCGGTCTTAACAGTCACAACGCGGGTTGTACCGTCTTTAGCGGTATGTAATTTTTCGATGACACCTAGTGGCCATGAAAGCGGTGGTGAATTGTCATTAATGATAATGACTAACGCTCCCTCCCGTAAAGGCGAGGCGGGACTATTCCACTTATATCTAGTCTGCAATTTATGCAGGTATTCTAAACGCCAGCGCCGCCAAAATGACTGCACGAGTTTGTCAAGCAGTGTATGTCTCTGAAGCATGTTAGATGAGTTTGCTTCAGGAGCGGGTAGTGACGACAATGGCATTGTGTTTAGGAAGTGCGCAGGAGTTAACGCGGAAGGCTCAGCAGGATCGCTACTCAATGTAGTAAGCGGACGCGAATTTATCAATGCCTCGACTTGAGCAAGGACAGTTAGAAGTTCTTCGTAAGAAAGGATCTGCTGGCCTATAACCTTAAAAAGATGCGTTTTTACTACTTTAACCATGCTCTCCCAGCATCCTCCGAAATGTGGAGAGGCAGGCGGAATAAACTTCCAATCAATGTGATTGACTAAAAGTTCGTCTTGGAGACGTATACGGTATTCTTCCTTTAGAAATTTATACAAATCGCGTAAGTACGAATTAGCACCTACGAAACAGGTGCCGTTATCAGAGTACAAGCATTGTATGGGACCGCGGCGCGAAAGAAAACGTTTTAGTGCTGCTAGAAAAGACACCGTGCTTAAATCCGTCGCAACCTCAATATGCGTAGCGCGCGTTGTTAAGCATGTGAATATGCATAACCAAGCCTTACGACTTTTAATACCTCGACCACGTATTGGAGTGTACTGCAGTGGTCCTGCGTAATCGCAACCGGTATGTGTAAACGCTTTATCTACCTGGTTCACGCGTTGGCTAGGAAGGTCTGCCATAAAGGGATAAGTTGGACGTGGACGAAATCTAAAACACGTGTTACACTTATGTATTATCTGGCGAATGGTACGCCGAGCAGCTAAAATCCAGTAATTTTGCCTGAGTAAGGACATAAGTAACTCTGGACCGGCATGGAGATGCCTTTTGTGATAAAATTCGACAAGAAGGTCGACTACATGATCATGACGCGGAAGAATGCATGGATGCTTATAGTTATAAGGCTCGTCTGAATTAGACAAACGACCACCGACGCGTATTATACCGTTCTCATCGAGAAACGGCTTAAGCTTAAGAAGAGCGGGGGAGACAGGTAAGTCATTTTTTAAATTTTGAATATCATTATCAAAATGAACAGCCTGTACGGATAATAATATTTCGCGTTCTGCGAATTCCAAATCGGATATCGAAACAAAAGTTCCTTTAGGTAATTTCCTAAGAAACCTGCATACATAAACCATGACGCGTAACAACTTAGACCAAGATGATAAGCGCTGTGCGAGTGTATAAAACGGGGACTGTGTAACTTCAACGACCACGGGATGAGAGACAGATTTTTGCTCGGGTACGTTCTCAACTTCTGTATCCTTGCTATAGGGTTCAATGGGCCACTCTAACGGATCCTGGCTGATCCAAGGTGGGCCACGATGCCACAATGGATGATCAAGAAGTGTCATTGGAGTGATTCCACGAGACAAGCAATCAGCGGGGTTTTCAATACCCGGGACGTGATTAAAACAAGTAGGGGAAACAAACTCTATTAGTTTGGTAATGCGATTGGCAACAAAGGTCTGCCAGCGATGAGGGGAAGAATAAATCCAAGCAAGTACTATCTTGGAGTCAGTAAAAGCGTAAATATTATTAATGGAGTAGTGGGACGAAACTGTGTCTTTAACCTTGCGAAGCAGTTGTGACAGCAGAAGGGCTGCGCACAATTCGAGCCTTGCAATCGAAATGGTTTTGACTGGCGAGACTTTAGACTTGGCACAAACTAATTGCACAGAATAGTTACAGCCATTACGGACTTGCATATACACTACTCCGCCGTAAGCGCTTTCGCTAGCGTCAGCGAAACCTATTAGATTAACAGTACATCCATCGACCAATCCTAAATGACGCGGTATCATAACTTGATTGAGCTTGGGAAGCTCGTTGCAGAACTGCTTCCAGGCTGCGACTATATGTACAGGAGGTGGGTCATCCCAATCGCACTTTGCCAACCAAAGTTCTTTTATCAAGAGCTTGGCGTACAAAATGGTGGGAGCCATAAACCCCATTATGTCCCAAAGTCGAGCTATTGTGGACAGCATTATGCGTTTGGTGCACTTAGCATCAGGCAGTGCGACGTCAAAGCGAAAACAACCTCGGGATCTGTCCCAACGCAAACCAAGAACCTTATGCGGCAAAGACTTCTCAAACTCAATGTCTGTAGAAGCCTTGTGGGACTCAGGTATTCGCGCGGCAGCGGGTGCGGGAGCGGAAGCGCGCGCAGTAGCGGATACGGGAGCGGAAACGCGCGCGGTAGCGGATGCGGGAGCGGAAGCGCGCGCGGCAGCGGGTGCGGGAGCGGAAACGCGCGCGGTAGCGGATGCGGGAGCGGAAACGCGTGCGGCAGCGAGTGGCCGAACGCGCGCGGTAGCGAATGGTCGAACGCGCGCGGCAGCGAGTGGCCGAACGCGCGCGGTAGCGAGTGGCCGAACGCGCGCGGTAGCGAGTGGCCGAACGCGCGCGGTAGCGAATGGCCGAACGCGCGCGGCAGCGAGTGGCCGAACGCGCGCGGTAGCGAGTGGCCGAACGCGCGCGGTAGCGAGTGGCCGAACGCGCGCGGTAGCGAATGGCCGAACGCGCGCTGCAGCGAGTGGCCGAAAGCGCGCGGTCGCGCAGACGGGCGCGGCCTCCTCATTTCCCCAAAGCACAGAGCAACAAGACGCAGTATAACTAGAATTATGTGACGTAGGCACGGCACCCATAATCACATATCCTAATACCGTCTCAATAGCGGGAGGTAAATTATTCCTCTCACTGCGTACCATATTAGGTAGCAGTAAATGTGGGAAGACTGTTGCTCCGATCAAAACATCGATGTTACCCGGCCGCGCAAAGTCTCGGTCCGCGAGAGGCAATTTCTTCAAATGGGTAAGTGCGGACACGTCCACATGAGCGCTCGGCAACACGTCCGTAATACTATCCACTATAAGCGAGGAAACATTAAAATTAATATTATTATTAAGGCGTGAATATAATTTTATATCTACGGAACCCTTACACGATTTTTCTGAGCCACCGATCCCTGTTACTATTAAATTACAATTTTTCATTTTATTCCGCAGTCCTAGACGTTGAAAACAATGGGAAGTAATAAAACTGCTCTGTGAGGCGCTATCCAGTAGACAACGCACTACTATAGGTGTTCCGCTGGCATCGTAAACGATGGCTTGCGCCGTGGCTAACAATATCGTAGCGTGAGCAGTACATTGCTGAGCGACCACTTGACTATCATAATACGCGCGCGGCGGACGCGCAATGAGCGTGGTACACAAAGAAACTTCGGACTGGGAATTCCTAGGCGCGGTGTTATCAGAAACTACGTTATTCATGTTACGCGGCAAATTTTTATTAAAATGTAGTAATGTATGGTGACGCTGATTGCACGCACGACACTTGGATGTACTTGAACAGACACTTATTTTATGCTTTAAACTCAAACAATTAACACAACCTTTATTATCTTTTACGTGTTTAAATCGAGCGGTCGGAGTCAAGTTATTAAAAGCGGGACATTTAAAAAAGTGATCGTGTACAATATTATCGCACATACATTTATGTAAATTATTATTATTATTAGGTTCCGCACATGTTACGTACGACTGCGGATTTGGGGCGGAATTATTACTTCGTAGTCTATTCGAACTTCGTTTACTAATATTATGAGATGAGCTATTATATGAAATAGTTTGTGTATTGAGAAATATTCGAGACTGGTCCCGTATAAAGGAAATGAAACTATCGAGTGTAGGTATCTTATTATGGCGTTCCGTCATTTCGAATGCGTGTATAGTATCTCGGTCGAACTTTTTCAAAGCAAGTTGCAGCAATATAAAATCCGAAAGATTATCCAATTTTAAGTTTTTCAAAGAGTTTACTGCCGTAACAAAGTTATTCATAAATAATTGAAAGTTAGAAACTGACGCGGGTCCAGACAATTTAAGATTTAAAGCCTGATCCAAATACATGGATCCTAGGACGCGCGTATCCTGATACCTATCAAGAAGTGATTGGAATATTATTTGATAGTTCTCCGCATTAGGTGTAACGCCTGCGAACACGGTCTGGGCCTTCGGCGACAGCTTACCTAATAAATAGTACAACCTGTCAGCGTCGGTCAGTGAGCCGTTGTCGTGCACAGTAGATTTAAAACTTGCATAAAATAGCGGCCAATTGCGTATGTCACCATCGAATGATACTAGTTCGATTGTAGGTAGCTTTGGCATACGTACTGTATCCACGCTAGCCGCGCGTACGCTGGGCTTAGCGTACCTACATTCTAAACGTGCTTGCACACGTTTAATAACGCAATACAGTTCCTCGAATGACGTGTATGCTTGATAGTTTGGTTGAGAATCAGGGTTTAAAGAAAGCAACTCGGCGTTATAATCGTCTAACAATTTATGAAAATTAGTTCGAATTTCGTCTATCGTCATACAAGAACTAAGAAACGATTCTTTACTAGCTTCGCATGACTCAGCGTTTTTTGAGAGCTCGTAAATATTTTGAATGTGTTCAAACAAAATGTTACGCTTAGCTACTAATATCGCTAACTCTTTGTCATCAAAAATAGACTGTTTGTCTTGTTTCGACATTTTATGTAAATATAATAACGACCGTATGAAACTAAATCTAAGTTTTAAATATTTAGGTACCTATGTATTTATTCAAATGTATGAACAGGTAAAATACTTGAGGTTGCGGAAGTGTGAACAGATACCTATTAGGCGGTTGTAAGTACGTACAAATTATAGCGAACAATTATGGCGGTAAAACATTAAGTACCTACTTGTAATATGGAAGTAAGGTACGCGGTGCGGGTTATATAATCCTGTGACTTTAGGCGGGAATTGAGATTATATACCTATTAAGTTGCAAATACCTATTACCTATACCTAGCAAATTGCGGTATGCGATAGTTGTGTATTAAGCTGTAAAGGCAACACTTTAAGCGGTTTAATGAAGCGCTTGAAATATGGAATTTGCAAGCGACACCATATTATTATAAATTGAATTTAGCAATTCTATGAATGTAGGTAACTACTCAAAAATACAGTATGTTACCTGCAGCGGAGCGGGAAAACCACGAAATGGGTTATAGGTATTTGTATAAATAAATTATGAGTGTAGCCTTGTGTTACAACAAAATGAATAGATATTCTAGGAGAAACTTATGCGGTATTAATGAGAATACGGGAAGTAATCCGGCTCGAAGGACCAAAATGGACCAAATGTGGTGTGGCTAACGTGGGCCGAAAATAATATGGCCGTCTGAAAATGACCATATAGGGCGTGGCGATTTGGTAAAAAATTAGTTATTCTTTTTGATATTTCGTGGACTGTACTGAAGGATAGCTGGCAATCGCCAGTGATTTTAATAAGCGATATTTTAAGGAAATAGGAAGGATGCACTGTACCTTAGGATCTCGATGTGAAGGATCTGATGCCGGTCTTGAATCTGCTTCCCCCTGATGTGGTTGATAACTAATCACTTGTCACGCAGTCTCATGAACCAGCACTCGCGAGCGGATAAGCGCACAGGATTATGGATTATTAGCTATAATTAATGTTCAAGTTAGCGGTTTTGCAACGAGTCGCGCCGATGCCGAGAAGCTTCTAAGCGTTCGTTTCTTCATTCTTCTTCGTGATTGGTCGACGCCGGCGCGTAAGAAAAATCACGTCATCTGGTACTCCAATCAGGACGTGCTTGCGGTATCAGTGCGAAAGAGAGGGATATATCGCTTATTCTAGAGAATAATTTGAACTCGCCAATAGGGAACAACTTTAAATCAATAAAGGCCAATAATATATTAGGAAAATATAGGTGGCGCCAATTAGAAGGATTTTAATAAAGAATAACATAGTTGGCGCTAACAGATACTGATCATCAATTTTATGATATAATCTTACCAAATAAGTTTGAAAATAGTGTTAAAATGTTTAAAAATTAACAGTTTTGCTTTTTGTGTCATGCTCAGTAGATTTTAGTAGAAGTTATCTTTTTAACCACCAAATAAAGTTCCTCAATCCTCAACATGCTTTCAGTATGTATACTGGCCTTGGGAACGTCTCTCAAATTCCAACTATATCTCGATGGAATCCTTTCCTTGTTCTTCCGAATAAGCTCCCATATTATCTTTAAACTTATCAAAATGAGAATGGAACATTTGCCTCTTTAGAAACATCCTATAGCCGACGATGAAAAAAATCTTAATCATCTCGTTAGTTTATTCATACATTTATTTCATAAGCCCATTTTTGGTCTTGATTTGTAACAGGTAGATGGAAGTACGCTTGTTATGCCTCGCAAATCTTTTAATCTGTAGTTAAATAACACTTTTTCTCTCTCACTTTAATAAATCCACCACAAATATAGCAAAATGACTATCTCCTTTTCAACTTCTCGAAGCTATTTTGTACAAGATAATACAGCGAAAAAAATATTAAACACGATATTTCTTTATAATATGCGAGGTCATACTGTCGTACACAAGGAGGTATGTAAGAAAGACAACTCTCATACCATACCTCTCTTTCGCCAGTAATAGAGCGCAAAGACCGACTTTAACTGGAAGCAAAAATCATAAATGGTCAAATCGCTATAACTTCTTATAAAGCAAATATTTTCGATTTGTAATCGCACTTTTTTATAAATATTTGCTTATATATTCAGAATAAATCAAGTAAAACCCATGCGCAAAAAATTTTTTTTTTTTTTTGTTGACCGGTGTTATTAGAGTAACTAACCAATAACTAATTTTTAAATAACTTCACTCTGTCTTTTATTGCTAACTTCATATCATACCCACTTCTGACTCTAGCGCCATTATGACCAGTTTTGGAACTATTATTTGGTTACTTTTGTCGGACAATTTTTAGCTTTTCTGCCCTAGAAAGATGGTGCTCCGTTCTTCTATTCTCCACGCTATTAACTCTGTCTCACGTCAAAATGACTTTGCATCTGTCAATTTTAACTTGTACTCAGTGTTGCAAGTTCAAATAAAACATGAAGTGTTACCATAAGTTTAAACACCAACAATGGAAAATCAGATGGAGTTGCTATTTGAAAAAATAAAAAGACAGATGTCACTGTAAACAAATTACAGAATCACATTACGGAGTCCCCTAACGACAAAATAACAACAAACAGACCAGCCTCCAAAAAAAAAAAAAAAAACAAAAACATAACTTCGATTATGTAACTAGAACACGACTGTCGCGTCGTCTTGTTCAGATTAAAAAACACCGGCCAAGTGCGAGTTGGACTCGCGCACCGAGGGTTCCGTACAAACTTATTATAAAAAATAATGATTCACGGTTTATGCATAGGGTTTATGATATTGAATGTTTTTTATTTTGTTTTTGTATTTGAGTTGATTGAATTAAAGGTAAATTGCGGCAAAGCAAATATGAACGTGAGTTCTATAAAATATTGTAGGATATTGTTTGGGCTGGTACCGATGTCAAAATTAAGAAGATTGAGTAGAGAAATAGTAAAAATTTTAGCCGAATTTGAAAAGGGAATTATTTAGAAAATAAGTTTTATTTCATAATTTTTTTGTGTATTTTTACTTTGGAAGTCGGTAAAATTTTTTGATTATAAATAATAATTTTACCCTTTTTAGTGATATTTGTTAATTTATTATCAATAGGTACATCAACGTTTAAAATAAACGATCGAATGTAGGTATAATTAAAGACGCGCCAAGCTTCCATTAGGTATTGTAAATAAGATGATGATTACTGTAAGTTACATAGTGGCATATGCTTGCAGTTCTTTATTCAATGCCGAAATTTCCAAACACGTATCTTTATTACCTTAACTAGCTTTTGCCCGCGGCTCCGCCCGCGTAAATATATTATTCCGCGGGAACACTACTTTTTCGGGGTAAAAAAAATCCTATGTCCTTTCCCGGGACCCAAAGTATGTCTATACCAAATTTCATAAAAATCGGTTCAGCGGTTAAAGCGTGAAGAGGTAACAGACAGACAGACACACTTTCGCATTTATAATATTGGTATAGGTATTGTAAAAACTTTTGCGGTTTGCTGCAGAGTAGGCATCTACAGACACACGAATTTGGTACGGAGCGTACAGCGGACCATATCCGCAGATCGAATCCGGTGTCGCTACACACGCACGGATTTGGTACGATGCAGTAGACCGAAAAGCTCGACACTCGTGTGTTCGATTTTCAGTTCTATTGCATTAGCACAGAGTTCTATTTACAGTGCTGTTTTTCGACGACGCGATGATTACCGAAATTCATTGATAACAGGCAGTGATATCAACTCTCAAAAATATTTCTCCCCAAACTTTACCCCTGATAATTATACCATTGACAGGTGTAAGAGATAATAAGCTAGAAAGAAAGGTTATATGTTTAACATAAAGACTTACGCGTGAATAACATAAAACTAACTTGTCTTAATCTGATTTCACTCCCAATATTATATTTTCATATCCCTGACTCACACACTGAATTACACACATTTAAATAATTTTTATTATTACATACAAATTGATTCATAAGGAGTAAACTCTAAATATCCTGGCCCCTAGTAAACCCCCGTAGATATTTTCCCTAATTTTGGGTGGTAAATCCCTAAGTTGGCAACACTGACACCGTTGTACGGCTTAACCGCCGGACTGCTCTACACATGCACGGATTTGGTACGGAGCGGACCAAATCCGATGCGGATAGCTGCGAACTCTTCACCTTCTTCTTATGTTCGCCGGACACACGCTCGGATTTGGTACGGAGTGTACCAGATCCGCTGTACGCTCCGTACCAAATTCGTGTGACCATTCACACACCAGACACCATTATTCGTAATAAGATACCTACCAAGCTTCAAGTTCAACCTAATATACAATTACTTAGTACCTATAATATGGTAGGATACTCAAAGATATAACATCAATTTAAAGTTTATTTCACTAAAATTAAAGAAGACGAATGTTATAAAAGTTGAAAATATTTTTTCACAGAATATAATAGTAAGTATTTGAAATTATTAAACAGTTATTCTTCTATTCTGCTCAGTCAATATCAATACGGTAAAAAGACTATGGCTGTGTTCCGACGAAAATAGAGCTTGTTAGCGCTTGCTAGCGCTAAAAAAAAAACATTATCCGCCAGGGCACATATTTTGCTAACTTCAATAATGCTAACATAATCCTCCATTTTGCTTATTTTATACCAGCGGTTGCCATTTTGCCTACGTTTTATTTTCCGCGGAACACAGCCTATGTATGCGGTTTAATTTTGAATTTCGAACGCAAATATTTCAAGAGGCTGAACGAAATAATATCAAAGTACATTTTTACCGGCTAAAAAAATAGTAGGTAACTTATTAAAGATCACCAAATAGGTTGACCTCTCGCTCAAAGCAAATTCTTAGTTTATGTAGATCTTGTACTATTGGTTTACTCCTTCGCTATTTATTATTTGTGTTGAGTAGGATAAAAAATAGATTTATTTTTATAATTTTAATTTAATAGTTTTATTTCAAGAGAAAACATGCGAAAAATGATGATTTATTTCGGTTTGTGAAGCAAGTTCAAAAATACAGTTTTTTCATGATCCCGTGGGAACCGTTTTGGTTTCCAAGAAAAAAAAAATACTGTTAGTTATTTCATGTTCTAATCTACCTTTGTGCCAAGTTTTATTTAAATACGTCGAGTAGATTGCCTGAAATAACGTCAAACAGGTAGGTACAGTTTTTTGATTATCCCATGGGAACCCTTTAATTTTGCGGGATAAAGAGTATCCTATTTTACCCTTCAGGTCCTAAGCTACCTACCTGCCAAATTTCATTTTATTCCATCCAGTGGTTTCGGCGTGATGTGATAACAAACACACAGACAGACAGACAGACAGACAGACAGACAGACAGACAGACAGACAGACATTTTTTTCAAAAACGTTATTTTTAGGTTCTGTGGCCTTTATAGACCCCCCATTTTGATTTTCACTTAGATAACTTTAATGTACAGACATGACCCCTCTACAGATTTATTATATGTATAGAAGATTAGTTCTTATGGAAGGCAATACGATATGACTAGCTCGTCGATTTGTGTATGTGTTTGTTTGCTTTTTTGTTGGGAACGTGAGTTGTGTTTGTATTAGTGTGTGTTTTATTTTGTATACGAGAATACATGTATGGTATGCGCAAAATTTTGTGATATTCGAGAGCCTAGTTTCATTATATATGGCTTCAGAAGGAGTTAGGTAGTCATAGTTGTATAAATTTTTATTATTCGATTTTGAAGCACTTGAATAATATTTAAATTTGACTTTGCGGCATTACCCCATACTTCCACCAAGTAAAGTAGGTGTGGTTTTACTAGAGCATTATAAATTAAAATCCGGAGTTTTTTTGGGATACATCGGTTTATTTGATGTAGGCGGCCAACAAGAGAAGAAAGTTTATTTTTAACGTGAGTAATATGTGCATTCCAATTTAAATGACTATCAAGGATTAATCCAAGGTATTTTTCCTGGTTCACTTAGATAGACGGCGCGAACTAGGCACTCAGTCGTAGGTGCTTTCATTAGAACCACTCCGGTTTATGTCATGGAGGCTGAACTTAGTGTAATAGGTTGGGGAAAAAGTCTTTTCGCATTATAGTATGTATGAACTTGTCATAAAATATCTTGGGCTATACCAATTGTATCTGGCTGATTTTGATATCATTAAAAAGTTTTAATTTTACAGAAGACAATTCCAAATTCAAATTAGGTAAATTTGAGATTTTCATTTGTTTTTCTTATTGTTAAAATGAGTGATTCTTATGAAGAATTTCGATACATTTTAAAATTTTATTACAAAAAAGGTAAAAATGCAACACAAGCCGCGAAAAAAATTTGTGATGTTTATGGACCTAATGCAGTATTTTTTTTTTTATGAAATATGGGGGCAAACGAGCAGACGGGTCACCTGATGGAAAGCAACTTCCGTCGCCCATGGACACTCGCAGCATCAGAAGAGCTGCAAGTGCGTTGCCGGCCTTTTAAGAGGGAATAGGGTAATAGGGGAGGGTAGGGAAGGGAATAGGGTAGGGGATTGGGCCTCCGGTAAACTCACTCACTCGGCGAAACACAGCGCAAACGCTGTTTCACGCCGGTTTTCTGTGAGCCCGTGGTATTTCTCCGGTCGAGCCGGCCCATTCGTGCCGAAGCATGGCTCTACCACGAGGTAAAGTATCTGTGAGAGTAGCGCAAATTTGGTTTAAGCGTTTTCAATCCGGAAATTTTGATATCAAAGATGCACGTCGCTCTGGTCGCCCTGTTACGGACAAAACTGTTGCCATTTTTGAAAAAGTGGAGCAAGATCGGCATATTAGTAGTTACGATGTAGCTGAAGAACTGGGGATTGACCACAAAACGGTTTTGGCGCATTTGAAAAAAGCTGGGTACACAAAAAAGCTCGATATTTGGGTGCCTCATGAGCTCACTGAAAGAAACCTAATGAACCGTGTACTCATTTGTGATTCTTTATTACGACGTAATGAAACCGAACCATTTTTGAAGAAGCTGATAACTGGTGATGAAAAGTGGATCACGTACGACAAGAACGTGCGAAAAAGATCGTGGTCAAAGGCCGGTCAGGCTTCACAGACTGTGGCGAAACCCGGGTTAACTCGCAACAAGGTGATGCTGTGTGTGTGGTGGGATTGGAAGGGCATTATTCATTATGAGCTGTTACCGCCAGGCAGGACCATCAATTCTGAACTGTACTGCGAACAACTGATGAGATTAAAGCAAGAAGTTGAGAGAAAGCGGCCGGAATTAATCAACAGAAGGGGTGTGGTTTTTCACCATGATAACGCTAGACCTCACACATCTTTAGCCACTCAGAAAAAATTACGGGAGTTTGGCTGGGAGGTGTTAATGCATCCGCCGTATAGTCCTGACCTTGCACCTTCAGATTTCCACCTGTTTCGGTCGCTGCAGAATTCCTTAGGCAGTGTCAGGTTGACATCACAAGAGGACTGCCAAAACCACTTGTGGCAGTTTTTTCATCAGAAGCCCCAAAAATTTTATAGCAATGGGATCATGTACCTACCAACAAGATACTTCTAAATAAATATATTTAAAAAAAAAAAAGAACTCTTATGGAACTCATTATTCTTTACATTCTAAGACACCTACCTAAATCTTGTTTATTTTAAATACCAATATCTTATATTAATAAGTACTTATTGAGTTTAACATATTATAAACTGATAACATAAAACATATTATTATGTGTTTATAAAATAAAAAATCAGAATTATAAAAATATCTACAAACGTCGGTAGGTAGGTACCACAAGCTTCCTGTGACCTCAGAACGTCGTCTGATGAGAATTCGATTTTTGCAAAAACGGGGTAAAAAACGGAACGGGGTAAACTTATTTTGGTATTTAATTTATTAAACATTACATTTTTCAAATTAAATATTGAATTAATATATAATCAATAAATTCGTTCTTTGACGAAGTGCGAACGAAACGTAATTTTATTCGTTTTCTGTCGTGTAAATGACGCATAAAAGTTGAGTAAGTGATCTCAATAACGTTATCAACTGATACGGTCTTGAGATCATACTATGAATTTCCATCTTGAGACCATCGTTATTCCGAATCGTTATTTGAGACCGTCTAAGTCAAGAAAGGTCTTGAGAACGAGTTTGAGAATTCGGCTTATTAAGCTTAAAGCTTAAGCTTCCGTATACCTCTTCCCTCACACAGTGTTTTAGAAATTCTCAAAATCGGTCATTACCGCAGAATAAATATTAGTTACAACAGAAGTCTCACTCGGAAGAGTCATTAGAATAATAGGGACTCTTACTACGATACGATTAAGTTCAATTTACCTACAAGTTGCGTCTCTTTCTATAGCATAACTCTTATTCATATCGCATAATTAAGATCAGAGGACTCAATTGGCTGATGTGCAGAAACTCGAAACTGTCTAACGAGAATGACCGCCGCACTCAGAGTCATTTAATTGTTACTTAAACCATTACTTAGTATAGATTTAAAAAAGCTCACTCTCAGAGTCAGTTAACGGATCGTTAACGTGACTTAATGATCATTAAATTTAAATACCGCAAAACCTCTATTTAACTTGCTAATTGTGGATTAAGTCGATCGAATTTGAGGTTATTTATTTGTTTTTGTAAATAATTTACATTTGAATTTTACTAATACGCTAAGTAGAAGTAAATTCTACAAGGTCTAATTGGACCAAAATAGAATTAGGTGTGCCACAAGGGTCCATTTTAGACCCATTTCGTTTTCTCATCTATATAAATGATCTTCCTTATCTAGTTTAAGATAAGCATGAGATAGTACTTTTTGCTGATGACACTTCACTAATTTTTAATGTGAAGCGACGACAGTCAAATTACGACGAGGTAAATAGTGCTCTCTCGAAAATGGTACACTGGTTTAATGTTAATAATTTACTTTTAAATTCCAATAAAACAAAATGTTTAAAGTTTAGCCTGCCAAATGTTAGGCAGACACAAACCAATGTACTATTAAACGATGAGAAAATGAACTTAGTGGACACCACTGTATTTCTAGGAATAACACTAGATTGTAAATTACAGTGGGGTCCCCATATTGCAAATCTGGCTGATAGGCTTAGTTCTGCAGCATATGCAGTGAAAAAAATTAGATAAATTTCCGACGAGGACACAGCGCGGCTAGTTTATTAGTTTCATAGTATTTTCATAGTATAATGTCATATGGCATTATTCTATGGAGAAACGCTGCGGACATTAACACAATATTTGTGCTGCAGAAGCGAGCTATACGTTCTATTTATAATATGGCATGTTTTGAATCTCTGAGAGATAAGTTTAAGGAAATAGGTATTCTGACCGTCGCTTCTCAATACATTTTGGACAATATGTTGTATGTCAGAAAGAATGTAAATAACTTTAAAAAGAAAAGCGACAACCATGGTAGGAATATTAGAAATAAGAACAAGTTAGAAATACCGGTGATCAGACTTAGCAAAGTAAGTAAATCGTTTAAAGGTTCATGTATACGCCTTTACAATAGAATCCCAGAAAACGTTCAAAATCTTACCATTAATAAATTTAAAAAAGCTGTTAAAGAACGTTTGTGTGCTAAAGCTTATTATAAAGTCAGTGATTTCATTAACGATTGCACACCTTGGGAATAAGATGGCCCCTGCAAGGCTGCTTTTATGTACTTAAGTATGCTCTATGTACTTATGACTTATGTTATATAGATTAAGTTACAACATTGTAAACATTTTTTTTTTAAGAACAATTTTCCCATCTTTTTGCTAAAAGGTGGCCCCGTGCGAGTTTCTTACGCCGGTTCTTCTCGCCGGGCTAGTTTCCGAACCGGTGGTAGGCATTATGTAGGACAATTCTATAAGCGTTATTTCATAACCTACATGGAAATAAAAATTTTGATTTTGTGTATGGTTTATTACCTATATGTGTAGTTAGGTGGTAGTTTAAATAGCTCTTTTGTGAGAATTTCTTTGAACATAATTATGTCGCAGCTGTATGGTTTATCATCTACTAGCTGTTGTCCGCGGCTCCGCCCGCGTAAATATATTGTCCCTCGGGAACACTGTATTTTTTCGGGATAAAAAGTAGCCTATGTTTTAATCCAGAACCTAAACTACTATCATTCCAAATTTCATCAAAATCCGTTCAGTAGTTTTTGTGTAAAGGAGTATAGAATAGAATATTTATTTGCTTAGAATGTTAGATACAAAAGGTCTTAAACTAGAAGGTAGGTACATTGGTGGCAAACATTCTGCTTTAAGAGCATTGATCGGCGCGAGACTCAGATTTCACGAAAAACGCTACTTTTCAAATGCGTCTATATCTAACAAAAACTGGTTATTCTGATTTTTACATGTAAAAAAACACAAGAAAATATTGTATTCTAATTTTTCACTTATCATTTATTTTAAAATAATTTCAAACTTTTGAATAAAACTGACAAAACTAACCAGAAGTTTTTACAACTTTAGGTTCAGGGGCAATTTCAAAACATATAATAGCTAAAACCGCTTACATTTTTTAAAAACAAAAAATCTTTACAAACTTGTTGGATCCTCTTCTAGATTATCTATTTGTCAGATTATTTTTATATACGTTTCTATCTCATAAAAATAAAATTTAAAGAATGCGAAATTATCAGGAATTATAGTTATTTAAAATGATGATATTTATGTATTTTACTTGCTCCTTTTGTTTCTTACTTACATAATCTATGAGAAGAACCTTTTATCTTTAATATGCTATTTAAATGTTTAACTAAATTAGTTTGACGAATTTTATATGAATTTTTAAAACTACTATATAAATCGAGGCGCACGAGCGTTTACAACAGTATTTGTAAGTAAGAAACAAAAGGAGCAAGTAAAATACATAAATATCATCATTTTAAATAACTATAATTCCTGATAATTTCGCATTCTTTAAATTTTATTTTATGAGATAGAAACGTATATAAAAATAATCTGACAAATAAATAATCTAGAAGAGGATCCAACAAGTTTGTAAAGATTTTTTGTTTTTAAAAAATGTAAGCGGTTTTTGCTATTATATGTTTTGAAATTGCCCCTGAACCTAAAGTTGTAAAAACTTCTGGTTAGTTTTGTCAGTTTTATTCAAAAGTTTGAAATTATTTTAAAATAAATGAAAAGTGAAAAATTAGAATACAATATTTTCTAGTGTTTTTCTACATGTAAAAATCAGAATAACCAGTTTTTGTTAGATATAGACGCATTTGAAAAGTAGCGTTTTTCGTGAAATCTGAGTCGCGCGCCGATCAATGCTCTTAAGAAGCGTGCAAATGTCATTTTTACAATTAATGTTATTTTAAATATAGCATCCTCTAATATTGAATAGGTACATACAATTAAAATAGAAATCATTTTTATATCGCTTTTAAATAACATATTAATTTTCGTCTATATAATATACTTACACGTACAAAGTAATAAAAATAAAAAGCCATCCGCTAATTGCTTCACAGTCCTGAGGTGTATACATTTAAGGTAAGTACAGATATGCTACCCATTATCAACTTGAGAGGCTTAACCTGTAATAAACAGTTTATCTATATAATATAATTTGTTTTTTTTTTTTTGTTTTCAGCTACCTCTATACTTAGCTGGAGCTTGCTGGAGAATATAAAGCAATGTATACTACAATTAATAATGTTTAACAAACAATGATTCCATAATTATTCATATGTCACTCATTATTATAATATAGATTTACCAGTTACCAATACATAAATTAAGATTAAATGCAAGCCAATAACAGATAATAACAAAATCCAAACACTAAACTATTTACTACTACTAATAACTATGTCAATACATTACAATCAGGTGTCAAAGGGTTAAAATTATTATGTCATAGAAATATAATAAATTAAAAGAAAAAAAAAATCTAGATACTGGATTATTTATGATTACTAATATTATATGCCAATATTATAAATTAATTACAATCAGTTGTCAAATGGTTAATATTAATAAGTCATGGTCATACCTATTCAAATAAGACAAATAAAATCTTAGACTATACTACTGCAGCTACTTACTATGTCAATTAATTCAAGAAAAAAAAAATACATTAAAGTCCGGTGTCAATTTTAAAATGTCTACAAAATTTAGGTTTGTCTTTTAAATATTTTCTTTTTATATTATCTACATTAATGTCATTGATTCATTTATTATAAGAATTCATTCACAGAATAGTAACATTTGTTTGCCAACCAATTGTTTAGTTTTTTCCTAAAAATTGACAAAGGAAGTTCTTTTATATCTGTAGGTAATTTGTTGTAAATTTTTACTGACATATTGTAGCATCCTTTGCCAGCAAATGTTGTTTTAGAATTTGGTAAGACTAATTGGTTGGGATATCTTGTATTTCTTTGTAGTACCTGACACTTTTTTGTATAAAATTCAGACATATGTTTTTTAACAAATATGCTCATTTCATATATGTACAAACTCGGTAACGTAAGAATTTTTAATTTCCTGAAAAGGGGACGACATGATTCCATTGGATGAGCTCCACAAATAGCCCTGATACACTTCTTCTGTTCAATAAATAAGCGTCCTATGTCAACAGAGTTCCCCCAAATAATCAGGCCGCATCGAAGCGAAGACATAATGAATGCATGGTAGGCCATTAACGCTGTTTGTTAGATTATTGGAGTTCAACTATTCGATTACGTCATTCAATATATTATTTATTTCTGTATTATAAGTTAATTCATTTATATAATTTATTACAATAGAAATGTCATCAGCAAATAGTCTACAATTATAAGCGGTAATTCTTGGTAGGTCATTAATATAAATAATAAATAGTAGAGGGCCTAGGAGTAACAAACATCCATCCATACATCCTCACAAACTTTCACGTTTATAATATTAGTAGGATATGTGTAGTTAGATGGTAGTTTAAACTGACTTTGTATGGAAACTTCTTTGAACATAATTATGTCACAGCTGAATGGTTTATCACCTAATGTGTCATTAGGTGACTCTTTAAATTGCGCTTTTGTGAGAATTTCTTTGAACATATGTCGCAGCTGTATGGTTTATCATCTGTATGGGTAGGTAGGTGGCGCCTTAAATTGCTCTTACATGAAAATTTCTTTAAACATAAGTAGCAGCTATATGGTTTATCACCTGTATGTGTAGAAAGGTGAATTTTTAAATGGCTCTTTCGTGAGAATTTCTTTGAACATATGTCGCAGCTGTATGGTTTATCAGCTGTATGTGTAATTAGGTGGGTGTTCAAAGAGCTCTTATGTGAGAATTTCTTTGAACATATGTCGCAGCTGTATTGTTTATCATCTATATGTGTAATTAGGTGGATTTTCAAATTGCCCTTTAGTGAGAATTTCTTTGAACATATGTCGCAGCTGAATGGATTATCACCCGTATGAGTCCTGATGTGCAGTAGTAATTGGCTTTTGTCCTGAAACTTCTTCAAACAAACATCACAGCTGTATGGTTTACTAGCCGTATGTGTCATTAAGTGTATCTTTAAAATGCGCTTTTGTGAGAATTTCTTTGAACATATGTCGCAGCTGTATGGTTTATCATCTGTATGTGTAGTTAGGTGGCGACTTAAATTGCTTTTACATGAAAATTTCTTTAAACATATGTCGCAGTTATATGGTTTATCACCTGTATGTGTAGTAAGGTGAATTTTTAAATGGCTCTTTCGTGAGAATTTCTTTGAACATATGTCGCAGCTGAATGGTTTATCACCTGTATGTGTAGTTAGGTGGTAGTTCAAATGGCTCTTTCGTGAGAATTTCTTTGAACATATGTCGCAGCTGTATGGTTTATCATCTTTATGTATAATTAGGTGGGTGTTTAAAGTGCTCTTATATAAAAAATTCTTTAAACATATGTCGCAGCTGAATGGTTTATCACCTATGTGTGTAGTTAGGTGGCAGATTAAATTATCCTTTCGTGAGAATTTCTTTGAACATATGTCGCAGCTGAATGGTTTATCACCTATATGTGTAATTAGGTGTCTTTTTAAACTGCGCTTTTGTGAGAATTTCTTTGAACATATGTCACAGCTGTGTGGTTTATCACCCGCATGAGTCCTGATGTGCAGTTGTAATTGGCTTTTGTACGAGAACGTCTTCAAACAAACATCACAGCTGAGCGGTTTCTTGTAACAGCCGGACTGAGCTTCACCGGCATGGTCTCGCCCCTCGCAGTTATTTGTGTTGTCTTGCTTGTTGTCTTGTTCGATACCTAAACAAAGGTAACGTTAGGATAATGTTTACTTCAAAATCTATACCAATATACAAAGCTATTATTACTCCGTTTCGAGAGACACGGGACATGTTCTCTATGAACAAGCAAAACAAAGGATATTTAACGTATTTCTTTTAAACAAAAAAAGGGAACCGCCTTAGAAAGACCGAGTCGCTGAAAAGCTCAAAAACAATCATTATGGCACCTACTTCAAAGAAAATCTGGAAAAATGAAGGATTTCACCTCGGAATGAGAGATAGTCAACTATAAACTTATATTTATAACAAAGTAAAGGATTCTGTCACCCTCAAACTTATCTCAAAACCTACTCATTGTATGGATATCCTCTCAAGCGTGTCGTGTCACTTTGACAGCTGACATAGGCAATAGATTGAAGTGTTCTATATTTAAAAAAAAAACGTTTTTTCGGTTCCGGAACTGTCACAATAAACATACTGTCTCTGTGCTCCTACTATTTTAATTTGATAATTAGTGTAAAATTCGTCACTACACCAACGAAGCAGTAAACAACGGCTGAAGTAAACAAACGGGGTTTGGCTCAGATAATATTCATCACGAAAAACCAAAACGAAGTGGAAATAATACGTTCGCAAAACTCGACATAGCTTCGCAATAATTAATTGTTTTCAGATTAGGAAAACAATTAATTATTGCGAAGCTAGCCGGAAGCAAGAAGCAGAGTACCAATATAACAACCACCTATTAACCATGGAGATTAGAGGTAAGGAGGACCATCTCGTATATTAAAAAGTGTACGTTGAAAGGGAGCAAATTAAGGGGGCGCTATAGTAGCATGTGGAAGAATTTTAAAGAGAGCACCACAAAATGACAAATTATTAGAGTAACTAACCAATAACTAACTTTTAAATAACTTCACTCTGTCTTTTATTGCTAACTTCATATCATACCCACTTCTGACTCTAGCGCCATTATGACCAGTTTTGGAACTATTATTTGGTTACTTTTGTCGGACAATTTTTAGCTTTTCTGCCCTAGAAAGATGGTGCTCCGTTCTTCTATTCTCCACGCTATGAACTCTGTCTCACGTCAAACTGACTTTGCATCTGTCAATTTTAACTTGTACTCAGTGTTGCAAGTTCAAATAAAACATGAAGGGTTACCATAAGTTTAAACACCAACAATGGAAAATCAGATGGAGTTGCTATTTGAAAAAATAAAAAGATAGATGTCACTGCAAACAAATTACAGAATCACATTCACATAACGACAAAATATCCACAAACAGACCAGCCTCCAAGAAAACAAACACAAACATATTTTCGATTATGTAACTAGAACACGACCGTCGCGTCGTCTTGTTCAGATTAAAAAACACTGGCCAAGTGCGAGTCGGACTCGCGCACCGAGGGTTCCGTACAAACTTGTAATAAAAAATAATGATTCACGGTTTATGCATAGGGTTTATGATATTGAATGTTTTTTATTTTATTTTTGTATTTGAGTTGATTGAATTAAAGGTAAATTGCGGCAAAGCAAATATGAACGTGAGTTCTATAAAATATTGTAGGATATTGTTTGGGCTGGTACCGATTTCAAAATTAAGAAGATTGAGTAGAAAAATAGTAAAAATTTTAGCCGAATTTGAAAAGGGAGTTATATAGTTATATTAAATTTATTTAGAGAATAAGTTTTATTTCATAATTTTTTTGTGTATTTTTACTTTGGAAGTCGGTAAATTTTTTTGATTATAAATAATAATTTTACCCTTTTTAGTGATATATAGTAAATAAACGATCGAATGTAGGTATAATTAAAGACGCGCCAAGCTTCCATTAGGTATTGTAAATAACATGATGATTACTGTAAGTTACATAGTGGCATATGCTTGCAGTTCTTTATTCAATGCCGAAATTTCCAAACGCGTATATTTATTACCTTAATTGGTTCTTATGGAAGGCTATACGATATTGCTAGCTCGTCGAGTTGTGTATGTGTTTGTCCATACTTCACCCATATTAACTTTTTCGTCAAGTTTTCATTCCCTCTTGCCTTGCATCAGTTCTCATTTATGATATTCATTGCGATGTTTTCAACTTTCTAGGGTCTGGATGCACTATAGTCTATAATAGTTGACGCTAGGTCGACTAGGTGTGTCACTGACCGTTGCAATTCGTTTTCCCTACTACCAGCACCAGCCTTATTTCATCTTTCATCAAGTATCGCCACTAATGCAAATGCTACTATTTCTATTCCGCACATTTATCCATCTGGCACCATATTCTGCTAGAACCCATTTTCGCTAAAAAAACTTCCTATGACAAAACATGTATGATACAGAATATAGGTTGCAACACAACGGTATTCGTATAATCTATAATAACTCTCAAACTTTTAACTTGATCGACAACGAAAAATAAAAAACGTTTTTCTAAACTCAAGTTCAAATTGAAGAATGAGCTACTATCTCAGACCAAAATAAAAGTATAGACGGATATTCTAGAACAACAAAGTGACGCCGCACAGTGTAAGAAAAACGCAATCTAGCGGGATTTAATTCAAAATTCGAACATTGTTTTATTTATGAATTACTGGGGTCTATTTATTCCATAATTACTACTTAAAACGACGGCATATTTCATTTTGTTGTGGGTAGGTCAACATAAATATTAGAAATGTTTATATCAGCAGCCAAACTAAGTCACACTCTCTACGAATTTTGCAGCGTTAATTTGTGCTAATTACGATTACGATTACGTAGTGATTATAAAGTCAATAGTGTTATTAACTTTATTTATTATAGTATTTCTGTTTAACACGTAAGTACATATACATTTTGTTCGATTTATAATAGGCAATATATGTTAAATTCAACCATTTCTATTAGGATACTAAATTAACTTCGACTTCTTATGTTTTAAATTAATTAGACCCGAAAACAAGATATATAGCATTATATAGTAAAGTATATACCATCATAATAAAGCTGATGGTCTTAATTAACAGTTAGAGCCCACAAACTTTGCGCATTTTTGCGGCACCCATACATTTTTTTTTATTTTCAACTTATTATTTTATATATAAATATTTCGTACCGAAGGGAAGAAATTAATAAATTACAAAATTAAACGGCAATGGTTTTATAAAACTATAAAAACACTTATTATAATTTATTTCAAGGCTAAACTTTAGAATAATATCCCACAGATAGTTCATCGTCGTGCGCTTGAATAAGACTGACGCGTGTTTTATACGGATTAAAAATGTCAACCAAATGTGACAATTGCAATAAAAGTATTTCTAAGACAAGACCAGGCCTAGAATGTAATAGATGTGAAAAAACAGTACATCTTAATAATGTATGCACTGGTCTTACAAAGAAGCAAATAACCGCCATGAGAGCAACGGAGAATCTGGAGTGGACATGTCGAAATTGTCAAATGAACACCACAGGACGACGCTCTATCATCATCCCTAGTGATGAAGAGGAGGAAGATGATGATGATGGGGAACAATCCGGAATGAAAATCGATATAAAGAAACTAACCATATATCGAAAGAGGTGGAGAAAGCTATAAAAAGGGAAATGAAGGACATTACTCACACTATACAATTCTATTCCGATAAAATGGATAAACTCTTGAACAAAATAGATACAATGCAGGGAAATATAAATAATTTGCAAAAGAAGAATACTGAACTTACGAATCGAAATAATTATCTAGAAGTGAGGGTAGGAGCATTGGAGCAACGTGTCCAGGAAGCAGAGCAACGTAGTTTGCGTAAATGCAATGAAATACATCACATGCCAACTAAAACAGGAGAAGATCTACTAAACATCGTAAGTAAAATCGCTGAAAAACTTAACCAGAACCCTTCGGACATAGGCGAAATAAAGCGCTTACCTGAGAGAAACGGTCGCCCAAGCTTAGAAATGAACAAACACAGATGGCCTGGATGAGCTCATATAAAACTAAACTTCCGAAACTTTTTGCCTCCGATATTTACGCTGGCATTCCTAATTCCAGTAATTCGTTATTTATATGCGAAGCCCTCACTCAGTACAATAAACATCTACTATTTTACACCAAACAAGAACTAAAAGACACTTACAAATACATATGGATCAAGAAAGGAGTGTTACGTGTCAAAAAAGAAGGAGAAAACACAAAAACATATATTATTCGGTCCAAAGAAGATGTAAAAAAAATTAAATTAACTGAATCGTAAGTCCATTTCATAGATGTTACATAAAAAGTAAAATTATAAAAATGAATATATCACTAGAAGATATTATTGAAATCAAAGATTGTGTAGATTTAAATAGTTTTTTAAAGAGGGTTCCTAATAATGTCCAATTACTGTGTATACATATGAATATAAGATCAATAATCAAAAATTTCCCAAACTTAGAACAAATTATCTATTCCTCAACAACAACAATTGACGTAATAATGTTAACCGAAGTTAATATCCATCAAAACCTATGTAATATGTACAATCTAAAGGGTTATAAAATGTATAGCAAATTACGTTTCGATAGAAGAGGAGGTGGTATTATTATATATGTAAAAAATAATCATCAGTTTACTTTAAACACTATTAATACACTACACTGCGAAACTATCATAGGATTAATCAAAACTTCTTCTAAATATTCGGCGACTTTATGTTGTGTTTACCGTCCTCCAAATAACAGTAAGCACCTATTTATAAGAGAACTCAACTCCTTGTTAAATTCCGTAAATAACAAATCCGATATGTATTTGCTAGGTGATATTAATATTGACGTGTTACAGGAACGTCCTATAAAGCATATATACAACACCACTATGTATGAGAATGGCCTAGCGTGCGGGATCTCAGAATATACGCGTATTGAGTGGACTAAAAATTGTATTAGTAAATCTTGTATAGATCACATCTATGCACGATCACGCACGCTGGACCTTTACACGGCGGCGCTCGGAACTGCACTAGCAGACCATCGCATCGTCGCAGTCGCCACGGTAGGCATAATGAGGCGCAGTGAAAACACACGAGCGGATATTAGCTACATAACTCGATACGATAGAAATAAATTAATTAATAGTTTAAAAGCTTTGGACTGGAAGCCGCTAAAACAAATAATAAATCCAAATAATATTTATGAAATGATTGTAAGCAATATTAAAAAATGTTATGACGAATCACAAATTAAGTTAAAAATAAATAAAAGCAGTAATAAAAATAACAATACATGGATTAATAATAAAATTCTAAAGGCATGTAAATACAGAGACAAATTACATTTAAAATGGATACGCGACACATCAAATATGATATTAAAACAACAATACAATTCTGCTAGAAACTACGCTACTAAATTAATTAAAGTAAACAAAAATAAAAAAATTTAAGAACAAATTCTAAATTATAAGAATAACCCTAGACAACTATGGAAACTATTAAATGAAATTTCCGGTAGATCAAAGCCTATGGCGGACACTACAATTTTAAACGCATTTTTAAATAATAGTAATACGATTAAAAATATTGTGTCCAGCTTTGCAAAAAACTTTTCAGAATGTGGTATAAATTCTTTAAAAAAATGTAACATTAAATTACTTAACAAAAATAGTTATAATTCACCAGCCAATGTTACCTTCAGGTTTCAACCAGCGTCTGCCAAAACAATATTACGAGAAACAAGGTCGTTAAATAATCACAAAGCCCCGGGTATAGATGGTATTAGAGCTCAGGATTTGAAAACAATTGCAACCGAAATCGCAGATATAATAGCCCACTTCATTAATATGTCCATTAAATGTGGAGTTTACCACCGCGAATTAAAGACGGGTATTGTAAGGCCTATATTCAAAAAAGGTATACAAAATGATTTTAATAACTACCGTCCGATAACAATACTACCCATCATAGACAAACTCGTAGAAAAGGCCATATCCAAACATATTTATAAGTTTTTTTAAAGAAAATAGCATAATAACGGATAAACAATACGGATTTCAACCAGGTAAAAGTGCAACACAATTACTTTCTAAATTTACTGACAAAGTTTACGACCACCTTAACAAAAAGGATCATATTTTAATAATATTTGTCGATTATACAAAAGCGTTTGATACTTTGAGACATAGTACGCTTATTGAAAAACTCGATGACTGCGGGATACGAGGACCTCTTAATGAGTGGTGTCAAGACTATCTTAAGGATAGGTCCTTCGTAGTTAAAGTGGGTGACGTTTTTAGTGAAAAGGTACCGATTAACGAAGGAACCGCGCAAGGCTCCGTTATAGGGCCCCTACACTACATAACATACGTTAATGACGCCATCCATGTCGTCAATGATTGTGACATGTACCAATTTGCTGATGACACATGTTTGGTTTCTGCAAATAATGACATGAACATCGCCATAAAGAACCTTCAAAAGGATTTTACGCTACTCACCAAGTGGTCTCATGATGCGGGACTAGCGATTAATGCTAATAAGACTAAACTTATTTATGTTAGCTCCAGCCAAAATCGTAGCAGCATATCTCCCGAAATAATAGCACACACTCATAATTGCCTACATAATAGTGCCTACACAAGCTGTAATTGTGAGCCAATAGAAGTAGTAAGCAAACATAAATATCTCGGTCTAGTAATCGATGACAAATTTAAATGGACGGATCATATTATTAACTCAGTCTGCGACAAACTACGAGCTATGTTGGCTAAGTTTAAAATTATAAAGAAGAACATTCCGTATACCACGATTTTAACACTATATAAAGCCCTGGGTGAAGCCACAATATATTACGGCCTAAGTAGCTACGGAAGAACGTTTAAAACTTTTTATTAAAACTAATATATTACCCATACATGACCAGGTAAAACATATTTTACTAAAAGAAAACTTTTTTAACGATATCTACCTAAATATAATATACCATTATAAACAAACTCGTAGTGCGTCAAAAATTAAATATTTGGTTCCACGATATTGTAACCTTTACGGCAAGCAAATGTTGCAATATCAAGTACCTAAATTAATAAATGATCTTCCAGATAACCTTAAAAAAGAAATAAAAGAAACTAATATCCATACTAATATTATAAATGCGAAAGTGTGTCTGTCTGTCTGTCTGTCTGTCTGTCTGTTACCTCTTCACGCCCAAACCGCTGAACCGATTTTGATGAAATTTGGTATAGGGATACTTTGAGACCCGAGAAAGGACATAGGATACTTTTTATCCCGGAAAAATGTACGTTCCGCCGCGATAAACGAATTTTGGCGCAACGGAGTTGCGGGCGTCATCTAGTTAAATATAAATTGAAAACTATTACCTCTCAAAATTATAACTAGTATAATTAAAAATGTATTACTTACAAATAAAGTAAATAAAACCCTGACTTAAAAAAAAAAAAAAAAACAACTTAAATACCTAATAATTAATAATATAATGCTTAAGCAATTTATGCCCGTGTGTTTCCACTATGCGTTGAAGACGCGGTGTGGTGTCGGTATTGTAGTTCTACCTACGGTTTACGACTTTTTAGATAACATATTGTTAACCTTATCTAGTAATCACATTATATAATATTTATGCATTGTCTCACTAAATGTAACTAAGGCCCGTATTAATAAAGCGTTCTCATAGTTGAGACGATTCTCAAGAATGTTCTCAAGATTTTGTTTTAATTAATAGATCGTACTTGAGTACAGCTGTAGGGACGGCGTCTCAACTGAGTGAGAACGTATTTTTGGTATTTATAAACGAAACTCGTTACTCAAGAAAGCTGTCAAACTGTTTCTTGAGACGCGGTTTCGTAAGTATGGTCAAACCCTGACTTGAGAACGGCTTGGAATACAGTAGAAAATTATTTGCTGTGTTTTTTAATGTTTTACAATTATGTAAATTATTATCTTAATACTTACGATTAGTGAAACTCGAATTTACGCTACATACTCAACACAAAACAAAGTTATGAATAAAAAGACTTTTGTTGATACCTCTTCATCTTTTTTTTTGGAAATCGCGGTTGCAAAGGTTTTGCACCATTCTGCCAGCGTCGAGTATTTATAGAAATATTTTCGATTTTATTTATTTATTTACATTAAACCTATTTGATTTATAAATCATAGCACTCAATACCAAAGATAAATATCAAAACAAAAGTGACTTGATTTCACACTTGACAGCAGAACTTGTTTTTCTGTGTCCAAAAAACCAATCCTCGTTAAATCAATTCCCTCCTCCTCCTACAATTCCTCGCCCTATCACCCTTAAATCTGTTCTGCGTTTTGTAAATACTCATTTTATTGAAACTTTATGTACATAATAATATATTGTTACTAACAAAATAAAACTGTGGTAAGTACTAACCCTAAATGTTTGTGTTTGTTTTAGGTTTTAGATTATAATTCAACAGACTTCATTCAGTACACCATACCCTTGTTTATTCATGAAACCCACTCAGCAAAGTTTTCGTAAATACACTCTGATATTGGCGAATCACTAAGGAGCCATTTTAAAGAAAAAGAAGAAGTAGAACTTTTTCGCATGTTTGTGATCCGCATTCCGTTTTACCTAGTTGTAATAAAAATATAGATATTATTATGTAATCGATTATTTAACATTAATATCTACGTGAAAATTAATGAATATCGGGTTTTTCAATATAAAAAATACAAATTAAACTTTTTTTGGTATTTATATTAATAGATATTACATTTTTAAAAATAAATATTGAAGGAATGTTTATTCAATAAATCCGATCTTCGTAGAAGTGTAAACGAAACGTTATTTCATTCGTTCTTTGTCGTGTAAATGACGCTTAAAAGTTGAGAAAGTGATCTCAAGAACGTTATCAACTGAGAACGTCTCAAGATCATACTATGAATTAAAGACCTTCTTGAGAAGCTAATCGCTACTTGAGACCGTCTCACCCGAGAAAGGTCTTGAGAACGAGTTTGAGAACGGTTTATAAATACGGGCCTAAATATAACGCTTTTCAAATGAGAATAGGAACGTCAATTACCTTTTTCTGTCAAATATCACTTGAAAAGTGTGATCTTAGATAAACTTAAGTACATATAAATATGAATAGTCTCGAATCTAGCATCGAATTTGAATAAAAACGTTAAATAGAAATCAGTTATCTGAACATAAATTTAACTATCATAACAGTCTCAATTCGAAACAAAATGACGCCGACTCGATCCTGTTCTCATTTGAATTGCACTATGCATATGAGTTAAATGAGCTATCGACGATGAATAGCGGTGTGCGGAAAAACCAGCAATGGTTTGTCACACTGTATAGAATAAGTTTAATGTTCGTACTCTTAGTTTATAAATAAATAAATAAAATAAAAATAACATTTGTACTATTAATTGGTTTATGGTAATATTACCGCTTAAAGTTCATTTATTGTCGCAGTAATTTCGCAAGTTTTCAAAATTATAAGATTCGTAGTTTTCGAGATAAAAATATAATAAAATTTCAAAAATTGTATAGGAATTCGGCCATGTTAACGTTTCTGTGACATTTACGTTTCGTTTTCCATAGCTTTATGTCAAAAAACTTTGCAGAGCTCTATTTGACGTAAAAGTTGTAACACGGCCTCACAAAAACCTGGCGCGAAATAACGTTGTCACAACTCTCCCCAACTATGGAATTCTAAAAATGGGTTACATTAGAACATTTTTATTGCGTTCAAAACGTCTTTAAATATGAAAAAACAGAAAGTGATAATTCTGTTTATTATTAATTTATAGATAAATTTAGATAAAGGATAGGTAAAAATGAAAAGTTTAAAGAAAAAAGTGAAAACTTTATTATTTAGTAACAAACTTGTTTTTTTGACATCAACATATAAATGTAATAAATGCACTAAAATATCGGGAATGGAATATTTCCACTATTCCTGTCATATTAAAATCTTTTTAATTTAAAACTCCTTGGTTTTAAAAATCGAATACCGTTTATTTATTTAAAAAAAGATTCTCGGTCTTGTCACAAGGTCTTGTCAAACTAGTTTAGTCGTTGAGAAAATGGAATTGACTCGAGAAAATTCTAGAGCGATGATTTATTATGACTTTCGAAGTGGTTTAACACAAAAACAGTGTGTTGACCGGATGATTTCTGGATTTGGTGATGAAGCCCCATCCAAAACCACAATTTATCGCTGGTTTGCTGAATTTCAACGTGGACGTGTCAAACTCAGTGATGATCCCCGTCAAGGTCGTCCAAAAACTGCAGTCACCCAAGAAAACGTTGATGCTGTGCGTAAGTTGATTGAGGAAGGTCGACATATTGTGACATACCGCGAAATTCAGGCAACTTTAGACATTGGCATGAGTCAAATACAAATAATCTTGCATGAACAATTAGGTGTAAAAAAGTTATTTTCCCGATGGATACCGTATTTGCTCTGTGAAGAGCAAAAAGCGGCTCGCGTTACTTGGTGCGTCAGAACTCTCGAAAGATTCCACGCAGGATCCTCAAATGCTGTATACAACATCGTATCAGGTGACGAATCCTGGATACACGCGTACGAACCCGAAACAGAAAACCAGTCACGAGTTTGGGTGTTCGAAAATGAGTAAAAGCCAACAAAAATTGTTCGTTCACGGAGTGTTGTAAAAAAAATGGTGGCCACATTTGTCTCCAAAACCGGCCATGTTGCGACTATTCCTCTTGAGGGACAAAGAACGGTTAATGCAGAATGGTATGCTAACATTAGTTTCCGAACCGGTGGTAGGCATCATGTAGGACAATTCTATAAGCGTTATATTATAACCTACATGGAAATAAAATTTTGAGTTTGAGTTTGCCACAGGTCGTTTCTGAACTCCGTAAAGAGAACTACAACCGCCGCATCATCCTCCATCACGACAATGCGAGTTCTCACACCGCGCACAGAACAAAAGAGTTTTTAGAGCACGAAATCATAGAATTAATAGACCATCCGCCGTACAGCCCCGACCAAAGCCCTAATGATTTCTATACTTTTCCTAAAATAAAGAATAAATTGCGTGGTCAGAGATTTTCATCACCTGAAGAAGCTGTGGACGCCTACAAAACGGCCATTTTGGAGACCCCAACTTCTGAATGGAATGGTTGCTTCAATGATTGGTTACATCGTATGGAAAAATGTGTCAAATTTCGCGGCGAATACTTCGAAAAGCAATAAATACATTTTTAAATAGTAATGTTGTGTCACAACCTTGATTCCCGAAATTTTCAGTGCCGCCCTCGTACACTTAACACTAAATGCCCTTAAGGCGGCATCAAACTTGGATTTGAGTGAAATTATAGACGAATTCGCAAAAATTTAAGCGCGCAAGAGATTGTGAATTGGACGGGGAATTCTATTCAAAATCGTTTTTCCCTTTATTGATCTCATCAGTCATATGTATAATAAATATTCTATATCGTCATGTATGTGCGTCGTTGTTTATTTATTCCCATTTTCCTCCATTTTACACATAGAGATTCTCCTCATAGAGACGACGTATGGATTTAACCTACTAGGGATAAGTTTAACTCATTGTTTCCTATTCTTATTCCTATGACTAATTTTAAAGGTCAATATAAGTTCAAGCTACGTGGAAAGAGGGAATGAGGGGCATGAGGGCCCGATTCTTCCCTTATGCACCGGGGCCCTTGTCCACCTAGCTACGCCACTGATAGCATAACTCTTATTCATATCGCATAATTGTGACGAAATCGAGGTTGTCTCCATTTAGAAAATAATTTATTTAATTACAACTTTTTTTTTTAGTACCTACTTACCTACTGTACTTTAGTGAACAAATTAGTTTCCAAATAAACTTAAGGTAGGTGTTAATAGTAGGTACTTTAACTCTAATAAATTTAAAGAATAATATTCTATCCAAATAGTTCGTTGCAAAATAGTTCTTAAACTATGGCAACAAGGTCGTCAATAGAAGTCAATATTTCTAAGCAGATATATTTTTAAAATGGCTGCCGGGAAACCTGCTGTCAAAAACAAACAATTAATCAAGTGAATGACTGAATGTAAAGAAACTATGAAACTATGGAGGGCAGAGATAAGGAGAACCATCTCTTATGGGAGAAAAGTTGAATAACCTAACCTAACCAAGAGCATGTCAGGACATGTCTAAGGAGGGTTCCGTAAACTATTAAGTTTACTATAGTACACTATAGAATAAACGTGTGATAAATTAATAATAATATTATTATGTAATATTATCAATTATGTATTATTCTGTTATTATGTTGACTAATAATAATCAAAATATATTATATCGAATAGTAACCAGTTACCAGACGTTCTTTAAGATTAATTTTTATTCGATTTTGATGATTCGTGACATTTAAGCACAGAACACTATTACTCGCGGATTGCATTTAAGACAGTTTTTATTAATTCTAAAATTCGCTAATCACTTAATCATTTGAGCATATTTTAGTGTATTACTATATCGTCTGATCGTCTATCTCAATGTAAGAAGAATACAACCAGTTACCAGATACTTAAACATATCAGCGAGGTTTTCGATAGCGTGATACAGAATTTAAATCCAATAATACAGCGACATCTAGTATTATTTTTCAAAAACAATCCACGATTTAAACGGGAGACTAGCGCCATATAAAGTTTTCGTAAAGCTACTAGCAAATTGAAGCTTTTATTATTAAAAGTAGGTATTAAATTATAATAAATAACAATAATACTATGGTAATTAATAACACATATTAATGTGTTTTCAGTGTTATTAAATTATTGTAATAATTGGTAAAAGAGGCACATATTCGTAAAATTAATTATTAATTTTACATGCGTTTCAAAACTTAGCTCTAATTCTGGTAAAGAAACATAAATTCGCAAGAATCAATATGATTATTGCAGCTCAGTTAATCACAGTGTTTGTCCTCGAATGTAGGTTCAAACCCAACAGCGTGTTTTAGTTATTATTAATCTAAGTTTTTTTTATTAATTTTTTTTTTTTTTTAATTATGCAACCAATTTTGAAACATTATTTTAAATAATCATTTCACATTATGTATAATTATTTTGATTTGTTTTTGTTAATTTGTTTTTCTATAATTGCTCTAGAAATAGAAATTATGACGCGATTTCGTTCAAAATAGTTTTCCTAAAGAGTTTTTAGCATGATCTATCAGCATGGAAATTTGCAAGTTTCTATCTCCTATAGTTTAAAAATGCTAGGGGGGGACCAACTTACAAACTACTTTGGAGGCCGATTACTCGAAAATGGTCAACTTTATAAAAAAGTAACGTATGAAACCTTGCCTTTATTTTAAAAGACCTATTCTACGATACCCTACACGATGGGGTAGAGTGAAAAAATATGTTTCATCCCCACTTCACATGTATGGAGAGCCACCCCTAAAATATAAAATTATTATTTTTTTATGATCCCGAAACCGTGATCTATACCCAATTTATAACTGCACCAAATTTCGTCAATTTATATTCATAATTACAGGAGCTAGAGGCGCGGACAGACAGACAGACAGACAGACAGACAGACGGACGGACAGAGCGTCAAACTATAAGGGTTCCTTAAGTATTACGGAACCCTAAAAAGTGTCCAGCTATATCTATAAATAACAGTTCAAAAATCTTCCACAATGGCGCTGATGCACAAGAAGGGTATGGTATGAAGTTAGGGACAAGAGATGGAGTGAAGTGAGAGCTTAGTTATTTAAAATTTTTGACGACTTTAGTAGACTAAAAGTAGTTAATTCAGTAAATCATGAATATTCTAATTACTCGCGTAGTCGAATATATTTTTATAAACATAACCGAAGAAGATGCTAAGATTTACTTATCTGTTATAATTTTGCCGCTTTACACCCCCTGAAGTCTTCAGCGCCCCCCCTATTTAACGTTTTTTACGGACACTTTTCATGTATGGAGATTGTACTCCTTATCTCTATACTCCGTGTATGAAACGAACAAGTAACAAATGAAATTATGACAAATAAAATTATGGGAAAAAAGGGGATCCCGAAACTATTTGTCTAGGAATGCCATGATGTGGACTTTTTTTAACCGACTTCCAAAAAAAGAAGGCGGTTATACGTTCGGCTGTGTGTATATATATTTTGTATGTTAGACCACAATTTCGCCGTCTGTGGTGTGGTGTGATGATGGAATCCATGAGGAATCGAGGGAACTCCTCGAAATTTATATGGAAACATATGGTGATTACAACTTTTTCTGAAGTAGTCCAAGCATATGCTGCCAAAAAGTAAGATTTTGCTCCAAGGTATACCCTGGATCCAAAAGTACAGAACTGAACTCCTGACTCCTTATAGATACATGTTTGGGGATTTCGCCGTTGTTTAAAGTACTGCAAGCATATGCCACCATGTTACTTACGAGTAATCATCATCATCACCACCACAATCACAGCATACGTCATCACATCATTGATGATCTCAAAGTATTTTACACTAACACGGAGATCTTTGAACATTGCTCTGCCGTTTATGGACCTATTTGCAAAATTATTTTGTTATTGTAAAGGGTTTAATTCGAAAGTGGTCCTTTAGTCACTAAAGTCGAAACCTGATGATGCGATCCATGACGAATTGAGGGAACTGCTCGAAATTTATATCGACACATTTAGTGATTTTGACTTTTACTGAAGTAACACAAGCATATGCTTCCAAAAATAAGATGTTGTACCACGGTATACCCTGGATCCAAAAGCACTGAACAGAACTCCTCAGTCTTTAAAGATATGCGTTTGTAAATTTCGGCATTGTCAAAGAGTAATTAATATCACAAGTGAAGAGGATTCACTCGTATCAAACATTCTAGGCAATAAAAACTCTATTTACCAGTAATAAGGTGCAATTTCACTCGTGGCGGAAATCAATGCGAACCGGTTTAGATGCCTACAGAGTTGTTCAACGTGCGAATTTCAACCTTAACGCTGTAAACTACGATTCATATTTCGTTAACGGATGCGCGAGGTGTTTCTAAGTAGACGTGTAGTACAGCGTGTAGGGCTAGCATCATTATATTTTTATTTAATTACCATTAGTCAGAAACATATTATTTTTTTATGGGCTAACGTCACTAACGTGTATAAAGTTTGTATCATAAATTCAGCTTCATATGTATATTTATTATTATACCCAACCAACTAACGAATATTTTACAAGCTAGTGGTCACAGTTAAACTGAACCGCTTTTCCTAAGAACATAGATCGGAATGCATTTGCAATAAGTATATTATTAACAATATTTTAAGTAAATACCTACCTATTTGAATTTTTCCTCATTCGTTAGCACGGAACTGTACTTTGTAAGTAAAATTAATGTTCAAAATGTATTGGTCATCTGAATACCAGCGCTGTATTAGTCTTCATGGCTAACAGCTTTTGCTGAGCTGGTAACCTTTGCAGAAATATTTTTATAACTATTTTAGCATTAACTAAGAATAACTGTGTTACCATTGTGTTGTTATTTATGAGTAAACTATTTCTATTCAATTGTAAAAAAAAACTCAAATTTGGATCGTAATCCTTGTTCAAACAGTTAAATACTGCACAGTATCTTTTTGCCGTTTTTTTATCCATTTTTAAAATAATACGATAAAATATAAATAATACGAACAAATCTCGCGCGCACGTCGCTCACTAATCGCGCGTGATTCCCTACTGATTTCCCGCTCTAGTGGGGCGCGGCACGTACTTGCATTTTCTATACCTACACGGGGAGTGAGTCTGATATAAGATTTACACTCTCGCCTCGCAACTCACTTCGCCCTTCGCCTCGTTTCTCACCTCGCGCGACGCGCCTACGAGTGGGTGCTTACACTCTCGTGGTGCGTTCAGTTGTCTGTATGCCATTGACAATGGAGGACGTCGAAGTTTTAGCGGCAACAAGTCTAACTTTGTTGAGTTTTATGGTTAATATAATTATGCTTTGGGTTCCATATATTATGCGACTTGACCTTGTTTTTATTTAAGTCCTAAACGTTTCATAATTGTTTTATTACACAAAAAAAATATATTACATTATTTTGAAACCTAAAATAATAATAATATATTATCTTAGACGCTTTAGACCACGTCAATCTGGTCCCGTGGTAAGTTCTCGAAGAACTTGTGCTACGGGTACTTTATTATACACATATTTAAGATTTTTATTATATTATACACATAATATGAATTAATATTAATTCACATCCATGACCCAGGAACACGGAAAAACTTTTTGTTCCTTCGGCGGGATTCGAACCCGCGATCCCGACTATAGCACCAACATGTTGAACCACTGATACACAGAGGTCGTCAAAACCTACAATTTTTTTTTTTTAAATAAGTACACTTTTTAAAAACAGCCGAAAACACAATTCGACATATTGGTTGATAGATTATTATTATTTACAATCGATTTCTGTGTAGATCAGGTATTTGATCTCAAGCATTAACAATTTTTTTTAAACTTGTCTAAAAACAATGAAAATTAAAAAATTATATAAAGTAAATTTATATAAAAGTAAGTCACCGAGCGGGGTTCGAACCCGTAACACTCGTTTTTTGCCATCCGCCTCTTAACCCGCTGAACCAAACGGACAGTGGCCGGCAGGACGAAATTAGCGAACATATTCTGCGTGGAAAGAAAAACGCACGAAAACTCGAAAATACGCATTTTCCCAAACATAAGACTACATACAAGAATTGCTCGTTTAAAGGTATAATATTTGCTTAGTGTGTTTGTATCGTGACATCCTTTCCGGAAGTAACTTCGGTGTTTTTATCATAGAAATTAAAAAAACAAAAATACTTATTTTATATAATATCAACTTTATTTATCAATCTTAAGTTTTTAATTTATGATATCGTTAGAATACGTTTTCCTAAGCCAAGTACCTACTTAATGAAATAGGTACTCCCTTAATGTATGAAATTAAATATTTGAGTCAAGTAGCCTATATATTATTCTTTTCCTTTTTGAAAAAGTTCTAAGAAACGCATTATTTCGCGTGCGAGAGAAACAACTGTCGCGCATGAGAACTAGCAACAGACTGAAGCGAACGCGAGAATCAGTGTTGCCAACCTGTTCCAAATTTTACCCCCATGTTTTATTTTAAATACCCCTGAAAACCCCTAAATATAGGCTTTAATAACATATTTTTATGTGATATTTTACTTGTTGTCCAAGTTATTCGCAACTTATAAATAAATATTTTTTTATTGAATTTGCAATTTTTATTTAATAGACATGCATTTACCCTGAAGTGCTAACTCTGAAATTAGAACTTCATAATATCATGTCGCCCCTTTCACTCTCATTTACAACCTTTCAGTACGGGATCTGTCTCCCAGGATTTGATATACTTTTGCTGATATTTTTTTACCGAATAAGGAGGTATACGTTCGGCTGTATATATATTTTTAATTTTTTTTTGTATGTTCGACGATTACTGTACCGCATGTGGACCGATTTTCAATTTTTTTTCTGTGATGTATAGGATGTAATCCCAAATTGGTCCTTTTGATATCAAAGTGGAGATCTGATGATGGGATCCATGAGGAATCGAGGGAAATCCTCGAAATTTATATGCACACATATGGTGATTTCGACTTTTTCTGAAGTAGTTCAAGCATATACTACCAAAAAGCAAGATTTTGCTTTAAGGTTATACCCTGGGTCCAAAAGTACTGAACAGAACTCCTGACTCCTTATGTACATGTTTGGTGATTTCGGCGTTGTTTAAAGAATTTCAAGCATATGCCACCCTGTCAATTAGAGTAAACATCATCATCACCACTACTATCACACCATACATCATCACATAATGATGATATAAAAGGTACTTCTCATAGTATTTTACGCTAACACGAAGATCTTTGAACTGTTTATGAACCTATTTGCAAAATTCTTTTGTTGTTGTAAAGGGTTTAATTCGAAATTGGTCCATTAGTCACTAAGATGGAAACCTGATGATGAGATCCATGAGGAATCGAGGGAACTCTTCGAAATTTATATCGACACATATAGTGATTTTGACTTTTACTGAAGTAACACAAGCATATGCTCCCAAAAAATAAGATGTTGAAACCAAGGTATACCCCAGATCCTAAAATACTGAACAGAACTCATCAGTCTTTATATAAGGTTTGGTAAAATCAATTACGGAAACTTTGGGTACGTCATATACTGTTTGTGTAAAGACGTTTAGGCAAAAAAAAATTGAAACCCGTGGATTTTTTTTTATACAAAATAGGCAAGCGGACTGATTTTTTTTTATTGCATAAATGAATAGTACTCTTAAATATGAGTAACTTCTCAGAAGAAACCGTATATCAAAAGTCAATATTTTCAAAGGTACAGCGATTTGTATACAAAATTTCGCGAGTCTTTATACCAAAAAAAAATTTTTTTTTTTGCGAAATTGGTAAACAAAACCTACATCATTAGTTTACTCACATCATATACAAAAACATTCACTATGGTAAGTATGAACATAAACGCACAAATATCGGAGATATTTACAAATATATTCCTGCGGCCATATACTTCATATACTACTTCATACTACTTCATATACAAGTGAATGACGTCATTTTTAGGTCGACTTTAGTATGGAGCGTTTTTAGGAGGTTCGCGAAATTTTTTATACAAATCGCTGTACCTTTGAAAATATTGACTTTTGATATACGGTTTCTTCTGAGAAGTTACTCATATTTAAGAGTACTATTCATTTATGCAATAAAAAAAAAATTTGTCCGATTGCCTATTAAATACGCGTTTGGAAAATTCGGCATTTTTTAAAGAACTGCAAGCATATGCCACTTTGTAATTGTAACTTACAGTAATCATCATCATCACCTTAACAACAATACCAAATGGAAGCTTGGCGCGTATTCAATTATACATTCGATCGTTTATTTTAGACGTTCTTAAGACGTAATAGGTAATAACAACTTAACAAGATATATAACTACAAAGGGTGAAATTATTATTTTTAAACAAAAAATTAAACCGACTTCCAAAGTTATTATTTTTAAACAAAAAATTAAACCGACTTCCAAAGTAATTATTTTTAAACAAAAAATTAAACCGACTTCCAAAGTAAAAATACTCAAAAAAGTATGAAATAAAACTTATTTTATAAATAATTCCCCTTTTAAATCTGGCTATTTCTCTACTTAATCTTCTTAGTTATGAAGTCGCTACCAGTCCAAACGATATCCTACAACATTTTATAGAACTCACGTTCATATTTGCTGGTACCGACTTCAAAATTAAGAAGATTAAGTAGAGAAATATCCAAATTTAAAAGGGGAATTATTTATAAAATAAGTTTTATTTCATACTTTTTTGTGTATTTTTACTTTGGAAGTCGGTTTAATTTTTTGTTTAAAAATAATAATTTCACCCTTTTTAGTGATATATCTTGTTAAGTAATTATTAATACGTCTTAAAAACGTCTAAAATAAACGATCGAATGTATATCTGAATACGCGCCAAGCTTCCATTAGGTATTGTTATTAAGATGATGATGATGATTACTGTAAGTTACAAAGTGGCATATGCTTGCAGTTCTTTAAACGATTCCGAAATTTCCTAACGCATATCTTTAAAGACTGAGGAGTTCTGTTCAGTGCTTTTGGATTCAGGGTATACCTCGGTACAACGTCTTATTCTTTGGTAGCACATGCTTGTGTTACTTCAGAAAAAGTCAAAATCACTATATGTGTCGATATCAATTTCGAAGAGTTCTCTCGATTCCTCATGGATCGCATCATCACGTTTCCACTTTAGTGACTAAAGGAACAATTTCGAATTAAACCCTTTACAACAACAAAGGAATTTTGTAAATATATGTCCATAAACGGCAGAGTAATGTTCAAAGATCTCCGTGTTAGTGTAAAATACTATGAGAAGTACCTTCTTTATCATCATAATGTGATGATGTATGCTGTGATAGTGGTGGTGATGATGATGATTACTCTAACTGACAAAGTGGCATATGCTTGCAGTTCTTTAAACAACCCAAAAATCCCCAAACATGTATCTATAAGGAGTCTGAGTTCTGTTCTGTACTTTTGGATCCAGGGTATACCTTGGAGCAAAATCTTACTTTTTGGTAGCATATGCTTGGACTACTTCAAAAAAAGTCGAAATCACCATAATATGTATCCATATAAATTTTGAGGAGTTCCCCCGTTTCCTCTTGGATCCCATCATCAGGTCACCAATTTTTTGAAAATGGGACCAACTTCGGATTATACCTTGTACATCAAAAAAAAGAATTTACATACAAAAAAATATATATACAGCCGAACGTATAACCGCCTCCTTTTTTTGGAAGTCGGTAAAATATATCGAATATTATATATAATATAATAAATATAATAAAAATAAAAGTCGAATATGGTTTGGGCTGGTATTGACTTCAAAATTAAGAAGATTAAGTAGAGAAATAGCTAAATTTAAAAGGTGAATTATTTGAAAATAAGTTTTATTTCATACTTTTTTGTGTATTTTTACTTTGGAATCGGTTTAATTTTTTGTTTAAAAATAATAATTATCATATTCTCTCGGCATTGTTCTCAAATTCACACTCTTGTCTTATAATAGCACAAACACAGTTATATTTAATACACAAAAGAAAACTTGCAAACCCGAAAGGATGCTAAATAACTTTTAAGATTTTAAGCGAACCGAATGGACGGAACGCAACGATGTATGAATGAGTGAGATGTCCTATCCCTCAACACAGTTATCTGTTAAGACCTCAGATCAAGTAAGACAGACGACAGTTTCATAACTGAGCTTGTTATAAGAAAGAGCCCCACTTCGTTCAATTTGTATCGTGCGTTCAGTTCTAAGCACAGGGCATAGGAATTTGTTAGTTTTAATTAATACAGGTTTAGTTTGAATTGAAGACCCCTAAAAAAACCCTGAAGGTTTTCTGCCCCTAAAATTGCCCCTTTTTAAAACTTTTCCCCCTAGATTTAGGGGGAAACCCCTGAGGTTGACACCACTGGCGAGAATGTGAACACCCGCTCGTATTCGTCGCGAGGTCCTTTGACTCGTGCGCAAAAAACCGCTCCGGACGCGAGCGTCGTGAGTGGCGAGGTGAATGGCGAGGCGAGGAACGAATGCCCGTTTACACATTCGCCTCGCGACTCACTGAGGGCCTCGCCTCGCCACTCGCGCGAGAGTGTAAACCACTTATGAGAAGCGAACGCGAGAATGTGAACACCCGCTCGTACTCGTCGCGAGGTCCTTTGACTCGTGCGCAAAAAACCGCTCCGGACGCGAGCGTCGTGAGTGGCGAGGTGAATGGCGAGGCGAGGAACGAATGCCCGTTTACACATTCGCCTCGCGACTCACTGAGGGCCTCGCCTCGCCACTCGCGCGAGAGTGTAAACCACTTATGAGACAGGCCTGGCATTGTTTAAAAAACTGCAAGCATATGCCACTTTGTAACTTACAGTAATCATCATCATCATCTTAATAACAATACCTAATGGAATCTTGGCGCGTATTCAATTATACATTCGATCTTAAGACGTATTAATAATAACTGAACAAAATATATCACTAAAAAGGGTGAAATTATTATTTTTAAACAAAAAATTAAACCACCTTCCAAAGTAAAAATACACAAAAAAGTATGAAATAAAACTTATTTTCTAAATAATTCCCCTTTAAATTTGGCAATTTCTCTACTCAATCTTCTTAATTTTGAAGTCGGTACCAGCAAAATATATGAACGTGAGTTCTATAAAATATTGTAGGATATCGTTTGGGCTGGTAGCGACTTCAAAATTAATTTTACACTTTGCAAACTTTATTTTTTTTATTCGATACTAAGTTATCTTAAATTAAGGTTTGGAATACAAGACGCTATCGACCTTTTTTTGTGGGACTCCCGACGCGACTCGCCGGTTTACCCACTAAAACTGAACCTGCGGATTGCCATCAGCCGCTATAATGGGAAGTGTCCCGGATCTGTCTAACACAGGACACCCCCCGCGACCGGCCGGTTTACCTCTATAGGGACCGGACTTCCACCACAATTAGGGGCCACTCCGACAAAGACGCTATCGACCTAGCTTAGTAATGTCCAATTTTGAGGATTTCTAAAACACTGTGCCTCGTTACGTCACTGATAGCGCAGTCCATACCTATTTCTGACATGTTGTTTATGTATTGACTTCGTACTGTAGAACGGGTTTCACTCAACATTTATTTTATTTGCGTTTTGAGTCTTAAAATCTATCCTTTTTTGTAACAAACACCCACATTACCCACGATCTACGTGGATGATGTTGGTAGTTAATTTTCTTATGTTTCATGATTTGTAATTTTCTTTGCAGTGTAGTTGTTGCAAGTAGGATTGGTCTAATTTTCTGATTATGATAAATACTCTTAAGGAAAATTATATACAGCGAAATCGGATAATAGCTTTTCAAGCAATTTTAGAAAAGATAATTTGTAACTGCACACCAAGGTTCTTTTTTTAATGTGAAAAGGAAAATCGCACCGAATGAAGTATCCAATATTATATCTAAAGTTCTAACGTGCAGTTACCATCAACAATCTGTTGACAATTTGTTCAGATTTTTCTTATGCCGGAACTTCCATTGACAAAATGTCGCAGCTGAATGGTTTATCACCTATATGTGTAGTTAGGTGGTAGTTTGAATAGCTCTTTTGTGAGAATTTCTTGGAACATATGTCGTCAGTCGCAGTTGTATGGTTTATCACTTATCACCTGTATGTGTAGTTAGATGGTAGTTTAAACTGACTTTATATGGGAATTTCTTTGAACATGAATATGTGTAGTTAGGTGGCGGTTTAAATTATTGCATTTTAAAGAGAATTTCTTTGACATATGTCACAGCTGTATGGTTTATTACCTATATGTGTAACCTAACCTAACTAGGTGGTAGTTTAAATAGCTCTTTTGTGAGAATTTCTTTGAACATATTATGTCGAAGCTGTATGGTTTATCATCTAATAGATGTTGTCCGCGGCTCCGCCCGCGTAAATATATTGTCCCTCGGGAACACTGTATTTTTTTGGGATAAAAAGTAGACTATGTTTTAATCCAGAGCCTAAACTACTATCATTCCAAATTTCATCAAAATCCGTTCAGTAGTTTTTGTGTGAAGGAGTAACAAACATCCAAATATGTGTATAAGAAAACAGAAACGTAGTAACTGACAAAAATAATATTGTTCGCCAGAGCCAAAAAACATTTGCAAACTTTGATAATTTGGTCATAACTTTTGTTCTATATGTGCTAGACGTTTACTATCTATGGACAACAAGCACATAAAAAAAATGTTGTTTCTTTTAGCGTACGAAAGTATTATCTAAAGCTGTATTTTTTATTTTATTTTTTATTTTTATTTTATTTATTTATTTATTATTTATTGAATATAAATACATATAAAAGTAGTGTAGTAAGCACCGTTAAACCCGAAGAAGGTTTGTCTCGATGCCATGTTTATATTAAACCAAAGTATCCTACATTATAATAATACTAGGATAACAATTTAATATAAACTAGGTATAACGCGTTTCAAATAAGAATAGGAAAGTCATTGATCTTTTTCTGTCGAATGTCACTTGAAAAGTGCGATTTTCAGAAAAACTTATGTGCATATAAATGTTACTCGTGATAGTCTTGCATCGAGTTTAAATAAAAACGTTAAATAGTAATCAATTAACTAAACATAAATTTAACTATCAAAACAGTCTAAATTCGAAACAATAGTGCGCCGACTCGATCCTATTCTCATTTGAATCGCACTATAAGTAAGTCGAGCGCATACGCATACTGTACTGATGGAGCTAAGTTACGATTACGACTGAATGAGTAGGCTCGATGCACCTTGCGATGCATCGTTCCCACTCACCAACCGGTTTCGCGACATGCTATTGTACAGGATGCTCCAAAAGGTTTTATAGGATTCAAAAAGTTGTTTTTTTATAATTTTGTTCAAATTTTTTGCAGTTATTTTTTCTTTTACGTCCATTGGGATCTGATTTATGAGATGGGGTATTAAATATTGTGACGTTCTCTGGCCATAGAAGTTGATAAATTTTGGTGTTATTAACATAATTTACAATTATAAAATAAAATATAAAATATTTTATATTAATTTTATTTATTTTATTTTATTTATTTTGAAAACCAACAGCTTAAAACAAATACATTTTACAAGATTAGTATTTTACAAAAATATAGACAACTAGCGACCCGCCCCGGCTTCGCACGGGTAGTAACTACTAACTAATATCTATTCTGTGGCACGGGTACAATACTGATACTAATACTACAGAATGTCACCCACTTCTCAACGGGCCGTGCAGCAGAAATCGTAATATTTTAATTTCGGCATAACTTCAAAACCAAAAGTCCAATTTTAATCGTTCAAAGACCAAATATTATCTACATAAACTGTACTTAGTGATTAAATAATTTATTTTGATAAGGATTAATAGCATGAGTAAAATAAACGCGTTTAAATATAGTCCAAAAAAAATTAAAGATTTCTAAATAAAAAAATGGTTGTTGTGCCACACTCGACATAGATAGGTATAGTGTGTCGCGGACTTTTTTGTAGATATTTATAAGATCTACAATTAATTAGAACATTATATGGTTCTATCTTTTATAGTTTAGGCAGCGTACGCAAAATGAGTAACTTTTCTGGTTGATTTTTTACACCTTGTGTTCGAAAACCCCAAATATCTTACGGAACCCTATTTTTTTCCAAAATAAAATTTAGCCTATGTTACTCGTAGATAATGTAGCTTTCGAATGGTGAAAGAATTTTTGGAATCGGTCCAGTACTTTTTGAGCCTATTCATTACAAACAAACAAACAAACAAACAAACAAACAAACAAACATACAAACAAAGTTTTCCTCTTTATAATATTAGTATAGATAACAGGTTTCTCATTATTAACAATAGTGCTAACGTGAAAAGAAGAATAATAATTTAAAATTAAGAAGTCATGTAGAAATTATTAGAACTTACTAAAAAAAAAACTGGTTTACAATTTTAATCAAAAAAAGAAAAAGTAAAAAGTAACTCTTGCCATGAATTAAATAAAAAAAATTGTACAGTTACCATGTTAGATTAGGTATTTGTAAAAACAATATACATACCTGTATCATTGTAGCAGTAGGTACTACTCCAATAACACAGCAAACAAGCAATTAATATTTTATGATACATTATTTATGGATTTTAATGTTTTTATTATATTATTTTTAAAATTAGCTTTAGAGCTATTGAAGACGCCAAAGACTTCAATTGTTACTGCTTCTAATATAAGCCATTTGTTGCTGTATTTGTGCACTGTTATGGCATTGGGTAAGGTCGGTTCGAACCTTCGCGCCCAAGAAGCTACCGCGACTCTAGCGCCACCAGCGGCATTCGCCGGAATCGGCGCACGCGCGGGGCTCGCTCGCGCCATCATTGAGTCTCGTCCAAGCGCTTCGCGAAGGCGCCCGCTCTCGCACCCGCTACCGCTCCCGCTACCGCGCCCGCATCCGCTATCGCTTCGGCTACGCTCGTACTACATACAATATATTGTGAGCTGAGACCGCAGAAAACCTAAGGTAAGAACTACTTCCCATGTCTTAATTGTACTTTTACTGGAACATTTGGCATTTTTAAAGTAGGTAACAATTTCCTATGCATAAACTTTTATACAGTCCACTTAAATCCGCACAAACCATAATTGGTCCAATCGAACCGGATAATATACTTAATTTATATATTATTTACCGCGTTTGAATTAAATTTATTCGCTTTTCTCGTGTAATTTGTGTAAAACAAAATGGCGACGACGCGAAGCGACACCGACGCGGACGCTTCATCAAAAATGGCCGACGAACGGAACCTAAAACTAGCTGAAAATAAAGCCGCAGCATATTTTGAACGTATGCAATCCATTTTTGATTCGATTCCAATATCGACCGCGCCCACTAGAAGTTCGCAAGAATTTTTGACTAAATGTGTAACTATAGATAATATCCGCGCCGAGTTTATTTCCGCAATTAATAATAAAAATGAGTTAACTTTAACTCTTAATCCTAAAGCATCGCCTGATTTTCAACAAATTTTCGCATTTGATGACTTGTACAATCGAGTCAAAATTGAAATAGCCAACCGCTCCGCTGTAAAACAAAACGATTCTAGAATTAGATTACCACGATTAGAATTACCTTCATTTAATGGTGACATTCAAAATTGGCCTATTTTTTTATGAAAATTTCCGCAACATTATTCATCAAAATAATACTTTGTTAGACTCAGAGAAGATGCAATATTTGCTCGGTAGGTTGACAGGGCACGCGCTCGACTTAAGTAAAGGTATTTTACCTACGGGCGATAATTATTCAATATTATGGTCCGCGCTTTGTGACAAATATAACGATCAACGCTCACTTGCAGTTTCTTATTTCAATCAACTTCTTAAATTACCAGTAATAAATACCGCAACTCCGGCCGCTTTGGAGGGTTTTGTAGATATTTACTCGACGCTCGTTTCCGCTTTAAAACAAATCGATATTAAAGATTTGGCTGAGTTCATGTTTGTTCATTTGGGATTGAGATCGTTAGATTTGGAAACCGTTAAGTGTTTTGAAATGCATATTAGGGAAAACAAAGAATTTCCAACTTCATCTGAATTAATTAAATTTATTAGAGACCAGTATCGCGTTCTAAGTCGTACAAATGTTAATAATATAAAGTTTTCGAGCTCCTACAATAATAATAATACTAATTCATACAAAACTCGCGCCGCGACACAGAACAAAACGTTTAAGACATTCGTCAATGTTGAAAGTAGGTATAATACGCCGCCTCCACCCGCCACTAACGAAACCAAATTATTAAATTGTATTTGTTGTAATGCTGATAAACACCAGTTATATCAATGTCCTAAATTTACGTCATTAAATCCCTTTGAACGTTACACGTACGCGAAAAATAATAAATTATGCTTTAACTGCCTTAGCCATCGTCACATTATAGCAGATTGCAAGTCTACTAACCGCTGTCGCTTCTGTACGCGTAATCATCACTCGCTTATACATTTTTCGGATTCTACAAAACAAGCTTTCGCTTCTACAAAGACTCACGCTAAAAATCATAACAATTTAAATACGCCCGCAAAACTTAATTATAACTGCAATGATAAACATATCGCAATGTTTTCCCGCGCTCCCGCTGTCTCGCGCCACCGCCCCCCCGCGAGCGCCTGCTCAGATGCCTACTCTCCCGCCCCCCGCGTAAACGCCCGCAACTATTATTCACCCGCACACCCCCCCGCTCCCGCTTCTTGTAAAGAACACGATTCCCGCGCATACGCACAGGCCGCGCACACTGCAGTAGGGCTTCGCCCCACGCAGTCCCCGCACGCGCACACGTTTACTCCTATCACAGAAGACGTGCAACAAAATAATTTCGTTCCCGCACGAGAAAATCAAAATATTTCGCTTTGTGTTACAAATACTCACTCGGAGGTCATTGACCCTTCGCGTAGCGCTTACAATAAGTTTCACACTGTACTATTAGGCACCGCGGTGTGTTACGCGCAACAGTTTGACACGAATAAATTAATACCTATTCGTGTTTTAATAGACTCTGGTTCTATGAAAGATATAATAACGCGTGAATGTTGTGATCGCTTAAATTTGCCGCTTTTTTCCGCTCAAAACGCTCAAGTTTCTGGTTTGGGTGATATTGTTAATAAACCGCAAGGCTTAACGCATTTAAAATTGATTTCCCGCTTAAATGATGCAGTTCGGTTTGATATACAGCCGTACGTTGTTGATCGGATTACTAGTGAATTACCCTCGTGTAAGATTGATATTTCTTCGCTATCTTATTTAAAGGATTTGCCGCTGGCAGATAATTATTATTACCAACCCGGGTCGATTGATATGATTCTAGGTTGTGAAATGTTTGCTCGCATATTGTTGCAGCGTAAGTTTTCTCGCGGTTCAAATGAACCTATCGCCTTAGAGACTTCGCTCGGATACTTAATTTTAGGTAACGCTCCGTCTGCGACATCTGACGAACGCGCTCAAACTTTCTTTTGTAATTTTCATTGTACTTTTGAAAATTGTATTTCCCGCTTTTTTGATGCGGAAGAATTGCCTAGTGATAATTATTTAACTCCCGCAGAACAGGAATGTGAAAATATTTTCGAACAAACTACGTCGCGCGATAATAGTGGCCGTTATTCAGTAGCTCTTCCATTCAAAGGAGATCCCATGTCACTCGGAGATTCTAGGCATATAGCCGAACGCCGTTTTTTGTCTCTCGAACGCCGTTTGTCAGTAAATCCTGTAGTTAAACGCGAGTACGATAAAATAATAAATGAATATATAGAAAAAGGATATATTTCACTTGTAAACGATAACACGCTTAATCCAAATCAATATTATGTAATTCCGCATCACGCTGTAGTCAGAGGAGATAAATTAACAACTAAAGTTCGAATGGTTTTAAATGCTAGTATGAAAACATCCTCAGGTATTTCGTTAAATGATATTTTACACACGGGAAAAAATTTACAATCGGATTTATTTCGAATTATTTTGAGTTTCCGCTTGTTTCCGGTCGCTGTAAGCGCTGATATTCGCCAAATGTTTTTACAGGTGACAGTTAAAGAGTCCTTTCGACAGTATCAAAGAATTTTGTATAGATTTAACTCTAATGAGCCTATTCAATTATATGAGTTTAATAGAGTAACTTTTGGTATGACATGTAGTCCATACTTAGCTATGCGCGTAATACGTCAACTTATGAACGATGAACGCTCACGATTTCCTATAGCCGTAGCCGCCTTGGAAAAGGACGCCATCTATACCGATGATGTTGCCTTGAGTTTTAGTAATACCGCCGAAGCTATAACAGCGTCAAAACAGCTGATTAATTTGTTCGCCGCCGGCGGATTTGACTTAGTCAAATTCGCTAGTAATTCATCAGAATTTCTTAGTGCTATGCCTTCTGAGGCTCAAGTAACGGATTTAGTTGATATAGGGTCAAATGAAAACCTTAAAATATTAGGCCTACAGTGGTCACCCGCTTCAGATAGTTTTTGTTTTCGCGTTACGGATGCTGACCGTAAGTGTACTAAACGTAATATTCTTTCATTTGTGGCTAGGATTTGGGACTTGATGGGATTCGTAGCTCCTGTCACACTTTCAGCCAAGTTAATTATTAAATCGCTATGGGAAAGTCAAGTAGAATGGGATGACCCGCCTCCCGCAAATATAACTTCTTTATGGAACACATTCGTAAAAGAGCTACCGTGTTTACAGAAAATTATGATTCCGCGATTTGTAGGTATTCAACCGCATGTAATTCTCACCATTTTCGGCTGCGCCGACGCAAGCGAGCGCGCTTACGGTGGTGTAGTGTATCTTCATGTTTATTGTAACGAGACTTGCCAGTCTATGGTTAGTTTACTGTGTGCTAAATCACGAGTAGCACCGTCCAAAACGAAAATCACGCTCGCTAGATTAGAATTAAATGCCGCTTTAATGTTATCTAAATTAATAAATATTGTTCAAGATACCTATCGCAGTCGCTGTAACGTACATAATACCTTCGCTTTTTCTGATAGTATGGTCACGTTAGCCTGGATTAATTCAACACCTGCACGCTGGCAAACTTATGTAGCAAATAGAGTGGCCCGACTTCAAGAAAATATCAACCCGCAAATTTTTTATCATATTAAAGGCATCGAGAACCCCGCGGACTGTTTGTCCAGAGGTTTGACCCCAAATCAGTTAGTGAATCATCCTTTATATTATACTGGACCGCCTTTCGCTCGTCTACCTGTTACGGAATGGCCGCTTAAAAAATTCGATTCTCGCAGTTACACCGACCCACCTGAAATTAAAATTAACGTACTAAATACTAATGTAGTCGAACGTGTATACCCGCCTTTATATGAATTGGCTACACGCGTTTCCTCGTGGCCAAAACTCCTTCGCATAGTCATTCTAGTTTTTCGATTTATAAAGAAACTCCCTCGTAAGTTTGAAATTCAACATTTAAATTATGCAGAGTTAGCAGTCTTACGCGATGTACAAAATGTTCATTTTTCCGAGGAATTTAAACTTATTTCTTCAAATAATAATTTACCTAAATCTTTCGCTAAATTAAACGCATTTGTTGAGGAAGGCCTGTTTCGTGTAGGAGGAAGGCTTACGAACGCAAATCTTGATTATGATAGCAAACATCCAATATTATTGCCAGGCAAAGATCATGTTGTTGATCTGATTATCGATTACGAGCATAAGAGAAATCTACATACCGGGCCTGGCCTTCTACTTTCAATAATGAGACAGAAATATTGGATTTTTGGCGCTCGCAACGTTATTAGAAAACGACTTAGTAAATGTAACCTATGTTTTAAATTTAATCCACGACCGCAGTTTCCATTAATGGGTGATTTACCTGCCTGTCGTGTTCGCGAAGCTAAACCATTCGTTCACACAGGCACGGATTACGCAGGACCTATTCAAATTATTCCTTATCGTAAACGTGGAATCCGCTCCTGTAAGGCGTATATTTGTCTGTTTATTTGCTTAGTAACGCACGCTATTCACATTGAACTTGTATCCGATTTATCTACGGCAACGTTTTTAAACGCTTTAAAACGGTTTTTGTCCCGCCGAGGGCCAGTCAGCGTTATGTATTCTGACTGTGGTACTAACTTTATCGGTGCTAGATCTCATCTTAACGCTCTTTATGATTTAATTAACTCTCCGGCATACAATAAGGAATACTCCACAGTTTTAGTAGAAAACCGCATAAATTGGAAATTTAACCCGCCGCAGGCGCCGCATCACGGTGGTATTTGGGAAAGTAATATTAAATGTATCAAATCGCACTTAAATAAAATTATAGGCAATCAATTATTAACTTACGAAGAGATGTCAACCGTACTTACTCAAATTGAATCTTTACTCAATTCGCGACCGCTTTCGCTAATTAGTGCGGACCCCAATGACCCACAACCATTAACTCCGGCTCATTTTTTGACTTTAACCCCGCTTAAATCATTGCAACATATTGACTATAATAATGATCGCGAAACCTTGCTACAAAAGTATCAGCTAATCGATAAAATTGTTCAATCCTTCTGGAATAGATGGAGAGTAGAATACCTAAACACGCTTCAGAGTAGACAAAAGTGGATACAGAAGTCCAATTCGATATGTACGGGTACAATTGTCTTAATTAATACAAATAACGTTCCGCCATTACAATGGCCAATGGGTATTATCGTCAAAACTTATCCCGGCGCTGATGGAGTTGCGCGTGTTGTAGATGTTAAAACAAAATCCGGTGTTTTTCGTCGCTCCGTTACTAAGCTCTGTCCTTTACCTACCCAGTAGATGTAATATTTTCTCTATTCGTAGTTTATAAGTATTATTAATTTAGCTATTATCGCTCGGTTAAACTCGCGTTAATTTAATTTGTCTCTCGTTTGTATTAATAACCGCTTAAATTATACCGCATTTAGATATTAGTTATTTATTGAAAGTGGATAAGATTATCCCTTTCAAGGCGGGGAGGATATGAAGACGCCAAAGACTTCAATTGTTACTGCTTCTAATATAAGCCATTTGTTGCTGTATTTGTGCACTGTTATGGCATTGGGTAAGGTCGGTTCGAACCTTCGCGCCCAAGAAGCTACCGCGACTCTAGCGCCACCAGCGGCATTCGCCGGAATCGGCGCACGCGCGGGGCTCGCTCGCGCCATCATTGAGTCTCGTCCAAGCGCTTCGCGAAGGCGCCCGCTCTCGCACCCGCTACCGCTCCCGCTACCGCGCCCGCATCCGCTATCGCTTCGGCTACGCTCGTACTACATACAATATATTGTGAGCTGAGACCGCAGAAAACCTAAGGTAAGAACTACTTCCCATGTCTTAATTGTACTTTTACTGGAACATTTGGCATTTTTAAAGTAGGTAACAATTTCCTATTCATAAACTTTTATACAGTCCACTTAAATCCGCACAAACCAGCTATTAAAAAGATCAACCTCACTAAAATATTTATTGTATGAGCGAGTAATTCGTGTCAGGACCGAATTTTGTGCGTAGTTGGTGTGATGCGTTGGAACATGCAGCAGAGGGGTATTACGTGTTCGATATTGGGGAGTCCGAAATGCGATGTTTGAGACAAGGTGAATGCAGTCTACCCTACTATTTATAATATCATATAGAAAACCCATATCGAGGACAATGCGTCTGTGTTCCAGAGTTAACATATCATACTCGGTGCAAGCATCTTCATAAGTGGTAAAGTTTTTGCGTTTACGATATTTAAGATGGGATATAAACTTTTTTTGTATTCTTTCAAGTCGGCACTTATAAATAACGTAATGAGGAGACCAAATAGGGCAACTATATTCTAAGACACTTCTTACAAAAGCGGAATAGACAGACTTGAGAGCTATAATGTTTGTGAATTGTTTACAACTGCGGAGAACAAATCCAAGATTTTTGTGAGCTTTGGTAATTATATTTTCGATATGATCGGGAAACATCAACTTCGTGTCTAAAAAAACACCTAGATCCCTAACACCTCATTTCCTTGGAATTACATTACCATCAAAGTTGTAGTATTAGGTAATAGGTTTTGGTTTTCGAGTAAAAGTTATACATTCACATTTGCTTGAGTTAACTGTAATGTTGTTCATTGTATAATACGAAAATAAATTATCAAGATCTTTTTGAAGTAATACACAGTCTTGAGCTGTGGTAATTTTACAAAAAATCTTTTTGTCGTCCGCATACATTAGATATTTAGAGTGTTTTATGACCGACCCTATGTCATAGAGATACGCGTTGTATAGGAGTGGACCCAAATGTGAGCCTTGTGGTACTCCGGTTGGAACATTAATGAAATCCGAGCGATAACCACCCATCACTACAGCCTGAGATCGGTTAGAGAGGTATGACTTTATCCACCGTAACAGGTCACCATGAATGCCGAGTGCATGCAATTTGTGCAGGAGAATAACATGGTCCACACGATCGAAGGCTTTCTCAAAGTCCGTGTAGACCACATCAATCTGCCCACCGCGATCCATATTCTCCAATAAATAATTGGTAAAACATGCCAGGTTAGTTGTCGTTGAGCGGCCCTTTAAGAAACCATGTTGCTGATTGGGTATAGAATGGTACAAAACGGGATAGATATTGTTGTATACAATTTTTTCCAGTGCTTTAGCCGGTACATTTAGAATAGATATTCCTCTGTAGTTCTTTATGTCCACGCGCGACCCTTTTTTATGTATGGGTACTATTTGAGCGGCCTTCCATTTACGTGGGAAGATACCCTCTCGTAGGGAACGATTAAATAATATTGTTAACGGTAGAGAAAGCGAGTCGGAGCATCGTGACCAGAAAATGGCAGGGAGGCCATCACAGCCGGCGCCCTTGTTGATGTCTAAAGATTTTAAAATTTTTGTTACTGTCGAGGTCGTTGTTTGGACGTTCGATACAATGTCTGTGCATGAAGGTAACGATTGATATGAAGTACAGATACCAGAAGGCTTACCAAATACGCTTTGGAAAAAAGAACTAAAGGCATCACATATTTCTTTACCGTCTGTATAATCCACTCCGTTTAGGTTTAATTTTTTAGGATAAGCTGAGCCTCCACGCAGTGCTTTTATATAAGTCCAAAATAGCTTCGGATTGTTTTTTAAATTGCGTTCGCAGTTTGTAGTATAGTCCCTAAAACATTTCCTTTGTATCAGACGCTCTCTGGACCTCAATAATGAAAATTCGTCGTAGTCCAATTTATTCCTATACTTTTTCCACCTAGAATGTGCTTTGGATTTTTCCTTTATGATGTTTATAAGGGCAGGAGAGTACCACCTCGGATATGATCGTTTGCCCGAGCTTCGACTGATAGGAACGTATAAATTAACGCACTCGTTGATAGTATCGTACATAAAGTCGACAGCTTCGTCCAAGGTGCCCTTAGATAGTGAAGACGACCAATCTTGTTCCATGAGGTAGTCATTAATCAATGAGTAAGGCGCCTTTCTAAAATTATATCTTTGGGTAGTGACCTCACGTAATGGTGTTACGTTTAAGTCCAACACGGTGAATATAAACGAGGGGTGAGCGCGGTCTTCATTGAGAAGGGGTATAGAAACTGGGACCAAATGCACTGGAAGATTTGAGAATATTAAATCTAATGTGTTATTGAAACTATTTTTTAAGAAATTGCATTGTTGAAAGCCATAAAAAGCTAATAAGTCTATAAATTTGGCACCGGCAGCTTGGACCTCCACCGACCCTTTCCTAATCGAGGAGCTACCATATTCATCCCAGTATACACAGGGCAGATTAAAATCTCCAATTATTATGAAATTATCATTTGGACTGAGTTCTGCCATGTCGGTAACGGTTTTACTGACTGTATCCAAGTCGGTAGGCAGACTCCTAGGATTCGGTGGAACATAAACAGCGCATAAGTGCAGGTCCGAGGTCGAGGCGCACTCACTCGACGGTATGGTAACCCAGAGCATCTCCGTGGCGGAACAGGCGCGCGCGCGGCACGGCGGCCAGCGTGCGGCGCACCAGCACGGCGACGCCGCTGCCCCGGCGCTTGCCGCTGGCAGCCGGGTCGCGGTCGGCGCGGAACACGTCGTACCTGTCGTCGCACAGCTCGCCGTCGAATACACCGTCGTGCAACCACGTCTCAGTCAGAACTATTACGTCGTAGTTGTTACTTAAAATGCTAAGTCTTAGGTCCTCGCATTTGGTTCTTAAACCTCGAACGTTTTGGTAGTAAACATTTAAAGAATAAGAAGCCATTTGTAACATCAATAATACCAGAAATCATTCGTACCTAAGTGTAATATTATAGAAAATAGTACAACATTATGTATGTGTATATTCGTGAGAAAAATATTCGTAGGTATACCGATTAACGACAGTATATTAATCAACGAAATAGTGTAATTACCCAAACGTAGCTTTAAAATATGTTTAATCCATATATCCGTATCTGTTCTAACCGTAATAGGCATGCAAAATATTAGTGACTTAAAATAATGATTAGTTGAAACTTCTATTGTTATACTATTAAGATGGTAAGATAATACTATAATAATAATAATAATCAATAATAGCGTTGTACGAGTAAGTGTGAGATAAATTCTAAATCTCATAATAATAATATGGTAGTACAGGAAAAACTCATCCAAATAAAATACGTTAAATATTAAAATTCTGACTGTAAACGGGTGGTTTATAAAATTATTATATTCCGGCAAAGTCATGCTGTGGCCCGATCGGTGACGACGGGAGCCGAACGGTAACTCGACTAACGTCGTAACCGCAGTCAAACGATACACGATAAAAAGTGGTGCGCGCTTTATGTATGATTGAGATAGTTCCATCATGTGGTATAATTTGAGGCAATGATTAGTTTGCAAGTACATTAATATCATATTAAGGCCTAAGATGACAGTAAGATTCAAAATATTAAATTTTATAGTTATATACATATAAATTTTATAGTTGTATAAAATAAAATCCTGGAACACAGTCTGCATTATGTAATTATAACCAGCATTTGATAGTATTAGTAACATGTGTAGGGTCAAGAATCCTTTAACTAAAATGAATTTTTTGGCAATAGGAATTTTATTAGTGTGATTGTTATAAAGTGTCGCACCCTTATTTAGTGTGTGTGTCATGTCGGTAGATTGAGAAAAATATTATAATGCGTGTTATTTTTAAAAACGGCAAAGAGTATGTCATTGCAAAAGAGGAGCAACTGTATAATATTTCAATAGGGCTAAGAGTTACTTTAACAAAATGCAGAAAATTAATCATGAATGACTTATTGAGATGTAATTTTAATATATTTGAGCATGCATTAAGTGGAAAAAAGAGTTTCTGTGAGACATGCAATAATACATTACAGACATAACTGGCGTTTTTAATGAAATAACGGTTAATTAGACAATTTTCAGTATATCCGACTCTTGTGCAATTTGAAGTGCCTGTGCAGTGTCGCTTTTCCTCACAAAAATTCTTCCATGTTTTGTCCACACGTACTGATAGTTTTTTAGCTTTGCAGCATCTCTGCACTTTTTCAAAAGCATTTTGTTTAGCTGAGTGAGATGCTCGTTCACAAAAATTCTCGAGGTATTGCCTGTAAGTCCCAAAACGCTGGGGGTAAGATGATTTTTACGTACTCCAGATATTATGTTATCCTTTAGAAGACGTGATTTTAGTTTCACTATAATATTCCTGGACCGCCCTTGCTGTTTGTGTCTTGGCGTTACACGGTTAATCTCGAGAACATCATCTAGTGATATATTTACACCACAATGCGTAGCTATCGCAAAAAACATGTCCAATAAATTTTCATTCTTTTGTTCTGGAACTCCCACAATTTCTAAATTCAATAACCGTTCTCTTTGATTATTAGCGTTTAATTCCAATTGCAAGCGTTTATTTTCATTTGAGAGTATATCAATTTTTGATTCCAATGCCTCAATAGTTTTATTTCCGACAGCTAACGAATCCATTTTTTTATTGAATGTATCGTACTGATCGCTGTGAAACTGTAACGACTTCTCAATAGCTGTTACTTGCTTGATCGTGTCATTTTGTTTTAGCTCCAAAGATTGAACGTGATTTTTGACATCTTGGTATTCTTGATGCATATGGCTTATATCCGATTTGATTTCAGCAAGAGAGACATTCAGAGATGTGCTAAGTTTTTCAAGATCCGTTGTCAGTAAGTTGTTGAACTCAGATGTCATTTTTAGAAAGTTTTTTTGAGAATCAGCTTTCCAGACTTCCATAGTAGCCATAACTTTGGATGTAATGCTTTCAATAGCCTCCGTCAACTCATCGTTGTACTTCCGTTTCGTTCGTAAAGTCACATTACATTCTTCCAATGATTTTCTTATTTCAGGATTAGAAGCATATTTATCCTTTTCGTCAGGCGATCGAAACATTGTTGCGCTTCTGACTTGCTGTTACTCTTTGACCGCTGCACCTCACGGCAGTAATTTGTTACTTACGAGAGAAGGGATACGGTTTAATTTTGAATGAAGACTTCGGAGTATTAACGATAACACGTCCGCACTGCTCAAGGCTCAGATTCGAACTGAAGGCTCAGATTCGAACGAATTTAATACATATAAAACCATACTTTATGTTAGTTACAGCGTCTGGCATATTTTTACAGACAGTAAGAACGTTCTAACTACAGTACAGAATGTATTGACAAGAAAATAAAAAAGCTTCAACTGATTTCATTTCTCTTTATGCAAGCCGTGATTATGCTGCAAACAAATTATTATCAGTAACATCTTCGTAAATAATGTTTTAATTTTTTTACTTGTATAATTTTAAGAACATAATAGAGATGTAATTATGAGGTAAGAAAAATACTTAAGTGAAATATAATGTTTTTATTACGTACTTTCAACAAAAAGGCAAATTTCAAAAAAGTTGCTAGAAAAATTTATCATCGAGCAAAATCACGAGCAGCGAAAACGTTGTAACACGCACCATGAATAATATCGATGTTTTATAAAGCCGGCGTAACCATAGCATTACATTTTATTATAGGCAGCCAATTGGCGTAATTGAAAACAAGAAAAATAAAACGTTTTTTTTTTTCTTACTTACTGCGTTTCTTGTAATACATAAAAAAGAAGGCAAATTTTAAAAATCCTAACTATTTGCCATAGAGTTACGGGAGTAAGAACATTCGGCGCTCAAAAAATTAAAACATTCAAAAGGGTTTAAAACGCATTTTTAGTTGTCAGTTACGAACTTTCTGTTTCTGTTCTTCCGTCGATATGTCGCATCTGTATGGTTTATCAGCTGTATGTGTAATTAGGTGGGTATTAAAACTCCGCTTATATGAAAATTTCTTTGAACATATGTCGCAACCGAATGGTTTAGTATCTGAATGTATAGTTAGGTGGTAGTTCAAAGAGCTCTTATGTGAGAATTTCTTTGAACATATGTCGCACCTGTATGGTTTATCAGCTATATGTGTAATTAGGTGGGTGTTTAAAGTGCTCTTATATGAAAATTTCTTTAAACATATGTCGCAGCTGTATGGTTTATCAGCTGTATGTGTAAATAGGTGGGTGTTCAAAGAGCCCTTATGTGAGAATTTCTTTAAACATATGTCGCAGCTGTATGGTTTATCAGCTATATGTGTAATTAGGTGGGTGTTTAAAGTGCTCTTATATGAAAATTTCTTTAAACATATGTCGCAGCTGTATAGTTTATCAGCTGTATGTGTAAATAGGTGGGTGTTCAAAGAGCCCTTATGTGAGAATTTCTTTAAACATATGTCGCAGCTGTATGGTTTATCACCTATATGTGTAGTTAGGTGGTAGTTCAAATGGCTCTTATATGAAAATTTCTTTGAACATATGTCGCAGCTGTATGGTTTATCACCTATATGTGTAGTTAGGTGGTAGTTCAAATGGCTCTTATATGAAAATTTCTTTGAACATAATATGTCGCAGCTGACTGGATTATCACCCGTATGAGTCCTGATGTGCAGTAGTAATTGGCTTTTGTTCTGAAACTTCTTCAAACAAACATCACAGCTGTATGGTTTACTAGCCGTATGTGTCATTAAGTGTCTCTTTAAAATGCGCTTTTGTGAGAATTTCTTTGAACATATGTCGCAGCTGTATGGTTTATCATCTGTATGTGTAGTTAGGTGGCGCCTTAAATTGCTTTTACATGAAAATTTCTTTAAACATATGTCGCAGTTATATGGTTTATCACCTGTATGTGTAGTAAGGTGAATTTTTAAATGGGCCTTTGTTGCGAATTTCCTTGAACATATGTCGCAGCTGAATGGTTTATCACCTTTATGTGTAGTTAGGTGGGTTTTCAAAGAGCTCTTATGTGAGAATTTCTTTGAACATATGTCGCAGCTGTATGGTTTATCACCTTTATGTGTAGTTAAGTGAATATTTAAACGGGCCTTTGTTGCGAATTTCCTTGAACATATGTCGCAGCTGAATGGTTTATCACCTTTATGTGTAGTTAGGTGGTAGTTCAAATGGCTCTTTCGTGAGAATTTCTTTAAACATATGTCGCAGCTGTATGGTTTATCATCTGTATGTGTAATTAGGTGGGTTTTCAAAGAGCTCTTATGTGAGAATTTCTTTGAACATATGTCGCAGCTGTATGGTTTATCATCTGTATGTGTAATTAGGTGGGTTTTCAAAGAGCTCTTATGTGAGAATTTCTTTGAACATATGTCGCAGCTGTATGGTTTATCATCTATATGTGTAGTTAGGTGGCGCCTTAAATTGCTTTTACATGAAAATTTCTTTAAACATATGTCGCAGTTATATGGTTTATCACCTGTATGTGTAGTTAGGTGGCAGATTAAATTATCCTTTCGTGAGAATTTCTTTGAACATATGTCGCAGCTGAATGGTTTATCAACCATATGTGTAGTTAGGTGGTAGTTCAATTGGCTCTTTCGTGAGAATTTCTTTGAACATATGTCGCAGCTGTATGGTTTATCATCTTTATGTATAATTAGGTGGGTGTTTAAAGTGCTCTTATATAAAAATTTCTTTAAACATATGTCGCAGCTGAATTGTTTATCACCTATATGTGTAGTTAGGTGGCAGATTAAATTATCCTTTCGTGAGAATTTCTTTGAACATATGTCGCAGCTGAATGGTTTATCACCTTTATGTGTAATTAGGTGTCCCTTTAAACTGCGCTTTTGTGAGAATTTCTTTGAACATATGTCGCAGCTGTATGGTTTATCACCCGTATGAGTCCTGATGTGCAGTTGTAATTGGCTTTTGTATGAGAACTTCTTCAAACAAACATCACAGCTGAGCGGTTTCTTGTAACAGCCGGACTGAGCTTCACCGGCATGGTCTCGCCCCTCGCAGTTATTTGTGTTGTCTTGCTTGTTGTCTTGTTCGATACCTAAACAAAGGTAACGTTAGGATAATGTTTACTTCAAAATCTATGCTAATATACAAAGCTATTATTACTCCGCTTCAAGAGACACGGGACATGTTCTCTACGAACAAGCAAAACAAAGGATATTCAACGTATTTCTTTTAAACAAAGAAAGGGAACCGCCTTAGAAAGACCAAGTCGCTGAAAAGCTCAAAAACAATCATTATGGCACCTACTTCAAAGAAAATCTGGAAAAATGAAGGATTTCACCTCGGAATGAGAGATAGTCAACTATAAACTTGTATTTATAACAAAGTAAAGGAGTTTGTCACCCTCAAACTTATCTCAAAACCTACTCATTGTATGGATATCCTCTCAAGCGTGTCGTGTCACTTTGACAGCTGACATAGGCAATAGATTGAAGTGTTCTATATTAAAAAAAAAACGTTTTTTCGGTTCCGGAACTGTCACAACAAACATACTGTCTCTGTGCTCCTACTATTTTAATTTGATAATTAGTGTAAAATTCATCACTACACCAGCGAAGCAGTAAACAACGGCTGAAGTAAACAAACGGGGTTTGGCTCAGATAATATTCATCACGAAAAACCAAAACGATGTGGAAATAATACGTTCGCAAAACTCGACATAGCTTCGCAATAATTAATTGTTTTCCTTATCTGAAAACAATTAATTATTGCGAAGCTAGCCGGAAGCAAGAAGCAGAGAGTACCAACATAACAACCACCTATTAACCATGGAGATTAGAGGTAAGGAGGACCATCTCGTATATTAAAAAGTGTACGTTGAAAGGGAGCAAATTAAGGGGGCGCTATAGTAGCATGTGGAAGAATTTTAAAGAGAGCACCACAGAATGACAAATTATTAGAGCAACTAACCAATAACTAACTTTTAAATAACTTCACTCTGTCTTTTATGCTAACTTCATATCATACCCACTTCTGACTCTAGCGCCATTATGACCAGTTTTGGAACTATTATTTGGTTACTTTTGTCGGACAATTTTTAGCTTTTCTGCCCTAGAAAGATGGTGCTCCGTTCTTCTATTCTCCACGCTATGAACTCTGTCTCACGTCAAACTGACTTTGCATCTGTCAATTTTAACTTGTACTCAGTGTTGCAAGTTCAAATAAAACATAGAAGGGTTACCCTCTCTAAGTTTAAACACCAACAAAGGAAAATCAGATGGAGTTGCTATTTGAAAAAATAAAAAGACAGATGTCACTGCAAACAAATTACAGAATCACATTACGGAGTAACCACAAACAGACCAGCCTCCAAAAAAAAAAAAAAACCAAAAACATAACCGTCGCGTCGTCTTGTTCAGATTAAAAAACACCGGCCAAGTGCGAGTCGGACTCGCGCACCGAGGGTTCCGTACAAACTTGTAATAAAAAATTATGATTCACGGTTTATGCATAGGGTTTATGATATTGAATGTTTTTTATTTTATTTTTGTATTTGAGTTGATTGATTAAAGGTAAATTGCGGCAAAGCAAATATGAACGTGAGTTCTATAAAATATTGTAGGATATTGTTTGGGCTGGTACCGATGTCAAAATTAAGAAGATTGAGTAAATAAATAGTAAAAATTTTAGCCGAATTTGAAAAGGGAATTATTTAGAGAATAAGTTTTATTTCATAATTTTTTTGTGTATTTTTACTTTGCAAGTCGGTAAAATTTTTTGATTATAAATAATAATTTTACCCTTTTTAGTGATATTTGTTAATTTATTATCAATAGGTACATCAACGTTTCAAATAAACGATCGAATGTAGGTATAATTAAAGACGCGCCAAGCTTCCATTAGGTATTGTAAATAACATGATGATTACTGTAAGTTACATAGTGGCATATGCTTGCAGTTCTTTATTCAATGCCGAAATTTCCAAACGCGTATCTTTGTTACCTTAATTGGTTCTTATGGAAGGCAATACGATATGACTAGCTCGTCGAGTTGTGTATGTGTTTGTTTGCTTTTTTGTTGGGAACGTGAGTTGTGTTTGTATTAGTGTGTGTTTTATTTTGTATACGAGAATACATGTATGGTATGCGTAAAATTTTGTGATAATCGAGAGCCTAGTTTCTTTATATATGGCTTCAGAAGGAGTTAAGTAGTCATAGTTGTATAAATTTTTATTATTCGATTTTGAAGCACTTGTATAATATTTAAATTTGACTTTGCGGCATTACCCCATACTTCCACCAAGTAAAGTAGGTGTGGTTTTACTAGAGCATTATAAATTAAAATCCGGGTTTTTTTTTGGGATACATCGGTTTATTTGATGTAGGCGGCCAACAAGAGAAGAAAGTTTTTTTTTAATGTGAGTAATATGTGCATTCCAATTTAAATGACTATCAAGGATTAATCCAAGGTATTTTTCGTGGTTTTTTCTCTGCAGTACCTCACCGTTTATCGTTAATGTAAGATTATTAGGGAGTTTCATTTAAATTGGAAACATAAGAAATAGTCAAAAATTATAAATATTTAGGATTTTTGTTGGTTAAAGGCTTAAGGTGGGGTAAACATATAAAAGAAATAGCAGAAAAGACACAGAATTTCCTTAACATTATGAAGATATTAGCAGGTACTAGTTTTTTTTTTTTTTTTTTTTTTTTTTTTTTTTTTTTTTTTTTTTTTTTTTTTTTTTTTTTACATTTCGTTAATTCGGAGTAGGCTAATTACGGGTGCTATTGGTATGATAACAGTGCAACAGTTCACTTGGATAGACTCAACAAGGTACAAAACCAGGCACTCAGTCGTAGGTGCTTTTATTAGAACCACTCCGAATTATGTCATGGAGGCTGAACTTAGTGTATGTCCACTGTATATACGTAGAAAGTATTTAGCTTACAAATATGTATTAAAGGCGCAGTCTCATAAAGATAGCCCGACACTAAATCTTTTGTCCGAGCTTTTTTTGATTTGTAAAAGTCATACGTTTTGGCGAAATAAAAAAACAAATTTACTGATTGAAACATTGGATCAAACAAGTAACGAAATACTGGAATCATGTTACCCACTAGAGATGTTTTCATTAAGTACATGGGTCAGTAACTTTGATGCAAATAGTGTGATCTACTCTAGTTTGGACAGTTTGGCCAATCCGAAAAGACTTTACGAACGTAATGAACTCAAATGCAAATTTATTACTTAGTGAGATAACAAAATATCAATTTTTTTATTTTATATATACTGACGCTTCTAAGTCGGGTCATAATCAAAGAGCTGCATTATGATCCCTTATAAAGTGATGAAGGTAGCAGTATAAAATTAAAAATACATACTACTACTTCTATTATGTCTTTGGAGCTCATTGCAATCTCAAAGGCGCTTATATATGCGGAAAAAATAACTTCTAGGTACATTCTTATTTGCACGGACGGTAAAAGTTCACTGCAACATATAGCTCGTTGCACCTCTATTTATGGAGGTACACCGATAGCTTATAAGGTATTAGAAAATATACTAGTGTTGATGAGAAAAGGCATTACTGTGAGATTGCAATGGGTTCCATCCCACATTGGTCTGAGGGGTAACGAGGAGGCCGACAAGCTAGCGAAGGAAGGATCTATAGACGGTATTAGAGTCTCGTACAAAGCTAAATTTTTAGACTTTATAAATTTATTCAAATATAGGTTTTGAATAGAGTGGAAGGAATACTTCGATATGACTTCTAAAGAGAAAGGAATATGGTATAAGACAAACTACAAACCGAGCCACCCTGGTGTGCAAATATAGATTTAAATAGAGAAAACTATGTACTGTTATAACTACTACGTTCCGGGCACATTTCGCTAAACAGATTTAAGTACATGATGAGACTGAGAGACTCGCCGAACTTTTTGGCGTGCGAAGTGGTGGAGGACGCGCACCACTTGCTGACGGAGTGTGTCCGGCACCAGCCGCGGCGCCGCCGGCTGCTGCTGGAGCTAAATCTCAACAGAACTGACGTAGGAATGTTTCACCACATATTATCACAAATTAGTTCAAGCGAGCTTAAAGTTTTGTTGCGTTTTGTATCCATCAGCATTACAATTAATTATAGATATTTAAAAATAGTAACAATTTGTTACGTATATTTACAATTCAATTAAAGTTTATTTTAGATAAGTTACGATGGGATTGTCGTATACTTTAGTGTAAAAACTTCTAAAAAAATATATCAAAAAAAATAGAGAACTCTTAAGGAACTCATTATTCTTTACATTCTAAGACACCTACCTAAATCTTGTTTATTTTAAATACCAATATCTTATATTAATAAGTACTTATTGAGTTTAACATATTATAAACTGATAACATAAAACATATTATTATGTGTTTATAAAATAAAAAATCAGAATTATAAAAATATCTACACACGTCGGTAGGTAGGTACCACAAGCTTCCTGTGACCTCAGAACGTCGTCTGATGAGAATTCGATTTTTGCAAAAACGGGGTAAAAAACAGACTAAACTTATTTTGGTATTTAATTTATTAAATATTACATTTTTCAAATTAAATATTGAATTAATATATAATCAATAAATTCGTTCTTTGACGAAGTGCGAACGAAACGTAATTTTATTCGTTTTATGTCGTGTAAATGACGCATAAAAGTTGAGTAAGTGATCTCAATAACGTTATCAACTGATACGGTCTTGAGATCATACTATGAATTTCCATCTTGAGACCATCGTTATTCCGAATCGTTATTTGAGACCGTCTAAGTCAAGAAAGGTCTTGAGAACGAGTTTGAGAATTCGGCTTATTAAGCTTAAAGCTTAAGCTTCCGTATACCTCTTCCCTCACACAGTGTTTTAGAAATTCTCAAAATCGGTCATTACCGCAGAATAAATATTAGTTACAACAGAAGTCTCACTCGGAAGAGTCATTAGAAGAAATAGGGACTCTTACTACGATACGATTAAGTTCAATTTACCTACAAGTTGCGTCTCTTTCTATAGCATAACTCTTATTCATATCGCATAATTAAGATCAGAGGACTCAATTGGCTGATGTGCAGAAACTCGAAACTGTCTAACGAATGACCGCCGCACTCAGAGTCATTTAATTGTTACTTAAACCATTACTTAGTATAGATTTAAAAAAGCTCACTCTCAGAGTCAGTTAACGGATCGTTAACGTGGCTTAATGATCATTAAATTTAAATACCGCAAAACCTCTATTTAACTTGCTAATTGTGGATTAAGTCGATCGAATTTGAGGTTATTTATTTGTTTTTGTAAATAATTTACATTTGAATTTTACTAATACGCTAAGTAGAAGTAAATTCTACAAGGTCTTATTGGACCAAAATAGAATTAGGTGTGCCACAAGGGTCCATTTTAGACCCATTTCTTTTTCTCATCTATATAAATGATCTTCCTTATCTAGTTAAAGATAAGCATGAGATAGTACTTTTTGCTGATGACACTTCACTAATTTTTAATGTGAAGCGACGACAGTCAAATTACGACGAGGTAAATAGTGCTCTCTCGAAAATGGTACACTGGTTTAATGTTAATAATTTACTTTTAAATTCCAATAAAACAAAATGTTTAAAGTTTAGCCTGCCAAATGTTAGGCAGACACAAACCAATGTACTATTAAATGATGAGAAAATGAACTTAGTGGACACCACTGTATTTCTAGGAATAACACTAGATTGTAAATTACAGTGGGGTCCCCATATTGCCAATCTGGCTGATAGGCTTAGTTCTGCAGCATATGCAGTGAGAAATTAGAGAAATTTCCGACGAGGACACAGCGCGGCTAGTTTATTTTAGTTTCATAGTATTTTCATAGTATAATGTCATAATATGGCATTCTTCTATGGAGAAACGCTGCGGACATTAACACAATATTTGTGCTGCAGAAGCGAGCTATACGTTCTATTTATAATATGTCATGTTTTGAATCTCTGAGAGATAAGTTTAAAGAAATAGGTATTCTGACCGTCGCTTCTCAATACATTTTGGACAATATGTTGTATGTCAGAAAGAATTTAAATAACTTTTAAAAGAAAAGCGACAACCATGGTAGGAATATTAGAAATAAGAACAAGTTAGAAATACCGGTGATCAGACTTAGCAAAGTAAGTAAATCGTTTAAAGGTTCATGTATACGCCTTTACAATAGAATCCCAGAAAACGTTCAAAATCTTACCATTAATACATTTAAAAAAGCTGTTAAAGAACGTTTGTGTGCTAAAGCTTATTATAAAGTCAGTGATTTCATTAACGATTGCACACCTTGGGAATAAGATGGCCCCTGCAAGGCTGCTTTTATGTACTTAAGTATGCTCTATGTACTTATGACTAATGTTATATAGATTAAGTTACAACATTGTAAACATTTTTTTTAAGAACAATTTTCCCATCTTTTTGCTAAAAGGTGGCCCCGTGCGAGTTTCTTACGCCGGTTCTTCTCGCCGGGCTAGTTTCCGAACCGGTGGTAGGCATTATGTAGGACAATTCTATAAGCGTTATTTCATAACCTACATGGAAATAAAAATTTTGAGTTTGAGTATGGTTTATTACCTATATGTGTAGTTAGGTGGTAGTTTAAATAGCTCTTTTGTGAGAATTTCTTTGAACATAATTATGTCGCAGCTGTATGGTTTATCATCTACTAGCTGTTGTCCGCGGCTCCGCCCGCGTAAATATATTGTCCCTGGGGAACACTGTATTTTTTCGGGATAAAAAGTAGCCTATGTTTTAATCCAGAACCTAAACTACTATCATTCCAAATTTCATCAAAATCCGACCAGTAGTTTTTGTGTAAAGGAGTATAGAATAGAATATTTATTTGCTTAGAATGTTAGATACAAAAGGTCTTAAACTAGAAGGTAGGTACATTGGTGGCAAACATTCTGCTTTAAGAGCATTGATCGGCGCGAGACTCAGATTTCACGAAAAACGCTACTTTTCAAATGCATCTAACAAAAACTGGTTATTCTGATTTTTACATGTAAAAAAACACTAGAAAATATTGTATTCTAATTTTTCACTTATCATTTATTTTAAAATAATTTCAAACTTTTGAATAAAACTGACAAAACTAACCAGAAGTTTTTACAACTTTAGGTTCAGGGGCAATTTCAAAACATATAATAGCTAAAACCGCTTACATTTTTTAAAAACAAAAAATCTTTACAAACTTGTTGGATCCTCTTCTAGATTATCTATTTGTCAGATTATTTTTATATACGTTTCTATCTCATAAAAATAAAATTTAAAGAATGCGAAATTATCAGGAATTCTAATTATTTAAAATGATGATATTTATGTATTTTACTTGCTCCTTTTGTTTCTTACTTACATAATCTATGAGAAGAACCTTTTATCTTTAACCCATACCATGCGGCAATAAAAACTACACTTATTACCCAGGTGCGGGGACGGTTTTCGTCGCGACGCCGATGGGCGTCTTCCGCACCTCAAAGGGTAATAATAAGACGCCGATCGGCGTTTTCAGCACACTATTAAAAAAATAATCATTATTATTAACATAACAAATTAATAACAGGGGTGGCAAACCTTTTCTTAATTTCCGTAAGCATATTACGCAGATCACACATAGCTAATACTCCGATTAATTTAGACAATTGAAATAACACAAATTTCGACAGAATCAAATATTGGTGGAGACCTTGGGTTTGCCCTAATAAATTGAAATTTAAAAGTCCCCATCAATCCCATATGAGCTTACAAAGTTATGCGGGGTCAAAGGTCAACATTTCAGGTTTTTTGGGTTTTTCTCGAAAACGGTAAGTTTTATCACATAATACTTCAGAACGAAGTTGTAGATATCAAAATTATCTACAAAAATGGTTCTTATGTTTTTTTCCCTAATTATCACCGTTACTGAGATATCTAGTGCGCTCTAGTGCGAGGTGGACTTACTTTTGAAGTACTGACTTGTTCATCCTCGCGTTGTATATAGTATAGAATATAGCTATAACAATATTACATACTATTATAGATGTTTATGGTATTACAGTTGGCTGAAAATTTTAAGAAAATTTTATTAAAACCAAAGGTTGTCAATAGCTGGAAAACGCCTTTAGGCGTCTTCCGCATCTAAAAAGGAATTGGCAATTTTGCAGAAAGTTGAATTTGTTGAAACGGCGTGCATTATCTTATTGTATTTTCAAAACTTGAGCATATATTGCAGGTATAAACTTTTATAATTTATTTTAGCCAAAATATAAGCTACTAAAAAAAGACGCCGATGGGCGTATGCCGCATCTGAATGTGACGCCCAAAGACGCCGATGGGCGTCCGCCGCAGCGAATGGGTTAATATGCTATTTAAATTTTCAACTAAATTAGTTTGACGAATTTTATATGAATTTTTAAAACTACTATATAAATCGAGGCGCACGAGCGTTTACAACAGTATTTGTAAGTAAGAAACAAAAGGAGCAAGTAAAATACATAAATATCATCATTTTAAATAACTATAATTCCTGATAATTTCGCATTCTTTAAATTTTATTTTATGAGATAGAAACGTATATAAAAATAATCTGACAAATAAATAATCTAGAAGAGGATCCAACAAGTTTGTAAAGATTTTTTGTTTTTAAAAAATGTAAGCGGTTTTTGCTATTATATGTTTTGAAATTGCCCCTGAACCTAAAGTTGTAAAAACTTCTGGTTAGTTTTGTCAGTTTTATTCAAAAGTTTGAAATTATTTTAAAATAAATGAAAAGTGAAAAATTAGAATACAATATTTTCTAGTGTTTTTCTACATGTAAAAATCAGAATAACCAGTGTTTGTTAGATATATACGCATTTGAAAAGTAGCGTTTTTCGTGAAATCTGAGTCGCGCGCCGATCAATGCTCTTAAGAAGCGTGCAAATGTCATTTTTACAATTAATGTTATTTTAAATATAGCATCCTCTAATATTGAATAGGTACATACAATTAAAATAGAAATCATTTTTATATCGCTTTTAAATAACATATTAATTTTCGTCTATATATAATACTTACACGTACAAAGTAATAAAAATAAAAAACCATCCGCTAATTGCTTCACAGTCCTGAGGTGTATACATTTAAGGTAAGTACAGATATGCTACCCATTATCAACTTGAGAGGCTTAACCTGTAATAAACAGTTTATCTATATAATATAATTTGTTTTTTTTGTTTTCAGCAACCTCTATACTTAGCTGGAGCTTGCTGGAGAATATAAAGCAATGTATACTACAATTAATAATGTTTAACAAACAATGATTCCATAATTATTCATATGTCACTCATTATTATAATATAGATTTACCAGTTACCAATACATAAATTAAGATTAAATGCAAGTCAATAACAGATAATAACAAAATCCAAACACTAAACTATTTACTATTACTAATAACTATGTCAATACATTACAATCAGGTGTCAAAGGGTTAAAATTATTATGTCATAGTAATATAATAAATTAAAAGAAAAAAAAATCTAGATACTGGATTATTTATGATTACTAATATTATATGCCAATATTATAAATTAATTACAATCAGTTGTCAAATGGTTAATATTAATAAGTCATGGTCATACCTATTCAAATAAGAAAAATAAAATCTTACACTTTACTACTGCAGCTACTTACTATGTCAATTAATTCAAGAAAAAAAAAAATACATTAAAGTCCGGTGTCAATTTTAAAATGTCTACAAAATTTAGGTTTGTCTTTTAAATATTTTCTTTTTATATTATCTACATTAATGTCATTGATTCATTTATTATAAGAATTCATTCACAGAATAGTAACATTTGTTTGCCAACCAATTGTATAGTTTTTTTCCTAAAAATTGACAAAGGAAGTTCTTTTATATCTGTAGGTAATTTGTTGTAAATTTTTACTGACATGTTGTAGCATCCTTTGCCAGCAAATGTTGTTTTAGAATTTGGTAAGACTAATTGGTTGGGATATCTTGTATTTCTTTGTAGTACCTGACACTTTTTTGTATAAAATTCAGACATATGTTTTTTAACAAATATGCTCATTTCATATATGTACAAACTCGGTAACGTAAGAATTTTTACCCCTGAAAAGGGGACGACATGATTCCATTGGATGAGCTCCACAAATAGCCCTGATACACTTCTTCTGTCCAATAAATAAGCGTCCTATGTCAACAGAGTTCCCCCAAATAATCAGGCCGCATCGAAGCGAAGACATAATGAAAGCATGGTAGGCCATTAACGCTGTTTGTTAGATTATTGGAGTTCAACTATTCGATTACGTCATTCAATATATTATTTATTTCTGTATTATAAGTTAATTCATTTATATAATTTATTACAATAGAAATGTCATCAGCAAATAGTCTACAATTATAAGCGGTAATTCTTGGTAGGTCATTAATATAAATAATAAATAGTAGAGGGCCTAGGAGTAACAAACATCCATCCATACATCCTCACAAACTTTCACGTTTATAATATTAGTAGGATATGTGTAGTTAGATGGTAGTTTAAACTGACTTTGTATGGAAACTTCTTTGAACATAATTATGTCACAGCTGAATGGTTTATCACCTTATGTGTCATTAGGTGACTCTTTAAATTGCGCTTTTGTGAGAATTTCTTTGAACATATGTCGCAGCTGTATGGTTTATCATCTGTATGGGTAGTTAGGTGGCGCCTTAAATTGCTCTTAGATGAAAATTTCTTTAAACATAAGTAGCAGCTATATGGTTTATCAGCTGTATGTGTAGTTAAGTGACTCTTTAAATGGCGCTTTTGTGAGAATTTCTTAAAACATATGTCGCAGCTGTATGGTTTATCATCTGTATGGGTAGTTAGGTGGCGCCTTGAATTTCTCTTACATGAAAATTTCTTTAAACATAAGTCGCAGCTATATGGTTTATCAGCTGTATGTGTAATTAGGTGGGTGTTCAAAGAGCTCTTATGTGAGAATTTCTTTGAACATATGTCGCAGCTGTATGGTTTATCATCTGTATGTGTAATTAGGTGGATTTTCAAATTGCCCTTTAGTGAGAATTTCTTTGAACATATGTCGCAGCTGTATGGTTTATCACCTGTATGTGTCATTAGGTGGTAGTTCAAACTGCCCTTTTGTGAGAATTTCTTTGAACATATGTCGCAGCTGTATGGTTTATCACCTGTATGTGTAGTTAAGTGAATATTTAAATGGGCCTTTGTTGCGAATTTCCTTGAACATATGTCGCAGCTGTATGGTTTATCACCTGTATGTGGAGTTAAGTGAATGTTTAAATGGGCCTTTGTCGCGAATTTCCTTGAACATTTGTCGCAGCTGTATGGTTTATCACCTGTATGTGTAGTTAGGTGAATGTTTAAATAGGCCTTTGTTGCGAATTTCTTTGAACATATGTCGCAGCTGAATGGCTTATAACCTGTATGTGTAGTTAGGTGGCGCCTTAAATTGCCCTTATGTGAAAATTTCTTTAAACATATGTCGCAGCTGTATGGTTTATCATCTGTATGTGTAATTAGGTGGGTGTTCAAATGGCTCTTTCGTGAGAATTTCTTTGAACATATGTCGCAGCTGTATGGTTTAACATCCATATGTGTATTTAGGTGGTAGTTCAAATTTCGCTTTTGTGAGAATTTCTTTGAACATATGTCGCAGCTATATGGTTTATCACCTATATGTGCAGTTAAGTGAATGTTTAAATGGGCCTTTGTCGCGAATTTCCTTGAACATATGTCGCAGCTGAATGGTTTATCACCTGCATGTGTAGTTAGGTGGTAGTTCAAATGGCTCTTTCGTGAGAATTTCTTTGAACATATGTCGCAGCTGTATGGTTTATCATCTGTATGTGTAATTAGGTGGGTTTTCAAAGAGCTCTTATGTGAGAATTTCTTTGAACATATGTCGCAGCTGTATGGTTTATCACCTGTATGTGCAGTTAAGTGAATGTTTAAATGGGCCTTTGTTGCGAATTTCTTTGAACATATGTCGCAACTGTATGGTTTATCATCTGTATGTGTAATTAGGTGGGTGTTCAAATTGCCCTTTTGTGAGAATTTCTTTGAACATATGTCGCAGCTATATGGTTTATCACCCTTATGAGTCCTTATGTGCAGTAGTAATTGGCTTTTGTACGAGAACGTCTTCAAACAAACATCACAGCTGAGCGGTTTCTTGTAACAGCCGGACTGAGCTTCACCGGCATGGTCTCGCCCCTCGCAGTTATTTGTGTTGTCTTGCTTGTTGTCTTGTTCGATACCTAAATAAAGGTAACGTTAGGATAATGTTGACTTCAAAATCTATACTAATATACAAAGCGATTATTACTCCGTTTCAAGAGACACGGCCTCTCAAGCGTCGCTTGCCGCCTGGCAGCAAGCGACGCTTTAGGGTCTAGCTGTCACTGCTGCTGTCGCTTGCCGCCTAGCGGCAAGGCGGAAACTCCCATAGAAATGTATTTCTAATTTGTAAGTGGTTTGTTTGTACCACTTAGTTTTAACATTTATGTAATTAATATTAAGTTTTTTATGCATACCTATACTAAGTATTTTCCATAATTCTACTCTAAATTACTTCGAAAAATCGAACGAAAATTTTACGTTTTTATTGATATTTTCTTCATTGCGAGTTTATGATATTTTTGTAAAATCCATTTTGAATTGAACATTTTATTAGATATTTTATTAGAACACTATTTAATCTAGAGTAGATATGAGCGACGCGCCGACGCGCCGCCGCCGCGAAAATACATCGGCGCGCCGATTGAGCGAGAGGGATAGTCATAGTTTGTAATTTCAGTCAGTGGCTATGAGCATTACTCATATTACCCAAGTCATATATACCCATATAAGCCTCACTTCTTTTATTCTTTAAACTAGGAGAACATCCACATAAGTGACACCTATCTCATCGATAGAGTTCTGCATAAAAGATAACTGCTTATTAGAAAGGCAGATCTACTGAATTGATGGAGCTAGTGGATCGAGCTAGTAGATAGCATTGATAAAGCCATTGAAGATAAGAAGTTTGCGCTCAGTGCCTTCCTAGATATTGAAGGCGCGTTCAGCAAACTCAAACTCAATCTGATCTATTACCCTGATAGCCTGGCTTCAAGAATTACTATAGAGTGGATCAAAGCTACGCTAAACAACAGAGTAGCGTTGTTAAGGCTGCGCTAGTCGGTCATTTCTCCATACAAACGCTGTTGGTGATTTACTCTAAAGTGAAACATTGTAGACCCAAATTTTAACGTAATATCGATTGTTATGACTTATGACACTTATCTATGTCGGTATCGGCTTATATTTCTAAAATTATAATTAGTTTAAAAAATAATAGCCTCGAAACTTCCTATTTTTGACACAATTTTAAGAGGAACTTTGACCGTAAATAACAAACAAACGAAATAATAATATAAAAAATGAAGCCAATACCGACACAGTTTAATACTTCAGCAAATGAATGCATTTAGTTCCGCTTTAGTGCCGCTATGGCGCTCCGCAGGGATCTATATTAGGTCCCTTGCTATTTCTAATATATGTTAACTCGATGCACAAATTGCTTTTAAATGGACAAATTACTTTATATGGCGACGATACATGTTTTTTTTTTTATTTCAGCCACATCATCACTAAAATTATGAATGATGACCTCAACATACTCCAAGAATGGTTTGCGAATAACTTACTTACAATAAATACCGCTAAAACAAATTATATAATTTTAGCTGCTAAAAATAAAAAGATAGGAGAATATCAGCCGCCTAACATAAATGGCACAGAAATCAAAAAAGTGTATTCTGAAAAATATTTAGGAATAATTTTGGATGATAAAATATCATGGAAACCACACCTAGATAAAATTAATTCAAAATTAATGTCAATATTGGGATGTTTAAAAAGTATAGTAGGTTGTCTTCCACGTTATATACGTTATATTATATATAATTCTCTGGTTAAATCGCAAATAAATTATCTTATTGAAGTATGGGGATCTGCACATAAGACAAACATTAGTAAAATACAGACAACACAAAATAAAATAATCAAAACATTATTTAAATACTATTATCTCACATCCACTAAAGTAATCTACAGATAAACTAAACTACTAAATATAACAAATCTATACAAACTCCATACTTTCATATACATTTTACTTTTACCAACAATCCTTGTAGAATAAAGTCGAATGACAAAATAGTCCCTTTCTTACGCGTAAAATAATTTACAAGCAAGCTGAAGTCAATTTTCGACCTCCTAATTAAACCAAAATTTTAAGCATAAATGCTGTAGTTGCTATTAAGCCTTATTCCACGATATAAATTTAAAAATTCGACACATACGACCTTATACATTTTTATAATTAAAAGAACTAAAAGAGATAGAATTATGATTCTTATATGCTTAGAAAGAGCGTGAGATACTGGTTTCAGCTGACTAATAAAGTTATTTTACTCCGATCTCGACATTCGACCTTATGCGTCTCAGGTCGAGAAATATCTTTTATACGTTTGGGTTTTGCTGAACTCATCTTTTCTCGTATTGTATTTTCATTCCGGTTATATTTATATAGTGACAAAATTTGGTCCTGTCTTTTAATTACTAGCCTCAAACTTTCATTGAAATAAAAATAAAAAGACTCAATCACAATTGAACTCGCCAATTCATATCATTCTGTAGAATATAATAGACACTATTCCGTATACGTCACTATAGTCACAAAAACGGTTTATAAAGTAAAGACATAACACATAATATTTATGAAATGTTTAGAAATGAAATGACACTAATACAAATATGGCGTCAAATATTCATTATCATTTAGATTTAAAACGCCCGAAACCTAAAAGAGGCTGTACAAAAATAAATAACACACAAATTACTTACCTAACGTTTACAATTAAAACGACGAATTACAGTTTACGTCATTTACGGAGTAAATGCGCGCAGCACCCAACTTTTAGCATTATCGACTTAACACTAAAAGGGGCCCTTCAAAAGGGAAGGAACGCGTGATAAGCGGTCGATATGAAAGAGACACAACTGTACGTTTATCCTTTTCTAGCTTGAAAGTGGCTGTTTATTTCTATTAGACCGATAGATTACATGTTTCTAAGTCGTTTGATGTAAAAAAGTCGATTTCTTACATTTTTGAGTTACGCCACTTTAATTCTAAAGGTGCGATATGCAAGTTGATTTATTTTAGAGAAAAATCATAATTTATTTTTTTCATCGAAGTTTAAACATTTTAGGTATAAAAAAATGTATGAAGTCATGAGTGACCAATAATTTTTAAATAATGCTGGTTTTAAGTACATTTTATAATGGTACAATTCATCACTGTATCTACAATAAATAGTGAATTATTGCCATTAATGTAGAAAAGGAGAAAAAATTACTAAAGAAAATTTAAATGTAATATTAATGCTTTAAATGTAATATTAATGCAATATGTTTAAAATTGTTACTTCTAGGCCTGAAAAAAAAAAAGATTTATCCCTCCCCGCGTTATTAGAAGAACTGCCCGAGGAGCTGAGGGACTCTTATTGGTTACAAAATGACGGCTGTCCTGCGCACTATGCTATACCCGTTCGTGCATATTTCAATAATACGTACCTAAACAGATGGATCGGGCGTCTTGGGCCAATTTTGTGGACTCCGCGTTCACCGGATCTATATCCATTGGATTTTTTATTGGGGCTGCTTCAACGAAGAAGTGTACCGTAAGCCTACACGGTCTTTGGAAGAACTACGTAGCCGTGTCAGAGGCCAGAGCAGCCGCATCAAAAATAAGTGATATAATAATAACTATGACGATATAATAATAACTCCCCACCGATTTCGGTAATTACGCGCGATTCACGCAGGAGTAATTTTATAGTGTCCCAGTGTGTGCGCAGTACACAAGAACACTCTCTCTTCCTTTACTCTCGTAATCTAGTGGGACGGATAATCGACACGACTGATGAGAGATGAGGCGCATGTCCGACTTTTTACATGCCCATCCGACGCATGGATTATCTTTTTTGTCAGACAATCGGGTGATCAATGCAGGCTTGTCCTAACCCAACTTGGAAACAACATTTTTTGTTGTTCCAATGCAGGAATCATACCCACGACCTCCGAGTCGAGAGCAAATGCTCTAACCACTAGACCACGGAGGCTGTGACGTTGACGATATACTAGATTGCTCAAAAGATCATTTATCCGTAATTCCGTAGATGTAGGGCCTGCATAAGAGTGGGAGGCCAATAATTTGAACATTTAGGTATTGTAAATACGTGTAAAGTACCTATTATTAATGTTAAACGATGTTATTTATTAACCCCCAATGGACAGGTACAATTTTTTTTTAAAGTTCTTTAGTACATTTTTCTCCTATTCTTCATTAATAACAATAATTCACTATTTATGGTAGATACAATGATGAATTGCACCATTATAAAATTTACTTAAAACCAGTATTATTTAAAATTATTGGTCACTCATGCCTTCATACATTTTTTTATGCCCAAAATGTTTAAACTTCGATGAAAAAGTAAATTATGCAATTTTTTCTAAAATAAATCAACTTGCATATATTTGAAAAAAAAGTGCAATAGCTAGTCAGACAATTTATTGTCTATCTATCAGCATAGTTAGTGTACAAAATCAAAACAACAAAAAACCGATGTAATTCATTCGTTTCTGGTCATAGTGTTAAAAAAACTAAAATAAGCTTAAAAAATAGACTTTTCTGTAAAAATAATTAATCTTAGGTACTAATTATGATATATTTTTTTGTATTTTTTTTTAAACGGCCGTAAGTTCTACTATAATACATTTCAGGGTTGTCCATTAATTATTACCGGACACTCTGTATATTAGGGATATTTCTATAAATTTTCAAGAATAGCCATTTTGTTTTGACTGTATTTATTTCAAAACTAGCTGTCTCCCGCGGCTCCGCCCGCGTAAATATACTATCGAGTATCCCGCGGGAACACTGTACTTTTTCGGGATAAAAGTAGCCTATGTTTTAATCCAGAGCCTAAACTACTACCATACCAAATTTCATCAAAATCCGTTCAGTAGTTTTTGCGTGAAAGAGTAACAAACATCCATCCATACATCCTCACAAACTTTCACATTTATAATATTAGTATGATTTATACAGGGTTACAGGAAAAGTCGATGTAGATCCGTTAAGGGCGTGTAGTTTGCATCGTTTCTAACTGATTTGGCTATGAAACACCCTATCCTAAACCTAACCGTTTTCGAGATATTCGTCTTTAATTTTTTTTCATAAATTTGCCGCAAGCTCGTAACGAGTAGGTACACGCTATCCCGGCCGTCGAGTACCGGATGTGAGAGTTTTTGAAGGACTCTATCGAAGGCGTCGAGAAACTGGCTCTGTATCGAGACGACGGTCAGATTTAGGAAGGCCACGCGTTATTGATGATGACGAAGAACATGACAACGAAATAGTGCAACGATTCCGATTGAATCCAACCACCTCTACAAATATTGTTGCCGCTCAACTGGGAGTCTCTGAATGGAAAGTGTGGTATAACATTCACACTGCGGGCCTATACCCATACCACTACACGCCTGTACAGGATATTGAACAAGATGATCCCGTAAGACGATTGGGTTTCTGCCGATTCATGTTGAATGCAGATGTAGAAGACCCGACTTTTTTTTTAAATCTTGTGGACGGATGAGTTTGACAAAGACGGAATCACAAACTACCATAACGTCCATTATTGGACCCCGAAAGAACAGGGAAATCCAAACAATAAGAGGGTTAAGGGATCACAACGCCGATTCAGCTTGAACGTGTGGATGGGTATCATTTCCAATCATTTGATTGGCCCATATTTTCTCCCTGATAATTGAAATGGGGAATTTTATGAAAATTTCCTGAGAGGAGACCTCAATGATTTACTAGAAGATTTGCCACTCACTCTGCGCCGAGACATGTGGTTCCAACATGATGGCTGCCCTGCGCATTACAGGAGAGGTGTCAGAGAATGGTTGGATAGAAATTACCATAACAATTGGATTGGGCGATGTGGGCCTATACCCTGGCCACCAAGAAGTCCGGACCTAACCCCCATGGATTTTTATGTATGGGGGCACATGAAGAGTCTGGTGTACAGTGAGCCCAACCCGATATCATCTGTACAAGAATTGAGAACTAGAATAAAAATTAACGCGGCGAATGAAATAAGAGGCAATTTAACAACTGGTGTAGTGAAAAGTGGACTGAGATAATGTGTGCAAATCAGGGGTGGTCATATTGAACATGAAATTTAAACATGTGTTATTAAGTAATAAATGTTATTGTGTACTTATTTATTGTTTTATTTTGTTTTCTGGGGTAAAGGGTTAAATTAAACGTAATCAACTAATGTAATTTTTTACCTCCTTAGTTGCCGTTGAAGCTAAGTTTTTTGCACCAATTCCAATAAAATATTTGATTATTATACCTTGTTGGATAGCTGATGAAACGTAGATGTTTTAAAGTAGATCTGCAGAACATCTTTCATAATATATTTTTTTTTGGATATCCTCTAAAGAAAAATAAACTTAATAAATAAATATTACTTTTTTTAACTTTCAATGTCTTAGTACGACCTGTTAAGTTAATTTACTTACAATTTTGGTTATTGAAGTCATGAGGCATCTTGTCCTTGTTGTAAAAAGCAAAAAATGATACGATTTTGACTACTAAATTTCATATTATACAATAAAATATCAAAAAATTCGGCAAATTTATGAAAAAAAATTAAATTCGAATATCTCGAAAACGGTTAGGTTTAGGATAGGGTGTTTCATAGCCAAATCAGTTAGAAACGATTATAACTACACGCCCTTAACGGATCTTCGTCGACTTTTCCTGTAAACCTGTATAAGCAGTGTCAAAAAAACTTATCTCCTTAACTTTTCTATCTCCTAATTATTGGTGATAGTGTTAGGTCAAATTAAAAAAAAAATATTAATGATCATGGCAAATTTGGAATATAAAGTTAAAAGCAATAATTATCGCATGTTTATTTAGTTTGATTATGAAATTATTTATTTGTCTCTGATTATGATTTTTTCAAAGTTTACTACGTATTATTTTGTTAATTTTCCCTTCCCTTCGGATCGCTAAACGGTGTGGACGTGTATTGTGTGTTGTTAATGATTGCAATCTTACTATTTTTGCAAATTACAATCAATTGGCCATTTATTTTTATTTTATTTATAAGCATCTTTATTCAGACATTTTTACATACATTAAATAAGTTGAATCAAATATTAAACATTAATAATTAAAAACTATATTTATACATTTTGTTTCATTTTATAAACAAAATCATTATTATATTACTTCTATAAAAATCATTAATAAGTAATTCAATACCAGCAATTTAATAAAATAATAATTTAAAAGTACATATTTGAAAATAAATTCTATTAAAGTTTTTAAAAGTATTTTTATATATATATATATATATGAGTTAGGCAACCGCAATCATCAATCCATTCATAGTAAATCGTTACAATTATGTCATGGAAAAACTAGTCCGAATGCACACAGCACAACTACTGCATTAATAAAGGTGACTGACGATATCCGCTATGCCATGGACAATGGGGAATTAACGATTTTAACACTTTTGGACTTTACAAATGCTTTTAACACTGTTGACCACGATATTCTCCTACAATACATGACCTCTCTTAATTTTTCCCCTACCGTGATTGCATGGTTCCGTAGTTATTTAAGTAATCGTCTTCAACGTGTTGCGGTGGAAGATGTCGTATCTGAGTGGTCTACAGTCACGGCTGGTGTCCCTCAGGGCGGTGTCCTATCACCTTTACTGTTTAGCATTTTCATTAATAGCATCGCCAAAAACATCGTCTCCTGCTCTCACATGTATGCTGATGACTTGCAGATCTATCTCCACGCATCACTTAATGACTTACCGTCGGCTATTGCACGAACTAATGAAGATTTAGAAAGTATATGTGCTTGGAGTAAATCTCATGGATTAGTCATCAATCCTACGAAATCCCAAACGATTATCATCGGCAGTCCAAGGTTGTTGACAAGGGTTCGGTTACAGGATCTTTGCCCAGTAATGGTCCAAGGAAACATTATTCCATTCTCACAATCGGTTAAAAATCTTGGAATTCACCTTGATTCAACACTATCTTGGTCTAAGCACATTGGTGAGATCGGTAGGAGAGTTTTTGGTGCGTGGAGTGCTCTGAGGCGCTTGCAGAATTATCTGCCGATTCCGACCAAAATTCTGCTTGCCGAATCGCTTATCCTTCCTATATTAGATTACGCTGACATATGTTTCACAAATATCTCAGAAGAGCAGCTAAATAAACTTGAGCGTCTCCAAAACCTTTGTATCAGATTTATTTTCGGTTTACGAAAGTATGATCACGTCTCCGAATTTCGTAACAAACTCAAGTGGCTGCCAATCCGACTTCGGAGGAATGCTCATATTCTGTCCCACCTGTATGGTATACTGTATGACCCCAAGACGCCAACCTACTTAAAGGAAAGGTTTAAATTTTTGGACGACAGTGTAAAATCTTTTCGAAATTCTAACATATCATTAAAACCCCCTACGCGAAATACAAAATTTTTTGACTCTTCGTTTACAGCTCGTGCAGTCAGCCTGTGGAACAAATTACCAATTTCATTGAGACGCGCTCAATCCTTGTACGTATTTAAAAAGGGATCCTCTTATTTCGCATAATTTTATTTGTCATAATTTCATTTGGCATACCTCACTTGGCATAATTTTATCACGCATAATATTACTTTGGCATAATGGTTTCTTGGCATACTATATCATTAGGCATAAATATCATTTAGACTAATATTTTTTGTCCTAATTTATTGAGGCATAACTCGTAAGGCATAATTTTTCTTGTCATAATAGTACTTTGGCATAATTGTTTTTTGGCAGAAACTCATTAGGCATATTTTTTTGTCATAATAAATTCAAGGCATTCGGTCACAAGGCACAAATGTGCATAAAATGTAGACATAATGAAAACACGGTTAAGGTAATTAAACGCATATTTATGAAACATTAAAAGCAGGTATTACACTCATTATACCTAGTGTAACAGTAGGTTAAGTTGCGGCGGGGTGGCCCTTGGGCCACCCGTAAGCCGCTAACATGTTTAAATTAATTAATACGAAAAGTTATTTAATTTAAAAAACAAAACTTACTTTATCCTTAAGTGCATTGGGCTTGTGGTTATAGCTCGGCATGTTCTTAGATAGCAGTTCGTGTTGTTAGTCCGAGTTTAATTTCGTAATCAGTCGAAAATTGTAATTGTTATTTCGTCTTAACTCGCACATCCGGTAGAATTTATAATTCATTAGTAAGTATGTGAAAAAAATGCTACAAAGAAGTATGCGTAAATATAATAGTATGCTTAGATATCATTATGCGTAAATATATTTATACTTTTTAACATTATGCTTAATTAATATTATGCGTAAAAAATGTATGCCTTACAATAAGTATGCCTAACAATTATTATGCTTTTAGTAATTATGCGTAAAAAAATTATGCTAAGAAAGTTATGCCAAATGAATATTATGCGAAACTACTATTAGGTCAAATGAAATTATGCCAAGTAAAATTATGACATATGATTTTATGCGAAAAAATAGGGAACCATTTAAAAAAGGAGTCAAGGAACATCTTTTGTCACAATAATATTGTGATTTTTACTAGTCCATAATTTGCATGTATTATTTCTAATTTTATTATTAGTATTTATTTATTTATACTGTAGTGATATGTAAGTATTTGTGTATGTATGTATTAATAAACATTATATAGTAGTGTACCTTAATTGTATATATATATTAAAATAAGTAATATGATACCTTAAAGTATAATATATGTATTAAAATAATTTTCTCTTTGCTAGTCTATAAAGTCACCTACCAGTTTATTACATTTAAGTAAACGTGTCATGATTATAAAGGTTGTCTGGCAGAAATCGCTTGTAGCGATAAGACCGCCTTTTGTGCTTATTTCTGTTTAGTTTTTCTATGTTCTGTGTGTCATATTTGTTTTTGGTACAATAAAGAGTTTTCATTCATTCATTCATTCAATGCCTTACGGCAAAGGCCTCCTCCAGTTTCTTCCATTCCTTTGCATCTAGCGCTGCTCTATGCCAGGTCTTGCCAGCTCCTTGCTGGAAGTCATCTGACCAACTTTTTGGTTTTCTGCCTCTCTTTCTTTTAGTGCCTCTGGGGTACCAGTTAATTATAGTTTTGCTACACTTGTCTCTTCCACGTAACAGTTGCCCAGTCCATCTCCATTTGAGTTTGTTAGCCTGCACTGTGATGTCTTTCACTTTTGTCTTGCTTCTTATAGTGGATCCTCTTATTTTGTCAAGAAGTTTAATGTTGAGCATGCTCCTTTCCATGGATCTTTGGCAAACCTCAAGCTTTTTTGTGAGTTTTTTTGTGAGAGTCCAGGTTTGGCACCCATATGATAAAACTGGTAGGACACATGCATCAAAGAGTTTGGATTTAAGTGGGAGTTCAAAGTCTCTACTCATCATAACCTCCTTGAAAGACCAGTACCTCTTCCATGCATTAGCTGTTCTCTGTTCTATTTCTTTTGCCATGGATTTTTGCATTGCAACTAGCTGCCCCAGGTAGATGTATTCATTGACATATTCTATTCTTTTGTTGTTTACTTGGATTTTGTCAGTTGTGCTGTTGGTCATAATTTTTGTTTTTTCAGTGTTTATACCAAGTCCAAGTTTTGCGCCCTGGTTTACCAGTTCTGTAAGCATGACTTCCAAGTTTTTTGCAGAGTATGAGAAGAGGACCAAATCGTCAGCAAACCTCAAGTGAGACAGAATAACACCATTAATTTTTATGCCGTAGTTTTCTTTTGCTTGCCAATCGAGTTCTCTGAATATCATCTCCAGAACGGCCGAAAAAAGGGCAGATGATAATGGATCACCTTGCCGGACACCTCTTTCAATTTTAATGGTCGAGCCCTTCTTTTCCAACTGTATATTTGCGGTGCTATTGGAGTAGATATTCTTGATTAATTTTATGTACCTGTGGTCCACTCCTTGTGTTTTAAGTGCTTTCCAAATGCTATGGTGTTCTAAATAGTCAAAGGCTTTACTGAAATCTACGAAAGCGCAATAAAGTTGCACTTGATATTCATTATGCTTGGCTATAACTTGATTTAAAGTGTGTATATGATCTAAGACGGAAAACTCCCTTCTAAAGCCAGCCTGTTCGATAGGTTGATTTTCTTCCAAAGTTGTGGTCATCCTATTCAACAACATCTTAGAGAAGATTTTATAGACATTCGACATCAGACTTATTGAACGATAGTTGTTTATACAGCGTGTCCCGACACCTATATCGGAGCCTTTAGTGGTAAAAAATATGGAATTTTTTATCGACAAAAAGCCCCTCAAATTTTATTTTTCTCTCACGTTTGTAAAATGGCAGCCATTTTATTTTTTGGTAACCAAGACCTGGGCTCTCGTACTAATTCGACGACCACTACTCATCTAAATGTCCTAGGAACATAGAAAAGGTCTCATTTGATAGCTAAATATGTGGACAATAATTCACAGTTAAAATGTTTTAATTTTCTTTGAACAAAAAAACAAAAAAGGGTAATTTAAAAAAATATATAGTTTATTTTTAGTGAGTTTTTTAAATTATTTGCTTTTTGTGAAAAATCTAGGTCATTGACCTGCTTGTTTTTTGTTCTAAAACGATAGAAGAGGACGTTTACTAAAATAAAATACAAACCCCTTTACTCTCAGTGCAATAGTTTAGAAGTTATAACAATTTGTTGGTATCATCTCAGGCAGGGGGCCAGCCAGTCGTCTTTTTCAAATTGTTATAACTACTTATTATTTGTTCTACAACGATAGAAGAGGACGTTTGCTAAAATAAAATACTAAACTCCTTTATTCTCAGTGCAATAGTTTAGTAGTTATAACAATTTGAAAAAGACGACTGGCTGGCCCCCTGCCTGAGATGATTCCAACAAATTGTTATAACTTCTAAACTATTGCACTGAGAGTAACGGGGTTTATATTATATTTTAGCAAACGTCCTCTTCTATCGCTTTGGAACAAAAAACAAGCATGTTAATGTCCTAGATTGTTCACAAAAAGCAAATAATTTACAAAGTTCACCAAAAAAAAAACTATATATTTTTTTAAATTACCTTTTTTTGTTTTTGTTCAAAGAAAATTAAAAAATTTTAACTGTGAATTATTGTCCACATATTTAGCTATCAAATGAGACCCTTTTTTATGATCCTAGGACATTTACATGAGTAGTGGTGGCTGAATTAGTACGAGAGCCCGGGTCTTGGTTACCAAAAAATAAAATGGCTGCCGTTTTACAAACGTGAGAGAAAAATAAAATTTGAGGGGCAATTTGTCGATAAAAAATTCCATATTTTTTACTACTAAAGGCTCCGATATAGGTGTCGGGACACGCTGTATTGTGTTTGTCGCCTTTTTTATGAAGAAGGGTTATTATGGAGGATGTCCATTGTTCAGGTACAATTTCTGATTGTAGAATGTGATTAAGTAAAGATGTGAGTCATACGTATTACGTCTGCTTTAGAGCTCGTTAGCATTTCATTTGTAATACCGTCAGGACCTGGAGCCTTCTTGGGTTTTTGTGTTTTCAATGCCCATTCTACTTCGCATTCCAGAATCGGTGGAATCAACATTGTCATCAAGGCTGACTTGATCAGGGATACAGCTTCTAGAGTAGAGTGTACTATAAAAGTATGTTATGGCTGGCTATGTGGCTATGTTAAGGATATCTGGTCTTTTTGTTCTGTTATTCCCATTCTTGTTTTTCATCTTCGGTATCCATTCTTTGTTTGTGCATAGCTCTTTGACTGCTCTTTTGAAGCTACCTGTTTCGGCTATGTGTTTCTGAATGATTGACAATCTTTTGGCATATCTGTCTTTTTTATTGTTTTAAAAATTTTTTTGCTTAAATATGCTATTTCTTTTCTGTTGGAACTTCTTTCTGAGGACTGCAGGAGCTGGGCTCTTTCTGCAAGGAGTGACTTAACTTCATCAGACAAAGCGGGTGTTTTCAATTTCCTTTCTTTAGTAAGAGTAACGTTCTTCAAGTAATGTTGAAAACAATCATATTTCTGTTGAATATGTACCATAGAATTGTCTTCAAAGAAGTCAAGTAGGTCGGTCGACTTAGATTTATTTCCCACACTTATACTGGTTGTTGAGTCTGTATGGTGGTGCTTGGCATAGAAGGGTCTTACATGCTTTGATGATTTGCTTATTAATTTTGCTCTCACCATCCTATGGTTAGTATTGAAATTAAAGTTGTTGATAACCTCGCAGTCACAGAAATATTTAGAGTTGTTGGTGAGGACATAGTCTATGAGGTTTTTGTATTTACCGTCCGGGGATAGCCAAGTCCATCTACGGTTTTCTCGTTTTTTGAAGAAAGTATTTAGGAAGCACAGTTTATATTCGCGGGCAAGATTAATTAACTTAGCTCCATTCCTTGTGCGTTTTTTACTACGTCTTCCTCGCCTTCAAGCGCATTACCATTTTGGGCATCAAAATCTCCCATCACTATCAGGTTGTTTTGAGAGTACTGTTCGACAGCTGAGCTAAGTAGTAAGTTGATTGTAGAAAGTATCCATGTCTTCAATACTTGCTCCTTCTGTTGGTGAGTATACTTGTACAATTGTCCACATTTTTTTGTATTATTTATTTATTTATTTCTTGTTATGAACAGCCAACAAAAGTTACAATTATGCATACATTTTGATAGGATTTACATTATCATTGTTAATGCACTTTTAATTACAGGCTATTACATCTTGCTTCAAAAAAAAGATTGTAAATGTATCGACTATGAACTAATTAAAAAAAAATACAAAATACAATTAGTTTACTTAAATTAAATATTTAAAACAATTATTATTTAAATAACAAAAGTCAAAATATGTTAAAGTTGCATTAAAATTGAATAGTATAAATAATTAAATATTACAATTTCAAAAATTCATTAAAAGCATAATAAAATTAACTAAATATTAAGAGAATGTCATATAAATATAATAGAAGTGAAAATGGTAAAATTAACTAAACTAAATAAAAATAATGTCATTGAAGAATAAGTGCAATACATACGTCCCGATAAAAAATTATAATATAAAATAATAATATAGAATTCTTAATATTACATAATACTAGTACTTACGTCAAAGAAAATTAATTGGTTACGATTTTTAACATGACAATATTAATAGATAGGTCAATGTTATATGATTGATTAGTTATCTAAATACTTAAGAATCCTAGATTTAAAAATATTCAGACTGTCGTAATTAATGTCTAGGTCCGCGATCCTCGACGACAACTCATTGTAGTCTTTGGTCATTCTAGTAATAGGGCAATTCTTTTCTAGGTTAGTTTTATACCCAGTAGATCTAAAGAGTGTTACATGTTTTCTAGGCATTCTAACAGGGATATTGAAATTTAGCGTGGATAAGAGGGGCATACAATCGATTTTATTGTTGACTAATTTGTGTAAAAATATCATATCAAGAACTTTTCTTCTCAATTCAAGTGACGTTAAGTGGAAATGTTTTAATCTCTGATTATACGAAGAGTTTACCATGGAACGGGCAAATCGGTAGGCAATATAACGAGTGACTCGCTTTTTGACTTTTTCTATTCTGTCAATATGAATTCGGTATTGTGGGTTCCATACTGTAGATATTCGACCTTACTTGTGACAAAACTATTGTAGAGTTTTATTATTGTAGAAACTTGAGAGAAATTCCTGGACGTTCTCATTATGAAGCCAAGAGACCTAAGAGCAGAACTGACCACATCTTAGACTCGAAGCTGAGCTTCTCATGTCATGTAGACATGAGAAGCTCAGCTTCGAGTCTAAGATAACACCTAGGTCTCGAATAGTTTGCGCTCTTGAGATTTTCAGTTCAGTTCATCAGTCAGTTCCGATCACGTATTCGGTATCCATTGTCTTTCTTTTTCTCGTGAATTTAATGTGATAGCACTTTTTCGGGTTTAAGTACATTTAGTTTTTGTTACACCAATGTAATAGGGAGTCAATGTCTTCTTGGAGTTTAATAGAATCATGTCTTGTTTTAATTATTCTTGTAATTTTGAGGTCGTCAGCATATAGTTCTATTGATATATTTTTTAGTATATCGACTATGTGATGACATAGAATACATTAAAGAAAAGGGGGCCCATTATTGAACCCTGAGGGACACCAGAGTAAGAAATAAAGGACTCGGACTGATAGCCATCAATTTCTACAAACGAAGGTCGATTCTTTAAGTAAAAGGAACACCAAAAGAGTAAAGAGCCAGTTACACCAAAGGATTTGAGTTTCTGAATAAGTATGTCGTGATTTACTTTGTCGAAAGCCTTTGAGAAGTCCGTATATATTGCATCAACCTCTTGCCCATCATCAACTGCTTTAATCAAGTGTGCCACATATGAGGATAAGTTAGTACCACATGACCTCCGCGGTATGAATCCGTGTTGATTTACATTAATTAACTTGTTTATGTGTCTAGATAGTGTTTATGCACTAGAGTTTCAAAGGCTTTCGATATTGTCGATAGAATTGACATTGGTCTGTAATTAACCACATTATTTGGATTTTCACTTTTAAAAATTGGTACAATACGAGCCTCCTTCCGTTTTTTAGGAAAATAACCAGAGCTCAACGATGCGTTGAATAAAAGTTGGAGGGGATAAGAGAGAACGGATGCACATTTTTGTAGGAAGATAGGGGGAATATTATCGGGGCCAAGCCCCTTAGAACAGTTGGGTTTGGGATGTTCCGGTTGGGAGAGTGACTGCGAAGATCTTTGGGTCTCATTAAATCTACGCCTGGGAGGGAAACAAACGACACTCTACTTATGTGGTGTTTATCTTCCACCGCCTCTAACGCATGATCTTCTGCACACATTTACTGAAAACGTTAATAAGAATATTTTACATTTACATAGTACAAACAATAATTCAGTCTTGTTGATAGGGGACTTTAATGCTAGTGAGATAACATGGGCCACATGCCCTGACACACAACTTACATCAGGACAAGCTATAAGTCACGTTACAAGTACACTGACAGACTTTTTGGCTCTTAACTCACTAATTCAATTTAACAAGATCGTTAACAGCAAGGGACGTATACTTGATCTAGTCTTATGTCGTGATCCAATAATAACCGTTACTGAGTGCTTCCTTCCTATTCGTACAGTTGACCCGTATCATCCAGCTCTTAACTTTGTAATTGATGCTCAAGTTAAACACAAGAACAAAATTGCTTCTAAGGTGAAGTATAACTTCTATAAAGCCGACTACGAACAAATTATATCATCATTTAAAAAAATAAATTGGATCCAAGAGCTTAACATTACCAAAGACATAGACGCAAAAACTGATGCTTTCTATGGAATTCTTAATAACATTATAAATAAATATGCTCCAAAATCACAAACAAATGTGAGATCATCTTTCCCTATTTGGTATTCAAATAAACTTATTAAACTCTTAAAAAAGAAAAATAATTGTCATAAAAAACTTAAAAAATATAATAACCCATTAGACAAAATTGAATTTAAAATAAAAAATAAATTGGATCCAAGAGCTTAACATTACCAAAGACATAGACGCAAAAACTGATGCTTTCTATGGAATTCTTAATAACATTATAAAATGCTCCAAAATCACAAACAAGTGTGAGATCATCTTTCCCTATTTGGTATTCAAAAAAACTTATTAAACTCTTAAAAAAGAAAAATAATTGTCATAAAAAAACTTAAAAAATATAATAACCCATTAGACAAAATTGAATTTAATTATCTTTGTTCTATGGTCAGAGTATTTTGGGAACTTGCACTTTGAATAGCTATAGGGGATGTAATTTGTTCGGTAGCTTCCATTTGCTGTACTTGCAAAGTTATTTTTGATTAAGTATCTGTTGCCCGCGGCTTACGCCCGCGTAAAAAGTATTATATTTACGCGGGCTTATGTAAATATTTTAAACTAGCGACCCGCCCCGGCTTCGCACGGGTACAATACAATGTATATATCTGTATAATCTATGGGTACAATACTGATACTAATACTGCGGCTACCTCATAGATCTAAACTCCTACCTAGCCATGGCTTACTTTTTTCCGCCCCTTACCCCTCCCGCACGCACATTTGGTGACGCCTACTTCGCAACGGGCCGTGGAGCAGAAATCGTAATATTTTAATTTCGCCATAACTTCAAAACCAAACGTCCAATTTTAATCATTTAAAGACCAAATATTATCTACATAAACTGTACTTAGTGATAAAATAATTTATTTTGATAAGGATTAATAGCATGAGTAAAATAAACGCGAAATAAATTTAAATGTAGTCCAAAAAAAAATCAAGATTTCTAAATAAAAAAATGTTGTGCCTCACTCGACATAGATAGGTATAGTGTGTCGCGGACTTTTTTGTAGATATTTATAAGATCTACAATTAATTAGAACATTTTATGGTTCTATCTTTTATAGTTTAGGAAGCGTACGCAAAAGAAGTAACTTTTCTGGTTGATTTTTTACACCTTGTGTACGAAAACCCCAAATATCTTACGGAACCCTATTTTTTCCAAAATAAAATTTAGCCTATGTTACTCGTGGATAATGTAGCTTTCGAATGGTGAAAGAATTTTTGAAATCGGTCCAGTACTTTTTGAGCCTATTCATTACAACCAAACAAACAAACAAACAAACATACAAACAAAGTTTTCCTCTTCATAATATTAGTGTAGATAGTGTAGATTAATTTGATGTCAACCCTAGACTTAAGTCAACATAGCTGACATTTGTCGGTGCTCGAACTGTCATTTGTAGAGAGTGTCGCCCCTGTGACTACGGTTTTGTATCTGAATATTAGTCTAAATTAGCCTAATTCAAAATAAATTCTTACGAACTATCGATTTACCTACGGAGCGGGCGTGGCGGCGCGCGGGCGCCTACTGAGTCTTATCGGAGGTCAGCGGACACTGGACGGATTTTTTTTTTTGTATGAAAACATCAATTGCGACCAATTTTACCTGACCCCTCACATCATATGAAGCGCATCGAGTTGTTTACTGCAATTTATTAGCAGCTGCCAGTTGCCATATTATAATCCTAAAATTAATATTAATTTTCAAGAATGCCACTTAAGCGTACGCCTCCATCTTCCACAAAAATAACTTCGCAAGTACAGCAAATGGAAGCTACCGAACAAATTACATCCCCTATAGCTATTCAAAGTGCAAGTTCCCAAAATACTCTGACCATAGAACAAAGCCTACATCATTGCTCATCAGAACCTAATTTGGCGAAAAAGAGTAATGCACCGACACGCAACAAACAAAAGTTCCATGAACACGAACATGACGATGGCATGCTGTGTGATTTTATGAAAATTTTTTAAAAAATGTTTGAAGATTTTCAGAGTAAGCAAAACCAAAAAAATGGATAAACTGTGTGAGACGCTGGAAAGCATCTGAGGCGGTTCAAACTGGTGAAGAAAAACTTGACATTTTAACAAATAGGGTATCTACACTAGAGTCAAGCAGAGAGGCGGATGTACAGTATATTCAAATATTGGAAGATAAATTGGCGAAGAAAGAAAACTGCGCGCAATTCGAGAGCTTCTTGTTTGGAGATCAGAAACATACCGAATCCTCCTAAGGAGACAAAATCATCGCTGTTGGATACTTTCTTAAATATTTGTAACATTTTAAATGTTCAAGTCCAGTGCCATGAAGTTAAAGATATTTACCGTATAAAATCCAAGGATTCCACAAATAAAACGATACTAGTCGACCTGACCAGTTTTCTCCTAAAAGAAAAACTGATATTTTCCTATCGCAAGTATAATAAAGGCACGTCTAAACTTTCCACTCAGCATCTGCGTATAGACTGCCCGTCAAAAAACATATACATCTCAGAAAATCTTACGCCGAAGCAAAAGAGGCTATTTTTCAACCGACTTCTAAAACACAGGAGGAGGTTCTCAATTCGTGTGAATGTTTTTTTTTTGTGTGTATGTTACGCGATTACTCCGCCGTTTGTGGACCGATTTTCAAAATTATTTTTTTATTGTAAAGGGTTGACTCCTGGATTGGTCCCATTGTCACCAAATGGTAGACCTGGTGATGGGATCCATGTGGAATTGAGAGAAGTTCTCAAAATTTATAGGGACACCGATAGTGATTTTGACTTTATTTGAAGTAACTCGAGCATATGCTACCAAAAAGTGGAATTTTGTGCCAAGGTATACCTGGATCCAAAAGCACTGAATGGCTTTCCTCAGTCTTTGAAGATATACGTGTGAAAATTTCAGCTTACAAAAAATATTAATTTTAACACAACTACATTCTTATCCATATAAATAATATTTTAAAGAACTCACTTTCAAATTAGCTGGTACCGACTTCAAAAATAAGAAGATTGAGTAGAAAAATAGTAACATTTTGGCAGAATTTAAAAGAGATCTATTTCGATACTAAGAATTATTTCATACTTTTTAGTGATTTTAAGAATGTTATTGCTTTTACTTTGGAAGTCGGTTTCTATATTTTTTAAATATTTTTTATCCTTGATCGAGATTATGCCAATACCAATAATTATAAATTCTATTGGGTTTCAAATGGCAAGATATTTCGTTATGCTTTCGATTCCAAATTCTATAACTATATTAGCAGTATATAGATCACCCTCTTCTAGAAATTTGGCTCCCTTCATGTCCAGTTTAGATCTCACTCTTACATTGCAAAAAACTACTAGAACTGTTCTTGTTATTGGAGATATCAATATCGATATACTACCGACTATAATTCTGACGAATATCTCAATTTATTAGCTTCTTACGGAATTCTTCCCGCAAATTCTCTCCCAACAAGAGAGGGAAATTGTTTAGACCATGTTATGCTCCGTTCCTCACTTCGCGCTTCTGTGCAAATTCTAGACTCTCGGTTTACTGATCATGATCCAATTATAGTTGTCTACACCATGATATTACCACAGCCTATGGAACTTACCTACAGTCGTCCAACGGAAACGTCTAGACAGAGCAATCGTGCGGGCGTGCGGGGTGAGAGAGGGGCGGTAGCGAGCCCAAGCTGCCATACACTCGCTTGGGACACGTCAGCCGGGGTTGACGCTTTTTATTATGATTGTTTAAGTGGTTTGCGACAGTGTTTCGTTTGAGTTGTATGTAGGTACTTATTTACAATGGTCAATTATATGAACAGCTAAAGAAGATTAATTTAATACAAAACCATGCGCCTGTTTCCCGTCAGAATTTTTAATAAAATTGTATCTACGTATGAGAATTTACTAACTACATCGTCAAAATTAACAATCGCAATCTAAAAACTAGTAAATCCAAATGTCGAAAATACCTTTCAGTTTCGCATTTGTAGCTTTTGCAGGGTTCGTAAATATCCGATATTTATAATAAATATCAAAATATCAGATATCTTTGATATACAGCGTGTCCGGTAATTAATGGATAACCTTGAAATGTCTTATAGTAGAACTTATGGCCGTTCAAAAAAAAATACAAAAAAAATTCTATCATAATTAGTACCTAAGATAAGTTATTTTTAGAGAAAAGTCTATTTTTTTTTAATTATTTTTTAGTTTTTTGAAAACTATGACCAGAAATGAATGAATTACATCGGTGTTTTAATGTTTTTATATTGTAGTATAACTATGCTGATAGATAGAAAATAAATTGTATCACTAGCTATTGCAGTTTTTTTTTTTTAATGTATGCGAGTTGATTTATTTTAGAAAAATTTCATTATTTTTTTTCATCGAATTTTAAACATTATGGATATAAAAAAAATGTATGAAGGCATGAGTGACCAATAATTTTTAAATAATGCTGGTTTTAAGTAGATTTTATAATGGTACAATTCATCATTGTATCTACCATAAATAGTGAATTATTGCTATTAATGTAGAAAAGTAGAAAAAATTACTAAAGAAATGTTTAATGTAATACTAATGCAATATGTTTAAAATTGTTACTTTTAATCGTGAAAAGAAAAGATTTATGCCTCCCCAAATTATTAGAAGAAGTGCCTGAGGAGCTGAGGGACTCTTAATGGTTACAAAATGACGGCTATCCTGCGCACTATGCTGCACCCGTTCGTGCATATTTCAATAATACGCACCTAAACAGATGGATCGGTTGTTTGTCTGACAAGAAAGATAATAATCTATGCGTCGGATGGGCATGTAAAAAGTCGGACCTGCGCCTCATCTCTCATCAGTCGTGTCGGTTATCCATCCCACTGGATTACGAGAGTAAAGGAAGAGAGAGTGCTCTTGTGTACTGCGCACACACTTGGGTACGATAAAATTACTCCTGCGTGAATCGCGCGTAATTACCGAATTCGGTGGGGAGTTATTATATCACATTTTTGATGCGGCTGCTCTAACACGGCTACGTAGTTCTTCCAAAGACCGTATAGGCTTACGGTACACCTCTTCTTTGAGGCAGCCCCAATAAAAAAATCCAATGGATTTAGATCCGGTACCTAAACGCGGAGGCCACAAAATTGGCCCTAGACGCCCGATCCATCTGTTTAGGTGCGTATTATTGAAATATGCACGAACGGGTGCAGCATAGTGCGCAGGATAGCCGTCATTTTGTAACCATTAAGAGTCCCTCAGCTCCTCAGGCACTTCTTCTAATAATTTGGGGAGGCATAAATATTTTCTTTTCACGATTAAAAGTAACAATTTTAAACATATTGCATTAGTATTACATTAAACATTTCTTTAGTAATTTTTTCTACTTTTCTACATTAATAGCAATAATTCACTATTTATGGTAGATACAATGATGAATTGTACCATTATAAAATCTACTTAAAACCAGCATTATTTAAAAATTATTGGTCACTCATGCCTTCATACATTTTTTTTATATCCATAATGTTTAAAATTCGATGAAAAAATAAATTATGCAACTTTTTCTAAAATAAATCAACTCGCATACATTAAAAAAAAAACTGCAATAGCTAGTGATACAATTTATTTTCTATCTATCAGCATAGTTATACTACAATATAAAAACATTAAAACACCGATGTAATTCATTCATTTCTGGTCATAGTTTTCAAAAAACTAAAAAATAATCTAAAAAAATAGACTTTTCTCTAAAAATAACTTATCTTAGGTACTAATTATGATAGAATTTTTTTTGTTTTTTTTTTTTGAACGGCCATAAGTTCTACTATAAGACATTTCAAGGTTATCCATTAATTACCGGACACGCTGTATATCAAAGATATCTGATATTTTGATATTTATTATAAATATCGGATATTTACGAACCCTGCAAAAGCTACAAATGCGAAACTGAAAGGTATTTTCGACATTTGGATCTACTAGTTTTTAGATTGCGATTGTTAATTTTGACGATGTAGTTACTAAATTCTCATACGTAGATACAATTTTATTAAAAATTTTGACGGGAAACAGGCGCATGGTTTTGTATTAAATTAATCTTCTTTAGCTGTTCATATAATTGACCATTGTAAATAAGTACCTACATACAACTCAAACGAAACACTGTCGCAAACCACTTAAACAATCATAATAAAAAGCGTCAACCCCGGCTGACGCGTCCCAAGCGAGTGTATGGCAGCTTGGGCTCACTACCGCCCCTCTCTCACCCCGCACGCCCCGCACGATTGCTCTGTCTAGACGTATCCGTTGGGCGACTGTAGGTAAGTTCCATAGGCTGTGGTAATATCATGGTGTAGACAACTATAATTGGATCATGATCAGTAAACCGAGAGTCTAGAATTTGCACAGAAGCGCGAAGTGAGGAACGGAGCATAACATGGTCTAAACAATTTCCCTCTCTTGTTGGGAGAGAATGTGCGGGAAGAATTCCGTGAGAAGCTAATAAATTGAGATATTCGTCAGAATTATAGTCATAGTGACCTGGTAGTATATCGATATTGATATCTCCAATAACAAGAACAGTTCTAGTAGTTTTTTGCAATGTAAGAGTGAGATCTAAACTGAACTCTGTTTTTGCATAAATGCTATACTCGCGTCGTTTTCTACTAAAATTACTAAAAGAGTACCTACAGAAGTAAGAATATAACGGTACTCTGGCGTGCCTGGTATGTCAGTCCATAAAATATAATCCATATAAAATGGAAAACTTCAATCTGTTCAAAGTAACTTTAGCTTTTACATACACTTCAGTGCCGTAGTTGAAAGCCTCCGTGGGGTTTGCCTCTCGACTCAGCTCGAGTCGTGGGTTCGATTCCCGCATTGGAGCAACAAAAAATGTTGTTTCCAAGTTTGGTTAGGACAATGCAGGCTGATCGCCTGATTGTCTGAGAAGAAAGACATGCGCCCGATGGGCAATGTAAAAAGTCGGACCTGCACCTGATCTCTCGTCAGTCGTATCGGTTATCCGTCCAACTGGATTATAAAAGTAAAGGGAGAGTGCTCTTGTGTACTGCGCACTTGGATACTATAAAATTACTCCTGCGTAACTGGCCTGGTTTCAATGCAACCGGCCACCGTCACCGAAATTGGTGTGGGGAGTTGTATATACTAGCTGACACCGACAGACGTTGTTCTGTCTTAAATATGAACTGGAATGAATAAATGACTAGACATACTCCTACTCCTACAATTTACATTTTTTCCAATATTTAAAAAAAGTTTCAAAAACCTGCACAACGACTTTGCTAATGATCATCACATGATCAAATGCATAGTTTACGATTCTATAAAGGACATATGGACAGACAGATAGACATTATTTTTTATATAGTAGATTAGTTGAAAGCATTATAAATAACAAGTGTATGCATACCTTTGTATTCTATTTTCTCTTGCTTTTCCGCCTCTTGTGTTAATTTCGTATTTTCTATGCCCTGTTCTGAATAATGTGCCTTGTCCAGATGTGTTGTGTGACTTGGTCGAACATATCTGTCAATCGTACTTTGACTAAGCCTTACTATATTCAACTTAAGCACCTTTGTCTGGTAATAAGTATCATTTACGTCCACATTGGATAAATCCTTTTCACTTTCCGTATCATTAACAGATAGATCATCTTCTGATCCCATGCATGATATGAATGAAGATTTTTCATCTGCTTCATAATCATTTGTGTTTTCTAGACTTTCTTCTTGTTCAACGCCTGAAAAAATATTATGTTACTGGCCAAACCCGATTTTAGGCCAAACTAGTTTTGCCTAGGCTAAATACTCGTTCATCCTTTACGCTATCAGATAAATCGGTACAGACTAGGCCAAACTGGTCCTTCCTAAGGGCGATATTAGAATATAGATTTAGCCTAAAATGAATACCCCCTCTTTGTGTGGCCGATATTGCACCGTTTTTTAAATAAGGGGCCGTCCATTAATCACGTGAGGTTTTAACAACTTTTTAGACCCCTCACCCCCCTGGTATACGTGGTGGATACGTGGTGAAGTTTCATACTACCCCCTCCCTCCCCCACCTAAGATCACGTGTATTTTTTTTTACATAGTAAGCAGCTCATGATTGAAGAAAAACTTTAACTTAAAAAACAATTTAATCGAATAATTTAAGCAATTAAAAACTATACGAGTCATTTGTCTTGTAAGTATTTAAACAGCACTACGAATCTACAACCGATAGGTAATAATTTCAGTATACATAGACTAGATTCGAAAATTAATACACTCGATGTCTCCTTATACCCCCTCCTCCCCTTGGTGATACTTGGTGATTTTGTTTTCGGATCCCTCCTCCCCCTTTAGGCATCACGTGATTAATGGACGACCCCTAAGCGCCATTTTGTATTTTATCAGAAGTGGGTGATCTGCCCTGACCGAGTCATAATAAAACAATGAAAACACGAATTGAGAACCTCCTCCTGTGTTTTGGAAGTCTGTTGAAAATGGTTTTAATAGGGGATAGGCAAGCGGACTGATTTTTTTTTATTGCATAAATGAATAGTACTCTTAAATATGAGTAACTTCTCAGAAGAAACCGTATATCAAAAGTCAATATTTTCAAAGGTACAGCGATTTGTATACAAAATTTCGCTCCGCTCCAGTACCAAAAAAAAATTTTTTTTTTTTTGCGAAATTGGTAAACAAAACCTACATCATTAGTTTACTCACATCATATACAAAAACATTCATTATGGTAAGTATGAACTTAAACGCACAAATATCGGAGATATTTACAAATATATTCCTGCGGCCATATACTTCATATACTACTTCATATACAAGTGACGTCATTTTTAGGTCGACTTTAGTATAGAGCGTTTTTAGGAGGCTCGCGAAATTTTTTATACAAATCGCTGTACCTTTGAAAATATTGACTTTTGATATACGGTTTCTTCTGAGAAGTTACTCATATTTAAGACTACTATTCATTTATGCAATAAAAAAAAATTTGTCCGATTGCCTATTGGACTACATTTGAAATATTTAGTTTCATTAATATATTCAGAAATATTGAGGCATTACTACTTGGTAAATGTAAAAAATATATATTATTTTAACATTTAAAAAGTACCAAAAAACAATTATTTTTTTTTTGCGAAATTGGAAAACAAAACCTACATCATTAGTTTACTTACATCATATACAAAAACATTCATTATGGTAAATATGAACTTAAACACACAAATATCGGAGATATTTACATATATATTTAAGACTGCGCCGAGCGTAACCCGCGGGCACGCTGTTTTGGTATGAAGAACTGGTGAGCCCGCGCGACGCATATTTAAATCGACTCGCGGCCGCCATAGTAAAAACGTATGGGAAATTTAATGCACTTATTGATAAATATGTATCTTATATTGTCTGTCAATAATTTAAGTATTTATGACGGGTAAACTGTAATATACCCTTTCATGTTTTGTTTCATCTAAAAATTATGTTAGATTTCTACTGTTATGATATAAAATATTACTTAACGGCAGCTTATGTTTTTACAGTTTTCGACTAACTTTACGTAATTATGTAGGTTTAAATATTTATTATTTTGAGTTTTTTCCACGGAGTAATTGTTAACATATTCTTAGTCATGGTAGCTGTATTTTTTATACATATTTTGAACGGATACTTTTGATTTTATCAACTTAACGGTGAGTGCCTTTTTCGGCATTTTCGTTTGGCGCAGTCTTAAGGTTTAAAACTATGTAAGCTTTTTATACTACTTAATGTTGTAAAAAAATATTTCAACATTTTTGTGACTTTGAAATGCATATAATTACATAACTACACACAAAATCCTAATTCTTTTTACTTTTATCTAGTTGTAATACCTAATTATTACTTCTTTTATTAAAAAAAACTAAATTTTTAAGTACATGTAGGAAAATACTCAATATTTGAAATAATTTTCATTGCTTTATTATGACCCAAACAAGGCAGGAATCGGGACATTCTGTATACATCAAACATAACTTTCTAATATTACAAGAAGGCATACTACAATTTTGTCCAGTCAAGCAATAGCTTTAGTGCATCTTTCTCTACGAGTAGAGTACACACCAGTAGCCTGTCTCAATATCAGCTGGCCGATTCTGTATCGGCCATCTGTATCGGCTGGCGAATCTGTATTCTGTATGATTAACTCACAAAATGTACAATACAGAATCGGCCAGCAGGTTACTTAACACACAACTTACCATCGTCACTGGGAGGTTCAGGCTTCACATCTGGCTCCTGTTTGATGAATGAAACAGACAGTGGTGGAAAAATGGGTGTAGTCTTGGTGGTAATTGACAAATCTAACAAGGATCCAAACTCTTCAAATACAGGGTTAATCTAAAAACAAAGTACATGTATATTATCAAAACAGACTATTGCCATATTTTACAGTCATATTAACTTATGCAATTTAATATTGCAAATAGGTGAATGACTTATTTTAAGCAAAGGAGAAATTTACTGATGTTGTTAATATTATATTCAATATAATGATATTAAAAAAACTAATCAATCTCTGCAAAAATTTTTGGAGTCAATCAATAAATGACTGAGAAATGTATCATTGAAGTTGAGGGAATTTCTGGTGCTCTCTGACGTCATATTATAGCCTGACAGATTTGGCACAGCCTAAGCCTCTTATCGTATAGACCTGAAATTTGGAGGGTGTGTTCTTTGTATCACGTAGGATATGACAAGAAGAGATTTACTGAAATTCTAATCCAAAAGGGGTGAAAAAGTGGGATGTAGTTTATCTCATTCGGGCTTAGTGATGTAATGATTACTCAAATTCAAAGTCCCATAACTTTATTTCTAGAGATATTTTGCCAATTCTTTCACATGATTATTTTATTTTACTCTAATTTTTATAATCTATAAAAAAAAATTTGGTAAAATTCCTGATTATATATTAAACAAAATACCTTATTCTGGCAGAGATCACCGATGAGACTTCGTGTCTGTACAGCCAACTGCTGCAGCCGGTGACACTGATGCAGTCTCGTGTGGCAAATGTAACACATCCAGCAATCATCATCTTCAATCTATTGAAAAAGACACTACATGAAATAGATGGTACAAAAGAGCCTAAAACAGTAGGTACCCCAATTCCAGATACCATAATACATCTTACAATAGTACCTATATTGAGGACTTTGTTTGGTATGGCCACTACCATTAATAGTAGATTATGTACCAAGGGTACGCACGTACGTTAAGCAGTGTCTTACGTCACGGGCAGCATATTGGACCCTGAGCGTAACGAGGGACTCTAGAGTTAACTCCCGAGTGTAACGAGGGAGTTATGTAGAGTCCTGAGTGAAGCGAGGGGTTCAAGCTGCCCAAGACCAAGACAGGCTTTATCCCAGAGGTGCATACTCTACTTTTCATACCTACTGCGAGGCAATAAAAAATTAAAAACCCAGGGCTACATAAATAAAACATTTATTTTGCTAAAGTTTATTAATGATATTGGACACATTTGTCTAGTTATGGAGGGACAGAGTAATATTTTTATTAGAAACATTTATGAAAGTTGTGGTGAGTACTTGTGACTGACGATTTTGACACGTGAGAATGTTACAATTATAGGTGGCCAGTTCGATTTTCGAATAAACTCTCAGCAATACCATAATATTATCTATTAGGAGTTTTCATACGAATTTTAACGTTCCAAATTCAAATCACTTTAACCCCTTGGGAGTTTCATACAACATTATCTCCCTTGGGAGTCAATGACATGCTTTACGTTGAGATTGCGTGATATATAATCGAACATTGTCGAGCAGGTGGTATGAAAAGACTTTAATAGTAGTAGTGGCCAAACCTATAATTTAAAGTGGATACTCGAAATATCAACATAACACTAAAATATGTATTTTTGTTTTTGGAGGTTATAAACGAAGCAAAATGAATCATTGCAAAATTTTGAGAACATATTATACAAAAATTGATTCTTCAATCGTGTTCCATAAAAATAAATTACATAAAACTAAAATGACATGATATTCCTGGTTCACAAACTCGTAGGAGTTGTTCATCTTTTGCCTCTACAAACCTTTATGATTGCGAGTTTCTCATATAGCTGCTGTAGATTTGTATTATAAATATTAATAGTTCTTCTATTCACTGACAAACATAACGTGCAACAAGCGTCCTTTCGCATTTTAAATTTTTTATAATAATCCAAATTTCAATTTTCAACCTACTTAGGTAAGTTTAAACCACAATATATAACAATAAACACAATGACTAGGGATGCTCGATGATCATCGATGTTAGACGATAAAACATCGATATTTTAACATCGATATTGCATTATTCAAAACATCGTAACTAGTGATGCAACGAATGTCTTTTTTGAGCATTCGCGAATGCGAATGCGAATGCGAATATCTGCTACCGACATTCGCGAATGCGAATGCGAATATTCAGTTTTTGTTCATATTTGGCGCCAATTTGTCTATGGCTTGGCGGCAGTCGCGTTCGGACAAGGGCCTCTAGTCAAGATGCATTCGATAATTTCGACAGCGAAGTTCGAAAACAAATTGTATGGAATTTGACATAACGCATCGCAAGCGACATGTCACTTAACGATGACTCATGTCAAATCCTATACATTTTTGATTACGAAGTTCGCTGTCGAAATTATCAAATGTATCTTGACTAAAGGCCCAGGTTCGTTATGGGTTCGTTACGTTCGTATCTTCCGAGTATTGCCGAGTTCATACAAACTCATCTATGATCTAAATAAAGCGTCATTCATTCGGCTCCGCTCACTCAAACTTAAACTCAAATTTTTTATTTCCCAGTAGGTTATGAAATAACGCTTATAGAATAATTGTCCTACATGATGCCTATCATCGGTTTGGAAACTAACCCGGCGAGAAGAACCGGCGTAAGAAACTCGCACATTTGCTTTTGTTTTCTGATATTCATATTCGCAAAACATTCGCAAAAAATTTGCGAATGCGAATGCGAATATACAAAAATGTGCGAATATTCGCGAATGCGAATGCGAATGCGAATATTCGTTACATCACTAATCGTAACATCGATGTCACGGACACACATAATCGGAAACCCAGTTGAAAAAAGTTGCGGTAAAATATTTAACTACTATTGTGATATCAACGCCATCGGAGACAGTAACCCACGGGAACCTTATATGTCCTGCGATAGAAAGTACCTTATGTCTTTCACCACATGGGGAACTACTTTATATCTGTGCCAAATTTCATGATAATCGGTTTAGTAATTTTTACATGAAACCGTAAATAAAGTATCCCATGGGAACCGTACATTTCCCCGCGATAAAAAGTAAGTACCTTATTTCCTTTCCCGTGGTCCACTTTATATCTGTGCCAAATTTCATGATAATCGGCTTAGTAGTTTTTACGTCAAACTGTAAATAAAATATCCCACAGGAACCGTACATTTCTCTGCGATAAAAAGTAGCCTATGTCTTTTGTACCTCATTTAAATCGGTTCAGTAGTATTGGCGTGAAAGACGGACAAACACATTTTTCCATTTATAATATTAGTAGTACAGATGTATTGATGATGGACGGCCGTGAAGACGTTTGCAAAAAAACATCGATGTTGCCTGACATCGATGTTTAGAGCTCGATAAACATCGAACATCGATGATTAGCTATAGATGTCATTATCGATGCCAACATCGATGTTTTTGCAACATCGAGCATCCCTAACAATGACCAAAGAATACAATGGAGTATGGACTGGCCCTAACGCGATTCAAATGAGAATAGGAACGTCAATGACCTCTATCTGTCAAATGTCAAATGAAAAGTATGGTTAGCAGAAAAACTTATTTGCCAATAATAATAGTCGAAATAATTCTTTATATACTTGACACTGGCAGAATGGTGCAAAACCTTTGCAAACGCGATTGCCATAAATAAAAGAAGAGGAATAATAGTCTTATGTCGAATTTAAATAATAACGTTAAATTATCGAAACTTATCATTAATTAATTATAATACATATTCATATTGTGCGATAATAAATACTTTATTATAAATACAGGTAAGGGGTCGTCCATTAATCACGTGATGCCTAAAGGGGGAGGGGGGGTCCGAAAAAAAATCACCAAGTATCACCAAGGGGAGGAGGGGGTATAAGGAGACATCACGTGTATTAATTTTCGAATCTAGTCTATGCATACCGAAATTATTTTCAGCTGTAGATTCGTAGTGTTGTTTAAATACTTACAATACAAATGACTCGTATAGTTTTTAATTGCTTAAATTATTTGATTAAACGGTTTTTTAAGTTAAAGTTTTCTTCAAACATGACCTGCTTACTATGTAAAAAAAAATACACGTGATCTTAGGTGGGGGAGGGGGGGTAGTATAAAACCTCACCACGTATCACCAGGGGGAGGGGAGGGGTCTAAAAAGTTGTTAAAAACATCACGTGATTAATGCACGGCCCCTAACATAATTAAAGCAAAAGCACATATTTATTTTAAATAACAGTTGGTAATAAATTTAAAATTCTACATGATCCACATTTTATTTTAAAGCGGAAAGCAGTGATGATGTTGGTGATGACCGTACGTAGTGATTATATTATTCTCTTTGGTGATGACGACGACGATGAAAACTCGGACAGTAATACAGAGATGAGCGGAATTGAAGAGCTAGATTCAGATTAAATTTTTTTCACTCAATTTTGTAAATAATTTTTTTTATAAGAAAAGAAAACTTTTTTTGCCCACCCTACCTAATTGGGTAAAATTGACAGCTATGGCGTCACAATATGGCGCCGACTCAATCCTATTCTCATTTGAATCGCACTATATGACAGAAACGTGTCTAATTTATCAGCTGATTATGAACATAAAATGGCTGCTGAACTAGAGTTGAATTTTAAGTATGTTTTATATTAACTTACATGCATAGGTACGTAAGTAAAAAACTTATTTTACTAATGACATTGTTCATATTATAACTACTTTTATGAATCGATAATATCTTTTAACCGACATCCAAAAAAGGCGTATCCTAATCTTATACATAATGACAAGATGCTTTATTTGGTGATAATAAATAGGTAGGTGTTACATTTTTACAGCTTGGCAAATAATTAGTCCATTCTAACTCTTAGTATACTAAGCCAACTCTTAATATACTAAGACACATGGGCGTAGCCAGGGGGGTGGTTTAGGGGGTTCAAACCCCCCCCCATATTATAATACAGAGATCTGACCAATATACAGAGGCGTATTTAAAAATTTTCCGCCCGAGGCCAATTAACATATTTTGCCGCCCCATTAACCCTATCTGAAAGATGATTTTTGAAGTTATTTAAAAAAAATAATCAACAGCCTAAATCAGAACATTGATACTAACCAACCCCCCAGTAGTCGTTTTATTTTCTTGAACCCCCCCCGAAACTAAAACCTGGCTACGCCCGTGCTAAGACAACTCATAATATACTAGATTTAAATATTTACTCAATTACGTAAATAAATCTAATAACTTAAAATGCAATTTAAAGGACTATTCTAATGAAATAAATGTGTATATGAATATAATAGATGAAAATATCTAATTGCAACGCAAATATTTCATGAAATATTTATCGTATTATTTATAACCGGCTACTAACCTGTGTAAATACAATTATTGAGGTTGATTTAAACTCTTAATTGCATTCCACCTTGCAATTAACGTTTAGGCATGTTAATTATCACTTTTACAACATTCAAGTAAAATTTTAAAGAATAAGTCCTTAAAATGTCTTAGAAATTCTTATACAAAACTTAAATACAACCTTTTGATAGGAGAATCTACCACAAAAAGTGAGCTGAAAATGGCGGACCATTCCACATTTCGTTATTTGTCAAAGTTTTGAAGTGTAATATTTCTAAAATGAGCAAAAACAAAAATATTGCAGTTTCTTTTGTCATTGGAAATTATTGCATTAGATAGAAAGAGACCAAATATGATATTTCACCCTCCGTGTCATATTTCCATCATATTTGTATAAGTGCTAGTATGTATAGAACTGTAAGGACACCTGCATGTATGTCACCGTAAGATTGTAAAATAACTAACGAGATTGTAAAAATATGTCGAAAAATTAAAAACTATATATTTATACTTAGGCCTTTGCATCCGTTAATGGATGATTTATACAGTATTCTCCGAGTGAAGTAACCCCACTCTTGAAATACTGTAATGCCTGGGACAGTTGGTTTTTAGATGTCGTATGGTTGCCCAAGCACATACGGCATTCTCACAACATAGTCAGCCTAGTCCAGAGGAATGAAGTAGTCAATACGTCTGGGGCTAACTATGTGCGGGTTTCCTCACCATGTTTTCCTTCACCATTAGAGCGTCCGTATAATGTACTTGAGATCTGAAAAAGTCTCATTGGTACACGCCACAACCTGGGATTCGACTGCACTCTTTCGAGTGCGAACCAAACGGAGCTCTATATATTTATAATGTAACGAAATTATAATGTAACGAAAAATAATGTGTTAAATTTAGTTAAGTAGGTACTAATAATAAGAGGTAATTTATTATAGATGTCACCGTAAAATTGTAAAAACCGTTAGATTGTAATATAACTAGAGATATTGTAAAAAGTCGACTTTTACAATTTTACGGTGACATATACATAAAATGAAATGTAACAGTATGCATATGTTAAGTTTTATTCACATTATTGCATGCATCAACAGGTTCAGAACTTTGACTGCTATGGGATTTCATGTGTTTTTGTAAACATGTCCATGTATTATACTTAACATCACAGAATTTACATTGGAATAATTGTGTGGGATGATGACGCTTTCTATGATCAGTTCGTCGTGAGGCAGACAGAAATCTTTTATCACAAAACTCGCATTTGAAAGGTTTTTCACCAGTATGAGTTCGAGTATGATATAATAAAGACTCCTTCGATACGAATTTGCCGCCACAAATAGTGCAGCTATATTTCTTTTCTTGTGTGTGTTTTACTATATGAGCTTTTAGTCTGCTTGGGGCAAAGAACTTCTTTTTACACCACTTACATTCATGACTTTTGTAGTTTCCATGCTCATGTTGAATGTGAACACGGAGGGAAACTTTCTGCGTATACTTTTTGTTGCAATAATCGCATGTGAATTTAGCATTTTCAGAAGAAGCTCTGGTTTTTTGTGCGCATATATTTAAATCGATATGTTTCTTAAAAGTTGACCGACTTTTATACACCCTACCACAGTTTTGGCATACAATACGTAAATAATGCCCTACTTCGTGGACTTTTAATGAGTGACGATTGTTGAATGTTTTGCCGCAGTCTTTACAAACTAACTTGCAATGGCTCTCATCTTTGTGCGCCTCAACCAAAGATAAGGAACCAAATTTTTTATTGCAGATTGAACACTTGTATTTTTTCGGTGCATGCACTCTTATAAAGTGATTCCTTAAGTTAGAGAGGGATGGATATATTCTCAGACACGCCTTACATTTAAATGTACTTGTATCATTTTCATTGTATAACATGTCTCTTGTTTTCAATTTAATTGAATCTACATAATGTTTTCTTTTTCTTTTCTTAACATTATTAAACTCGTTCAGTTCAGTGTGTATGCTGGGCTCATTTTTTACATCTATTTTAATATCATCTTGTAAAAGAAGATTGACTCTTTTTGTTGCATCCGATGTAGAATCTATTTTAAATATATCATAGTATTTTTGGAAAGTGCTACTTTGCGAATCATATGTTATAAAAAGTGAGTTTGTACTACTGAAAAAATCACCAGCATTATCTAGGCAATCTGATAATCCTTCTACATAATTTTTAATAAGTGCACAATTCTCTTTAGTCATAATTAAAAATGTATAACATTTTACAGCTGTATTGACACACTTCTGGCATAAAGCTTGAAAAGCTGACACGCTGTTGCATATCTGAAAAAAATGTATGTAAAATTAATAACTCTGACATGATCTTTATGACGACGATGACTAACGAGGTGCCTCGTTATATATTGTAAAAAAACTACTAACGAGGCACTATATATTGTAAAAAAACTAACATTACTAATTTAAAATAAGGAAAAATGTACACTAATTGGAAAACAAACACTTATGGATGTACTTTTAAATATCTAAAACTAAATGTTGCCCACGACAATGTGCACGCAAAAGTAATGTCGCAGAAACCATTTATTTTCCGTGATAAAAAGTAGCCTATGTCCTTCCTCGTGGTCTACTTTACATCTGTGCTAAATTTCATCAAAATCGGTCAAGTTTCGGAGTCTATTCAATGGAAAGAAACAAACTTTTCCTCTTCATTATATTTGTAACTAGCGACCCGCCCAGGCTTCGCGTGTGTATAATACTGATACTAATACTACAGAATGTCTTTAAACCTCTAACAAAACGGGCGAAATTTAGTCAAAACAAACAGAAACAAATTAATATAGGTACCTACAAAACTCAATGAAATAAGTAGGTGGGTTAACTTTTATCGTATGAAATATCTATACTCTTCAGGATTAACAATACAACAAACACTAAATAAATAGGTATTGAAGTATCTATTCATTATAGTTACAACGAACACAAAACAAAAAATTTACTCGTAGATCTAAACTCGCACGCCTTGGTGACGCCCACTTCGCAACGGGCCGTGCAGCAGAAATCGTAATATTTTAATTTCGCCATAACTTCAAAACCAAACATCCAATTTTAATCATTCAAAGACCAAATATTATCTACATAAACTCTTCTTAGTGATGAAATAATTTATTTTGATAAGAATTAATAGCATGAGTAAAATAAACGCCTTGAAATGTAGTCAAAAAAAAATTCAAGATTTCTAAATAAAAAAATGGTTGTTGTGCCTTACTCGACATAGATAGGTATAGTGTGTCGCAGACTTTTTTGTAGATATTTATAAGATCTACAATTAATTAGAACATTTTATCGTTCTGTCTTTTATAGTTTAGGCAGCGTACGCAAAATAAGTAACTTTTCTGGTTGATTTTTTACACCTTGTGTCCGAAAAACCCAAATATCTTACGGAACCCTATTTTTTTCCAAAATAAAATAGAGCCTATGTTACTCGTGGATAATGTAGCTCTCGAATGGTGAAAGAATTTTTGAAATCGGTCCAGTACTTTTTGAGCCTATTCATTACAAACAAACAAACATACAAACAAAGTTTTCCTCTTTATAATATTAGTGTAGATATAGATAAATTATTTATTTATAATTTTACTCTATTTGTGATAATTGTTAGTTTTGTAGGATTTGGTGTCAGTAAGTTGAGAAATGGAGTGTTAAAGAGCCAATTTATGTCAAATTTGTAAACACACCATAAGTTATTTAATTATACTGTTACCAGTTTTCTTAATACATTCAATTATTCGCAATTTAGATTTTAAATCCGAATGCTCAACAACAATTAAATTATATTTATTATAGTTTGGTGAACTGCATCTCTCTCTTCTGTACCTATTGTCAATTATATTTTTAATAAACACATAGATTAGAGTAATACAAGCTAGTGTCAATAAACTAACAGGTCAGCAAGCCACTACAGATTAGGTGAGAACTAGTTTTTTATCCTGGATTGAATTACTAGTCTTGTGTATCCCGGGAATAAAAAGTAAACTTACATCCTCTCCTAAAACATAATGTAAGATATCCATTATTCTTATCAAAATATCGCCTTTGTTATTTTTTATCAAAACTTCATCTTCTATTCTTATTTTCTGATTTATTTCCGTAAGGCATAAGCAACAAAAATCATACTGTTTTATGAGGATCTTATGTAGTATGACATTGTTACGCATCATTTTTATGCGCAATAATATTTGATTTTACAATTTTATAAATTAATCTAATTCCAAATACATAGTAGTTGGTAGGTACAAGCAGTTACAAATTACAATCGTTGTTTAATTTGTAATTGCTATTTGGGTTCCGGCTTTTGGTCAAACTAGGTATGTCAATTCTCCTAATAAGTGGTTTACACTCTCGCGCGAGTGGCGAGGCGAGGCCCTCAGTGAGTCGCGAGGCGAATGTGTAAACGGGCATTCGTTCCTCGCCTCGCCATTCACCTCGCCACTCACGACGCTCGCGTCCGGAGCGGTTTTTTGCGCACGAGTCAAAGGACCTCGCGACGAATACGAGCGGGTGTTCACATTCTCGCGTTCGCTTCAGTCTGTTGCTAGTTCTCATGCGCGACAGTTGTTTCTCTCGCACGCGAAATAATGCGTTTCTTAGAACTTTTTCAAAAAGAAAAAGAATAATATATATAGGCTACTTGACTCAAATATTTAATTTCATACATTAAGGGAGTATTTCATTAAGTAGGTACTTGGCTTAGGAAAACGTATTCTAACGATATCATAAATTAAAAACTTAAGATTGATAAATAAAGTTGATATTATATAAAATAAGTATTTTTGTTTTTTAATTTCTATGATAAAAACACCGAAGTTACTTCCGGAAAGGATGTCACGATACAAACACACTAAGCAAATATTATACCTTTAAACGAGCAATTCTTGTATGTATAGTCTTATGTTTGGGAAAATGCGTATTTTCGAGTTTTCATGCGTTTTTCTTTCCACGCAGAATATGTTCGCTAATTTCGTCCTGCCGGCCACTGTCCGTTTGGTTCAGCGGGTTTAGAGGCGGATGGCAAGAAACGAGTGTTACGGGTTCGAACCCCGCTCGGTGACTTACTTTTATATAAATTTACTTTATATAATTTTTTAATTTTCATTGTTTTTAGACAAGTTTAAAAAAAATTGTTAATGCTTGAGATCAAATACCTGATCTACACAGAAATCGATTGTAAATAATAATAATCTATCAACCAATATGTCGAATTGTGTTTTCGGCTGTTTTTAAAAAGTGTACTTATTTTTAAAAAAAATGTAGGTTTTGACGACCTCTGTGTATCAGTGGTTCAACATGTTGGTGCTATAGTCGGGATCGCGGGTTCGAATCCCGCCGAAGGAACAAAAAGTTTTTCCCTGTTCCTGGGTCATGGATGTGAATTAATATTAATTCATATTATGTGTATAATATAATAAAAATCTTAAATATGTGTATAATAAAGTACCCGTAGCACAAGTTCTTCGAGAACTTACCACGGCACCAGATTGACGTGGTCTAAAGCGTCTAAGATAATATATTATTATTATTTTAGGTTTCAAAATAATGTAATATATTTTTTTTGTGTAATAAAACAATTATGAAACGTTTAGGACTTAAATAAAAACAAGGTCAAGTCGCATAATATATGGAACCCAAAGCATAATTGTATTAACCATAAAACTCAACAAAGTTAGGCTTGTTGCCGCTAAAACTTCGACGTCCTCCATTGTCAATGGCATACAGACAACTGAACGCACCACGAGAGTGTAAGCACCCACTCGTAGGCGCGTCGCGCGAGGTGAGAAACGAGGCGAAGGGCGAAGTGAGTTGCGAGGCGAGAGTGTAAATCTTATATAACAAATTAACAATTCTCCATGTTATTTTTGTTGTGTCTTTTTTTTTTTACAAATGGCTAATTTTCTGTGAGGGCGTCGGCTTATAACAATTTGCCAGTGTCAAGTCAAAAAGGCGGGAAATAAAATTTTCGTTTCAATTTTCAACACCGGTTATTTTCTAAATCGTCTAATCGAAAGTCTAGTCAAAGTCAAAATAAATAGTAAGAATGTCCATCATCATTATCATTACATAGTATAAAACAAAGTCTCTTTTTTGTCTGTCCCTATGTATGCTTAAATCTGCGCAACGGATTTTGATGCGGTTATTTTTCAACACATAGAGTGATTCAACGGGAAGGTTTTTAGGTATATAATATGCATAATATAGTAGAGGTACACACCAAGGAATTTGTAAGTATTATATTATATACAACTGGAAAGAGCTCTCGGCATCAAATCTGTGCCGAGAGGGAGATACAATACAAACCGCTCCGTCTCTTTTTACCAAGGGTGACAACAATATTTTTAATTTGGGGACAAATTAGTTGAAGTTTGGAAACATATGGTGATTTCAACTTTTTCTAAAGAAGTCCAAGCACATGCTATCAAAAAGTAATATTTTGCTCCAAGGTATACCCTGAATCCAAAAGTATAGAACAGAACTCCTGACTCATTATAGATATATGTTTGGGGATTTTGGCGTTGTTTAAAGAACTGCAAACATATGCTACCATGTCAATTAGAGTAATCATCATCATCACCACCACCATCACACCATACATAATCACATTATTATGATATAAAAGGTACTTCTCATAGTATTTTACACTAACACGGATATCTTTGAACATTACTTTGCCGATTATGGACCTATTTGCAAAATTCTTTTGTTATTGTAAAGGGTTTAATTCGAAATTGGTCCTTTAGTCACTAAAGCGGAAACCTTTTGATGCGATTCATGACGAATTCAGGGAACTCCTCGAAATTTATATCGACACATTTAGTGATTTTGACTTTTACTGAAGTAATACAAGCATATGCTACAAAAAAATAAGATTTTGTACCAATGTGTACCCTGGATCCAAAAGCACTGAACAGAACTCCTCAGTCTTTAATGATATGCTTTTGTAAATTTCGGCATTTTTTAAAGAACTGCAAGCATATGCCACTTTGTAACTTACAGTAATCATCATCATCATCTTAATAACGATACCTAATGGAATCTTGGCGTGTATTTAATTATACATTCGATCTTAAGACGTAAATAACTGAACAAAATATATCCATGGAATTTGTAAGTAAACAACTGGAATGAGTTGTCGACATCAAATCTGTGCCGAGAGGGAGATACAATACAAATAAATAAAATAAAATGTTTTTATTTCGGGCAACAGGCCATAAGTTTTAGTAAACATTTTTACTATTTTAGTTCGTATTGACTTTTGATCCCAACCATTGCCCCACCTTTGGCCTTGACCTTGATCCCCAATCATCCCCATCACATTTACCCTTACATTGACCTTTACCTCCAATTGTCCCCCCACGAAAAGTGTCTCCAGTTAAATGGCTCAACTTTTGAGATTTTTGAGGTCATTTTGAAATTTGACGTACAGTGAAATCACGATAGAGATAAGAAGTGTCTCCAGTTAAATGGCCCCACTTTTGAGATTTATGGGGCCATTTTGAAATTTGACGTAGATTGAAAACACGATAGAGAAAAGAAGTGTCTCCAGTTAAATGGCCCCACTTTTGAGAATTTTGGGACCATTTTGAAATTTGACGTATAGTGAAAACAATATGGTGAAAAAAGTGTCTAGTTAAATGACTTTTGAGATTTTTTACTTCTAGCGGCATTCCTGGAGTGCAACCCGTTGTTTTTTTAGTATCTAATTCGCTACCTAATGTTAAGTTGAGGTTTAAATAAAAAAAGTTATTCTAAAAAAGTTACTTTGGGAAAGTTTGTAATCATGAGCACTACCACGTGGTAAAGTATATTTTACACTAATTAAAATAACCTAACCAAGAGCATATCAGGACATGTCTAAGGAGGGTTCCGTAACTATAAACACGTAATATGCTTTTTTTTATTACTCCAAAAGTTACTGTCCGATTTGGTTCACAATAATTTTCCTAAAGAGTTTTGAGCATGATCTATCAGCATGGAAATTTGCAAGTTTCTATCTCTTATAGTTTAAAAATGCTAGGGGGGGGGGGACCAACTTACAAACTACTTTGGAGGCCGATTACTCGAAAATGGTCAACTTTATAAAAAAGTAACGTATGAAACCATGCCTTTATTTTAAAAGACCTATTCTACGATACCCCACACGATGAGGTAGAGTGAAAAAATATTTTTCATCCCCACTTCACATGTATGGAGAGCCGCCCCTAAATTATAAAATTATGATTTTTTATGATCCCGAAACCGTGATCTATACACAATCTATAACTGCACCAAATTTCATCAATTTGTTTTCATAATTACAAGAGCTAGAGGCGCGGACAGACAGACAGACAGACAGACAGACAGACAGACAGACAGACAGACAGACAGACGGACAGAGCGAAACTATAAGGGTTCCTTAAGTATTACGGAACTCTAAAAACGACCTCTTTGGCTTAGTGGTTGAGCATGTTGGTGATCAAACCGGTCGCTGGTTCGAATCCCGCCGAAGGAACAAAAAGTTTTCCGTGTCATGGATGTGTATAAGTATTAAATATGTGAATTATTCACATATTTAATACTTATAAATATGTGAATAATTCACATATTTAATTATAATAAATAAATTAAAAGTAAAAACTTTAAAAAAAGAAACAAGCCTTTATTTGAATGCGCTAAAAAGAATAAAATATTTTTTCTTTTTAAAACTTTTACTATCAACTTATAACGTAATTACACAATTTATATGATATAAAAGCATGTCGAGAATCAAACAAATTGTCTCATAAATCTATCAGATCAAGTTACTTAATTCTTTATTTTGTTTGATTCTCGACAAGAATATCATATAAATTGTGTAATTACGTTATAAGTTGATAGTAAAAGTTTTAAAGGAAAAAATATTTTATTCGTTTTAGCGCATTCAAATAAAAGCTTGTTTTTAAAAGTTTTTTTTTACTTTTAATTTGTTTTTTACTTTTTAGTTATCGCTAGATAGATTTCTCAGTCTGTTCATCTTATTTAACGCATCATTGTTGCAAGGTTGTTTGCCAGTTAATTTAGTACAGTCAAGCTCTTCAATAAGGAGACCTTCTACAGATTTTACTCTACTCAGTAAGGACCTCAAAAAACCCCAACACACCATACATTCATTTGATACCCATATTGTACGAGTGCATTAAAATAACTTGTCGGCCATCTTGGATGTTCCGTCATGTTAGATTTTCGAGTTATTCTCAGCAAGCCCTTTCATTTGATACCCATATTGTAGGAATGCATTAAAAATGACTTGGCGGCCATCTTGGATGTTCCGTCATGCTGGAGTTTCGAGTTATTCTCAGCAAGCCCTTTCATTTGATACCCATATTTTAGGAATGCATTAAAAATGACTTGGCAGCCATCTTGGATGTTCCGTCATGTTGGATTTTTGAGTTATTCTCAGCAAGCCCTTTCATTTGATACCCATATTGTAGGAATGCATTAAAATGACTTGGCGGCCATCTTGGATGTTCCGTCATGCTGGATTTTCGAGTTATTCTCAGCAAGCCCTTTAATTTGATACCCATATTGTAGGAGTGCATTAAAAATGACTTGTCAGCCATCTTAGATGTTCTATCACGTTGGATTTTCGAGTTATTCTCAGCAAGCCCTTTCATTTGATGCCCATATTGTAGGAGTGCATTAAAAATTACTTGGTGGCCATCTTGGATGTTCTATCACGTTGGATTTTCGAGTTATTCTCAGCAAGCCCTTTCATTTGATGCCCATATTGTAGGAGTGCATTAAAACTTACTTGTCAGCCATCTTGGATGTTCGGTCATGTTGGATTTTCGAGTTATTCTCAGCAAGCCCTTTCATTTGATTGCATATTCACGCCAACCAAGATACTCGTCAAGACGAATCATACGAGCCCAAACTCGATGGGGTTGCGTCGTTTAATTACAGAGTTCCTATGGCCACCTTCCAGCTCCATCATCAGACCCTGGTTACCATATAGTATCAAAGTACTTGTCAAAACGACTCCAAATTCGATGGGACTATGTGGTTTTATTTCGGAATTCCTGTAGCCACCTTTCAGCTCCATCATCAGATCAGCTCCACGTCATCATAATATTGCATTGTCATACGATTTACATATTAGTTCAAAGTGTCAACTCAATCGGAAACCGGAAAGTGGATCAAATTTAACTTGCAAGATTCCATTACAGACCGACAACAGGACAGGTGAAACTAAATAAAAGCTTATAAAATTAAACACAAGTTCTTTGAGAACTTACCACGGGACAAGATTGACGTGGTGTGAAGTGTCCATATATATTATTATTATATTATAAGTCATCCTATACAGATAAACCTACCTACTAATATTATAACTCTGTCTGTCTGATGCCGCCCGCGAGGTTCTCACGTAACTATGCGCACATAATAGCACTCAGGGATTAAGTATTTTTCTACCAGTGAAAGAATTTTTCAAATCTGTTAGATTTCAGAAATTATCCATAACATACAAACATACAAAGGTTTCCTTTTTACAATATCATGAAGGTAGGTAAAATAATATAAATGTCCTATATTCCCTATTAAATCATATTGTCACCCGAACATCTAGAATGTTCCAAGGGAAATACACGGCGTTTTGTGTTGCAACTATTCTATTTTCATTTCTTCCATTTTACTCTACCAAAATGCAAATAATCAAAAAATAAATAACAAATTTCTAATTATCGGTAAGTAGGTAGGTTCTAAATAACTAGTGATTTTTATTTTACATTTCTCTCTCAGATTATGAATAACATAATATTTAACCGAGTTTATTAGTATTTCTTTCTTATACACTATATCGCACATAAAATCTACCAAACCTAAAATTTAAGGAAAGATATAAACTGGCTACACTAGGTTACTCGTTAGAACGAGACACAGGGATAACTTATAGCTATCTCACCGGGACCGGTTTTTTTATTGCGCACGTGATAAGCTTTAAGTCTGAGTAGTAAAAATCATTTTTGATTGAATTAAAAGAAAATAAAGTTTGAAGTACTCTTTCCTGTTGTATATAATACTTACAAATTCCTTGGTACACACACACGAAGTATAGATACCAGGAGTCCGAACGTAATGTTAAATTAATGGTCTCAATTTAGAGGACAGATTTTTTGGCGGTAGAGCGCGTCCCAGTAAAAGAAGCACTCGTTTGAAATTACGCGGGAAGTTATATTGCTATTGACAGCTCTGGAAAAAAATATTATGAGAAACGTGGATTTAAATCTAATTAAATAAAAGTTTTAGGGAATTCTTATAAACTGTTCACGAAGTATAGATACCGTAGAATACGGTAATTGCCTAACGGTAATTTAAAAATAATTGTAATAAATAATAGTATTGACAACACTCGGTACGTAACAAATTCTAGCACAGCCAGTGGCAGAAAAGAGAACCAACTAAGATCTGGGTCTATTATTGCGTACATGATTACTATGGAAAAGCCTATACCGTTCGGACTCCTGGTATCTCTACTTCGTGGGTACACAGATAATTTTAGAGGTTTGTAATGTCCTAAATAAACACATTTTTTGCGCTTACATTGCAAACGCTGGCTGAACCCTACGAGATAGATAAAAATAATGTACTATGTACAGTTTTGTTCGGTTCCCTATTTTTTCGCATAAAATCATATGTCATATTACATTTTTACTTGGCATAATTTCATTTGTCCTAATAGTAGTTTCGCATAATATTCATTTGGCATAACTTTTTTTTCGCATAATAATTGTAAGGCATACATTTTTTACGCGTAATATTAATTAAGAATAATATTTTTATGCATAATATTAAAAAGCATATTAATTTGATTAATTTTATTAACGAATGATAAATTCTACTGGGTGTGCGAGTTAAGACGAAAAAACAATTATAATTGTAATTTTCGACTGATTACGAAATTAAACTCGGACAAACAACAAAAACTGCTATCAAAGAACATGCGGAGCCATAATCACGAGCACAATGCATTTAAGGATAACGTAAGTTTTGTTTTTGAATTAATAACCTTTCGTATTAATTATTTTAAACATGTTAGCGGCTTACGGGTGGCCAACGGCCATCCCGCCGCAATTTAACCTACTGTTACTCATGTTACACTAGGTATAATGAGTGTAATACCTGCTAAAATGTTTCATAAATATGCGTTTAATTACCTAAACCATGTTTTCATTATGTCGTTCCATTTTATGAATATTTGTGCCTTGTGACAGAATGCCTTGAATTTATTATGACAAAAAAAATTATACCTAACGAGTTTATGGCAAAAAACAATTATGCCAAAGTATTATTATGACAAGAAAAATTATGACTTACAAATTATGCCTCATTAAATTAGAATAAAAAATATTAGTCTAAATTATATATTTTATGCCTAATGATGTAGTATGCCAAGAAACCATTATGCCAAAGTAATATTATGCGTGATAAAATTATGCCAATTGAGGTATGCTATATGAAATTATGACAAATAAAATTATGCGAAAAAAGAGGATCCCGTTTTGTTCATCTCAAAAAACCTACAAAAAAGTCCGCGTTGGCATATTATGTCTATCTCTTAGGGATAATCCACAAAAACCATTTTTTTTTCGGTACTTTTTAAATGTATTTAATTAGTTAACTACACATAAAATAACATATTTTTTTACATTTACCAAGTAGTAATGCGTTAATATTACTGAATATAAGATATTAATGAAACTAAATATTTCAGATGTAGTCCGATCCCCTATTGCAGCATGTGTAGTAATGGCGCGAAATTTAAAATTCCAATTTCAATTAAGTCTTAAAATACATTTGTTACTATAATAAAGTTGTTAAATTTTGTGTATTTATACAGCAACAGCTAACATAATTTTAGTTATTCAAATTAGTTCTGAAAACATTTTAAAATTTAAGTTTTTAAATTTCGCGCCTTTACTACGTATGCTAAGGTTTTGCCTTCACTTAATTAGGTTTTTTGTATACAATACATTACCAACATACATTAATTCTAGAGAACTTTTCGGCAAGAACAGTCACCGTTATTTTGAATTATACTTTCAGGTTAGATTTTAAATATAAAAATTATCTAAGTTTTAAATTATTTTACTTCAACCTATACCAACCTAGATGAAATTTCAACAAATAAACTTTAGTGTACACTAGAACTTTATTGATAAAAATATAAGTCAGTACCTATTAACTAAGAAGTAAAACAGATTCGTCTTTAATTAAAAAGTACGTCTACTATTTATAAAAGCAAATTAGGTATATTATTGCACCATCAATGGCTATGGCATCAAACTCAAACTCAAAATTTTTATTTCCATGTAGGTTATGAAATAACGCTTAAAGAATTGTCCTACATGATGCCTACCACCGGTTCGGAAACTAGTAAGAAGAACCGGCATAAGAAACTCGCACGGGGACACCTTTTAGCAAAAAGATGGGAAAATTGTTATTTTCAAAAAAAAAATTTACAATATTGTAACTTAATCTATATAACATTAGTCATAAGTACATAGAGTATACTTAGGTACATAAAAGCAGCCTTGCAGGGGGGCATCTTATTTCCAAGGTGTGCAATCATTAATGAAATCACTGACTTTATAATAAGCTTTAGCACTCAAATGTTCTTTAACAGCTTTTTTAAATTTATTAATGGTAAGATTTTGAACGTTTTCTGGGATTCTATTGTAAAGGCGTATACATGAACCTTTAAACGATTTACTTACTTTGCTAAGTCTGATCACCGGTATTTCTAACTAGTTCTTATTTCTAGTATTCCTACAATGGTTGTCGCTTTTCTTTTTGAAGTTATTTAAATTCTTTCTGACATACAACACATTGTCCAAAATGTATTGAGAAACGACGGTCAGAATACCTATTTCTTTAAACTTACTTATCTCTCAGAGATTCACAACATGACATTTTATAAATAGAACGTGTAGCTCGCTTCTGCAGCACAAATATTGTGTTAATTTTTTTCCCATTAGCAGCCCCCGCAGCGTTTCCCCATAGAAGAATGACATGTGACATTATACATACTATGAAAATAACTAAAATTAACTAACCGCGCTGAGTCCTCATCGGAAATTTCTCTAATTTTTTTCACCGCATATGCTGCAGAACTAAGCCTATCTGCCAGATTTGCAATATGGGGACCCCACTGTAATTTACAATCTAGTGTTATTCCTAGAAATACAGTGGTGTCCACTAAGTTCATTTTCACATTTTCACACCCTTTTATCGTGACACTTTTCAAAAAGAAAACAAAGGCAGCACGTGCACCTAAGCCAAGATGGCGCGAAAAATTCTTCTATGTACATATAATGTAATAACTTTACAACCACACCATATTTTATGGTTGTGTAAAAAACATTGTAATAGCTGTTATATTTTTTATCTATCAAGCCATCAAAATATAGTATTTAGTCTGATTTGATATTCGTTTCACAAGTATATACTTTGGAAACTATGTTGCTGACTGTTTCACAAGAAATAAATGAATACTATATTATAATCTAAAGAACAAGGACCTATTCTTTCTAATTATGTAAATAATTCGACGAAAGAACTTGAGATGTTTACAAAAAAAGTACTTGAGTTGCGACACTACGACGAATAGAAACTACTAGGGATGTCCTCCACATCTTCGACCTTAGTGCAGTACAAATAGAGTTCAAAATGACAGCGGCCGGCGGGAGACCGTTAAACCGTTTTGAATGCATTGTACGTCAAATTTTTTTTGGTTATTTTACTAAAATTAGGCATAACACGACGATAAATCGTTTTGTAGACGAGTTAAGTACATTGGTTTGTGTCTGCCTAACATTTGGCAGGCTAAACTTTAAACATTTTGTTTTATTGGAATTTAAAAGTAGATTATTAACATTAAACCAATGTACCATTTTTGAGAGAGCACTATTTACCTCGTCGTAATTTGACTGTCGTCGCTTCACATTAAAAAATAGTGAAGTATCATCAGCAAAAAGTACTATCTCATGCTTATCTTTAACTAGATAAGGAAGGTCATTTATATAGACGAGAAAAAGAAATGGGCCTAAAATGGACCCTTGTGGCACACCTAGTTCTATTTTGGTCCCATTAGACCCGCTATCCCCAACCCGCGGCCCGCCGGGCCTTTATCTGCGGCCCGCGTGAAATCTGTAACTTAATTAAAAATCTGTCAAGTACGAGTGGACTTGCGCACGAATGGTTCCGTACCATTTTAGGAAGAAAATAGACAAAAATTGTATTTTTTATGAAAACCCCTTTTATATTAATTTTTATTTTGAATTATATATTGGAGTACAAACTTTGAGTATCCAACTATAGTTGGATACTCAAAGAGTACAAATCAATTTAGTATCTTGTGAATATTTAAAGTATTTCTATTATTAACATCGACCAAGGAAAACAAAAAACCGCGTTTTGTGCTCATAAAAAGGGCTTCTCCTTATATTATTTGTTTTGCTTTGTTTTTTGGATATGATATTATGTTGTTAAAGCGGCATCAGAATTAAGTGACTTGAAAATATTAGCTTTCTAGCTAAAGTGGTTTTTGAAATACAGCCTGGTGGCGCGGGCAGATAGACAGCGAAGTCTTAGCAATGCGGCCCCATTTTTGCCCTTTGGGTACGTTAAACTTCATAGATATGATGAGAGAACGTCCGTCGTGCCCGATTACAAACAGAGTAGTATATAATCTAAGCAAACAGACGATCGAACTTGGTTCGGAGCGCACCTAGGTCGTGGTTCGGCCCGAGCCCCGAATCAATTTCGATCATCTGTTTGCTTATATTGTATTTGTGTCGTAATCTCATCTTAAAGCTGCGCGTCCACTGCATCGGAATCGGAGCGTACGGAGCGTACGGATTTGTTGCTTTGTATGGATTTCTATGGTACTGCGTCCACTGGATCGGCATTTCTGCGCCTGCGACCGGTGACGATGATGTCATCGGCAGTGAACCCGTCATTCGGATTCCGAACGTTTCAAGTTCTGACGTGTTTGCGACGACGCGACGGCTATACATAAATACTTATTCACGATGAATGACGATATTTTAATTACTTTAGTGGAAAAATATGATGAACTTTACAATCTAAAACATCAACATTATCATAACCAACTGAGGAGAGACGATATTTGGGATGAAACTGGGCAAATAATAAATAAAAATTGTAGAATATAGTGAAGTTCAAAAAACTTTTTTCGAGTCATATGAATGTACCCAAAAAATCTATTTTCATCTTCTAATAAATCAGAATATAATGTATGAAATTCTCCAAAAATTAATCTTTTTGAATTTATATTATGATTTATGAACCCATATCTTTCGTTTCCTCTTGTTTCTCTTTTCCTCTTCTGATAAAATACAGCTAATTACAACAATATCCTCGTCACTATCCTCCATAATGCAAATGCACGTTCAGGCTGACGGACTAAAAATAACTAAATTGCCGATGCTGAATCCGAATGCAGTGGACGCACCCCATCGGCATTTTGTAAATGACGACGCTCCGTCCGCTGCGGACGCTCCGATTCTGATGCAGTGGACGCGCAGCTATGTTTAGTTTCACTCTTTTAACTACCTTGTGTTTTTATATTATTAAATCGTTAAATTTAAACAACGTATTTTTTGCCCCTAAACATTTTTGGTTGCGGCCCGCGACACCAGGAGTACAACGGGTTTGTGGCCCGCGTAAAAAAAAGGTTGGGGACCACTGCATTAGACCTTGTAGAATTTACTTCTACTCTCTGCGTTCTATTTTTAAGATAAGAGCTTAAGAGTTTAAGTGCCGTGTCCCATAAACCATAATGGTATAATTTTTTGACTAATGTAGCATGCTCGACACAATCGAAAGCCTTGGATAGATCACAAAAGACACCAAGTGCATCATGCCGCATGCGATCCCTCCCAGGCCTCAAATATGCTGCATAGAAGACTGATGCCTGCGTCTGTAATTGTGGACCGACCTTTAGTAAACCCGAATTGATTACTATGTAATAAATTATTTATGTTAAAGTGAGCTAGCAATTGATTAAATATTATTTTCTAGAAAATTTTACTGAAAGTCGGTAGTATAGATATTGGTCTATAATTGGCTGGGTCAGATTTATTCCCAGCCTTGAAAAGAGGCATCACCTTGCTTTGCTTCATTAGGTCAGGGAACACACCTTTCTTAATACAATTATTAAAAACTAAGGCTAGGTAGGGGGCAATGATGTCAATTATTGATTTTATAATTTTTATGTGTGCGTTACCCCAGCCAGATGTTGTGGATTTTGTTAACTTTTTACCTATGCTCAATTAGAGCGTTGTCTCCTGTAATTGAGCGTTGCATTTTCATAATTTGCTCCTTTGTAGTTTTCGAGAAAAACTCGAAAAACAGATCTGGCTGGAGTAACGTTTCAAAACGTTACTCCAGCCAGAGATTTTTTCTTCTAAAGGATATTTTAAGAAAAATAATATGCAAATAATTAGAGCGTTGCAGGGTGTAATTGAGCGTATAAAAATTTCATTTATAGCTTGATCCGTTATGAAGATATTCAAAATCCTGCTGGAGTAACGTTTGGCGATTTCTTAGATCTCGAAGACTGTTGGATGCAGATGTACAATTTTTGGTACACGGCTTCTCCCAAATATGCTTAAATTTGCTCGCCAATAAAAAATAAATAATAATACACGCTTTAAAAGTTTTTTGATATTTTATAAAAACTACTTAGCACGTTCTAGCACTTTTTTTAACAGGTCTAGAGACCTAATTCAAATTGCATATTATAGTTTACATCAATCTTCAATTGAGCATTAAAGTCTTATCAAGATCCAGTTGGTAGTTATCTAATTATGACGAAAATTTATTTATAAAAGTGCACAATACCAGCGAGATCTTATAAAATCGGTATCTTGTGTGTTTCCTATTTCTAGGTGATACCAATAATTAGAGCGTTAGTTTAATTATATACAGGTAAATTTTTACCTAAAAACACTCAATAATTTGGGAGATAATAGAAATAATAACAAATCGATAAATACGCTTGACAACCCGACCGAGTTAAGATGGTCACAAAAAAGCGGCCGTTTCATACATCAAGCATATATTCTGAAATGTATAGGATGATATTGGTACTAAAAGTACAGTTAAGTAAGCAAGTATTAAAATGTTATAATACTAGAATTTAAGAATCACCCATATACATAATACACAATAATACTTTTTAGGGTTCCGTAGTACTTAATTTTGCTCTGTCCGTCCGTCCGTCTGTCTATCCGTCCGCCCTTCTAGCTTCTGTAATATAAATATAAATTGATGAAATTTTTTGTTATATTTATAGATTGTAATATATAGATCTCGGTTTTGGCATAATATAATCATAATTTTATATTTAAGGGGTGGCTCTCATACATGTGAAATGAGGATTAAAAATATTTTTTCATATTACCTCATCGTGTGTCATTGAATAGGTATTTTGAAATTATAGGTATTTCTAAACTATGAGACTTAAAAACTTGCAATTTTTCCAGCTGATAGATCATGCTAAATACTCTTTAGAAAAATTGTTTTGAACAAAATCGGACAGTAAATTTTGAAGTATTTTGAAAAAACCTACTACGCGTTTATAGATATGGAACCCTCCTTAGATATGTCCTGAATTCCTGACATGCTCTTGGTTACAATTATTGGTGATTAATACTAATCACTACATACTCGGCATGGAGAATAGAGGTAAGGAGAACCATCTCGTGTATTAAAAAGTGTCCGTTGAAAGGGAGCAAGATAAGATGGCAAATAGTGGAATAGCGAGTGGAAAAATTTCAAAAAGAGCGCCACAAAATGGCCACAAATTATTATAGTAACTAACCAATAATTAACTTTCAAATAACTTCACTCCATCTCTTATTGCTACCTTCATATCATTTCCACTTCCTTCACGCTAGTGTATAGCGCTATTTCGGTGAGTTTTCGAACTATAATTTGGTCTTTACGGGTGGACACTTTATCAAGTTATCCCCCATACAAGATGGATCTCCTTACCTCTATTCTCCATGATACTCGGGTTGAATCGGCCCATTCCTCTCGAAGCATCTTCTCGAATTTAAAATAACCTACCACTTCTCAATTTATGACGTTTGGTAAACAAATAAGGATTACAAGGTTACCAGTGAACTTATACATTTTGTTTATGTGAATTCTTAATATATATACATACATATAATCACGCCTTTTTCCCGTAAAGGGGTAGGCAGAGACCACTTTTTGCCACTTGCTACGATCCTAACATACTCGTTTCGCTTCGTTCACTTTCATTCTTACCATCCATTCCTCCTCTTACATCCAACGTAGCGAAGCGGCTCTCCATGGTCCGCTTTTCATCTCCGCGAGAAACGAGACGTGATGGGTGGTGAAGTGAACCACATCGCCGCCATTTTGGATAATTAAATTATTTTTATGATTATCCATTGCATTTCCACGGATTGGTGGAGAGGGTAGGAATAATAATAATAATAATAAATTATAAAATCATTATTTTTATTCAGAATTTTTACTTTTCCTATATTTTCCCTTTACTTGTAGCAAAATGACCTAGCCTGGCAGAAAATTTAAATTTCTTAGTCTGCTATAAGTATGCTTTGAATTGTGCTTACGATGGCTCCATACCTCCATCCATCTTTCAAAATAGTTTTCGTTCCCGCTTACCTAATATCTCCTAAACTATACACACGATTTTTATGAAATTTAAAATATTAGCTTGTGCCGCCAACGACGTCTTCGTTACAAAATTTCAGACCGCTAGCTTGATTACAAATACAAACGAAAATATGGGGGCACGAAAAAGCCGCTAAATGCTTCGAGAAAAGATAGTGCGCCCGCTTATAAGTCTAGCTAGCTAGTCAGCTAGCTAGACGACCTCTGTGGCTCAGTGGTTAGCGCGTTGGCGCTCAAGCCGGAGGTCGCGGGTTCGAATCCCGCCAGGGAACACAAAAAGTTTTCTGTGTTTCTAGATCATCAATTCATGAATATGTAATAGGTTGGGGAAAAAGTCTTTTCGCATTATAGTATGTATGAACTTGTCATAAAATATCTTGGGCTATACCAATTGTATCTGGCTGATTTTGGTATCATTCATAATCAGCCTATCGCCGTCCACTGCTGAACGTAGGCCTCCCCCAATGAGCGCCAACCATCCCGATCTTGGGCAGCCCTCATCCATCCGCTGCCAGCCACCTTCTTTAAATCGTCGGTCCATCGTGCCGCAGGACGTCCTACACTACGTTTGCCTAAGCGTGGTCTCCACTCTAATACTTGTCTGCTCCATCGATTGTCTGTCCGTCTGCAGACATGGCCGGCCCACTTCCACTTCAGCGTGCTAATTCGTTGAGCAATGTCGGTGACTTTAGTTCTCTGGCGAATAACGTCGTTACGTATTTTATCCACCAGAGATACCCTTAACATTGCTCTTTCCATCGCACGCTGAGCAATTTTAAACTTATGAACCATGCCTACGGTGAGTGTCCACGTTTCGGCTCCGTATGTCATTACCGGTAGAACGCATTGATCAAAGACCCTAGTCTTAAGGGATTGTGGGATCGACGATTCAAAGATGTCCCAGAGCTTCCCGAATGCAGCCCAGCCCAAGCGTATTCTTCTACTCACCTCCTTCTCAAAGTTGTGCCGCCCGAGTTGAATGGTTTGGCCAAGATATACGTATTCTTGCACAACTTCGAGACTAGCGCCATTTACGACGACAGGTCTCGGGAGAACGTGTTCATTATACATAATTTTAGTTTTGTTCAGGTTCATACCAAGACCCACCCGTCTTGAAGAATCGCTTAGGCTGTTCAGCATCTCTTCCAGGTCCTGCAGAGAGTCTGACATAATGACTATGTCATCTGCGAATCTCAGGTGTGAGATGTACTGGCCGTTTATGTTCAGTCCCCGTCCGTTCCAATCGAGCGTCTTGAAAACGTCCTCCAACACGTTATTAAACAGTTTTGGAGAGATAACATCTCCCTGTCTTACTCCTCGACGCAGTTGGATTGGTTTTGTACTCTGTTCTTGTACTTGGACGGTCATTGTTGCGGCCTTGTACAGATATCTCAACACCTCGACATATCGGCAGTCGACGGTACGGGTACGGGACGGTAGTAGTGGGTCATCTGCATGATGGGTTTGGGGTGGGCTTGTTTTTTGGGTGTATAATTCCCCATAGAACCTTTCGACTTCAGCGAGGATCTCCGGCTTCGAGGTGACGGTAGTGCCTTGTGGAGTATTGAGTTTCGTCAAGTGACAACGGGAGTTTTTGGGCTTAGCGAATACCTTCGAGCCCTTATTTCGCACTATGGCTTGCTCGATGGCTTGGGTATTCGCCCGGCGGGTGTCGCGTCTAATTTGCTTTTTAATCTCCCGATTGAGAACTTGACGCTCAAATTGTGTGGCATTTATTTGTTCTCGTCTCTTCCTCATCAACTCCAGAGTTTCGCTGGAGAGCATAGACTTGCGTCCATAGCTCTTTGGACGAAAATACTTACAACCCACCTCGCAGATGACACGAACCAGACTGTTGGCGGTGTGGTCTATGTCCTTCGTGGTTTCCAACATGGCGAATCGATTTTGGAGTTCTAGCTGAAAGCTTTCGCAGCCTGCTTCGACCTGGGGCCGTGTAGGCCTGAGAGTTGACCTTACTAAATGCGCTCGCTCTACACTGACATTTATACTCAGGCTGCCTCTTACCAATCGGTGATCACTTCCGGTATTAAACCTGTTAATCACGGAGACATCTCTGAATATATGGCGCTTGTCAGAAATAATAAAGTCAATCTCATTCCTCGTCACGTTATCGGGGCTTCGCCAGGTCCACTTTCTATGGGGCTTTTTCTGAAAGAAGGTATTCATCAGAAAAAGTCCTTTGGATTCGAGAAAGTTTACTAGCATTTGCCCCCTGTGATTTCTGTGCCCATAGCCAAAGGGACCTACTTTCGACTCGCCACTCTCTTGTACTCCCACTTTAGCGTTGAAATCGCCCATGACAACAGTGTAGAATGTATCAGTACCAGACATGGCTTTCGCTATGTCTTCGTACATGGCCTCGACCTCGTCGTCAGGATGTGCGGATGTTGGGGCATACACTTGGATTACCTTTAGATAGTATTTTTTTGTAATCTTCAATACAAGGTATGCCACTCTTGCCGACACACTGCCTATTTCTACGATGTTGCCTTTAAGCGATTTGTGGACTATAAAACCGACGCCACCTTGGGATGGTTGGTGTCCTTCTCGGAAGTAGAGCAAGTGACCGGAATCGAGAGTTATCGTCTCCTCACCCTGTCTTCGGACCTCCGATAACCCCACAATGTGCCAGTTAATACGACTTAACTCTACTTCCAGCTCAGCAACGTGCTCGTTCAGCCGTAGAGAGCGTCCGTTATACGTAGCCAAGTCTAATTTTCGGAGGTGGTACCCTGCCGTCGCCCGGAGATTCTTAGCACCCCCTTAATTCTTAATCAACAGAAGGGGTGTGGTTTTTCACCATGATAACGCTAGACCTCACACATCTCAAGCCACTCAGAAAAAATTACGGGAGTTTGGCTGGGAGGTGTTAATGCATCCGCCGTATAGTCCTGACCTTGCACCTTCAGATTTCCACCTGTTTCGGTCGCTGCAGAATTCCTTAGGCAGTGTCAGGTTGACATCACAAGAGGACTGCCAAAACCACTTGTCGCGGTTTTTTCATCAGAAGCCCCAAAAATTTTATAGCAATGGGAATGATCCTATGGAATGAATCCCATCCCTGGAATGGTACATGAGTACCTACCAACAAGATGGCAAAAAGTTATCGAACAAAATGGCACCTATATACTTTAGTCACTTGTAAATAAACTTTATAAAAAAACCTTTTGAATTTTTATATAAAATGCGAAGAAACTTTTTCCCCAACCAATATTAAATGTGTGTATTATATAATACAAATCTTAAATAAAATATAACTAAATCTACACTATAATAATATTATAAAGAGAAAAACTTTGTATGTTTGTTTGTTTGTTTGTAATAAATAGGCTCAAAATGTACTGGACCGATTTCAAAAATTCTTTCACCATCCGAAAGCTACATTATCCACGAGTAACATAGGCTAAATTTTATTTTGGAAAAAAATAGGGTTCCGTAAAATATTTGGGTTTTTCGGACACAAGGTGTAAAAAATCAACCAGAAAAGTTACTTATTTTGCGTACGCTGCCTAAACTATAAAAGATAGAACCATAAAATGTTGTAATTAATTGTAGATCTTATAAATATCTACAAAAAAGTCCCAACGACCATTTTTTTATTTAGAAATCTTGAATTTTTTTTGGACTACATTTAAACGCGTTTATTTTACTCATGCTATTAATCCTTATCAAAATAAATTATTTCATCACTAAGTACAGTTTATGTAGATAATAATATAATAGAATATTATATATATAATAGAATAATATTTATAATAGAATATATTATATAATAGAATAATATTTGGTCTTTGAATGATTAAAATTGGTCGTTTGGTTTTGAAGTTTTGGCGAAATTAAAATATTACGATTTCTGCTGCAAGACCCGTTGCGAAGTGGGCGTCACCATGGCGGGCGCGGGGGTGCGCGTGCGGGAGGGGAGTTTAGATTTATGAGATATGAGTAAGGTACCGTAAGGCAGTATTAGTATTGTACTCGTGCGAAGCCGGGGCGAGTCACTAGTATTATATATTTCCGATGTCTGGTACCCGTAACACAAGTTCTTCCAATACTTAGAACGGAACCAGATTTTTGTGAAGCGTCCATAGATATTATTATTATTATGGACTAAATACTTGGCAGCCGCGCTGTCAGATTTGGTTTGAAAGCCTTATTGATATATTTTGGACCAGATGCTGCAGGCGGACTGTTAGTATTACCTTAAAATTGTAAATAGTAGACCTTAAAATTGTCCGCCGTTTATTAGTTTATCTTGTATTAGATGTTGCCCGCGACTTCGTTTGCGCAAAAATTAATTTCGAAGAAACCGTACATCTTTCCGCGATATAAAGTAGCCTATGCCCTTCCCCATGGTCTACTCTACTTCTGTGCCAAATTTTTCCATGAAAGAATCGTCCATACCGTAAACAAATTTTCTTAGCACACTGAGCATACAAAGCCCATTTAATCTGCCTTCGGTCATAATCGATCTTATGGTGTCTACAGAGTACAGACACACGAATTTGGTACGGAGCGTACAGCGGATCTGGTACTCTCCGTACCAGATACGAGCATGTGTAGGGCAATCCGGCGAACATAAGAAGAAGGTAAAGAGTTCACCGTTGACCGCATCAAATCTGGTCCGCTCCGTACCAGATCCGTGCATGTATAGAGCAGTCCGGCGGTACGGCCGTACAACGTTATCAGTGTTGCCAAATTAGGGATGTACCCCCCAAAATTAGGGAAAATATCTACGGGGGTTTACTAGGGGACAGAATGTTTAGAGTTTACTCCTTATGAATCAATTTGTATGTAATAATAAAAAATATTTTAATGTGTGTATATAGCCAGGGATATGAAAATGTATTGGGAGTGAAATCAGATTAAGACAAGTTAGTTTTATGTTACTCACGCGTAAGTCTTTATGTTAAACATATAACCTTTCTTTCTAGCTTATTATCTCTTAGACCTGTCAATTGTATAAGTAATCAGGGGTAAAATTTGGGGAGAATATTTTTTGAAGTGTTGGTATCACTACCCGTTATCAATGAATTGCGGGAATCATCGTCGTCGTTTGAAAAGCGCTCTGTAAATAGAACTCTGTGCTAATGTAATAGAGCATAAAATCGAACACACGAGTGTCGAGCTTTACGGTCCACTGCACCGTACCAAATCCGTGCGTGTGTAGCGACACCGGATTTGGTCTCCGGATATGGTCCGCTGTACTCTCCGTACCAAATTCGTGTGTCTGTAGATAGTAGCATTAGGATTTAGCCACGTTTTTACACGTCTAAGTTTGCTGAATGACCTTTCAATTGTAGCAGTGGAATAAGCATAATTTAACCAAAACTCGTTGTGCACTTTGAAAACTATATAACATGTCAAATAAATGCAAGCCGCTCGCTCGTAGGTACTCTCTCACAATTTGGCTATTTTCTACCAGCAAGCCAAATTTTCGGAATAATAAAATAAAAACCGACAAGTAACAGGTTTAGAAATTTCGAAGGTTATAATTTATAATTGTACCCAGTACCTACCAAGTACCAAAATTGTAGCAAGTACCCAGGGGAGCACGCCCATGTGATCCAATATTGTGTACCTACATAAATTGTCTAAAAAGAAATAGCGACTTACAGCGGCTTTGGCTACCTTTTGGAGAAAAGAGGTAAATATGCAGTCTCAGTTTTTGAAGTGAAAACTCCTTTAGCGGCGTTTTGCACTTTTCTTGGGATTGGTAAAAAAATTTAAACTCGCGCCAGGACAAGTGTTCTGAATCCTGATTGAAAAATCGTAAGATGCAACTTGAAACTTTTCTGTCTTGTTCCTTTACGCGAGCATGAAACTATTTTATTATTCGTATCTTTTAACCTAGATGGCACTTTTCTTGGGATGGGTAAAAAAATGTTAAACTCGCGTCAGGACACGTCACCTGATTGAAAATTCGTAAGATGCAACTTGTAACTGTTTGCTGTCTTAGTTCCTTTACGCGAACATGAAAGTTGGTATATTTTAGTTGGTAGGTATATTTTAACCTAGATGGTTCATGGTGGTATTTCCATTTTAAAGTTCAAGTTTTCACTTCTGTCAGCACTCCCGGAGTGCAGTGCTTATTTGTTCAATGTGCCAATTTTTTCAGAAATAAACTTAATATCCAAAATTGTAAAGACTTACATTTCAATGGCCGAGAAAGACATAGGTAATAATTTTTTTCTTTTAAAATAAGAAAAAAGATATTTAATTGATTTATTAAAAGTGTCACGACACGTAACAATTTTTTGTGCTTATTTGTACTATCTACCTATGTCCATTGTTGAGTGGACTAGAAAACTTATGCACTCAACGTCTTTTACGTAAAAGATGTTGAGCGCTTAAGAGTCCAAAAGCTTTGTTTAAAGCTCGCAATGCATTTATTGTGTTATCAATAATTATGCCTACCATTTTTAGGAATGGTTTGATTTAGAACTTTTCGAGCGATATTAATAAAGTGAAGTCTGATGATCTCTTAGATTGAAATAAATTTAAATTTTGACACTTGCTTACATACCTGTACTAATATTACCCTATAAATTTCAGAATGTCAGCTTAATGTATAAAACGGCCGCTTTTTTGTGACCATCTTAACTCGGTCAGGTTGTCAAGCGTTATTTATCAATTTGTTATTATTTCCATTATCTCCCAAATTATTGAGTGTTTTTAGGTAAAAAATTACCTGTATATAATTAAACTAACGCTCTAATTATTGGTATAACCTAGAAATAGGAAACACACAAAATACCGATTTTATAGGATCTCGCTGGTATTGTGCACTTTTATGAATTAATTTTCGTCATAATTAGATAACTACCAACTGGATCTTGATAAGACTTTAATGCTCAATTGAAGATTGATGTAAACTATAATATGCAATTTGAATTAGGTCTCTAGACCTGTTAAAAAAAGTGCTAGAACGTGCTAAGTAGTTTTTATAAAATATCAAAAACCTTTTAAAGCGTGTATTATTATTTATTTTTTATTGGCGAGCAAATTTAAGCACATTTGGGAGAAGCCGTGTACCAAAAATTGTACATCTGCATCCAACAGTCTTCGAGATCTAAGAAATCGCCAAACGTTACTCCAGCAGGATTTTGAATATCTTTATAACGGATCAAGCTACAAATGAAATTTTTATAAGCTCAATTACACCCTGCAACGCTCTAATTATTTGCATATTATTTTTCTTAAAATATCCTTTAGAAGAAAAAATCTCTGGCTGGAGTAACGTTTTGAAACGTTACTCCAGCCAGATTTGTTTTTCGAGTTTTTCTCGAAAACTACAAAGGAGCAAATTATGAAAATGCAACGCTCAATTACAGGAGACAACGCTCTAATTGAGCATAGGTAAAAAGTTAACAAAATCCACAACATCTGGCTGGGGTAACGCACACACATACCCCAGAGATCAATAGTAATTTTAATATTGAGTAATTTGAATGTGTTAGTAATATCTCTGGAGTCAATTTCTCTAAAATTAAAATTGACATCACATTCCGTGACATTTTCTCTAAGTATTTTTTCAGCAACTGCAGGTGAAGAATTTAAATTTTTTGTAGTTGAGACCGGAATGTCAACAAAAAACTTTTCGAAGATCGTCGCAACCTCAGTGTTAATAAACTGTTACTTGTGCGGGTTTGTGCCGTAATAACACTGAGTAGTGAACAATTAATGCGTCGGGTTCGCAAAAATGGTATTAACACGATCGGACGTTAGTGCTCCGGATGCTGCAGATCGTCCGCTTGACGGCGAGACGATACCGTTAGACCAAGTTCCCGATGCGGAACCCGGGACCTCGACAAGCATTCCGCCAGGAGCGCAGACTGCGGCTGCGGCTGCCCCCGTCACCATGACGATGGAGCAGTTGTTGCTACTAGTCGAAGGTTAAGTAGCAGCCATCCGGTAAGAGCAGCAATTCATTCTGGAAATTTTACGAAGTGTACGGCTCGGTTTGACGGGCAGCGCTCCAGTGACGTGCATGCTTTTATTGACGCTGTCGAGACCTACAAGCAGTGCGTGAATATGGAGGAGAGCATCGCGTTAAAAGGGCTTCCTATACTGCTCACGGGACTCGCCGCTACGTGGTGGCAGGGTGTCAAAGACAGCACCCCGTCCTGGCAAGGGGCGATGCAGGCTCTTCTGCAGACTTTCGGCCCTAGGCTACCTGCACACAAAATTTATAGAGTATTGTTCGAACGAGAACAAAGAACTGGAGAGGCAACTGACCTTTTTGTTTGTCACATCCGATCACTATTTGCTCAGTTGCCGCCGAACTCCCTCACGGAGGAAGTACAACTAGATATGACATATGGATTATTGCACCGTAGAATTAGGGAGAGGATTCCCAGGTCATCCGTTAGTAATTTTCCCGACCTACTTAGCCAAGCGCGTCGCATAGAGGACATTTTGAGGGAAACGGCACCGCCTCCCCTTAAGCCTGAGCCCCGTCGACGCAGGGCAGTGCGCCCTCGACTTCAGGAAAGCGTTTCCTTCGGTGCAATTATTGTAAGCATTTCGGGCATATCAAAGAGAAGTGCCCGCGTCTGGTAAAGAGAATAACCGTGAAAGAGGAGCCAGGGGACCCGCCGCGGTTCACATCGGTGACGTGCTTTGGTTGCGGTGAACCCGGGTTTATTCGATCAAACTGTCCAAATTGTAAAAAACAAAGTGAGTCTAGCGTGTCCACCGCGAGTGTCCATTCCAACAATTTCTGGTAGATATGTACGCAAAAAATAGAAGCAGAATGGATGCTTTACATAAGACTGTGTAGGCTACTTACCTACATAATTATTATTTACACAGCACATATTGTATTAAATATATTAAGTATAATAATAAAACTTAATGTTAACTTAAATCTAAAACTATTGTTAGTTACATATAACATATAAATTAATAATAATTTAATATTTACACTTATATTTCTGTTGCAATAACATATTATATCAGTTGGACATATCGACATCATTCGATATGGTTATATCGACATGTATATATCGATACGGTTCTCGACTTGCTTTGCGACATATATACATATATATATATATATATATATATATATATATATATATATATATATATATATATATATATATATATATATATATATATATATATATATATATATATATATATATATGTCGGAGCGTGTTAAAGCTAAGATTGTCTTTGATTGGAGACGTCAAATAGTTTTACTATTTGGACTTGTTCGATGCCAGTAATGACAGATGTGATAGAAAAATAAGGGTTGTCATGGAGACTGGGGTATTATTTGCCTGAATTTGGGAATGACTGGATTATAAAAAGCTCAGGAATCAGGATAATACGGAAGTCGTGAAATACGTGGCATCGAACTTGTCACGTTTCTGATCGTTCAGCGTTTGAGCTATTCGATAATATTGTAATAAATATCCTAATGGAGCCTTCGTTATCAGAAGTGGGATGAAACTCACGACCCACATAGAAAGACCCTTCGGAGCATAACGTGCAAAGGGCAGAATGAGAATGACACGCAGGATGAGCAAATTGCTTATATCGCAAATGAACAAATGCGTAGAGTCCAAAACGTGGGGAAAACTAAAAGTTGTCCGACGAAAGTAATAGAATATTAGATCGAAACCGATCAGAATGACACTAGAGTCAGAAGAGTGTATTTACTACTGTTAATCCGTAGCGGAGACTTAGTACACAAGATTCTTGACTTGAAGTTGAATTGTATTGATCGCTAAAAATATAATAATAACAAACATAAGAGATGGAAAGCCAAAACTAGAGAATATAAGATCCTGTGGTCAACACACTGCTCGCAAATACTTTGTTTGTGGTTGATAGGGACACAAGTCAATTGATTGTCCTGCATAAGGAAAAGTTTTGTTAAAGACGTTGAGCTGCATCAGAACATCAAAGCTAGTTTAATAGCAATTCTGAGATATGACATGTATTGTTTATTTTTATTTTACAGCGGGAGACAAGGACACTATTTATTGACATACTTGGAGGGTATTGACGATAAATCACGTGGCAGATGCAGTTCTGCTCTCTTAAGTTGGTAAATAAGAATAAAGGATAATGTATTGGGCATAAAGATTCCAACTTGGACACTCAATAACTGTGGTGAGCGTATTCCTTCCATTACGATATTTTTCTCGAAATATTGGTAGAATTGATCTAGTATTGTTTATGAAGTCTCTTTCATATTTTGATACACATAGCGAAATTACCTAGCTAATAAAGATCATATAAGATGTTGCTTCTCTTGTTGCTAATGGCTTCATGGTCTAACCGAGTTAGCGCATCTCAAACTAAGATTTTAGGTTAGATACTAGTTTGTGTATGGAACGACTGCATATGTGTGTACCTACCTACTTATATAGCTACGCGTAGCCTGTTGAAGTCTGAGACGATGTGCATGAGTGTAATAATTTACTTTTTACAGTGTACTGCTATTTTGCAAATGATGCTATAAGAATGTATGACATAGTTGTTTAAATTTTGCAAATTTAAGTAATCTTTGTTATGTTATAGAAGGAGCGTGATCTTGCGCGTTCTCACGAATGACATTTTTATTTGAGTACATAATAACTTACAATTGATTTCATGAGACAAAAGTAAAAAGAATATTTAAAACGAACATAAAATTATAGTACTTCGCAACCTTTGGATCAAATTGAAAATACAGTTTTGACCGTTTGTCAGAATCTAACTTTGCAATAAGGATTCACATGATACTTATAGATAGTAGATAGTAGTAGAAAATTCATGTGTCAGGCGCTAGATTATTGTCTAACCAAGTGAAATTGTTTATTAATTTGGAATGATACGTATGTACTTTGGGATGATTTTATTTTGACAGATAATTATTGTTTGCATAAATTCTCTCTTGGTTTTAGTATTAGGTACAAGGGGGCAGTTCGGTGCAACGAGAATGGCGACATTTCAATATATCGCTCTGTCTTACAGGGTTAACGTTACATAAAAGCTACTTAAAACCACAACAGATGACACTATGTCGCTTCTGCCTCGCGCTATCGAAAACGCTAGACTTATGTACATGAGGCTCACGAGTGATTAATGTATTGTACCATAAAGACTAGCCAAATGGCAGTCACCAGTCCGATTAAGTTAAAACAACTTAAATGACATTAACGTAGCCCCATTCGAAAGAAAAACAAAAAAAAATGAATATATTGTTCTGCAGTATTAATGAATTGTTTATGGAGATGGTAAATCGGTTTTGTTGGAATATCAAATTGTATTCGAAAGAGGAATTTAACGATATCTTAAACTATAATTACGTATCTTAAATTTGTCGCCATATTCATATAGTCAATTAAGTAGTCCTCCTTTGTTGGAAGGCGGTTAAAATTTTTAAGAGGCAGCTCACTAGAGGCGCTTATCTGGTCCCAATTTTTTTTGTATGAGGTCGACATTCTTCTCCGTAATAAGTGTTATGTGATTAGGTAGTGTGGTGGACTAATGCAACTTCCAGTTGATGAGAGATCCGAGCCCCAGCGTTGGGAATGTTAGTGATCAGAGCCGAGCCATTGAAAAAAATGTTTACTTAGAACAAAGAAATAACAACTTATTTCGATACGATACGAATGACTGTTTTTTTTTACTATTATTTAACGAAATGACGAATCATCTATCTTCTGAACATAGGTTTCTGTTTTAAGAAAAAGCAGGCATAATGAAGGGGTTAATATCCGATTTTGCTAATAATAATTGTTTTCCTAAGGTCTATGGAGTATTTTGTATAACGGCCCCCAAACCTTCAGAAAAATGAACCACTTGAACCTAACCGGAAATGTCAACCTATGGCAACGTCATCATATAGACACAACATACATACTCTAGTTTGCGAAAACGAACATCAAAGCAAATCACCAATCTTTGTCCTGATCTTACTTTATCTGATATTTATGAGCTATTTGTACTTATAAATATTGTGAATTATTGATCGGTAAAGTTTTAAGTAGAAAGTAATGGCAAAGTTTCAGAAGCCTGAATTTTACTTGCGCATATTAAAACCGTGGACTTAAAATTGCAGTTACTTCCAATGAAGTTAAAGGATATCGACCAGAAAGTAACAGATGTAGAAGTAAGCTTATGAAATGTCAGGAGGAGGTTTATCACTACTGGTATATTCAGTCATCTCTGTGTCAACTATCAGTTATTCTGAACCCCAATTCTCGTAGTTGACTTACACTTTTAGTTTGCTTTTGTTGAGTTGTGGATGACTAGTCCTGACGTCATGAACTGATTTTTGGAGTTGTGCCCAATCAAAACGGGTTTGACGTTGGTTAGACGTTTGTGGGAGTGCCATTTTTGCAGTTTTAATATATTATCAGGACTGGATCGTAACTGTACTGTTACGGAATTTGATTAGTAGAATCGACCTTTTGGTTTACTTTGTGGGCTTCGAATGTATATTGTTACACATGCTAAAATCAAATTGCCTAGAATATTGTGGTACTTAGGTAAAACCAAAAATACTTAAAAATTGTGCGACAGGAGACCTAAGATTATCTTAACGACTAGCAACGCATTTATGAGTCTTTTGGTATGGTAATAAAAGCGACGGCTATGGTTATTTTCCATCAACAATCCGATTGCTCATCTGTAAACGTGAAAATGAACCTCGAGTTGAATACCCTTGTCGTTCGTTATAAACGCACCAAAGTTGCTTACGACCAAACGATTATTAAATTTATGAGAAAGAAACGTATAATTTCCATCAGAAACTTTGAAAATTTATATTGATATCAATCTTTAGCGTTATCGTCCTAATATGTGTTATGTTAACTTAGTGTAACAAGTTACAACTGCTTACATTCGGCGGGAGTATTGTGAAACACCTGACCCTTCAACATTAATTGCAGTGTGTATAGCTAGAAAAAATACGAAATACTTTTGACATTGTAACTTTCTTTTCGTTCGCTCCAGTGCAAGCTCCGATTTCATGAAAAACTAAGATTCCCTTATATCTCGGAGAGTTGTGAAGGATATGATATTCAAAAAAAGCTCAAAGGACGCGTATTCACAAAAAAAAAAAAAAAAACGAAAAAAGTTATGGCTGAAACAGTGAAATAAAAATTAAATTTTATTCAGATTCTTTTTTATATTTTTTGGAGCGCGATAATTTGGAAACGGAGAATTATTTCAAAATTTGCGAAAAATTCCTCTGGACAATTTAGTCAGCTACAATTTGAGCCTAAAACAAAGACGATCGGGTTGCCCGGTCTAACATTTTTGCGACAGTATTTTTTTTTTTCGAATTATGTGGAATAATTTTTAAAGTAGTCGATAGTCATGTGAGGCACTAAATCTTTATTTATTTCTTGTAAATGTGCTACCGGTTCGGTCAATGTTTTTTTTTGCTCGCCCGTCTCTGCTTCTGGATGTATAAATTATTAAAAAAGTTAAATGCAAAAATATTTTGTTAAAAGTTCGTGACGTGTATGCAATACGACTGCTCTGTTTAGCACTAAAGTAAAATGATATTAGCTTTTGGTTTAATAGTAGGTTTAGTTATTTCACCAAGATGTTCGGCGCGCTCAATCCGGTAATAATCTAAGCGGTCCAAAAGACATTAAGATTTTGAAGTACATTGTAAACTGTTTGTTAAAAGATGTAAACTGTGAATATTTTTGTTTGCACCTGTTAATTGCAACTGTAGATTGCGAATGCGAATTGCGACTGTGGATTGCGAGCGAGGATTGTGATTGGGTGCCGGACGGAGGCAGCCCATTACTTGACGAGAGTAGGCACCGGAGAGAGGTGGCCTTGTGACTGGGTGCCGGAGGGAGGCAACCCAGTGGTTTTTTGTAGTGAGGTGCACCGGAGGGAGGTGGCCTTGTATTGTACATGATGGGAATATAACAGCATCGTTTTTCGATATTGAGATTGGTACATGTAAAGTGTGAAGTGTGTGGTAAAGCATGTCATGATTTATTTGGTAGCAAGATTATGGTTGATATTGTGTTGTATCTGTATACTTCATGTGTGTTTAATCTGAGAGTATAAAATGTAAATTAAAACTTAACTCTGAGAACACTAGATAGAGGTTAGATGAAGGATGTTAATTAGAGTGTAATTGACACAGGAGGGAGGTATTGATGTGTTAGAATATGATAAAATTAAATGTTATGTCCATGGATTAAAGCAGTTCTTATTAATTTTCCGAGGTCAGGTTGACCGAGTGAGAACCTTTTACTGTGCTGTCAAATGTTTTTTTCAGAAACTTGAAACGAAGACGTGAGACGCTTCACACCGGGACGTGTGCATGGACAGAATAGCCGTGTCGGAGCGTTGATGCACATAAATATTCTTCACACAAGGATCTCAGAGTCACCAGGGTGATCTTGTCGGAGTGTCAACGGATTTGTTTCGCACAGGGACGTGCGAATTGTCAGAATGGCCGTGTCGGAGCGTGTTAAAGCTAAGATTGTCTTTGATTGGAGACGTCAAATAGTTTTACTATTTGGACTTGTTCGATGCCAGTAATGACAGATGTGATAGAAAAATAAGGGTTGTCATGGAGACTGGGGTATTATTTGCCTGAATTTGGGAATGACTGGATTATAAAAAGCTCAGGAATCAGGATAATACGGAAGTCGTGAAATACGTGGCATCGAACTTGTCACGTTTCTGATCGTTCAGCGTTTGAGCTATTCGATAATATTGTAATAAATATCCTAATGGAGCCTTCGTTATATATATATATATATATATATATATATATATATATATATATATATATATATATATATATATATATAGTACGTAAACAAAGGTAGAGATATGGCAGTATTTCAAATAACCCAAAATAGCGAACAAAATAACAGAAATGATGAGATCCTCATGTACCAAATGGGAAGATACATCAACAGTAACGAAGCAGCGTGGAGGATTTTTAGTTTTCCTATACATGAACGCGAACCAGCTGTGCAACATCTAGCAGTACATTTGGAGAATGAACAGAGAGTTTACTTTACAAAAGACTAGACGAGAAAAATTGCAAGCGAACCAACTCAGAACACAACATTAACAGCTTTTTTCCAACTGTGCCAAATGGATCCATTCGTAAAGACATTACTGTATGTCGACGTCCCTATTTATTATACGTGGGACAAAACAAGGAAAATTTTGAAAACAAGGAATGCCAGAAGAGGGTCATCCAGAAATCATGAAAACTAACGCAATAGGTCGAGTATACACTGTACATCCAAACAATGCCTAATGTTTCTATCTCCGGATGTTGTTACACGAAATACCTACGGGGATCAACAAGTTTCACAGATCTCAGGACTATTGACGGCTACCTATGCCAACGTAGAGAAGCATGTCAACGCTTAGGATTATTGGAAAACGATAACCACTGGGAATTAACACTACAAGAAGCCACACTTACAGCTTCAGCTGAACAAATTCGAAAGTTATTCGCCATAATTCTAACAACATGTACCTAACCCATCAAACTCAAAACAGCTATGGGACTCTTTGAAAAGGAGTATGAGTGATGATATACTGTACCAAATCCGACAAGCTAATCCAGAACTGACTATAGAATTCAATGACGACATCTTCAATGAAACACTCATTCGCTTAGAAGATAAATGTTTAGCAATAAATAACCAGGCCTTAGTAGAACTTGGAATGCCAGCACCACAAAGAAATGCTTTCAGTGTGCTAAACAACGAAATTACAAAGGAAAAAAGCTGCAACATCAATGAACTACTTGGATACATTGCTCACAACAAACCACTCCTCAATGACAATAAAAAAAAAGTTTACAACGTTATAATGAACCGGATAATTAATAACAACACTAGTGGAATCATTTACTTGGAGTTTGGACGCACCAGAAGGCACCGGTAAAACGTTTTTAATAAATCTAATACTGGCGGAAATACGTGCTAAAAACACATCACACTAACACTAGCATCATCCGGATGGAAGCCACACTTATGGAAGGAGGACGAACTGCCCATTCTGCCTTACAACTACCTTTGAATATAGCCGAATAACAATTCCCGGTATGTAAAATGTCATGAAAATCTGGACGGGGTCAGCTTCTAAAACAAGCTAAAATGTTCTTCTAGGATGAATGCACCATGGCCCATAAAAACAGTAGAAGCCACGGACAGAACATTACAATAATTGCGAAAAAACTCTGAAATAATGCATGTGTGAGATTTTGGGTAATCAATTGATTGTTTTCTGTACTGAAAGTTATAAACTTATAAATTTATGATTTGTAGTAATAATATCAATCAATTTATGTCATTGTGTTTACAAAGCAATACATGTAAGTTTAAGATCCTTATTATATTGATTTATACTGAACAATTGCATGTGTGGCGGACCAATCAGCGCAGTGAATCGCGCTATCGAAGTTTCTGAGCTCGGAAAGTATATATACAACAGCTGAAATGATTAAGTGGGCTTCGGCCTGACCGGGCATACCATCTCGCTCGGTCGGAGATCTCCCTTTGGGGCCTACCACCACATATACCCACATTGGTGACCCTCGACAGAACACGCCTACCTCTGGATATTATCATCATCACTCCTCACCCCTCCGCACCACGCCAGCCAGCTTCAGCCTCTTCGGGTACCTCGACCACCAGTCGCAACGCAGCTCGGCCTGGTCTAACCCTCATCGGCTTCAACGGGCAGTCCACTACACGGACCGGTCAGCAAGCAGAGCATGAAGCACCTCTCCTGGTCAGCACACGTAGCTACACGATCAGCAACAGAGTACGCGGCACCTCTCCTGGTCGTCACACGTAGCTACAACGATCGGTTAGCAAGCAGAGCACATCTCTCCTGGTCAGCACGTAGCATCGGCCCCGCACGGCAGCACTCCGACTCACTGGAGCCCGTGCAGCAGCATCACAGTTCCGACTTACTGGGATTTCTCTCCATTGGCACTGGCGACCCAAGCACAAAGACTCATCAAAATGGTTCGACCTCCGGTCTTAGGGGGGAGTAATGTGGCGGACCAATCAGCGCAGTGAATCGCGCTATCGAAGTTTCTGAGCTCGGAAAGTATATATTACGACAGCTGAAATGATTATGTGGGCTTCGGCCTGACCGGGCATACCATCTCGCTCGGTCGGAGATCTCCCTTTGGGGCACCCACATATTCCCACACATGTAAATCGTATTTATTTATTAATTCATGATTTATGAACTGCATAAACTAATATTCTATTATTAATACTTAAAAGTTGCAATTCTGCTTACAAATAAAAACACATGTTCCTGTTAAGATATTTTTAGGACAGTAAATAGATTAATTAAATAACAAATGAGATGTGATTATTTAATAATTAATTAATTATGAATTTACAACAGGTTTTGATGATCTGTTTCAATATTTCTGGTAGTCAGAGGTGGGGCAGAGTGCGGGTGTTTGTTTGGTTGGTATAAAATGGCGAACTGTCCCGTGGGAGGGGACTTTTGATTGAAGCGCCGTCGTGAGCACAACTACTCTGCCTCCTATCAGTATTATCTGATTCTGAGTACCAATTCTGATAAAGTTGGATACTATAAGATAAGTACCTATTTTTCTTAAGTTGCTTATATTTTAAACTAATTGCTATTTGTGTTATATTTATTATTTAATAATATTATTTACATTAATGGATTATGCTGAAGATAATAGCAGCCTAGAATTGAGGCTGATTAATAAATTGATTTTACTTAATATTATTCTTTACAAATGTTTCTATTTAATTTTATTATTTTTAAGTTCTTACACCACTCCTGAGTCCTGACACATGCCTAAAAAGTCACATCTCTGGCCAAATACTGCAATTAACAAAAAACATGAGAGTTGAATTATCAAAAGATGAAACAACAGCACATTTTGCTAAAATACTTTTACAAATAGGCAAAGGTACACATCCTTCTGACCAAACGACCGGCCTCATTGAACTCAACAGTGATTTCTGTAACATAGCTACTACTAAAAACGAACTAATCGACAAAGTTTATCCTAATATTATTCAGAAGTCAGAACTATACCAACGTAGTGTTATGTCAAAGAGCAATTTTAGCCACTAAAAATAACATTGTTGACGACATCGATTTTAATATCTAAAGAAAATACCTGGTGAAGAGAAAATATATAAATCGATCGACACAATCATGAAGCATAGATACCAGGAGTCCGAACGGTATAGGCTTTTTAATAATAATTATGTACACCATGAAGCATAGATACCAGGAGTCCGAACGGTATAGGCTTTTTAATAATAATTATGTACACAATAGTAGGACCAGATCTTAGTTCTCTTTTCTGCCGCTAGGCGTGCGAGACCGACGAGTACCGCGTGTTGCCAATACTATTATTTATTACAATTATTTTTAAATTACCGTTAGGCAATTACCGTGTTATACGGTATCTATTTTTCGAGAACAGTTTCTAAGAATTTCCTAAAACTTTTATATAACCGCTCGGGCGTCGCGCGGCACATAAATACAAATAAAAACCACCAGGATGGGCGTCGGCCGGCACATTTGCCCATTTTTATTGCTATATTTTCTGTTTATTCTCATTTGTAAATATCTGGATTTTTATCTGTGATTGAAATTTATTTACTTAGTACAGGGATAAAACAAAGCTGTTATAGTTTTTTGTCTTTGCTGTTGTACTCAATAATAAAATAAATAATTGTTTGTCTCAGAGTAAAGAAATTTGACACCAATTTCACTCCACTCCACTAATCATTGATGTTTGGTTAATTTTGTGCACAAATCACGAATTTTTTTATATATATCGTTATTTGAACACGTATTTATTTAATTAAATAAAAACTTTCGTATGCGTGTGATATAAATTTTCGCCATAATTTAGCTTCAAAAACCAACATTAAAAAATTCATTTCCAGTGAAATCATGTTTGATATTTTGCATTATGTAGTTTATATTTCTTTTAATTTATTTTTTCATTGTGTAGAACGATTCTTCTAATTTCTAAAAATGTATAATGTGCCAAGGTTTTACTAACAATTCAATAATAAAAATCGAAAAAACAAGCGCGGGTGCCTTCTGGCGTATAATACCGCGTAACGCTCAAGGGGGGTCATGGATTTTTTTTTTACATTGGCCTGTTTTGTTATTAAATAATATGAACAATATATCCACAGAATGTAATTAACGCAAAATCAAATTAAAAATGTTTTTTGTTGAGTTTAAAAACTAAGAATTGGGAAAAAAAAAACAATTCTTTTGTGTTCACATCATGATTGCTTTTATTCGTTAAGTTTTTTTTAAATTCCAGTTACATCATCATATAAGGAATTTATTCTATTTTCTAAATATATATAACATGCAATAGTTTTAAAATCAATTGATTAATATAATCTTGAAAAACCGGAACCGGAGAAACCGCGCGAACGCCTTCAGTGCCGGACGCCGGACCCGCTGACACCACCCGCTTTTAAAATTTTAACAGTCCGACGCCCGAGAGGATAATAAGATTTCAATCTTTCCAGAGCTGTCAATAGCAACTTTAAACTTCCCGCGTAATTTCAAACGAGTGCATGTCGGACCGTCGCGCGCTCTACCGGCAAAAATCTGTCCCCGTAATTGAGACCATTATTTTAACATTACGTTCGGACTCCTTGTTATCTATACTTCGTGGACACAATGGTATCCATTCTTTGAGTATCCAACCATAGTTGGATACTCAAAGTATCCATTGAAGAAAGCTTCCCTACTGAATTTCTAAACTCTTTACAAGTAGGTACCAGCTGGCCGATTCTGCATCGTACATTTTGTGAGTTAATCACTGAGTTAGTAACGAAACGGAGGAGTGTGTAACGGAAAGTCTCACTTTTGTATTATAGTGAATACAAAAGTGAGACTTTCCGTTACTCACTCCTCCGTTTCGTTACTAACTCAGTGACTAACTCACAAAATGTACGATACAGAATCGGCCAGCTGGAATGCCCTTACGGGGCTATCCATAAATAACGTCACACGAATTTCACGATTTTTTACCCCTACCTCCTTGTCACAGTTGGTCACATTTGTGAGAACCCCCCCCCCCCACCCTCCCTAGTGTGACGTCACATATTTTGCAAATTTACATTAAGAAATTATTGAATAAAAATATTGGTTCCGAAACCAGTTTTATTTCCATTTATTTTTAATAAAATTAACATCAAATGAAACTATTAACAAAACAAAAAACGATTAATTATATTAATTAAAGAAATTAACAAAACAAAAAATAATTAGGGCATCTAGACCGGTTTTACCCGAAACCGAAAACCCGGGTTTTCCCGGGTTTTCGGGCCTACAACAAAACCCGGTTTTCAAAATATTGAAAACCGGTTTTCGGTTTTTTCGAGCTTTTTTCATTATGAAATTCTACAACAGTTTATAACAGTTACAGTCACAAACCGAACGTTATAGTGGCTTGTGATTTTCAATGTAGAATTTTAGAATAATAGTTGTAATGTTTCCATGTTGTATGTAGTACATTTGGGGGCACGGCAGTGCCCCCGCCCCGCTAGGACGAGTGAGCGAAGAGCAAGGGCACTACCAGACTACCAGTGGCAAAGGCTGGTTCTACTTCATAGGGAAGCCGTAGCATGTATAATAGGTTGGGATTTGAATAAAGGTCTTTAAAAGGTAAGCGGTAAGGGAAGCCGATAGGAATGGAGTTATAGGAACCCCTCGCCACTGCAGACTACCTTTTCTCGAAGCGATTCGTCGATTTTTTGCACCTTAATAACTTGGTATAATATAATATTCGGTTCCATCAGCGCTCAGCGCGAATTGCTCTCCGTTCCCATGATACCCAAAAGTCGAGTGGGCCTAACGGAATCCGTCCCATTGTGTTGAAAATGTGTGCTCCAGAGTTGGCACCGGTCTTAACGCATCTTTTTCGGCTCACCTGCTTATGGCACAGTCCTGGCATCTTGGTAGACAGCTTTGGTGTGTTATCGCCTGCCCTGTTCATACTGTATATCAATCATAATATGTGATAACGACAGTAGGTACGGGTGATGCCATGTCGCCCGAACATCTCACGGCAAAACGTCATTGACAGTCGAAACGAACTTGTCTCTCAAATTAAGATTTCATTGGAGAAGATCTCTGAATGGGGTAGACTTAACTTAGTCCAATTCAACACCTGTAAGATATATGTTTGCGCGTTCATCGCTTATAAGTTACCGATGGTCGTATGTCCTCGTTTTGAAAGCATAGGAACCCATAACTGTCTCCTCCAACATTGGAAATTGGAATACTTGGTGTTAGCATATCGAGCGAGATCTAGTTTCGATATCATCTGGAGGATAGCATCCAAGAAGCTTGGTGTTCTGAACAGGTCAAAGAAGTATTTCAGTCCGGTCCCACGCCTACAACTCTATAAGGCGCAGGTTCGGCCTCACATGGAATATTGTTCTCATCTCTGGGCAGGAGCGCCAAACCTACCAGTACCAGCTTCTCCCTCTGGATCGTATCCAACGAAGGGCCGCTCGAATTGTCGACTGCCATAGTATTTCAAACAGGCTTTACTTCTAGAGATGAGCATCGCTCTGCATCCTATATCGGTTATGTTACGGGGAGTGCTCCGAGGAATTGTTCGGACTTCTACCTGCTGCAACTTTTCGCCACCGTTCCAAGGGACAAAATATTTATCATCCTCATCACCTTGATGAGTGGCAGTCCTCCACCGTGCACTTTACCCGAAGCTTTCTGCCGCGCACTGTAAAACTCTGGAACGAACTGTCGCCAATATGTATTTCCGGACCATTAGGACCGGCACACCTTCAAGAAGGCAGCGTATTCCCTCCTAAAGGGCCGGCAAGGCACTTCTGTTTCTACACGCCTTAACTCTACAAGCCTAACTTTACAAACTCTACACTTTAGTCAAATTATGTGGCTTGGCCATTTCGTCAGGCAACGTATTTTGACTAAGGTGTAGAGTTTGTGAAGTTATTAATTACTTTACATGAAAATGTTTATGATGGGATCACATTTTACCAGTATTACGTTGTGACAACAGAAAGCAGCTGATAAAAGTAAATTTTAGGATATTCCTAACAAAATTCTACAAAATCAACAAAAAACCCGAAATACCCGAAAAAACCCGGGTACCCGGTTTTGAAGATGGCTGGGACCGAAAAACCCGGTTTTTTTAAATATGACCGGTCTTCGATCCCCTAAAAATTATATTTATAGAATTATCCTTAAATTAAAGATACAAACTTAATAATCTTCAATCCATGGACTTTGAACCCACTCCTTTATATTATTTATAACTGGCATATATGTTTTTGAGGTTTGCTTAAAGTAAGTTTACAGTTCGTATTTTAACACTTAGATAATATAATAGATTTCGAAATGTGACGTCACAATATTTAGGACCCCTCCCACCCCCTTGTCACACAATGTCACACTTCGTCGACCCCCTCCCTCCCCCTTAACGTGTGACGTTATTTATGGATGGCCCCTACACTGCCTTCGTCTGAAAATTGGATTTCCAATCATACTACTCAGAAATCTCAACTCCCCAAAACTATGTAATGAAACGAGGATGATCGTAAAACAACTATCAAATAATTCGTTATTCGAACCATGAAGCATAGATACCAGGAGTCCGAACGGTATAGGCTTTTTAATAATAATTATGTACACAATAATAGGACCAGATCTTAGTTCTCTTTTCTGCCGCTAGGCGTGCGAGACCGACGAGTACCGAATGTTGCCAATACTATTATTTATTACAATTATTTTTAAATTACCGTTAGGCAATTACCGTGTTCTACGGTATCTATTTTTCGAGAACAGTTTCTAAGAATTTCCTAAAACTTTTATATAATAAGATTTCAATCTTTCCAGAGCTGTCAATAGCAACTTTAAACTTCCCGCGTAATTTCAAACGAGTGCATGTCGAACCGTCGCGCGCTCTACCGGCAAAAATCTGTCCCCGTAATTGAGACCATTATTTTAACATTACGTTCGGACTCCTTGTTATCTATACTTCGTGATTCGAACTATCGAACTTAATTCTGGAAAGAATAAAAATTTTTTTCTTAATTCTGAAAGAACAAAGGACACAGAGTATATATACACCTAGAATACCACTGATTTCTACTGAATTGCCATTTCAATTTAAAAGATTGCAGTTTCCAATTAAATTAGCCTTTAATAATTTTACAATTAACAAAGCACAAGGGCAAACTTTAAAATATTGTGGCATCAACCTCAAAGAATCCTGCTTCTTTCACGGTCAGCTATATGTAGCTTGCTCAAGAGTAGGAAATTCTAAAATTTTATTTAAATTAAATACACAGGACAATAAAATGAAAAATGTTCTTTAAAAACGGTACCTAGTGTAAATAATGAGAAAATGTTTTCAATACAGTTTTAATATTATATACATGGGCGTAGCCAGGTTTTAGTTTCGGGGGGGGGGGGGGGTTCAAAAAAATTTACGGCTACAAGTACATTAAATAACCAGGGCCGTCTTTAACCTATTAGAGGCCCTGGGCACATTAGAATATTATTTTTTCGTTTTTACCTGTTTAAGCTTTAAACCCTGAAAGACTGTGTAATTCGGGAAAATAAAAATATCTATAGTCTACAACTTAACTTCAGTACTAAATTTTATAATACGTTCTTTAAGCCAAAAACGAGCGAGCGAAGCGAGCGAGCAAATTTTTTTTCCTATTTTACAGGTTCAAACGTTCAACTCTGTTCAAACGTTAAACTAAAATATTAACCGGCTAAAACAGAACATCGGTAATAAATAATATAATGTTAACCGCGAGCGAGTGAAGCGAGCGAGCAAATTTTTTTTCTATTTAATAGGTTAAATCTGTTGAAATTTTAAACCCTAAAAGACTGTGAAAATAGGATCATTTTTTAATAAGCACAGTCTTTCAGGGTCTCCCCTTAAACACTGAATAACGGTGAACTTCGGAAAAATATCATAAAATGCACCGGCTAAAACAGAAGATCGCTACTAAATAATATAATGTTCTTTATGTTAAACGCGAGCGAGCGAAGCGAGCGAGCAAAATTTTTTTCCTAATTTCTAGGTTAAATCTGCTCTAATTTTAAACCCTAAAAGGCTGTGAAAATAAGATCATTTTGTAATTTAAATTAAAGTAAAATTAGTGTAATGTCTGATGTTGCAAAATAAATAAAAGAACAAATAACTTCATATCTTTTTTTGTTTGTCATAATTATAATACCTATTTCACACTTTTTTCGTAGTACATAATTACAAAATGTGCCCAAAATATTGTGTCGCATGCTATACGTTCGAGGATTCTTTGGCACGCGTGCCATAGGTTCGCGATCCCTGTTTAAGGCTATTGATTTTATTGTCTTTTCTAAAGTACATTATTCTTTCAGGGCTTAAAGTATTAAAAAAAATAAACAGGTTAAAGCGTAAAAAACATTACCACGTATTCTCAGTTTGAACGCATTTAACATAAACACATAATTATAATAATATAATAACTCCCCACCGATCTCGGTGACGGTGGCCGGTTTCATTAAAACCAGGCCAGTTACGCAGGAGTAATTTTATAGTGCCCAAGCGTGTGCGCAGTACACAAGAGCACTCTCTGTATCCTTTACTCTCGTAATCCAGTGGGACGGATAACCGACACGACTGACGAGAAATGAGAGGCGCAGGTCCGACTTTTTACATGCCCATCTGACGCATGGATCATCTTTCTTGTCAGACAATCAGGTGATTAGCCGGCATTGTCCTAACCAAACTTGGAAACAACATTTTTTGTTGTTCCAATGCGGGAATCGAACCCCAAACCACGAGTCGAGAGCCAATGCTCTTACCACTAGACCACGGAACATAAACACATACATACAGAACAAGTTAGTATTAAAGTTCTGTTTTAGGCTGTTGATTTTTTTTTCCACAATAAATTTTAAAATTCGTCTTTCAGATAGGATTAATGGGGCGCAAAAATTTTAAATACGCCTCTGTATGTCATCCATATGGACCAGCCGGCCCATTTCGGGGGGGGAGGGGGGGGGGGGTTTGAACCCCCTAACCACCCCCGCCCCGGCTACGCCCATGATTATATATCTATGTTTCAATATATTTTTTTTACTTTTTACGTCATAGTTTATTTTTTTATTTCAACTACCACGTAATCTCATATCAACTCCCGAGCGAAGCCGGGTATCATAGCTAGTTTAGTAATAAAAATGTTTAGTTTATTAACAAAAATTACGTAGTAACCAAAGATGTATTATATTAAAAAGAGGTAGACATGGCATTGCGGGTAAAAAGTGAAGACCTAAATTGGCCCGATGTCGGGCCAATTTTGGTTAGTGTGCTCCGCGAGTAATAGCGTGTTCTGTGTTACTATGCGACGTTGACACATTGACACGCGTCCCTTGTCAATGTGTGTCGTGGCACAGAAATATTGTTAGTTTTGTAAGGATACAACGTATCTGCCTATGTAATAATTAATCAAAGGTAGTAACTAATAATTATTAATATGTGTTAACAATGACGAACGTGGAAACATTCAGATATATATATATAATTATGTCAAACAGAAAATCTGAAAAATCTAAATCACAAAATTAAAACTATTGGGTGCGTTCTTTGAGAAAAAAAAATTTGGCGCATACGCTGTGGCCTGTGTATGTTGCACATAATTTTTCGAATATCAAAAATTTCGTCGGTGCATTTTCCTGCGATAAAAATTAGCTAGGGTAAGTATATAGATCTGCGCCAAATCTTGTGATGATCGGTTGAGTAGTTTTTACGTAAAAGCGTTAACTACAGTATCCCACATGAACCATACATTATCGCTATAAAAAGTACCATGGGCGTAGCTAAGGGGGGGTTTAGGGGGTTCAAAACCCCCCGAAATGGGCCGGCTGGTCCATGTGGATAACCCTTATACAGAGGCGTATTTAGAAATTTTGCGTCCCAGGCCAATTAACATATTTTGCCGCCCCATTAACCCTATCTGAAAGATGTTTTTTAAAGTTATTTTAGAAAAAAAATCAACAGCCTAAAACAGAACTTTAATAAGGTAAACACCCCAATGATGGACGGTTTAAGAAGAAAATCTTGGTATTTCAGAAAATTCACTTATTCCTGTGAAAGTTGTAACACAAAACGTAGTGAAAATTGGAAGTCCTATATTTATTCTATTTTTCTGCTTTATTTAATGTAGGGCACGTTAACAGGTTTTAATGTTATTAACCTTAGATCATATACTACTGGATAAGGCACGCGGGGAAATTTTCAAACAAAAGTTTCTGCCAATTTTGGTGCGGGGAGGGTAACTCCCACAATGAAAACAAAATCACACATTCACAAAAATATTGTTGTCGTTACAAACTCACACCTTTATAAAACTGCAACACTAGCTTATTTATATCACACAAATAAGACTCGCGCTAATATAACAGTGTAGCGTACACACTAATACACTGGCATGCTAAGTGATGTTACCAATACAAATTATATCGATATATTGTCGATCCATCCGCGCGGCAGACGTTGGATTGGCGGAGAGGGTAGGAATAGGGAAAGGGAAGGATAGGTGGTATGAAAAGGAAGATTGGTAATTTAGAGTGGGAAATAGGAAATGTAGGATATTACCGCCCAGGACATACCCGTATACTATACCACAACTACCGGACAGGAAAGTTGGGATGAGTACCCCATGGCATGAAGATGAATGAAAGGCAAAGGGAATGAAGATGAATGTAAAGAAGACGAAAGTGATGGTGTTTGAAAGAGATGAGGCAGTGACAGACTGCAATATCGTGATTGGAGATGAACAAATTGAACAGGTGAATGATTTTGTGTATCTGGGTTCAAAGTTTACAAGAGATGGAAAGTGTGAGAGTGATATTAAAAGAAGAGTGAATGCAGGAAACATGGTGAATGGAGCTTTGCACTCCTTTATGAACAGTCGGAAGGTGTCTAACAAGGCTCGTTTGGCTGTGCATGCGGGGGTGTTGGTTCCGACACTCATGTACGGAAGTGAAAGTTGGGTATGGCAGAAGAAACATGAAAGCAGAATAAATGCAGTTGAGATGAGAGTATTAAGAAGCATGATAGGAGTTAAACTGGGTGACAGGATAAGAAATAGTGCTCATATATCTGCCATGAATGACATAATAGAGATTGGCCACTACAATGAGGAACGAGTAAACTCCATTATAAACAATCAATGTCTCGAAAATATAGGTCATTCAGGGCATGATTCTGATAGCTCAGTCATCTGTTCAGAGTTGAGGGCTCATACTGAATCCTCAAAAAAAGATTATAATAAGATACCTACACCTACCTCAGAGGCCGGAATGATAAGTATTTACTGTGATGAAATAGGCTATGGAGTAGGTGTATACCTAAATAATTTGTGTATGGGGCAACAAGTAACTAGCACATGTTTGCCCGGGGCATCTTATGAACAAATAGTTAGCCGGGCAGTTAATGCTACTTATTGCCCTAACACAACTTTAGTTATTTTAGCCGGGAGAAGAGGAAAGATAAACAAAAAGCAGATGACAGACTACATTGATATTTTGAGTAACAAGGAAAATGTTACTAAGCTTGTACTGTTTACCTTTCCTTACATAAAAAAACTGCCACACGAGAGTACCGAAAATTATATTAGATTTAAGTTAAACAGCATACTGTGTAGTGCTACTAATCAAAATTGTATAGTCTTAAGTAACACTCAATCACATATAGATGTGGTTGACATAAATAATATTATAAGTTTTAGATTTAATAATATAACATATGATAAGTATTTCTTATCACAGTTTTGTACTAGACGCATAGCTAGATGGCTATTTAATTTTTTAGTTTTAAGACAAGCCAAGGAATTGGCTAAACCGACCACTGCTTCTATTGAGCAGTGTATTTATTCTGATAACTATACAGTTAACAGCTTGGAATATGTTCCAAATAATTTAAATTAGTTTCTAAGACAACAGAGGCCCACTCTAGCGATGTATTATACAATAATATAAATTATTCAAATAAATTATCTATCTTACCTACCAAAATTGTTAGCAAAAATTGTAATTCTACTGTAAACCTGGTGCACCAAAATTTGCAAGGAATGGTAGGTAAAGAATTAGAGATTGAGTTGTTTCTTAATGAATATAACATTGATATTATGTGTATATCGGAACATTGGTTTAGAAAATATGAATTAATATTTAACTTTTGTGGTCACCAGGTTGCTAGTTCGTTCAGTCGAGAGAATGCCATTAGAGGTGGCTCTTTAATATTGACTAATAAAAAATTTAAATTTAAAGAACGAAAAGATATTGTAAGACTCTCTACTGAACGAATATGTGAGGTAGCTTGTATTGAGTTGAGCCACCTTATTATTGTAAGCGTATACAGGCCTCCATCAGGTTCATACGATTCCTTTGAACAAATCATGGAACATATGTTGACAAAAATATGTGCGTCTAACAAAAAGATTTTTGTATGTGGTGATTTTAACATTAATTTATTAGACTCTAACTCCACCACTGTTAGATTCACATCATTGTTAAAATCGTATAACCTCATTAATTTGTTTTATGAACCGACAAGAATATCTGATACAACAGCTACTTGTATTGATAATATTTTCACTAATATTACTCCTTATAAAAAAGAAATAATTAATGCGCTTAGCTCTGATCACTGTGGACAATTTGCTTCATTTAATATTAATTGTGAAAATAAACCTCAAGAAAAGCTTGTTTATATTCCTGTGAATACAAAACGTATTGAGAAATTTAGAGGTAAATTAATTTCAAATATTCAACAGTTGGATGGGTTAAATAACTCAGATGAAGCATTTAATAAACTATTTAAAATAATTAGAACCCAATTTAACTCTGTATTTACTTCTAAAACGGTCAGTTTAAATAATAGAAAAAGTAATTTTAAAAACTGGGCCACTGCAGGAATTTTAGTAAGTAGACAAAGATTGTATGATCTGTACAACGAAAAGACATTTAATAGGAGTGAATCTTTTATGCTATATGTCAAGAAATATTCAAAAATTTTTAAAAAAGTTTGTCAAGCAGCGAAGGCACTTCACATAAAAGGAAAAATAATGAACTCTAAAAATAAAGTGAAAACCACTTGGAAGATAATTGCAGATGAGACTGGAAGAGGCAGATCCAGTCGTAACTCTAAATTTGAACTTTGTGTCAATGATAAAAAGGTCAATTCTGACCTAGAGGTTGCGACGATCTTCGAAAAGTTTTTTGCTGACATTCCGGTCTCAACTACAAAAAATTTAAATTCTTCACCTGCAGTTGCTGAAAAAATACTCAGAGAAAATGTCAAGGAATGTGATGTCAATTTTAATTTTAGAGAAATTGACTCCAGAGATATTATTAACACCTTCAAATTACTCAATATTAAAAGTACTACTGATCTCTGGGGTATGTCTATAAAAATTATAAAATCAATAATTGACATCATTGCCCCCTACCTAGCCTTAGTTTTTAATAATTGTATTAAGAAAGGTGTGTTCCCTGACCTAATGAAGCATAGCAAGGTGATGCCCCTTTTCAAGGCTGGGAATAAATCTGACCCAGCCAATTATAGACCAATATCTATACTACCGACTTTCAGTAAAATTTTCGAGAAAATAATATTAAATCAAATGCTAGCTCATTTTAACATAAATAATTTATTACATAGCAATCAATTCGGGTTTACTAAAGGTCGGTCCACAACAGACGCAGGCATCAGTCTTCTATGCAGCATATTTGAGGCCTGGGAGGGATCGCATGATGCACTTGGTGTCTTTTGTGATCTATCCAAGGCTTTCGACTGTGTCGAACATGCTACGTTGGTCAAAAAATTATACCATTATGGTATAAGGGATACGGCACTTAAGCTCTTAAGCTCTTATCTTAAAAATAGAACACAGAGAGTAGAAGTAAATTCTACAAGGTCTAATGGGACCAAAATAGAATTAGGTGTGCCACAAGGGTCCATTTTAGGCCCATTTCTTTTTCTCATCTATATAAATGACCTTCCTTATCTAGTTAAAGATAAGCACGAGATAGTACTTTTTGCTGATGACACTTCACTAATTTTTAATGTGAAGCGACGACAGTCAAATTACGACGAGGTAAATAGTGCTCTCTCGAAAATGGTACACTGGTTTAATGTTAATAATTTACTTTTAAATTCCAATAAAACAAAATGTTTAAAGTTTAGCCTGCCAAATGTTAGGCATACACAAACCAATGTACTATTAAACGATGAGAAAATGAACCTAGTGGACACCACTGTATTTCTAGGAATAACACTAGATTGTAAATTACAGTGGGGTCCCCATATTGCAAATCTGGCTGATAGGCTTAGTTCTGCAGCATATGCAGTGAAAAAAATTAGAGAAATTTCCGATGAGGACACAGCGCGGCTAGTTTATTTTAGTTATTTTCATAGTATAATGTCATATGGCATTCTTCTATGGGGAAACGCTGCGGACATTAACACAATATTTGTGCTGCAGAAGCGAGCTATACGTTCTATTTATAAGATGTCATATTTTGAATCTCTAAGAGATAAGTTTAAAGAAATAGGTATTCTGACCGTCGCTTCTCAATACATTTTGGACAATGTGTTGTATGTCAGAAAGAATTTAAATAACTTTAAAAAGAAAAGCGACAACCATTGTAGGAATACTAGAAATAAGAACAAGTTAGAAATACCGGTGATCAGACTAAGCAAAGTAAGTAAATCGTTTAAAGGTTCATGTATACGCCTTTACAATAGAATCCCAGAAAACGTTCAAAATCTTACCATTAATAAATTTAAAAAAGCTGTTAAAGAACGTTTGTGTGCTAAAGCTTATTATAAAGTCAGTGATTTCATTAACGATTGCACACCTTGGGAATAAGATGGCCCCCTGCAAGTCTGCTTTTATTTACTTAAGTATGCTCTATGTACTTATGACTAATGTTATATAGATTAAGTTACAACATTGTAAAAATATTTTTTTTTTTTGAAAAGAACAATTTTCCCATCTTTTTGCTAAAAGGTGGCCCCGTGCGAGTTTCTTACGCCGGTTCTTCTCGCCGGGCTAGTTTCCGAACCGGTGGTAGGCATCATGTAGGACAATTCTATAAGTGTTATTTCATAACCTATATGGAAATAAAAATTTTGAGTTTGAGTGAGTTTGAGTGAGATAAGGAAACGTTGTGGTCTGAAAGAAGATGTAGTGACAAAACTTGAGAAAGGTACCTATGCTGAGATGGTTTGGCCATGTTGAGAGAATGAATGAAGAACGATTGACGAAAAAAGTGTATAATGCGAGTGTGAATGGAAGTGTTGGAAGGGGTAGACCTAGGCGGACGTTCCAAGACCAAATCGGGGACGTCTTGAAAAAAGGCCAGGGCAAGAGTACCCTAAACCGAAGAGCATGTATGAAGGGAATAATGAAAGTGGATGAAGCAAAACAAGTATGTAAGGATCGTAGCAAGTGGAAAGAAGTGGTCTCTGCCTACCCCTACGGGAAACAGGCGTGATTATATGTATGTATGTATGTATTGTCGATATGAATTTGTATTGGTCAGATCTTCGTTATTTGAAAATAATGTATTTTGTTGAAATAAAACCATTCCGGATAATTCCGATATACATATTATATTATATTACACGTAAAAGTTATGGCAGCAATAGAAAACTTCACATACATAAGTAGTAAATACAGTCTATTCACGTTAAGTTTGCAGTGAGTCGTCAGTACAATTTACAAATGTTAAACTGGCTTACCTTTATTGTCAAACGTGAACACGAGCAAAGCGTCATTGCTTTCTAGACATTTGCACTGATGACTCACTGCAAACTTAACGCGTACCTATAGGCTGTATTTACCACTTATCTATGTGAAGCTTTTTAAAACCACCATAGCTTCTACGTACACTATAGACTGCACATACGTACATACGAACGCTAATACTCACATACGTAGATATTATTATGAACACTAAACATACAACTCTCCTTTTTTTTCAAACATCAAAGCAAAAAATAACCTAACCTAATCAAGAATATATCAGGACACGTCTAAGGAGGGTTCCGTAACTATAAACGCGTAATATTTTTTCAAATTACTTCAAAAGTTACTGTCTGATTTGTTTCAAAATATTTTTCCTAAAGAGTTATTAGCATAATCTAATGGAAACGGCTCTAACGATTTCGCTGAAATTTGATATATGGGGGTTTTCGGGGGTACACAATCGATCTAGATTAGTCTTATGTTTGGGAAAATGCGTGTTCGTGTTTTAATGCGTTTTTATTTTCCACGCAGAATATGGTCGCTAATTTCGTCCTGCCGGCCGCTGTTCGTTTGGTCCAGCGGGTTAAGACGCGAAAGGCAAGAAACGAGTGTTACGAGTTCGAAACCTGCTCGGTGCCTTACTTTTGTTTTTTTTTTATATGTTCAAGTTTATATAATTATATATTTTTTTATTGTTTTTAGACAATTTTAAAAAAATGTAGTTAATGTTTGAAATCAAACACTTGATCTACACAGAAATCGATTGTAAATAATAATAATTGTCAGTTCACATTTTACTTTTTAAGTTTATGTAGATTATCACCTAAACACCACCCACCATATTACAATAAACTGTCGCCCAGGTACTAAAATTATTATTATTTAATGAGGCCAAATCCGAGATCTATGATCTAGCTACCTATTACTGATCTGTGATTTATGACTGTACCAAATTTCATCCATTTATATTCATACTTAGGCTAACGGTAGAAGCGTGGACAGACAGACAGACGGACGGACAGAGCGAAACTATAAGCGTTCCTCAAGTATTACGGAACCCTAAAAATGAACTGCGCTTCAAACAAGGAATACTTGTGTCCCTCTGGCTGGGAACATCTTGATTTTATAACGATATACCCTAGTCCATATTTCAAACATCCAAATAACCTGTTCAGCCTTTCAAGTTTCAAAGTTGCGGTGGGGTAAATAATAAACATCACGTACATACATGCACACTTTATACTCCTTGCTTGATCTGTCGTATAAAGTGCAAAAGCAATCCAATATTTTTACATCACAAAATATAAAATTAGTATACCAAGAAAAAAATTAATTTTTATCGACATCGTTATTCTAGTAATTGTCACGTCACTCAAAAAGTAATAAACAAAAATCCGCCATGTTTCGAGAATTAAGTGCCATAATAAAATTCGAATCTATTACATAGGAAATAAAGACTAAAATTCTATATCTAACAACGATAGTCTCGTGGGGAGTGCGCCTACTTCATCATCGAATATTCTCCGATTATTTGTCTCGTTTAACCGCTATTCGATACATCGTCGATTTTTACGAAATATACAATAATTAAATAAAAAAATACTCACAAATGAAAGGTTATTCCATCTTTTTTAAGAATCGACGTGTTGGACTTGTTTTTACAGGACATAAGAGCACAAATCGGCATTTTTAGCGGAGCATTTCGGACGTCCTTTCAATGCTATACCGATGCACATAATGGTTAAAATCGATTACGCAAATAGTTTTTATGAACGCATTAGATTCAAAAATCTTATACTTCGGCAGAGGGGAAAGCTCATGTAAGGCGTATCCCGTAGTATAAGATCTAAGCATAGACGTATTATTTATATAAGAGGCTCACGAATATTTTGTACTGAAGTTATCCATTGCATAGAATGGCAAATTAATTGATTAATCACTACATAGTTTAAAACAAGTCGCTTTATCTGTCTGTCCCTATGTATATTGTATGCTTAGATCTTTAAATCTATGCAACGGATTTTGATGCGAGTTTTTTTAAATAGTATTTAAGATATAAGATATCGTAAAATTTATATTCAAGCGCGATAAATATAATATTATGTATATAAAGCGGTCGCGCATATCGTGTCGAGGTGATAGGTCCCATTTTAACCATTTGCATTGGATAAACCTAAAAACATTTTCAATATTGTATCAGAAGTATTGCTGTAAGTAAAGTTCTCCAAGAACACATTCCACGCGGGCGAAGTCGCGGGCAAAAACTAGTTAGCTACTAGCTAGTAGTTCTTAAATAAAAAGAAAACTGTATTATTTTACTTCAATGTCCATAACTGGATTTCTATGTAATACCCAATAATGGACACAGGCGTCCATTACTGGTAGGCATCAATATTTTTATAATTATCAAATAGCTTTTAAAAAAGAATTTAAAAAGGAGTATAATAAATTCAAAATCTCAATCAACAATAAAAAAAACAAGTTTGGACATTTGTACATTATTGCAACTATTCAACTTCAGTGCACCAGTTATAAACATTGATAAAAAAACGTGAAACATAGCGTCTCAAGAGTAAAAGCATAGTACGTCTTTATCTCGATTTCATAGTCAATACAACTAACAAAATAGATTTTGTTTCAAATAATTCAATATTAAATTAACAAGTAAACTCTCTACCTAACTCACTAACCATTTCCGTAACAAAAGCCACTAATATGCATTTTCAATAACACGAGCACCAATTTACCTCACCCATTTTGTCTTATAAACGGAAGTGAATGAAACATTAAACTTCGGCAGCTTGACGTCTTTTGGCTACCGTAAAATGTTACCAATATAATAAAATTGATTCCCGGGCTTATTCTAGCAGATTTGGTTATTTTTCGTCCATTATTGGTTCTGTAGCATACGCTCGAAGTACGTGAAACAAGAACATCGCTCTGATAAGAGCGTTTTTACGTCGTTTGTCAATTGAAACAAAGAACACGACATTCGTACGAATGAAACGAATATCCGAGTAGTAATCCACGACTGGAAACATCTTCATTCATCTTGACAGCGTTGCAGCCCCGAAAAGGACTTTTTCTAATAAGAATAACACTTAGCACTACACATCACAAACTCAGTCTTCATTCTTCACACGGCAACAGTCGGTGCGCCGAGGTACTGCGTGACGTCGTGTTCCCGCGGAAGCTCGCTCGAAATGACCGACGCTCGGCGTCGCGAGGAATATTTATACCCTAGCGTCGCGTGTCGCGACACAGCGGCTGTGTGGAGAGATGGCGCAGAATATGCACAGACGAACAGCCAATAACAAACAACCTTTTAAGATTGTAAACAAATAGCCAATCAGGATCCATTTTTAAGTCTGTAAATTCCTAGTGTAATAATAATAATTATGTTATTTTTTTGTATAAATACGTGTACATTTTGTAAATAAATTATTCACTTCAGTTCTCTTCACAACTGTAGATCGAGTTTTACTCTCTACCTAAACTGCCTCGACAAGTACCTCCAAAGTGGAGTACCTACCTCCAAAGTGGTGACCCCGAAGAACAACAAGCACCTTCAAGAAGAAAATACTGCCCGAAGACTCTGCTCAAGAAAATATCAAGAATGGAAGCCAGAAGTGAATCTCTGCCCGAAAATTCTACACCATCTCAAGAAATCGCTGGTATCGCGCTCTCCATGCGAATACCGCCCTTCTGGAGGGACAAACCACGTCTATGGTTCGTGACGTTCGAAGCAGCCACAAGCAACCTACAGAAGAACCAGAGTCAGTTATCCCAGATGGTCATCGCACGTCTTGAAAAACAGGATATTGAGCAAATCGCCGACCTGCTGTACAACCCGCCAGAGAACAACGAATACCAAGCTCTCAAGAACAGATTAATCTCGGCGTATGAAGAATCCGACAGCAGACAGTTCCAGCAGCTCCTGTCAGAAATGGAACTCGGGGACCAAAAACCGTCACAACTACTCAGACGAATGCGTAACCTGGCACGCGACAAAGTTCCCGATTCCACGCTCAAATTCATGTGGACCAACCACCTGCCTTCATCTGTTCGCTCTGTCCTGGCCGTCAGCGAAACTTTCAGCGCGAAGACCACACTCGACGAGCAGGCAGCGATGGCCGACAAGATTCTGGAACAAAACCCTGTAAATAGTGTAAATAGCATCAATACTCCTTCAACATCATCAAACATCGAGAACATCCTCATCGCGGAAATAAGAAAACTGTCACTTGAAGTCGCAGAACTGAAGCAACATCAATCACACTTCAACAATCATAGAAGAAATCATCAGCATCATCAACACTCCCGATTCCGGTCAACATCAAGATACCGCCAACGTTCATCATCACGCCCACGAGTCCAGTCTCCGTCACCATATTGTTTTTACCACAAAACATATGGTAAAGAAGCCAGAAAATGCACACAACCATGTACGTTCAACCAGGGAAACTAATTGAAACGCTGGCAGCGGCGGACTCCGGCGTTCACAACAAACAATACCGCCTTTTCGTCACGGACAAGACAACGAAACTCACTTTTTTGGTAGACACGGGTGCCAATATATCCGTCATACCTAAGAAGAAAGGCACACATCTTCAGCCGCTACCATTTCAACTGTACGCCCCCAACAACACCGTCATACCTACATACGGCGAAAAAACACTAGAACTTAACATCGGACTTCGCCGGCCGTACAAATGGAAGTTCATCGTCGCTGCAGTCTCAAAGCCAATCCTCGGTGCCGACTTTCTTCAACATCATGAATTAATCGTCGACTTGAGAAATAGAAAACTCATCGATGGAAGAACAAGCCTACAAATCAACGCACTTGGAAGCTACACGGACATACCTACAGTCCGAAGTATCGACGTCACTCAGTCGTACCACGAAATACTGGCAGAATTCCCCGGCATCACGAGACTAACAGCTATGAACATAACTCCGAAGCACAACGTCGAACACTTCATCGAGACATCTGGCCCACCACTACACTGTCGCGCCAGACCGATTCAACCACATCGCTACAATCAAGTAAAAAAAGAATTCGAGAACATGATGCAGCAAGGTCTCTGTCGTCCCAGCAAGAGCTCCTGGTCCTCACCCCTTCACGTCGTACCAAAAAAGAATGGCGACATAAGGGTGTGTGGTGACTACCGGCGACTCAACGCGGTCACAAAACCCGACCGCTATCCTATACCACGACTACGGGATTTCACTTTTCAACTCGCCGGAAAGAAGATTTTCTCGACTATCGATCTAAATCGAGCTTACCAACAACTACCAGTTCACGAGAAAGACATCGAGAAAACCGCCATCATTACACCATTCGGACTATTCGAATTCCCGAGAATGTGTCCTGGCCTTAGAAATGCAGGTCAGACATTTCAACGCTTCATACACGAAATTCTACAAGGCTACGACTTCGTATTTTCATTCATCGACGACCTACTAATAACATCTAGCAGCGAAGAAGAACATCGCGAACACCTGCGGTGTGTTCTACAACGCCTGGAAGAAAATGGAATCACGATCAATCCCGCCAAATGTGTACTCGGCAAACAAGAAGTCAAGTTTCTTGGTTTCAACGTCAACTGCGACGGAATCAAGCCGCCACAAGACAAATTACAAGCTATAGAAGATTTCCCATTACCGAGGAACATAGAAGAGTTACGACGTTTCCTCGGCATGCTAAACTTCTACCGAGACAGCATACCAAACGCCGCTACACTACAAGCGCCGCTACACTCATATCTCCATAATGCGAAGAAAAGAGACAAAACACCGATCGAGTGGAACGAAACATCGAAACAAGCATTTACCGCTTGCAAAAATAGCATCAAAAACGCTGTATTGCTTGCGCATCCAAACCACAAAGCGCCGATCGCCATTTTCTCCGACGCATCCGACACCGCAGCTGGAGCCGTAATTCAACAATACATCGACAATAAGTGGCAACCTCTTGGCTATTTCTCGAAGAAATTCACAACAGCGCAAATGAAGTACAGCACCTACGATCGCGAACTTCAAGCTATCTACATGGCAGTGAAATACTTCCGTAAAATATTCGAAGGCCGAGAACTCATCATATTCACCGACCACAAGCCACTCACATTCGCCCTACAAAAAAAATCATCGTCTACAGAAACTCCACGAAGAGCCCGCCAACTACTTTTCATCTCTGAATTTACGCACGACATACGTCACATCAGTGGAAAAGATAACATCGTCGCCGACACTTTCAGTCGTATCGAAACTATAAACACGCCATGCGCTATAGACTACAAGGCCCTATCCCACGCGCAAGAACGAGATAGCACGCTACCCGCACTCTTCACTCAAGAAAACTTAAGTTTCAAGACGATCACATTACCAAACTCCGATATCAAGATTGTATGTGAAACATCAACAAATTACGTCCGGCCGTACCTACCACAAGACTTTCGACGTGCCGTGTTCGACTCGATTCACAACATGAGTCATCCCGGTACAAAAGCTTCAAGAAAAATTATCACACAGAAATTCTTTTGGCCGTCTATGAATACCGACATCAACAATTGGACGAAAACCTGCATACAATGTCAGAGAAGCAAAATACAACGTCATACATCGAGCGCCGTGTCAACATTTCCACAAGTCGACCGTTTTCAACACACTCACATCGACATCGTTGGCCCGCTACCTACAACAGCGAGCGGCCATAGATACCTACTCACTATGATCGATCGAGCAACCAGATGGCCGGAAGCTGTACCACTCACCGATATTACAGCTGAAACTGTGGCGAGAACATTCTACGAGCAATGGATAGCGAGATTTGGTTGTCCTACAACAATAACAACTGATCAAGGACGCCAGTTTGAGAGTCAGCTGTTCGTCAACTTAACACGTTGCATGGGTATCAACAAAACCCGTACAACACCGTACCACCCGCAATCCAACGGAATGATTGAACGCTGGCACAGAAGTTTGAAAAACTCGCTGAAAACAAGACTTATCAACAACAATACGTCATGGATCGACGAAATACCTACAGTTCTACTAGGACTGCGCGCCGCTATTCGTGAAGACACCGGAATTAGTGCCGCCGAACTTACCAACGGGTATAACCTACGCTTACCCACCGACTTCTTCGAAACATCATCAACATCAGCAAGTCTCAACCACACCTACGTAGAACAGTTAAGAAAAAACATCAATTCACTCAAGCCAAATAAGCAAGTACACCGCCACGGGAATCAGCAAAGCATCTTTGTACATCGCGACCTTCACACATGCGATTACGTATTTGTACGTAATGACGCAGTAAGGAAGCCATTACAACCACCGTACGACGGACCGTACAAAGTTTTACAACGACAAGAAAAACATTTCACACTACGGTTACCCGACCGCACAACAACGTTATCCATCGATCGTTTGAAGCCCGCTTACACATTATTTGAAGATTACCTCAGCGAACCAACGAGCAATGTACAACAGTCACTGAGCACCGAATTACCAAGAACGTCAAGTCAATTACCAGATACCTTACCATTTACCATGAAGAAATTACCAGAAGATACCTCAAAACAATTACCTGTCACCTCAAGACCGTTACCTGTTACCTCAACACCATTACCAAGTGCAACACCAATCAAGCAGAAGTCACCAGCAAGTCCAACAACACAGAAGACAACAAGAACAGGCCGTGCTGTCAGACTGCCGGTACGCTTCGCTTGAGGGGCAGCCCTGTAGCATACGCTCGAAGTACGTGAAACAAGAACATCGCTCTGATAAGAGCGTTTTTACGTCGTTTGTCAATTGAAACAAAGAACACGACATTCGTACGAATGAAACGAATATCCGAGTAGTAATCCACGACTGGAAACATCTTCATTCATCTTGACAGCGTTGCAGCCCCGAAAAGGACTTTTTCTAATAAGAATAACACTTAGCACTACACATCACAAACTCAGTCTTCATTCTTCACACGGCAACAGTCGGTGCGCCGAGGTACTGCGTGACGTCGTGTTCCCGCGGAAGCTCGCTCGAAATGACCGACGCTCGGCGTCGCGAGGAATATTTATACCCTAGCGTCGCGTGTCGCGACACAGCGGCTGTGTGGAGAGATGGCGCAGAATATGCACAGACGAACAGCCAATAACAAACAACCTTTTAAGATTGTAAACAAATAGCCAATCAGGATCCATTTTTAAGTCTGTAAATTCCTAGTGTAATAATAATAATTATGTTATTTTTTTGTATAAATACGTGTACATTTTGTAAATAAATTATTCACTTCAGTTCTCTTCACAACTGTAGATCGAGTTTTACTCTCTACCTAAACTGCCTCGACAAGTACCTCCAAAGTGGAGTACCTACCTCAAAAGTTCCATGTCCATTACCGGTGCATTTACCTTACTAACTTGTTCTATATGTATGTGTTTACGTTAAATGCGTTCAAAGTGAGAAAGCGAGCGAATGTTTTTACGCTCTAACCTGTTAAAATCTTTTATACTTTTAAGGCCTGAAAGAATATTGTATTTTAGAAAAAAACAATAAAATCAATAGCCTAAAACTGGAATCGCGAACCTATGGCACGCGTGCCATCGAATGCTCGAACGTATCGCATGCGACACAATATTTTGGGCACGTCACATATCACACAAATTTTTTATAATTATGTACTACGAAAAAAGTGTGGAATAGGTAATAAATGACAAACCTAACATAATAAGCTATTTGTCATCTACAGATATTTTACAACATCAGAAATTACACAAATTTTACTTTAATTTAAATTACAAAATGATCCTGTTTTAACAGTCTTTTAGGGTTTAAAATTTGAGCAGATTTAACCTATTAAATAGGAAAAAAATTTTGCTCGCTCGCTTCGCTCGCTCGCGTTTAACATAGAGAACATATTATATTATTTAGTAGCGATGTTCTGTTTTAGCCGGTTCATTTTATGATATTTTTCCGAAGTGGTGAACTTCGGAAAAATATCATAAAATGAACCGTTACTCAGTGTTTAAGGGGAAACGCTGCAAGACTGTGCTTTAAAGCATAAATAGGTAAAAACAAAAAAAAAATGAGCGCCCATTATTCTAATGTATATTATAAAATGATCCTATTTCCACAGTATTTTAGGGTTTAAAGTTTGAACATGTAGAAACGTAATTGTGGTAGGGTGCACTAAAAACCACAGCACTTCTATTTAAAAGTTTATTGGAAGGAGCGACGACGGTTAAAGCACAGGCGAAAGCAGTACAGTTTATGCGAGAATAAGGAAAGCAAAGTACGATCGATATTACCGAGAAAGGAAGACTTAATTTTAAGTACAATTCAATCGAGAGCGTAAGGCGACATGCATTCGTCAAGATAATTTCCGACTAGCGATCGGTGGCCGGCGGCGGCGGCGGCCGGTCCCCGTCCCCCGCGTCCTGCGCTCGCGCGGTCCGGACCTGTTCGAGCGCGTCGCAGGAGGCGCGGCGGAGGGGGGCCGACCGAGCGGCCCGCAACTATATACAAATAAATGTGTTTGTCCGTCTAACAAATATTTATGTAGTTTATGTAATTTATTTAAGTATTTATATAATTTAAACAATGTGAATACATATTTTTTAACATTTTAACATTTATCAAAGTTGCACTACATCACCCCCCTCCAGAGACCGGGTTACGGGCGATAATAATCAGGGAATCTCACCCTACGACCTGATCGAGTAGTGAAAAGAGGCTTCTCCGATCTAGGTAAGTTCTGGTAATCTGTGTGAGTAGATGTTGGTGGTGTATGTGTGAGTGTTCGTGTTGTATGTGTGGGATGTATGAGTGTTGATTGTGTGTATGGTGAATGGAATGGGGTATCCGGGTCGGACAGTATATAGGCCGGCTTAATACGGTCTACTGATACCGTCACCCTTTTCCCGTTTACCATAATGGTGAAGATCTTATCTCCTCGCTGAATCACATCGTAAGGGCCCGTGTAGGATGGCTTTAAAGAACCGCCGACAGTGCAGTCACGTAAAAACACATGACTGCAGGTGGCTAAATCTTTGAAAATGAAGATGGTCCTTTTGCTGGTGTGTTGGGAGGTGGGCGCAGGCTGCAATTTACGAACTATACTGCGTAGTCTTGACGAAAATTCTGTCAGGTCCGGAGTATAATCGGTCGCGGCTTTTGCGTCCAAAAACTCTCCAGGTAGGCGAAGTGGTTCACCGTACACTAGCTCAGCGGTAGAGCATTGGAGATCCTCTTTGAAGGCACTCCGTATCCCGAGTAATACCAGGGGAAGAGTCTCGACCCAGTTGGTGGTCTCGTGGCAGGTTATGGCAGCTTTTAACTGCCGGTGGAATCTTTCCACGAGCCCATTGCATGCTGGATGGTATGCTGTGGTTCGGCGATGTTGGAATCCAGCAATTTGCGACAGACATTTAAACAAAGCGGATTCAAATTGTCTACCACGGTCTGTCACAATGTCGGCTGGACATCCGAACCGCGAGATCCATCCACCTAGCAAAGCTTTTGCTACTGTCTCAGCAGTCATGTCCGGTATCGGTATCGCTTCTGGCCACCGTGTAAAAACGGTCTACAGCTGTGAGGCAATACCGGTAACCTTGAGAGACTGGCAGCGGTCCAACGAGGTCGATGTGAATAAACCTGAACCTGGCTGCTGGAAGTTTGAAGGCGCCCAAGGGTGCACTGACGTGCCTTGTGGTTTTGGATCGCTGGCATGCCTGGCATGAGCGTACCCATTCTCTGCAATCTCGTCTCACTCCCGGCCAAACAAATCTGGCAGAAACTAACTCTGCTGTAGCGTTGGCACCAGGGTGACTGTAGCAATGAAGACTGTCAAAGACCTTTTTTCGCAGACTCTTGGGAACAAAAGGTCTCAGACGATTGTTGCTGTCATCGCAGAAGATATTATGTAGCGATCCGGCAAATGGGACCTTCCTGATGTGCAGTGAAGTTGTTCCCTTGATGAGTTGGCTAAGCTCAGGATCGGACTGCTGGGCGACCGCCAGCTGGTCCAGATCGACGGGTTTCGCAATCTCGTCAACTCGGGAGAGGGTATCTGCCACCACGTTATCCTTACCAGAGATATGGCGGATGTCGGTGGTAAACTGAGAGATAAGGTCCAGATGCCGGAATTGCCTGGGAGAGCAGTTTTCCTTTCTGTTATGGAAGGCAAAAGTTAGCGGCTTGTGATCTGTGAAGATCACGAAGTCGCGTGCCTCTATCATGTGCCGGAAGTACTTGACACTCTCATAAATCGCGAGCAGTTCTCTGTCATAAGGTGAGTACTTCTGCTGCGTGGGACTGAGTTTGTGGGAGTAGAATGCCAAGGGTTGCCACTCGTTCCCATCATGCTGCTGAAGCACTGCCCCAATTGCAGAGTCCGACGCAACGGTGACGAGGGCGAGTTTGGCATCGCACTTCGGGTGAGCCAATAAGGCAGCCTGACATAGACCATCCTTACAAGCTTGAAATGCTTGCAATGCCGCGCCTGAAATGTCAACTGGATGCGATCCTTTGACAGATCCGGTCAGTAGTGCGTTCAGGGGTCCCTGGTGCTGTGCTGAGTTGGGAATAAAACGCCTATAAAAATTGACCATTCCCAGGAACCGACGCAATTCCCTAACGGTTTTTGGGGTGGGAAAATTAGTTATGGCCTCGACTTTAGAAGGAAGCGGAGTGGTCCCTTTGGCCGAAATCTGGTACCCAAGGAAAGTGACCTGAGGGGCACCGAATATGCACTTGGCCGTGTTAATTACCATGCCGTACTCCTTCAGCCGGGTAAAAAGTTGATGCAAGTGTTCTTCGTGCGTCTGGTGGTCTTTGGAAAATACCAAAAAGTCATCAACGTACGCGTAAGTGAAGTCCAGGCCCCGTAGCATCTCGTCGACGAACCGCTGAAATGACTGTCCGGCATTACGGAGCCCGAACGTCATAAACGGGAACTCGTAAAGTCCGAACGGCGTTGTAATGGCGGTCTTCGCGACGTCGTCTGGATTAACGGGGATCTGGTTGTACGCTTTTACCAGGTCGATGGTCGAGAACACAGTGCAACCTGACAAGCTATGCGAAAAATCTTGGATGTGCCTGATCGGGTACCTGTCGGGGATTGTCCGGGCGTTTAGCATTCGGTAGTCGCCACAGGGTCGCCAGCCGTTGTCCTTTTTCTGGGCGAGGTGTAGTGGTGATGACCAGGCTGATTCCGACGGACGGCAGGTACCAATCTGTAACATAGCTTCAAATTCCGCTTTTGCGATTTTCAGCTTTTCAGGCGCAAGCCTGCGTGGGCTGCACGATACTGGTGGTCCAGGTGTAGTACGGATGAAATGAACGGTGTTGTGTGTGGGTGTGCGATGTAAGCCGGATGGGCGAGTAACCTCGGGATATTGTGCGAGTATGTCGTGGTAGACAGTACTACCAGAAATCACCTTTACCGAGGAAACGTCTTTTTTACAGGTAAGTGAACCCGGGGCCGCGAGCATAGTGCTACCATCAATAAGGCGTCGGTGACGGACGTCAACAATAAGATTATAGTGTGAAAGAAAATCCACACCTATAATCGCTTTCGTCACATCGGCTACAATAAATCGCCAAGCGAAGTCGCGGCGCAAACCTAGGTTAAGCACTATGTGCGCGTACCCGTACGTACTAATAACAGTACCATTAGCTGCACACAATTCATAGTTGGTTTTTGTGCCGTGCACTTTTAGATAAGCTTTTGGAAACACACACAAATCACTGCCCGTGTCCACTAAAAATTGCATTTTTGTCCGCCTATCCGTCACAAACAAGCGACCGGGACTTGGACAGCCGTCGGCCGCGTCTACCGACTGCCCTTCGCTTTTCCCGCGTAGTCGCACGGCTGTACACACTTATGCGCCTTCGACCCGAACTTGTTGTGGTACCAGCAGTTGGGAAACTTCTTATAGCTGGACAGTGACCTGGTCGAAGCTGAGCGTCCCTGGCGACGTGACGTTTGGCGTTGCCTAGGTCGTGACATTCGGTCCAGTTTGGCAGATAGTGCCTCAACTTGTCTTGTGAGCGCCGCTATCTGTGCTGACTCTGACGTACCTGGGTGTGACGACGCTGCTGCCACTTGTGGAGTGGACGTGACTACGTCCATTATCTGGTCTGCAAGCTCGGCTAACTCCTTCAGCGTTGACTTCGCCGCTTGGGAGGCAACTATTGTCTGCACGTTTGATGGTAGGCGGCTGCTCCAGACGCTGCGTATAAATTCGTCTGGGACTCCTGGGCCTGCCAAGTTCTTCAGGTGACGAAGAAACTGCGACGGCTTCCTTTCACCTAGCTCCTCGTGATTTAGAAGCTGCTGCACCTGCTTTTCACGCGACGCTGTGAGTCGTTTTGTGAGCTCGGTCTTTAGACGCTCGTACTTATCTGAGGCGGCTGGGGCTTCAATAATGTCCTCCACCAGTTCAGCGATATGGGGATCCAGCTGAGATATCGCGTAATGATATTTTGTCGCGTCTTGTGTGATGTTCGCGATCGCAAACTGGCTCTCTAGAGTAGCGAACCATAGTGTCGGTTTTGTCGCGTAAAATGGAGGTACCTTTACTCCGACTCGATCGATTCTACCTCCAACTCCAGATTGTTCACCGTCTTGCATTGTGTTCCGTAGGAAGTCACCAGTGTAGAAACGTAATTGTGGTAGGGTGCACTAAAAACCACAGCACTTCTATTTAAAAGTTTATTGGAAGGAGCGACGACGGTTAAAGCACAGGCGAAAGCAGTACAGTTTATGCGAGAATAAGGAAAGCAAAGTACGATAGATATTACCGAGAAAGGAAGACTTAATTTTAAGTACAATTCAATCGAGAGCGTAAGGCGACATGCATTCGTCAAGATAATTTCCGACTAGCGATCGGTGGCCGGCGGCGGCGGCCGGTCCCCGTCCCCCGCGTCCTGCGCTCGCGCGGTCCGGACCGGTTCGAGCGCGTCGCAGGAGGCGCGGCGGAGGGGGGCCGACCGAGCGGCCCGCAACTATATACAAATAAATGTGTTTGTCCGTCTAACAAATATTTATGTAGTTTATGTAATTTATTTAAGTATTTATATAATTTAAACAATGTGAATACATATTTTTTAACATTTTAACATTTATCAAAGTTACACTACAAACAGATTCAACCTATTAAATAGGAAAAAAAAGGCCATTACATTATTTATTACTGATGTTCTGTTTTAGCCGGTTCATTTTATGATATTTTTCCGAAGTTTATATTTTAGATTAACGTTTGAACAGAGTTGAACGTTTGAACCTGTAAAATAGGGGGAAAAAATTGCTCGCTCGCTTCGCTCGCTCGTTTTCGGCTTAAAGAACGTATTATAAATTGTTGTAATGACGTTTAGTTTTAAATTATAGATATTTGTATTTTTCCGAATTACAGTCTTTCAGGGTTAAAAGCTTAAACAGGTAACAACGAAAAAAAATATTCTAATGTGCCCCGGACCTCTAATAGGTAAAAGACGGCCGTGGTTATTAAATGTACTTGTAGTCGTTTTATTTTCTTGAAACCCCCCCCCCCCCCCCGAAACTAAAACCTGGCTACGCCCATGAAAAGCCAGGCTAGCCAGGTTTTAGTTTCGGGGGGGGGGGGGGTCAAGAAAATAAAACGACTACTGGGTAGTATCAAAGTTCTGATTTAGGCTGTTGATTATTTTTCTGAAATAACTTCAAAAATCATCTTTCAGATTAAGGGTTAATGGGGCGGCAAAATATGTTTATTGGCCTCGGGTGCAAAATTTCTAAATACGCCTCTGTATATTGGTCACATCTCTGTATTATATATACCAGCCGACCCATTTCGGGGGGGGGGTTTGAACCCCCTAAACCACCCCCCTGGCTACGCCCATGCCTTAGTGACTCAACATCTATTTTCTTAAATACGGTATAATAGTATTGGCAACACTCGGTACTCGTCGGTCTCACACAGCTAGAGTGCGTTTCATCGAATAGTTCCTTTGCCGTAAGGTTGGCACCACTGTCTGTCAAAGTTTAAACACGCGAAGGCGCTCCTCCTCCCCCCGATGGTTGCACGCCTTGTCGTGGCGGTGGGGCTTAGTAACCGTGGACTGGTCACCCACGGTGAAGCTAAGAGGCAACCGGGGCCGGCCTGTTTGTCGCCGGCTGGCCCGAGGAGGGCGCTCCCAGCGGGCTGAACATGCCCGCAGAGGACGCGCGTGGAGGTGGGACCGCAGAAGAAGAGGAGTGCCGGTATTACGGTGCGCCGTTCTCCCTATCTTCTGCGGCCGTGGAGGGATCGCAGGGGGAGAGGCGTGATGGTATTACGGTACGCCACTCTCCCTACCCCCTGCGAGCTGGCGGGGCCGTTTCGTCAAAACGGCATTGGTGGGGCCGCAGAGGAAGGGGCATGTCGGTATTGCGGTGCGCCGCTTGCCCTATCCTCTGCGACCGAGGTGTGGTCGGTGGCAGAACCACAGACCTGATCTGCCACCGGGTACCAGTTTATCTGGTACCCATGGCCTCCTAGTAGCAGACTCAGGGGGAGTCTGCTACAGTACTGGTGGAGGCCGAGAAGGAAGCGTACCTAATACCATCTGGTGCGCCCATCGTGGAGGGCCTTCGGGCTTTCAAGATGGAGCCGCTTGTAGGCGGCTGCCGCCGGCGGGGTCGCGGATGTGTGTATCGTTTCCGTGGCCCCGTCAGAGGGCGGTGAGGAGGAAGATGGGGGGGTTTTTAGTGGGTATACCATGAGTCCCACACCCACCCACTTGGGTGCCCCCTGCGCCTGGGTGGTATGTGTAAAGCATTTTCCCCCCAGGAAAAAAAAAGGCGCTCCTCCTGTTTTTAGCGATTTTACTTTGTTTTCTAACCGTTAATCATGCCCAAAAAGTTGAAAAGTGGTGAAAGAAGAATGGCGTTGAAGGTGAAACACTTTTGTGAAGGTGAAAAACGTAATGAGTCGCCGATAATTCCGTTTAGATGTGTTCAAGCTCGTGTTGCCGCTTTTAAATAGGGTTACCAGCTGCAGAGAATAATTACTTGTTCAGTACCTTATAATACCTTTACTTAATAAAATGTTACTAAAATTATTTAGTATTTATTACTCTCCTGTCAATTAAAAAAAAACTTTTGAGATGTTAGTTTGTATGAAACTAGTTTTTGCCCGCGGTTCTACCTGCGTAAATATAGTATCACGCGGGAACCGTACATTTTCCCGCGATAAAAAGTATCCTATGTCCTTCTCCGTGGTCTACTTTATAACTGCACCAAATTTCATCAAAATTGGTGCAGTAGTTTTGACACATACATATTATGCAGTAGGTACCCTTCCTCTAATATACAGGGCGACCGGTAATAGGTCTGTTTCCTTTTAACATGTAAAAATACATCACTTTTGCAGCCTAAAAAGCTATATCATACCCTGTCCAAAAGCTAACGGTTTTTGAGATATTCAAGATTTTGTATTTTTTTCAAAAACACCCGATTTTAAAGGAAAACTTGAAATAAACAAAAATCTACCTTTTAATTTCTAAATCTTTATCATAATTTTACTTCTTAGGTAGATAAACTACAAATACAAAAGTTATTTATCCATCTAAACAGGAAACAAAAATTAGCAGAGTGTTTCAAAAGTCTTAACAAAAAAATTGAAAATGATTTTCCCTCGTTTCACCCCTTATTGTTTAAAAAAATCAATAAGACATTAGTCGTACAAATTACTTAATTAAATTCCTTATTTATTAAGCTATCCAAAAAGGTATAATTTGTAATGCAAAAAGCTAAATTTGCCGATTTGTCCTAATGAAAAACCATCTAACTACCTGAACTAGCAGGTAGTAAAATTCTAATTAGCAAATTGGAAAAGTCTAAATAAACCTTTGCTACGTCAGATTAAGTTAAATAAAAGTCTTTGAATAAAAATTAATATTTTATTTACATAATAAGTTGATAATTACGGTAAATCCTGTTCGAATTGTCGTCCTCGATTTCTGATGCACTTGCGTAATCTTAAGCGAAAATTAGATCGCGTTACTCTACTTGTTAAAGTTTCTCGGATTTCGTTTGCTGCATTAATTATTCTTCTCCTCAGTTCATGTACATCGCTAATAGGTGTTGTGTAAACCAAAGACTTCATGTGGCCCCATAAATAATAATCGCAAGGAGTCAAATCTGGAGACCTTGCGGGCCAAGGTATTGGACCGCCGCGGCCAATCCAACGCTGCGGGAAATTTTGATCCAGCCATTGCCTAACTGTCACTCTGTAGTGTGCCGGGCATCCATCATGTTGGTATATCATACCTCTTCGGGTTTCAATTGGTACATCTTGCATGAGCTCGTGAAGATTATTTCTCAGGAAATTTTCATACGTCTCCCCGTTTAAATTGTCCGGTAGAAAAAACGGCCCAATGCAATGATTATGCAAAATTCCCATCCATACATTCAGGGAAAACCTCCTTTGATGAGCACCTTCTTTTGCCAAGTGGGGGTTTTCACCCTTGGGAGCCCAAAAGTGTATGTTGTGGTAGTTGGTTATGCCGTCACGCTCAAACTTCGACTCGTCGGTCCATAAAATCTTTTTTAAGAAGTTATAGTCGTTTTCATCGGAGTGCAGCATAAAGCGGCAGAAATCGAGCCTCCTTGCAGGGTCTCCTTCTTCTAATGCTTGTACTGGTGTGTAGTGAAAAGGGTATAACCGAGCGCTATGTACGGTGAACCACACTTTCCACTGCGTTAAACCCAGTTGCTTCGCTACAATTCTTGTAGAGGTGGTCGGATCTCTTGCAAAACGTTCCAATATTCTCTCTTCGTCTTCTACAACATAGCGAGGAGATCTTCCTGCATCACGTCGCCTTTGATGAACAGAGCCACTTTCCCGCACGCGTTGGTACGCCGCGGAAAAAACTCCAGCACTTGGTACATTATTTCGACGGGGAAAACGACGCCGGTACTCTTCCCGTGCAGCGGCTGCGTTGCCATCACAAAAACCGTAGCAGTACAGTATGTCAGCATACTCTTCGTTGCTAAAAGATGCCATTTTTGATAAATTAACTTGATCAGAAGGAATCGCAAATAACACGTCAGCGCGCTCAGGACGAGAAGCGTTAACTAAACAAAAACTCTACATAATGCTCTTTAGACGGACCCGAACTGTTACGAACCGACGCGAACAGTTACGAAGAAACCGGATTTTTTTAAACCGACCAATAATAGAGCGCTTCTTCCTCCGATAACAAAAGAATTTGACTACCTGACTACCTAATCCTGAACAAATTGTAAGGCAAAAAAATGGTGTTTAAGTTATTAACTTACCTTACCAGATGTTTGTGAATTTTTTGCACACAAATTATACCTTTTCGGATAGCTTAATAAATAAGGAATTTAATTAAGTAATTTGTACGACTAATGTCTTATTGATTTTTTTAAACAATAAGGGGTGAAACGAGGGAAAATCATTTTCAATTTTTTTGTTAAGACTTTTGAAACACTCTGCTAATTTTTGTTTCCTGTTTAGATGGATAAATAACTTTTTTATTTGTAGTTTATCTACCTAAGAAGTAAAATTATGTTAAAGATTAAGAAATTAATAGGTAGATTTTTGTTTATTTCAAGTTTTCCTTTAAAATCGGGTGTTTTTGAAAAAAATACAAAATCTTGAATATCTCAAAAACCGTTAGCTTTTGGGCAGGGTATGATATAGCTTTTTAGGCTGCAAAAGTGATGTATTTTTACATGTTAAAAGGAAACAGACCTATTACCGGTCGCCCTGTATATTATTGTTGTTTATTATTAACCAGTTTTGCCCGCGGCTTCGCCCGCGTGAAATAATGTTCTTGGAGAAAAAACTTCTTTAGCAATTAACTTGGGAGGCCAATAGTGCCGCGCATTGTACTTACTATGTCCCTGCAGTTTAAATCTGTAATATCTTCGAAAATATTCATTTAAATTAAATGCTGTATAGGATAATATTTACCAATATTAAATTTAAGGTACTTAATTGGATAAGGATTAATGCTGTATTGCTTAAAATCACTTCGGAAATAATCCATTATTTCTCGTAAAAACTAAAGGTTAAAAAATGGTTATTGTGGGTCATCCCCAAGGAATTTGTAAGTATTATATACAACTGGAAAGAGCTCTCGGCATCAAATCTGTGCCGAGAGGGAGATACAATACAAACCCCTCCATCTCTTTTTAACAAGGGTGACAACAATATTTTTAATTTGGGGACAAATTAGTTGAAGTTTGGAAACATATGGTGATTTCAACTTTTTCTAAATAAGTCCAAGCACATGCTATCAAAAAGTAATATTTTGCTCCAAGGTATACCCTGGATCCAAAAGTATAGAACAGAACTCAGGACTCATTATAGATACATGTTTGGGGATTTCGGCGTTGTTTAAAGAACTGCAAGCTGCAAGCATATGCCACCCTGTCAATTAGAGTAAACTTCATCATCACCACCACTATCACACCATACATCATCACATTATGATGATATAAAAGGTACTTCTCATAGTATTTTACACTAACACGGAGATCTTTGAACATTACTCTGCTGTTTATGTACCTATTTGAAAAATTATTTTGTTGTTGTAAAGGGTTTAATTCGAAATTGGTCATTTAGTCACTAAGGTGGAAACCGGATAATACGATCCATGAGGAATCGAGGGAACTCCTCGAAATTTATATCGACACATATAGTGATTTTGACTTTTACTGAAGTAACACAATGCAGCATATGCTCCTAAAAATAAGATGTTGAAACCAAGGTATACCTTGGTTTCAACATCTTATTTTTGGATCTAGGGTATACCCTAGATCCAAAAGCACTGAACAGATCTCCTCAGTCTTTAAAGATACGCGTTTGGAAATTTCAGCATTGTTTAAAGAACTGCAAGCATATGCCACTTTGTAACTTACAGTAATCATCATCACCTTAACAACAATACCTAATGGAAGCTTGGCGCGTATTCAATTATACATTCGATCATTTATTTTAGACGTTCTTAAGACGTATTAATAACAACTTAACAAAATATATAACTAAAAGTAATTTTCTAAATAATTTCCCTTTTAAATTTGGCTATTTCTCTACTTAATCTTCTTAATATGAACTTTAAGCCACCACCACGGTACCGGCAAATATGAACGTGAGTCATATATTGTCGAATATCGTTTGGGCTGGTATCGAATTCAAAATTAAGGAGATTAAGTAGAGAAATAGCCAAATTCAAAAAGGGGAAGTATTTAGAAAATAAGTTTTATTTCATACTTGTTTGTGTATTTTTACTTTGGAAGTCGGTTTAATTTTTTGTTTTAAAATAATAATATGTCATAAATGATAATACAAGTTGCTGAAACGTATCGTCGGCTTAGTGCAAGAACTCATTAAGTGACCAATGCAACAAGTCGAGTAATCAATTAATGAATTTTAGTAATTTTGAATGTCCTATTTAGGGCATCGAGGTTTTCCCGGGTTTTCGGGCCAACAACAAAACCCGGTTTTCAAAATATTGAAAATCGGTTTTCGGTTTTTTTCGAGCTTTTTTTCATTATGAAAATCTACAACAGTTTATAACAGTTACAGTCACAAACCGAACGTTATAGTGGCTTGTGATTGTCAATGTAGAGTTTTAGAATAATAGTTATAGTGTTTTCATGTTGTATGTAGTCCCGCCCCGCCAGGACGAGTGAGCGAAGCGCAAGGAACCAGACTACCTTTTCTCGAAGCGATTCATCGATTTTTTGGTCCTTCATAACTTGGTATAATTTATTATTCGGTTCCATCTGCGCTCAGTGCGAATTGCTCTCCGTTCCCATGATACCAAAAGTCGAGTGGGCCTAACGGAATCCGTCCCATTGTGTTGAAAATGTGTGCTCCAGACTCCAGAGTTGGCACCGGTCTTAACGCATCTTTTTCGGCTCACCTGCTCTTATGGCACAGTCCTGGCATCTTGGTAGACAGCTTTGGTGTACTATCGCCTGCCTTGTTCATACTGCATATCAATGATAATATGTGATGACGACAGTACGGGTGATGCCTTATATACAGGTCGCCTGAACATCTCTCGGCAAAACGTCATTGAGAGTCGAAACGAACTTGTCTCTCAAATTAAAATTTCATTGGAGAAGATCTCTGGATGGAGTAGACTTAACTTAGTCCAATTCAACACCTCTAAGACACAAGTTTGCGCGTTCATCGCTAATAAGTTACCGATGGTCGTATGTCCTCATTTTGAAAGCATACCCATAACTGTCTCCTCAAACATTGGAATACTTGGTGTTAGCATATCGAGCGAGGTCTAGTTCCGATATCATCTGGAGGGCAAGGCCAAGTTAGCCTCCAAGAAGCTTGGTGTTCTGAACAGGTCAAAGCAGTATTTCAGTCCGGTCCAACGCCTACAACTCTATAAGGCGCAGGTTCGGCCTCACATAGAATATTGTTCTCGCTCGAATTGTCGACTGCCATAGTATTTCAAACAGGCTTTACTCCTTAGAGCTACGTAGAGATGAGCATCGCTCTGCATCCTATATTGGTTATATTACGAGGAGTGCTCCGAGGAATTGTTCGGACTTATACCTGCTGCAACTTTTCGCCACTGTTCGAAGGGACAAAATATTTATCATCCTCATCACCTTGATGAGTGGCAGTCCTCGACCATGCGCTTTACCCGAAGCTTTCTGCCGCGCACTGTAAAACTCTGGAATGAACTGTCGCCAACAGTATTTCCAGACCATTACGACCTGCACACCTTCAAGAAGGCAGCGTATTCCCTCCTAAAAGGCCGGCAAGGCACTTCTGTTTCTACACGCCTTAACTCTACAAGCCTAACTTTACAAACTCTACACTTTAGTCAAATAATGTGGCATGGCCATTTCGTCAGGCAACGTATTTTGACTAAGGTGTAGAGTTTGTGGAATTATTAATTACTTTACATGAAAATATTTATGGTGGGATCACATTTTACCAGTATTACGTTGTAACAACAGAAAGCAGCTGATAAAAGTTAATTTTAGAACATTCCTAACAAAATTCTACAAAATCAACAAAAAACCCGAAATACCCGAAAAAACCCGGGTACCCGGTTTTGAAGATGGCTGGGACCGAAAAACCCGTTTTTTTTTAATATGACCGGTTTTGGATCCCCTAGTCCTATTATGACCATAAGTTTTGTAGTCTCGACAATGAAAACATCTGTTTTTTATAGCTTAAAAACTATATTTGTAAAATCAAATGAGTAACATATCGAATGGTCAAAGATATTTAAGAAAAGTAATGAAAAAGGAAATTAATGACTTCTTGTCATTTAAATATGTTCAAGTTTTGAAATAAGTATTTCTTAAAACAGATACAAATCAGTCTTATTTCTCATAGAAAAGGAACAAATTTTAACAAATAATCGGCCTTATTTGCGTAGTACTAAATAGTAACCAAAAATTAACTCTGATTTTAATAACATTTATAAATCTCTCTTCCCATCTCCGAAAACAAATCAAATAAAAATTGTACGCTTCTCTTACACTTTGAAACTAAAATAAAACAAACTTAAAACAAAATTATCAAAAATAAAAGTTTACTCAATATTATCTCCCTGTTCGGAGAAGCTCTCTTCAGGAATAAAATCTTGACCTTCTACACAAGGTAAATTTTGGTACCAATTGTGCAATTCTGATGGAATTATATTTTCAGTACCTACACATCTTCAATAAATCTTTTTTCTTTGCTTTGGTGATGGGAAGTTTCTTGTCGTAAGCATTTATAATCAAAATCATTAGAAGTGTCACTGTCAATTTTTCTCTTTTGCAAATGCATAGTTTTACTCAAGGTTTCATTAAATCCTTTTTCTGATACATCAAGTTCTTTGTAATCTGATGTGTAGTCGTATCTGTATAGAACTATAATAGGTCGTTTCTTCTCGAACCTAAAACATTTAACCTTGAGCCATTGCATTATTTCTCCATCGGATCCTATAGATCTATTCACCATCATGCTAACTCTCAATTTTTTCAAGTCTCAAATATCTGTGTTATTCATTACAATAGGTTGGTATGGTTGCTTTTTACCAGTACTTTTTTTAGAATTTCTGTTTGATCTCGCTAATCTTATTACATTGCATAAGTCAATCATGGAAAACACAGGAATAAACCGCATCTTATTTTCTATAGCACTATGTATACTATCCACCTCCATATGGCTGTGTCCAGACTCGAGGTATTTGTGTTCTATAACGTTAAGGTGTGTTGTTTGAACCAAATACAGCTGCAAGCATAATAGAAACTGATTGCGATTTTGGCCTCCGGCTGTGTCAGAAAATATTGATATTTCTGTTACTGTAGATGGTAAACGTTTAATCCAGAGATATAATGCAGTTCCTACTTCATCACTACCTTTTTTACCATCTACCTCAGTCCACAAATAACAAAAGACATCATTTGGAGTACGAGCTTCATAGATAGATAGCATTGTATACATTCAACTTACGTAAATAGTATAACAGAGAAATACTACTAGTTGGGAAATGTAATACTTTTTGGAGGTCAATTGTAATAGAATTAAAGCTTTTATCCTCATTTGCTCTGATTTTATCCAACTCTTTTGCTTTACGGCTTTGCTCTTTTAAAGATATATGTTCTTCGTATTCTTTCTGTCGAGCCTCAAGTTTGGGACTGTTTTGTGATTTAGCAATGTTATACTTGTGACATGTCAAGCATTGATCTTTTTTAGGTTTGTAAAAATCTTTATTGTATTGTGTACAAAATATGTTGCGATATAAATTTATGGATACTGTAGGCCTTGATGCACTTTTGCATTTTTCTTCATAAAGTTCGTACATTTTAGATATGGAAAGATTGCTGTCTAAATACTCTTTAGATGAAGTTTTTCTGCAATTATACATACATACATACATACATACATATAATCACGCCTCTTTCCCGTAGGGGTAGGCAGAGACCGTCTCTTTCCTGTAGGGGTAGGCAGAGACCACTTCTTTCCACTTGCCACGATCCTTACACACTTGTTTCGCTTCGTCCACTTTCATTCTTACCATCCATTCCTCCTCTTACATTCAACGTAGCGAAGCGGCTCTCCATGGGCCACTTTTCGCCTCCGCGAGAACGAGACGTGATGGGTGGCGAACCACATCGCCGCCATTTTGGATAAGTAAATTAATTTTATGATTATCCATTGCATTCTTACGGATTAGCGGAGAGGGTAGGAATAGGGAAAGGGAAGGATAGGTGGTGTGGAAAGAAAGATTGGTAAGTTAAAATGGAAAATAGGAAATGTAGGATATTACTGTCCAGGAGGGCAAGGGATAGGACAGTAATAGCTAGGGAAGCCGGGGCCGCATACCCGTATACTATACCACTACTACCGGATAGGTAAGTTGGGATGAGTATCCCATGACAAAATTATGACATGACAATAATGCGAAAGCATAAATGGGAAAGATTCTATATGTTCTTTGACAAAATCTACATCCTCTTGTTTTGTTTTATTATGTGTAGGGTCAAGGAGGCAACAGTGACTCGGATTTTTTCAGAAGATTGAAAAATGGTGAAATTGTCATAGTTTGGGCCTAAAATTTGCACACATTGTAGTTATTCTATTGTATTTTAATTTAGCATATATGATTCTTTATTATTTACTACATAAATGAAACTAGGGACCTAAAACAAAAAAATGGGAATTGAGTCACTGTGTACCACTAGGTGTACACACTGACTCACTACTGTAGTACACAGTGACTCTAATAGTACACAGTGACTCAGGAGTATTTAAAATAAAGTAAAATGTCGAAAAACTTTGTTTTATTACAAAGAAAAAAATAAACATAAAAAAACATTCTAAAAATATAAACACTTTAATCTAAAAAATCACCAAATTCCTTGACTTTCATAGCGAAACAATAATATCAGTCTCTTGATTAACACTTTTAGTTTTTTCAATTTTTATCAGCCTTTAAGACCTTTTGAGAGATTTGATACCGTTACTCTTAGAAAATATTATATAACTACCCTCATTTTGTGCTCATTTAGTTAGAAACTTTATTAATCACTTATCTTAATGACACTCTCTGATGCCTTTCTTATGGATTCACCTCTCCTTATTAACCGTAAATCTTCTTTGATTTTTTAATGTGTAGTGTTCCCTTTTTTTCAATCCGTCTTCTGTCGAGACACTTTACGAATATAATAATTAAATTCAAATTATTGAGCGTTACACTCCAAAGGTACACAGTGGCTCATGAGCCACTGTGTACCTTTCAAAAATGATTCACTGTAGACTTCTACACCATTTTAAAAATATTTCATCTCAACAATCGAAATTTAAATCAAATGTGACCAAACATGCATTCGAATTAATTGATAACATGCCTACTATTCAATAAATATAATGGTTATCACCAATTCCAACAAACAAAGACGTGAAAAGAACTGAAACTTATCTCAAAAAGTATTTTTTTGGCGCGAAAAAACTTAACACCGCTTCACATTTCAATAGGGCGTACGATCTGCGAGTGGGTTGGTTTGAACGCGTCGGGGTACCAACCGCTTCGAATCACTAAGCGAGACAGCTGTATATTGCCATTCCTTCAGGTCCAAATGAGACTGAGCCACTGTAGTCGACTGAGTCACTGTTGCCTACTTGACCCTACATGTGTACCTGTGTATATTGTGTAATATTACAAATATTTTAAGTATAATATCACCTTTATTGTTAAAACAAACAAAGTTAATAACTTCTTTTAATTATTTCTTTGCATCAGTAAACACATTCTATAAACAATACTGACATCGATAGAATATGTTACAACAATGTAATGACGTCTTGGTGCATATTTTTATTTTATAAAATTAACTAAGTGCAGATAGTGACTTTTCATGAAACATTCTGTAGCTTTGAACTAACTTAGGACTTTAAAAAAAAGTAATTAATTTATCTTTATGATTTTTGTTGTTACGAGATATGGTGTATAAAATATTTTTTTGCCAAAAAAATTAATTAAAGTACCTTAGAGATTTTTGTGTCAGCATGACCTCTCAATTTGTAATTATCGATTTTATTGCTCAGTCATAGAGTCCAAATTATAAAAGCTAGCAATTTGTGAGTTTTTGTATTATATATATCGGCTGATGGCTCATGATTTTGGATCTATTCCATTCAGACATAGGTACTGTGAGTGTATCTTGCAAAGAGAAGTAACAAACTTACAATATCACTCGTTTATTCGGAATTACAATTCTTTAAACATTCATTAGGAACACTTTATAAAATCACTTTAATAAACACTGGTACTAAAACGATACTATGGACAGTTCCTAGACTGGTTGCCCGCGCCACGACTGGCTGAGATGTGTATTGTGGTAGCTCCTCAAGTCATCACTCCTAAGGCCCCACCACATCCCACCATGTCGCTTGTACGAACTTCAGACTAGCCTCTGTCAAAGCGCGCCAAACGCGTTTCTTATAGATGGCGCACTTGTAGTTCCGTTTCTTCTTTATGACCGCATGCGACACGGCCATCCTGCGAGACGCACGTCCCTGTGCGTTAAACTGAAACAATGATAAGCCAGCACAGTATTTGCTCGACCATTCCTGACCAGACTATATTTAAAAACCAAGCAGTAATCTCAATAGAAATTTATTTTTAGCCACAAAAATCCTAAAGTCAATCATAGAAATCAAATTCTAACTAATGGTACTAACAGATACAACTGGGCAAGGTAACAAATCCATATTAACCATTTCTCAAACTCTACTATGTAGAACACAAACTCTCAAGTAAGATCTCCAACACCACGGCTTCTTTGCCGACCGGTAACAGCATTGCCCTCACGTCCTGCAAAGGACCGTTAACGTATCACTACCATAGATCAGCTAACTGCTAACCCATGTGCATCACCCACAGACTGCACATCGTACGGTCCTTAAAGACCCCGACCTCCGCCAGAATCATACGCGCACCGCGCACCCACGGACAGCGGACTACTTGAGCTACCTCAAGAGAAACCGATTTCCACCGGGCTACGGCTACGTAATAATTACTGGTACGGTCGAATATTGTACGGTCGTTAGAGATGTTTACTTGAGTTTTCGTCACAATTATTTAAAACTTAAACTTCATCATTATTAGATTCACAAAAATCATCAACTTCAACTTGACCCATTGGCATCTTTCTTAACCTATCGTGTGCGTATTTATAGGTACGCTTAGAATTTAGTGCTTTAAGTGTGTAACGGTCTCCCTCCAAAACTTCTATCACCTTAAACGGACCTTTATATTTCGGATCTAATTTGTTTTGATTTCGTTCCTCGTTCTCTAATAGCACAAAGTCACCTAAATAATCTTTCAATTTACTTTAACCAAACAAATAAAATTCTAAACAATCGCAAAACACAGCAAAGATACCCTGGGTCATGTCACTTAAATCATGTTCAAAATGTATTTTAACACAAATTCACCAGTAAGATCTCTAACACCACTACCACAATGGTCATAGAACACAGTTCACAGACCCCGACCACCGTCAGTTACACGCTCCCCGCGCACCCTCGGATTGTGCACCATCCGAGTTGCCGGATACGTCTACATAACTGTACGATTGAACACAGTACGGTAGAAAGAGATTTTACTCGTCCCCTGATCACAACTTAAATTTGTTCATCATTAACCAAATCATTATCAACCTCGACCAATACATGACCCGATGGCATCTCTCTTTACTATCTTGCGCATACTTAAAGGTACGCTTAGAATTTACAGCTTTTAGTGTATAACGGTCTCTCTCAATTTTTTTTTTTCGTCTGATTACGTCCGTTACGTATAATTTCAATTAGTAAAAATCACTAATCGAAAATCTATTTACTCCCGCCTTACTGCTTTTTAAAACGTGTATTATTGTAACTATTTTACTATCTCGGTTACTGTATAAAACAATCAATGTTTCCTCTAAATTAGATCTTTTAAAATCGGTTCATTTAAAAGACTATACCGAATCATTACACTACAGTCACGAGATAAACAATTACGCTCACCAAATAATTTTAGTTCCAAATGTGGTACTTCAATGAAGTACAGAAGGCAGATCCCTGGCCGCCACGGCACCCCGTCGCACGGCCCACACCACCCGCTACGCTTCGTCGCGTCGCGTCACGCCGTGTCGCGTTGCGTCGCATCGATCTGTCCACAAAAATAAAACAGCACAAAAATTGTCCAAACTATGTACAATTACGTTCTTTTTAGGGTTCGGTATTCAAGGGTTTTTACCAAGGAATAGAAAAATCGTCTGACGACTGACTGTCTGTCACCAGGTTATATAGGTCTCAAGAACTGGGATAGCTAGAAAATGGATTTCCTTTTTTTTTTTTTTAGATAAAAATGTCAGATTTGATTGAACAATAAAGTTAATTTCATTTCCTTTCAACAATCTAACTGATTAAATGAAAAAAGAAGCTTTTACAGTCTTACTATACCAGAAGACTTCCAAGTGCGTTTACAACCTTTTACATGATAACCAAGTTCACCGAAGTCCACCGATGAGCTTTCTTATCCGCCTCAATCACAGCAACTGAACCGTTGAGCGTGTGCTGCTGCAATCACCATCAACACCGGTCACAGCCCACAGGCAACTGCTTACCGCATACCGCAACTTCTGAAACCGTCAAATTGTTTCTTTTAATCTCTTTTCTTTTTGTCGTCAATTTAACTATTATTTCCTATAATTTCCGAAACCTACAGTGATGGACGATCATAGACCACCACACAAACAATATTATCATGTTATTTTCGCACTTTTAATTATTCCAATCGGCCTAGTCTAAAAAAAAGTAATAGACAGACAAACATATTGTAATGTTCCAAATTTACAGCTTACAACAACGTTATCATAAGCTGACAGTCTCGCGAATAGCGAATGACCTACAACTTATTATCATTAACATCTAACAGTTCTTTTAGACACTTTCAGAATAAATAACAACATACATGACATTATTTAAAGTCACTTTTGAAACTGACCAATGATTAATTTCTCTCACTACGTGTGCAGTAACGCCAAATAAGAAATAAGACTATTCACAAACTGTATGTACTGTGATTAAAAACCAACTACAAAGTTGAGCTTCAATATTAAATAGGTAGGTAGACGTAAAATTTAATTGAAGTCATTTCAAACTAATACCGCATACACAATATATTTTGTAAAGTATACGTCAACTGATTTTGTTTATGCAATGCACCAGGTTCGGGCCCGGAGGCTGAGTCGGAAGACTTTCAATGATCAACAACAACCGATATGGGTACCCACACAATCTGTTGTTCTGACATTTACTGGTCAGAAACTACCCCCCAAAGTTTACTGCTATTACACATCACTTCCCGTAGAAATTTACAAATTACCAACAATTCAGTGTAATAAATGCTGTAGGTTCGGTCACATCAAGGCACAGTGTAGAGCTCAACCAAGGTGCTACAAATGTGGACAACAGCACGAAGGAGAAACTTGTACAGTAGCAACCATGTCCTGCTTGTTCTGCTCAGGGAACCACGCGGCTAATAACTCTTCATGTCCTGAACATATTAGACAAAAGGAAATAAAGATAGTTATGTCGCAAGAAAACATTTCATATATGGAAGCCTCAGCTAGATTCCCACAGGTACGACGCTCCTTCGCTGAATCTGCAAGAACATCTCCATCAGTATTAACAGCCACAGTTTCCCGACAACAGTCAAAATCTCCAGTTACAACTTCTTATAGAAAAACTGTATACATACCCCGCCGTCCCATTTCTCCTGTGACTCCTGGATACGACCACCAGGCTCATAGGAATATTATAGAAACACCTTCTCAATCTGCAAATGGGTGTGCGTTTCCTCCCATTACTAATATGACCCCAAATGATAACATTATTGACACACTAATTAATACTCTTATCCATTTAGTCTCCCGGTTTGGTGACTCCGGGCTACCGAACAAAACTCGTACCAACTTGACTCAGTTGCTTAATGCTGTTATTAATAATGGCTCTGACAGTGATCCAATGGAACTGTCGCAGCATCAGGAGAAAGAAATCTGAACTTTTAAACTTAATTAATAATTATAGACCATCAATTATTGCCATCCAGGAGACATGGTTAAGTCCGGGGTCACGGTTTCGTGTCTCGGGCTACCCATGTTTCCGGGATGACAGAATTGATGGCAAGGCTGGAGCAGCCATTCTGGTCTCCAGTCGATGTAAATACTCTTTGTTTTCCCTACCTGTGCATAGCAACTCTTTTAATATTGTGGCCGTCCGTGTTGTAAATACTATATTTATATCTGTGTATATCCCTAATCCTAACCCTTCTATCCTGTCGGAACTTGCCTCGATTATTTCTTCCATTCCCCACCCCATGGTTGTATTGGGGGACTTTAATGTCCACCATACATCCTGGGGTTCCTATTTTAATGATTATCATTCTACATTGTTATTAGACATTGTAGATGATAACAATCTAGTGGTCCTCAATGATGGGTCTCCCACTCGGCGGGTCTCTCCTTTACAGAACCCGAGGAGTGTGGTGGATCTCTCATTGTGCTCCCCTTCCATCTCTTCTTTGTGTTCGTGGTATGTCCTCTCCGATTCTTGTGGTAGTGATCATTATCCCATTTCTATAACTATAACAGACTCGACAATACAGACAATAGCACCCAACCCCCCCAGACTCAAAATATATAAGTTAGAAAAGGCCGATTGGAATAAGTTTGCAATTGCTACAGATGCTGAAGTTGGCCTTATTCCCCCTATTAACACAAATAACGTTCACACCCAATATCAAAATCTAAAAACTGCACTCTTACAGGCTGCGGATAGGTCGATCCCCCTAAAACAGTTAGGAGATGGCAGATTGTCACCTCCCTGGTGGGACTCGGAATGTACCTCAGCATGTAAACGGCGTAAGGAGGCTGAAAGACTATATTCAAGAGCCATGACTATGGAGAATTTTATCAATTACCAAAAAATTGCAGCCGAGGTCAGAAAACTACTTTCTGAAAAAAAGAAAAGTGGTTGGCACCAATTTTGTTTATCTCTCTCACCTTCGTCCAGACCCTCGATGGTTTGGAAGAATATAAAGAGATTTAGGGGTTCCATGGCAAGCGATCACCGTCAGTCCAATGACCCATCTGAGTGGATTGATGCATTCTCTCAAAGGTTGGCGCCGTTTACGGCTCCTTCACTTGAGGAATCTACCACATATATATCTACTGGCCCTACTTTTGATTATTTAGATTCCCCATTTTCTCTGGAGGAATTACGACTAGTTTTAAGTTCATTAAAGGATACTGTTCCCGGCGAGGACGGAATACCTTACTCATTTATAGCCAACAGTGGATCAGACACCCAAACAGTATGCCTTAACATTCTTAATGGCATCTATCAGTCGGAAATTCCTCCCGAGGAATGGCGCTCACAAATTGTTTTACCTATCCTTAAGCCGGGAAAACTTAGCAGTGAACCTTGTAGTTACAGATCAATAGCTCTTTCGGCCACTTTCTCCAAAATTCTAGAACATCTCATTAAAAACAGACTAGAGTGGCTAATGGAGGGCAAGGGTACTTTATCCAGGACACAGTTTGGTTTTCGGAAAGGCTTTAGCACTATGGACGGTTTAAGCACCCTTGTGACTGACATACGCATTGCCTTTTCGAAAATGGAACATGTGGTGGCGATGTTCTTGGATGTATCATCTGCGTACGATAATGTGTCTCTTCCGGTGCTCAGGCAAAAACTGCAACAGCTGAATGTCCCTGTGAAGATGACTAACTACATTTGTAATAGCCTCTCCTCCCGTTCCCTTAACATTTCCCTTCATAATTCCAATATCTCCACTAGAATCGTATACAGAGGCTTACCGCAAGGTAACGTCCTTAGCCCGCTCCTCTACAGCATTTATACCTCCGACCTAGACCTTACCGTTAATAGTTTTTGTGAGGTTATTCAGTACGCAGATGATTTGACCATGTACATCGCCTCAAAGGATATAGCGGAATGTTCCGCCCGCCTTAACTCTGCCATTAGCTACTTAATGGACTGGATGGAAAGACATTCACTTTCCATCTCCATACCTAAAAGCTCCGTTGTTGTCTTTTCGCGTTCCAGAAGTATACCAGATATAAGTATTCAATACAACCAGCAAGTTTTCCCGGTCAAGGATAAGGCTAAATTCTTAGGTGTGTTTTTAGACTCTAGGATGACTGGTGTACACCATATCAATTACACAGCGCAGAAATGCGAGAAAAATTTAAATATTCTCCGATCACTATCTGGTGTGTGGTGGGGCTCACACCCCTATACTCAAAAACTGTTATACAACTCGCTTGTCCGAAGCCACTTAGACTATGGTTCCTTTCTCCTAGAACCATGTAATAAAATTCCACTAAAATCACTAGACAAAATTCAATCTAAAGCACTGAGAATGGTTGTTGGAGCTATGAAATCGACACCAATCAATGCTCTCCAAGTCGAATGTGGGGATCCGCCACTTAACATCAGGAGGCAATGCCTGGCGGACAGATTTGTGTTTAAACTTTTTCAGTATTCTTTTCATCCACTTATAGGCAAACTTCATATTCTTTCCCAACTTGTTGACTCTTCCAATTACTGGTCACGCAAAGAGCTCCCCTGTCTTTTGGTCAGCTACCGTAAGATTACCCACCTCCCTTGTCCTGTTTTTCAATGTGCTCTTAATCCCCTCTTTTCTACCTCCTTTGATGCACTTACTTTCTCTCCAAAAGTGCTGCTAAATTTTTCCATAGATAAGGGCTCCCCATTAGCCAACACTCAATTTTAAATCATCATTAATCAACATTTTAGGGACTGGCTGCTTATTTTCACAGATGCGTCTAAGCTTTTAGAGCGTGACTGTGTTGGAGTGGCTGTTTGGATACCAAAAGTAAATGTTATATTAAATTTGAAATTACCGCCAGGCTCCACGGTATTCACAGGGGAAAGTTTGGCAATCCTGGAGGCACTATCCTTTGTTGAGTCACATCGTCTAAATAAGTCAATCATCCTTTCAGATTCCAAAAGCACCTTGGAGGCCATTAAGTCTAACCAGTTCCGTTCTAAAAGTAAATCTCCTATAATCTTGAAAATAAGACAGCTTCTCTTTAGGTGTCACTCTGATAACATTCAGGTCGTTCTGGCTTGGATACCAGGGCATAGTGGAATAATAGGCAATGAAAAAGTAGATGCCTTTGCCAGACAAGCTATAACATCAGGTGGCCTCAGTCAGTATAAACTTTATTGTCAAGACTTAATTCCACTATCTAAAAGTCACATGAACATCAGGTGGTACACTGAATGGGCCAGAACAAGTGAGAGCAAAGGCAAGCATTATTTTGAAATCCAAGATGGCATTCCAGTTAGACCATGGTTTTTCATATATAAAAATGCAAGTAAAACAGTGTGCTCAACAATCTGTCGAGTCAGACTCGGACATTGTTGCTCGCCTGTATTTCTTGCAAAAATTAGGGTAAGGGACAGTTCCCTTTGTGAGTGTGGACTGGATGAGGGTACCTTGGACCATATATTTTTCTCTTGTCCTAAAAATCAGTATTCCCTTTACGATCTCCTTCCTCCTTCTATTCCCCGCCCTATAAATTTTAAATCTGTTTTGTGCTTTGTAAATACTTCATTTATTACAATCTTATGTACATATATTGCTACTAATAACATAAAATTGTAATTAGTTACTAACCCCTAAATGTTTGTGTTTGTTCTAGATTCTCTCAACAGACCTCAATAATTAAACCGTACACTTGTTTTGTCATAAGACCCTCTTCAATAGTAGAGTTATCTTCACCTACTCTGACATTGGCAACTCATTACGGAGCCATTTACAAAAAGAAGAAGAAGAAGAAGAAGCAATGCACCAGCTATTGTTTTTCAGGAATACCTGCAATTGATAAGGGCTGCCTTTGTTTTCGCAATGGGTTGTTTACAACTTGTACGCGCGTGCAGGTACGCGCGGATGACTTGTAATTTTATTACAAAGTTTAATGTGATATTACGAAATGGAATGTCGATAATGATTTTTAATTACCAGAAATAATTTAGTTTTTTAGTACCTACTGCTATATTCAAGCGTAGATCACGCTTTGGTCAATCAAACAGTAATAATAATGAGTCTGTAAGACGTATGTCGTATGTACTAAGTATTCGTTTTTACTCTGCGTTAATTTCTGCTCATTTACTTTGTTTCTTTTTCATAATACTTTGGTTATAAAACCAGAATAATTTAGAACCCTATAATGGAATAAGTAAAGTTCGATACAACCAGTTCGCATCATTGTGAAGCGACTAGACCAGTCCACCAGAGGCACAATTCACATCCATTTGGCACCGCCGCCATGGAGGTAGCCTGCGCTCTGCCGCTGCTCGGTCACGCAGCGCTGCTTGTTGTCCCTACTCCCTTTGGCGCGGCTATGCACCGCCCAGTTGAACGTCCCTCTGCACATAAAACGAACACAGCAAAACAACTGAACACTAAATTGTTAAGGTTATTTTGAGATATAAGCAAGCTATTTCATGAACACTTGAAACACGAGATAAATCACTAGTGTATAGGTCTTAAAAATTATTGCGAGAATAAAAAGTTGGCTACCGCCTTTTACCAAAACCACCAAATAGATAACCAAAGCCTGTAGTTGATGCGCCACCGCGCTCGTGTCACCACCATAGACGTCACGTCACTGTCGTCATCACGTCCCTGCTGTCCTTACTTTCCCGTCTTCGTGGGCACGAACAAAGGGTTATTGGTACAAGGTCACCTTGCAGCATTCAATTCACTACTGTCCCATAGTTTCACAATTACACCGTCTGCATGGCGTGCTGCCTTGTAGTACATACTGCCAAACTCGATCCACATCAATCGCAATGATGATTTGATTATTATCACTTTTTGTAGCCTTTGCGCGGGCTAGATTACACTTTTTTTTTTTTTTACTACCCACACTTTTTCGGAACAAGCCCCTTTTTTTTTGCACGACTTGATCGCGATTCTGATGTATTTTCAGGGTCAAGTCGCTGCGCCGTTTTAAATTTGAACACGCTTTTACTTCTTGTACTAACTTATTTCGCGTCTTAATTTCGGTAGTAATGTTTATTTGTGATAACCATGAACCTTGTGGCGGTTGGTCGATAAAACAATCACAGGCGTCGTCGTCGGCGATTTGATAGCGTTAATGAGCAGCATCATGTTCTTCTGCTGCATTTCAAACAGGGCGCGCCATTGGGTATCAGATCCCAATTCTGATATCGGCTGATGGCTCATGATTTTGGATCTATTCCATTCAGACATAGGTACTGTGAGTGTATCTTGCAAAGAGAAGTAACAAACTTACAATATCACTCGTTTATTCGGAATTACAATTCTTTAAACATTCATTAGGAACACTTTATAAAATGGACGTAGTTATGCAAAAATGTTCCAATCCACAAGATAAGCGAAACTGAGTTTAATTGACTAACGTACTTATTTTGATATTTTCTATCTTTTAAACACAATGGTTCCAATCTACAAGTGATATTTTTTTATTTTTCTATTTACCATTATATTTCAATCCACACTTTAAACTAACTAAGCTCTTTTTTCTCATACAGAATGTTCCAATGTTTTTGGAACGTTTTAACAAAATATCAATATGATCATTTTGGTAGCAAAGAATATTCCAATGTTTTTGGAACGTTTGAACAAAATAACAATATGCTCATTTTGGTAGCAAAGAATGTGCGTTCGATGAGTTGACAGTTGCAGATGTTCTTGGGCAAGAAAGAGCAATTTGGGGAGTGGATAATTAATTGATGATTAGGGGAGAAAATAGCGGTTTTGTGAAAACAGAGAAATTTGGATTTAGAGGTGTTAAGAGAAAGAAGATTAAGTTTTAGATATAGAGGACATACCGATCTCTGCTATTTTGAGAACTGCTTCCCAGGTAGTATCGTAGAAGATAAGAGCAGTATCGTCAGCATAACGAAGGATGTCTGCATTATTTATGGACAGGGAGGCTATGTCATTAATATACATATATATGAAATAGAGTAGGGCCTAGGATGCTCCCTTGAGATATTCCGAATGAAATAGGTCGCATACAACTTTTAAATCCAGATATCCTAATGCATTGATATCTTTCTGATAAGTAGCTGTTGAACCAATTTAACGGATTCCCTCTAATGCCATATCTTTCTAGTTTTCTCAAAAGAATAGGTATAGAGAGGGAATCAAAGGCTTTAGCGAGATCTAGGAAGACACCAATGTATTTGGAACCTTTATTAAGATGTGAGGCAATAGTATTAGTAAGAAGTGTTACTGCATCCTCGGTAGATTTTGTTGTCTAAAGCCAAATTGTTTATCAGAAATTAGATGATTTGATTCTAAGAAGTAGACAGTCTCTTATGTACCACGCGCTCAAGTAGTTTAGAGATACCGCTTAACAGGGAGATCGGGCGATAATTAGTAGGTTCACATTTAGATCCGCCTTTATGTATGGGAACTATAGCCGCATATTTCCATATTTTGGGGAAGATTCCGGATTCAATACTACGATTAAAAATAATAGAGAGAGGCTCTGCTACATATTGACCAATAGCTTTAAGAACAATATTATTTATATCATCAAGGCCAGGAGAACTGTGTCATTTTAAGGTTTTTTATAAGATGAAGGATTTCTTGCGGGTCAGTAGGAGCTAAGAAGAGGGAATTGGGAAAGGAGTCAGTAAGTGACATCTTAGATATGAGGGATTCATGAGTCTCGTTTAAGCTGTTAAAAACGTTTTTTGCAAGTGACTCTCCATTTGTGTTCTTTATAGAAAAATAATAAGATGTGAAATATGTGACATACTGCGTGTATGACTATGAAACACTGCTTAATTCCATTAGCAATAGAGTTTACTTTCTGTATTGCGAACCTTTTTTTCCATTTTTCGTGGAATAATAATAAGTAGGTACGTGTTGGTGCGTGGTAAAAATTAATGATACTATGAAAATCTACCTAGGTACTTACACTTTTTTAATGTAATGGATCTCAATTTGACTTATTCCACTGCCGCCTCTATTTAAATCTCTAATAATCCACTTACCACAGCAATTAATTTTAACGTAAAATAATTTTACTAAATTTACTTACTTATTAAAGAACTAAATTAAGTAGTTGCTTAAAAAATCTGATTTATGTATATTGTGGCCTTATGGGAAACCAATCGCACCAGCAAAATTATCAGATTTAAAATCAATGTACAATTATATACCACCAAACTACCTACAATTTTATAAAAAACTAGCTTTTGCCCGCGACTTCGTCCGCGTGGAACAATACTTTGGGATATCGCTGAAATTTACCAGCGACTTTATTTATGACTAACGAAAGCGGAATAGTATTTTTTTAAACGGAACCCTAAAATAAAAGTAGCCTATGTACCCTATAACATCAGCTATCTGCTAGTGAAATTTTTTTCATTTAGTTTTTGTTTTCATACAGTTGCCAATTTTAATCATTCAAAGACCAAATATTATCTACATAAACTGTACTTAGTGATGAAATAATTTATTTTGATAAGGATTAATAACATGAGTAAAAAAAACGTGTTTAAATGTAGTCCAAAAAAAATTCAAGATTTCTAAATAAAAAAATGGTTGTTGTGCCTCACTCGACATAGATAGGTATAGTATGTCGCGGACTTTTTTGTAGATATTTATAAGATCTACAATTAATTAGAACATTTTATGGTTCTATCTTTTATAGTTTAGGCAGCGTACGCAAAATAAGTAACTTTTCTGGTTGATTTTTTACACCTTGTGTCCGAAAAACCCAAATATCTTACGGAACCATATGTTTTTCCAAAATAAAATTTAGCCTATGTTACTCGTGGATAATGTAGCTTTCGAATGGTGAAAGAATTTTTAAAATCGGTCCAGTACTTTTTGAGCCTATTCATTACAAACAAACAAACAAACAAACAAACAAACATACAAACAAAGTTTTCCTCTTTATAATATTAGTGTAGATTAAAAAGCTCAGATGATTTTGATGATGAATTGATAATTTTGAAGGGTTTGGAACAGATCCAGTCTTCAACATACAAGAAGATGATAACGATGAATAGGTTTTACCTTAAGATTGCGATTATGTTTGTGATTTTTTTGCATTGTTTAGTCTATACTAATCTATACTAATATTATAAAGCTGAAGAGTTTGTTTGTTTGTTTGTTTGTTTGTTTGAACGCGCTAATCTCAGGAACTATTGGTTCGAATTGAAAAATTCTTTTTGTGTTGGATAGTCCATTTATCGAGGAAGGCTTTAGGCTATATAACATCATGATAAGCTCAATACGAGCGGAGCTCCAATCAATAATGTTTCAAAATCGGGGTGTTTTTTTCCCTTTTGAGAGCTTTCGCTGCGTACGCTGCGGAAACGGTTAAAGTTTCGGTAAAATAATGTATGACAGAATTGTTCCCCTTTAAAAGTTCTAAAAAAAAGTCCGCGACAGTATATATCTATCTTTAATGGTTGGCTCACAATAACCTTTTTATGCTAACCAAATTTGTTCTAAAATTAAGCATTATTTGTGAGGGTGTTTTCATAAAGATGCTATTAATCCTTATCCAAATAAATACGTTATTCATTACAAGCATTTAATTTAGAAGAAATTTGCCATTTACATCATTTGATTTCAATAAGTATTTTAGAAGATATCGCAGTAATAAAATAATCAGCGCGCAATAATGATGTGCGGCGCGCTGCGGGCAGTCGTGAGTCGCGGGCAAGCGCTCCTCCTTCTACGTAAATGAAGTCGCGGGTAAATTTTAGCGATATTCCTAAGTAACTATTCCACGCGGACGAAGTCGCGGGCAAAAGCTAGTTCTTAAATAAAGGTAAATGGCATTATTTGACACCAATTTATTTTTATTTGGTATTAAAAACGTTCCATATGCCATGGACTATTTTTGCATAATTACTTGTATACAAAATAATAATTAAGCAAAAATGTTCCAGTACCTATTTTTCTAATTACCAACACAGTGACATTTCGATCCAAAAACAAAATACGTAAATAAATAACACTTATATATTTCTACAATAAAACCTCCAGCTTTCAATTTAAGTCCTTAAAACAAAAAAATGTACCACTAAAACACAATATTGCATTTATCTCAGTTTGAAGTCATTGTGGACTGGAACATTTTTGCATAACTACGTCCAAATCACTTTAATAAACACTGGTACTAAAACGATACTATGGACAGTTCCTAGACTGGTTGCCCGCGCCACGACTGGCTGAGATGTGTATTGTGGTAGCTCCTCAAGTCATCACTCCTAAGGCCCCACCACATCCCACCATGTCGCTTGTACGAACTTCAGACTAGACTCTGTCAAAGCGCGCCAAACGCGTTTCTTATAGATGGCGCACTTGTAGTTCCGTTTCTTCTTTATGACCGGATGCGACATATAGATCTCATCACGGCGGGTTCATAGCTGTTATTAACTGTACTTAATGATTTTTTGCAGTTAATGAGTTCTTGCACTAAGCCGACGGTATATTATAGAGTGAATTTTAATAAGTGTAAAACACTTTACCACGTGATAATGCTCATGATAACAAACATCTTACCCAAATAATCTTTTTAGGGCATTTATTATAAGTGAAAATTCCTTTAGCGGCACTGTGCACTTTTATTGGGATGGGTAAAAACTTAAACTCGAGCAGGACACGTGAATCTGATCGAAAAGTCATAAAATGCAACTTGCAATTGTTTGCTGTCTTGGTTTACGTGAGCATGAAACTATTTTAGTTCGTATTTACTTTTGACCCCAACTATTGACCTTTGGCCTTGACCTTCACCGCCAATCATCCCCGTCACATTTACCCTTACATTGGCCTTTACCTCCAATTGTCCCCCACGAAAATTGTCTCCAGTTAAATGGCTCGACTTTTGAGATTTTTGGGGCCATTTTGAAAGTTGACGTACGGTGAAATCAGTATAGAGAAAAGAAGTGTCTCCAGTTAAATGGACCCACTTTTGAGATTTTTGGGGCCATTTTGAAATTTGACGTATGGTGAAAACACCATGGAGAACAGAAGTGTCTCCAGTTAAATGGCCCCACTTTTGAGATTTTTGGGGCCGTTTTGAAATTTGACGTATGATGAAAACACGATAGAGAAAAGAAGTGTCTCCAGTTAAATGGCCCCATTTTTTAGATTTTTGGGGCCGTTTTGAAATTTGACGTATGGTGAAAACACCATGGAGAACAGAAGTGTCTCCAGTTAAATGGCCCCACTTTTGAGATTCTTGGGGCCGTTTTGAAATTTGACGTATGGTGTAAATACTATGAAGAAAAAAGTGTCTCCAGTTAAATGGCTCCACTTTTGAAAATTTTGGGGCCTTTTTGAAATTTGACATATACCTAGTAAAAACACTAAGGAGAAAAGAGTCTAGTTAAATGGCCCCACTTTTGAAATTTTTCACTTCTACCGGCACTCCCGGAGTGCAACCCGTTGTTTTTTATTATTATTTAATTCGCTACCTAATATTAAGTTGAGGTGGATTAAATAAAAAAGTTCCTTTGGGAAAGTTTGTAATCATGAGCACTACCACGTGGTAAAGTATATTTTGCACTAATTAAAAGTTTGACGACCTCATTGGCTTAGTTGAGTTGAGCATGTTGGTGATCAAGCCGGTCGCTGGTTCGAATCCCGCCATTTTTTCTTTTAAAACTTTTACTAAGGACCTCAAAAAACCCCAACACACCATACTTTCATTTGATACCCATATTGTACGAGTGCATTAAAAATAACTTGTCGGCCATCTTGGGTATTCCGCCATGTTGGATTTTCGAGTTATTCTCAGCAAGCCCTTTCATTTGATACCCGTATTGTAGGATTGCATTCAAATTGACTGTCGGCCATCTTAGATGTTCCATCATGTTGGATTTTGGGTTTTTCTCAGCAATCCCTTTCATTTGATACCCATATTATAGGAGTGCATTAAAAATAACTTGTCGGCCATCTTGGATGTTCCATCATGTTGGATTTTTGGGTTTTTCTCAGCAATCCCATTCATTTGATACCCATATTATAGGAGTGCATTAAAAATAACTTGTCGGCCATCTTGGATGTTCCATCATGTTGGATTTTCGAGTTATTCTCAGCAAGCCCTTTCATTTGATACCCATATTGTAGGATTGCATTCAAATTGACTGTCGGCCATCTTGGATGTTCCATCATGTTGGATTTTTGGGTTTTTCTCAGCAATCCCTTTCATTTGATACCCATATTATAGGAGTGCATTTAAAATAACTTGTCTGCCATCTTGGATGTTCCATCATGTTGGATTTTTGGGTTTTTCTCAGCAATCCTATTCATTTGATACCCATATTATAGGAGTGCATTAAAATTAACTTGTCGGCCATCTTGGATGTTCCATCATGTTGGATTTTCGAGTTATTCTCAGCAAGCCCTTTCATTTGATACCCATATTGTAGGATTGCATTCAAATTGACTGTCGGCCATCTTGGATGTTCCATCATGTTGGATTTTTGGGTTTTTCTCAGAAATCCCTTTCATTTGATACCCATATTGTAGGAGTGCATTAAAAATAACTTGCCAGCCATCTTGGATGTTCCATCATGTTGGATTTTTGGGTTTTTCTCAGCAATCCTATTCATTTGATACCCATATTATAGGAGTGCATTAAAATTAACTTGTCGGCCATCTTGGATGTTCCATCATGTTGGATTTTCGAGTTATTCTCAGCAAGCCCTTTCATTTGATACCCATATTGTAGGATTATATTAAAATTGACTGTCGGCCATCTTGGACGTTCCGTTATGTTGGATTTTCAAGTTTTTCTCAGAAATCCCTTTCATTTGATACCCATATTGTAGGAGTGCATTAAAAATAACTTGCCAGCCATCTTGGATGTTCCATCATGTTGGATTTTCAAGTTATTCTCAGCAAGCCCTTTCATTTGATACCCATATTGTAGGAGTGCATTAAAATGACTTGGCGGCCATCTTGGATGTTCCGCCATGTTGGATTTTCGAGTTATTCACAGCAAGCCCTTTCATTTGATTGCATATTCAATCAAGACGAATCATACGAGCCCAAACTTGATGGGGTTGCGTTGTTTAATTACGGAGTTCCTATGGCCACCTTCCAGCTCCATCATCAGATCCTGGTTACCATATAGTATCAAAGTACTTGTCAAGACGAACTAAACGAGCCCAAATTCAATGGGGCTATGTGGTTTTATTTTGGAATTCCTGTGGCCACCTTCCAGCTCCATCATCAGATCAGCTCCACGTCATCATAATATTGCACTGTCATGCGGTTTACATATTCGTGCAAAATTTCAACTCAATCGGAAACCGGAAAGTGGATCAAATTTAACTCCATCCAACAATCCATTACAGACCGACAACGGGACAGGTGAAACTAAATAAAAGCTTATTATAACTCTGTCTGTCTGATGTCGCCCGCCCGCCGTAACTATGCGCACATAATAAGCACTCAGGGATTAAGAATTTTTCTACCAGTGAAAGAATTTTTCAAATCAGTTAGGTTTCAGAAATTATCAATAACATACAAACATACAATGGTTTCCTCTTCACAATATCATGAAGGTAGGTAAAATAATATAAATGTCCTATATTCCCAGCTATTAAATCATATTGTCACCCGAACATCTAGAATGTTCCAAGGGAAATACACGGCGTTTTGTGTTGCAACTATTCTATTTTCATTTCTTCCATTTTACTCTACCAAAATGCAAATAATCAAAAAATAAATAACAAATTTCTAATTATCGGTTAGTAGGTAGGTTCTAAATAACTAGTGATTTTTATTTTACATTTCTCTCTCAGATTATGAATAACATAATATTTAACCGAGTTTATTAGTATTTCTTTCTTATACACTATATCGCACATAAAATCTACCAAATCTGAAATTTAAGGAAAGATATAAACTGGCTACACTAGGTTCCTTATTAGAACGAGACACAGGGATAACTTATAGCTATCTCACCGGGACCGGTTTTTTTATTGCGCACGTGATAAGCTTTAAGTCTGAGTAGTAAAGATCATTTTTGATTGAATTAAAAGAAAATAAAGTTTGAAGTACTCTTTCCTGTTGTATATAATACTTACAAATTCCTTGGTCATCCCTAAGAGATAGACAATAGGCATAAATACCATCGCAGACTTTTTTATAGACCTTTTCCTGATAGATCAAATTAATGTTATTTTGATCTATCTCGTAGAGTTCAGCCAGCGTTTGCAATGCTAGCTCAAAAAATGTGTTTATTTACGACATTACAAACCTCTAAAATTATCAGTGTATCTCTACTATAATATGCATGTTATATACATATACTATAGTATATAAGATGCATAATATAGTAGAGTTACACTGATAATTTCTCTTGAATCACTCTATCTATTAATAAACCCGCATAGAAATCCGTTGCATAGTTTTAAAAAATCATACATAAAGACAGACGGAAAAAGCGACTTTGTTATAGACTATGTATTGATTAATATTTGTTAGGAATTTTAATAAATCAAAGTAGAAATTAAAAATTTCAAATATGCTTTTCCCTAAATATTATAGGTAAGATTAAATATGGAATTAGCAACACTGGAAAACACTATTACCAACATAACGGCAAAGGAACTATTTGATGAAACGCACTATAGTGGCAGAAAAGAGAACTAAGATCGTCCTATTATTGTGTACATAATTACTATGGAAAAGCCTATACCGTTCGGACTCCTGGTATCTATTCTTCGTGATATAACCACTCTTTGTGTGGAAGCCCCATATGAAAGGAAACATTTCTTCCCCTCTCTACCCGCACTGGAATGTTTTCCGTCCGACTCCGAAAACAAAAGCATTGTCTATAGACTCAAAGCCATTCTGATTTCTGACATTGGCAACTCACAAGGCCGCCTTATCTGTAAGAAGAAGAAGAAGAAGTACCGAAGGCTTCCCTTTTCGGCATAATGATACTTTTTTTTATGCTTTTCGGTATCAAAGGTATAATTATTAATCATTGTAAACATTATACATTTTAAAATGCGAAAGGACGCGTGTTGCACTTTATGTTTGTCAGTGAATAGAAGAACTATTAATATTTATAATACAAATCTACAGCAGCTATATGAGAAACTCGCTATCATAAAGGTTCGTAGAGACAAAAGCCCACGAGTATGTGAACCAGGATTTTTTTATTAATTGTTTTGTCGTAAGTTTAAATACATGCCTATTTTATAGTGCAAGTTGTTAGTAAGAGTATCGCCATTAAGCTTTAGGCTCTTTGGTACTGTCTACCGTCTATTTCATCTAGTGTCAATTTCAATAGATTGAAGATGATGATTGCTGGATGTGTTACATTTGCCACACGAGACTGCATCAGTGTCACCGGCTGCAGCAGTTGGCTGTACAGACACGAGGTCTCATCGGTGATCTCTGCCAGAATAAGGTATTTTATATTTAAGATTGTTTAAAATAAATTACTTATTTGCATTTGTTAATTGCAAAAGTTTATATGACTGTATATGGCAATAATGTTTTTTGATAATATGCATGTCCTTGTTTTTAGATTAACCCTGTATTCGAAGAGTTTAAATCCTTGCTAGATTTGTCCATAACCACCAAGACTTCACCCATTTTTCCACCACTTGTTTCATTCATCAAACAGGAGCCAGATGTGAAGCCTGAGCCCCCCAGTGACGATGGTAAGTTGTGTGTTAAGTATAACTTAAGCAGCAAGTTATGTTTGATGTATGTACAGGATATGCATCAAACATAACTTGCTGCTTAAGTTATGTTTGATTTATACAGGATGTCCAGTAGAACGTAGTCAATTCCAAAGGGAGGTAAAAATCCCTTTTTAGCAGGTATTAGGAGGCAGTGTAGACCCAGATGTTGGTGTACAACTGTAGGTTGCAGGTATTAGGTGAAGATGTTGGTGTACAACTGTAGGTTGTAGGTGTAGGTGTACTTATTTATTTACTCCAGTTCATAGTTAAGACAAAACAATATGTGTCGGGATAGGTAGCTAGTACCTACTAAAATAAAAAACCTAACCAAGAGCATGTCAGGACATGTCTAAGGAGGGTTCCGTAACTATAAACGCGTAATATGCTTTTTTTTAATTACTCCAAAAGTAACTGTCCGATTTGGTTCACAATAATTTTCCTAAAGAGTTTTTAGCATGATCTATCAGCATGGAAATTTGCAAGTTTCTATCTCCTATAGTTTAAAAAGCTTTCGTATCGAAAGGACATTTTAGCAGAACGCCCTATTAGCAGATCATCCTAAAAGCAAAACGGCATATTAGCATAACGTCCTACTAGCAACATGACCTGGTAGCAAAACGTCCTAATATCTGGGGGCACGGTAGTGCCCCCATGCCAAGACGGACAAGCGAAGCGCAAGGGCACTACCAAACCACCTTTTCTCGAAGCGTTTCGTCGATTTTTTGAACCCTCATAACTTGGGTTCGGAATATATCAGATGAATGAAAATTTCAGGATATGTTCCCAGTAGCAAACTTACTAAACATGTAAAGTTTTGATTGTATAGGTCTTATACTTTAGATTTTATTGATATCTAAAAACCCCTGATTCCGTCACTGACTCACTGATGATCAACAAAATTATATCGTACTTTCGGATGTCCTAGAAAGCTGAAATTTGTTACGTAAGATTATATTAGTACACAACCAACATAAAAATTGACAAAATTGGAACTTTTATCTTCCAACCTCTTAAACTAGGGATTTAAAGTTAATTATCCGTGAAAGCGCCATCTATCGCGTTATTATGAACTATGTAAGTTATGTTGTCGTTCATCGCTTGAATTGTAAACTAATTGGTGTAATATTGAAATAATTATTTCCCGAATATTCTGTAGTAATTTCAACGGAAAATTTTATATTATAGGTAACAATCTAGGTATTTTATTATGTTAAAAATTATTAAGTTAAGAAGTCTCATATAAACTTTTATCCTTCAACCCCTTAAAATACAGGATGAAAGTTGTATAAGATTTCCACTTTAGCTAGAGGTCTGAAAATTGTTGTTGTTATTATTTTTATTACTAGGGATCCGATAATAATAATAAAATTAAATAAAGTAACCATGTACCTAACCCTTTAATAACAACAAAAAACACAATAAGTATTTTTAATCTTTATCGACATATTTTATTGTACTTCTTTATGTTTTTCTGTTTAAATCACTAAAGAATACTCGGGAAATAATTATTTATAGGTATATTACGTCAATTAGATTCCAATTTCAAATCCAAGCGACGAACGAACACATAACTAACATAATTCATAATGTACGAGATAGATGTCGCTTTTATAGAAAACTATAAAAATAATATTATGATTTATCATTAAAACGATTATTAATTAACTAAAGTATCAAATTACAGTTACATACTTTTTAGAATTTGTATCATCAAAATATTGACACTATCCAAGTAGCTTAAAAAAAAACTAGTAAAAGCGCCACCTAGGATAAACACACGTAGCTTAAAAACAATAATCAATTATAATGTGCATTCAAGTAGTACTATATATACCGATAGATGTCAGAATCACGCTAACGGTGTGTAATATTACTTAGGTCTTAAACTCTTACAATGTTAACAAACGCTTTACCAGGGGGGTGAAACTCTCATACATGTACAAATTGATGGAGACCAGAGACATCTGAATACGACTATCCGGTACTAATAGTTTCAAAGTTTTCGGATAGCCACAACAGATGACACTAAGCTGCTTCTAGATCACGCTATCGAAAACACGAGGCGTATGTATAAGAGACTCGCAAACATTGTATGCTGCGTTGACCATATTCCATAATATAAACAGGAACGTGGTCGTTCTGATTCTTTGGGAGATGTCTATGACTTTCGCTAGTAAGTTAATTTCTGTCTTATAAGTTATATTTTGCGAACAGTTCCCGATCTGTGTTGCGTACGCTATCACCATTCACAAAAGTCAAGGGCTAAGTTTGAATAATCCTCTTATTAATATTGGGTCATCTACATTCTCTTGTGGGCATGCTTAGGTATGTAACACTCTCTAGAGTGACCAATTTGCAAGAGAGTGGGCAGAAAAAAAGCGTCTATGTTGTGCAAGAAATACACCCTAAAAGAAGAAAAAGAAAATAACAATATTGTTATAACAACTTACAAAAAGAAGTGAAATCCCACCAAAAACATTTCCATGTAAAAAAATTATGCCAAGACGATACCATATGACTAGCACTTTCAAAAAGTTCTGAAATCTCATGTAAAACCAAGCTTCTTACCCTACACGCCTTAACTCTACAAGCGTAACTTCACAAACTCTACACCTTAGTCATTATATGGGGCTTGGCAATTTCGTTACTATAAGAGAGTATAATAGAAAAACAGTCGGTTATAATTTTTTCTCCTTACGGCCAAGTGAATGTAGCGAAATGGCCAGGTCCATTGTTGGTGCGATGACGTTCCGTTGCACAGCTTAATACTTCTGGCGACGTCTTCATGCATTGCTTCTCAAAATAAGCTGTAAATTCCCGCAAAGGTTCATTATATTTGACGGAATCCTGTATTTTTTCTATAATATTAGCCCAGAAAATGTTTATAGATTCGGGCGGAAGGAGAGGCAGATTAGCACTTAGTCTTACTATTTCTCTACCAAACTGAATATCGGTTAACTTCATGTTTTTATCATTTTTTATAACTTTGATTTTGGCTGCTTTATGCCATACAGCTCTGTTCATATGATAAAAGCATCCTGACAAGTGCGATTTTGGGAAAATAGTTTTGAAAGCATTCATCTGTGCTACTTCAAAGTCACATTTGTAATACGGAATATCTGATCCAAACTGGTCTTTAATTAGAGTGAATAATCTCTCATATGTATTTTGTGACTTATCAGGTAAAAGCGCATACAATAACGGCACGATATTGGTCATTTCGTTACAACTATCAACGTCAATGTGTATGGTATATAGTTGGTAAAAGGGGGGTGGCACATGGAAAGTGCCGTCTCCAAAAAGTTTAATATTTGAATTGAGGTTTTTCATTTGTTGAACACCCATTGGGGTGGCAAATAACAAAATTTTATTGGCATTTTTTCCGTCAGCACACACCAAAAATTTGTCAGCCAAAATATGAGGTACCTCCACTTCATCAAGGTTTTTAAATTCCGTTTTTTGAATTTTTAAAAAAATTCTTCTCGCGCGGTACAATGTGTCTTTTTTGCTTACAAACGCTGGTATATTTTCAATATCTGAATTACATTCTCTGGAAAATTCCTTTTCGAAAATTTTCTGTATTGAGGTATACTTTCTGCACGCTTGTTTTTTGCATTCGTCGATAGCGCTGTCTACTCGATTTTTATTAAAATTTGTTCTGCACGTATGCGCCGACGAATACAAAACCGCGGATTTTTCTTTATCGATAGTAATACTTGCGCTACATGCATCTCTGTTACTACACCTCCAGTTGGTTGAGCCAGATTTTTTATTCAATGTTTTGAAATTATACCGGTGACCTGCGTGCAACAAAACATCTTTTCCTTTTTGTGACTTTATATATACAAATAGTTCATTTGTTGAGGCGGCATTACTCGGTCCTGCGCCATTATCCATTGCAAGAATATTGTTTTTACAAAATTAGAGATACGAAAATAACCTGGGTGATACTACAAAACAATTAACAAGAAAGAAATGGTATTTGTCATTGTGTCAACACATTTTAATCGTGGCCAGTACTTCAAAGAGGGTTTTCCCCTTAGCAGCTCGAACAAGTACATTTTGCTGCGAGAAATTTAAGAATAGAAACTTTTTGGCTTGTTCATCTCATTGCCTATCAGCCCATTGAAAAATCGGCCATAATTAAAATTTTAGACGGTACAGTTTTATTAAAATCTTTCATTTCTTCTTGTGTACATGACTGTCCATGTCGTTTTGATATTAGGACGTTTTGCTACGAGGTCATGTTGCTAGTAGGACGTTATGCTAATATGCCGTTTTGCTTTTAGGATGATCTGCTAATAGGGCGTTCTGCTAAAATGTCCTTTCGATACGAAAGCTTTAAAAATGCTAGGGGGGGGGGGGGACCAACTTAGAAACTACTTTGGAGGCCGATTACTCGAAAATGGTCAACTTTATAAAAAAGTAACGTATGAAACCTTGCTTTTATTTTAAAAGGCCTATTCTACGATACACCACACGATGGGGTAGAGTGAAAAAATATTTTTCATCCCCACTTCACATGTATGGAGAGCCACCCCTAAAATATAAAATTATTATTTTTTTATGATCCCGAAACCGTGATCTATACATTATCTATAACTGCACCAAATTTCATCAATTTATATTCATAATTACAGGAGCTAGAGGCGCGGACAGACAGACAGACAGACTGACAGGAACCCTAACTAGTAAAATAAAAGCTAGTACTAAAAAAATTTGCAAGATTATGGTCTTCTAATATTTTTATTAAACAAGCTTTTGTTCACGGCTTTGTCCGCGTAAATAGTATCCCACATTAACTATTAGGGGCCCCATACATGATCCGGTCTGCCTTCAGTTCGGCCTGAACGGATGCAAAATCGTATCGTCTGTGTGCAATTTCAAGATCGCGTCAGTCGGCCGTACGGACTGAAGCGATTCGTACCAGTGTTGCCAGCTCTGTTTTTGTGAAACTACTAAACTCGTATTGAATTCTAGTAAAAAGTACTAAATAACTACTAAAGAAGCTACTTAGGAATTCCTGAAGCCCCCCCAAAAACCATTGTATTTTAGGTTTTGTTATATTAAATTTTTTTCATTCATTGAATTTTACTATAAATTTTACCATTAAATTAAAATATACTAGCAAATATTACGTATATAATAATTAAACGGGTAGTTTTAAGAAAATTACGGACGAATGTATTATTATGATAGGTTTTTTTTTTGTGTTTAACCTAGGCTATTTTGCATATGATTACTGTTTGGCTCTTTCCTACTAAAACACTACTAATAACTAAATTTCTACCAAGGAGGGAATAAAATACTCAATTTAGTAAAATTTTGTAAAATAACTAAGTTGGCAACATTAATTCTGGCCTGACCGATCGGCCTGAACGCGCGGCCTGTCCTGACCGTGTGTGGACAAATCGCTTCAGTTCTCGCCCGACGCGCGGCCGTGTGGGCGTGTATCGTGTACAAGCGTTGTATGAGTTTTCGCGGTGTTTAAATACAAAATTGATAAACACGACCGTAGCGCGCGGCAAACCAGAATGGACTGATGCGACTATTCCGTGTGTGGGCCCGAATCAGATCAGGCCGAACTGACGTAAATTGGGTTGGATGCGATTTTTTCCGTGTGTGGGCTCGAATCCGTTCAGGCCGAACTGACGTCAGTTCTATCTGAAACGATCGGCCTCTCGTGTGTGGGGGCCTTTACACAACAACATTATTTTTTCGGGATAAAATGTGGCCTAAGTATATTGTTTTAATCCAGAGCCTCAACTACTACCATACCAAATGTCATCAAAATCCGTACAGTAGTTTTTGCGTGAAAGAATAACGAACATCCATCCATCCAAACATACAAATTTTTATAACATTAATTTTTTCAATTGTCCATTTCTACTTAAATTGCCCTTAAAATTATTGTGCTTTCAATTTATTTCTTTTTATAGTGTTTATTTAGCTATTTTAAGTAATGTTATCTAATTATAAATAGTAATGTTGTTCTGTCGCACCTATAAAATATATAGTGTTAAATTTTCCCCGCAATTTTTTCACAATTTCTCACCATTTAAACCTTCCCTGAACTGATACGATTATTTTTAGATCTAAATAAGACATTCAGCCGTTCTCGAGTTTTAGCGAGATACTCAAATTGCAATCAATTTTTATTTACATTATACACATATTGAATACACATTGATGTCCCAGGAACACAGAAAACTTTTTGTTTCCTCAGCGGGATTTGAAGCCGCAACCACTGGCTTGAGCTCCAACGCTGAGCCACAGAGGTCATCATCTGTTTTATTATTTATCCTGAAGCTAAATAAGTACTATTCATATTAGGTTGAACCAGTTCCTACTAGGTTAACCAAGTTTCTCCTATCGCCCTTAGGACGGATCAGTTTGTACCGATTTGTCGAATATAAGATGAACTAGTTACTTATATTTTTTAGGAATTGAACAAGAAGAATTTCTAGAAAACACAAATGAATATGAGGCAGATGAACAAACTTCAAACAAATCATCCACAGATTCTGAGGACGATTATCCATTGATATATCTACCAATTAATGATACAGAAAGTAAAGATGATTTATCCAATGAGAATGAAAATGGTACTTCGTACAAGACAAAGGTGCTTAAGTTGAACATAGTGAAGCTTAGTCAAAGTATTATTGACAAATACACACTACGGAGTCACACAACACAATGTCTGGATAGGACGGAGGTACAGTGTTCAGAACGAAGCATAGAAAATGCGGAAATAAAACAAGAGGAACGGGATGAGATAGGAGTTAAAGGTATGTTATTGTAGTAAAATGTTTTTTTTTATAAATTAAGCTTAAGTATGTTAGGTCCTATTATAGGTATCATTCACCGCACACCGCTCCTCGGCAATTAAGTGCATTGATTAGGGCAGGGTTTCTTAAAGTCCCCTAGGGGTTCACCGTTCGTCGGTAGGGGGTCCGCCACAAGATTTACGTAATGGTGGCTTGATGGCTTGCGGACCGACTTCAAAATGACTTGAAAATGAATTATGAAGATATTGTAGAGAAATAGTTAAAATTTTAGCCGAATTTATAAAGGGGAATTATTTAGACAATAAGTTTTATTTCATACTTTTTTGTGCATTTTTAATTTGGATGTCGGTTTTAATTTTTTGTTTAAAAATAATAATAGGTGAACTTCTACAAGCTTCTTTTACATCGTGTCGTAATCATTTTAAAGTCGGTACCAACCTGAAAATCCTACTAATATTATAAATGTGAAAGTTTGTGAGGATGGATGTTTGTTCCTCTTACTCTTACTTACTCCACGCAAAAACTACTGAATGGATTTCGATGAAATTTGGTATGGTAGTAGTTAAGGCCCTGGATAAAAATATAGGCTACTTTTTATCCCGAAAAAATAGTGTTCCCGAGGTATACTATATTTACGCGGGAAAAGGTACAGTGGACCTCTGGTAATCCGACAAACGTTTTGCAGGGCAGTGTCGGACTATCGAATTTGTCGGATTATAGAGTACTGCCTAACACCCATATCATTAGTTGTTTCCTCGAGATTTCCTCCACTCGACTCAACCTCAATCCACGAAAGTTGTATCATTAGTTCAACGAAATGTCCTCGACTTGAGGAATTTCCTTATAGTACGGGAGGTAGCGCTATAGTTGACCAAGTCATTTTATACCGGCTGAAAATCATAAGAATAATAGTTTTCCCCTAACACATAACAGCTCTGAACGTCAGCTGCTCCGATAGCGGTGGAGCTAAAGGAGACAGCATGACAAAGTCATTGGAAAAAAATCTGCTCCGAGGAATTTTATACCAAGCGAAACTGTATTCAATTATTGTTTCAATCATATTTTTTACAAAAATTATCGTCAGCTGTAAAGACGAGGGGGGGTTCAATGTCAGTCACGTGCATAAACCTCATTTAAAATTTAAAAAATAAATTTATTTTATACATTATGAAATTTATATATCTCAATTTTCATACTTTTAAAATAATAAAAAAAAATAGTCAGCTGTACGTTTGACGGGGGTAACACCGTCAGTCAGAAGTCAGTCAGCGTGTTAAACATGTCGCGCGCTCAATGCATTCGAGCGTTTCGTTTGCTGGCGACGATTTTTAGTTTTTTTTACATTTAAATTATCTTATACTTAAAAGTCAATAAATATAACATCAATTTCATTTAAATAACACCACAGCAGGTACATTTATTAATTTTGTGTCGGTTCCAAATTATATTAATATGTACTGTAGCATCAAGGAATTTCAAGCTGTAAAAGTCTCACTACTTCAACGTACCTTTCCTAAAAAATATTATTCTGGCCTCCACTAGAATAACCTTTGGTAGTAAGTATACCCTATTCTCCTGGGTGTCGCGCGTAAACTCGCGTTAACTATCTAAACAAGTCTCGTGTCGAGCCATCGCGAGCTAACTCGTTAACGCGTTTCCCGCCCTTTTATTTTTCAAGATTATATTGATAAATAGTTAATATAACTTATGCATGTGACATATATTTAAAAACAAGAATAAATTCCCTATATGACTACGTAACTGGAATTTTAAAAATACTAAATGAATACGAGCAAACTTGATGTGTACACAAAAAACTGTCGCGCGCCAGTATACGGCGTTTGTTTTTTCGATTTTCAATGATGAATCGTAAGTAAAACCTTAGTATGTTATATATTTCTGGAAACTAGAATAAAAATTCTATACATTATATTTAAAAAAATTACGAAACGACACAGACACAGCAGAAGATGCATATGAAGAAGTAGAATAATATTTTACGTATTAATAGAAATCTAATTTTTTGTCTTATTTATGTTGATTAAAAAAAGTTTTTTTCAAGTAATTAGCATTTTGTTTTTAATAAATAAATATTTTTGTATGTAATTTGGAACCTACACGAAATAAATAAATATACTGTGGTGTTATTTATATGAAATTGATGTTATACTTATTGAATTTTAAGTATAAAAGAGAACTAACTACCCTCTGCTGCAGAGATTTCAACTAGTTCATTCAGTTTTTTCTGTGCTGTCCTGTCGAAAGGGGCCATCCATAAATAACGTCACACCTTAAGGGGGAGGGAGGGGGTCGACGAAGTGTGACACATGGATATAGCACCTATGGATAGAAGACTCCGAATTTTGTAATTGTTATAAAGAACTGTATTACCTTAGTAATAGAGTGTATTTCACAATGCACGTGTGGCCTACCTTTATACATTTTTAAATCTAAATTTACTATTTCTTTATTTACATTTTTGGATTTTATGTTTACAAGCATACATACACTTACCAATATATTTTTACAATTTTACTTATACCTATTTTTTATATTTTACATTTATACATATTTACAAGTAAATATTTTATTTGTTATTTAAACTAAGTGCATATCAGATGGTCGATATCGATACGGCATAATATCGATAGCGGTTTATCGAGCAGTGCCTCGCACTATTGCATATATAACCGGTCCCGCCTGGAGCGGCGCACGCGCAAGCGTTCGAGAACATTTCGCCAGTCACTCCCCGACATTGACGCGGAGCGCATGTTGCTCGCTCCTTCGCGGCAAGCTTTAAATATTTCGCTAAGTCACTATTCTACGTTTGGTCTAATGTTATTTAGTGCTTGTATCATACTGTGCTTATCATCTCCATTTCTGCACCTTCTATCATTCTCTCGATATGAACTTAGTGTGTGTGTGCTTGGGACAAATATAGTTTGCTTGAACTGTAAGTCTGATTTTTCATTTCCTACGGACCTCTGCTAATAGTACACATTATCACCCCCATCACAACCATACTCGCAACCCATCATATCCATACTGGTGACCCCTAAACATGAGCAAGACAACGGAGTTCGAAGATGCACTCGAGCCTAGCGCTGGCGCGTCATCACAGAATAGTGCGGGGACAGTGTCGATAGAACCGACATTATCGACAAATGTTTTTAAGGTCGGCGTAAGAGTGCCACCGTTTTGGGCAGATAAACCGGAAATTTGGTTCGCTCAAGTCGAGGGACAATTCAATATTTCTGGAATTACCAACGACTCCACGAAATTTAATTATGTCATCGCCCAGCTCGACAATCAATATTCCCGAGAGGTTAAAGACATAATAATTAACCCGCCTGCGACAAAGAAATATGAGAAGCTGAAATCGGAGCTTATTAGTAGATTGGGCATTTCCAACGAGACGAAAATTAAGAAGCTGCTGATGCATGAGGAGCTCGGTGACCGCAAGCCGTCTCATTTCTTCCGGCATCTCAAAGATTTGGCAGGCCCTGGAGTACCAGACGAATTCATCAAATCCATTTGGACCAGCCGCCTTCCTCGTGGCGTGCAGATGGTGCTCGCTGGTCAACCAGCATCGACTTCACTCGAAGACCTCTACGACTTAGCTGACCGCGTCAACGACTTGGCCTGTTCTTCGCCAAGTGTAGCTGCAGTGAGTCGTGAAGCCCCGGGTTCAGTTCTCAGCGACCTTGCGAGGGAAATCGCAGAACTTCGGAAGCAGTTCCAACAGTTCCAGGCGTCATCTAGTAGGAGCAGATCCAGAACGTGTGGACATCAAGGCAGACAGAGGAGCTCTTCGAGGCAACGATCCCAGTCGAACTACCGGAAATACCCCCTCTGCTGGTACCATGGCAAGTTTGGAGACAAGGCCAGCAAGTGTATTCGGCCGTGTGACTACAAGTCGGCGGAAAACGCGAAGGGCAGTCGATAATGGCGACTGACGATTGCCCATCAACGTCTACTGGTCGCCTGTTCGTTACCGACCGCGCTACCAAGATGCAGTTCCTGGTCGATACTGGAAGCGACCTCTGCGTTTACCCACGGTCGAAGCTCTGCGATCGTCGTTCTCGGACTGGATATTGTTTATGTGCTGCAAACGGCACCAATATAGCCACATATGGTTTTGTAAATTTAAATTTAGATTTTGGCTTACGTAGATCTTTTGTATGGCGTTTTGTAGTTGCCGATGTAACTAAACCAATTATTGGAGTAGATTTTTTAAATTTTTATAACCTTGTAATAGATTGTCGTAATAGACGCTTAATTGATAATTTAACTTCTGTTACTTCATTAGCTGCTGTAGCCGATTGTAATGACGTGCACTCCGTTAAGGTAGTAACTGGTGAGTCTCGGTATCATAGTATCCTTAGTGAATTTCCCGAAATCACTCGACCAGCTGGTAGGCACAATATTTCTATACCACATAACACTGTCCACCACATTAGAACGACACCAGGCCCTCCAGTATCCTTACCACCTCGTCGCTTAGCACCGGATAAATTAAAAATAGCCCAGCAAGAGTTCCGGATCATGGTAGCTGATGGTATAGCTAGACCGTCGGAAAGTCCCTGGTCATCACCACTTCATCTGGCTCCGAAAAAGGGTAATGGATGGCGACCCTGTGGAGACTACCGCAGCCTGAATGCTCGTACAGTGCCTGACAGGTACCCGATTAAGCACATCCAGGATTTCGCGTATGATATTGCCGGTTCGAAGGTATTTAGCACTCTGGATCTAGAAAAGGCTTATAATCAGATACCTGTCAGTCCCGACGACATTCCTAAGACCGCCATCACTACCCCTTTTGGACTTTTCGAGTTCCCTTATATGACGTTTGGTTTACGTAATGCAGGCCAAACGTTTCAACGGTTTGTCGACGAGCTTACCAGGGGCCTTGACTTTGTTTACGCTTATTTAGATGACTTTATCTTCTACTCCAAGAGCGAAGCAGAGCACGAGGAGCACCTGCGAGCAGTCTTCACCAGGCTTAAGCAGTACGGCATGCTGGTCAACACGGCCAAGTGTGTCTTGGGCGCTTCACAGGTAACTTTTTTAGGGTACTAAATTTCAGCTGATGGATGCAGACCCCTGAAATCTAAGGTGCAGGCAATCATCGACTTCCCGCCTCCAACTAATGTCAAGCAATTGCGAGGATTTTTGGGCATGCTCAATTTCTATAGGAGGTTTATTCCCCGAGCAGCCCAAATTCAAGCCCCTCTGCATGCTTTATTGACAGGAGCAGTGAAAGGATCGCAGCCAATTCACCTCACCGGTGACGCTTTAGCTGCTTTCCAGGCTTGTAAGGAGAGCTTGTCCAACGCAACCATGCTGGCTCACCCGGATTGCTCTGCAAAACTAGCAGTTGTCACGGATGCGTCAGACAAAGCAATCGGTGCAGTACTCCAGCAGTTTTCTAATGATAACTGGGAGCCCCTGGCTTTCTTTTCTAGGAAACTTAGCCCCTCTCAAGCCAAGTACTCTCCATATGATAGGGAGTTATTGGCCATATACGAGGCTATTAAATACTTCCGTCACATGCTCGAGGCTCGTCACTTTACTGTCTATACTGACCACAAACCGATTAGTTTTGCCTTTCATGAAAGGAAGACCAACTGTTCGCCTCGTCAGTATAGACACCTGGACTTCATTTCTCAATTCACGACAGATATTCGTCATATTAGTGGCAAGGACAATGTTGTGGCGGATACATTGTCGCGAATTGAGGAACTAGAAGCACCAGTCAGCCTCGAGACTATAGCCCGGCATCAAGCCTCTGACCAAGAGCTTCAACAGCTGCTAAACGGCAACACCTCCTTACAGCTGCAGAAACTCCATGTCCCTGGAAGCCAAGACCTTTTGTACTGCGATGTCAGTACACTGGCTACCAGGCCTTTTGTACCCAAGCTTCTGCGTAAGCAAATTTTTGATAGTTTGCATTCTTTAAGCCACCCAGGTTGCAAAGCCTCTGCAAAACTAGTTTCAGACCGGTTTGTCTGGCCGGGTGTTAAAAAGGATTGCATGGCGTGGGCTCGTACATGTTTGTCGTGCCAACGATCAAAAGTCAACCGACACGTGACTTCATCGTTGGGCACTTTTAACTTACCGCGAGCGAGGTTTAAACAGATCCATATAGATCTGATTGGTCTATGGATATGATGGGTTGCGAGTATGGTTGTGATGGGGGTGATAATGTGTACTATTAGCAGAGGTCCGTAGGAAATGAAAAATCAGACTTACAGTTCAAGCAAACTATATTGTCCCAAGCACACACACACTAAGTTCATATCGAGAGAATGATAGAAGGTGCAGAAATGGAGATGATAAGCACAGTATGATACAAGCACTAAATAACATTAGACCAAGCGTAGAATAGTGACTTAGCGAAATATTTAAAGCTTGCCGCGAAGGAGCGAGCAACATGCGCTCCGCGTCAATGTCAGGGAGTGACTGGCGAAATGTTCTCGAACGCTTGCGCGTGCGCCGCTCCAGGCGGGACCGGTTATATATATGCAATAGTGCGAGGCACTGCTCGATAAACCGCTATCGATATTATGCCGTATCGATATCGACCATCTGATATGCACTTAGTTTAAATAACAAATAAAATATTTACTTGTAAATATGTATAAATGTAAAATATAAAAAATAGGTATAAGTAAAATTGTAAAAATATATTGGTAAGTGTATGTATGCTTGTAAACATAAAATCCAAAAATGTAAATAAAGAAATAGTAAATTTAGATTTAAAAATGTATAAAGGTAGGCCACAGGTCCTCTGCCTGTTTCCAACAGCTATCGGTATTGCCTCACCGCAGTAGATCGCTTTACTCGCTGGCCGGAGGCAGTACCGATAGAAGACATCATGGCAGAAAGCGTTGCAAAAGCCCTGCTGTCTACCTGGATTGCTCGGTTTGGCTGTCCTATAAGCATTACTACTGACCGGGGCCGTCAGTTTGAGTCGGCCCTATTTCAGTGCTTATCTAGGATAGCAGGATTCGAGCATAAGAGGACGACAGCATATCATCCGGCCGGCAACGGTTTAGTTGAACGGTTCCATCGTCAACTAAAAGCGGCTATCGTCTGTCATGCAAATGACAGATGGACTGAGTCGTTGCCGTTGGTCCTGTTGGGAATACGCAGCGCCTTTAAAGAGGACTTACAAAGCTCCTCAGCCGAGCTTGTCTACGGAGAGTCACTGAGACTTCCCGGTGAGTTTTGGGAGTCAAGTACCACCATGACATCTGATATCTCAGATTTTTCCGCGAGGCTTAAGGGCATCATTGAAAAGCTACGGCCTGTCCCTGCTTCACGCCATTGCAGCCCGAGAGTATTTATATTTAAGGAATTGGACACCTGTAGTCAAGTCTTCCTACGCGATGACACTACTCGTGGTTCACTTACTCCTGCTTACTCCGGTCCACACAAAGTGCTTTCCAGAGGGGACAAAGTTTTTAAAATTCTCCTCAATAATAAGGAGGTGGCAGTGTCTATTGACCGGCTTAAACCAGCTTTCACAGTGGACAACGTCAAAGACACTCTCGCACCTGAAAGTCCTCCACTGCCTAAAACAACTCGTTCAGGGCGAGTTATTAAGTTCCCTGACTATTATCGTCCCTGAGGGACTCTGGTGGGGGGTGGTGTGGCCTACCTTTATACATTTTTAAATCTAAATTTACTATTTCTTTATTTACATTTTTGGATTTTATGTTTACAAGCATACCTACACTTACCAATATATTTTTACAATTTTACTTATACCTATTTTTTATATTTTACATTTATACATATTTACAAGTAAATATTTTATTTGTTATTTAAACTAAGTGCATATCAGATGGTCGATATCGATTCGGCATAATATCGATAGCGGTTTATCGAGCAGTGCCTCGCACTATTGCATATATAACCGGTCCCGCCTGGAGCGGCGCACGCGCAAGCGTTCGAGAACATTTCGCCAGTCACTCCCCGACATTGACGCGGAGCGCATGTTGCTCGCTCCTTCGCGGCAAGCTTTAAATATTTCGCTAAGTCACTATTCTACGTTTGGTCTAATGTTATTTAGTGCTTGTATCATACTGTGCTTATCATCTCCATTTCTGCACCTTCTATCATTCTCTCGATATGAACTTAGTGTGTGTGTGCTTGGGACAATATAGTTTGCTTGAACTGTAAGTCTGATTTTTCATTTCCTACGGACCTCTGCTAATAGTACACATTATCACCCCCATCACAACCATACTCGCAACCCATCATATCCATACACGTATCATAGAGGCAAATCCGAGCCGAGCGAGATAGCCAGAAGGGAGGCTGTGTGTCTCGTTCTTGCATGTTGCCAACCAGAAAAATGTTGGTATTTATAAAAAGTAACTTGAAAAATCTTAGATAAAACGAGTGTACTTTATTATTATTTTAACAAATGTTTATAACTATATCATATTCTAATTAAACAAGTTAGAAATAGTCATATAATACTAAATAAAAATGCAGTTTACATCAAATCCTTATCCTTCTTTTTTATTAGATGGTATCATTCGCAAGACAATAGATACGCCATTACACATATTATATGCTGAACACCGGATAATATTAAAATTGAAAATAGCTTTTATTTCTTACTTCATATATCTCCATAACTATGTTTTTATTATTTATTTGATGATTTAACAGTCAAAATGGTGAAAAAATGTTGTATATATTCTTGTCGAAGTGAAAGTTATGCTGGTTGCAATATTTCGTTTATTAGTAACATTAGTAAGTTAATTGTTAATGTTAATCTAGTTATTCTAGTATAAAAGTGTTAATATTAAAGCAACTGACGTTATTAAGAGTTATAATTGTACTACGTTTTGTTATAAACTAGTCAGTAGCGACTCGCCTAGAATCGTAGTAAGTACTGAGAAAAAAACGTGTGAAGTCGAGTAAGGCCTTTTAATGATAATATATTACAGTTTTTATAGTTTTCCCAACAATGAAGAAATGCGACAAAAATGGCTCAATAGTGTTTAAGTAAGGCAGAGAATTACATAAAATTCTGTTACATATTAATGCAGCCGTCACTTCAAACTTTCTTGATTTTACACTATTCAATCTAGTCGACTTTTAAAGCTGTATGTCATTCAGTGTTTCACAATTTGTCTCACACAGCTTTGCAGTTTGCCACAGCAGAAAATATTGTCACCCTACTAGAAAGGGACACACGGCCTCTCTTCCAACCTCTCGCTCGGCTCGTTTTTTTTGCTCACAGTACTCAGTCCTGTTGTTATACTAGGTCCTAAATATTGTGATGTCACATTTCAAAATCTATTATAATAACTAAGTGTTAAAATGCGAACTATAAACTTACTTTACGAAAACCTAAAAAACATATATGCCTGTTATAAATAATTTAAAGGAGTGGGTTCAAAGTCCATGGATTGAAAATTATTGAGTTTGTATCTTTAATTTAAAGATAATTCTATTATTATTTTTTTTGTTTTGTTAATTTAGTTAATTAATATAATCAATCGTTTTTTGTTTTGTTAATTGTTTCATTTGATGTTAATTTTATTAAAAATAATTTAAATGGAATTAAAACTGGTTTCGAGACCAATATTTTTATTAAATAATTTCTAAATGTAACAAGGAGGAGGGTAAAAAATCGTGAAATTCGTGTGACGTTATTTATGGATAGCCCCTGACCTGAGAAAAGTCGCAGGGAGTCGGTGGATACAGGCCGCGAGCGACCGGTCGCACTGAAAATCTATGGGGGAGGCAGTGGACGTCACCAGGCTGAAACGACGAGGTCGTACATAGTAGACCAGCACTATTGTCCTGGAGTCCTGGCACCCAAAGTGTAACACTGGTCCCACATTGCTCACGTTGTAGTTTTACAGAAAACAGAACTTCTCACAAAAACCATAGTCGTCACATAGTCGGTAAGGAGACAATTTTTTTTTTTAGTAATAATATCTATGGACGCTTCACATCACGTCGGTCTGGCCCCGTGGTAAGTATCCGAAGAACTTGTGTTACGGGTACCAGACAACGGAAATATATTTAATACTTTTTATACTATACTTATATTTAAGATTTTTATTATATTATACATATATTTAATACACATCCATGACCCAGGAACACAGTAAACTTTTTTGTTCCCTGGCGGGATTCGAATCCGTGACCTCCGGCTTAAGCGCCACTGCACTCACCACTGAGCCACGGAGGTCGTCAATTATAATTAAACTGTTCATAAACCATATCTATCTCTGGCTACCTCATATGTTTAGTAGTACTATATCTTTCTCATAGTATGTCTCGACATGCTTGTGTGAAAATTTTCTTCCTTCTTCATCTTTAGCACAAGTAGGTACACGATAAAAATGTTTTCACATTTCAGAAAAACCGAGCAATATCATCATTTTCATGCTTTTAGTGGGTCGTAAAGTTCAAATCCCACGGACTGATTTAGGCGTAAAGCTATGATTAAGTCCGTTGGTTATTTCCAATTGATCATTTATACTCATTTAGGAACTTGCGATCTGAACTAAAAATTAAAATACAAGCTGAGTATAATAGCTCACATTGTTTTTCTATTGAGAGTAGGTTGTTCAAAAATCCCAAACAATAGGGAATATGCATAAAATATAAAAATAGCTTAAAATTTAATAATATGATACTAGACTGAAAAATAAAGGAAATGGCGAAAAAAAATTCAATATTTGTTGATAAATGAGCAAGATATGAGCGGTCAAAGTTTGTAATCTATCTCTTTCTAGCAAAACGAAATGTAGTATGAACTTTCTATGAAGGTCGTGTTATGTGACGTCACGATACACGTCCGATCTCTCTGTCTTATAGACTACTTTAAACGTTCATATCTTCGTTATTTTTAATGATATCAAAAAACTGATTTTACCATACGATTTACCAAACAAGATAGATCTATATAAAAAAATATAAAAAATACGTGCATATTCCCTATTCTGGCAGCACATATCCAATCTAAAATCTAAAGGTTTTTCTCAATAGGCAATCGGACTAATTTTTTTATTGCATAAATGAATAGTACTCTTAAATATGAGTAACTTCTCAGAAGAAACCGCATATCAAAAGTCAATATTTTCAAAGGTACAGCGATTTGTATAAAAAATTTCGCGAGCCTCCTAAAACGCTCCATACTAAAGTCGACCTACAAATGACGTCACTTGTAGGTTATAGTATATGAAGTAGTATATGAAGTATATGGCCGCAGGAATATATTTGTAAATATCTCCGATATTTGTGCGTTTAAGTTCATACTTACCATAATGAATGTTTTTGTATATGATGTGAGTAAACTAATGATGTAGGTTTTGTTTACCAATTTCGCAAAAAAAAAAATTTTTTGGTATTAAGACTCGCGAAATTTTGTATACAAATCGCTGTACCTTTGAAAATATTGACTTTTGATATACCGTTTCTTCTGAGAAGTTGCTCATATTTAAGAGTACTATTCATTTATGCAATAAAAAAAAATAGTCCGCTTGCCTATTGAGCCAATTGTGACTTTAAACGGCTCCAACTATTCTAGAATCAAAAGCGCTGAAGCATTTGCTCAGTACTTTTCTAGTGTCTTTCTCTCTGAGGTACCTAAACTGGATCCAGATTGCTTTCCTGCTGGTGCTGAGAGATTCAATATAGCTATTTCTTCCTTAACTCCTAGTGATATAGAAAAGGCTATTGACAAACTCAAACCATAAAGCTCGATAGGTATAGACAGCGTACCCCCATGTGTTCTAAAAGCGCGTAAAGCTGTTTTTATCGTCCCGTTATGTCATCTTTTCAACGTATCACTTAGGAGTGGAATATATCCTTACCAATGGAAACTGTCAAGAGTTATCCCAATTCCTAAAACGAGCAACACACTATATGTCGAAAATTACCGACCTATTGCTGTCTTACCTACCGTTACCAAGGTCTTTGTGCTAGTACTACATAGTATTTTAATTAATCATATCCGTGTACGTCTTTCGGATGATCAGCATGGTTTCCGACTTGGTCGCTCTGTCAGTACAAATCTTTTGGTTCACGTCGATATAATTTCGAAAGTACTCGATGCCATCCGGCATCAAGTCGACGTACTTTATTTCGATTTCTGCAAATACTACTTGGTAAATGTAAAAAAATATATTATTTTATGTGTAGTTTACTAATTAAATCCATTTAAAAAGTACAAATAAAAGTTTTTTTTGCAAAATTGGTAAACAAAACCTACATCATTAGTTTACTCACATCTATCTATATATATAAAATCCTTTGTCCTGAATGACTGACGGATCAACGCACAGCCTAAGCCGCTGATTGCAGAGACCTGAAACTTGCAGGGCTTACTCATTGTAAGGCGTAGGCATCCGATAAGACGGGATTTTTCGAAATTCGACTCCTAAGGGGGTGAAATGGGGGGATAAAGTTTGTATGGGGCAACGTGATTCCTTGGTCCAATCTACTTCATATTTTGCACAAACATTATATAACAGAATTGATGGAATTTGTGTATCATAGTTTATTGAAATTCATCCCCTAACGGGGTTAAAAAAGGGAAAGAAAGTTGTTCGGGAGCGTTTTGCTTTAAAGTTGATATTAATACTCCTTAGTGCTTTTGATTTAAAGCTCCCACTCACAAGCGATCGATCGATTTAGTCTTTACAATTTAAACATTTACTGGATTCGTAATTGCAAGTAAATCGGTATAGATAAAAATTTAATATAGTCTGAGATCCTAGGACCATCTTACTACACTTTTTATATGAAACTCGTATATATATACGCGTAAATTTTGTTCCCACTTTTGGGCCCCACCGCAAAAACTAGCTGGTAGGTCTTACACTAATCATTTTGTGTAATAGTTTGTCGTTAGCAATTTACTTTCAAATACGAATTAAGTTCCAATTTGATCGAAGCAATCCATAGACCGTGAGTGGGAAGCTTTATTTTTATTTCGACATAATATATTGTCATCATGTTGAAAAATAAATCTGACAAGAATGCGAAAGCTAAATTTGATGAAAATCGTCTTTGAAAAACTAGGCACCTAAATATTTGCGATTGCTGCATTAAATACTTATTATATTACATACTATTTCGGTAGAATATTTTTAGTGTAGGTATAATTAAATTTCTTTCTCTTTTGTTGTTATATGTAATATTTAATTTATTTGTGCTTGATTTATCAGTGTTTAATATATAGGTTTTTAGTTTTTAACCCAAAACAATGATTTTTAAGATTTTCTTAAAAGATTTTTGATTTGTACGTTTGTGCGCGCTAATCTCAGAAACTACGAAACGGATTTTTATAAAATTTGTTACCGTAGTAGTTTAGCCCTTGGATGAACACATAGGACTCACTTTTTATCGCGGGAAACTTTTGGGTACCTAACTACCTACGGGTTCCACGCGGATAGGAATAAGGATAGCTCTAGCTTATAATTTTGTGTAGGTATTTCAATTCAATCGGTTCATACCTACAAAAAGTTTTATCAATCTAAAAATAACGAAGTATAAAATGCTATAAAATAACCAGATATTTCAATTGGTTAAGACTATACCTAGGTTAGTCCTAATCATTAATGTGTATTATTATTATATGAGGAATAAGTGAGAAGCTAGATGGCTTCGTGGTCGTACTGCTAACTCATCTCTCTCTCAAACTCTGTCGTGGTCCCAACTAGGATGGGCGATCACAATCCAAATTATTTTTATTAAATTCAAAGTCCACAACGTCTTTCCATTCAAAAGATTTTCGAAATCGTTAAAATACTAATTATCGGCTACAAATAAACCCTTACTCAATATTATACCTAAACGCGAAAGTTTGTATGTACATAATAATATGTTTAGTTTTTCATGCAATAAAGTAAAGTAAAGAAAACACGTAAAGAATTTTGATGAAATCAGGTAGGTTATGCAGAATTAACACAGAATACTTTTTGCAGCTTATTAAATTTTATTTATGGTTCAGTTCCCGGTAGATTTCTTGAGTACACTCAAGAACGAAGTCGCAGGAGACATTTAAATAAAATACAACTGATACGGCTGTGCAGTGCCTACACCATCATGTATTCAATTTTGGTATTGGTATTTTCCCGAACAAGCTTTCCCTCTGACTTAAACCCAATTTCACGCGAGCGAAGCTGCGGGCAAAAGCTAGTCATATACAAAAACATTCATTATGGTAAGTATGAACTTAAACGCACATATATCGGAGATATTTACCAATATATTACGGCGGCCATATACTTCATACACATTAACCTACAAGTGACGTCATTTGTAGGTCGACTTTAGTATGGAGCGTTTTTAGGAGACTCGCGAATTTTTTTTTCTCAAGTCGCTGTACCTTTGAAAATATTGACTTCTGATATACTGTTTCTTCTGAGAAGTTACTCATATTTAAGAGTACTATTCATTTATGCAATAAAAAAAATCAGTCCGATTGCCTATACTGTTGCTTGAAAAAATACAAAAGGCCTTTCTTAGATTTATGTACAAAAGAGTATTTGGATTTTATCCCTACATGTACCCATAGGGCTATCTCTTAGGTGCTTTGGGATACAACTCCCTGAAGATCCGGAGGTGTAGACCTAATAGTAAAAACTATATAAATTCTTCGTATAACACATTGACTGTCCGGAATATCACTCAGTCTCTTCTATAGCTAGCTAGTAATTGTATTTTTTATTATAAGTTATTTTGGAACTTGTTTTTTGTTAATATTAATGTTATTTTTAATTTATTGTTAATTTTGTATATAAACTTAGTTGTAAGTTGATTAATGTCATTGGGGTCACCCGTTTTTATTAACTTTAAATAAATAAATTAAAACCTTTCCTAAAAATTATCATAAATCGCGTCACTAAATCATTTTTCCACAAGAAATCCGATAATCCGTAAGAGGTACGCGACTTTATATTAAGTATTCCGTCGCCGTTACGTCTACCCGCGGCCGTTATTCATTAATAAACTGAGCGTACCACAGATGTCTCTGACGTTTTACCAGCGTTGTCATGGCAACGCTTGTTCGTACGATAGATACTGTTTTATCATAATAATCAATGTATGACGGTAAAACAGACATTATTTTGTAATTGTAGGCACCCGCACGCGCCTACATATATATAAGGGGTCTAGAAGTTCTCTTCAGTACTTTTGGATCCAGGGTATATCTTGAAGACCTACTTATAAAAAAGTTGAAATCACTATATGTGTCCATATAAATTTCGAAGAGTTCCCTCGATTCATCATAGATCCCATCATCAGATCACCACTTTGGTGACTAAGGGCCAAATTTCGAATTATAACCTTTAAAACAACAAAAGGATTTTGCATATAAGCTCACAAATAGCTAAGTATTGTTCAAAGATATCCGTGTCGGTGTAAAATACTATGAGAAATCATCATAATGTGATGATGTATGGTGTTATGATGGTGTTGATGATGATGATTACCGTAATTATAGCTCTTACACAACACTGAAATCCCCAAACATATAGTATCTTTAAGGAGTCAAATATTCTGTTCAGTACTTTTAGATCTTACTTTTTGGTGGCATATGCTTGGACTCCTTCAGAAAAAGTCGAAATCGCCTTATGTGTCCATATAAATTGCGAGGAGTTCCCTCGATTCCTTGGAATGGATCCCGTCATAAGCTCACCACTTTGTTAAAAACGGGACCAACTTGGGATTATACCCTTTACACCAAAAGAAAAATAATTTTGAAAAGTCGGTCCATAGACGGCGGAATCATCGTTGAACATACGAAATAAACCTGTATGGAAGCCTTCAAGGTTTATTTAAATTTTTTTAACTTGCCTAGAAAATGTCTTGTTCTGGAGTGTGTTCGAAGTGTAGTGTTGAGGTCTAGGAATTTAGGAGACTGGGTTGCCTGCACGACGGACAGATTAAATGTATCCTTTCTGAGCCGTTGTCCCCGGAGGCAAGCAAAATATACAACTTTACGGATCTGTCCCTTGTATAGGAAACAATACTGATCACTGAACCTATGAGGCTGGCATCAACCGAATTAATTAATTATTTTGACTAATCTCTTTCATGTATATTAAAGACCTTTTTAGAAAATGGTATATTTTTACCTTTAATTGCTAGGGTAGGTTGAGATAAATGTATTCAATAATAATTAATTGTTATAATTTAAATATCAGTAAGTAAATAAATTCCTGGTAATAGATTAATATCAGTATTAACTAAATATTACTTAAAATTACGAAAATTATGTCCGTATCCTGATCTGACAATAATTTATTTGTACATTGTTTTACTAGGTTGACTTTTGAAGAGTCAACTATTTGAGAATCAATTCGGCTGAATATTATATAAGTATACAATTATACTGGGCCTTGAGACGTGTTCTTCAGACTTCTGTCCATATTGTACCTCCGACACGTGTCGTCGTCGCGATCATATAGATCGCTAGTTTGGACGAATGTTCGGTACGATGCTGTACGGATACATGTACACTGCGATCCCCCGCGACTCGTTGTTTCGTGTTTCAAAGCGATACGCTACGGGGTTCGCACCAATCTGGACGCAATCGCGGCGTGCGCAACTGCGCAGGGTGTGAATAAAAAAATGGAGTGGAACAATGACAACATGAAGCCCATCAATGGATATCCATAGAAGCTTTGTGGGTTCCCGGACACAAAAATTATATATCAAAAATATAAAGCAATTAAGTTCGATGTATTTTTTTTTCTTTCAATTCTTTTTGTTATAATATTATTGCTAACAATAATGCTATCTACAGACACACGAATTTGGTACGAAGCGTACAGCGAACCATATCCGGAGACCAAATTCGGTGTCGCTACACACGCACGAATTTGGTAAGGTGCAGTGAAGCGAAACGCTCGACACTCTTGTGTTCGATTTTATGCTCTATTACATTAGCATAGAGTTCTATTTACAGTGCGGTTTTTAAACGACGACGATGATTCCCGCAATTCATTGATAACGGGCAGTGATACCAACACTTTAAAAAATATTTCTCCCCAAATTTTACCTCTGATTACTTATACCATTGACAGGTCTAAGAGATAATAAGCTAGAAAGAAAGGTTATGTGTTTAACATAAAGACTTACGCCCGAATAACATAAAACTAACTTGTCTTAATCTGATTTCACTCCCAATACATTTTCATATCCTGGCTATATACACACATTAAAATAATTTTTATTATTAAATACAAATTGATTCATTAGGAGTAAACTCTAAACATCCTGTCCTCTAGTAAACCCCGTAGATATTTTCCCTAATTTTGGGGGGTACATCCCTAAGTTGGCAACACTGATACTGTTGTACGGCCAAACCGCCGGACTGCTTTACACACGCACGAATATGGTACGGAGCGTATCAGATCCGATGCGGACAACGGTGAACTCTTCGCCTTCTTCATATGTTCGCCGGACTGCCCTAGACACGCTCGAATCTGGTACGGAGCGTACCAGATCCGCTGTACGCTCCGTACCAAATTCGTGTGTCTGTAGACACCATAAAGCACGCTCTGCAAATCGCTTAAATGTTCTTAAACATCTGTGATATAGTCGGCTGACACTTCGCACACGTCAAATGAATACGAGGTGATTGCTTTGAGTACCTATATAACCACGGTGATTGCAACGACACATTGATGTATAATTAAATGAAGTGGCCCTTAAAGTTCTAGTCAATAGTCAAAATATTAGTCAAAAACAATCAAAATAAAATATTCAAAAGTGTTATTTTTGTACTTTCTGAACGGCAGTCTACATGATGCCTACCTCTGGTTCCAAACCAACCCAGCGAGAAGAACCAGCGCAGCGTAAGAAACTCGCACGGGGCCATCTTTTAGCAAAAAGATGGTAAATTGTTCTTTTAATTATTAATTTTAAACAAAAAATTAAACCGGCTTCCATAGTAAAATACACAAAAAAGTATGAAATAAAACTTATTTTCTAAATAATTCCCCTTTTAACCGACTTCCAAAAAAAGGAGGCGGTTATACGTTCGGCTGTACATATTTTTTTTATTTTTTTTGTATGTTCAACGATTACTCGGCCGGCTGTGGACCGATTTTCAAAATTATTTCTGTGATGTATAGGGTGTAATCCCAAATTGGTCCTTTTGATATCAAAGTGGTGACCTGATGATGGGATCCATGAGGAATCGAGGGAAATTTATATGGACACACATGGTGATTTCGACTTTTTCTGAAGTAGTTTAAGCATATTATGCTACCAAAAAGTAAGATTTTGCTTCAAGGTATACCCTGGGTCCAAAAGTACTGAACAGAACTCCTGACTCCTTATAGATATACAAGTTTGGGGATTTTGGCGTTGTTTAAAGAACTGCAAACATATGCCACTATGTCAATTAGAGTATTCATCATCATCACCACCATCCAACATCCACGTATTATTATGGTTGACAGGAAGAAATCTCTAAAAGAGATAGTACGCCATTGTGTTAATATAACTTTAAAATATGTTTTTGTTACTTTTGTACATAAAGAATATATAAAAAAAAAAAACTAAACAGAAAACAGACAAAACAAAAACTATATTTATCGTATTTCTTTAAAACAAGACGGGAACCGCCTTAAAAAACAGATTAAGGTATACAATACAATTTTGTTTAACTTTAATTTTTAACTCTTTGAAGTCGGTGCATTAACGATTATTTTATTTTTTTGTTGTTAAAAAGCAAAACGTTAAATATCATTGTTGTTTTGATATTGATACAAAAATTGCCCTGTATCTCTCGAAACGGAGTAATACTCGCTACTAATATACTGGTATTAGTATATATTTTGAAGTAAACATTATCCTAACAGTTTTTTTTAAACCTTTTATAGGCATCGAACAAGACAACGAGCAAGAAAACACAAATAACTGCGAGGGGCGAGACCACGCCAGTGAAGCTCAGTCCGGCTGTTACAGGGAACCGCTCAGCTGTGATGTTTGTTTGAAGAAGTTCCCGTACAAAAGTCAATTACTTCTGCACATCAGGACTCATATGAGTGATAAACCATACAGCTGCGACATATGTTCAAAGAATTTCTCACAAATGTACATTTTAAAGCAACATTTAATTACTCATACAGGTGAAAAACGGTATAGCTGCGACATATCTTCGAATAAGTTCTCAAATAAAACCATTTTAAACGACCAGCTAACTACACATATAGGTGATAAACGATATAGCTGCGACATATCTTCGAATAAGTTCTCAAATAAAACCATTTTAAACGACCAGCTAACTACACATATAGGTGATAAACGATATAGCTGCGACATATCTTCGAATAAGTTCTCAAATAAAACCATTTTAAACGACCAGCTAACTACACATACAGGTGATAAACCATACTGCTGCGATATATGTTCAAGGAAGTTCTCATATAAAACCAGTTTAAACGACCACCTAACTACACATACAGGTGATAAACGATATAGCTGCGACATATGTTCAAGGAAGTTCTCATATAAAACCAGTTTAAACTACCACCTAACTACACATACAGGTGATAAACGATATAGCTGCGATATATGTTCAAGGAAGTTCTCATATAAAACCAGTTTAAACTACCACCTAACTACACATACAGGTGATAAACGATATAGCTGCGACATTTGTTCAAAGAAGTTCTCACTAAAGGCCAGTTTAAACCGCCACCTAATTACACATACAGGTGTAAAACCATACAGCTGCGACATATGTTCAAAGAAATTCTCACAAACGGCCCATTTAAAGCGCCACTTACATGCACATACAGGTGATAAACCATATAGCTGCGACACATGTTCGAAGAAGTTCTCATATAAAGTCAGTTTAAAGTACCACCTGTCTACACATACAGGTGATAACTGATAAACCATACGACTGCGACATTTGTCTACGAAAGTTCCGGCACAAGAAAATTCTGAACAAACAGTCGGAACTCATACATGACAAACATTTGGTTGTTGTATGTCAACACAAAATACATATTTTTTGAAAATCATTGAAAAGCTATATATCAAGAAATAACATAAGCCATGTAAAGTTACAATTTTGTACCTGTTATAATTTGTTAATGCTCCAGAGGGGGCAATCAAGGTCTCATTCGTTTTGGAAGCTCGAAATGGACTAATATCCCACCGCAACACCACTGGGCCCTGGGCCTTGAGACGTGTTCTTCAGACTTCTGTCCATATTGTACCTCCGACTCGTGTCGCCGTCGCGATCATAGATCGCTAGTTTGGACGAATGTTCGGTACGATGCTGTACGGATACAGGTACACTGCGATCCCCCGCGACTCGTTTTGTGTTTCAAAGCGATACGCTACGGGGTTCGCGCCAGTCTGGACGCGATCGCGGCGTGCGCAACTGCGCAGGGTGTTAATTAAAAAATGGAGTGGAACAATGATAACATGAAGCCCATCAATGGATATCCTTAAAAGCTTTGTTGGTTCCCAAACACAAAAATTATATAACAAAAATATAAAGCAATTAAGTTCGATGTAGTTTTTTTTTTTTTTTTTTTTTCAATTCTTTTCGTTATAATATTATTGCTAACAAAAAAGCACGCTCTACAAATCGCTTAAATGTTCTTAAACATCTGTAGAGTGTAGAATGTGATATAGTCGGCTGACACTTTGCACACGTCAAATGAATACGAGGTGATTGCAACGACGCATTGATGTATAAATTAAATGAAGTGGCCCTTAAAGTTCTATAGTCAATAGTCAAAATATTAGTCAAAAACAATCAAAATAAAATATTCAAAAGTGTTATTTTTGTACTTTCTGAACGGCAGTCTACATGATGCCTACCACTGGTTCCAAACCAACCCAGCGAGAAGAACCAGCGCAGCGTAAGAAACTCGCACGGGGCCATCTTTTAGCAAAAAGATGGTAAATTGTTCTTTTAATTATTAATTTTAAATAAAAAATTAAACCGACTTCCATAGTAAAATACACAAAAAAGTATGAAATAAAACTTATTTTCTAAATAATTCCCCTTTTAAATTTGGCTATTTCTCTACTTAATCTTCTTAATTTTGAAGAGCCAAATAACATAAGCTTAAAAGTTACAAGTTTGTACCTGTTATAATTTGTTGCTCCAGAGGGGGCAATCAAGGTCTCATTCGTTGCAAACACCACCACCACACAACCAACAATGTCAGCAAGATCGTGCAAAGCCCCACACCACCATGCATGTTGCAAAACTCGACGCGCGTTTCGCCACGAACCCGGAGCATCCTCAGGAAGTGGACCTGCGAACAAAGTTCGTTAGTCAAACGAGTGTGTGTGGTGGTGGTGTTTGCACGATCTTGCATCTGAGTGCACGCATAAGCAGTGTGGGAGGAGGGAGGTGCGTTACGCATGCTTATGCGTGCACTCACACATTTGCTTGCAGGTTGTGGGTATTATTTGGCGGAAAAACTGCTATAAACATAATATTAATTAATTTTAAGCAAAAAGTCTTTCATCGTATGATAGTATGTTGTTGATGTGCGGTGTAATAAACGCCAAATGCCTAGTAAATGCTCTCTGAATTGACTCAATACGTGAATGTGTCTCATAAAAAAGGTTCCAAACTATACTTCCGAATTTAAGAATGCTGCGTACTAGGTTTTTAAATTATAAGTATCTGACTTTCAGGGCACCTAAAGTCCTTCGAGTTTCGCTTGACAAATCCCAACATTTTTTAAGCTTTCTTAATCATTTGGTCAAAGTGCGTCATAAAAGTTAGCCTAGAGTCAATTATAACCCTAAAATCCTGGATTTCGTAAGGCTAATAGGGCTTCCATTTATGTTGTATTGCGTTGGTATTGTCCTCTTTTTTCTCGAGAACTTTATGTGCTGGCTTTGGCAGCATTTAGCCTCATATTATTATCTAGGCACCATTTAAAAACACGGTCTAGGTCAGATTGGAGCAGTAAGAAGTCGGTACGTGACTTTATCAGCCGCGAAATGTTCATGTCATCAGCGAACACAGAACATCTGCAGTGGTGAATACAGCTAAAATGTAATTTATAAATAAAATAAATAGAATTGGTCCTAAATGGGACCCTTGAGGTACTCCTGAGGTTGCATATTATATTATATGCTTAGTTGATTCTTGACCTCGCCACGATCTGTCCACGCTCGCCTAGGTATGACACGAACCAGTCAAGCAGCCTACCACACACCCCATATTGGTCGTACAGTTTTTTGGCCAGAATTCTATGATCGACCAAATCGAAGGCACTAGCGAAGTCAGTATAAACTGAATCAACCTCGTCTCCGCTATCAACAGCTTTGAAAATGGGAGCCAGATAAGATACGAGATTTGTTATCACCGACTTCTTTCTTTGGAAACCATGTTGCTGGACCGCTATTGAACTCTTACAGTGATGTGTCAGGATAGTGCTAACTAAATCCTCAAAAGTTTTCGCAAACGATGATTAGATTGCTATAGGGCTATAGTTCTTAACATTGCTTGAGTCGATCTTTTTTTCGTACCGGAACAATTATAGTTTTTTCCACTCTTTAGGGAAGACACCTGAATCAAGCAATTTCTTAAATATTAACATTAGTGGGAGGGATAGAAATTTGGCACACCTTTTAATGAAGAGTAGCGGAATATTGTCCGGTCCAGCGCCTTTGTTTTGGTCAATCGTTTTAAGTTTTCTAACTATCTCAGATTCAGAAAGCACTATAATAATAATAATACTTTATTTCAGACCATGGATTCATAAATGTGTTAGTATTGTACAAAGATTCTTATAACTATGTTAGTAAGGAAAGTACATAGTATGAAATATCTTATTATTACACTAGAAGCTTACATAATATGGAGACTAGTCCAGTGTCTCTATAAAGGACTTTCTAGTTTAATTGCAATTTCCTTCATGTATCTGTTGGAACTGTCTCGCACTCTTCGCATCATAGACGCGGATCGCTTACGCAGTATAGCTGCGAAACTGTCGAAGCTAGAGGTTGTGAACATCGCGGATGTGCTACAGTACCGAGGCAGTCGCATCAGAAACCTGAAGGCATTGTTATACTGCACTCTAAGCGCATTGACAGCTCGCTGCGTATGACTGGTCCACAGGCTGCATATTGTGTAGAATGTTTGCGCGTAAGCTCGAAACAGTGTACACTTAACAACGACAGAACATTTAGCAAACCTGCGAGCCAGCATATTACATCGAACCGCCATCCCTCGGCGCTCACGTTCGATGTCGGAATCGTCGCTGAGGTTTTCGTCTACAATATACCCTAGATATTTAAATTGTGTAGCCCTCTAGCTGTATATCATCTAATGACACGGGTGGTACACTATCAGGGGTGAAAGATCCAGCTTTACCATACCATACCAACTATAAATTAACTTTCCCCGACATTGTTCATGAGCCCGTGCTCACCCACATATCTTTCACAGACTTGTAACAGAGGCTCAGTAACACCATATCGTCGGCGTAGCCAATATTATTAATCATCTGTCCGTGAATTGAGCACCCTACGTTGGTGTCACTGAGCCCACGAATCAACCCGTCAATGTATAGGTTGAAAAGCGTTGGCGATGTCAGGCCGCCCTGCCACACACCACACATCAAACCGTAAGCCTGTGACAGGGAGCCAGACCACCTGACGTAGTTAGCCTGATGCTGATACCAATATTTAAATGTATTGATAACAGCATCCGGCATACCCGTAGCTTTCAATTTGACCCACAACTTATTATAGTCTACGAGGTCGAAGGCTTTAGAGAGGTCTAAAAAGGCAGCGTAAACTGGGGTTTTACGATCTGTGTAGTATCTGACGGTGTGCTTGAGCACCAAGATAGCACTTTCAGTGGAAAGATTCTGCCTAAAACCAAACTGTGCATCGTCATGTGCAACATATTTGGCAAGATAGTCAAGGACACCGTCAAACACTTTCGCAGATATGGTAGCCAATGTGATAGGTCTATAATTATTTTTATCTGTGACATCACCTGTTTTATTCTTCACAATGGGTACCACAACTGCTTTAATAAGATCCTCGGGCAGGTACGTATGTCTAAGACACAGCGTGAATAACATACCTATAACTCTACATATATGGGGACCGGCATTCCTCAGGTGCTCCACACTCAAACCATTTTGAAGTCGGTACCAGCAAATATGAACGTGAGTTCTATAAAATATTGTCGAATATCGTTTGGGCTGGTGTCGACTTCAAAATTAAGAAGATTAAGTAGAGAAATAGCCAAATTTAAAAGGGGAATTATTTAGGATTATAAGTTTTATTTCATACTTTTTTGTGTATTTTTACTTTGGAAGTCGGTTTAATTTTTGTTTAAAATAATAATTTTAGAAATAATATTATTAACACGGCATTGAATAGACGGGGGCATATGGTCAGACCAGTAAACCCCGAGACATACCTGCACAGTTGATACGGACTTACTGGCGGCCTTGGTCACCTAACAGTGGTCCAACCAACGCCTGGAGCCGTGAGCGTCACTTACAAAAGTGTATGTGTCGGAGTTTCCAACCAATTTAATAACAGCCACACATTTCCAAGCTTGTGAGTCACAAAACTGACACAATTCGTTATAGAATAAGCCATGTGGGTGAGCATTAAAATCACCATAGCTGGTATAAAAGAAAGATTAGACTATAGATAAATCTCTTTTATTTCTTCAGTTTACAATCGTATCGACTTTCCTCGCCAAGTGCTCTCGAAAGAATGCCACCTTGGCGTCTGCTCTCGCCAAGGTAGGCATCCCTTTCGCGGGAAAAATCCAGCTCGGCGATTGGCCCCACAACATCAGGTGATCCTTATGTCGTGATCCAACCGCCGAACAGCCCGCCATTTTTGCGCCAATCAGGCATTACAACACAGTGTTGCTATTTAACAATTATATTGAACAGAAATATTTCAGCCTTAAAAATAGAATATCAAACAAATGTTAATTAAATACAAAAATCATAACATGATTACATTTATACCTAAATATTTTAGCAGAATTATAAATGAACCTAACAATCGTCCGTCCTGACACCGTGTGCGTCCCCGCACACGGCTCCAGGTGGAAACCTAACAATCGGATAAATGAACAGTTGCGAAAATTTATTAGTTTCTAGAATTCAAACAAACATTAAAAAAAACTAAAAAGAAATAGTAATTAGGACCAAACAAGTAATCAGTGACAAAGTATTGATTTTTTTATAGACATGCCAGCGGAGTTAAATGAATTACAATTTAATTTACAGTAGTAGACAGTAAGATCAATACATAGCCTCTTTTCATGTTTAATGTTACATACACAAACATATTCTTACACTTATCCAAATTAAACTTCACATATCAATTAATTTACAAAACTACTAAACTACTTAATCTTCAATAGTTGTATATATATCACACATGCATAATTATCCGCAAAATACTAACATCTTCAATATACAGCGTGTCCCGACACCTATATCGGAGCCTTTAGTGGTAAAAAATATGGATTTTTTTATCGACAAATTTCCCCTCAAATTTTATTTTTCTCACACGTTTGTGAAATGGCAGCCATTTTATTTTTTGGTAACCAAGACCCGGGCTCTCGTACTAATTCGACCACCACTACTCATGTAAATATCCTAGGAACATAAAAAAGGTCGCATTTGATAGCTAAATATGTGGACAATAATTCACAGATAAAATGTTTTAATTTTATTTGAACAGAAAAACAAAAAAGGTAATTTAAAAAAAATTTTAGTTTTTTTTTTTGGTGAATTTTTTAAATTATTTGATTTTGTGAAAAATCTAGGACATTAACCTGCTTGTTTTTTGTTCTAAAACGATAGAAGAGGACGTTTGCTAAAACAAATTACAAACCCCTTTACTCTCAGTACAATAGTTTAGAAGTTATAACAATTTGTTGGTATCATCTCAGGCAGGGGGCCAGCCAGTCGTCTTTTTCAAATTGTTATAACTATTAAACTATTGCACTGAGAGTAAAGGTTTTAAAAAAGTTTAGTATTTTATTTTAACAAACGTCATCTTCTATCGTTGTAGAACAAATAATAAGTAGTTATAACAATTTGAAAAAGACGATTGGCTGGCCCCCTGCCTGAGATGATACAAACAAATCGTTATAACTTCTAAACTATTGCACTGAGAGTAAAGGGGTTTGTATTTTATTTTAGCAAACGTCCTCTTCTATCGTTTTAGAACAAAAAACAAGCAGGTTAATGGCCTAGATTTTTCACAAAATCAAATACTTTAAAAAATTCACCAAAAAAAAAAACTATTTTTTTTTTTAATTTCCTTTTTTTGTTTTTCTGTTCAAATAAAATTAAAACATTTTAACTGTGAATTATTGTCCACATATTTAGCTATCAAATGCGACCTTTTTTATGTTCCTAGGACATTTACATGAGTAGTGGTGGTCGAATTAGTACGAGAGCCCGGGTCTTGGTTACCAAAAAATAAAATGGCTGCCATTTCACAAACGTGTGAGAAAAATAAAATTTGAGGGGAAATTTGTCGATAAAAAAATCCATATTTTTTACCACTAAAGGCTCCGATATAGGTGTCGGGACACGCTGTATATATTTTTATACAAATATATTTTTAAAAAAAAAATCAAATATAACACTCGAGATAAAGATAATTTAGAAATACCATCTACTAGGATCTTATACGGTAAGAAAAATATACAGCACGAAGGTGTTATAATATACAACAAATTACCCAAGGAGATTAAAGATTCTTCAAGTCTCACAATATTTAAAAAAAACAATTGAAACATAAATCTTTGAACTGAAGTTAAGACTTGTGTTATGGTAATCAGACAACGGATACACACTTAACAATTAGGTATATACTGTGGTATATTATTACTCAGACTCACTACACAAACTCACTACACAAACACTAAAATTGTATATAACATAGGTATTATCTTTTTCGGCGACGTGATGCACGCTTCGTTGGGTAGTCTCCCCGGAACCTTCGGTAAACTACATCCGACGGCCAGAACGTCCCCATCTCGAGGGTAGACAAAAGTGCTATCGACACTCTTACCACAAAGGAACTGAAGTTGACTTTGTGGCGAGACTGCAGACACTCAACCCTTAAAGTGCAGGAGGTCCTCCCACGGATGCAGCTCACGACGTCTTATACCTCCATGGATCAGTGTAGGCGGGACACGTACAGCTGCGCTGCGGGTACCTCGCACCGTAAGCGCAGCTTTCTTCAATGTAGACCCAAAAACGATCGATTTATTTTGGGTGATACAACTTTTACGAGTAAGTTAACGACCGATCGATTTGTCATTAACGAACAATCCCTGAACGATCGATTTATCAGGGTCCCTAACCTCCTGACCGATCGATTTGTCAGGATGCCTAACGGTGCTTGCATGAGCCGATCGATTTATATCTCATGAGCAACCGAGAGGACTTCAAACTTTACTCACGAGTCGCGAGCCAATCGATTCTCGCGTACTCATTCTGAAAACTTATAAATGTCTAGCGGTGTTTGCATGAGCCGATCGATTTATATCTCATGAGCAACCAAGAGGACTTCAAACTTTACTCACGAGTCGCGAGCCAATCGATTCTCGCGTACTCATTCTGAAAACTTATAAATGTCTAGCGGTGCTTGCATGAGCCGATCGATTTATATCACATGAGCAACCGGGAGGAACCACTCGCACTGTCTATTTATGTATTACTTTCTATGTATTTTCGTTGTCACTTTGGCTGCCATCATCGACGCTATTATTATCTAATTCTAAAGCAGACACTTGAATCTGCAGCAACGGTTGTTAGGGTCAATTTTTTTGTACTAGTCCTGGAGTCGAATGCTACAACAACGATTCTCGTCTAGGACCTTGGTAACCCGGTACGGTCCTAAGAACGGCATTTATTAAAGCAAGTCCTTGTTGTTTTTACAATTTCATCTACACTAACTACGCGCAGCTTTCCTACCCTGATCATAACTATCCTTCTGCTGAATCTGTTCTTTATCCACTTTAGCGAATTATTATTTATAATGCTCTCTAAAGGTACTCACCTGCCGTGGCACCATAAAAAGAATAGGGTTTACAACAGTATTTCTGAAGGCTTCGGTCCTATAGTCTTTTGATTAGTGTGTTCAGCCCCCATTGAATACTACCCAAATAAGAATCCCAGCTCTTTCCGCCATATTTACTACTAAATGCTTTTAAGGAATCAAGAATTGCGTTTGAGTTATTATTTATCTTGTTATAAATAGAAAAAGTTGTCAATAAAACTATTTATTTTTCCGCAATAATTCAAAAATTATATCAAAATAAATGGTCTGGACATACCCGTCCATTTACGATACAAATATAATTTTCACTATTAAGTTGAACGTATAGCTTTGTCGCCGTAACCCTCACGCAACTAATGAAACAAATAAACATATTTAATTCTAGCCGTTGCCGTATCAAACAGGACTGAACTTAGTAGGTATAGTATTAATCATTTGCTGAAGCACAGCAGGCGCAGCTAAACCGAATGGCATGACAAAATATGTTAAATATTTGCTCTACTCTGAAATGGGAATCTGGTAGTTTCCAGAGGCGAGATCAAGCATTATGAAAACATACATGACTTCCCCGCAAGACTTGCTATCTCATCCTTTATGATTGCCATTAGATATATTTCTTTTACGGTTATTGAATTAAGCAAACCATAATCAACAACCTCGAGGAACCATCCTTTTTATGGACAAGTATTATGGGCATACTAAATAAGAAAGAATAATAATATTTTTTTCAGACTCTCGTATCACCTAGCATCTAAAATTTCTATCGCGCTCGTGATTTGACAACCTCGGGGGCGATTCTGCTAAATAAAACCTGCATTAATACAATTACAATCAAGTCCCGACGTGCCAAAACTCTCAAAAGGTGAACGTTAAACCAACGTGAAACGCGCACTGATTGGTCGAAACGTCATAAAATCCGTTCATGGTAACATGTCGCTATACTTTAATCCCAAACAAAGTAAAATGAAGTCTACTTTAAATACGAGATTTGAGGTTCTGTATTGGCGATAAACGACTGGAGACTGATAGTATTTATTTCAGTGACACTGGTACACCCCAGGTCCCTTAAGGAAGATGCAAAGCAATGCTGATATTTTTTTAATATATTATTATTTATATATTTAATAATGTTATTTATTTAATATCAGATAATTTCAATACACAATACAAAAAAATTTAGTTTTTAATATGCTATATACCTACTGTTTTACTTTTTTATTTTTATTTTATATTTAAGGCATATTTTTAAGCTTGATGAATTTATTATTGATTGTGTCCACTATTGTGAGTTATGTGTTTGTTCTTTTTTTTATATTTTGTGCTACACACTGTTTTTTACATTATATTATATTAGCTGTCCCGACAAACGTTCTGCCTTAACTATGAATTGAAATTTTCACCATTTAAACCTTCCCTGAACTGATACGATTATTTTAAGATCAAAATTAGCCAAATCGGTCGAGCCGTTCTCGAGTTTTAGCGAGACTAACGAACAGCAATTTATTTTTATATATAAGATTACAGTATTTGATTTTATTTAGGAGATACTTTTTCAATTGATTTGTATACTGAATCGTTGCGCTTTCCCGCTATGATGTTTTTTTTTTTAATACAACACAGGACATGGAACAATGCATGTTGAGTTTCTACCTTAAGGCTGTATAATGCTAGTGACCTTGAGCATCACGTCCCATGCTAATTTTGTAGGCGACAAGGGCATATCGCGCCGACTGGTAAGTATTAAAATCGGATTAGAAAATTGCTATTAATATATATATATATATATATATATATATATATATATATATATATATATATATATATATATATATATATATAATATATTATAATATTTGACAAGATTTGCAAAAACTAAAACTACCTTGACTGAGAAGAAAGGTTTCCAAATCTTAGTTCTATCCAGCGCACAACTCCTTGACGACCGCTGGACCATAAATATAAGTTGTGCTATTGGACGAAAATTTTGGTAACCTATTACCATCATCAATAGAAAATTGTAACTGATCCTATAACTTTTATATAATTATACCGATATAATATGTGACCTACGGGAATGATTGTCTAATATGTACGGGAACTTTTAATAAGTGGTCGCCGGCGACCTTGCAAGCAACTAGCTTCTACACCATCGATACTAATATGAACCAAATTTCCAAGAGATGTTACTATTACTAAACCCTATCATGAAACTAGGAAAGTTGTCGTGAGATATCCTCAGTTCATTAGCAGCGAATTCAATTGTAACGTCGCTCCCAAAATCTATAAATGCTCTAAATTTATGACCATTGACTTGTATCTCTGATTAACAGCGAGACAGTTATCAATTTTCGGTTATGTTTGTGGTTCGTCCTGGTTCATGGATAGAGTGATGCTAGACCATCCCTCAAGTTCTTAATAATATCAAACAAATCTGTTTTTTTTTTTTTTTTTGAAAAAGAAGGGCTGCATGCAAGACCTCTCGTGATAGCGGCCGCGCTCCGCACGACGACGCTCTCCCCCTGCACGCTGCACGTTGTCACGGCGTTGCTCCACTGCAGAGGTGCTGCGGCAACGGCTGTCGCTGCCCGCGGCTCGTCGATGTGACACGACCGACGACTGCGAGACGGTCACGCTCCCGCCGCATTTCCATCTAATATCCGTAATCGCTCACAGCCCAGATCGACATGCGACACGGGCTGGCGCAGACGAGGACTTCGACTTCGCAGCGAACTTCAGCTCCCGTGTCGCGGAGCAGAGCTCCTTGCGACTGTCATGACACGCAAGCCTTCGTCTCGATGTCTCCAACACCGGAAAATAAATTTAAAAACCGTGTACTGATTGAAAATCTAAAAGACGGTTTTTTTTTTAAATCTTTAATAATTTATTGTTCACAATAATTGTAATAACTATTAAAACTTGACTGAGCCTTGCATATACAATAGAATCATTTTTATTTCAAAAGTATTTCGTTATAAGTTTCAAATAAAATATGTGGGTATACTGTAGATCATGTTGTTCTATTTATCTATACAGATAAATAAAATTGAAGTGTCTGTTTGTAATTTCAAATTAACAGCTTTTCACTTAAGCCATATGAAAGTATATTCGGTACTTAAAATAAAATATATATTATTAAATTTTTGTCTGTCTGTTCCGGCCGATCCCAAACGGCTGGATCGATTTTCACGGGACTTTCACTGGCAGATATTTTATGGTTCCGTGTAAAAAAATATGGTTCCGTTTCCATTAATTCTATGCAAACAAAGTTGCGGGCATCAGCTAGTTATAAACTACGTTATTAAGATAAAGAAATAGGTATAGGGGTTTTACCAAAAACTTCAACCAAGCAATATTGTCGCTCCGCAATGGATAACGTACAGGCGACAAAATGGCAACGGGAATAATTCTAATTTCGTAATGTAATTAACCACCCGTTTGGTTACTGAACGGAATTCAAAACAGCAAAAGCCACGAGAAAAGTAAAAAAATTGTTAAATACTTATATATAATAAATCATTGTAGTTAAAGTTAGCAATAGTAATACTATAAATCAATGTTTAACTACCCACTATCTAAAAATTGTAAGTCAGATATTCTTTCGCATATTTTAGTATCTTTCACAATTGTACAGTCTGCTCAGAACAAATATGGGCCCATACCCCGACTGGCCCGAGAAACTCCTAGATAGACGGCCTCGGAAGCCCTAGAAAAATCTCATGTCCAGCCTCAGATATATTTCCATATAGATATAAGTAAGCGAGAAGTTATTTAATGAATGGCGGTTTAACCCCACTGGTTCGAGAAATCTAGATAGTCGGTTTCGAAAACCCTAGAAAAGTCTCACAGTTAAAGGTCCCGCCGCCATCAATTTAGCCTTCATTAATAATATAATAATATTACCTATATTATGTTTAATATAATTAAACAGACTGTACAGTTATGTTTTTCTTTATTATTATTTTTCAAACGAACAATGTGCAATCACAAGCACTTTAATACTAATAATATATTTAAATTGAAGTACGATATACCCCTTCCTTAATATAAAAAATCTATGACGAAATAGTACATTAGAATATTTCATAATTTAAAATTTGGATTTTGTATCTTTAATAATAATTGTTTACAATTGAAATTAACTTGCATGCAGCATACTATTAGGTAAAACTAAATAAAATAATATAACTTATTACGAAAAAGAAATAAGTAGTAGTAAGTAAGGTTTTACTACGAACTTCAATCGAGCAATACTGTCGCTCCGCAATGGATAACGTGCAGGCGACAAAATGGCAAACGGGGTTTTAATTTCGTAATAATATAAGACCTACCGTCTGGTTACTGAACGGGATTCAAAACTGAAGTCGCGAGCAAAGTCAAAAATTGTTACAATACTTTATCGCTGTCGTTGAAGTTTAGCAGTACGGAATACTGTAAATCAATGTTTAACTACCCACTATCTAGAAATTGTTAGCGAGATATAATATTCTTTTGCATATTTTAACGTCATTCACAATTGTATAGTCTGCTTAGAACAAATATGGCCTTATAACCCCGACTGGTCCGAGAAATTCTAGATAGGCGGCCTCGGAAGCCCTAGAAAAATCTCATATCCAGTCTCAGATATCTTTCCATATAGGTAAACGAGAAGTTATTTAACGCATTGCGGTTTAACTCACTGGTTCGAGAAAATCTAGATAGTCGGTTTCGAAAACCCTAGAAAATTCTCTTTCCCAGTTATAATTATTAAAATATTATGTTTATAATTAAACAGACTGTACCATTGTTTTTCTTTATTATTATTATTCAATATAAAAAATGTGCAATCACAAGCCCCTTATTTAATGTCATTCACAATTGTATAGCCTGTTTAGAACAAATATGGATTTATAACTCCACTGGTCCGAGAAATTCTAAATAGACGGCCTCGGAAGCCCTAGAAAAATCTCATGTCCAGTCTCAGATATCTTTCCATATAGGTAAACGAGAAGTTATATAACGTATGGCGGTTTAACCTACTGGTTCGAGAAAATCTAGATAGTCGGTTTCGAAAACCCCAGAAAATTCTCTTTCCCAGTTATAATTATTAACATACTTATATAATATAATTAAACAGACTATACCATTTTGTTTTTCTATAATTATTATTTTTCAATATGAAAAACGTGCAATCACAAGCCCCTTAATAATACTAATAACATAATTATTTAAGTTAAAGTACGATATAATATTATATTATCATAAATTTATTGAATACAAGCTTGGGCGTGTACTTACGTTATTTTTTTTTTCTTGGTAGCCACTTCTGAAGTATAAAAGAAAGATTAGACCATGGCTAGCCGCACACACACCATATTATTGTCAATAATGCTCATATTGACAATAATATTCCTTGTGTGCGGACCATATTGCCGTTTTTTTGTATGTGTTGACTAGTATTGACAATTTTATTCTGTCAATAATATTGCACGTGTGCGGCTAGCCTATAGATAAATCTCTTTTATTTCTTCAGTTTACAATCGTATCGACTTTCCTCGCCAAGTGCTCTCGAAAGAATGCCACCTTGGCGTCTGCTCTCGCCAAGGTAGGCATCCCTTTCGCGGGAAAAATCCAGCTCGGCGATTGGCCCCACAACATCAGGTGATCCTTAAGCGCGTCACACATGGTGAAGATGCTATAATATTTTATCTTAAGGGCCCTATTCGGAGACGCGCCGCGCGATGTTTAGGTTTTTAGCGCTACTCTCACAACGATCAAGCCTCGCGCCACAGTATAAAGAACAGTAAACCATCTACATACAAACGTGCCGCGTTTCGGTATCCGCAATTCCGCACGCATGCACACACCTCGTATAATAATTTTTTATAACACCAGTCAGCGGGCTTAGCATGGCGATCCGAAGAAATAATTTTAAGGAAGAAATATTCTATCCAAATAGTGTGACGCAAAATAATCCATGGCGACAAGGTTTAGAAATCAACATTTCTAAACAGACATATGTATTTTTAAAATGACTGTCAGGAAATCTTCTGTGAGAAAAGAAAGAGAAAATTCGGGAAGAAAAGAAAGATTGTTTCTCGACGACAATGCATCGACCTTGCTGCCTTACCATAAGACCTATTTTGCTACAAATGGTATTAATATTTCTTCAATCTCTCATTTTGTCGACTCTTCGGTGTTTCCACGATGCGCATGCTAAGCCTGCTGCTCCTTAGCAGAACCGGTAAACCTTCAGGTACCATCGACAAAGTGTCCCAACACCATAAATTCTTTGACCCACCAATAGTCGTCACCAATACCCCAAAGACTTTGAGAGGCAAATTTCAAAATGGCCCCAAAAATCTCAAAAGTGGGGTCATTTAACTGGAGACACTTTTTTCTCTATAGTGTTTTCACCATACGTCAAATTTCAAAATGGCCCCAAAAATCTCAAAAGTGGGGCCATTAAACTCGAGACACTTTTTTTCTCCATAGTGTTTTCACCATACGTCAAATTTCAAAATGGCCTCAAAAATCTCAAAAGTGGGGCCATTAACTGAGGACATTTTTTTGTATATTGTGTTTTCTCCATACGTCACATTTCAAAAAGGCCCCAAAAATCTCAAAAGTGGGGCCATTAAACTGGAGACACTTTTTTCTCCATAGTGTTTTCACCATACGCCAAATTTCAAAATGGCCCCAAAAATCTTAAAAGTGGGACCATTTAACTGGAGACACTTTTTTGTATATAGTGCTTTCACCATACGTCATATGACAAAATAGCCCCAAAAATCTCAAAAGTGGGGCCATTTAACTGGAGACACTTTTTTCTCCATAGTGTTTTCACCATACGCCAAATTTCAAAATGGCCCCAAAAATCTCAAAAGTGGGACCATTTAACTGGAGACACTTTTTTTCTCTATGGTGTTTTCACCATACGTTAAATTTCAAAATGGCCCCAAAAACCTCAAAAGTGGTTCGCGGAAATTGAACGAACGACACATGCCTAGTGCACAACGCCGCCCACTTATCAAAGGCTCAACAATTTTCGAAAGGTTTCGTGAGAAAGCTATTGGAGAGGTCAAAAAAAAATTTAAGGGGGGAGAGGGGGTCTTGAGGTTTTTGAGGTATATCCCGGGTCCCGTTGGGAATTTAGGGGATCTGGTGGAGCCAAATTATAGGGCTCGTTCTCCCGATTCCAATGATACCTCACTCGAGGGGTCTAGGGGTCCAGACAACTGAGATATGCCTCGAGGGGATTTTGGGGGAGGGGGGAGGGGAAGGGGGGGAAGGTTTCATGAGAAGGCTATTGGAGGGGTCAACATTTTTTGAGGGGGAGGGGGGGGGGGGGTCTTGATGTTTTTGAGGTATATCCCGGGTCCCTTTGAGAATTTAGGGGATCTGATGGAACCAAATTATAGGGCTCGTTCTCCCGATTCCAATGATACCTCACTCGAGGGGTCTAGGGGTCCAGACGACTGAAATGCCACGAGTGGATTTTGGGGGGAGGTTATTGGTGAGGTCAAAAATTTTTAGAGGTGGGAGTCTTTGTATAGGGGGTGGGGGTGGTTTTTGGGGTGGAGGGTTGTTGGGTTTGGTTGATTGATGAGAGAGAGAGAGAGAAACACGCCGCACGTGTCACATGTGCATATAGCAAAAAGTGTCGTTACAACTTTTGGTCTTAATTTTTTTCGTCTAGCCCCCTTTCGCAATGCGCGATAAGGAACTTCGTTCCAAAAGAAATATACTTGCTCAACAGAACACTTGTTACCTACTATTATTTATACTGTGGTTCGATCGCGATCTGTGGATGCGGCGAAAAGAGACGTGCTCTCTCTTCGGAGTTGCGTGGCGTACTGACCGCCGCGAGCGCTCGCACACGTATTTGTGGAAGCTCGCCGCTTCATAGTAATTTGTATGAAGAATTTGAGCGAAAAAATTGGGCAAGTTTGTGATTTCTTAGCACAAAATAAGGTTATATTTACTAAAAAATGAAGATTTCATCTACTTCTTTATAGTTTTAACTTTATTATTTGATAAAATTAGTTTAATAATTCTTGATAATTACGACTCAGTTGTTATAATACGGGAGTGCGATTTACACGTTTTCAGTGATATTCAGATTTTTTTTTACACTTATCCATAAATTTTATCTTAAATTCCAATGTTTCAGCGGCTAGTAACATTCATTGACTAGCCGTGTGATTTTTTTCAAGGTTGTGGAGTATCTTTTTCTGTATAATTCTCTTATATTCCCGACCCTCGATTGCCGTAATGGGTCCTTAAGATGCCCAAATATAAAATATTATAGTATCTTAGGTTATCACACACGGCTAAGATACGATATTATTAAAAAATCTGTTCATTTCCTTACGAGTCTGCGTTGGTGCCACACGTATTCCTTGTTAGAATTCTATATACAGGGTGATTGACTATGAGTGATACTGCCTTACTTCTTGATTTGTTAGAAAGCTCCTCAGACGATGATTCTGATATGGAATGTGAAATGCAGATTGCAGTAGCACATTCCAAAAGGAGAAACATTTGGATAGAGCCTCACATAAAAAAGAGAAAAACCTGCGGCGAATTTAACCTTTAAGGCTGCGCTAGTCGGTTTTTTCTCTATACAAACGCTGTTGGTGATTTACTCCAAAGTCAAACATTGTAGACCCAAACTCTAGCGTAATATCGATTTTTATGACACTTATCTAGGTCGGTATTTGCTTATATTTCTGAAATTTAAATTAGTGTAGAAGATAATAGCCTCCAAACATCGCAATTTTAGCTCAAATTTGTACGTAAATAAAAATTAAACAAAGAATGATAATAAAAAAGCAAGCAAATACCGACACAGTTCGATTATTCAGCAATTGAGATAATTTTACTTCAGACAAAAATATTATATAGTTTTTTCATAAATCACCAACAGCTGAGTGTCGATTTGCGTAATTTGAAGATGCCTTTTCTAAAATACTTTACACAGCTGCATAAATGTATGCAGTATAGCTTCTCTTATATCATTTTTTCCCCAATATTAGGTGAAATAACAAGCATTTTTCCCGCTCGCAGCACTGAGTTCGAGCCGTTGACTAGCGCACTCTTAAGGTCCGGACGCACTAGGCGGAACTGCACTTCGGCGGAACTGAGCGACACGTCGCGTCAAAATATTCTTTATATGAAATTATATGAGATAACACGCACTAAGCGGTAACGGAACTACACTGCAGCGAACTGCGCGTCAAACTTGATCAACTGACCAAAAGTGTCGCGAACTGCAGTTCGGTTTGGCCAACTTCATTTTCATAGTCAGTCAACCGAGATACTTGGGAGCGCGATAATCGTTCGTCAAAAATGTCATATGTATAGTATAAAAGTATTAAATATATTTCCGTTGTCTGGTACCCGTATTACAAGTTCTTCAAGAACTTACCACGGGACCAGATTGACGTGGTGTAAAAGCGTCCATAGATAGATATTATTATTAAATAGTTCAAGAAATTGGAATAAATGGTAAATTATTTTTTTTTATTTCTTTTTCCTGTGGATGGATGAACGACGACCTCTCCAATGTTAATTGGGTTCATAGTGAAAATAATAATAATAATAATAATAATAATATCTATGGACGCTTCACACCACGTCAGTCTGGCCCCGTGGTAAGTATCCGAAGAACTTGTGTTACGGGTACCAGACAACGGAAATACATTTAATACTTTTTATACTATACTTATATATAAGATTTTTTATTATATTATACACACATTTAATATACGTCCATGACCCAGGAACACAGAAAACTTTTTTGTTCCCTGGCGGGATTCGAACCCGCGACCTCCGGCTAAAGCGCCACTGCGCTCACCACTGAGCCACGGAGGTCGTATGTAAATTATTTAGGTAGATTGTAGGTATGTAGGTACTTATTTATTAAAAAAACCTTTTAAATTTCAATCGTCCATTCGTCCATCTTGCTTGGAGGTTGCCTAGCTACTAAATAATATTTAGTAAATATATTTTTGTAGCGCCGCTGTAGTTCAAGTGCGACTTACCAAAACGTGTCGCTCAGTTCCGCCTAGTGCGTCCGGACCTTTATGAAGATCTGTCAACGAAGAAGTTTCAAGAGTATTTTAGAAACTCAAGAGAAACATTCATTTCGATTCATGATTTGATTAGGGAAGATATAAAAAAGAAAAATTTAAAATACGAACATGCGACAGAGCATTTCCACTGAAGAGCGTCTATCAGTTTGCTTAAGGTAAGTGCCAAATTAAATAAATAGTATTTTTATTTTAATGATTTATTACACAACATTACAGAAAACACATTAGGTAATTTTTAACAAATCAAACAAAGTCCTCTATATAATTGCGAATATCATTTGACACTTCCTCGTCCACGTCGCTGGATTGCGGTGGCGGCGAAACATTGTATGTATGTAGTCTGTGGGTTAGATTGCGGCGGCCCGGCCCGACACAAAAACACCATGTATTCATATTAAGGTCTATATATTTCGTATCTTAAGATAACATATGAAGATACAAAATATATATTTCCATATTTGCGTATTCGCTCGGTATCTTAATATACTGAAGATGAAATATAAATTAACTTCGTCGTGTGTGATAGTTCATAGGATTTATATGGTGAGCGATATTCTAAAATATGCTCTAAGATAATATATATTTTATATTATCTTCACCGTGTGTGACGCCCTTTATGTCGTGATCCAACCGCCGAACAGCCCGCCATTTTTGCGCCAATCAGGCATTACAACACAGTGTTGCTATTTAACAATTATATTGAACAGAAATATTTCAGCCTTAAAAATAGAATATCAAACAAATGTTAATTAAATACAAAAATCATAACATGATTACATTTATACCTAAATATTTTAGCAGAATTATAAATGAACCTAACACTGGGCATTAACTCGTTAATCCGTTAATCGTTAATTAACGAAGTTAACATTTTGATTAACGAATTAACTTTTAAGTTAACTTTTAAAAATGTTAACGGACTCGTTAACTTCCGTTAGTATGAAGAGAAGTCCGTTAATCGTTAATCCAATGCCTACTATTTACTGGACGGCACGGCGGCACAGGGGCGACACTCTCTACAAATGACAGTTCGAACACCGACAAATGTCAGCTATGTTGACTTAAGCCTAGGGTTGACATCGAATTAATTTAAAATATTAATTTACGCCCGCGTAAATATAATAATTTTTACGCATGCGAAGCCGCGGGCAACAGCTAGATACTTAATATGAAAAGGGAAATCATACCTACCTACTTTAATCCACGTCTCAGTTATTTATTGTACTGCGTCATGCGCGTGACAAAAGCAAGGGTTAGGTTAGAAGAAATAAGTAATAATTATCGAGGTAGGTAGTTACCTACTTACCTTTCTATATTATTAGGCAAGCGGAAGAAGCTTTTGCCATAATTTTTTTCTTGGTAATTACGGCGACCATATATACAACCACAATTAAGCCATTTTAATGCCGATTAGGAAATTTCTAACATTTTAGGTACACGATGCGTGCCATTTGAACTTTCAATGATACTGATATTTACAATGAAAATTCAAAATAGTCTCCAAATGCAAACGTCTAATCGCCATATATAATTTAAACAAAAATGTACTCAGCCATTGACCCTTATATTGGAAAAATATACCTTGTGTTCTTAGCAATTGGGTTTAATTTGTACTTAATTCGTAAGTAGTTTAAAGACTATTTGAATTATATCAATGCAATTTTAAATTTTTATTACCACTCAATAAGTGTTTGTAACACAACTAAGATCGTCGCACAATATCGATAGGTATCCACAGATTTAAATGCGGTTAAGTACTACATGTAATATTCAATCTAAATTATTATGCGGAAATCCTTACTAATATTTTACTATTATTATAAATATGAAAGTTTGTGAGGATGTATGGATGGATGAATGGATGGACGGATGAATCTTAAACGGGCAAATGGCACACTACACTTTTGTTACTCGTTAACGCAATAACTATTGAACGGGTTTTAATAAAAATTTGATATACGTTCGAGGTTAACCTCCTACAAACGTTACCCAACCCAAGCATATTTCGTTAAAAATATCGATAAAATCAAATTATTGCATGACTACATAACAAAAAAAATTTTTAAACGTCGCGTCAGACAAGTCTTTCTTGTGAAATTACACTGTTGCGTCGGCGAAACTGCCAGCCCCGTGAGCCATAGTCCAGGCTGGGAAAAAGTTACACCCCACCCGCCCCCGCAATCGCCCAGACACGCACACACAGCTGCGAGCGGTGAGTCGTGTAAATCGGTGGAGTGACGGTTCTTTACGTTAGTAATATATATTCTTTGACCGCGGCGCGGCGCGAAAAACATGTTCAGTAGCGTGTCAAGCCAAGTTCAAGTAATAGAACTGGCGAGCAGCACCGTGTGTAATATTACACGAACCATTTGAAGCCACTTTTGACCTCTCATAAATCAACTATTTCACATAAACGTGTCAAATTTGGCTCATATATTGAGAGACTTGCGAGATACATATTATGTGCTCCAAATTTCATAAACACATCTCAAATTGGCATACATATAGGTAATTAGGTGAATACAAAGGAATAAATTAGAAACTGGTAATTTTTTATCATTTCATTATAATTTTTTTACTTAATTGATTCTATTAGGAACACTTAACTTTGGTATTAATTTTGTTATAAATAAATACCTACTAATAATTTATGTACAAATAGTTAAATGATATCCTATTAAAAACATAAATGTGAAGTGAGAGCCAAGGTCAATCATGTGATATAAGTAATATGCCTTGGTTGTTGATTTCAACGACAAAAGAAGTGAGATCTAAATGTGCTAAGTTCAATGGTTAGTCCTGAAATTTATTTATAACAACATAAAATATCATTTCTTCTCATAACTTAGGATAATATAGCCTCATTATATTGTAGCCTAAGGTCTGACTTGGCTAGTTTTCATATTAAACTTACTACAATATATTACCTTAGTAAGTTATGAGAAGAAATTATATTTTATGTTGTTATAAATAAACAGGACTGACCATTGAACTTGGCACCCATTTAGATCTCACTTCTTTTGTCGTTGAAGTCAACAACCAAGGCATATTATATAATATTATTGAACTTGGTTCTCATTTCACATTTATGTTTTTGATAGGATAAATTACTATTAGTGATAATTTTCGTGTTGATAAAGAAGAGTGCAGTATAATTTAATTAGATAGAAAAAGTGTACTGTGCAGTGTAGTAATTAAAACCATATCATGGAAGACATGGAATCGGATTCCACCGGTCCTGATGAGAATCCATGGCCACATTTGACTTCAACATGTTAATGTTCATGAAGGGGAATATGCACCTTATGCCCGATGATTAAATTACACATTTGAATTTTACAAGTATTTTGTTTTGTCCCTAACCTGTTAACTTCCAGAACCTAAATCAACATGTTTTATAAATTCACTCACTAACGCAACGATATAAAAATGCAATTTTACACATATTAACGGATTAACGATTAACGTTAACTTGCGTTAATTCTTCTGAAATGTAACGCTTTAACGTTTAACGAAGCTAACTTTTTTTGTAGCGGATTAACGATTAACGAAGTTAACTATTTGATTAACGGTGCCCAGCTATGAAAATCACCTAACAAGAAAACAGTTTCTATATTACAGCTTTCTATTATTGATACAGCTTCACTCAAGCACTCTGTAAATTCTATGAGATTTTCTGACGCTTGCGTTGGCATATATATGAAATACACCAGAAAATCTTTATCTGTAGTCGAAATTTTTACCGCTAGCGATCACTTTGACACCGACGGCGCCTACGTACTTTATTGTATCTGCAAAATGTCAATTTAATATCCTTTTTTTTTAATTACTCCAAAAGTAACAGTCCGATTTGGTTCACAATAATTTTCTTAAAGAGTTTTTTGCAAGATTCTATCTCATATAGTTTAAAAATGCTAGGGGAGGGGACCAACTTACAAACTACTTTGGTGGCCGATTACTCGAAAATGGTCAACTTTATAAAAAAGTAACGTATGAAACCTTAGCTTTATTTTAAAATACCTATTTTACGATACCTCACACGATGGGGTAGCTTGAAAAAATATTTTTCATTCACATGTATGGAGAGTCACCCTTAAAATATAAAATTATTATTTTTTTATATTCCCAAAATCGTGATCTATACACAATCTATAACTGCACCAAATTTCATTAATTTATATTCATAATTACAGGAGCTAGAGGCGCGGACAGACAGACAGATGGACAGAGCGAAACTATAAGGGTTCCTTAAGTACTACGGAACCCTAAAAAGGGCAAAGAGAGAGTGGGCAGAAAAAAAGCGTCTCTGTTGTGAACGAAATACACCCAAAAAAAAAGAACAAGAAAATAACAATTCTGTTATAACAACTTACAAAAAGAAGTGAAATCCCACCAAAAACATTTTCATGTAAAAAATTTTGCCAAGACGATACCATATGACTAACACTGTCAAAAAGTTATGAAATCTCATGTAAAACTAAGCTTCTTACCCTACACGCCTTATTTCTGCAAGCGTAACTTCACAAACTCTACACCTTAGTCATTTTATGTGGCTTGGCCATTTCATTATTATAAGAGAGTATAATAGAAAAACAGTCGATTATAAATTTTTCTCCTTACGGCCAAGTGAATGTGTGTGCGAAATGGCCAGGCCACATAAAATTACTAAGGTGTAGAGTTTGTGAAGTTACGCTTGCAGAAATAAGGCGTGTAGGGTAAGAAGCTTGGTTTTACATAAGATTTCATAACTTTTTGACAGTGTTAGTCATATGGTATCGTCTTAGCATATTTTTTTTACATGAAAATGTTTTTGGTGGGATACTTTATTCAGTAAAATTTTCAATTCAAGAAAAACAATATGAATGCTAATTGGTAAAACATATTTAAGTAACTGACGTTCAAAAATAAAAAAATAAATGACGCGCGTGTACTCCGGCGAACACTCACGTTAGTGGCAGTTACGGCCTTGTCGCACACTCAAGTGCGCAACGTAAACTCGAGTAAGTTAACATACGTTGGTATCGGTCGGACAGACTCATGTGTTACGATAAAATACGACTCAAAAAAACGCACTTGCAATGGGTTTTTTAAATTTGCGAAAACGTGGTACTAAAGATACCTTTATGCAGACTCCAAAACAGTAATAAAAAAAAATTGACATTTTGCAGATACAATAAAGTACGTAGGCGCCGTCGGTGTCAAAGTGATCGCTAGCGGTAAAAATTTCGACTACAGATAAAGATTTTCTGGTGTATTTCATATAACTCAGAAATGAATCGATCAACCCCGACTCCACGTAGTACTTGTCTGTCAACCCCTAGAGTGTTATATTTAAGCCCGGAGGCGCGGAGGGAGGGTAGCCCCCGCCCGCCGTAACGAAAGGAGAAACCAGGACTCGCCGTGGCGGCGGAGACGTGACAGACTGACATTGACCCAAAAACCGTCCCAAACAGTAAATATCATCTAAGAGAGAGTGAGGAGGGGGAGTGGTAAGGAGTCCGAAAAACCCCCACCCTCCTTTCACCACACCTCTGACATAAGTCTCGTAAACATCCTATAAACACAGTCATAACCTCAAAATTTTAATCATTAACAACTTATAAACCGGTGGTTTCCTAGCCCTCTAGGGAGTGGTACGGGGGGGGGGCAGGCTCCCACCAAAATAGGTCAGAGCATAACCCCCCCCCCCCCCTCCTCGTATCGAAAACACAGCTTTTGTAACAGTCATAACCAAACATAAACTCAAAACTTCAACTGTAAATATCTTGGAAACTATGGGTTTGCGCGGGGGGGGAGTGGTATGGGGGGACTTACCCCCCCCCCCCCCTTCCCCCTCCCCCTCCCTCCTTCCTTAAATCGACGGTCCATAATGTAAATTTTTACCCATGCCGTCGTGAAGAAGCCTTATCAAGCGTATAAATTTATCGGTGCATCCCAGTTTGGATAGGACTATCCATAAGGCTTCACGAGGCACGCTATCAAAAGCCTCTTCAAGGTCTATAAAGCATAGTTATAGCTGTTGATTCTGTTCTTTACTTTTTTCTTGCAGCTGTTTTAAACAGAAGATTGCTTCGCTCGTGCCTCTATTAGGTCGGAAACCGAACTGGGTTTCGGGCAATATGTTTTCGGCTAACTCCATCAGACGGTTCAGTAATACCCTGGCAAACATCTTCCCCGAAGTTGATAGAAGGGACATGCCTCTGTAGGAGTTGCAATTTGCCCTATCACCTTTATTCTTATATAAAGGACATATGCGCGAAATCCTGAAATCAGTTGGAACTCCTCCCTTTCCCACATTAATAAAGAGAACTTCAGGATCTTCTGATGAAGGTCTTTCCCTCAATACTTAATCAACTCTCCAGGGATGTTGTCAACACCGACAGCTCTCTTGTTCTTTTGAGCTTTAACGGCAGTTACAACTTCTTCAAGCGTGGGTGGATCATCTAAGCTATAGATTAGCTGAGAGCTTGGTAGAGATCAGATGATCGATCTACATTGAGTAAGGTGTTGAAGTGCTCTATCCAGCGCTTGAGGATGTCTTCTGTGGTGTACAGAAGAGTACCGCTTGGTGTTTTGAGAGGCACACTAACTTTGGGTGGGTTACCAACTAGTTCCCTGATTTCTTTGAAAAGCTCACCTAGCTGATGGGTATCTGAAAGCCATTGAATGTAATCAGCTTTATTCTTCCACCATTCATCCTTTACCGTGCGGGTAAGTTTTCGGATTTCGGCTGTAGCTGTACTTATCTTGATTTTATCAGTATTAGTCGACTGATTTTTCATTCGTAGCAGAAGGCGATGTTGCAATAAAGCGTCTGATAGCAGTTTAAAACCAATCACTGTTTTGACGTGGTTTTCGTCCTAAGGTCTCAATGGCCGCTTTAAGAATGTTACTGGACAGCATTTTCCAAGAGTCTTGCAGGTTGTTACTCTGAGGATCTACATCAGCTATATAGGCGTTAACAGCGCTTTTGTAGGTATCTTTCATTCTCTCAGACTCAAGCCTCTTTAGATGTAAACAGGTAGGTTTGGCTTTGCTAGATCTTTGCGGACGCTTCAGGCATAACTGTAGTTTAATAACTACCAGTCGATGGTCTGAAGAGCGACACATGTTGTTGGGTCTGTCAAGCAGGGTGCGTACGTTCCACGTACCGAATGTCATAGTCCGTTTTTTATGTGTGTTTTTATTTTCCTTAGTTGTACCTTGACCACGTGGTTTGGGATGCTCAGACAGCCGTGGTTTCTGCCTCCCATTGGTTGGTGGGGCGAGCATTTGTTTGGGGCACCTTTTCTAGTCCCCTCCTCGGCTCAGCAGGGAAAGCAGTGCCTCCCTAAATAAGGCTGATTTGTCGCAGAAGGTGCTGCCGAGCCGCACTGTCACCCCTACGCAGTGCTTGAGCGACCACTCTCCTTCTGCCGCCTATGTGCAGACATTGGACAAAGCCCGACAAGCATCAGTGCCAAACCTATCTACCTCCGTTTATCGCCATAGGACTTGTCAAATCAGAATCCTTTGAACGAGCCTAGTTATATACGCAGGATATATTAAGGTGCATAAGTGGGCGTGCAGAAAAACACAGATGCACCCTCTCGTCCGTTTCCCCCTTGACCCAATGGAACGGTAGACCGCTACAATCGGAGGAGGAGCGGATGCAGTGTTCTGGTTAGCTATAATGAAACCCCTATAGCAACCTTATGGCACTCACACTCATGCCCTGCTACCTCGCCACCAAAGGTGGGCTGCTTAAAAGCCGAGGTAGACTTTGAGCACTAATGCGGGGGATAACCGCAACTCGGAAGATGGACTCCGAGCCCCTCTACCAGGTTTAGCCCACGAGCCGACGTGGTTTACCGGGATGTGGCCGCCGCCTGCAAGACAGCTTCTTGGAGCCATTGGCGAGAGATTGTGAACTATCGACGATATCAACTGCGCTATGCTACCTGTACCACAGGTCGGCCGACATAGCCAGACGCTGACAATTAACTCCACCCCCTGACAATAATTAACTATATGTTGAATATAATAATCATTCTCTTCCGACATCGCTCATTTCCATCCATTTAAAAATTTTAAAAATCGGAAGGGAATGAATTGGATAGGAATGAGATTTTTACAGTTTGCAGAGATTATTTTAGAAATCAATTACATTTCAAGGCCACAAAGGATATCGGCTATTTGTCCAAGGACGACAAATATTATGTTGCAGAATGACTCAATTATGTTAGTAGGTTACTGCAAAAATGTAAGGAAAGTAATAAGCACTTACCCGTGACAAAATACGATTCCGTCGACACAAACACAAATTTTATTTCAATAGGTACGCAGCGCACGACCTCTCCCTGCAAGACTGTTCGGTGGACTGGCGTAGTGCGGAGCGCGGAGTGCACAGTTACCGAGCGATACAGGGCCAGATTCAGTAAAATTATAAATTCAAAAATTGTGGACGGAAATGACGATCTTCGCTTGACAAAAATAAAACTTCGATTCTCTGTATATTATAACCACTTTTTAAATTACTTTATTTAAGTTTTAATATTGATTTTCATTGCTCTACATAGAAAGTACAATTAATATGGAAAAATACTACAAATAAAAAAAAGAATGGAACAGAGAAATTTTAGAACTTGGATTTTCATGAGAAGGAAATGAGATTTCAGCCAGTTTTTGCCGGTTTTTCCCCTTGATAATATGTTTACAGATTTTTTCTAAATACCTTTTGTAGCTATAAAAGTGTTGTATCTGTAGCCATATATAAAAATTTTATATTACAACAATGCATATCAGTTTTACATTAAAATATCGGATTCGGACGAAATGAGAGAATCACTCAGTACGGACTGACATGTGTCCAAGTTAAATTGTTGATTTTTGTTGATAGTACCTACTTACTACTAAATAAGAATTAAGCAATAGGATTAGATATTTGAATATTGATGTGACTGATCAGAAAGACTGTCGGTTAAGTTAGTTCTCTCGGTGTCATAAGAAGAAGAACTAACTATACCTATTTGTTATTTTTTATAATATGATTATGTAAGTTATCTATCTACGATACTAATATTGCATTCGTTTTCACTAACGTTTTTATACTTTTTTGGAGGTAGGTACTCCACTTTGGAGGTCTTGTCGAGGCAGTTTAGGTAGAGAGTAAAACTCGATCTACAGTTGTGAAGTGAATTGGAGTGAATAATTTATTTACAAAATGTACACGTATTTATACAAAAAATTAACATAATTATTATTATTACACTAAGAATTTACAGACTTAAAAATTGAACCTGATTGGCTGTTTGTTTGCAACCTTAAAAGGTTGTTTGTTATTGGCTGTTCGTCTTGCATGATTCTGCGCCATCTCTCCACACCGCCGCTGTGTCGCGACACGCGACGCTTGGGTATATATACCTCGCGACGCCGTGCGTCGGGTCACCACGAGAAGAGGTGTTCCAGCTCCTCTGAAGATCGGAGACGCCGAAATCCCCTGGGGGAGAACGGCGAAATACCTCGGGGTCACGATCGACCGCCGACTCTCGATGCAGGCCCAGTGTCAGTCTGCGGTGGCCATGACCAGAGCAGCGGTAGCCCAGCTGCGAACAGCCTACGCGTCTCCGCAGATCCACCTCAACATGCGCTTAGCTATCTTTAAAACATACATTAGATCCCGCCTCACGTACGCGGCACCCGCGTGGCACCATCTGCTCTCTGCATCCCAGCTGCAGGCTGGCAGGGCTGCTCCAGAGAACCCAGAACCGTGTCCTGCGCCGAATCGTGGGTGCCCCCTGGTACGTAAGGAACGAGACCATCGCAAGAGACCTGAGAGTAGAGAGCGTCGAGGCATTCGTGGCTCGGCTCTCCGCAAACCTGTTCGCACGTGCGGATGCCTCGCGTCTGGTCGAATTAACCGACCTGGCGCCATGGCACGCCCGCCCGCCCGACCGCCACCGCCTGCCGAGGGATGCTGTCCCGCCGGAGGACCCAGCGGAGCCCTGCTGCCCGCCCCACCGCCCCCGAAGAGGAGCAGACCAGGCGCAATGATGTGCCACACCGCCCCCGAAGAGGAGGAACCTAGGCGCTAATAGATGCGCCATTTCACCGCTGGATCGCAGCCCAAACCCTTTCCCGCACCGGCAATATAATAAAAAAAAAAAAAAAAAAAAAAAAAACAAAAAAAAAAAACTTGCCGGTGCAAATCTTTCGCTACTCGCCCGATGTCGACGAATGGCAGCCCTTATGCCTCCTCGTTAACACCGTGGCGTTTATTTCCACCCCGCTATAAAAAAAGCTGGGGCTCGGAAATCTACCGCCCATACCTTTTCCCCAGGTCGGTTGAGTCCGCAGTCCGGTAAACGCGGCGCGTGTGGGAGTGGACCCACACACGTTTCTCGGCCCCCGGGTCGGGACCCTCACGCGTCGTTTGGAGCCGACCGCAGGTCATGGTCGTGCCTGGCTGGCAATTTCTGAGCATAGCTCTCCATTTGTTTGATCGAGGGTTTACCCCGCGTTCTGCCGCGGGGGGTCTTCCCCAAAAAACTAGTCTTATGCGTCCAGTACTCGTACTGGACGCGTTTCTCAAAAATGTTAAAATGTTCCCACGTAGAGGGGCTAAGCCCCTGGTCGTGGCTCCCCACCCAAGGCCCCTTAAGGGCCCGGTGTGAGAAGACGTAGAAGAGGCGTCGGGTCATTTCGATCGAGCCGCCGCGGGAACACGACGTCACGCAGCACCTCGGCGCAGCGACTGTCGCCGTATGAAGAATGAAGATTGTTCGTGATGTGTAGTGCTTCAAAGTGATATTTTTATTAGAAAAAGTCCTTTTCGGGGCTGCAGCGCTGTCAAGATGAATGAAGATGGTTCCAGTCACGGATTAATATTCGGATATTCGTTACATTCGTACGAACGTCGTGTTCTTTGTTTCAATCGACAAACGACGTAAAAACGCTCTTATCAGAGCGATGTTCTTGTTTCACGTACTTCGAGCGTATGCTACACTTTGATTTCGATAAACATTTCATGCACAACTTGTGTATTTTTTCACATGTATGAATCTGCCCCATAGCCTGTATGAAAGTGCCCCGCATGTGGGGTACATTCATAAATTTTTTATTTTTTCTTAAAAGTGTTACAAAAAGTCGTATAACTGTATTTACACAAATTTCATGTTTTTAATATCAAGTCAGATAGTAAGACTATAGATTTTTGATGAATTGATATTGATATCAATACCATAAAGCATTCTACAAGACGAAATATAAAAACTGTACGAATCTGCCCCACCTTCCCCTAAGCATTTTTCATTTTTTTATTTCGTCTTCGGAAAATGATGTTTTACAAAATATTTGTATCAAACTTTCTGTATTCATAACATCAATCTTATTTTGAACAAAAGATAGCACTTAACTTTTAACAATATTGCATTTATAATACTTCACAATATTATTTTCCATTTTTACGCCAATGACGTAAAAATGGAAAATGATATTATGAATTACGTTCAATGACCTCGCTAGCTAACTCGAACCAATATATTTTAATGTACTCTGTGACTCGAACTACATAATTTTATTACGTCAATGCGTAGTGAGCGCGCGCGACTCCAAAGTGATACAACTAAACTTTGAGTAGGTATCCAACTATATTGGATACTCAAAGCAATAAAATGCGTGCTAAATTGTGTTTCCCGCCAAAACTCCCTAGGAAGTTACAGTAAAGCGTCTACCACTTTACTGAATCGACTGACTTGACTGATTGACTACCCTGACTATTTATTTTGACTTTGACTAGACTTTGGACTTGACGATTTAGAAATACGGTGATGAATATTCTATTTCCCGCCTTTTTATTATACTTGACACTGGCAAATGGCTATAAGCCGACGCCATATATAAATAAAAAAATAAAAAAACAAGAAGAAGAACTAGTCCCAGGCTTAACTTGACTCGAGATCGAATCGAATTTTGCTGAATTTTTTGGATTTTGTAATGCGATACTGGGGACGGTTCAAAGTACTTTGCATTGGACGATAAAATATAAGAATAAAGAGACAGTTGATATCGTCAGTATTATCACAAATTATTATGCGTTGATTGTCGTGTTGTGTAGGTACTGTGTAGTGTGTACCTTGTTGAGTGCTAAAATCAGCAGAATAAAAATACTTTTGTAAATGAAAGTGTGCTAAAATATTCGTGTGAAGTTAATAATATAAAGCTGGTAAGTTTAATTTCAATAATAATTAATACGATAACAAGAGTCGAACTAATATACTACGATAATACTGCAATCCCCCTTTTTAAAAACAGGATTTTTTTTATGTAATAGGTACTCTTAAGAACGGAAGATGTACTTCGGGTTATTGAATTACTAGGAGTCCTCAAATAATAATATTTTTAAACAGACAAGGTTTATTTAATTAGGTACATACAATTTATAATAATAATGTGTTCAATACAAGATAAAAATTTTAAGTGAAAAAATGTGACATTGCTCTTCTAAATTCAAAAATATTTAAAATAAAAATATAATGTGCCAGTAACCTAATATGAAATTATAAAAATTAAAAGCAAAATCAATAAGGTAAAACAATAAAAAATAACAGTTATTAACATGCCCCCGGGCGTTGAAAGCTCTACCTTTCAACCAAACAAACTTACTTTAACTATTCTGCAAAATGAAATTAAACTTAAAACAAATAAAAATTACTAATAAAATTACTTACAAAATATTAACTAATATTGCCTATTTCATAAACACTTAACCTAGACCTATAATATAATATTATGTAAGTTTATATTGGGAGGGGACATATTTTGGCAAAGGATCTTCTTATTATTCCTGAAGAAGTTTGGAGATCAGCAACCCGCACCACACCGTCACGGCCTGGATGGACAGCAACAACACGTCCTAATTTCCATTTCAAAGGTGGTATGTTATCTTCTTTGACAACTACCATTGTATCCAGTGTCAAAGCATCGACATCAGAACGCCATTTTGTACGTATTTGTAATTCTGACACAAATTCTTTGCTCCAACGTGTCCAAAAATGTTGTTTCAGCTGCTCTATGTGGTGGAATCTCGATACAGGTCGTATATGCTGATCTTCCAAATTGTACTTGTCAGGTAACGCTGTCATTGGACGACCAATAATAAAGTGTCCGGGTGTGAGTGGACTCAAATCCGCCGGATCGGACGACAGAGGTGTGAGGGGTCTCGAGTTAAGTATTGCTTCAATTTGAGCTAATGTGGTACTTAATTCTTCAAATGTTAAATTACAATTCCCTAGTACTCGCTTTAAATGGAATTTAGTAGACTTCACACCTGCCTCCCAAATGCCGCCAAAATGTGGAGAATATGCAGGAATAAAATGAAATTTGATGTTTTCCTTAGAATAATTACCGCTAATTAAACTAGAATTATTTTTCAAAAATTTCGATAATTCATTGTAAGCACCAACAAACGACGTGCCATTGTCGGAATATATATCAGTAGGCCTACCCCTCCGTGCAATGAATCTGTTTAGAGCGTTCATAAAAGTGCTGCTGGTTAGATCACTCACTAATTCTAAATGCATACATTTTGTGGCTAGACAGATAAAAATTGCGATATAAGATTTTAACAACTTACAACCTCGACCTTGACGGCTCGCTATCATAATCGGACCGGCATAATCTAATCCAACATTTTGGAATATAGATCCACCTACTTGTAGCCGCTGCTGTGGTAAGTTTCCCATTAAAGGATTCACAATTTTACCTGCCATACGAGAACATAATATACATTTATGAAAACAGGTTTTGGCCAAATTACGACCACCTATTGGCCAATAATTCTCTCGTATTGAAGCCAGAAGCAGTTGTGGCCCAGCGTGCATTAATCTTTTGTGCTCATAATCAAATAATAATTTAGTAAAATAATGAGTGGACTGTAACAATATAGGATGCTTTTTATTAAAATTAAAATTTGCATTGTCGAGACGGCCTCCGACACGCATTATTTTATCATTATCTAAAAATGGTGTAAATTTTAATAATACATTTTTAGTAGGTAATTTTCTACCTTGCAATAAAAGTTGATATTCGGGAAAAGATTCCTCTTGACATTTAATAATAATTAATTTTAATGCGTTTTGAAATTCATCGTCATTAATATAACTAGTTAAAACAGATTCTTTTTTACAAAACTTAATAAATCGTAACATATACGCAATTGATCGGACTAAACGCAAATACTTCGAAAATCTTTCAAAATTAATGCAATTGTCAATTTCAACCTTATGTACATTCGTGCTTAGTACAACATTCGGTCGTACTTCAGGTAAATTATTATCACAACTTTGATGAATTTGTGATGGCCATTTAGTTATGTCAAATTTTAAAAACTCAGGTCCGTTCCACCACAAATCCATATGTTGTAATTGATCGGCATGTAAGCCGCGACTTAATAAGTCTGCAGGATTTTGTTTAGTAGGCACATGTTTCCATATACCAGACTTATTCGTCTTACTTAATATTTCAGCGACTCTATTACGTACGAATACATTAAGCTTTGAAGGAAGCATTTGTAGCCATCCTAAGACAATAGTCGAATCTGTCCAAAATATAATTTGGTTAAAAGACACTCGTAGTGAACTAATAATTTTTTCATAAAGACGTGCCCCGACCAACGCACCACACAACTCTAAACGAGGTATTGTGGATGGCTTTAATGGCGCAACACGACTTTTTGCCATTAATAGTCTAACCGTAGTTCCATATTCGTTTATACTACGAATATATGCACATGCGCCGTATGCCTGCTCGGACGCATCAGTGAAAATATGAAGTTCAAGTTCCTTATATAAATCACAAACTACAATGCGCGGTATATGTACATTGTTTAAACAGGGCAATGTTTCAAATACCTTATAAAAAGAACTACTTATATTTTTGGATAATATATCATCCCAATTTGATTTATCTAACCAAAGCTTTTGCATTAGTATTTTTAAAATAATAATACAAGGCGATAAAATGCCAAGAGGGTCAAATATTTTCGCTATAGCTGATAAAATCTGCCGCTTTGTATCCTTTTTTAATTGTAATGAGCCTAAAATAAAAAATAAACTATCGCGCTTAGAATTCCAATTTAATCCTAATAATTTACTGTTTTCACTTGAACCCATGTTTAAATCAAGAGTCACAGGTGAAACATCGTTTACTAAAGCCGGCTCATTCGATTTCCATTTTCTTAAATTCATACCGGCAGAATGAAGAATCTTTGTGATTTCTCTACGTATCCTTAAAACTTCATTAAAATCATTCCCGCCAGTTAATAAGTCGTCAACGAAAAAATCATGTTTAATAATATTAGCTATAATAGAGTCATTACATTCATTGCCTAGCTGACGCAAACACCTAGTAGCAAGGAACGGAGCACTCGCTGTACCGTAGGTTACAGTATTTAGTTCATATATATTAATAGATTCAGAAATTTCATTCCTATTTATTTCATGTATACTACTAGATTTAGAAATTTCATTCCTCCAAAGTATTTTTTGCAAGTGTCGGTCAGAGGGGTGGACGATCAGCTGACGATACATTTTCTCTACATCAGAATTTAAAATATATTTATACTGTCTAAATCTTAGTAAAATTGATAATAAATCGTCTTGAACTCTCGGACCGACCATTTGTAATTCATTGAATGAAACACCAGATGACGTCGGTGATGACGCATTAAACACAACGCGAAGCTTTGTCGTTAAACTACTCTCACGCAAAACACCATGATGCGGAATAAAATTACCAACATATTTCTTACAATCAATCTTCGTCATATGTCCTAAGGTTTCGTATTCCGACATAAAATCATGATACAAATTATACATTTTAATGTCTTTCGCCAGCCTGCGCTCTAACGAAAATAAACAATGTGAAGCTCTATTATAAGAGTCTCCTAAAACATTTGAATTCATTTTTAAAGGTATACGAACACAAAATCGACCGTCACTAGGGCGGGTGGTGTTCTTTACAAAGTGTTTCTCACACTCTAACTCCTCTTGTGAGTAACATGACGATTCAGGGCCAAAATCTTCTAACTCCCAAAATTTAGCTAAATCGTCGTGTAATAGATCTCGTGCAGGACTCAAACTAGCTAAATTACATTTTAAATACTTGGAGTGACATGTAGAGTAATTATAATCATATGGGCCCGAAACAACCCATCCTAACTTCGTTTCAATTATTATCGGTTTACCCTTGCCTAAACTAGTCTTTTGTAACCCTATAATATATCAGAAATGGTCGGCGCCAATCAAAATATCTATGTCTTTTGGCGAGATAAAGTCGGGATCAGCCAATTGGATACCCGTTGGAATATTCAAGTCTAATATATTTATATGGTGACGTGGCATCTTGTCAAACATTAATGGCAAAGCAAAACAATTTACTGAAAAATTATAATCTTCATTAACAGATGAAATATTTACTTGACAAGATTGACCTATGTGCGACTCTATATTGTTGATGCCCACCAACCGAGACCTACCAATACTTTTTACTTGTAAACCTAATTTTAAAATGAGTTTTTCAGTGATAAAACTACACGTACTGCCGCTGTCTAGGACTGCACGGACCGTATGAAATTCATTGTTTTTATCACATATTTTAACTAGAGCGGTTGACAAAATAACATCACTTTGTTCAGTGTTATTAAAAGGTGAGATATTTGACGTCAGTGCAACAGCCTGGACGTCAGTATTTGGGACGTCACAAACAATAGGTTTCGAAGTCACCACAGGATCTTTAGTTTGTTCTAATCTAAAATTATCAATGTGTAATCGGAAATTATGCTTTTTCTTACATATATAACACCCGGGCTTGTAACACTTACTAGAAAAATGCCCCTTTTGTAAGCAATTAAAACATACTTTGAGAGCCGGTAATGCTTTATATCGTTCCTCGTTAGTCAACTTTAAAAATTGAGGACAATTAAATAATTTATGATTTTCGCTACACATCGGACACGCCGGACATGGAGTCGGTGAGAGTGACTTACAATGTTTCGGTTCCTGTACGCTTACCATCGATCTTATTTTAAAATTTGGCTTATTCGAATAACTAACTGAATTGTTATTACGAGAAAGTTCTAAAGTCTCAACCAAATCCGCGCGACTACGTAGGAAACCTAAAAACGTATCGAAAGTAATCTTATTAGAACTATCAATCCTTCCTCTAAACTCCTCCCACTCTCTGTACGTTTTCTGATCTAACTTATTCGTTACAATATAAATTAAAAGCGTGTCCCAATGTTTGACGGGTTCGCCTAATAATTCTAAAGCTCTCAAATTTTTATTCAACGTGTCAATCAAGCCTTTAATATGAAAAGACGACTCTTTTCCTAAAGTAGGTATATTAAATAATGAATTCACGTGGTTTTGTATCAACAATCGTTTATTATCATATCTCTCGCATAGTAAATCCCACGCCAATATATAATTATTACAGGACAATTCTATTGACTTGATAACCACAGCGGCGGAGCCTTCAAGTGAAGCTCGTAAGTAATGAAACTTGTTAATATTGTCTATTTCAGGGTTGCAATGTATCAAACTTGAGAACGTGTCTCGAAACTCCAACCAATTGTCGTAGGACCCACTGAACTTAGGAAGCTGTATAGTGGGCAATCTAACCGCACCACCGTTTACTTTGTGAGAACTACCTCTAACAGACTCATTTTTTACAACGCAAGTGAGTAACTCCTGAGCACAAGAAACAATGTCAAAATATCGAGATTCGAACTCCGATCGCTCGTCTAATTGTTCCTCTATGCTGTCTGATACACATTCCAGACTTACCTGCACCTCGTTGAATTGGTTGTACAACTCTTCGACTTTTCTCAAACGCAGCTCTAGCTCTGCTTTACCCCTACTATCTAAGGAGACGTCCGCGAGCTGCTCTACATGTTTGCAGAAAAGAGTAAGTCGACCCTTACAGCTCGCCCGTGTCCTTATTAAATCCTTCTCCTCGGCAGTGGCGTGCGCTCCATAAAGGCAGAAATGCAGTGCTTTACTTACTTACCATTCACAGATATTTTAATAAAACGTTCGGACGTTTTATATGACTTTAATTAATAGTAAATAAATGAATAAACAAAATATAATAACTTAAAAACGCCTAATATTTTATAATAGCACCTATTTACAAGTACATTATGTTTGGCAGGCGTTTAGCGACATGTTGGTGATGCGACTCCTGCCTTGTCGTGTAGCAGTAGATTTGATCGCATGTGTGTAGTAATTTTAGTGTCCGTACACAGTTCGCAAACGCACACACCTATGAATATCCCAAGGCGCGAGTCGTCCAACTCCTACGGCATGCTTATAGACTTCGGCGAAGTTCGGCAGTTGTCGGGACACGGAAGTAATCGGGTATATTCGTGGCACGGTGGCCTATAATGCGAGTAATTATAATTGACGTAAAATCTAATTACTCACTACGCACATGATGCGTTTTTGTTTTAGTAAGGTTTTATTTGTTTAAATATCAGATTCAAGGAAGCCATTTTTTCATGTGAAAACGCATTGTTATTTTTCGGTTGCCATTATATTTAATATTTATAGTTTTCTTAAAAGATTTTTCATTTTAACATTTGAAAGTGTGTACATTTAACAGTTTATTACTGAAGTTCTATAAAAATTGTAGGTAGTGATTTGCTTTTTAATTGATTTGAGTGATAATAAGTTCTCACAATTGTCATTCAGTAAAAAGATTCAAATTGTGTCTACTAAAGGTAGGTGTGTATCCGAGTTACAATAATTAAATCAGCAAAAAGGGAATGTAACTCAAAAGTTTCATGTTAAAAGTTATGAAGTTCTGTTAGTTCTGTTGGCATGGTTTCCGATTTAGAAATCCGTCGCTTGGCTGTGGCTATGCTAATTGCAGGGGGGTGAAACTCTCATACATGCACAAATTAACAGAGAACAGAGACATCTAAAAATGAATATCCGGTACTAACAGTTTGAAAGTTTTCGGATAGTCACAACAGATGCCACTAAGCGACTTCTACATCGCGCTATCGGTAACACAAGGCGTATACAGTATAAGGGCTCGCGAACATTTTACTATGCAGCAACCATATCCCACTATTAAAGAGGAACTTGGTCGTTGTTGTGTCTACGACATTCGATAAAACTTAATTTCTGTCCATAATTCAGTTCAATAAAAATTATCAGGCGGTACTACTTCCATCTAGCGGGTTTGATAGTAACTAAAACGGTACAACGCCATCTAAAAACGACATTCCGAAACTTTTGTAAGACTCAGTTTCAATTTTAGAGTTGCGCATCTATACTAATATATATCTGTATTATCTATGGCTAATTGCTAAAAATCTATAAAAGAAAAAGTTTTTGTGACCGACTACTCCGCCGCATACCCAGTGTCATAACCGTGTGCACGCCGCTGATATCCGGTACTAACAGTTTGAAAGTTTTCGGATAGTCACAACAGATGCCACTAAGCGACTTCTACATCGCGCTATCGGTAACACAAGGCGTATACAGTATAAGGGCTCGCGAACATTTTACTATGCAGCAACCATATCCCACTATTAAAGAGGAACTTGGTCGTTGTTGTGTCTACGACATTCGATAAAACTTAATTTCTGTCCATAATTCAGTTCAATAAAAATTATCAGGCGGTACTACTTCCATCTAGTGGGTTTGATAGTAACTAAAACGGTACAACGCCATCTAAAAACGACATTCCGAAACTTTTGTAAGACTCAGTTTCAATTTTAGAGTTGCGCATCTATACTAATATATATCTGTATTATCTATGGCTAATTGCTAAAAATCTATAAAAGAAAAAGTTTTTGTGACCGACTACTCCGCCGCATACCCAGTGTCATAACCGTGTGCACGCCGCTGCTCCTCGGCCATTTGGGAGTAGTTATAAAGTCAACCAAATACTGCAATACAATAACATAACAATTAATATTACAAACTAATAACAATGAATACTGTGACAACAAAATAATATATCTTAGAATATATTTGAAATCTGAACATTAATCAATAATTAAAATTATGTACCAGTTAATATTTAAAACTTTATATACAATTAAAATGTTTTTGTCACAGTTATAATGAAATAATAATTAATAATTCAATTAATAATATGAACATATGTAAGTAAGTACCTAATATCAATGAAATAATTATAAATTAAACCTTACCACAATAGCGAAAATAATAATAATAAACAATACCGCTATGAGACCCCTATTACCCTGTTGTGAATTATCTTCCAGTCCAATAATAATAATTATAGAATATTCTTCACAAATCTGGTCCAAATATTTCCATATAATGTCGACTTCCCGTCGGCTCCAACAATTCGATAATTTTTAATCGTAAATAATCCGGCTCGTATATGACCAATCTTAAGAACGGAAGATGTACTTCGGGTTATTGAATTACTAGGAGTCCTCAAATAATAATATTTTTAAACAGACAAGGTTTATTTAATTAGGTACATACAATTTATAATAATAATGTGTTCAATACAAGATAAAAATTTTAAGTGAAAAAATGTGACATTGCTCTTCTAAATTCAAAAATATTTAAAATAAAAATATAATGTGCCAGTAACCTAATATGAAATTATAAAAATTAAAAGCAAAATCAATAAGGTAAAACAATAAAAAATAACAGTTATTAACAGGTACTAATATTTGTTTCTCCATAAAAGTGATAGACAGTTGAAATTTTCACAGATGATGTACCTATTTCTGTAGCTACCATAACAACAAATAAAAAAAAAACAGAATTGAATAAATACTGGGGGCTTCCGTTCAACAAACATGTTTATTTTGTCTTTTCTGAATTCTGTGAACAAATCCAACTAATTCAACACTCTCTGAAATTTATATAGAATATAGAATATGAAGATACCTACTAAGTACAGTTAAATTTGAATATGAAATTTACGAAAACTTTTTTTTAATCAATATATTTGACGAGGCTTATGGTGCACTTGGCATCTACGTCAGCCTCGTTTAATCAAGTTAAATAAATAAATAAAGCCTTTATTCACTGACCATGATACAGTTTTTAACTAATACAAATATTAAATAAATCAAACTTTTAATTTTTAGTCAGGTTGTCTTTCGACATAGGCCTCCCCCATTTCCTTCCATTGGTCTCTGTCTCGGGTTATCCTTCTCCATCCCTTTGGGAGGTCGTCCTCCCAACATTTGATCTGTTGTCCTTTTTTTCTTTTACCATGTCTAGGGTACCATTCCATTACATCCTTCGTCCATTTTTTCCCACTCTCTGTCCTCATTATGTGTCCAGTCCAGTTCCATTTTAGTTTTCTAGTTTTTTTCAGTACATCAGTTACCTTTGTTATTTTTCTTATTTTGGTAGTTGTCCATCGGTCTCGTAACTTTATATTTATCATACTTCGTTCCATGCTTCGTTGACAAACTGAGAGCTTATTGGTGTTTTTGCTTGTAGCTGGCCAAGTTTGACACCCATAAGTGAGACATGGAAGAATGCAGATATTGTACAATTATTTACTTTTTATTGACATTGGTACTGTTTCATTTTTGAATATTTCTTTTAATGACCAGTATCTCTTCCAGGTATTACTTATTCTTCTGTTAATTTCTTTAGAGTATTGGTCTTTTGTAGATATTATTTGTCCTAAGTATATGTATTCATCCACATACTCCACAACTTCTTCTTCTATTTTTATGTTTTCCCTTATTCCGTTCGTCATTACTTTAGTCTTTGTGAGGTTCATGGATAGGCCTGCTTTCTTGCTTTCGTAATTTAGTTGCTTTAGCATAGTTTGTAGCGTGTCAGGTCTTTCTGCGAATATCACTATGTCGTCGGCAAACCTTAGGTGATTCAGATTTGATCCATTGATGTTAATACCCATTTTGTTCCAGTCTAGACTTCTGAATATATTCTCTAACACCGCTGTAAATAGTTTTGGGGAAAGTGGATCACCCTGCCTTACGCCTCTCTGAACTTTGAATTCTTCGCCTTGTCGTTCAAGCTGGATCGTAGCTATGGTGTTTTTGTATATTTCTTTAATAAGCTGAATATATTTTCTTTCTACGCCTTGGTTTTCTAGCGTTTCCCAAATATACTTGTGGCTGAGTGAGTCGAAAGCTTTATTATAGTCTACGAAAGCCATATAATATTTTTGTTCGTATTCATTAAGTTTTTCAACAATTTGTTTTACGACATGAATATGGTCTATGGTAGAATAATCTGCACGGAATCCAGCTTGTTCTCATGGTTGGTTTTCTTCTAAATGTTTAGATATTCGCCTAAGTAATATTTTTGAAAATACTTTGTGTAAGTTTGACATTAAACATATTGGTCTGTAGTTATTTATGTCATTTCTGTCTCCTTTTTTATATAATAGAACGATTGTGGATTTTGTCCATTGCATTGGTATTTGTTTGGTAATCAATATTTCATTAAATAGGTTTGTTAAGAATTTGGATATTGCAGATAGGGATTCTCTAAGTACTTCATTTGAAATTTTGTCTTCTCCAGGTGACTTTCCACTTTTTTGCGTTTTAATCGCTTTTATAACTTCCGATTCTAAGATTACAGGTATTTCTTCAGTGTAGGTGTCGTTTTCTGTTGTTTCATATAATATTTCCTCTCTATTAGTATATAATTCCTTGTAGAACTCAGTCGCAACTTTAGCTATTGAAGACCTCTTTATCCTTATTTTGTTCTTTTTACTTTTACATTTCATGTTGGGTATCCATTGTTTATATTCCCTCAACTGCTTTAGACCTTTCTTGATTCCACCAGTTTTTTCAATTTGTTCTTTCAGAGTTTTTAGTCTTTCTTCTTTCCTATGTTTCCTTATTGATAATTTGTATTTTTTTGCTAATACTTATTATATTTTGTTTGTTTTCTTTTCGTTTGTGTAACATTTTTTTCCTCTCCTCCATTAGATTTATTGTTTCCTCTGCTAAATTACTTTTTTTCTCCTTTTTACATCTTGATTTTGTTATGTTCGTCAATTCTTTTTCTAGAATATTATATTTTTCTTGCAGTGATTTAGATTTTTCGATATTCTGTAACATTTTTTCTATTTCTTCTAATAAATTTTGTGGTATGTGGGTTGCTATAGTAGTATAATCAAATTAATAAAGACATAATAATATATTCATGTGCGATCCTTCACTGATGAAATATAAAATTTAATTAACAAACGGGCATCCCTCTAGAGAGGCGATGCCAAAATAATATTAAATTGTTCCCCAAACAAATTATTCAGGAACTTCTGAGGTCACGATTTCAGTCACAATTCACCAACAAGTGCATTAAGTCTTCTGTGACACTACAGTGAACACACTGAGGGGACTCCTTTTACCCAATCATATGATTAAACTTGTTGAGTGGAATATGGCCGGAACGCAACCTCATAGCTGCAACCAAAATATTTCTAGAAATATTAACACCTTCAAACCATGGGCTTCGACCTGGTTCATTGTTCAAAGTCCTGTACCAGATTATGAAAACTTTATTACTAACTAGCTATCCTGACTCGCATTGTTATTTGTTATGTCTTAAATATGAACTGGAATGAATAAATGACTACACCTACAATGTAACCTTGTGTGTTCTAGTCCTACACCTACACTACACCTACTCCTACAACCTATACCTTTTACAATATTTCTAAACTTTTAAACCTACCCTGAACACAATTATTTCAAAATCAAATTAAGCCAAATTGGTCCAGCCGTACTCGAGTTTTGAGTCCCTCGGGAATGGGATAAAAAGTATTCTATGTCCTGTCTCCTAGTTCTTAGCTACCTCTCCACCTATTTTTAGTCAAATTGGTTCAGCGGTTCTTGAGTTATAAAGTGTAACTAATACGATTTTCTTTTATTCATCATCATCATCAGCCTATCACCGTCCACTGCTGAACGTAGGCCTCCCCCAATGAGCACCAACTATCCCGATCTTGGGCAGCCCTCATCCATCCGCTGCCAGCCACCTTCTTCAAATCGTCGGTCCATCGTGTCGCAGGACGTCCTACACTATGTTTGCCTAAACGTGGTCTCCACTCTAATAGGGTCAACGTGGGTATAATTGACCAATTAAGGCAGATTTTATTATAAATTTCTATTTTCCTCTAATATGAAATGAGATACAAACTGGATTATTTTTATGTATCATCCCATTATATCTTTTATACAGTGAACTAATAACTTTTTTTTTTTTTTTTTTACAGAAAATTTGTTACAATTTTTTTTATGTCAATTTACCCCTATGTTTCTAAGTCTGACCAGAGGATTTCAATGTTTGACCAGTCAATGTTCTAGTGGTTGACCATGTAAATAAAACAACATAATATTATTTAAATAACCTAACCAAGAGCATGTCAGGACATGTCTAAGGAGGGTTCCGTAACTATAAACGCGTAATATGCTTTTTTTTAAATTACTCCAAAAGTTACTGTCCGATTTGGTTCACAATAATTTTCCTAAAGAGTTTTTAGCATGATCTATCAGCATGGAAATTTGCAAGTTTCTATCTCCTATAGTTTAAAAATGCTAGGGGGGGGACCAACTTACTAACTACTTTGGAGGCCGATTACTCGAAAATTGTCAACTTTATAAAAAAGTAACGTATGAAACCTTGCCTTTATTTTAAAAGACCTATTCTACGATACCCCACACGATGGGGTAGAGTGAAAAAATATTTTTCATCCCCACTTCACATGTATGGAGAGCCACCCCTAAAATATAAAAATATTATTTTTTTATGATCCCGAAACCGTGATCTATACACAATCTATAACTGTACCAAATTTCATCAATTTATATTCATAATTACAGGAGCTAGAGGCGCGGACAGACAGACAGACAGACAGACAGACAGACAGACAGACAGACAGACAGACGGACAGAGCGAAACTATAAGGGTTCCTTAAGTATTACGGAACCCTAATAAAAAATGTTCTTATTGCAGCAATATTTGTATATAATATGTCACCGTAAAATTGTGAAAACCGTTAGATTGTAAACTAACTAACGAGATTGTAAAAATATATCAAAAGATTCAAAACTATATACCTGATACCTATATTTATAATGTAACGATAAATAATGTGTTAAATTATAGGCAGAATATTCGCGTCGGAAGTCTATAAACATTTTACAACTTCACTAGTTATATTACAATCTAACGGTTTTTACAATTTTACGGTAAGTAAATAGTAACGTAAAAAACAGTCTTATTAAGTTCACAACAGTCTCATAAAATATTCATTTCAATTAAACTATAAGTCTAATAAAAATATATAATATCTAAGGTAAGATATATATTTTATGTATCTAATTAACTGTTTATTAATGCTATGTGGTATCCCATATTTTCGTGCAGTTTCTCTCTTTTTTTGTGCCCCATCTCCAATTTCCTGAATCGCGAGATCCAAGCTTTCTTCACTATACTTGAAAAAAAAATTTTTTGGTGACATTTTACATTGGTGTATTCCCAGTATCTGAAAATGACATTTTAATCTGATAAGCTTTAAAGCTATTAAACATTTATGTAAAAATACACTCTTCATTCTAAAGTTTGGTCAAACACTGAAATATTATTGGTCCAGTATTAACTGCTCCAGTAATTGACCATCTGGTCAATTATTGGTTACAGGACAGTTAAGAAAAAAAGAAATGTACACAGTCAAATTGCTAATCAAACACAACTCATTTGAGTTAAAATTATGAAAAATTGTATATTATCAGTAATTGACCATTTTGGTCAATAACTACGAATCCAACTATTTCGTGTTTCCATAGTTGACCAGCGTGAAATATCACGAAATAGTAATCAAATTACAAAAAAATTTACCACAAACAGATCTACACACATTTTTCTTCAGTTTAAACATAAATTTTGTATAAAGCATAAACATTGAACACAGATATAAGTAATTTTAAAAAACATACCTGACGCGAGCTCCTTACTGCAGGCAAGAAAAAATGGCGACGTTTTGCGCGTCTCTTTCAAAACTTACAAAATTTAAAAGTCGCCGTCACTATAGCTGTCTTTGAACGCGATTGGTCATTCACTCAATAGTGCCATCATAATTTAGAAGACCATATACAACGATTCGTCAACAAGAAAACTTAATATTGGCGCATGAATTCAAAATTGGTCAATTACCCATACATGGTCAATTATACCCACGGTGACCCTACTTGTCTGCTCCATCGATTGTCTGTCCGTCTGCAGACATGGCCGGCCCACTTCCACTTCAGCATGCTAATTCGTTGAGCAATGTCTTTAAGGGATTGTGGGATCGACGATTCAAAGATGTCCCGGAGCTTCCCGAATGCAGCCCAGCCCAAGCGTATTCTTCTACTCACCTCCTTCTCAAAGTTGTGCCGCCCGAGTTCAATGGTTTGGCCAAAAATATTTTATTCATATGTCACCGTAAAATAGCAAAAACCGTTACATTGTAATATAACTAGTGAAATTTTAAAATGTTTATAGACACTTCCGACGCGAATATTCTGCCTATAATTTAGCACATTATTTTTCGTTACATTATAAATATATAATGAATCTTTCATCATATTTTTACAATCTCGTTAGTTATTTTACTATCTTATGGTTTTTACAATTTTACGGTGACATATTATACCTATATAGATATATTATAATCTGACACAGGGAAGTCAGATGTACCAACTTCTTGGTATACATACTAGGTTTTGGTTCCACGTACCATGTACCAAGACTACTCAGTCCTTGCACGCAAAAATACCAAGATTGTCCCTTGACCGACAAAAATACACTGACCATATAGAATAACCGGCAAATTTCAAAGATGCATGTAAAAAAAAATCCAATCAGATTTCCCTCATAATATAAAACTTTTTTATAGCAAGCAGTCTCGATAAACACACCATTTTCCATGAGTTAATTCGAAATATGCTTGATGGCGTAATGGTAAGGTGCTCCGCTCTCAATCTAGAGGTCCTGGGTTCAAATCCCTCGAATATTTTTATTTTTTTTTATTTTTCAATTTTTTTTAAAAAATATCTATTTTTTTCAATATATTTTACATTTTATACCCGAAATGCAATATAATATCAGAAAGATATGTTTAAAATGATATTTCTTCCGTGCGTTCGACAATTACTGCCCTCTATTAAGAGTATACGTAATTAAAATATTATTTTTATTCACTGGGATGCGACTTCCGACACAGTTTATCTATCAGTGTTTGCAGCGCCAGAGCGGAGCGCAGGCGTATAGTGCGATTCAAATGAGAATAGGATCGAGTCGGCGCCATATTGTTTTGAATTTAGACTGTTATGATAGTTAAATTTATGTTTAGATTATTGATTACTATTTAACTTTTTTATTTAAATTCGATGCAAGACGAATAATATTTATATGCACTTAATTTTTTCTGAAAAATCGCCATTTTCAAGTGACATTTGACAGAAAAAGGTCATTGACGTTCCTATTCTCATTTGGAACGCGTTATACGTACGTACGTATATATATAGTTTGCCATCTCCAATACCAGTTTTCAGTCAGCTCGGTACAAGGATTTCCAAGTGGCGGTCTGACATCCCTGATCTGACATTGCTTCTTTACACTGAAATTTTTTTTTCATTTCATTTCAATGAAAAAAAAAAGTGCAAAAAATATATATAGATATTACTATCTGCTTGCATAGTAACACATTTGGTGTAGTTGTTCAACAGCCTCTGCAGTCTCTCGACTCGAGGGGTACCTACGTTTCCCGCATTGGAATAACAAAAAATGTTGTTTCCAAGTTTGGGTAGGACAATGCAGTGTGATCATTCAATTGTCTGACAAGACATCCATGCATCGGATGGGCATGTAAAAAGTCAGACCTGAGCCCGATCTCTCGCCAGTCATGTCGGTTATCCGTCCCACTGGATTATAAGAGTAAAGGTAGAAAGAGACACACACTTGGGCACTATAAAATTACTCGTGCGTAACTGGCTAGGTTTCAATGAAACCGGCTACCGTCACTGAAATTGGTGTGGGGAGTTATTATTTTTTATTATTAACACATTTATTGACCAAATTACTGGTCTAAAATACAAAATAATATTGGAACAAAACTATGGACGCAATTTTTTGATTTTGATTTTTTCATAACTAGCTGGTGCCCAGAAACAGAAATCCTATTTTTTTTTAAAAGATAATAGTAGCCTCAGTTACTCATTATAACTTCGGCTATCTGCCAGGTCCAGCCGATTCACAGATTAGCAGGAACAAACACACAGCCAGACAGACAAAAATTACAATAAATTGATGTTTTATAGTAAGTACTCTTAGATCTGGGGGCACGGCAGTGCACCCGCCAAGTCGAGCGCGAAGCAAACACTGCCGTACCATCCTTTACTGGAACCATTTCGCCGCATTTTCAGGCCCCTATTTGAGAACCTCTGGATAAGACCAGAACGCAGAAATTTTCGTCATCCAGTAAGCTATAATCACATACTTAACCCTCTGCCACTGAGGTGGCATTCTTGTAAACATTCTACTGAGGAGTAGTCTGTCAGACGTGAACTTTGATTATCAATGTTTTTGTTATGGTTAACTTTTATAATTTAATTGTCTACATATAATATTTGTAGTATTATATAAAACAGGTAAATATAAATTTGGTTAAATGAAACAAATAATTACGAAAATATTAAATCTTTTTATTATCATAGTAATAATAGGAACATTTGACACAGCCATCTTTTAAATATTATCAGAAAAAAACAGAATATAAAATCAACACTTTTAACTTAAATTAGTCTAGTTCAAACACAAAATTACCAAAAAAGAATAAAATAAAAAAAATCCTTAGGATAATTTTCTTTTTAATCAGCCTTAAACTTCTCTTTTACAGTCTTCACAAATTTGCGCGGAATATTGCAGACAAATAGGTTTTGTGCAGGCAAAACAGGCAAATCTTGTTCGTCTTTTCAATTTGCTTGGGCAAACTCTACACAACTTCCTTGCTGATGATGATTCATGCTCCCTGGGGGGTGGTGGAGGAGGTAAATCATTACCTAGTACACGACGTAAAGTCATCCTCAATTCTCTAGGCAATTTTTCATTATAAACTTCTGTTTCAGTGTAGGGAGCACCAATTCTCGAGCCAAATTCAAGATAAATTCACTTCTTCTCAAATTTGCTCCTTTACAGTTACCGTATAACACAAATGTGTTAACTCCAGCCATATCGAGAAAACGATAAAAAATTCTTGAGACCAATGAAGTTAAAACACTTCATTGGTCTCAAGAAATCGACTACAGGAATAGATGGCACATTTTTTTATCTACCTCATCCACGCCACCTTTTGCCTGATTATAATCAACAATAATCGTTGGTTTTCCAGTGCTTTCATTAGTACTGGCACTATGGTGGCAAGTAGACAGAAGGAAAACTGCCTTATCCTTTTTCGGCACAAAAGATAGCATAGTTAAATCTTTTGTGAATCCGTAAATCGAACTCTACTTGCCTCTCTCTCCCCTTCGGTATCCCTAACGTCATTGGTAACTCTTGGCTCCTCCCTCAAATTCTCATCTTCATTTTCGCAACTTTCGCCTTCTTCTGCTGACATTTCACTGTGCTGTTGAATTTCCTCTTCAATAATAAAATCTTCGTCTGCAACATCATCGTCATAATCACTAAATTCCTGATTTTCTTCATCTATCCATTGGAGAATTTGCTGCTCATTAAATAAATTAACTGCATCAGCAGCCTTCCTCTTCCTCGAAGGTCTAGTTTGAGAGCTGCTTGCCATCTAAAAGCAATATATAATGATATTCTAAGTTGCGCTAAAAATGTGATAATTAATTTACTGACCAGACGTATGTAAGACACTATGGAATTATAACGATATTACTGACATTACGTCTACCAGATTCATCATTTATTACTGACCTTACGTCCTGTGGACACCAAACAGCTCTTTCTCCTCACATGCGCGCTCCGCAGCTGCCTACACTGCACTGGCGGGGGGCTTGCGTCCACGCAAGAAGGTACAGAAAGAGACAAAACTATACGGCGCGAATTGGCAACGTGGCAACTACTCATAAGTATCGTGGTGTCTGTCAGACGTAACGTCAGTGGCAGAGGGTTAAAATCCAAAATTTCAAGGCTGTAGGTCATTTAGTTCCGAAGTTAAGCGAAAGCAAAGTTTCGCATTTACGACACTCACTCACTCACTCACTCATGATCATCAAAATAGAACTAGTACTTCCCATAAACTCAGAGAGCTGAAATTTGGTACAGAGTTAGGGTTTAATGGCCACATAAAGGGAAAACTATAAAAACTAGGATAATCGATCTGGGGGCACGGCAGTGCCCCCGCCAAGTCAAGCGCGAAGCAAACACTGCGGTACCATTATTTACGGGAACTATTTCGCCGCATTTTCAGGCCTCTATATGAAAACCTCTCTGGATAAGACCAGAACGTCGATCTGGGGGCACGGCAGTGCCCCCGCCAAGTCGAGCGCGAAGCAAACACTGCCGTACCATTATTTATTGGAACCATTTCGCCGCATTTTCAGGCCTCTATTTGAGAACCTCTGGATAAGACCAGAACGTCGATCTGGGGGCACGGCAGTGCCCCCGCCAAGTCGAGCGCGAAGCAAACACTGCCGTACCATTATTTACTGGAACCATTTCGCCGCATTTTCAGGCCCTTATTTGAGACCTCTGGATAAGACCAGAACGCAGAAATTTTCGTCATCCAGTAAGGTATAATCACATACTTAAAATCCAAAATTTTAAGTCTGTAGGTCATTTAGTTCCGAAGTTAAACGAAAGCAAAGTTTCACATTTATGACACTCACCCAGTCACTCACTCATGATCATCAGAATAGAACTAGTACTTCCCATAAACTCAGAGAGCTGAAATTTGGTACAGAGGTAGGGTTTAATGGCCACATAAAGGGAAAACTATAAAAACTAGGATAATCGAAGATCTGGAGTACCTGGTGACCCTTATTAGAAAACACAAGAGCCCAACCAAACTATTAGAGATCGACATACTGCCTTTACAAAAATATTCAACTTGGTGGGCCACTTCATTTGATGTCAAAAATCGAAGGTCTGAAGTATCTGATGAAGAACCCTCAGCTGGTCTCAGCTGATTAGAGATATGGTAATGCCCCCTTCTACTATTGGTACATAAAAAAATCGACTGTCATTGCAAAAATCCAGTGAAGTAGGACACATCTTCTAATTTAATCTAGCCCGTAGTGTCCCACTGCTGGGCGAATGCCTCCCCTTCTCCTTTTAATACGCATATAAATAAAATTAAAGGAAAACTCTGGATAAGACTGGACTGGCTTTTATACTTATACTTACAAGTTTACAAGAAGAAATAGTCGAACAATTAACTTTATTCTACTCGAACATTACACAAATTAAACAAACAAATTACACTAAAATCTAGTAAAATAAATCAATATTCCTACGTTTCTACAAAAAGAAGTGAAATCCCACCAAAAACATTCTGTAAAAAACTAGCCAAGTCTCGATGGAGCTGCTTGTTTATCTCTAAAAAGTAATGAAATCTATACAAAGTCGTGCCAAGTCTAAGGATCCTTACTGCGATTTATTTATTATTATAGTAAATGTTGTGTGACTTGGCCGTTGAAGAGTACACAAGGGTACAAAAGGGGCTCCATGACACCATTGCTCCAATACATGTGTTATACAATCAACAACGCCTAAAATAAGACACTAGCGTCCAATTACCAATACCAGTATGGGCTATTATCTCGCTTAACAAACATAGGTAGTTACAACAGAATCTGATATAACATTACGTGTAAACAAAATTGACTTGTACCCACTAACGTATAAAGAATTTTCAACGGCCAAGTCACACAACATTAACTATAATAATAAATAAATCGCAGTAAGGATCCTTAGACTTGGCACGACTTTGTCTAGATTTCATTACTTTTTAGAGATAAACAAGCAGCTCCATCGAGACTTGGCTAGTTTTTACAGAATGTTTTTGGTGGGATCATATACTACAGGATAAGGCACGCGGGGAAATTTTCAAACAAAACTTTCTGCCAATTTTGGTGCGGGGAGGGTAACTCCCACAATGAAAACAAAATCACACATTCACAAAAATATTGTTATCGTTACAAACTCACACAATTATAAAACTGCAACACTAGCTTATTTATATCACACAAATAAGACTCGCGCTAATATAACAGTGTAGCGTACACACTAATACACTGGCATGCTAAGTGATGTTACCAATACAAATTATATCGATATATTGTCGATATGAATTTGTATTGGTCACATCTTCGTTAATTGAAAATAATGTATTTTGTTGAAATAAAACCATTCCGAATAATTCCGATATACATATTATATTATATTACACGTAAAAGTTATGGCAGCAATAGAAAACTTCACATACATAAGTAGTAAATACAGTCTATTCACGTTAAGTTTGCAGTGAGTCGTCAGTACAATTTACAAATGTTAAACTGGCTTACCTTTATTGTCAAACGTGAACACGAGCTAAGCGTCATTGCTTTCTAGACATTTGCACTGATGACTCACTGCAAACTTAACGCGTACCTATAGGCTGTATTTACCACTTATCTATGTGAAGCTTTTTAAAACCGCCATAGCTTCTACGTACACTATAGACTGCACATACGCACATACAAACGCTAATACTCACATACGTAGATATTATTATGAAGACTAAACATACAACTCTCCTTTTTTGCAAACATCAAAGCAAAAAATAACCTAACCTAACCAAGAATATATCAGGACACGTCTAAGGAGGGTTCCGTAACTATAAACGCGTAATATTTTTTCAAAAGTTACTGTCTGATTTGTTTCAAAATATTTTTCCTAAAGAGTTATTAGCATAATCTATCAGCATAGAAAATTGTAAGTTTTTAAGTCTTATAGTTTAGAAATGCTAGGGGGGACCAACTTATAAATCACTTTGGAGGCCGATTACTCGAAAATGGTTGACCTTATAAAAAAGTTATGTATGAAACCTTGCCTTTATTTTAAAATACCTATTAAACGATACCCCACACGATGGGATAGAAAGAAAAAAAAGTTCATCCCCACTTCACATGCTTGGCGAGCCACACCTAGAATATCTTATACGTTTAAACGAGCAATTCTTGTATATTTATTTATATGTATATAACCGTGATCTTGGAAACGGCTCTAACGATTTCGCTGAAATTTGGTAAATAGGGGTTTTCGGGGGTACACAATCGATCTAGATTAGTCTTATGTTTGGGAAAATGCGTGTTCGTGTTTTAATGCGTTTTTCTTTCCACGCAGAATATGGTCGCTAATTTCGTCCTGCCGGCCGCTGTTCGTTTGGTCCAGCGGGTTAATACGCGAAAGGCAAGAAACGAGTGTTACGGGTTCGAAACCTGCTCGGTGCCTTACTTATGTTTTTTTTTATATGTTCAAGTTTATATAATTATATTTTTTTTTATTGTTTTTAGACAAGTTTAAAAAATGTAGTTAATGTTTGAGATCAAACACTTGATCTACACAGAAATTGATTGTAAATAATAATAATTGTCAGTTCACATTTTACTTTTTAAGTTTATGTAGATTATCACCTAAACACCACCCACCATATTACAATAAACAGTCGCCCAGGTACTAAAATTATTATTATTTTATGATGCCAAATCCAAGATCTATGATCTAGCTACCTATTACTAATCTGTGATTTATGACTGTACCAAATTTCATCCATTTATATTCATACTTAGGCTAACGGTAGAAGCGCAGACAGACAGACAGACGGACGAACAAAGCGAAACTATAAGCGTTGCTCAAGTATTACGGAACCCTAAAAATGAACTGCGCTTCAAACAAGGAATACTTGTGTCCCTCTGGCTGGGAACATCTTGATTTTATAACGATACCCTAGTCCATATTTCAAACATCCAAATAACCTGTTCAGCCTTTCAAGTTTCAAAGTTGTTGGGTAAATAATAAACATCACGTACATACATGCACACTTTATACTCCTTGCTTGATCTGTCGTATAAAGTGTAAAAGCAATCCAATATTTTTACATCACAAAATATAAAATTAGTATACCAAGAAAAAAAATAATTTTTATCGGCATCGTTATTCTAGTGATTGTCACGTCACTCAAAAAGTAATAAAAAAACTTCCGCCATGTTTCGAGAATTAAGTGCCATAGTAAAATTCGAATCTATTACATAGGAAATAAAGACTAAAATTCTATATCTAACAACGATAGTCTCGTGGGGAGTGCGCCTACGTCATCATCGAATATTCTCCGATTATTTGTCTCGTTTACACCACTATTCGATACGTCGTCGATTTTTACGAAATTACATTTAAATAGAAATATACAATAATTAAATAAAAAAATACTCACAAATGAAAGGTTATTCCATCTTTTTTAAGATTCGACGTGTTGGACTTGTTTTTACAGGATATAAGAGCACAAATCGGCATTTTTAGCGGAGCATTTCGGACGTCCTTTCGATGCTATACCGATGCACATAATGGTTAAAATCGATTACGCAAATAGTTTTTATGAACGCATTAGATTCAAAAATCTTATAGGTACCTCGGCAGAGGGGAAAGCTCATGTAAGGCGTATCCCGTAGTATAAGATCTAAGTAAGTACTGTATAGACTCTCATTGCATTCTGTGAAAAGCTGTTAAATAGATTCCAAAGAGACACTACTTTTATTTTTTTTGTACAGATCATGTTTCTCAACCTGTGGTCCACCCGGGGGTCCACAAGTATATGTATGGGGCTTCACAGTCTCATCTATAGAAAATGCAAATTAACAAATTACTCGTAATCGCTACGCTTAATTAGCACAGCGAATGTGCGACAGCGGGCGGTGTCCGAGACTGACTGAAGTGAAGAGTGAGTGAAGTAAATGGTCTGAAAATATTTGATGTTTCTCTTTATAAAATCTTCTTCGGGGGTTCTTGAAATTGTGCTTGATTTTCTAGGGGTCCGTGGACTGAAAAAGGTTAAGAAACGCTAGTATATATTACCAAAGTTAGAGAGAGAGCAAGCTTTTTATTCATTGGACATATTTGCATGATATTTTGTATGAATTTAGTAGGGAAAAAATAATTAATAATGAAATAAAAAATTTAGCCCCTGAGTTACCCACTTAATAATTAAATAATTTCATGCGGGCGAAGCTGCGGGCAAATATAGTATTAAACATAGATATATAATACTGTAATAATTAATCAAAGGTATTAAATAAAAGAGGAAAGATTTGTTTGTTTGTTTTCTAGGTTCTGAAAGTATAAGCTTATAAAGGACAATGCTACTTTTTATTGCAGAAATGTATTTCCCACGATTTCCTCTACAATCTACATGATAAAGTTGAGTTGATGAGACAGAAATAATAATGTAAAGAAACATTTTGGCGGTGTGCAAACCTTTCCATCAAAATTAAAAACATTAAATATATTTTCTTATTTTACCATTGTAACTTAAAAATAGATTTGTTAACTTAAAAATAGATTTACAAGATTTGTATGAATATTTTAATAAACTTTAACGGTGTTATTCATAAAAAAAGCTTATAAAACGTTTATAACGGATAATAGTTAAAATGCTCGATAGGCTTATATAACGTTCGATAAAATTGTCTATTCATAACAGTTCTATAAACCTACTATAACTAACAAATGTCTTTAAGCAAAAATGTTGCCATTATTAGGAAGTTGGCAAACAAGTTGGACGAACATATTGAATCGATCATAGATAATATGTATCGATTGTCCAAATACGTCTGATCATAGACAACATGACGGCATAAAACTACAATTTGTAGAAGATTTGTTGTCTACGCAATACGGAACGTCAAAATTCAAATGCTTTCAAGTTGTCAACAAAGACTGTTGTCAACGATCAATTTATCGTACCTATTTGAATTTATTTTTGTAGTATCTAACATTATTATAAAAGTAGTTTTAATGGCATTGCAATTGACCTCAACTGTTAAAAGGCATATATGATACACCTAAAATTGGACCATAGTAAGGACGGACGTCCAAAGAAAACGGATCAACCCTACAACCTACCTACACCTATACCTATGTACACTTTTCTTCGACGCGTACTCTTTTCTAGTTGTTCAATAACATCAAAGATGTGTAAAGCTTGCATTATTTTATAAAATCAAAAATAATTATTTTGTTTACAAAATAACATTGACAAAATATTTGTGTCAAATGTCAGTTTTTTAGTAATCAGCTCTAATCAGCTGTTATGAGTTCGGCCATCTTGTATCTTATAGTACTGTTAAAGTAGTGTGTGTGTGGTTTGAGGGACCCACCTGAATATCCCCAAAATAAGTATAGCAAGTTTTAGTAGAAGTCTAAAAAAAATTGTAGAACAAATCTGGGAATTTGTAAAAAGATAGTTTATTTTGTAGAATTTGTAGAATTTGTAGACAAAGGACATCATCCATTTTGGTCCAAAATTGAAAGTGCCGGCCAGAAAAAAAAGTGGGTTATTCTGATAGAAGTTGTCCGTCTAATCATTTTTTACTATGGCACCAAAGTTGTATCAGCATTGTACTTTTTTTTATTTGAGTTCGAAAATTCTATTTTTTCATACTTTTTCGATTAAAATAATTATTAAAACTAATGAAGTAGCTTGACAAAACATGACATTTTGGATGTTTCTTTAAACAATATACTTAACATGAATATTAACTTCCTCATCCGAGCGTATTCTCGGTTGCAACCTCAGCGACAATGCTTCAAAGTCGATGTCCGCTATCTAATCTAGGTGATTTGACAAGGTTACTGGTTTTTACTCAGAGCGACTGCCGTCTGAACCCCGCAACCCAAAGGGCATACCACAGAACCAATATAACCTAATAAAAAGTAGTCTTGCAACTTGACTTAGCATAAACATTTGTTGGAATAGCATAAACCTTTCCTCTTGGTTTCTTGCGATGGACATATCATCGACGTGATCGGACCATACGCCGCAGTTACTTCGGACACAGATATAATGAATGGCTTAGTAAATAATGAAAACAGTGCGTTTCACTGGTTTTATAGAAGTGGAGACATAATATTTATTTCGGACCGTGGATTCCGCGATTCTGTGGCAAATCTCGAATCGTGTGGTTATGTAACACATATGCCAGAAACAAAGTATCCCAATGAGGCTCAGTTAACCACAGAACAAGCTAACTAATCAAGACTGATTACGATTTGTCGTTGGGTAGTTGAAGTGGTCAACGGAAGATTTAAACGAGATTTTCGACTGCTGCGTAGCATCTATAATAATATCGCTCTTAGAAGCATGTTTGATTATTTTAGGATCATTCAGGATGATTTAATTGAGGACAACCCACATGCTAGAGACATTTTGGAGATTATACATGAAAGGAATAATACACCAAACATATTGTCAGAACTCGTAGAACGGCATAATTACAACCGCAGACGTGCTCAATTCAGGATGATGACAGCTGATATGGAAGAGTTCTCAGAATTCCCAAGATTGAATGAGCTAGAGTTGTTTTTGTTCGCTCTTGGTATATATCAATTGAAGCAGGCAAGAAGCTATTACGGGGAACACATCCTTGATAACGGATCCTTTAGAATTGAGCTCAACATTGATCTGAGTGATGAACACCTGACTGAGTTACAGGAACAGGGATATGATTTATGGATGATTCGTGGGCGATTATAATCCCGGCATGTCAGAGCCAGAACATATTAGGTATACATATTATATTGTGGTAGACAAATCACTCGGGAAGACGAGCAATCGCCCACTATTACTGTACATGGAATATTATTGGAAAAAGAACGATTGGGTGCTGTTCTCATATTATGTGCGTTATATGGTACATGAGCTGTGCTCGGCATCTACTAAGTATAGTTCCCCCAGCTCTAGGATTAGAAAATATTATTGTTCTGCCAGATGATGGTGATATTATTGTTTAACTCACAATAAATAACCTACTTACTTATACAAAAAAAGGTATTTTCATTTTTATTAGAACCCCTCCCTACCCATCCAACATTAACTATGGACTAGGATCCATGGCTAAACAATTGTTTGGTTTTTAATGATTTTTTTCATCGAAAATGTCATGTTCTATCAAGCTACTTCACTTGTTTTAAATTAATTATTTTTTCGAAAATGTATGAAAAAATAGAATTTTCGAACTCAAATAAAATCAAATACAATGCTGATACAGCTTTAGTGCCATAGTAAGAAATGATTAGACAAACAACTACTATCAGAATAACCTACTTTTTTCTACTGGCCGGCACTTTTAATTTTGGACCAAAAATGTATGAAAAACGGATGATGACCTTTCAGCAAAATCTGTCGGCGCATTTGGAAGATATATACCATTATGTTGGGTCCCTCAGTTCACACACTTGTGTATAAGAAAAACTCAAATAACTAATAAACGAGAAAACTAACAGAAAAGTCTACTATACTTAAATTTTAGTAGAAGTTTTTTTCTCTTGGATTAGCACATAAAATATTTAATTTCTTGCTTCCTAGCTGAGATAATGTAAATTTTTTGATTGTATGAAAATGCAGAGTAGGTTACCACACAAGAGGCAAAATGAGGACAAGTCCTAATATTATTATGTATGTTATACCTTATTCAATTTACGTTTTGCTCGCGGTTTCGCACCTTTTCACTATTTTAGGGGTTCATAGTACTACAAACAACCCATATACTTACCAATTATTAACTATGTAGTATGTACCTATTTGTGGTTTTGTTCTGCCCGTCCTTTTCTCTGTCCATTCTTGCTAACTCCTTATATGTAATTATATATGTATTATATGAATAAAAAACTGGCCAAGTGCAAGTCAGGCTCGCGCACAAACGGTTTCGTACAAAACGGCAAAAAAAATTCACGTTTGTTGTATCGGAGCCCTCGTCCTCGTCTCGTCGTCGTCTCGCCCCCAGCACCATAGATTATACATACTCAATGTAATATTATGACTGCACCTTATATTTTTGTTATACTAGCTTTTGCCCGCGGCTTCGCCCGCGTGGAATAGTGTTCTTGGAGAAAAAACTACTTCGGCGAATAACTCTCTAAGTCTCTACTTACAGCAATATACTTCTGATACAATACTGAAAATGTTTTTAGGTTTACCCAATGCAAATGGTTAAAAATTGGACCCTTTCGAGTTTCGCCTCGACACGATATAAGCGACCGCTTGATATATACATAATATTAAAACTTAACTTAAGTTAAAACTAAAAACATACCTACTTCAGAAACAACTAGAGGAGTAATATTATAAAAATAAATTAAAAAAAATATACATTAATCTTCAATCTACGAATTTTTACTCATATCTAATATTTATATTATATTATAATTTGGATATTATTATTATTATTTATTTTTAATAAAACCATATTATTTAATGAATTCTATTTAATTGATTATCTACAATTCGCAATTTTATATCATCTGCCTACTCAATACTTTTGCAAGCCGAAGCGGGTGATTACTAAGTGGTTCCGCCCGGATATTATTATTTTGTAAAAACGTGCCGTTACCACTAGCTACCACCTGCTGCATACCTCCTCATTTTGACAGCTCGTCGCTGTTGCTATGGGCGGCGCGGCGCGTTGACGTCACGGGCATTGCGTGGTGGTGTGTCTCGGAAAAGGGAAATCCAGGCCCATTATTATTTTTTACTTATTGTATGTATCCATATTTATATCCATAGGTATATTATTACTATTTAATATTTTTTATTCCTGTTACATAATTATATATTATACGTATTATGTTTTTTGTGTATTCGCTGTAAGCTCTGCTAGTGTGCTTCTGTCGTTCGCCTGATACTCATGGGGCTCCACAGAATACCAGGGATCGCGGTGTAAATTACGTCGCGATCGTGTACCTGAGTGGAGTCCTATTTCAATTGCTTGCATTGCACTCTTTTGCCTACCTAAGTACCTACCTAATTTCTTTTAGTTGCCTTTCTTGTTTGATTAGATAATCGTCTTTTTTTTTTATTTTTTTTTATTTCTTAGTCTGTTTCTTTGTCTGTCTAGATGTACCTTGTTATATTGTCTATCCTGTTATGTTGGTAATTGGTACTATGTTTTTATGTATGTAATGTGTTTAAGTGTAATGTAAGCGTTGAATAAATGTTTTATTATTATTATTATTATTATTATTATATTTGTCGCGCTTGAATATCCATTCGTTGCGTCATGCTTTCGTTGTTGGACATCTACGAAGTAGTAAAAAATACTAAGACCACTCGTGAACTGTATTTTAAAAGTGGAATGCTATCGTGTGTTGGTGTACCTAAAAAAAATGTACACAAAAAAGCACACACACTTAAGAATAACATTATGTACACCGTACATCCCACAAATTAACTTTTTCCTTTTCATAAAAGCTTGACATTAATTTGAAGACCTAAGATTTCTATATTTTTTTTATAGAAAATAGGTAGGTATAATAAAAATATGAAATTTCATCAATCAGGACTTCGCTGTCTGTCCGTCCGTCTGTCTGTCACCAGGCTGTATCTCAGGAACCGCGATAGCTAGATAATTGAAATTTTCACAAATTATGTATTTCTGTTGCCGCTATAACAACAAATACTAAAAACAAAATAAAATAAATATTTAACGAGGGCTCCGAATTCCGATACAACAAACGTAATTTTTTTTTGCCGTTTTGTACGGAACCGTTGACTTGACTTGTACTTGACTCGCACTTGGCCAGTTTACATATAAGGAGTGGCCAAGCCACATAAAATGACTAAGGTGTAGAGTTTGTGAAGTTACGCTTGCAGAGTTAAGGCGTGTAGGGTAAGAAGCTTGGTTTTACATGAGATTTCATAACTTTTTGACAGTGCTAGTCATATGGTATCGTCTTGGCATAATTTTTTTACATAAAAATGTTTTTGGTGGGAATTCACTTCTTTTTGTAAGTTGTTATAACAGAATTGTTATTTTCTTTTTCTTTTTTTTTTGGGTGTATTTCTTTCACAACAGAGACGCTTTTTTTCTGCCCACTCTCCCTTTGCCTTTTTTAGGGTTCCGTAGTACTTAAGGAACCCTTATAGTTTCGCTCTGTCCATCTGTCTGTCTGTCTGTCTGTCTGTCCGCGCCTCTAGCTCCTGTAATTATGAATATAAATTAATGAAATTTGGTGCAGTTGTGCATTACGTGGTAGAGCCATGCTTCGGCACGAATGGGCCGGCTCGACCGGAGAAATACCACGGGCTCACAGAAAACCGGCGTGAAACAGCGTTTGTGCTGTGTTTCGCCGAGTGAGTGAGTTTACCGGAGGCCCAATCCCCTACCCTATTCCCTTCCCTTCCCTCCCCTATTACCCTATTCCCTCTTAAAAGGCCGGCAACGCACTTGCAGCTCTTCTGATGCTGCGAGTGTCCATGGGCGACGGAAGTTGCTTTCCATCAGGTGACCCGTTTGCTCGTTTGCCCCCATATTTCATAAAAAAAAAGAAAAAAAGTTATAGATTGTGTATAGATCACGGTTTTGGGATCATAAAAAAATAATAATTTTATATTTTAAGGGTGGCTCTCCATACATGTGAAGTGGGGATGAAAAATATTTTTTCACTCTACCCCATCGTGTGGGGTATCGTAAAATAGGTCTTTTAAAATAAAGAATAAAGGCAAGGTTTCATACGTTACTTTATTATAAAATTGACCATTTTCGAGTAATCGGCCTCCAAAGTAGTTTGTAAGGTGCCCCCCCCCCCCCCTAGCATTTTTAAACTATATAAGATAGAAACTTGCTAAAAACTCTTTAGGAAAATTATTGTGAACCAAATCGGACAGTTACTTTTGGAGTAATTAAAAAAAAAAAGGATATTACGCGTTTATAGTTACGGAACCCTCCTTAGATATGTCCTGACATGCTCTTGGTTTGGTTTTTCTTTGTTGGCTTACTATTTACAATAAGTGGCAGATTAGGGCGATACTTGGCTCTTAGTCGATTATATTCGACTACAGCTGACTCTTGTGTTTTAATACAACTGAAGTGAATATTTAACTAGGTGAACGCCTTGCGAATTGGTCACTAGAAAATGCTACATAAGCCTGCTCACAAGAGTACGTATAGTATGGTTTGGTAGTGCCCTTGCGCTTCGCTTGACGTCTTGGCATGGGGGCACTACCGTGCCCCCAGATATTTACTAGACCTGGTTTCGAACCCACCACATTCAGATTGGCATAACAATCTATTGGCAGATTGACTGACATAATAGAGTCAAAAACTCAAAATTACTGATATAATATTCTTACACGACAAATTAAAAAATATAATGTGTAGCTTAAAATGCACAATTTCCCACAGACAGGACCTAGCTTTTTAGATTTTTCTCCCCCAAAACTACCTGCATACTAAATAGTAAAACTTGCAGCCGTTTTTGAGATTACAATTATACATATAGTAATACAAGGTTGTCCCGTTTAAAGTAAAAGATTTTAAACTATTATTATACTGTAAAGATCACGTCACGTCATAATATTAATTGCACGTAATTTTTACACGCGTGTGTGAACAATTACAAACTATTTTTACAACTTGAACCGTGCCAATTTCCTAATGTGATTGAGTCAGTCGTGTTTTTGTTGTGGATGTGTTGTGATAATGTATAAAAAGAGAGTATTGAAAAGGCAGGAACGTGTGTATGGTATGTTTTATTATTCACTAGCTAGCCTGCCCTGGTTTCGCAAGGGCTATGTAGTTGTGTACATAAAAACTTATATGTAGTAATGCATAAAATACATTGCACCATTGCAAATTGCAATACATTAAAATTATAAATATCTAATAAAGTGGAAAAAATGCAAGAAGTTCTGTGATATAATATGATTGTTCGATGAAAAAATAATTCAAAATATATAAAATATACTTTATCCAATCATATAAAATTTCGATAAGGCATAATTTCCTCAATTTCCACATGTTTTGCTATTATGCATGAATCTTAATGTATGGGAAATGGATTTATTAGTTAAAATATTTTTAACATCTTTCCTTTCATAGTGTCAATATGCGGGAACCTTAATAGTATAATGGTTTGTAGTTGCCAAAATAAACTTTAAACATTTTGTTTTATTAGAATTTAAAAGTTAGCTACTAACATCAAACTATTGTACTATTTTTGAGAGAGCATGAATTACCTCGTAGTCATTCGTGAAGGCATGAAGTGTCATCGGAAAAAGGTTCTACTTCTTGTTTATCTTTAACTAGATAAAGTAGGCCATTTATACCTACATAGACGAGAAAAAGAAATGGGCATAAAATGGATCCCTGTAGGACACCTAATTCTATTTTGGTCCCAGTAAACCTTTTATTATTTACCTCCAGGTGGAGGTACAATAGGTATTGAATGCTATTTTTAAGGTAAGAACTCAAAAGGTTGGGTGCTGAGTCCTTATGCCATAGTGGCACATTTTTCTGATCAATGTAGCATGATCAACACTATGAAACGCCTTGGAAAGGTCGCAAAAGACTAATGCATCTTGCGATCCCTCCCAAGCTTAGAAATGACTGCATAAAAGATCTATACCAGCATACATTGTGGATCGACCCATAGATTTACTTGAATAACAGATTGGACAATTATTTTAAAATTACTGTGCCGGACGGTGCACCCAATGTTTTCGATCTATGATCGCTTAGAATAGCTTATTCGTTTCAAACATCATTAACATAAGCTAATAAGCAAGCAATTTTGAATTTTAGAAACATTTCATCGCTTAAATAGGGCCGTGAGGGCAGGCCCGCTCTAGCAGTATTGCCAACTATTACGCTAAATGTATTTGCACATTTAGCCGTTTAGCGTAATAGTTGGTAATACTGCTTAGCGTGGCTGTTGAGTTACTTCGTTTATTCTCAAAAATGCATTGTTTAAGTAATGCTAGTGGCGCAATAATTTCATTCGATTTGACGTAATGTAAATTTGACCGGTAAACGCAGACATGTTAAGTTAAACGGTATTGTTATTACGTTTTTGTATAGCCATCGGTCGCTATTGTTAGTATTAGGTGCACCAAAACGTACAATTAAAAACTTAAAACGTACGACTTTTCCGCAACATATTTAATTTGATTCAAAAATTTTAATGAGAAAATAACAGTAACAAGTAACAGTTTGTGAGGATGAATGGATGGATGGATGTTTGTTACTCTTTCACGAAATAACACTCTCACGTAATAGTTTAAGCTCTAGACTAAAACATATTGTGATACCTACTTTTTATCCCGAAAAAAGTAAAGTGTTCCCGTAGAAATACTGTATTAGTTAGTTACTAATCCTAATGGTGCCTAAATGTGGGTTTATTCCGTGTTCAACCCCTATATTACAACCGTCAACTATCCTACGTGTCACCGTTATAAAGGACGGGGGTTTCTAGCGGTCGAACGCGTTATAAGCCCACAAATTAATGTTTAAATTTAAGGGTACGCCCTTTAAAATAAATACATAAATAGTAATATACACTACGAGTATGTACATAATTTTAAATAATATTATGATTAAACAATTCACCACGAAAAGAATTTAATTCAAAAATACCTTTAAAAACGAAAAGTACTATTTTGGACTTTCGCCAAAATACAGCAGTACGGCGATCTATGATAGAAATTTCTTTTACGTAATATGCGATGTTTTGGTACGCAGGCTCAATACACGCGACACCTACGTCATCGGTGTCTGAATGAAAAGCGCGGGTGTGCCGACCGCGCCTCCCCAGTACGGTTATATCATTCGCGGCGGACAGACGCCGTTTTGTTTTTCATTTTTGAACTTCGAACTGGCATTTGTTTTTTTATTGGTGATTTGTAATGACTTACGGTAAGGCAGTTTAGTTTATTTTTGTTTTTTTGGAATGGAGAATTCTAATCAGTGTGTGGAGTTGTGGAAAACGTACACGTCGCTATGCGGTAAATCTTTTTATTATCTGTGTTACTTCGTCATGATCATCTGTCCACTAAATGAATGCCTTGTAACTTGTAAGTCTAGGCTAAGCAAATTTTTTCTTGAACCTAAGTTTATTGATGCTTTTGCGTCTGCTTCAGGGACTTCAGTTTATTCATCGTTTATTATTATCTTTATAATTTGTATTTTGTTTCTTTCCCTAAAATCTACTCCACGGGTTTGCACGATAGAGTCACAAATATCCATCCTAACAAACTTTCACATTTATAATAGCAGGACTGCAATCGAAGAACCCATACATTAAATAAACTTGTATTATTTTTCAATTGTACTATAATATTTAAAAACCGAAACATACACGTGTCATTTAAAACTAAGCAATTTCACTTGGTTGGATTAACCGATTCGTTAATTGAAGAAATTGGGTGCACAACCCGGCGTGGCAATTTTTTTGTAAATTTTCCATATTTGTTATTAACTGACAAAATTGTTTTTTTTTTATTTGATAAATCCAAAGGTTACGATTTGCGAACTACTATATTATGTTTGTTTACATTTCGTATTTATTCTCTCGACTATAGTGTAAATGTACGTTTTTCTAAAGCCTTAGCCCACACAGAAAAATAAAGTACACTGTAATAACAGTCAGTCTAAAATCTTTATTGTTATTCTGTTTATCCTTTATCTGTATTCATAAATTAATTGCCTATGTTGGTAAACTCGTAGGTAATATGATGTAATCACTCTTTACATAAGAGCCGTTCACTACGTAATTCTATAAAGATTGACGGTTATCCAAAACAGAATTAAAAATGTTATGTTCCCCTCAACAATACAACATATTTGAGTGATGACTGATGAATAATATTGTATCTCGAAGATATCAACTTCTGTAAATCACATTAAATTTTGAATATTCATACATTCACATAGAGACACCTCAAACTTTAAACACCTTTCTTTAAATACATACATCAAAAAAGGTCACACAATTTCAGAATAAATAACTTTTCAGAATAAATTACTCTTGGCCTATAATATTCTTTGGGTAATTCTACTAATGATTTGCTAGAATTTTGTGTCATATTTTCAAAAAGAAAACATTTCAACTAGAACTTGACCCAGAAAACTCTGACCTTGATAAGATATGCGGACATATTGACGCCAAAATCTTGTTACTTAGGCTGGGACTATATGATCCGGAATACGGCTGGAGAAAATTACTCTACGTTAAAACAATGGAGTTGAGAATCGAAGTGTTGAGCATGGAGTTAGAGAACAGGAGACCGATCGCTGTAGAAAATAGAGTCCCAGAAATATGGACAAAATAAGCGAGGTGCTGCGATCGCTAAGTTGTCTCAGAAAAAGCGGTCCACTAATGCCGTGAAGAAAATTATGCTACTTACCGACGCGACGGCAGCGCGGATGGTGGCTGAAAAATGAATTATAAATTCTACAAATTTTCAGGGACAGGTGGACAAATGACAATGCTTCAACACGTAGCATTCGGTCTCCTGTTAACCTGTCAAGCGCCATGACACTCTTTGACAGATTATGTCAACAAGCGTCGGGCCTTTTTGCCCCCCCTTTTTTTTTAACTCCTTTTCTCCTGCAATCTGTCTTTTCGACATTGAGCTGGATTTTTAAAAGTAAGTATGTCGTGGGCGTGTATGGTACAAATCCAGTGATATGTCCATATTAGTACCTACTAACTCCTCATGCCATCAGGTCCTGTGGAGCACGTCTTTTAAGCCTTTTGAAGGTTGACTTCGGCTCTTTGCTCATCAACTCCCTAGCCAGGAGGTTGGGGTGCTTATCTATCCTTTTTGAGTATTTTTGTTTTTTATTTCATCCATAACAGACTCCACATTCAGGTCTTTATGGAGACGCGTATTTGGTATATACCAGGGGGGGTTAGTCATCATTCGCAGGGTTTTTGACTGGAACCTCTGCAGGATCGCTATGTTTGATGAGGATGCTGTTCCCCATAGCTGGATACCGTAGGTCCAAACTGGCTTTAGAATACATTTATAGAGAAGAAGTTTGTTTTCGAGACTGAGTTGTGATTTTCTGCCCATTAACCACCACAGTTTAAGGAGCTGGAGATCAAGTGCTTTTCTTTTTGTTTGGATGTGCTTTTTCCACGTCAGCCTACGGTCCAGGTATACACCAAGATATCGTACATCATCGGATTGTGGTATTTTGATTTGATTTAGCTCTACTTCGGGGCATGTTTCGTGTCGCAGACTAAATGTAACATGTACCGACTTGGTTTCGTTAGCCTTTATTTTCCAGTCTTTTAACCAGCGAGATACGTCGTCTAAATTTTTTTGTAACTTGATAGATGCTCCAGTAGCTGTTTCGTCGACTGCTAATATCGCAGTATCATCGGCATACGTTCCAGTCAGAACATGTTCTGAGTGTGGTAGATCTGATGTATATATTAAATAGAGTGTTGGACCCATTACACTTCCTTGGGGGACCCCAGCCTCTATTTCGTGTAGTTCTGTGATGCTGTCGCCATATCTCACATAGAAATGTCTGCCATTTAAATAAGATTTTATTAAAAGATAGTAATTTATGGGTAGGTTCTTCCGGATTTTAAATAGGAGTGCATCGTGCCAAACTCTGTCGAAGGCCTGTGAGATATCCAGGAAAGCAGCAGAACACCAACTTTTTTTCAAACGTGTTGTTAATTTTTTCAACGATTCTGTGTACTTGTTCGATCGTGCTGTGGCGGGGTCTGAAGCCGAATTGGTGTTCGGGTATTAATTTAGCTTCTGAGATGATTGGAGCTAGACGGTTAAGAAGTAGGATTTCCAGAAGTTTAGACGTCGTGGGGAGAAGGCTGATTGGTCGGTAAGATGTGACATTTTTAGTGTCTTTTCCAGGTTTAGGAATTAGAATAATTTCAGCTACCTTCCATTGCGGTGGAATAAAATTTCTCCAAAGGCAGGCATTAAACAATTGGGTAAGATATTTGTATCCCGTTTCTGGCAACTCTTTTAGGATTTTGGCTGTGATAAGGTCATATCCTGGGGATTTATGAACATCCAGTTTTCTAACAGTGCCAATTACTTCCCTTGTTGATATTTTCCTGATGGGTAGGTCATTTTGATAGGTTTCTGTGAGAGCATTCGAGACTTCATTTAACTTTGTGGATCCGCAGTCAGCATTCGGGGTGAACACTTTTGATAAGTGTTGCGCAAACACTTCAGCTTTATCCCTTTTTGCCCCCAAAAATTAATTTTCCTTACATTCTCCCGCAATTTTTTTCGCGATTTTTTTCGCAATTTTAATGTTAATAAGTAAATAAAACCTATGGATGATGTATATATTTAAAAATATAATTAATTTCCTAAGTGATTACGTAATATAAAAACAGATTTATAAAAAATTACAGTTATTAGATTCAGTATAATTAAGTACCTATCCACTTGAAAGTAAACATTTCAATTAACGTAAACACTTGCACTGATTGTTTACTTTTGACTTCGTTATTGACACTCAAGTGGGAACATGCCAAATGATACCTCATCAGTCATCACAGAACACACATTACGGAGAGGAAGGAGGAGGACGACCTCATTCCCTCATGACAGATGCACGGAGTACCAACCTCTATAAATCATATGACGTTTCCCGTCGTGTTTTTCTTCAAGATTATAATGTTTTAATGTGAATAAAACGTATGCATGTTATATATATTTAGAAAGGTGATTAAATTTCCTAATTGATAATATAATTGGAATTAAGAAAAATACTAGTTTAATAAAAGAAATCTTGATCCAAACACAACACACGACTTTTTCTTATATTTTTATTGCAAATCTAAACTAAGGCCAAATTTATGTTTCTATATAGTAAAATTTGCTTAATTTACGTAGGTGCACACATTATATATAAAATTTTAATTCAAAAACCCATATAAAATAAGTTACAGTTACCTACTATAAAATTGTCAGTCTAATTTCGATTCCCGCGATTTTTATTTCTCCAAATTATATTGTTATAATTTATGTACTACCTATGCATGTGATATATATTTAAAAAGTAGAATAGATTTCCTAAGTGATGACGTAAATGGAATTTAGAAAAATACTCATTTAATAAATGGAATCTTGATACAAACACATAAACTTCGTCTTTTTAAACGACTTCCAAAAAGGAGGCGGTTATACGTTCGGCTGTATATATATATTTTTTTTTTGTATGTTCGCGGATAACTTCGCCGTCTGTTGGCCGATTTTCAAAATTCTTTTTTTGATGTAAAAGGTATAATCCGAAGTTGGTCCCATTTTCAGAAAATTGGTGACCTGATAATGGGATCCATGAGGAAACGAGAGAACTCCTCAAAATTTATATGGACACATATGGTGGTTTCGACTTTTTCTGAAGTAGTCCAAGCATATGCTACCAAAAAGTAAGATTTTACTCCAAGGTATACCCTGGATCAAAAAGTACAGAACAGAACTCCTGACTCCTTATAGATACATGTTTGGGGATTTTGGCGTTGTTTAAAGAACTGCAAGCATATGCCACTTTGTCAATTAGAGTAATCATCATCATCACCACCACTATCACAGCATACATCATCACATTATGATGATATAGAAGGTACTTCTCATAGTATTTTACACTAACACGGAGATCTTTGAACATTACTCTGCCGTTTATGGACCTATTTGCAAAATTATTTTGTTGTTGTAAAGGGTTTAATTCGAAATTGGTCCTTTAGTCACTAAAGTGGAAACGTGATGATGCGATCCATGAGGAATCGAGGGAACTCCTCGAAATTTATATCGACACATATAGTGATTTTGACTTTTACTGAAGTAACACAAGCATATGCTACCAAAGAATAAGACGTTGTACCAAGGTATACCCTGAATCCAAAAGCACTGAACAGAACTCCTCAGTATTTAAAGATATGCGTTAGGAAATTTCGGAATTGTTTAAAGAACTGCAAGCATATGCCACTTTGTAACTTACAGTAATCATCATCATCATCATCATCTTAATAACAATACCTAATGGAAGCTTGGCGCGTATTCAGTTATACATTCGATCGTTTATTTTAGACGTTTTTAAGACATATTAATAATAACTTAACAAGATATATCACTAAAAAGGGTGAAATTATTATTTTTAAACAAAAAATTAAACCGACTTCCAAAGTAAAAATACACAAAAAAGTATGAAATAAAACTTATTTTATAAATAATTCCCCTTTTAAATTTGTCTATTTCTCTACTTAATCTTCTTAATTTTGAAGTCGTTACCAGCAAATATGAACGTGAGTTCTATAAAATATTGTAGGATATTGTTTGGGCTGGTAGCGACTTCAAAATGAAGAAGATTAAGTAGAGAAATAGACAAATTTAAAAGGGGAATTATTTATAAAATAAGTTTTATTTCATACTTTTTTGTGTATTTTTACTTTGGAAGTCGGTTTAATTTTTTGTTTAAAAATAATTTAATATTTAGTTTTAAAACTCAAATAAATATAAAATGTATGTTTCTATACAGTGAATGTTGCTTTATTTACATAATGGGATATATTATACATACAAATTTTCACAACAGTCTACCAGAATCTGATGGCATTTAAAAAAAAAATGTGATTTTCATATGGCAATGTCAAGTATGACCCGTCAAATCAAAGTACGTGATCTGTCAACCGCTGTTAAAATTTTGTGATTAAGTTCTTAGAATTTGTTGTTTTTGTGAAAATATCCAAAAAGGCAATTCGATCCCAAACGAGAAATATTGTTTTCCATGTCTATAGTAAAATACAGAAAGAAGAAGGTGTAAATCGAACTCAATCTTATAATTTAAAGCTTGTGGTAGAGTTGACCGGTAAGTTAGAGTGAGTTGTTTTGATACTTTTAGTTTTTTTTATATTTTCTTAGGTAATTATTGTGACATCTTTAAATGTGTTTCCAGTACTACTATAAGGTGAATCGTAGCTGATGGCACATGCCTGGTAAAAGGAGGAGAGGAGGAAAAAAGAAAATCAACATAAGACAGTTTGACGAGTTTTATACAGTTCGGAAGGAAATTCCTACATTAAATAAACTGTTGCCAATTTAATTGTATGTTATTCGTAATAAATAAGTATATAAATTAATTCACGATTGATTTATTTTTCATGAAATATCATTATCATTACATAGTATAAAACAAAGTCCCTTTTTTGTCTGTCCCCTATGTATACTTAAATCTTTAAAACTACGCAACGGATTTTGATGCCGTTTTTTAACAGATAGAGTGATTTAACGGGAAGGTTTTTAGGTATATAACATGCATAACATAGTAGAGGTACACAAATAATTTTAGAGGTTTCTAAAGTCCTAAAAAATCACATATTTTGCGCTTACATTGAAAATGCTAGCTGAACACTACGAGATAGATCAAAATTATGTACTACAGTTGTATTCATCTTTAAAAATCCTACAAAAAAGTCCGCGATGGCATATGTCTATCTCTTAGGGATAACCCACAATAACCATTTTTTTATCCTTTACTTTGATTTTAATTAATAGCTTATTAACAAAGCGAATTTAAGCAATACAGTATTAATCCTTATCCAATTAAGTACCTTAAATACATTGTGCATTTAAGATAGATCAATACTGCCCTTCACGGCATGTAATTTAAATGAATATTTTCGAAGATATTACAGATTTAAAATGCAGCGATATAGTGTTGCTGCGCGGCGCGGGCTCTCGCGTTTCTACATCGCGCTATCGAAAACGCGGGACGTATACAGTATAAAGAGGTTCACGAATATTTTGAACTGCAGCACAGAATACATAATAGTAACTGCAGTTCTTAATTCTTATGGAACATCCAAAGGTGGTTTGTCAGTTTTGTTGGAATGTCAAATAACTTTACTCACTACATTGTACATAGTATAAAACAAGTAGCTTTATCTGTCTGTCCCTATGTATGTATAGTATATTGTATGCTTGGATCTTTAAATCTACGCAACGGATTTTGATGCGAGTTTTTAAAATAATAGTCTTTAAGTATTTAGTCTTTAAGATATAAGATTATGGTAAAACTTATATTCAAGTGCGATAAATATAATATTATGTAAGTGGTCGCGCATGTCGTGTCGAGGTGATAGGGTCCCATTTTTAACAATTTGCATTGGGAAAACCTAAAAACATTTTCAATATTGTATCAGAAGCAAAGATTTCAACTCAAGATAGGCATCACGTACATTTAGCAGAAAAAATTCATACGGGAAAAAGTTACGCCATCTTGGTTTTCACCATAACTCAAATGTCAGCCATCTTGTTTTCACCATACTTCGAATTTCAAAATGGCCCCAAAAATTTAAAAATTGGGGCCATTTTACTGGAGACACTTTTTGCCTCAACATGCCTCGTCTATAATATACGTCTATGATCAGAAGTATATTGCTGTAAGTAGGTAGAGAGTTATTCGCCGAAGTAGTTTTTTCTTCAAGAACACTATTCCACGCGGGCGAAGCCGCGGGCAAAAGCTAGTTTTCTATATTATACACCGAACATTCTTCACGTTCACACAGTCTTATTATAATTCATGTTCAATAATATTATAGACATAATTAAAAATTAACCAGTATCAAGATCGTTTAATTCAATTTCCCCAGTATTGCACACTACAAAATATTATTTCCCTATTTGCCATGAGATTCTGGTACACCTATAACAAGGATTGGAGCAAAACTAATTACAATTACTATGAAAAATATCTGACAAAGTACATATTTTGATTGCTCAATAAACTGTAACTGGGACATAATTAAATACATATTTTTATATTTTTATACATTTCAGGATGTTAAATATTACAGTAACTCATTATTTTTTTACAATGTACAATAAGGGAACTTCCTCATTGAACCCTCCGAAACTAGGCCTATTTTGACGGTAATGTCTTACAAAAACAATCATAGTATTAAATTTACTTATTCTAATCCATATACTCTATTCGTAGACTCTAGAATAAATACCGTTCTAATAAAATTTCTACTAAAATGTTCAATTCAAAATGCATTTCACAAGAAAATCATAAACTCGATGTGGTGGATTTGTCCACACGTTTTATAAAAAGTTTTCGTTAAGTTTAAAAATGTATTATTTTTCTATGTGACATACTTGTCACATAGACTTTAGTATGAATATTCTATTAATACGAATGTAAAATAGTTAAAAATAATTAAAATAAATGGTTCTAACCACCGTGAGTCTTTTAGTGTTAATAAAGAATTAAGTAATAGCCACATTAGATTCACAACATCTGGCGACCGTGATAAATAATAATATTAAAACTACTCGTTTCAAGCTATTGTCGAATTTTGTGGAAAATATAATATTAAGTAATAGCCACATTATATTCACAACCAAGCGGCCGTGATAGTTAAAATGGATATAGCGAAGTCCGAAAGAAGACATTGCCGACACAAATTCACTTTGGTAGTCAACAGAATATTTGAACAATCAAAAGATCCCGTAATTAATGTGCTTGCTATAAAAGAAGACCTTAACCTGGTACGTGAATATTACGAAGAGTTATGTGTCGCACAAGAAAATGTTTCAAATCTGTGGGCGGTTAATAATAATATATTTACCGACGACGACGACGAAGGTATGGAAGACTTAGAGTTGGAGGCGGATATAGAATATATTGTAAAGTTCTACATGATAGAGTTAGAAGTCAAAGAACTAGTAGTAGATACTTTTCCGCCGTATGGTAGCAATTATGAGGAAAGAGTAGAGAAATTCAAACGTTTAGCAAAAGATGAGTTGAGCAAAGAGAATGATCATGAAGTATTAGCCAGTAACCAAGGATGTATATCAAAACCGTTTTCTGCTGATCCAACTGCTGGACCCTCGGTTTCACGCTTCATGACTGCAGATATTAATCAAAATAGCTCTGCGGTGAACTTATCAAGCAAGGTGCGATGGAGCATCAAAGGCTGTAAGGACCTCAATACAATGAGTAGAAAAGAGGAGTTGGAGGTTGAGATACCCTTTATGTTTATAGGGAACAGTTATGAAAGGATTTGGATTTTAAATAAAAACTATGGCCTATCAATAATTCAGAAGGAGTTTTGTGCCAGAGTAACTAAATGGGTGCCAGAGTTGAATAAATTGGTGACATCGAAGAGTCCGATTTCACGACTCGTTAGCCTATTTGAACTAGAGAAAAGCAGCTTAAAACAAAGAATTTTATGGCGCTTTATAGTCCCATCAGCGCCATGGTGGGGAGGATTTCGGGAATTGTTGGCTGTTAAGAAAATGTTCTACCTCCTATTATACTTCTGACATGCACAGCAGACAATACTTTTGATTGATTTATTTTTGTTTCTGCTGCGTTGTTTCTTGTTTTTACTCTGCCTTGCAATTTTTGAATTTTTTGTATGCCTTGTTGTATTTTCTATGTGTAATTTATTTAAATTTGTTTTGTGTTCCTTTTGCAACTTAAGGCACGTCGCAAGGCGGGGAGGATGTGGTGGATTTGTCCACACGTTTTTATAAAAAGTTTCGTTAAGTTTAAAAATGTATTATTTTTCTATGTGACATACTTGTCACATAGACTTTAGTATGAATATATTCTATCGATATGAATGTAAAATAGTTAAAATAATTAAAATAAATGGTTCTAACCACCGTGAGTCTTTTAGTGTTAATAAAGAATAAGTAATAGCCACATTAGATTCACAACACTCACTATGAAACAAAATAGCAATAAAAACGTATATTTTTCATTCGATTTTCTGAAGTTATTTGTAGTAGATTTATGGAAAATACTTAGTATATGCATAAAAAACTTAATATTAATTACATAAATGTATAAATTATGTGGTACAAACAAACCACTTATAAATTAGAAATATATTCTATGGGCGTTCCCAGCTTGCCACCAGGCAGCAAGCGACGCTTGGGAGTCATGCTGTCACTTGCTGCAAGGCAGCAAGTGACGCTTGAGAGGCCTCCATGGTGTTGAGTGTCGAGGTGTCATAAATGACATTGACATTTGACTCGACACTTGTGTGTTCGATTTTCCGCTTTAACGTATTAGCGCAGATTTCTATTTTCAGTGATCTGAATTTTCCCCGGCCTTACAGATTCTGGGCAATATAGTCCCAGCCTAATTCGGTTATTTGAAGACGAACGTCGGCCGTAAATATCAAAAACTACATAAATTAAGTGGATCTCAAGTCTCATGAGTCATGCCTCATGTCGTCCTTGTCGTTCTGCCAAGCAGAGACAGTGACGGCATATGTTTTGAAGAGCTCCTAGCTTTGAATAGCATTTAAGATTTCGGCTGGTAGTTATTTTAACTTATAACAGGAGAAATATAGATGACTGAGTCTGTACTAACATCTGCTGGCGACTTCGTTTTTTCAGACGAATTGAATTCTTTCAGACGTTCATTTTGCTAAAATAAAAGGTAGTCTATGTCTTAGGTAGCCAAACTCTTCTTTAAGTTAAGTGCTTCTTAAATCACACAAGTGCATGTGACTTGAGGACCTCTTAGCTTAGAAAAGCGTTTGAGAATTCCTTGGTGTCTCTCGAAACCTTTAAGTATACTAGAATATTCCTGATTTTAAACGATGCCTCATTTTAAATGACCTGCAATTAATCGATTTCTCAAAGCAATAGCCATGAAGGATTACTAACAACCGGTAATTTTATAATGAACATAATTTTATATTTCGAAATATTGAATAGAGGACAATAATTGTAAAATTAAATAAAACAAGTCTGATCCGAATTCAATGAAAAAAGTATTATTTGTGAAAAGACTAAAATTGCAAGATATTGGCTTCAATAATAATGTTACATAGGATTTTTCGAATTTTGACGTTAGGGGTTCAGCCCGTGAACAACTTTAAGGTACTGTGTTATGAGATCCTGAATAGATCTCCAGCTCTGTCCAGTCTAGGAGCTTGTCAATGTGATTGAGTCAGTAAAACTATGAGCAGAATGATCACATAGAGTCGTTCCAATCAACCCTAAGGCCCACGAAGACCTTCGAAAAAGAAGACCAAAGATATAAAGAACATAGATAACATAGTTACCTATATCTTTCGGATATAGGTAACTTACTACTCGAAGTTGCAGGCAACGACGTCTAGTACTCATAATATAATTTGGTCAAACTCTAATGTGGAATGGAAAATTATTGCCTGGGAAATACTTGTGATAACATCCGACGTGAAAGGTCAGGGTTATTCTGCTGCGCAGTTTCACTATCTTAACAGCTCTTCAGTAGAGTGAAGAGGCTTTAATCAATATAACCACAGACGTTAAAAATAGAAGAAGGCTTTTTACGTCTGGTGCGTGATCTGGATTTGATGGAACACGACAGTGCAAGTTTTATGTACTATCAGCAAAGCTGCCGCTCGACCAGGCATAAGGCTATTTTGGCTTGGCAACCATGAATCATGACAGATGAGTCGTGTGCACGCACACATACCTACGCGTAAAAACTGACTTAAAACTTCAAAAACGTTTGCAAATTGCAATCGATGCGATGATAATTTTATTTTCTATTTTTCATCATTCGTATTTGGTTTGTGTATCGTCATAAAATAGTTTTTACACTGTGTCTGGATGTAATTTATTGATCAAGGAACCTAATGTTTTTAGGCACGGCTCGTCAAGGCTTCGCAGATTTTTTTACGTGGGAGAGTTATGCTTCGGCATGAATGGGCCGGATCGACCGGATAAATATAGAGACGTCACAGGAAACCGGCCTCATTCGCCGAGTGAGTGAAGTTACCGAAGGCGGAAGAAGTGGTTGGGGATTTTATGGATCGTGAACGCACTGACTACTTTGGTGTTGGGTGTCCATGGGCGGCGGTGATCGCTTGCCGTAAGGCGATTCGCTGCTTGTTTCATGGTCCATCCTACTAATATTATAAATGTGAAAGTTTGTGAGGATGGATGGATGGATGGATGTTTGTTATTCTTTCACGCAAAAACTACTGAACGATTTTTTATAAAATTTGGTATGGTAAACTTTTTATCCCGGAAAAGTACGGTATTCCCGAGGGATACTTGATAGTATATTTCCGCGGGCGGAACTGCGGGAAACAGCAAGTATTTTCATCAAAATATTTTTTTCTAGGTGGAAATCAAACCCACGACACATATTCTGCGTTGTGGAAAATGGCGATATGACCACTTAAACCACTACACCAGTCGTGCTACATGCAACACTTTATGAAATGAAGGATAGGATTATAATGCAAACGAAGCCGCGGGAAAAAGAAAGTATTTTTATAATTAATAAAAAAAAAATGATTTTGAATATAATATTTAATAATAACATGAATTAAAACTTAGTTTCATTTAATAATAATTAATAACATAACAAGTATTATATTTTTTAACAAATCAACTACTGTTGAGTGTTGACAAAAAACTTATGCGAATAATAATATAGCTATACTAGCTGTTGCCCGCGGCTCCGCCCGCGTTAATATAGTACCTATCCCTTGGGAACACGGAACTTGTCGGGACAAAAAGTAGCATATGTTTTAATCCAGAGCCTAAATAAACTACTACCATACCAAATTTCATCGAAATCCGTTCAGTACTTTTTGCGTGAAAGAGTAACAAACATCCATCCTCACAAACTTTCATATTTATAATAGTAGTAGGATAACATCACGCTGCGACATTTAGGAGCGTAGAATCAGTGGAAAATGTGAAAAAAGGGGGAAAATTATTCATCTTTGAGGGCTTCCGTTGTTTGTTTGAACGCGCTGATCTCAGGAACTGCTTAATCGAATTGAAAAATTCTTTATGTGTTGGATAGTCCATTTGTCGAGGAAGGCTTTAAGCTATATAACATTACGCTGCGACCAATAGAAGCGAAGCATCAGTGAAAAATGTTGCTAAAACGGAGAAAATTATTCATATTTGAGGCTTCCGTGCGAGCGCTGCGTAAACGGTTCAAGTTACCCAATAAATATGTATGAAATAATTATTCCTCTTTAAATTATCTAAAAAAATGTCCGCTTTTGATTTAAAAACTTCTTAATCGCGATCATAATAACAGAAATTTACGCGGACGAAGTCGCGGACAACAGCTAGTAATAAATAAAACTATAATCCAAACCACGAAACGAGGCACAAAGCTTTATTTATAGAGAATATGTATAACATCCATTATGAAGTTTTGCATTACATATTTTGAAAACAATATTATTATTATAATAATTAATATATCATGTTACCTAGTCATTAAACAGCCTCCGTGGTTTAGTGGTTCGAGCATTGGCTCTCGACTCGGAGGTCGTGGGTTCGATTCCCGCATTGGAACAACAAAAAATGTTGTTTCCAAGTTTGGTTAGGACAATGCAGGCTGATCACCTGATTGTCTGACAAGAAAGATGATCCATGCGTCGGATGGGCATGTAAAAAGTCGGACCTGCGCCTGATCTCTCGCCAGTCGTGTCGGTCATCCGTCCCACTGGGTTATGAGGGTAAAGGAAGAGAGAGTGCTCTTGTGTACTGCGCACACACTTGGGCACTATAAAATTACTCCTGCGTAACTGGCCTGGTTTCAATGAACCGGCCACCATCACCGAAATCGGTGTGGGGAGTTATTTATTAAACATCATTTATTATTTTAAAATCCTCTTTTTAATATTATACATCTATGTTTAAAATAATATGGACTTACCGTGACATTTAATTCTCTTGATATGTTCGCGATGCTGTGCCCTTGTTGGTTCATTACTAAAATTTGTACCCGTTCCTCCCTTGTGAGGTTTCTATTCATGATTATCAAAAAAAAAAAAAAACACGAAAAAAATAAGTGTGTCGCGTTTTCCTCGTCAATCGGCAGATCTAAGCTGAGCTTTGGAGCTGTTCAATTATATTACCAATTATTATTTATAATATTTTATGTAACCTGTCAATTTATAAACAAATTTCAAATTTGTTTACAAGTTACCAGGTAACCTTTGTTAGTAAATAGTACTAAGATTCGGTGATGTCACAGCGAAAGCGCCAAAAAGTACACCGACGAACACAACCTTACAACTAATCATTTTTACGGTCAACCTTACGACGATGTGTGCGTTAACCAATCACACTGCTATTTCCTATGTGCTTAAAAATTTTTGAAGTAAGCCAGTACAAAGGAAAATTTTCAATAAGTGATCGACCAGGAAGTTGGCTGATAGTACATTGTTAGCTAATATCTTGCGAACTATCAACAATATTGTAGTCTGAGAGAGAAGGGTAAAAGTTAGAACAAGCTGTCGCTACTTTCGCTGATCGAAAGTAATAAATAAGGGCCAAGTTTTCTATCTACTACTATTATAATCTAAGTAGGTATATAAAAATTTGTGAGGATGGATAAATGGATGGATAGATAGATGGATTTTTGTTACTCTTTCATTACTGAACTTATGGTATGGTTGATTTTGAGCTCTGTATTAAAACACAGGATACTTTTTATCCCGAAAAATAATAATGCTCCCGTGGGATACTGTACCTACTTACGCGGACGGAGGGCCATCAGCTAGTAGTAATTTTTTTTTTTTTTTTTTTCTCTTTTAATATCTGCGATCAATCCAGGGATTATAAGCAGATGTGGTGAAGTAATGTTGGCGTTTCAGAGATTCCTGTCCAGTGACTGGATCTCTACATTATTTTGTTCCATTTTCTATAATATTATTGACTGAATCTGTTGTCCAAGTCAAGAATGTTGTGGCGTTTTAGTCTGCTATGGCGACTTTTATCCAAAAGATTATGAGCAAGGTCGTTAGGATGGATATCCAAGCGACTCTTGTATCTGGTACAGGATTTCGAAATTTCTTCCTTGATGGTTGGAATTGTTAAAATTTCATGGAGTTCGCTGTTTCGTATGAACCAGTGTGCGTTGGAGATCGTTCTCAGTATTATGTTTTCATATCTTTGTAATATCTCTATATTAGAATTGGAAGCACTACCCCAGAGCTGAAGGCCATAAGTCCAGATGGGTTTGAGAATTGATTGGTAAATTAACAATTTGTTTTTTGTACTCAATTTTGAATTTTTGCCAAGAAGCCATTTTAGGTCTTTATATCTAATGTTTAATTCGTCTCTTTTTGATTTGATATGTTGTTTCCATGTCAGGCGACGGTCCAAATGCATGCCAAGATATTTGACAGAATCAGCGTGGGGAAGCGGATCACCAGATAAGGACACTGGGGGACAATTCTCCCTTCTCAAGGTGAACGTCACGTGGGTGGACTTGGTTGCACTCGCTCTTATGCGCCATGTACTCATCCAAATGGTAATTTGATTTAGTGCATCTTGAAGTAAGGTTGAAGCGGAGTTTTGATTCGAGTGGTTAGCCAAAATTGCAGTGTCATCGGCGTAAGTAGCCACTGTAATTGTATCTGGTACCGGGATATCAGAAGTATAGATGGAGTAGAGATCCGGGCCGAGGACTGAGCCCTGCGGTACGCCTGCTTTAATTTCGTAGAAACTTGATCTTGCGTCAGATTCTTTAACTTGGAATATTCTGTCCTTTAAGTAGGACTAGGATAGTAGTAATAACGAAAATATTTATATAATTAACTTTGTTAAACGTATTGCTTTTATAGAAACAAACAAAACATTTACACTGATGCATGATTTAATGTTAGCTGGGACAAGACATGAATCAGGATTATTTTTCATTGTCGGTCAAGGCTCAAATATTTTTTTAGAGTACCTTATTACGGTAAGTGGGGACGTTTTTTTTCTCGCGCCAACCCCGTAGGCCGTACATAAGCAATCTAATGAAATACCCAGTAGATAGGGAATCTAATGAAATACCCAGTAGGTAGGTAATCTAATGAAATATCCAGTAGGTAGGTAATCTAATGAAATAACTATGATGATTGATGTCATGAACTTTAAAGGAAAACTATAACGACTTAAATAACTAGGTATGTTATTTCAGAAGTTAACAGAAAAAATCTTACAATAAGTAATCATGTTAAACTCTTCGTGCGCGGATTTGACTCGCACTTGGCCGGGTTTTTATATTTATCCGGTTTATTTCCTGTTCAACCTTTAGAGCGTTTGTGCACTACGCTATATGCCCTATGCATGAATATAAAATCGGTCCGTTATTATCGTCGATACCGTCTGGCAGGTAAAATTCCTTGCAGTGCACAAACGCTGATCTTCAAACTTCATTATAACACTATGTTATTATGATCAGGAATCCGTAAGGCTGAGGAAAATTTAGAGCACTGAAAATATTAGGGGAGTTGAATTTTTCCCTAACAAGAAATCCAAATTTCGAAAAATATGGTTATCTGTTGGAGCAAGGTCCGGGGAGTACGGTGGATGTTTTAGACATTCCAATTGAAGCACCTCTAAGTTGGTAGCCGTCTGTTCTGTAGCGTTGTACTGAAGCAGTAGTGGCCTAGAGCGAATGACCAACCTCGGTTGTTTAGTAGCTAGCTTTTTCATCATGATTTGTCATTTGCAGTTGCTGGCAATAGACATCTGCCGTAATTGTCTGGCCAGATTGAAGAAAGTTCTTGCGCGGTAATAAGCACATCGACATTATGAAAAAGGCAAGATGTGCATACTCCTGCGTAACTGGCGCCCTGGTTTCAATGAAACCCGACACCGTCATCGAAATCTATGTGCGTAGTTATTATTATCTATTGTAGTATCGCGGATTTATATTTTTAATGCTCTGAATTTTCTTTGGCCTTCCTGATTCCTGACTATATAGTCCCAGCCTTAATGTAGGCCTGGGTTTAAAATCTAGGGGATGAACACAAACCATTTCCTGTTAGAATAGACTGAGTTATGTTTAGTCTGACAATTTACTTACTGAATGAACCAGAGTTCAATTGCTGGTCATTCTATTATCTGAATTGATAATAAATGTTTTCATAATAAAGTAATTGTCTGTATCACCTAGACTCTAAAGGTTAAATTGATAATAGTATCACACACGTTTTGATAACGTTTTGTGCCCAGTTATAATATGTAGGCAGGAATTGAATAGAAAATTGATATCACTTTATAGAAGGGCCTGGCACGGGCCAGACGAACAGATCGTCTTAGTTAGGGTTGCCATCTCAGAAATTTGACAACCAGGAGAAGATGCGTGAAAATCCCGGATTTTGGAGCTCAAAACCCGCACATTAAATTATATACAAAAATACTAACTGAACGGCAGTGTAACTTTTTTTATACATACATACATATAAGGTTTGGTAAAATCAATTACGAATACTTCGAGCATATCCTCTACTGCTTATGTGAAGACGTTTAAGCAGAAAAATAATTGTCATACTCGAAAACATATTTTTTTCTTTATTATGGGCGAGTTTGCGTTTTGCGAAGAGTCACCCATACATGAGATGATTTTTTAGTTTGAGTATGATAACTATTTTTCTGCCCAAACGTCTTTACATAAGCAGTGGATCATGTGCCCGAAGTATTCGTAATTGATTTTACCAAACCTTATATAATCTCGCCTCTTTCCTGTAGGGGTAGGCAGAGACCACTTCTTTCCACTTGCTAGGACAGTAATAGCTAGGGAAGCCGGGGTCGCATACCCGTATACTATACCACAACTACCAGACAGGTAAGTTGGGATGAGTATCCCATAACATATCTTTTTTTAGATCTGTAAAAAATTAAAAAACTAATTTCATAATGTTTTTTATTATTTCTACAAATCAAAACTAAACCTAAACAAAGAAAATACGCCTCCTATTATTCTTGTCTTCTGTAAGTATGCCTACAAAAACCCGGACAGCAAATGAAATCCTGCCCGGACGCTCCCCGGACGCCCTCTAAATTAGGGCGAATCTGGGGAAACCCTTTCTGTAGTTAAGCGATTACCGCTGCTCAAGGAGTAGGGACAACCGTTAAGAAAACACAACGAAAACGATATTTCAAGCTTTCCGTTCACGGTTCTCCTTCAGGATGACTCGTGGCTTTGCCCCAGGTTAGTTGTTTTTGTCGCAACAATATTTTTCAGTACCCATGCTTAACGTAATCAATGGCTTTTGTAAGTACCAAATACTTGACGCTATAATGAAGTACATTTTTACTGCCTCAATAATTACTACAAGTGCTCTTTAAACCCATAATATAATTTATCTACTATATAGGTATAGTGATAATATAACGAGTTTATCTCATGATAATATATCTGTTAACATAAGATTACGGATTATATTCTTAGCATTGTTAGAAAAACTAAATGGAAATTTTTTGTTCTTTATTTTAAAGAAGCTTAGAATAATTTTAAATTTTCTGATGTTATTTATTTTTTGCTCCCAATAACCGATCTTTGTATTACAACATAAGTACATACAACATTACGTAAGTAGAAAAAAAGTGAAATAAAACTTTCGGCATACTATTAAAGAAAACGAATATTATTTTAATAATTGATTTATACAATTATATACACTTATATTCCACCCACTACATCGTTGACTAATTATTTATGATATAACACAATATTATAATCAAAATAATCGAAGCTTAAATATAGGCGTACTACAGGGTCAAATCTTAGTCGTAGTCCTTTTCTTTATATTTTTTTATTTTTTTAACGGTTTTATCACCTTTCTCTACATTTATAAATTGATTACAGTTCCAACGTCTCGCTAAAACTCAAGAGAGGCTGAATCGATTTGTCTATTTTTGATCTTGAAATAACTAATTGTGAAAATTCAGGGAATGTTTAAACGGTGCGTAATACTGGAAAAATTGCGGGAAAAATACTTATAACGACGACAGAACTTACTCATACTAACTGCTGTTCACTGCGTTCAATTTGTCACTGGCCAGTCAAATATAACTGACTAGCTGATGCCTGCGGCCCCGCCCGCGTAAGTACTACTAACCCACGGGAACCACATGATAATCGGTTTAGTAGTTTTTACGTGAAACTGTAAATAAAGCATCCCACGGGAACCGTACATTTCCCCGCGATAAAAAGTAGCCTATGTCCTTTCCCGTGGTCTACTTTATATCTGTGCCAAATTTCATGATAATCTGTTCAGTAGGTTTTACGTCAAACAAATAAAATTTAATAAAGTATCCCACGGGAACCGTACATTTCCCCGCTATAAAAAGTAGCCTATGTCCTTTCTCAGGCTCTAGACTATCTGTATACCAAATTTTATTCAAATCGGTTCAGTAGTTTTGGAGTGAAAGACGGACAAACACACGCACACTTTCCCATTTATAATATTAGTATAGATTGCGCACCTGATAAATTATAGATTTTATAGGTGCGTTCAGTTGCTTATGTCACTTACATTTGCTTGCAGGTTGTGGGTATTTTTTCGCGGGATATTGCTAGATATAATATTAATTAATTTGTATGCTGTTGGTTTCCGAAATAGTAACGCCTGATTCTATTATGTATAGGGTTACCAGATGAAAAAATCAAAAGTCCGGAGAAAAGGCCTGATTTCCTAGAAAAGTCCTGAGATTTTCTACAGCTTGAGAATTTTCTCTCAAAAACGTATTATTATCTTGCGCACGCGTTTTACGCGACTTTTTTGATTTTAACTGCAATTGTTACCAAAAGAAGATTATTTTTAGTTTGTTTCACTTTGATAAATAAGTATTGATTTTAACTGCAATTGTTACTAAAAGAAAATTATTTTTAGTAGTTTAATAAGAGAGATCTTTAAAATGTAGGTAACCTGTGTTTTATTGAAAATCCTGAGCTATCACTAGATTTGCTAAATCCGGCCGGAATCCTGAGAAGAGTCGAAAAATCCTGAAATCTCAGGACAAATCCTGAGATATGGTAACCCTAATTATGTACCTGTTTGGTTTAGTAGATGTAGATTGTAGGTAAAGGCATAGTTGTAGATGTAGGTTTAGTTATCACTAGCTTTTGCCCGCGACTTCGTCCGCGTGAAGTTCGGTTTCCATACAAAATTTTAACCCCTTTTTCACCCCCTTAGGGTGCGAATTTTCAAAAATCCTCTTAGCGGATGCCTTAGTCATTACAACTATCTGTATGCCAAATTTCAGCAAAATCCGTTCAGTAGTTTCGGCTGTGCGTTGACAGATGAGTCAGTCAGGTTTTCCTTTTATATATTTAAGACTAACTGTTGCCCGCGGCTCCGCCCGCGTAAGTAGGTATCTAAGTATCCCTAGGGAACACTACCTTTTCGGGATAAAAAGTAGCCTGTTTTAATCCAGAGACTAAACTACATCATAAATTTCATCGAAATCTGTTTAGTAGTTTTTGCGTGAAAGAGGAACAAACATCCATCCATATTAGTAAGATAGTAGGATTAAGCTTAGATATTTATTTATTCCACTTTGTGGTTGAAACAGAACGTGTGTCGGGACAGCTAGTAGTTGTATAAAATGTATATCCACCAATATTTTGGTTGCTTCCATATTAATTTATGGCGATTGAGAATCGCTTACCGTTGTCGATAAGATAAGTTTGTTCAAAGCAATAATAATAAGCAATTTAGTGTTCGGTTTTATATTTTTTTTCAGCTTTCTATACACACAATGCATAATCTCACTAATATTAATAAATGTGAAATTTTGTGAGCCAAATTTTATCAAAATCGGTAATTTCGGGGCATAATTTAACGAAAACAAATCTTTATAAATTGGTGTAGATAATAATGAATGTAAATATTACAGATTTAAATTCACTATCCTTATTGCGTTTTGTTGTCTAACCGATCATGGTAATTCCCCTGAATAAAAATAATATAGATTTTCCTGCTAGTGCAAAATGATAAAATAAGTGAAATGTATCCAACGATTTTCCTCTTGGTCTATAATAAATCTTTGGAAACTATAGTTTCCTTCTTCTTGACTGTTGGGGTAAAACTAAATTGTCGGTAAGTATATACATATAGATGTCACCGTAAAATTGTAAAACCGTTAGATTGTAATATAACTAGTGAAATTGTAAAATGTTTATAGACTTCTGACGCGAATATTCTGCTTATAATTTAACACATTATTTTTCGTTAGATTATAAATATATAGTTATTAATCTTTCGACATATTTCTACAATTTCGTTAGTTAATTTACAATCTAATTGTTTTTACAATTTTACGGTGACATAATATATAAAGAGCTAAGATATGATTGGTCTCGTTTCGCTGGACGCCCAGCGAGACCAATGATTAGTCTATGATAGAGTTAAAATGTATATCGTTACGAAATTTATATTTCGTTTTGGTTCATACCAAAGAAAAATTATGATATACATAAAATCACATTTTATTTAAATTTTAAAAGCAAAATGGTTTTCGTGACTAACTGTTACTTATTTTTTACATGTCATAAATTTTTCTCAAGGATACTTTTATTGATACATTCTTGCTAAGTATTTAGTAACTTTAGTGATTTGTTTTTGTAGCAGGTAAGTAATATATTTTATAGTAGATGTTGCCTGCGACTTTGCGAAAAGAAAATCCCGCAGGAACCGTACATTTTGCCGCAATAAAAAGTAGCCTATGTCGTTCGCCGTGGTCTACTCTATCATCATCATCAGCCTATCGCCGTCCACTGATGAACGTAGGCCTCCCCCAATAAGCGCCAACCATCCCGATCTTGGGCAGCCCTCATCTATCCGCTGCCAGCCACCTTCTTCAAATCGTCGGTCCATCGTGTCGCAGGATGTCCTACACTACGTTTGCCTAAGCGTGGTATCCACTCTAATACTCGTCTGCTCCATCGATTGTCTGTCCGTCTGCAGACATGGCCGGCCCACTTCCACTTCAGCGTGATTCGTTGAGCAATGTCGGTGACTTTAGTTCTCTGGCGAATAACGTCGTTACGTATTTTATCCACCAGAGTTACCCTTAACATTGCTCTTTCCATCGCACGCTGAGCAACCTTAAACTTATGAACCATGCCTACGGTGAGTGTCCACGTTTCGGCTCCGTGTGTCATTACCGGTAGAACGCATTCATCAAAGACCAAGTTATTCCGTTTATTGAATTGAAGACTATTAAATTACTTACTCTCTAAATTCAACAGTGGATATATTGAAATGATGATTTAATAGTTTAATTTTATTATATGCATTTTCTATTATTTTTCATTTATCTGTTATATCCAAAATTTAGTACTTGATTTAACATTTAATTTACCATTATTCGATTTTTATTAGCCTGGGTATGAGTTGGGACACTCACATGGTCTTAAGCGATTGTGGGATCGACGATTCGACGGTCTACTCTATATCCAAATTTAATCAAAATCAATCCAGTAGTTTCGGAGGGTATTCAATGCAAACAAACAAACAAGCAAACTTTTCCTCTTTATAATATTAGTAAAATAGTGTAATAAATATTGCTAGTGACTTTATTCAGGGATATTATGGAGCACTGTAATCGTAACCGAAGCTATCGGATATCCAAAAAAAAAAAATCTGTAAAAAAACCGAATCCGAAGTAAATGAAGTAACTTCATCCCGGTCTGGCTGAGTTTTGGCCAGGTTTGAACATGCCAGACCGACGATTTTCAAAAGAGGATTAGGAGACGAACAGATTGACATATAACTTGACCTTGTTCTGTATGAGCTATTTTTACTAAAAATTCTTACACGTTCAGAGCGGTCTGGCTGGAAACTGGTCAAGAGTAGGACTGCCAGACTTGCATTTTTATCGGTTTCTAGTTGGCGCGCAGCCGTGTATTAACAACAGTTTTCTTGTTCCTTATGAGCTTTTTTACTCAAAAAATCTTCACACATTTTGGTCGATAAAAAAAAAACTGCCAGGCTGAGAACCGCCAAACCGGTTTTATATCAAACTTTAGAGCCCCTAGCGATCTGCAAAGGTCCAATGCTTGTTCTCGATGAGCTCCTTTTTCGACTGTGGGCGCTAGCTCTATAATATGGTGAATGCAAAATTGAATGAATGAAATGCAAATACCTATTTCCAATTTACTAGTTTGTTAACAGAAACATGTCATAACAAGTCCTATTTATGCTGCGTCTATATCCGAATTATCCAAAGCTTTTATATCGGATTCTGTTACGGTTACGGATAGAATTTTATTTCGGGTATGCGATAGTTTCGGTTACGGTTACGGAGCTCCGTAACATCCCTCCCTGCTAAGTACCAAAAATTGGTCTATTTTCGTAAGCGACTGATCACTGATGAGTGATGACACCTTGTCATTATAATACGAATTAATTATGAGGGCGATTATAGGTGTACCAGAATCTCATGGCAAATAGGGAAATAAAATTTTGTAGTGTGCAATACTGGGGAAATTGGATTAAACGATCTTGATACTGGTTAATATTTAATTATGTCTTTAGTATTATTGAACATGAATTATAATAAGACTGTATGAAGAATGTTCGGTGTATAATATAGAAAACTAGCTTTTGCCCGCGGCTTCGCCCGCGTGGAATAGTGTTCTTGGAGAAAAAACTACTTCGGCGAATAACTCTCTACCTACTTACAGCAATATACTTCTGATACAATATTGAAAATGTTTTTAGGTTTGCCCAATGCAAATTGTTAAAAATGCGACCCTATCACCTCGACACGACATGCGCGACCACTTGATAATATACTTACATAATATTATATTTATTGCACTTGAATATAAGTTTTACCATAATCTTAAAGACTATACTTAAAGACTATTATTTTAAAAACTCGCATCATAATCCGTTGCGTAGATTTAAAGATCTAAGCATACAAGATTAAGCATACAATATACTATACCTACATAGGGACAGACAGATAAAGCGATTTGTTTTATACTATGTACTAGTACTATGTAGTAAGTAAAGTTATTTGACATTCCAACAAAACTGACAAACCACCTCTGGATATTCCATAAGAATTAAGAACTGCAGTTACTATTATGTATTCTGTGCTGCAGTTCAAAATATTCGTGAACCTCTTTATACTGTATACGTCCCGCGTTTTCGATAGCGCGATGTAGAAACGCGAGAGCCCGCGCCGCGCAGCAACACTATATCCCTGCATTTTAAATCTGTAATATCTTCGAAAATATTCATTTAAATTACATGCCGTAAAGGGCAGTATTGATCTATCTTAAATGCACTATCTAAATGTACTATGTATCTTAAATGTACTTAATTGGATAAGGATTAATACTGTATTGCTTAAAATCGCTTTGTAAATAACCAATTTAATTAAAATCAAAGTAAAGGATAAACAAATGGTTATTGTGGGTTATCCCTAAGAGATAGACATATGCCATCGCGGACTTTTGTAGGCTTTTTAAAGATGAATACAACTATAGTACATAATTTTGATCTATCTCGTAGTGTTCAGCCAGCATTTTCAATGTAAGCGCAAAATATGTGATTTTTTAGGACTTTAGAAACCTCTAAAATTATTTGTGTACCTCTACTATGTTATGCATGTTATATACCTAAAAACCTTCCCGTTAAATCACTCTATCTGTTAAAAAACCGGCATCAAAATCCGTTGCATAGTTTTAAAGATTTAAGCATACATAGGGGACAGACAAAAAAGGGACTTTGTTTTATACTATGTAATGATAATGATAATTTATGAAAAATAAATCAATCGTGAATTACTTTATATACTTATTTATTACGAAAAACATACAATTAAATTGGCAACAGTTTATTTAATGTTGGAATTTCCTACCGAACTGTATATAACTCGTTTACTTTATTCCTAATCAACTATAAATCGAAACTGTCTTATGTTGATTTTCTTTTTTCCTCCTCTCCTCCTTTTACCAGGCATGGAAAACAAACCATCATTCGATGTGCCATCAGCTACGATTCACCTTATAGTAGTACTGGAAACACATTTAAAGAAGTCACAATAATTACCTAAGAAAATATAAAAAAACTAAAAGTATCAAAACAACTCACTCTAACTTACCGGTCAACTCTACCACAAGCTTTAAATTATAAGATTGAGTTCGATTTACACCTTCTTCTTTCTGTATTTTACTATAGACATAGAAAACAATATTTCTTGCTTGAGATCGAATTGCCTTTTTGGATATTTTCACAAAGACAACAAATTCCAAGAACATAATCACAAAATTTTAACAGCGGTTGACAGATCACGTACTTTGATTTGACGGGTCATACTTGACATTGCCATATGAAAATCACATTTTTTATTTTTTTTTAAATGCCATCAGATTCTGGTAGACCTATAGCATTTTTTTTTGTCCCATGGGGGATGGGGGCATGTGAGACTGCTGCGCCCGAAAAGATGGTGAATGGGCAAGAACTTACTAAAAACTCGGCGGTACCTTCTCCACTTAATAATAATAATAATATCTATGGACGCTTCACACCACGTCAATCTGGCCCCATGCTAAGTATCCGAAGAACTTGTGTTACAGATACCAGATAACGGGAAGTATATTTAATACTTTTATACTATACATATACCTATTTAAGATTTTTATTATATTATACACATATTTAATTCACATCCATGACCCAGGAACACAGAAAAAATTTTTTGTTCCTTCGGCGGGATTCGAACCCGCGACCCCCGGCTTGAGCACCAACGCACTGAACCACTGAGCCACAGAGGTCGTCATATTACTTAATAGTTAATACCATCCTTGGCGGGTCACGGGATCGCGTGAACCTGCACCGTGACTCCGCTGGCGGGCAACTATTACCGCATGCCCTTCTGGTTGGGGGCATTTATGCCTCTCCCCCCTGGCCGAACAGAGGAGGCCCATCGGCCGCCGTATTACTTATGTAAAAAATAGCGATTAGCAAAAATTTTACAGTCATCGCGCTATAGACGCGCAGTCGATTGCTGAACGTCAAGTAAAATCGTATTACATATGCGATCGATTGCTAATCGCTCGCTTTTGTGTTTGAATGCACTTTGCTTCATTTTCGCTTATATCGCTTGTTGTATTATTGCTAACTGACAGTTCGCTGATCACTGACAACTCTGATCAGTGACAAAACTGACAGATCTGATTGCTTTCGCTTTGCTGTAAAAGTCTTACGTAATACGAAAAATTAGACAGCAGTGAAGAGATCGAACGATTGATTGCAATTTATAGTTCCTCGATTGTTCGGTAGAAGCAGTACTGTCGCTAGGCTGCTTCTGCTAGGTTTTTGCAGATACGTAATACGATATTGCGATTTTTGCGCAAAAATTGCGCAATTTTTGCTATTGCTTGGCTTTTGCAAGATACGTAAAAAGCCCGCGGGCTTGCATGGGCCATTCCCCTCTGGTGAGGGTGATTAGCCTGCTAAACTGTAAACACTCGTCCCATTTATTAACACTGCCATTAATTAAAATTCAACGTCCGATTATTACTCGCCGAAATGTAATCGCCCGTTAACCTTGTGCGATGACGTGTAGTACGAAGTCCGAACCGGCAGGCTATCTGCTATGACCTGACATTGTCGGCAACCGGTTCCGTCTTCTGATAGGCTACGTGACGTAGGATGTTTTGACTGTAGGCTAAGCGTGAACATATATTATGACAGCGGCATAAACGTAACGTTATCGAATGTGAATTATAGTTGAAAAAAAATTAGGAAAACAGTTGACCTAAAGGCCATCCGTGTAACTTCCCGCTAAGCGCTTTAATTTTATCTAATGCGTCATTTTTGAGCTTATCGAGCTCAAAAATAATAGTGCTTCTAACAATTTTCACTGATATAATTTCCTTTCATCAGACTTTTTAATAAAACACTATTTTGTGAAATTTCAAACCTTAGTTTCAAACTGTCATAACTTTGGAATGAATCAACCGATTTTCACGCGATTGGCGGAAATCGATGCAGTTTTTCATGTCCTTTGAAAGAATCGACAACAAAATTTTTTTTGATGAAAAATTTCGAAATAATACCGAACAAACACTTTTTCGGTTTTCTTTCCTGCACGATATCTCTCGAACGAATCAACCGATTTTGACCGAATTAGCGGCGATCGACGTGGTTTTTCAAGGTTAAGAGCTGATTAGTTTTTGGAGTTGATCGATAAAGCTGTTTAAAAGTTATTCCAAAAAAAAAACACTAATTTTGTTTTCACAGTATTTTTTAAGTTTTCTGTCCGAATCGTTCCAAATTGTATTCAAAATCTAAGTTTGGCCAAGCTCTTTCGAATGGCGCCAGCAGCAATAAAATCTGTCAAACCGTTCAAAAGTTATAAGAGGTTTTAGGGACCGCGATAAAAGCCTACGACCTTCTCCCGTCTCCGTGGTCAGTTCTATATCTGTGCCAAACATGAAAATCGGTCCAGTAGTTTCAGAGATTATTAAATGAAAATAATCAAATATTAGTGTAAATTATACTGAGGCAGAATAATAGTGGCCTAACATGGGCCCAACTTTGACGATGATGATGGTGATATACCTATATCATACATTTTGGGGTCAGCATTCTTGTAACTGATATGGTCATTATTTGGTCTACATTCTTTGTAATTAAGATAAGAGAGTTGTAAACATGTACGTCATTTGGAGACTTCGTATTTATTTATTTAAGGTTTGCCAACAATAATTGTTAACAATATTACTAAGTACATAAACACTTGAATAAGTTTACACTTAGTTGAGTGTTACAATCTTTTATAGACAAAACATGCACCAATAAGTAACAAGTAACAAACAAAAAGTTACCAAAACACATTATTGTCACAATCATTACATAGTATCTTATTGATCGAGGCATAAAACAAAGTCCCTTTTTGTCTGTCCCTATGTATGGTTAAATCTTTAAAACTATGCAACGGGGAAGATTTTTATGTATATGTATATATAACATGCATAACATAGTAGAGAAACACGGATAATTTTAGAGGTTTCTAATGTCCTAAATACATTTTTTTGCGCTTACATTGCAAACGCTGGTTGAAACCTACGAGATAGATCAAAATAATTTACTACAGTTTTCTTCATCTTAAAAAAAGTCTACAAAAAAGTCCGCGATGGAGATCTTAAATTTCCCGCCATATTCATTACATTCTTCTTTTGATGTTTCCCACCACTTCGTGCTCACTAAAGGAAAGCGGCAAAATGTACGATTAATATAATATAATATTAAATAACGTACAGTAGCGGAACTCAGCCATGACCTTGAAATTTTTATGATCTGTAGCATTGGCCCCGAATCGCACCCGATAGAGACATTTTAACGCTTTGACATAGCCTATCCTTACGATAGTATCTTTAATTCTATATATACGTCACCGTAAAATTGTAAAAACTGTTAGATTGTAATAAAACTAGTGAAATTGTAAAATGTTTATAAGACTTCCGACGCGAATATGCTGCCTATAATTTAACACATTATTTTTCGTTAGATTATAAATAGGTACCTATATAATTTTTAATCTTTCGACATATTTTTACAATCTTGTTAGTTTTATTACAATCTAACGGTTTTTTACAATTTTACGGTGACATATTTCCAAATAAATAAAAAAGAAGTGTTTGTAATATCAAATTAACAGCTTTGCACTGAATGCTGAATATGATAGTTTACGGTACCTATCTAAAAATCTAATTACATATAGATTTTTTTATCTGTCTGTTTGTTCCCGCAAACTATTGTTGGACTGGTTTTGACCGGACTTTCACTGGCAGATAGTTAATGTTATAAGGATTAAGGAGTGACTTAGGCTACTTTTATTTCATCTTATATTTCCGTTTCAAAAAAAAAATCCATTTTCGTTCATTGTTTCACGCAAAGTAGGGGCCAGGTTCAGATCAAGATATATGTGCCCAAGAAAGGTTTCACAAAGTTGCAGTTGTCTCCACAAATTATTCGTTTTTAATTTAAAAAAAAAATGGCAACCTTCATTTTTTCTTCACAAAAGCTCACAAGTCACGAGAAAGATCCGCTACTGTAAATTACTTATACTGTAGTGTTTGTAACCAAACTCCTTCAAAATTGCTTGTATATTCGGTAAGTTTGAGAATGTCTGGTAAACTATATTTTTTACCAATTACTGATAATTTTGATGACAGGACAACGTTTGCTGGGTCAGCTAGTTGATATACAGGTGTTTGATAGAACGCATAGTGATGGTAAATATCGATGGATGTTTTGAAACACATCGTTGATTCAATACATCTACCACTACACCGATTATTCTAGACTTTTTGGTCACCTTTTAAATTCACAATTAATGAGATAGGTCAAACAGGTTATTTATTTATATAATATTATATATACAGCTTAATTATTAACCAGTTTTTACATATACCAGTTTTTAATATATTGTGTAATGCATAATATTACGACACTAAGGAATCCATATTTAAATTGCTAATATAGAAATTCCAATTAAGCATTTCAATAATATGAAATTTCAAAAGTTTTGTAAATGTATATATTTTTAACAATAACCTAACCAAGAGCATGTCAGGACATGTCTAAGGAGGGTTTCGTAACTATAAACGCGTAATATGCTTTTTTTTTAATTAATCCAAAAGTTACTGTCCGATTTGGTTCACAATAGTTTTCCTAAAGAGTTTTTAGCGTGATCTATCAGCATGGAAATTTGCAAGTTTCTATCTCCTATAGTTTAAAAATGCTAGGGGGGGGGGACCAACTTACAAACTACTTTGGAGGCCGATTACTCGAAAATGGTCAACTTTATAAAAAAGTAACGCATGAAACCTTGCCTTTATTTTAAAAGACCTATTCTACGATACCCCACACGATGGGGTAGAGTGAGAAAATATTTTTCATCCCCACTTCACATGTATGGAGAGCCACCCCTAAAATATAAAATTATTATTTTTTTATAATCCCGAAACCGTGATCTATACACAATCTATAACTGTACCAAATTTCATCAATTTATATTCATAATTACAGGAGCTAGAGGCGCGGACAGACAGACAGACAGACAGACAGACGGACAGAGCGAAACTATAAGGGTTCCTTAAGTATTACGGAACCCTAAAAATGAACTTGTTTTGTATCTGCTGCGCCCTCTAGCGGCTAGCCATTTATTTAGATAGAAGGCTCACAATTAGTATCTAAATTTTAATACTAAGTATTAGTCCCTACGAACATTTTGTATGTAAAACGTAAACTAAACTGTCTTGTCAGTGTTTCGTGCCCAATATATCTCGAGTTAGGTAGTAAGACGTTTTACAGGTAGACGTGGCCTGTCCTTACGGTAGTAATATAAGCAATTAGCGATATACGTCATCAAAATTGTTTCACTCATCCCAACTTACCTGTCCGGTATTTGTGGTATAGTATACGGGTGAGCGACCCCGGCTTCCTTAGCTATTACTGTCCTATCCCTTGCCCTCCTGGGCGGTAATATCCTACATTTCCTATTTCCCACTCTAACTTACCAATCTTCCTTTCCTCACCACCTATCCTTCCCTTTCCCTATTCCTACCCTCTCCACCCTCCCGTGGGGACGCAATGGATAATCATAAAAATAATTTAATTATCCAAAATGGCGGCGATGTGGTTCACCACCCATCACGTCTCGTTTCTCGCGGAGGCGAAAAGCGGACCATGGAGAGCCGCTTCGCTACATTGAATGTAAAAGGAGGGATGGATGGTAAGAATGAAAGTGGAAGAAGCGAAACAAGTATGTAAGGATCGTAGCAAGTGGAAAGAAGTGGTCTCTGCCTACCCCTACGGAAAAAGGCGTGATTATATGTATGTATTTATGTATGTATGTATGTATGTATGTATGTATGTATGTATGTATGTATGTATGTATTAGTGATATAAGTGGGTACTATGGGCTGATTCCTGATGTCAAAGGTGGATTTTTTTTTTCAAAACATAGTCAACTTACGTCGATACCATATTAACGTGGTGTATTGCATTGTTTCAGAGGAGATGCCCGTGTGCGATCGTCCTCAGAAGCCCCTGGTCGGTGTTATAGACGATGGGACCAAGACCGTTAGATTCGTGGTGAGTTTCATGTGAGAGGTACACAAGCAAGCAGTAATTCAATTCAAATCAAAGATTTTAAAAACTAAATATAAGCTGTGACATACATTTGACATAACAAATCTTCATACAACAAAAACTTACGCCATCTTGGATTTCACCATACTTCAAATGTCAGCCATCTTGATTTCGCCATACTTCAAATGTCAAAATGGTACCAAAAATGTCAAAAGTGGGGCCATTAACTGGATACACTTTTTACCTCAACATGCCTCGTCTATACTATCTTACTAATATTATAAATGTGAAAGTTTGTGAGGATGTATGGATGGATGGATGTTTGTTACTCCTTCGCGCAAAAAGTACTGAACAGATTTTGATCAAATTTAGTATGGTTGTAGTTTAGGCTCTGGATTAAAACATAGGCTACTTTTTATCCTGAAAAAGTACAGTGTTCTCGAGGGATACTATATTTACGCGGGCGGAGCCGCGGGCAACTGCTAGTTATAGGTATATATGTGTAATAGTACTAACACTTACGGAATACATCTGTTAGGGAACAAACCCGGCGAGAACAGGCGTACGAAACTCGCACTGGGCCATCTTTTAACAAAATGATGGATATTTTTTTTTAATATTAGTAGGTGCTGTATTATGAACTTCAAGTGACAAGTGGTAATGAGATTTGTTTTAAAAAGTTCAAACGTCGAAATAAAGCATAAATTAATATAAGCTCATCAACACTTGTTCTTATTAGGACACCCTAGGGGATCTAAAAAGGCTTAAGGTGTTTCATATTATGTTTCGTATAGTTTAACAGTTAAAACATCAATTTTGACAGTTTTCAATAGAAATTCGTAAAATGGCGCACATAATATGAATTGCATAATATGATTCATCTAATGTTCACCTAAAGTGGCCTTTGTAGACCCCCAGATTCTCTTCTATCTGGAATGACCATCGAAGCTATGCTTCGGCACAGACGATCCGGTTCGAGTGGATAAATAACCACGACCTCAAAACCGGTGTAAAACTGTAAAGTAATCGAAGTTTCCGAAGGGTATCGTACCGAAGGCCAAAGACGAAGGTTTTGATGTCTCTGGTATTGCGAAAGTCCGTGGGCGGCACAGAATCCTTCAGGCGAACCGTCTGCTTGTTTTCTAGTCTAGTCCATAAGAAAAAAACTAAAGTAGATATAATAACGTTTTCCAGGTATACGAAGCGGAATGCTCTGAAGAGCTGGCTTCCCACGAATTGGACAAGTCCATAAGCCAGCCCAAGGAGGGATGGTACGAGCAGGACGCGCACGACATAATAGACAAGATCAGGACGTGTGCTGAAGTGGTGATAGAGAAGTTGCTGGAATTAGGCAAGTTTGTTTGAAATAATGCTAAATAATGATTCTGAACGGGACGGTTTCGCTACTGGACAAATTAGCATCTGGTCATATTCTCAACGGGACGGTTTCGCTACTGGCTTTATTCGCAACTGGTAAGATTCTCAGCTGAACGGTTTCGCAACTGGACAGATTCTCAACTGGACAGATTCGCAACTGGTTAGATTCGCGAGTAGACGGTTTCAAACAAAGAAAAAAAAATGATTACAATTACCACCGGTTAAACTTAATAAATAATTTTAAACGAGGAACTCTTTCTCAAAAGAACAATTTCATGCTTTTTAATAACGTAATGTTATTGTTTTTTTCTTATGAAGTCGGCTTACATTTATTACTTAAAAATAATAATTGAAGTAAAAACTGCTTTAGGCGCCTTTGGGGGTTCGCGCGCCGCATGCTAGTCTTCGCTTGTGCCATTGTTTTTCTTTGTGATTTTGCAAGAAAATGTTTTGCAGAAGTCGGATGAATGTGGATGTAATAATATTTGTCCTTTGAAGGGATTCCCTCGATGAGTTCACGGCTAATGTGATTGGATGGGTTGGATGGGTGTACCTACTCCTTTCCCTTGAGGGTTTGTTCTGCGTCATAGGTTTGCTATTATCATCATTGCCACTATCTATACGAATAAATAAAATTGAAGTGTCTGTTCATCGATTTGATATATCATCGACTGTAATGCTAGCCATACACGTAATGGTATACCTGACAGGTTTGCCTGTACAGTTGAGTTGTACAGGTTAACCGGAGCGTGTATATAGCACAACGGTGCAGGTTTCCATACTACTCAGCTCAGTACAGGCTATATACATGTACGTGTATGGCTAGCTTAACGTTTGAAATAAAAAAAACAACACGCAGTGAAAAGTAGTAAAAAAGTTTTTATTTTCCCATAGTGGGCTCACAATGTATCATATCTTTCAATATAAAAATAAATCAACTCCAGTGGTACCACTATAGCGACATAGATGTCACTATTTTGTTTAGTCTAGGAACAGATTTGTACTGTTATTCACTATAAAAGTGAAGTAAGTCCCAAGTCACAGACCCGGATACTAGTATAACCACCATAGACCACAAGTTTTTAGTGTCCGGGCATTCTTATTTGCCTAACGATGGGGAGTTTGGGATAATTGAGAGCGCAAGTCGCCGTCATGGACAAATTTATAGCCCGGATCAATGGATTGAGATCATAAAAACAGCCAAACGCAAAGAACCACATTTTCTTGTAACCGAAATAAAAAATTCCGAATTTATAAGCACTGCGGCATTAGAAAAATCTATTACCAACAGAAAAAAAACAACCTGTGGTTACGACTTCAACTGGCTGAATATTAGATGGCTGAGGTTTGAGAGGAATCATCCTTTACAATTTCAATTTAAAGAAACGCTCAACGCTGACATGCCCTTCTACAAAGTAGATCTATCAAAAAAGCAACAAGGACGACCAGCTTACTTGAACAATATTCAACAAGGCCCACTGTATCCTTCAAGGAGACCAGTCAATAATGCTAAGAAGAAGGATATGCTTGATCTTCTCCCATACATTCCACCAATTTACCATCAATTTTACAAAAACCTTACTGTAGACATTCCAACACGGTCAAGCACACGTAATGCTGATGAACGTTCGCCTGATGACGAAATAACCTACGATTAACCACTTAACAAAATCACAATAAGTATAACTCGTCACTTTAACAGTGAAGTAAGTCCACAAAAAAAAATATAATTCATTTCAATAAAATAACTTCGTCTTATTTTTAAGTAATATAGTTACTACTATAATATTTCATTTGATATCTACAATAAAAAATATAAAGCATTGAATAAAAATTTGTAGTTTTTTTTTCTACGCGTTAATTAACAAAACTCTTATTTTCTCAAAACTTAATTGCATGGAGATAATTCACTATTACAATGAACGACACATATATGGAATACGTGTGCAAATTTTCAAATTTCTAGCATTAAGGGTTTGGTCTGTGCGTTGATACATCAGTTAATAAGCTTTTATGAATTTTACTCATTAGAATTAAGAAAGCCTATTTAATTATAAGCCCTGTATTAACAAAACCTTGTCTCCCATACTCAAAAGCTTGACCAGGCGAGCGAACGTGCCACGTGACCACGTCACGCAAATAATTGTAATGCTTATTCACAGACAGCACACAACGTAATACTTAAGTATACATATGTTGTAGGCGCCAACTTATAGTATAACGACCATGTCAACGATAATTTGCAACGATTTGTCATACATACGATCGATAAAATATCTGCACAACTTCTTATGCACCATTCTATGATAGAGTTAAGTGCATAGAAGGCTTAGGTAACCTTATGTTTGTGTTTATATACTTAATCATTTTCTTTTCCGTCGCTAGGACGCGGAGACGTCTCCAAATGTTGAGGTGAGGTGGTTATGGGAGTCAATTGATATAATTCTACTATACTTCTTTTTCAGGTTACACAAAGGACGATATCGTAGCACTTGGTATCACAAACCAGAGGGAAACCACGGTAGCCTGGGACAAATATACGGGCAAGCAGCTACACAACGCAATCAGTGAGTTGAGCTTTATTAACGACCACTCAAACGCTACATAATTTAAGCAGCTTTCCAATCCATTATTCTAAAAGTAGAGACCTTAGCCCTACTCCCACGAGCTACTAGGATATTTAGAGGAGGTGCTTGATTCGAGCAGACATCTACTATAAGTTGACATGAAGATCGTAGTTTATAAAATGACCGATAGATGTCACAAAATCATTACGGTACTATTTTTACATTGAAATGGCAAGGTTGAAGCCCCAACTAAATGACATGGCTTTATTTTCCCCCAACTCCTTAAACATTAAACTAACACTATATCAAAATTTCAAATTGCCTCAAACATAATTTTTGGGATAAAAAAATCACTTTTCAAAAACTCGTATATTGGCTTAGCCCCGCTTCTGGCCAGTCCTGCAGTCTCGTGTCGGGAGAAATATAGGACAAGATTTCAGCTTGCCACAAACGCCTGCTCTATATTTCCTAGTAGCTCTTGGGCTATACCGACCGAACACTCAAACGCTATTTAAATTAAGAGGCTCTCAAGTCATATGCTGTCACTGAAATTCTGATAAGGTGTGACTGCTTGAGATGTAGTAACGTTTGGGAATTCGGTATAAAAGAAAAAAGTCAGTCAATCGTAGGGAACGTGGGAAAGCCATGCTTCGGCACGAATGACCGGAGAAATACTATGGGCTAACTGTGACGCCTGTGTTGTATTTCGTCGAGTGAGTGAGGGAACGGGAGCTGAGGTTCAAGGTGGGTTGGAGATTATAAACACCAGTGGCGTGGGGTTCATATAACTCCATTCCTGTCGGCTTCACCTACCACTTCGAAATCCCTACCTATTATGTCGGCTAGGGCTTCCCTATGAAGGAGAACCAGCCTTCGCCACAAGTAAATACGTCATATTGGGAATATACGTGTAAATTGTAGCTCTCGTGTTATGGGTGTCCATTGACACGCTTACCATCAGACTATGCATTGTTTATTATAATAATAATAATATCTACGCTTCACACCACGTCAATGTGGCACCGTGCTAAGTATCCGAAGAACTCGTGTTACAGGTACCAGAAAACGGGAAGTATATTTAATACTTTTATACTATATATATTTTTAAGATTTTTATTATATTATACACATATTTAATATAGGTACATCCATGACCCAGGAGCACAAAAAACTTTTTGTTCCTTAGGCGGGATTCGAACCGCGACCCCCGGCTTGAACATCAACGCCCTGAACCACTGAACCACAGAAGTTATGAAATATTATAAATCGGGGCTGGATAGTCTAAGGCTTTTATGTACTTAAGTATGTTCTATGTACTTATGACTAATGTTATATAGATTAAGTTACAACATTGTAAAAATATTTTTTTTGAAAAGAACAATTTTCCCATCTTTTTGCTAAAAAAAAAAAGAAGAACCGGCGTAAGAAACTCGCACGGGGGGCCACCCCCGTGCGAGTTTCTTACGCCGGTTCTTCTCGCCGGGCTAGTTTCCGAACCGGTGGTAGGCATCATGTAGGACAATTATAGAATTGCGTTATTTCATAACCTATATGGAAATAAAAATTTTGAGTTTGAGTTTAACAGCAAAGATGATTAGCGCCGGTGTTAGTTCCTTTTGAACAATAAAAAAATAGCTCATCTTAACCCCAAGTTAAATCACAATTATTTCAATTCCAGTATGGAACGACATACGCACAGACAGTACGGTCGACGCGACTATAGCCAAAGTTCCTGATCAGAACAAGAACTATCTGAAACACATATGTGGCCTGCCAATCAGTCCATACTTCAGTGCGCTGAAGATGAGATGGATGAAGGATAACGTTAAGAGTGTGAGGCGCGCTAGTCGGGACAAGAGATTGCTTTTTGGGACGGTCGATTCATGGATACTTTGGGTGAGTTTTGCTCCAAAAAGGGGACTTTGTCGCCCATAAGTCTCTACTTCAATGCGAACTACTAGTTCAAATTGAAAAATTATTTTTGTGTTGGATAGTCCATTTATCGAGGAAGGCTTTTAAGGCTTAACATCACGCATGAGACGTATATATAATAGGAGCGAAGAACAGGGGAAAATGTGGAAAAAACGAGGAAAATTATTAATCTTTGAGGGCTTCCGTTGTTTGTTTGAACGCGCTGATCTCAGGAACTGCTAGATGGAATTGAAAAACTCTTTTTGTGTTGGATAGTCCATTTATCGAGGCTTTAAGCTATATACCATTACGCTGCGACCAATAGAAGCGAAGCATCAGTGAAAAGTGTTGCAAAAACGGGGAAAATTATTCATATTTAAGGGGTTTCCATTGCGTGCGCTGCGTAAACGGTTCAAATTATCCAAAAAATATGTATGAAAGAATTAAATTATCTAAAAAATTTCCACGACAGTATATGTCTATCTTTTAAGATTGACTCACTATAAACAAATATACCAAATTAAATTTGGTCGAAATTAATGCATTATTGCGCCATCAGATGACGCGGACGAAGTCGCGGGCAACAGCTAGTAGTCTATAAGACTGGGACTGTATTGTCCGGAATCCATAAGGTCGGGGAAAATTCAGAGCACTGAAAATAGAACTCTGTAATACAATAGAGCAGTGTTTTTCAACCTGTGGGTCGCGACCCCCTGGGGCCGCTATCCCCAACCCGCGGCCTTTATCTGCGGCCCGCGTGAAATCTGTAACTTAAAAATCTGTCAAGTATGAGTGGGCTTGCGCACGAATGGTTCCGTACCATTTTAGGAAAAAAAAATAGATAAAATTGTATTTTTTATGAAAACCCCTTTTATATTAATTTTTATTTTGAATTAAGTATATAATATTGGAGTAGAAATCAATTTTGTATGTTGTGAATATTTAAAGTATTGCCATTATTAACATCGATCAAAGAAAGGACAAAAAATCGCATTTTGTTGCCATAAAAAGGGCTTCTCCTTATATTATTTGTTTTATCTTGTTTTTTAGATATGATATTATGTGAATTAAGTGACTTATAAAAAAAAAGCTTTCTAGCTAAAGTGGTTCTTGAAATACAGCCTGGTGGCACGGGCAGATAGACAGGGAAGTCTTAGTAATACTGCCCCATTTTTGCCCTTTGGGTACGTTAAACTTCATAGATATGATGAGAGAATGTCCGTCGTGCCCGATTACAAACAGACGATCGTACTTGGTTCGAAGCGCACCTAGGTTCGGCCCAAGCCCCGAATTAATTTCGATCGTCTGTTTGCTATCTATATTGTAATCTTACTATGTATATAAAAATCGCTGAATAAAGCTAAGTGCAAAGAGAAAAATTTTAATTAGAAAATTGAAGAAGAGTAATTTCCACCACACCTCCACCGCATATAATTATTTCTCATTTCATACAGATGACCCAGGAAGAAATATTGTTAAAAGATTTATATTTGGTGGAAAAATGACGAGGTATATTACTTCAATGTATGTACTTTCATGACTTAGAAAGCCGCACTGTTTTTGATTTTCGGAAAAATTGTGTGTGTCTGTAGGTACAGACACACACAATTTTAGCGAAAATGGATTTATTGCGCAGTTAAAAAAATATATAATTTAAAAAATTTAGTAACATTTCACTGCTTTATTCATCAAGAAAACCTGAGCGCTCATACTGTAAACCCCGAATTAGAAGCAGTAATGAAGACAGTTATCAAAATTATATACGAGCAAAAGAGTTGAACCACAGAAAATTTACAAGCCTTTTGGAAGAACTGGGATGTGAGTACAGCGATGTCCTTTTACATACCTCAGTTTCACTCTTTTAACTTTAAACGTTAAATTAAAACAACATATTTTTTTGCCCCTAGAAAATTTTGGTTGCGGCCCGCGACACCAGGAGTACAACGGGTTTGTGGCCCGCGTAAAAAAAAGGTTGGGGACCACTGCCCTGGGGGGTCGCGAAGCTTCTGTAGGGGGGTCGCCGGAGGTAGAGAAATTTCAGTAAAACAACATTAAAGATTTTTTTATTTATTATTATTTATTGATTTATTAAGTAAGAGAATTAACAAAAGGATATACTCATAAATCGATCATTGTTATCATCGATGTATGTAATTGTAAAATAATGTGTTTGACGTACTATATTATGTACTTATATCCGCATAATAATTATGGAGACGCATAAAAACGTCGTATGGAATGAATATTTGTAACACTGTAACATACCTACATGATAAAAAAGCGAAGGGTCGGGGGGTCGTGAAATATTTTTTTCTTACAAGGGGGGTCGCATCATGAAAAAGGTTGAAAAACACTGCAATAGAGTAATACAATGGAGTTGATAATCGAACACACGAGTCAACGAAAAATCTGACAACTCGTTACTAATTTGTTCACTTTTCAACCCTAATGTATTAATCCAGAGTTCTATTTTCAATGCTCTGAATTTTCTCCGGCGTTTCGCATTCCGGACAATATAATCCTAGCCTAAGACCGAAAAATGACCTAGGTGAGGGTCTATAGGACCGAATAAGCCGTTTTTAGGGTTCCGTACCTCAAAAGGAAAAAACGGAACCCTTATAGGATCACTTTGTTGTCCGTCTGTCCGTCCGTCCGTCTGTCAAGACCCTTTTTCTCAGGAACGCGTGGAGGTATGAAGCTGAAATTTATATCAATTACTCAGGTCTACTGTCCCTTGAAGCTGTGAAAAAATCAAACTTCTAAGCCAACGCAATCAAAAGATACAGCCGTTTATGCCGCAAATTTTCGACACTTGCAAGGGAATCAAAACCTACAGGGTGCTTCCCGTGAACTCAGAATCTTGAAATTTGGTACGAAGCAACGTCTTATAGCATAGATAAAGGAAAAATTACGAAAACCATAAATTTTTAGTTACATCACATAATATATTTTTTTTTAATAATTTTAAACTTACTACCCATTTCCTCATAAACGCGTAGAGGTATTAAATTGAAATTCATACCAAATACTCAGGTTGCAATAAAAATACCATAGTTATGACTCGATTGTCGTAATGAACGAACTTTGTAAACCTTGCAGGTTTGTACGGAACCCTCGGTGCGCGAGTCCGACTCGCACTTGGCCGGTTTTTTTTTCGTATATTCACAGCAAAATTCATCACATATTTATTAATTTTTAGAACCTAACCGGTGGTCCGGTGGGCGGGGTCCACAAGACGGACGTAACGAACGCGTCTCGGACCATGCTCATGAACCTCGAGACCGTCAACTGGGACCCCATGCTGTGCAGGTGGGTTAAACGGTTAGGGGTTAAAGGGTTGACTTGAGGGTTGCCAACTAAAAGATAGTTTCACTGCTAATCTCTGCTAGAAATTTATTAAATGGCTATGACTTTAGGGTTGCTAACGAAAAGAAAGTTCCACTGCTAGTCTCTATGCTTGAAATTTATTAAATGGCTGTGACTTTAGGGTTGCCAACTAAAAGAAAGTTTCACTGCTAGTCTCTGCTAGAAATTTATTAAAGGGCTGTGACTTTAGGGTTGCTAACGAAAAGAAAGTTTCACTGCTAGTCTCTATGCTAGAAATGTATTAAAGGGATATGACTTTAGGGTTGCCAACTAAAAAAGTTTCACTGCTAGTCTCTATGCTAGAAATTTATTAAATGGCCTATGACTTTAGGGTTGCCAACTAAAAGAAGGTTTCACTGCTAGTCTCTTTGCTAGAAATTTATTAAAAGGATATGACTTTAGGGTTGCCAACTAAAAGAAAGTTTCACTGCTAGTCTCTATGCTAGAAATTTATTAAAGGGCTATGACTTTAGGGTTACCAACTAAAAGAAAGTTTCACTGCTAGTCTCTATGCTAGAAATTTATTAAAGGGCTATGACTTTAGAGTTGCCAACGAAAAGAAAGTTTCACTGCTAGTCTCTATGCTAGAAATTTATTAAAGGGCTATGACTTTAGGGTTGCCAACTAAAAAAAGTTTCACTGCTAGTCTCTATGCTAAAAAATTAAAGGTCTATGAATAGGGTTGCCAACTAAAAGAAGGTTTCACTGCTAGTCTCTTTGCTAGAAATTTATTAAAAGGCTATGACTTTAGAGTTGCCAACTAGAAGAAAGTTTCACTGCTAGTCTCTATGCTAGAAATTTATTAAAGGGATATGACTTTAGGGTTGCCAACTAAAAAAAGTTTCACTGCTAGTCTCTATGCTAAAAATTTAAAGGTCTATGAATAGGGTTGCCAACTAAAATAAGGTTTCACTGCTAGTCTCTTTGCTAGAAATTTATTAAAAGGATATGACTTTAGGGTTGCCAACGAAAAGAAAGTTCCACTGCTAGTCTCTATGCTAGAAATTTATTAAAGGGCTATGACTTTAGAGTTGCCAACGAAAAGAAAGTTTCACTGCTAGTCTCTATGCTAGAAATTTATTAAAGGGATATGACTTTAGGGTTGCCAACTAAAAAAAGTTTCACTGCTAGTCTCTATGCTAAAAAATTAAAGGTCTATGAATAGGGTTGCCAACTAAAAGAAGGTTTCACTGCTAGTCTCTTTGCTAGAAATTTATTAAAAGGATATGACTTTAGGGTTGCCAACGAAAAGAAAGTTCCACTGCTAGTCTCTATGCTAGAAATTTATTAAAGGGCTATGACTTTAGGGTTGCCAACGAAAAGAAAGTTTCACTGCTAGTCTCTATCCTAGAAATTTATTAAAGTGGAGAATAGAGGAAAGGAGGACCATCTCAGTGTATTAAAAAGTGTCCGTTGAAAGGGAGCAAACTAAGGTGTATAGTAGCATGTGGAAGAGTTTTAAAAAGAGCGCCACAAAATTGCCACAAATTATTAGAGAAACTAAGCAATAACTAACTTTCAAATAACTTCACTCCATATCTTATTGCTAACTTCATATCATACCCTCTTCTGTCTCTAGCGCCATTATGGCCAGTTTCGGAACTATTATTTGGTTACTTTTGTCGGAAACTTAGCTTTTCTGCCCTAGAGAGATAGTGCTCCTTCTATTCTCTATGGTTAAACGGCTATGACTTCAGTGTTGCCAACTAAAAGAAAGTTTCACTGCTAGTCTCTGTGCTAAAAAATTATTAAAGGGCTATGACTTTTTAACAGATTAATACCATGACCTCACTAAAAACCGGCGTGAAATAACGCTTGCGTTGTGTTTCGCCGAGATAATGAGGTTACCGAAGGCCCAAGGGGGGATTGGGGACTTTAAGGACCAGGAACACAGTCAAGTCGCAACACCAGAGGAGTTACAAGTGTAACTCCTCTGGTGCTGCGAGTGTCCATGGGCGGCGGTAATCGCTTACCATCAGGTGATCCGTCTGCTCTTTTCCTGGTTAGTTTCATTAAAAAAACTTTAGGGTTGCCATTTAAAAGATTCCTGTTTCACGGCTAGTGGTCGTGTTCGTTGGCGTACTTTTTGGTATACTTTATTTTTGACTTTTTCAGATTGTTCGGTATACACAGAGACACTCTGCCTCAAATAAAAAGCAGCTCGGAATATTTTGGGACGGTTCGAGATGGCTCCATACTAGAAGGAATCAAAATTACAGGGGTATGTTGTGTGACATTTATAGTAAAGTACGGTGGCGGAGCACGTAGAATAGGCTACATTACGCATATGAATTAATTTCATACATTGAAGGAGTATTTCCTTTAGTACTTGACTTAGGAAAACGTATTCTAGCGATATCATAAACTAAAAGCTTAAGATTGATAAATAAAGATGATTTAAAAATACGTATTTTTGATTTTAAATTTCTACTGTGTGCTTAGTGTGAGTTTTTCTTGATTGATGAAAACACCACGAAGTAACTTCCGGCAATGATGTGTCGACATAAACACACTAAACACATACGTTGTAGTGAAACGGAACGTGTTTCTCTAAATAAATAGTTCATGACATCGTTTAAATAGTATTTATGTCAAAACGTCAAACGGAACATCACACTGCCATTTTTCTGAGCGGACTATATATATATATAAGTTATAACACAGATTACAAATAGTACTATTATGACGTCACAACGCAGATAATATATCAATCAACAATAAAATAAAAAAAACTTCAATACTGTAAATTTCTATACTGATAATAAAGAGGAAAAGTTTGTTTGCATTGAATAGGCTCCGAAACTACTGGACCGATTTTGATGAAATTTGGTACAGATATAGATTAGACCATAACGTAACCATAACGTTACACGGGGAAAGACTTAGGCTACTATTTATCGCGGAAAAATGTACGGTTACTGCGGGATTCCCTTTTGCGCGCACGAAGTCACAGATAATACACATATTTAATACACATCCATGACCGAGGAACACAAAACTTTTTTGTTGCATGGCGGGATTCGAACCCGCGACCTCTAACTCGCGACGACTGAGCCACAGAGTTCGTCAAAGAATACCTCTTTTCAGATATTAGGCAACCAACAGGCTGCGCTCCTAGGTCAGAGTTGCATGAAGGCAGGCCAGGCTAAGAACACATACCGAAGCGGTTGCTTCCTGCTATACAACACGGGAGCCAGGCGCGTGCTGAGTGCCCACGGGCTATTAACCACTGTGGCGTATAGACTTGGACCGAATGCGCCTGTGGTGTACGCTTTGGAAGGTATAGTAGTTGTATTTTGGGTTCCGTAATACTTATGTCGTATGTCATGGGATACTCATACCAAATTACCAGTCCGGTAGTTGTGGTATAGTATACGGGTATGCGACCCCGGCTTCCCTAGCTATTACTGTCCTATCCCTTGCCCTCCTGGGTGGTAATATCCTACATTTCCTATTTCCCACTCTAACTTACCAATCTTTCTTTCCCTATTTCTACCCTCTCCGCCAATCCGTGGGAACGCAATGGATAATCATAAAAATAATTTAATTATCCAAAATGGCGGCGATGTGGTTCGCCACCCATCACGTCTCGTTTCTCGCGGAGGCGAAAAGTGGCCCATGGAGATCCGCTTCGCTACGTTAAATGTAAGAACAGGAATGGATGGCAAGAATGAATGTAGACGAAGCGAAACAAGTATGTAAGGATCGTAGCTAGTGAAATGAAGTGGTCTCTGCCTACCCCTACGGGAAAGAGGCGTGATGATATTTATGTAATACTTGAGGAAATTATAGTTTCGCTCTGTCCGTCCGTCCGCCTATCTGTCTGTCCGCGCTTCTAGCGTCGGTAATTATGAATATAAATGGATGACATTTGGTATAGTCATAGATTGTGTATGTCTGTCCGCGCTTCTAGCGTCGGTAATTATGAATATAAATGGATGACATTTGTTATAGTCATAGATTGTGTATAGATCTCGGATTTGGCATCGTAAATAACAATAATTTTATATTCCCTCCATACATGTGAAGTGGGGATGATAAATGTTTTTTTCTTTCTACCCTATCGTGTGGGGTATCGTTGAATAGGTATTTTAAAATAAAGGCAAGATTTCATACATAACTTTTTTATTAAGTCAATCATTTTCGAGTAATCGGCCTCCAAAGTGATTTATAAGTTAGTCTTCCAATTTTCTATGCTGATAGATCATGCTAAAAGCTCTTTAGGAAAATTATTTTGAACCAAATCGGGCAGTAACTTTTGAAGTTATTTGGAAAAGACTTATTACGCGTTTATAGTTACGGAACCCTCCATAGACATGTCCTGGCATGCTCTTAGTTAGGTTAGGTTATTTAAGGAAAAAAATCATAATTTAAGGAATAAATCATAGACCAAACACTACAGATAAGCAGCTACATAATTAGCTTTAATTGCATAAATTTTGCGTAAAAATCGTAAAATGTCGTTTTCAAATTTGGATTTTCTACTCTGGCTAAATAAATCAAATTAGATCAGAATATCTAGTACAATAAATAAAATATTTCAGGTTCAATAGCCGTAGCGGGTGGAGCCATGAAGTTTCTTCGCGACAACCTGAAACTATTAGACGCGGAAGAGGAGGCGGAAAGCGGAGCGGCGCGCGTGTCGTCCACAGGCGATGTGTACTTCGTGCCAGCGCTTAATGGATTATACGCGCCGTACTGGCGGAAGGACGCACGGGGGTAAGTGTGTTTAGAGTGTGGCAACCCTAGAAAACTTTAGTAGGAAAGGTGGCAACCCAGTTGGCCGAGGAAGAGATAGCGAAGAGCGGCGTGGCGTGCGTGTGGTCCACAGGCGTTGTGTACTTCGTGCCAGCGCTTAATGGATTATACGCGTCGTACTGGCGGAAGGACGCACGGGGGTAAGTGTATTTAGAGTGTGGCAACCCTAGAAAACTTTAGTAGGAAAGGTGGCAACCCAGTTGGCCGAGGAAGAGATAGCTAAGAGCGGCGTACCGTGCGTGTTGTCCACAGGCGATGTGTACTTCGTGCCAGCGCTTAATGGATTATACGCGCCGTACTGGCGGAAGGACGCACGGGGGTAAGTGTGTTTAGAGTGTGGCAACCCTAGAAAACTTTATTAGGAAAGGTGGCAACACAGTTAGCCGAGGAAGAGATAGCAAAGAGCGGCGTGGCGTACGTGTTGTCCACAGGTGATGTGTACTTCTCTCTGAACAAGCTATACGCGCCTTACGTTAGTATGTGTACTTTGGCAACCCTAGGCAACCACAGTGATAAAGGGTTGCCACAAATCGAATTGGAAGCTTCGTACCCACGCTGAACGCGGCTTACGCACTGTAAGGACGTGTGGGGGTATGTGTGTATGTACTGTGGTAACACTGGGCAACCTTAGGCCGGGAATATATTGCTCGGATTCAAAGCACTGAAAATACAACTCTGCTGTGGGCTGAAAGAAGAATGTATAATAAATAAATAATAAATGACAGCTCGACACTCGACACTTCTATTTTCAACTCTAAATTGTATCAGCGCAGAGTTCTATTTTGAGTGTTCTGAATTTTCCCAGGCCCGCTGTATTCCGGATCATATAGTGCCAGCCCTAGTGTTAGAGATGTGTAACAGATGACCTTAAAGTTTGATTGGAAACTATGTGTATTATGAAACTATTTTTATTAAGATTTCATTTAAAATATATATTGTTTTGTTAATTTACAGGATTATATGCGGCTTAACGTCTTTCACAACAAAGAATCATATAATTCGAGCGTCTTTAGAAGCAGTTTGTTTTCAGACACGGTTAGTATTATATATTTTTTAAACACTACCTGTAACCTAATCAGCGCCTTTCTCTCGACCAAATGATTACTGGTATAGAGCAAGAAAAACATCGTATACTACTATTAATGTGAAAGTATGTGAGGATGGATGTTTCTTACTCTTTCACGCCAAAACTACTGAACGGATTTCGATGAAATAATTATGATATGGTATTAGCTGTTAAGGCTCAGGATTAAAACACAGGCTACTTTTTTATCCCGAAAAAGTACAGTATAACGGTGGGAGCACTGATATTATACATATTTACGCTTGCGGAGCCACGGGTAAAAGCTAGTAACTACATGAAAATAACAATACAAAAAAATTCTTATCACTTAGCCGCCGTTCCCACGATCGTTTTTTTTTTGTGGTCGCAACACTAAATAAAACCCTGCACTAATGCAATAGAGCTGGAAATCATGTATAGCTTTCAAAATTGACACTTCGATTATTTAAAGCTCTGTTACATTATCGCAGACTTCTATTGACAGTGCTGTAATTCAGTCGCGGCCACAAATAAACGCTCGTGGGAACGTAGCTTTAATTACCAATATTTTTTTTCAGGGATATATTAGAAGCGATGGACAAAGACTGCGGTATGCCGCTCACCAACCTCCACGTGGACGGCAGGATGATATCCAACAGACTCCTGATGCAGTTGCAAGCGGATTTGATTGGCATGCCTGTGTGTAAGTCACATTCTTGTCTATACTTACTAATATAATAAAGAGGAAAAATTTGTTTGCATTGAATAGGCTCCGAAACTACTGAAACGATTTTGATGAAATTTGGTACAGATATAGAGTAGACCACGGGAAATGACATAGGCTGCTTTTTATCGCGGAAAAATGTACGGTTTCTGCGAAATTTATTTTTTGCGCGCATGAACATCTAGTCTAGTAATATAATAAAGAGGAAAAGTTTGCATTGAATAGGCTCCGAAATTACTGAACCGATTTTTATGAAATTTGGTACATATGTAGAGTAGACCACGGGGAATGACATATACTACTTTTTATTGCGGAAAAATGTACGGTTTCTGCGAAATTTATTTTTTGCGCGCATGAAGCCGCGGGCAACATCTAGTCTAGTAATATAATAAAGAGGAAAAGTTTGTTTGCATTGAATAGGCTCCGAAACTACTGAACCGATTTTGATGAAATTTGGTACAGATGCAGAGTAGACCACGGGGAAGGATATAGGCTGCTTTTTATCGCGGAAAAATGTACGGTTTCTGCGAAATTAACTTTTGCGCGCACGAAGTAGCGGGCAACATCTAGTCTAGTAATATGACAAAGGAAAAGTTTGTTTGCATTGAATAGGCTCCGATACTACTGGACCGATTTTAATGAAATTTGGCACAGATATAGAGTAGACCACGGGGATGGACATAGGCTACTTTTTATTGCGGTAAAATGTATGGTTCCCTCGAGATTTCCTTTAGTAAATAAAATAACAATAACATTGTTCACAGTAATCGCCCGTTCGTGGGACATGTCCGCGCTGGGTGTGGCGGTCGCGGCGGGCGTGGCGGTGAACGCATGGGACCTGGACAAATGGGCGGCGCGAGCAGCTGATGCGGAGCCCGTGCTGCCCACCACCACTGTTGACGGTCAGTATATAGTATACGCGCGGCTTCGCCAGCGTGAGATTAGGTTTTAAACTTTCATCCCCTATTTTTACCCCCTTGGGGGTTGAATTTCGAAAAATCCTTCCTTAGTGGATGCCTACGTCCTATGAGGAAAACGGGTGCAAAATTTCAAATTTCTAGACTGGGTTTGGCCTGTGCGTTGATACATAAGTCAATCAGCTTTGCCTTTTATATATTATATACTTATAAATAGATAACTCCTCACACCGATTTCGGTGACGGTGTCCGGTTTCATTGAAACCAGGCCAGTTACGCAGGAGTAATTTTATAGTGCCCAAGTGTGTTCGCAGTACACAAGAGCACTCTCTTTTCTATTACTCTCGTAACCCAGTAGGGCGGATAACCGACACGACTAGCGAGAAATCAGGGTCCGACTTTTTACATGCCCATCCGATCTTTGTCATCTTTCTTGTCAGACAATCAGGTGTTCAGCCTGCATTGTCTTAACCAAACTTGAAAACAACATGTATTTCGTTGTTCCGACGCGGAAATCGAACCCACGACCTTCGAGTCGAGAGCCAATCTCTAACCACTTGACCACGGAGATTGATACGGTCAGTATCACCAATATAAATAATGTACTGTAGCGGAACTCGGACGTGTCCTTGAAATTGTTACCTACGATTGAGCGTGCCCGAGCGGAGCACTAGGGCTGGTACATCAAAAAATTTGGCGTTGACAGTGTACAAGCGTCGCGGCAGAACTAACTATCGTTAGTCATTCAAAGCAGCTACAAGTCTGGCGGCGCGGCGTGACACTCCTTGCATCTGCTATTTGAGGTTTCGTTAGCGGCCGTGTAAACGACGCGTATGTTTGCGTGCGGTGATTCGGGCGGCTTAGTATGGAGATGGTCTACTGTACATTATTTATATCGTGGTATATATTAGGGATGTTACGAAGGTCCGACAGACGGTTCCGAAAGGTCGAAACCTCCGATTGGCTTTACACTTCCGATTCCTGTTCCGGTTCCGAAATTTTGGAATCGGAGGTATAACGGAGGAACGCCCGGCCCTCTCTATTCGATTTTATTTGTTTTGGTTTGACGATTACTCTTTCATTTATTATTGTTTTGTGATCGTGATCGTCATTCGTTTTGTTTACGCATTTGCGTTTCAAGTAAACTTGAGTTATTAATAAGTGTTTGGCTAACACAAAATTCCAATAGAATGTGACATATTTATTTGAATTGGATAATTAAACATTTAGAATTGTTTTTTCTTTCAACATCTAGGTAGGTGTTAATACACTGTATTGTTTTTGTATCAAATATTGAATAAGGAGATTAATAATGTTGTATTACTTTACTAAACTTGGGATCCCACATGTCATGAAACCAAAATCTTTTTTTTTAGTCCTCTTAGACGACCACGTCAATCTGGCCCTGTGCTAAGTACTCGACAAAGAAACTGTATGTCAGTGGCGTGCGCTCCATAAAGGCAGAAATGCAGTGCTTTACCTACTTACTTACCATTCACAGATATTTTAATAAAACGTTCGGACGTTTTATATGACTTTAATTAATAGTAAATAAATGAATAAACAAAATATAATAACTTAAAAACGCCTAATATTTTATAATAGCACCTATTTACAAGTACATTATGTTTGGCAGGCGTTTAGCGACATGTTGGTGATGCGACTCCTGCCTTGTCGTGTAGCAGTAGATTTGTTCGCATGTGTGTAGTAATTTTAGTGTCCGTACACAGTTCGCAAACGCACACACCTATGAATATCCCAAGGCGCGAGTCGTCCAACTCCTACGGCATGCTTATAGACTTCGGCGAAGTTCGGCAGTTGTCGGGACACGGAAGTAATCGGGTATATTCGTGGCACGGTGGCCTATAATGCGAGTAATTGTAATTGACGTAAAATCTAATTACTCACTACGCACATGATGCGTTTTTGTTTTAGTAAGGTTTTATTTGTTTAAATATCAGATTCAAGGAAGCCATTTTTTCATGTGAAAACGCATTGTTATTTTTCGGTTGCCATTATATTTAATATTTATAGTTTTCTTAAAAGATTTTTCATTTTAACATTTGAAAGTGTGTACATTTAACAGTTTATTACTGAAGTTCTATAAAAATTGTAGGTAGTGATTTGCTTTTTAATTGATTTGAGTGATAATAAGTTCTCACAATTGTCATTCAGTAAAAAGATTCAAATTTTGTCTACTAAAGGTAGGTGTGTATCCGAGTTACAATAATTAAATCAGCAAAAAGGGAATGTAACTCAAAAGTTTCATGTTAAAAGTTATGAAGTTCTGTTAGTTCTGTTGGCATGGTTTCCGATTTAGAAATCCGTCGCTTGGCTGTGGCTATGCTAATTGCAGGGGGGTGAAACTCTCATACATGCACAAATTAACAGAGAACAGAGACATCTAAAAATGAATATCCGGTACTAACAGTTTGAAAGTTTTCGGATAGTCACAACAGATGCCACTAAGCGACTTCTACATCGCGCTATCGGTAACACAAGGCGTATACAGTATAAGGGCTCGCGAACATTTTACTATGCAGCAACCATATCCCACTATTAAAGAGGAACTTGGTCGTTGTTGTGTCTACGACATTCGATAAAACTTAATTTCTGTCCATAATTCAGTTCACTAAAAATTATCAGGCGGTACTACTTCCATCTAGCGGGTTTGATAGTAACTAAAACGGTACAACGCCATCTAAAAACGACATTCCGAAACTTTTGTAAGACTCAGTTTCAATTTTAGAGTTGCGCATCTATACTAATATATATCTGTATTATCTATGGCTAATTGCTAAAAATCTATAAAAGAAAAAGTTTTTGTGACCGACTACTCCGCCGCATACCCAGTATCATAACCGTGTGCACGCCGCTGCTGTATGTTTAATACTTTTATACCATACATATATTTAAGATTTATAATATATTACATACATATTTAATACACATGGAACATCATCCAGGAACAGAGAAAACTTTCTCTTCCTTCAGTGGGGTTCGAATCCGCGACCCCCGGTTTGAGCGCCTACGCTAACCACTAAGCCACAGAAGTTATCATATAATAAACAAGATATTGCCTATTTGTAATAAAAGTTTTTTTTTGCAGATCGCAACGCCAGATACACGAAATGGAAAATGGCCGTCCAGCGATCATTAGGATGGGCCACTACCAAGAAATCCTTGGCTATGACAGGTCAGAAACGTCACAGTCTATCCCACTCCGACGTCTCCCCTCCCGACAGTAGACAGCATTCCATAGACAACGACACGACCATAGACAAACTCAAAATGACAGATACCATAGACAAAAAAGTGACAGATGATAGCGTAGAACACATAGAGGAGTTGCTACAGTTTTCGGCGCGAAAATTCTCCATTTTCGTTCCACTTAAATCCCCAAAAGACGAGCATACTATACTAGACGATGCGGACTACTATATGAGTAAAAAAGAGTGCGACTATGGTATGTGCCAGTGTTGCGAAAAAAGAAAAAGACTGCACACAGACTGGCAGACCATAGAGGATATTATAGAGAACGATCCAGAGATAATTTTCGATGAGGAGGACCATCCAATAGTTTTGGAGAAAAGCTTAGTGCCAACTGGTCCTATTGTAGGTATAGGTGTTAGTTTGAAGAAAAGGTTTCCATTGCACCGATTGCCGTCTATATTTAGAAATATTACAAATAAAATTACGCACAACCTAAAATAGATAAAAAAGTGTTTTAGGTGTTTTTTTTTAATATTTCGGAATATACATTCGTTTAATGCGTCAGTCGCCAAAGATATTTAAATCTATTTATTTAAAAAAATTAGGCTCCTTTTAATTGTAAAAATTAATGTACTTATTAAATCGATTTTTAAAATATTATGTACTTCAAAATATAAGTAACTTTTACCAAATTATCTAAATTATAAATAGAATAATTCTAAATTTTGAACAGCGACAAATTTTCTCTACATAAAAGAGCTGTACTTAAGTACTATAAATTTAGTATTTACTATAAAAATTTAATTCTGAAATAGCTTTAAGATGCTTGTTATTTTTACAATTTGCTTAGAAAATTATTTACTACAATGTATATGTCACCGTTAAATTGTAAAAACTACTTGAGTATAATATCAGCTAGGGATGGGCGTTGAATGAACGAACTGTTTTATTAAACTGTTTATTTGTCATGAACGGGTAAACTAGTTTAACGTCTACTGATAAACTAGTCTATGCGTGAACGGTTGCCATATGCCGGAACGGTGCGTGCGACAGAGACCGTTCGTTGCGACGCGACGACACGATCGACGGACGGGCGCGGGGCACGACGACTCGGCACGAGCAATACGTCTATCTCTGTTCTTCACAACCGACGACGTGCTCTAGTCTATGTCATAATTACATTCGTTGAGTGGGCGGTGTTTTAATAAAATGAACTTTAAAGTAAGATAACAAAGACGCAATTCTAATGACAAATTCTGAAATAAATAAATCTTTAAACTTTGTTTACGTAATTTTACCTATGATATGATGACAATCAGTCTTGATTGGAATGCAATTTGCGTAGGTCAAGGATTCAAGGTTAAAACTTAAATGTTAACGGATATACAATTTGTAAGCCTGGAAAAACTATGAAGGGAAGTTCATTTTCACCGCTCACAGATTAAACCGTCTCGTCGTTCGTCGTCATCACTAGTCGCGTCGATCAGCAAACGACAACAAGTTTGTCAAAACAGTTAATGCTGAAAGTCGTTCATTCAACAAAACTACTTTGTTTGTCATAGTTTATTGCTCAGTTCAGTATTCGTCGAACACGTAAACTAGTCGAAAAAAAAACTGTTTTTTCAACTAGTTTACGATGAACGATAAACGGTCTCGTTTCGTTGATCGGAAAAGCGTCGACGACCCACCACTAATATCAGCTGCTTTCAAATAACACTTTCAATATAATTACATTAAAAATTCACTAATCGGGTTTTGGGTTAAGTGTGCTTGCATTTTCTATCGGAAAATTGTATCAGTCAGGATTTTGGTTAAATTTTAAACACACATTTTTATTATTATTAGAGTCCCCAAACAGCCGAGACACCGTATCGAACCTTCCCAGATTTCAGCACGGCATTATGAGCAGATTATAAAGTAGTTTCGGGGATATTTCGATAGAAGGCATCATTTTCAAAACAAGTGACAGACAAAATGTCATAAAATTAATAAATTTTCTCCGTACTCCGAATAAAATACTGTGGAGTATAGAGGAAAGACGGAATATCTGTCTAAGGCAGAAAAGCTAAAAAGTGTCCGACGAAAGTATTCAACAGTTCAAAAACTGGCCATAGTGGCGCTAATTTATAGAGGGTATGATATGAAGTTAGCAATAAGAGATGGAGTGAAGTTAGTTGAGCTAAATAAAACTTAGGCCTCTGCATCCGTTAATGGATGATTTATACAGTATTCTCCAAGCGAAGTAACCACTCTTGAAATACTGTAGTGCCTGGGACAGTTGGTTTTAAATGTCGTATGGTTTCCCAAGGCACATACGGCATTCTCACAACATAGTCAGTCTAATCCAGAGGAATGAACTAGTCAATTAATCTGGGGAGCTAAATAAGTAACCAATAACTAACTCTCGACTAACTTCACTCCATCGCTTATTGCTAACTTCATTTACTTTCAAATGTACCCTGTTGCGACTGTGGTGCCACCCCAATTGCAGCGGACACGTTTTACATACAGAGTTAGTTCTCCGTTCCTTTACATTCCATAAAAAAATATTATTAAAAAAACCTTAAAATTAATCAATGTTGCCTGCCTTTCGCCTCAACTTTTAGTTGATAAACTTATGTAGGTAAATATTAAACCATCATTTTAAATTGATAGATTGTCAAAATGATTTACGCAGTCTTTTTCCCCACTCTATTGTCTATGCTTAAATAGAGCAACCCTAAATTGTCACGTTCATTTAAATGTTTACTATCAAAATTCCCCTCCGTCGAAATATCCCCATTTTATAATGTATGGATTAATCCATAGTTTTATACACATTGTTTTGTATAATTTTTGTTTTTTATTAAGGTTGCTTTTTTATTGTTTAGTTTTAATTTCAATATATTTGCTCAAAGGTATATAAAAGGGTTTTGTTAAAGTTATTATCGAACTATTGAGCTTAAAATATTTTGATTTTTAAATCGCGTTGTATATTTAGTAAATCGTTGTGTCATGTAGCTTGAACAGCTATTCTTGATACTTGTCATTTTTTGACTTGAAATATTTACAAAAATATTAAAACATGCAATAAATATTCTAGATGTTTAACTAAAACTTTAAAATATAGTATATAATAATTCAATATTATTTAGTTACCACTAGGCTCTAGTTAGTAAGATTCCCTTGTCTTTCGAATATGACTCAAAGTCCGTTTTTAAATCACAATATCTGTTTTAGCTAAAATATGTTTATCAGTATGATTTTAATATTATATTCCTTGATTATGCACAACTTACGTTTCATATACAATGTTTGACTGGTTTTCCTTGACAATGTAGTAACAATGAGTTCAAGAGTACTTAAACCAATTAAAATTGACGACTTTATGACTGACTATGATTTCTACTTTTCGTAAAGACCATTTTGTTGCAGCTTATTACACAAATTGAACACTTAAATGGTCTTTACGGAAATGTGCCTTTAAATATGTTTAATGATAATCGTAAATTTGTCATATTCTATATATTTTTTTTATTTCGGTCAGTTAATGTCATATGTGCAACAGGAAAAAAGCTTCAAAACAAACACAAGTTTACTCTGTCCGTGTTCAAGAAATACTTCTGGCAGAGTACACTTTTTTAACTTTCGCGCTTGCAGATTACATTTGTATATTTTATTTAGGTTTGAAAATGGTTAGATAAGTTTGTCACAATACTGATATTTGTTTAAGGGCCTCTTTAAAATCTGCTGATAAATGTCAGATACCGTATTTTTGAATTTTCTCTCTGGCACGTGATATACAATGAGAAAATTATTAATAACATTACTTGAATTTCAATTTCAAATATACGATTATCATTTAAATATATTGGCATCCCAGTATCCAAGTAACATTACTTTTTGTATTACTTTAATGTATTAATGTAATATTGTTTAGTTACAATTAATAATTGTTTGTTACTTAAATGTTAAAGACTGCTGTTCGAAATAAAAGTATTATTTATCTATTAAATGTCTTTAATTTTTATTGCATGAACCTTTTGCAGTTTTACTTTTCTTGCTTAATCTTTATATTTTGCTGCATGGTATGTAGCTCATAAAACCTAATATACGTATTTGACATATTTTTTATGGCTGTTTGAAAAAGAACATGTGACAAGCTTATCTGACCCTTAAAAAGAAAACCCTTGAATACTATATTCTGAGAGAAAACAATTTTTTTGCTACACTGACCATCCAGCTTGCAAATCCAATGCTGTGGCCTTGAAGAGGATATGTAGGGAAGTATTACAAATTATTGACACTTGAGTATTTACACTAATGACGGTCATAAGTATTGATGCTGGATTCACAGGTTGGACGGTCACGGTCAGTATGGCCCTTTAAAAAACAAAGAATTAATGGATTATTATTACCTTTTTTATACACTCAAACGGATAAGACAGATAGCCTCAAAGACTAAAATATTAACCATTATTCTTCTAATGGCATTCTTCAAAAGAAGAATATATATCTTAACCCTTTTTATTACAGAGGAAAGATACAAGCTGCTGTCCTCCATACCTGCAACATTGTACATAATGGGTAGCTTTGCTATGTTAGTTGCATCGAAATTTTATGAAAATAGTTGATTAGTTTAAGTAAAAGATCAAATAAAACAGGGAAACAAGTAAAATTTCTTCAGGATTGTTTTGTGTAAGATTGTAAGTAACATATCATTAATTTCAAGTATCAAAACTAGACAGTAGAACTATACACATGTGTCACATATTTTACTTTAAATATTATAGTGCCATAATATAAAAAGACTAAGTCAATGAAAATATGGACGCAAGACCTTTTTACAGCATTTTTTTAAGACAAGCTACATTCGTATTTTTGAGTCTATGCTAGTTTTTAGTTACCTGAAGATATTTTACATTAACATTTAGATATGCATTTAAAACTGTAGCCAAATGATACTTGTTTAGTAAAATACATTGATATTATAGAAATCTTCTATAATTGTGGAAACATTGTTAGACTGTCTAATTTCTTTTGTAAATATGTAGGTATTCTTTTCAAATTATCAATGTCTGTTAAGGTGGACCATGATTCATAGTTATGTTAACGTCTATGTTCCTAATATTTTATATGATTCAGGTTCATCTAATTTTTCGCATTTTTATGACATTTTTTAAATCATCACTCATAACAATGAATATTGACAATGATATTAATAGAAATCAGTTATTTCATTTATTGTAAATATGCTAATTGCATACATACTTAATTGGTCTCATCGCTCGACAAGATACCGCGCTATCTAAACAATAACTGCTACTTGAATGTGGCAACTCATTATTGTATTGTGAATTTATAATGTTATTGTGTGTAAGATAATTTCTATTGTTCGTGAATTCGGTACGTACATCTGAAACAAAGATTTCAATGTGACGGGCATGCCGACTGGGCATACTATTTTTTGCCGCATTTTTCAACCCAGCGGTATCTTTTCAAGCGACGCAACCAATCATTTATCTGTGACTAAATGTAATATTATCTAATGCTTTTCTTATAGCGAAAGTAAATTAAGAGCCCGTTATTTCGAATTATCAAACGCTTCTCAAATTAAGTGTCCCCTTAAATCGCTGCTACCATAGACGTACCTATATATTCTAGACGAGGCATGTTGAAGCAAAAACTGTCTCCACTTAAATGTCCCCACTTTTTTGAGTTTTTGGGGCCATTTTGACATTTGACGTACGGTGAGCACAAAGTGGCTGCCATTTAAGGTCTGATGAAAACCAAGATGGCGTAAGTTTTTCTTGCATGAAGATTTGTTCCACGAAGTATAGATATCAGGAGTCCGAACGTAATGTTAAAATAATGGTCTCAATTTATCGGACAGATTTTTTGCCGGCCACGCGCACGGCGCAACGCGCCACATTAAAAGAAGCACTCGTTTGAAAATACGCGGGAAGTTATGTTGCTATTGACAGCTCTGGAAAAAATATTATGAGAAACGTGGATTTAAATCTAATTAAATAAAAGTTTTAGGAAATTCTTAGACACTGTTCACGAAGTATAGATACCGTAGAACACGATAATTGCTTAACGGTAATTTAAGAATCATTTTGCCGGTAGAGCGCGCCACCTTAAAAGAAGCACTCGTTTGAATCTAGCGCAGCCAGTTGCAGAAAAGAGAACTAAGATCTGGGTCTATTATTGTGTACATAAATACTATAGAAAAGCCTATACCGTTCGGACTCCTGGTAGATATACTTCGTGATTTGTTCTGTCAAATGTACGCCATAGCCTATGCTGCAATAGCGTCAATAGCAACATGTTACTTGAAAACTTCTTAATTTAAGAAGCGTTTGAGTGTTTGTTCGTATGATTATTTAAGCAAAGGTGATGTAGTATTATCAAGTTTTCAGTCGTGTTATAGTTAACACGATTGAAAACTTAATAATACTACCTATATACTAATACTAAACTTAATAAAACCCTAAAAATCCAGTCTTAGTTGACTGGATTTTTAGGGTTCCGTATCTCTAAAGGAAAAAACGGTACACTTTTAGGATGTTATCTAGGGGTCTAAAAAGGCCACTTTAGGTGAACTTTAGATGAACATTAGATGAATCATATGCAATTCATATTATGTGCGCCATTTTACGCATTTTTATTGAAAACTGTTAAAATTGATATTTTATCTATCAAAATATATGAAAGTGGCCTTTTTAGACCCCCTGAACAGCTGTTCGCGCGCGGTTGATATAATGCAATAGATTTAATTTCTTGCAAAATAATTAATAGGTACTTGTTAGGCGATTGCAAAACAAGCCCTTAATTAAGCGATAAGTATAACTGACAATTAATTTAATAAATTATTCAACTAGTCATTTTATTAATTAAGAGGTCTAACTCAAAAGCATGTCGCAAAGAAAAAAAACGAACAATTGACTAAACACGTGAAATATTGGATATTATGTATTTATATTATTTTCTTGATCAATCCAATGCATTTTACCCAATATTTTCTCGCTCGAACTACTCGATCATTATTTCATTAGAAAGAGAGAAACATAATTTCCAATATTCTTCATGAACAGCGACCGCACAACATGTTGGAAATGGCAGCTAGTAATTAGACAACCAAAATAATATATTACATATACATTTTATAGTACAATCGAGGAAATTGAATGTTTAGCATGTGAAAGAAACAAAATATTTATTTTCCCTGACTGTACAGTATACACAAGCCAATCATGAACGTAACAAAAAGGCGTAAATTATGGTTAGTTTTAAGGATATTTTTTGACATTCCTTTAAGTGTTGAGTTTTTATACTTTTTAAATTGTTGTTATTAATTATTGTATTTTTTATAATTTTGAATTAATTAATAATTATTATAATCGGTTTAGGTTCCTGAGTTTTATGTTAAAAACTTAGAATGCGTGAAATTGCGAAAAAGTTGCGCAATTTACATTTCGTCTTATGTCAGTATTCGTAACTAAAACATGTTTTTATACTGTGAATTTATTATGACATAATTTGAATATTGCGTTGCTTTGTAAAAATATTTGACTTTTGTATGAAAAAAACTTTCTTGCAAGTATCAAAATTAGTTGGTTTTGATACACAAAAATATTGAGTAAAATATTATTTTTTTAGTGTGTAGATGTAATGGGGTTTATATAATATACCAATAATTCAATTTCTATTTTTACCTTTTCTTTCAGGTTACAGTAAATCAAAGCCATTAAATACGCATTATTTGCTGATTTACTTACTCAGATTTGATATGTTGTACATAATATTATGTTGGGTAGGTAGTTATCAAAATGTTTCTAATAAATTGATGTTCAAATAATATAGTTATTGTTTTATTCTTAGATATCTATCCCTTAATTTTACACCTAATACACAACATGGTACCTACCTATGGATTCTTTCCATGTCGTGGAACATTCTTTTTACGTGGTAGAGCCATGCTTCGGCACGAATGGGCCGGCTCGACCGGAGAAATACCACGGGCTCACAGAAAACCGGCGTGAAACAGCGTTTGCGCTGTGTTTCGCCGAGTGAGTGAGTTTACCGGAGGCCCAATCCCCTACCCTATTCCCTTCCCTACCCTCCCCTATTACCCTATTCCCTCTTAAAAGGCCGGCAACGCACTTGCAGCTCTTCTGATGCTGCGAGTGTCCATGGGCGACGGAAGTTGCTTTCCATCAGGTGACCCGTTTGCTCGTTTGCCCCCATATTTCATAAAAAAAAAATAAAAAAAAAATAAAAAATGTCGACATACTTTTAGTTTTTGTTCGTTACTTTCTGTCAGACCCCAGGTTTGGCATCCGTATGTTAGCACTGGGAGGATATTATATGTATTAAATACTTTTGCCTTTCCAGATATTGATATTGTTTCATTTTTCATGACCTCTTTAAGAGATATCGTGACCAACTGTTCGATATCCTTTTCTGGGTCTCTTTTGACATCAAAGAATTTGGTGAAATAATGTGGCCAAGATATTCATATTCTTCAACATACTTAATTATTTCGTTTCCTATTGCTATAACCTCTTTGTTTCTGTTATTAGTGATTGGTTTTAATAGTATTCATTGACAGCCCAGCTTTTATGCTTCCAGTGTTTATTTCGGTGAGCATTTTTTTAGAGCTCTGATGTCTTTGCAAATTTACTTATATCAGCGAATCTGTCATATTTTGTATATATTTTGCCCATTCAAGCTAATACTGCACCTATCCTACTCTAAATTCCTAAAAATATCTTGAGTACAGCCGTGTATAAATTTGGGGAGAGAGGGTCACCTTGTCTTACTCCCTTTTGAATTTTGAACTCCTCACTAATGCCTTCCAGTTGTATATACATAGGTATCTTTCTTTGTATTTTTTGAATTGTTTCATTCTTAGCCTTAAATGATTTCTGATACTTAGATGGTTCCCATTTCCCGCATACAGTATCCCAAGAGAACAAGTACTTTTTTGGGATATAGTATCATGTCCCTCCCTACTTTTCTGTATTTTTATAAATCTCATCACCAAAAGACTTCGTAGTATCATCTGTATGCTGACGTCTTGCAACTTTATAGTCAGGCAGGATTGGAGCAGATATCAACAGCCATCGAAGAGATAAAAGAGGTTCTGTTATTGAAATTGATTGGACCATCAATAACAAGACAGGAAACGAAATTTCGGCATCCAAAAATATGCATCTTTGTTTCCACTTCTTGCGACATATTCAATTCGGCAGCAATGTCGGCCCAAGCATCTTTTTTTTATTATTATTATCTTTGTAATCACCGTTTGAGGCATCCCGAAGTATATTACGCTGTTGATTAAACAAATTGAGCATCAATATCTGTTTGTTGGACCACACTACTTCCATGTGACGACCTCTGTTGCTTCAGCGCGTTGATACTCAAGCCGGGGGTCGCGGGTTCAAATCCCGCCGAAGGAACAAAAAGTTTTGTGTTTCTGGGTCATGGATGTGTATAATATAATAAAAATCTTAATTAAATGCATAGTATAAAATTATTAAATATAATTCCCGTTTACTGATACCTATAACACAAGTTCTTCGTAACACAAGCACGGGGCCAGATTGACGTGGTGCGAAGCGTCCATAGATATTATTATTATTATATTTTTATGTTTATATAAACTCGCGCAACACACGTCCACACCTGTTGACTTTTGTTAATAAACTAGATGTTTCGAGATGCAGCCCCGGATCTATGGGCGGGCGGCCCTGGGCGGCAGTTTCATGGGAGCGCCAAATCAGGCAAATCCTTGAGACAAGAATTCGAAATATCGAACAAATATCAAATATGAAGCCTCTTTTCCTACAATCTTATAGGTTCTTATCAAGTTATCGAATAATAATGTTATAATATTAAGTTTTAAAATCGAACTTCTCTATTTACATACGCCCAGTTTTTGAACACATACCTACTATGAACGAATCTTAACAGATCAAGTAAATTTCTTTTTGAAGGCGTGCGTACTGCGTAGGTAGTGTGCGTTATCTTTCTGCCAGGGGAATCCCCGTCACATCTATACGAGCCGAGCCGAACAAATTCAACAAGTCAAAGTCGAACATTGGGGGGCGCCATGTCAAGTTTTTGCCCCGGTTGGAAAAAGTCGTAGATCCGCCACTGTCCACCTGCCACTGCCGAGATGTTCTCCACTCGAAGGTTTGTAGCAGGTGGCGATAACTTAGATTAGAATCTGATTTTCATTTAGAAAAAAAAAACCTGACAGTGACACTTGACAGTTTGACACACCTGATTTCACGTCAAAAGTCAAAGAAGAAGAAGAAGAAGGTCACAAGTTTTGAAAATTGCAAGTTTTTTTTTAGGACTCTGCTTTTTTGGTCGAGTGCATAAACAAGTGTTTTTATTATTTTTGTTTATTAGTGAGTTTTAATAGATTGTCTTGCTTGATTTTTACTGTTGAACTTTCTAGTTTCGGTTGTGGGTGTCTAATTTTGTGATTGTCTTAGTGTAAGTGTTGTTTTAATTAGTCTTAGCTAGCTTATAACCTAAGTGTTACCGGCATGGACGCCGAGCCGCCTGACCCGGGCGGGGGGGGTCCTGATATCCAGGTACGCCAGCAAGAAGTGATGGAATGTGACAGTATAGGCTCTAGAAAGCGTGCTAATCCTGATAGCATTAACAAAACAGCTAAAAGAATGACCGATAATACTCATTCCATCCCTTCTATACAGCTAAATTATGTTTGTTCCGACTATGACAGCAAAAAAGTATACAGTTCAAATGATGTCGCACCATTCTTGGTACATGTTTCGAAAACAGAGTCTGACAGTGGACCTACGCTACGACCAATGGAATTTGGACAGTTTTTGTACAAGAATAACATAAAAAATGTAAAAATGGACGGGGTTAAAAAAATCGGTAGAAATCGCATCTCAATAGAGTTTAATTCCGCAGATAATGCCAACTCCTTTTTAAGCCTTCCGGTAATCACCAGTGCCAGATATGTTGTTTCGATTCCATCGTACAGCATATCCCGCATGGGTATAGTACGCGACGTGCCCGTGGACTGGTCCATGGAAGAACTCGCTGAGAATTTGAATGTGCCTTCAGGTTATGGGGCAGTTATCAAAGCCCGGAGACTAAGTCGGAAGACATTTAATGACCAGCAGCAACCTATATGGATCCCAACCCGATCAGTTGTTCTGACTTTCTCAGGACAAAAACTCCCCCCTCGTGTATTTTGTTATTTCACATCCTTACCTGTTGAAACATACATCCTTCCAACTATCCAGTGCAATAAGTGTTGTCGTTTTGGGCACATTAAAGCCCAATGCAGGTCACAGCCCAAGTGTTTTAAATGTGGACAGTCACATGAGGGTGAAACTTGTGTGGTGTCAAATCCAACTTGTTTTTTCTGCTCAGGATCACATTCAGCTAACAATTCATCCTGTCCAGAACATGCTCGACAAAAGGAAATCAAACTCATCATGTCGCAGGAGAGCATCTCATACATGGAAGCTTCGGCTCGATTTCCCCATGTGAGACGTTCTTTTGCAGACTCGGCCAAGACTTCTCCCTCAGTGATTGCCACTTCAAACTCTAGATCACAAACAAAATCCCCTGTCACAACATCATATAGAAAAACCGTTTATACTCCCCGCCGTCCTATTACCCCTGTGACCCCTGGCTATGACCACCAGGCACACAGGAACATTATTGAGGAACCCGCCTCTCAATTGCCGAATGGGAGTGGATTTTCCCAGAGTTCAGATATCTCCCCCAACGACAACTTTATTGACTCCCTCATCAACACCCTCATCCAATTAGTCTCCCGGTTTAGTGACTCCGGGCTACCGAACAAAACTCGTACTAACCTGACTCAGCTCCTTAATACTGTTCTTAACAATGGATCAGTTCTCCATGATCCAGTGGAACTGTCGTAGCGTAAGAAATAAAAAGCAGGACATTTGCAACCTAGTTAATCGTTTTAGGCCATCAATTATTGCCATCCAGGAGACATGGTTAAAGCCAGGTTCTCGGTTTCGTGTTCCAGGCTACTCATGTTTCCGGGATGACAGAGTTGATGGTAAGGCTGGAGCTGCCATTCTGGTCTCCAGTCAATGTACATATTCTTTATTCCCTATTCCTGTACATAGTAGTTTGTTTAATATTGTGGCTGTCCGTGTTTTAAATACTGTGTATATGTCTGTATATATCCCCAGTCCTAATCCTTCTATCCTTTCCGAACTTTCGTCTATCATTTCCTCCATTTCTCTCCCCCGGGTTGTATTAGGTGATTTTAACATTCACCACACAACCTGGGGCTCCTTCTTCAATGATTCCAATTCGTCATTATTCATGGACATTTTAGATGATAATAACCTGGTTGTGCTTAATGATGGATGTCCCACTCGTAGGGTCTCGCCTTTGCAAAACCCGAGGAGTGTGGTAGATCTCTCATTGAGCTCGCCGTCTATTTCTTCTTTGTGTTCATGGTCTGTCCTTTCCAGCTCCTATGGTAGTGATCATTTCCCCATTCATATTACGATAACTTACTCGACTAGACAGACAGTAGCCCCTAATCCACCCAGACAAAAATATAAGCTCGATAAGGCGAATTGGGCCGAATTCGCAATAGCTACAGACTCTGAAGCTAGTCTTGTTACTGATAATACAAACATAAATGATCCCCACACTCAGTATCAAAATTTAAAGAACATCCTTCTACAAGCTGCGGATAGGTCGATCCCCCTTAAGTACACAGGAGATCGTAGATTATCCCCTCCTTGGTGGGATGACGAGTGTACTTCAGCTTGTAAGCGTCGTAAGGATGCTGAAAAACTTTACACAAGGGCCATGACAATGGCTAATTTTCTAAACTACCAAAAAATTTCGGCTGAGGTTTCAAAATTATTTTCGGAAAAAAAGAGAGAAGGATGGCGACAGTTCTGTTTAAGTCTGTCTCCTTCGTCAAAACCCTCGATTGTTTGGAATAATATAAAAAAATTCCGTGGTTCATTATCGTCAAGCGATTACCGTCAGTCCAATGATCCTACTGAATGGATTGACGCATTTTCGCGAAGGTTGGCACCCCCGACGGCTCCATCCTTTGACGAGATTTGCGTTGGCACTTCTGTGGGATCCTCTTTAAACTGTTTCGACGCCCCATTTTCTCTGGAGGAATTTCAACTGGTTTTAGGGTCATTAAAGGACACTGCTCCTGGTGCCGATGGAATTCCATATTCCTTCATTGTCAATAGTGGCCCAGACACACAACTTCTATGTCTGAGAGTTTTAAATAACATCTACCAGTCGGGGGTCCCTCCGGAGGAGTGGCGGTCTCAAATTATTTTACCCATCCTTAAGCCGGGAAAACCTGATAACGATCCATCTAGCTATAGACCCATCGCTCTTTCGGCTACATTAGGAAAAATTCTAGAACATTTGATCAAAAACAGGTTGGAATGGCTAATGGAGAGTCGGGGTATGTTATCTAAAACACAGTTCGGTTTTCGGAAAGGCTTTTGCACTACGGACAGTGTAGGAACTCTGTTAACCGATATTCGCATAGCTTTTTCGAAAATGGAACACGTGGTAGCAGTGTTCCTGGATATATCATCTGCGTACGACAATGTCAGTCTTCCGGTACTCAGGCAAAAACTGCAACAGCTGAGTGTCCCAGCGAAGATGTCAAACTATATTTGCAATTCCCTTTCCTTCCGTTCTCTTATCATTTCTTCCCAAAATTCCCAACTATCCCCTAGAATTATTTACAAAGGTCTCCCGCAAGGTAATGTCCTCAGTCCACTCCTCTACAATATTTATACTTCTGACCTTGATCTTACTGTCAATAGCTTTTGTGAGGTCCTCCAGTACGCAGATGATTTAGCCATGTACATTGCTTCAAAAGATATAGCGGAATGCTCCGCCCGCCTCAACTCTGCCATTAGCTATCTTAACGACTGGATGGATAGACATGGGTTGTCCATCTCTATCGCCAAAAGCTCTGTCGTTATTTTCAGTCGTTCCAAAATTATACCAACCATTGCCATTCATTCTAATCAACAGGTTTTCCCGGTTAAGGATAAGGTGAAGTTTTTAGGTGTTTACTTGGATTCCAGACTAACAGGCGTCCATCACATAAACCATGTGGCGAAGAAATGTGAAAAAAATATTAACATTCTTCGATCACTCTCTGGTGTCTGGTGGGGTTCACATCCTTACACGCAGAAGCTGATGTACAATTCGCTGATTCGTAGTCACCTAGATTACGGCTCTTTTCTTTTGGAACCCTGCAACAAATTACCACTAAAAACTCTGGACAAAATTCAGTCAAAGTCCTTGAGAATTATTATTGGAGCCATGAGATCATCACCAACTAATGCGCTCCAAGTTGAGTGTGGGGATCCACCACTTAATATCAGGAGACAGTATTTGTCTGATAGGTTTATATTTAAATTGTTTCAAAATTCATCCCATCCACTCATTGAAAAACTTCATACCCTTTCGCAGCTAGCTAGCTCTTCAAGCTACTGGTTACATAAGGAACTACCTTGTCTGTTGATCAGCTACCATACAATTACCCGCCTTCCTTGCCCTATTTTCCAGTGTAGACTCAGTCCTCTTTTTTCCACTTCCTATAATGCACTTACCTTCTCTCCAGAAGTGCTTCTAAATTTTTCAATTGATAAGGGCTCTGCTGTGGCTAACAGCCAGTTCCAACACATTATCAATCAACATTTTAAGGATTGGCTGCTTATTTTCACGGATGCCTCTAAACTTTTGGAGAGTAGCTGTGTTGGAGTGGCCATATGGATTCCAAAAGTCAATGTTATTTTAAATTTCAAATTACCTCCAGATTCATCCGTATTTACAGGGGAAACTCTGGCTATCTTGGAGGCACTTACCTTCATTGAATCTCATCACCTCAACAGATCCATCATACTTTCAGACTCCAGAAGTGCCTTGGAGGCCATTAACTCTAACCAGTTTCGCTCCAAAAGTAAATTCCCCTTAATCCTGAAAATAAGACAGCTTCTCTTTGAGTGTCACACAAAAAGTATCCAAGTGGTTCTGGCTTGGATACCAGGACATAGTGGAATCACTGGCAATGAGAGTGTGGATGCCTATGCTAAAGACGCTATATCATCAGGTGCGCCTAGTCAATACAAGGTTTATTGCCAGGATTTGATTCCCCTAGCTAAGAATCACTTGAATATTAGGTGGCACAACGAGTGGACCAAAACTAGTACAAACAAGGGAAAACACTATTTTGATATTCAAAATGGCATCCCTGTTAGACCATGGTTTTTCAAATTTAAACAAGCAAGTAAAACAGTGTGTTCAACTATTTGCCGAATGAGACTGGGACATTGCTGCTCACCTGTTTTCCTTGCTAAGATTAGGGTAAGGGATAGCTCTTTGTGCGAGTGTGGCCTAGACGAGGGCACTCTAGACCATATCTTCTTCTCTTGTCCAAAAAACCAATCTTCATTGTATGATTCCCTCCCTCCTACATTTCCCCGCCCTATCAATTTTAAATCTGCCTTATGTTTTGTAAATACTCCTTTTATTGACATTTTATGTACATATATTGTAACTAACAAAATAAAATTGTAAGGTATGTGGTACTAACCCTAAATGTTTGTGCTTGTTCTAGATCTTTCAACAGACCTCCTTCAGTTCACCGTACCCTTGTTTTTTCATAAAACCTACTCCTAAGGCAGAGTTTCCGTCAACACACTCTGACATTGGCGATTCACTAAGGAGCCATTTTAAAAAGAAGAAGAAGAAGAAGTTTTTTTTATTGAAAAAGTAGGTAAATAATAAATATGGGGAAATAAAATAGCTTAATAGAAACAAATACATATTGTTTACATTTAGTGCTTTTATTGAAATATGTTACATTAATTTATATATACAAAACAACACTTTATATTCATTCGAAATGAGCGTATCGATATTAGATTTACCAAGAGAGATTTTTGCAAATTTATTGATACTCACAGATGGATATACTCTAGGAAAGTGTAGACAGGTGTGTACGGGTTGGAAAGACTTTATTGACGAGACAGACTACTTGTGGGAGCGAATGTGTATGAAAGATTTTAAATGTTCTTCGAAAATCGCCAAAAGCAAATCTGGTAGCGACTGCAAGTGGTATTATATTTATAGAAACTTAAAACTATGGTGCGACTCCACAACGTATATTAAAAGACTGAAGGAATTTTATAAATTCAATGTTAACGCTTTAGAAGTAAGTTATGGAGTTTTACCCGTCAGGGACTTATACGGCACTGTTCTATTTGATACTACAACGTTAAAGATCATACCGATAACATTGCCAGAACGAAACTGTCTACGTATTGCTAATAATGATAAAGTAACAGTTGTTCTGTTGTCTAATAGCAAAATTTTGGTGCAGCGGACCGTAGATTCACGGCATTATACAAACGAAGCAGTTTTTAATGCGGAAAACTTTGCACTAAGTAATGATTACGTATACTACTATATGAACAAAGATATTTTCAAATGCAATTTAAAAAGTCCGAATCTATCAAGTGATTTCGTTGCAAACTGTGAATACCAAATAGCGAATATAGAACATAAGTACGATATAACATGTATTTTCACAAAGTGTAAGAAATTTTTAAATATACTAAAAGATAATACAATAGTTTTAAAACCAGTGACATGTCCAAAAGAATGGCTGCCGCAGTTGAAAAATATGTTTTATTTTGATGAGAAAAATTATGTATCATACTCAAGAAATTTATTTATATTACATACAGAAAAGGCATTACACACATATATAAATTTTCCTCTGATAGCGACTCTGTTTTTCTATGGTGATATAGTATTGATTGGTACAAGAAACGGAGAGATTTTCTTATACAAACCTTTTGATAAGAAGAAAACGAAATACGCAGAGATATATCAGCATATGAGCTTATTAGTTAAACTACCAGATAACAAGATTCCGTTGAAAATTGACGTTTGTGAACGAAAATCAGCATCGCTAATACTAGTGATGACATCTTCAGATCTCTTCACAATTGATATCAACTTTAGTTTTAATGTAAGTATTTATTGAAAAATATTTTAAACATGTTCTTACTTAAATGTCTTTACTACTTTTTTTTAATACTTCAAAGTTTTTAGTACATTAGTATGAATACTGTATATTATTGTACATGATGTAAAAAATCAGAGACATAGTTACCGCTGAATCATCCGTATCAATTATATGGGGCTCCCGGCTCTAACACCCGTATCATTAGTTGTTTCCTCAGATCCGCCTCGACTCAACCTCATCTGAGGTACCCTTGAGAAGTTCCTCGAGTTTGGTATTCCTAAACATAATTTATACCTCAGCTGTTTGTTCCTCCAGTAAGGTTGAGTAAGGGCATGACATGATAAATAATCATGGAAAAATATATTTTATTATGTTAACACCAATAGTAACCATTAAAACTCGATCCAAATTTTACAGAATGATGAATATGTATGCGCTGTATAATTATATGGATTTTCGTAAAATAAAGGTCATCCAAAAAATCCACCATGCTTATCTTTAAATAAGTATCCCTCTATAATTGCGTTATTATTTCAAAAAAATTACACTTTGTTTGTAAAAACAATTGATATAAATGTCGGGAATAGACGCTCGAGGGAGCCTCAAGGTACGTCCTGAGGTACCTTAAGTTTGACAGTTGATTCCTTGACTCGAGTAAGGAAATTCCTCAAGTCGAGGGAATTTTGTTGAACTAATGATACAACTTTCGTGGATTGAGGTTGAGTCGAGTGGAGGAAATCTCGAGGAAACAACTAATGATATGGGTGTTACTCTTAACTCTGGGGCCCAAAACTTTTTATCAAAGCCCCCTAAGGCTTGTTAAGCTGCTGAAAAAAAAAAACTTTCTTATGATTTCGAAGAATGATTTAAAAACTAAGGATAGGCTATGATGGACATTTGAGTGAAAAAATCTTCATACTAGTTTTCAGATGATTTTGTCAAATAAATACAGACTGAACTGCTGAAAGCAGACATCGAAATATTCATATGACAAATGTCAAACCTAGACTGCCCCGAACAACCGCAAAAGTAGGGCAGTTTAAGTGTAAACACTTTTACCTGTATATGCATTGTCTATAATAATAAATAAATGAAGGTTTTTTATGATTTCTTGAATATATTTTTTAAAATTTAATTTTGACATTGGCTTATGATATTTTATGTGTATTTCAGGGGGAAGAAACAAACACATCAAAGACTTACAGCAAGACTAAAGTAGATATGTACAAAAGGTTGTTGAAAATTAAAGATAGGTTGGACAAGTCTTCGTACACGGTAGAAAATGAATTGTAAGCTTTTATATGTTTCTTAGGAACTATATTATGTTAGGTCAATTTACTGCCAAACTTTATATATAAGGGGCCATCCACATATTATGTCACGAAAAATTTCGACTTTTTGAACCCCCACCCCTACATTTAACATGTACTGTCACATTTAGTAGCCCCCCCCCCCCCCCTTCGCTGTGACGTAATACGTGGATGGACCCTAAGTATGGTTAACATTTTTTTACATTTAGCAGTTTGTTATACTTCTAATTGTGCTAAGCGACCAATGTGACACCACATCATTATAATACGTACAAGTAATTAAACTGCTAAACATTAATTTCCCCTGACTGTAACTGTACAGTCAGGGGAAATTAATGTTTAGCAGTATACACTGGTATAGGTATTAGGATCTTAGGAACTAGATGTTAGTCAATTTACTGCCAAAATTTATATTTATGGTTAACATTTAGCAGTTTGTCTAATTATTGTGCTAAGCGACCAACATGACACCATGTCATTATAATACATATTACGTTCAAGTAATTAAACTGCTAAACATTAATTTCCCCTGACTGTACAGTGTATATATTGTATTAGGTATATTAGTATTGATGGTTAATTGGGCTGTGTAAAATGATGCATTGTATGTGCTTACTGCTTATGCAAAAATAAGTGTGCTTATAAATAATAATATTTTTAAGGTGCACAAAAAATGTATTTCCAGTATAGGTGTAAAACATTTTTGTAAAACTTTTGTATGCTGCGCTTTATATCAGACTAACAGGCAAACATTATAGAACACATTTTTTCTTGTTGTTATGTAGGAATAATATATTTCTTATGTTAATGCATCTTTCAACTAGATTGTGGAAAGGAGGAATATCCAATTTGAGTTGGCTTAAAGCAATAAACGACTTAAGCGGTAGCGGTAGGTACGGTAGCCATACACAATACTGCTTATCGTCCGATCGGCATAACGCCAAAGAATTTATTAAATTGCTAACGTAAAGAACCGCCATTCAATAGACTTAAACGAATGACAGCTCGCGGCTGTATACGTGGCTAAACGATTCCGGGAGTGTGCGCGGCGAGCGGGGGTGAGTTTTTTCCAGCTAGGACTTTCGTTCACGGGTGACGGCTAGTCGTTTCGTGATTTGGCCTTTATATGACATAATTGACGTATAATTCTTATAATATGATAGATTTTCCTGACGTGACATTTAAAATTACTTTGTCAACTGTCAACCTTAGGCTTACGTCAACATGGCTGACATTCGCCGGTCTCTAATGGATGGACGGACTAAGTCATGCGAATCCACGTAGATACACGATCAGTTCTAACTATGGAGGTAAAATAGGTGTTGAAAGTAGATTTCAGTATAAAATAAAGCGTGATCTACGTATTTTGTTCGATTTCGACCTTACTTAGTACTTTTGCTATCTCACACTAGATGGCACTAAACAGTAAACGCCAGATTACATCTTGATTAACAGAGGCGTAAAATGAATAACCTAACCAAGAGCATGTCAGGACATGTCTAAAGAGGGTTCCGTAACTATAAACGCGGTATATCCTTTTTATTTATTACTCCAAAAGTTACTGTCCGATTTGGTTCCCAATAATTTTCCTAAAGAGTTTTTAGCATGATCTATCAGCATGGAAATTTGCAAGTTTCTATCTCATATAGTTTAAAAATGCTAGGGGGGGGGGGGGGGACCAACTTACAAACTACTTTGGAGGCCGATTACTCGAAAATGGTGTGCTTTATAAAAAAAGTAACGTATGAAACCTTGCCTTTATTTTAAAAGACCTATTCAACGATGGGGTAGAGTGAAAAAATATTTTTCATTCCAACTTCACATGTATGGAGAGCCACCCCTAAAATATAAAATTATTATTTTTTTATGATCCCAAAACCGTGATATATACACAATCTATAACTGCACCAAATTTCATCAATTTATATTCATAATTACAGGAGCTGGAGACGCGGACAGACAGACAGACGGACAGACAGACGGACAGAGCGAAACTATAAGGGTTCCTTAAGTATTACGGAACCCTAAAAACAGGAAACTTAAGTATTTCTTTCCGACTGAAAGTCTTTAGAAACTACTGCACAAAAAATTGAAGTACCTACGCATTGTAAATAAAATATTTTTTTTTTTATATTGAGTTAGTAGGTACGTATCTAGAATATATTTTTAATCCCCGTAATCTAATCTTAAAAACGCCATCTATTGGCAAGTAGAATAAAATACTAAATTTAACTGACGCTAAGAGACTTTTCTAGAACAATTATAATAAATTTAGTTTTTAATTACTTACACATGAAATGTAATGCCCTCCATAGGATCAGAACGCCTATTTTACGTTGGGAAGGAGCAGAAATCACAATGCACAGTTGCTCATGCCGTCTCCTCTTTTTATCACCTCTATGGTTCGTCGATTGGACGATAGGCATTAATGGTGTATGGCTGCAAGATTCATACATTGTCTTGACTATGGTGATTTTTGTATCCCACCGTAATTAAAACATTACCTTTGTGTACTGCGTAGGTTAAAAAAACATTCGAATAAATGTACAGTCGATAAAATTGAATGCTTAGCAAATTTAATTTAGGAATATTTGTGCATTTTAAAAACAATGTGGCATTTATAATAATAATACCTATGTAAAAACTTTCAGTAGTACATGTACATGAGGAGTATGATATTTGGTACAGTTACAGCTTATGTGGAGGAAGGTGTGCAGAAAGCTAAATATAATATAGCTTAGAAATACATACAATTTTATAAAAATAACAACATACAACTACCTCAGTTTATCACTACTGTGCGTTTATAGGTACATTTTTGTTAAGCTTACGTTTGTCAGTCTGTCACAACATTTACATTTACTTTTAATTCTTCTTTCAAGAAAGTTTAAACTTTCTTGAAAGAAGAATTTAAAAAAAAAGAAAGAAGAAGTTTAAACTTTCTTGAAAGAAAGTTTAAACTTAAAAGTTTAATAAACTTAAAAGTTTAAGTTTGAACTTAAGTCTTTTAAGTTCAAACTTAAACATTCTATGAATTATTATGGGTGATACTCGACCTCAGCTTATTAATCAAGATGCATTCGATATTTTCGACAACGAAGTTCGAAAACAAAATGTATGGCATTTGACATAAGGCATCATCGCAAGCGATATTTAGCGATGACTTTTGTCAAATCCCATACATCTTTGATTTAGAACTGCGCCGTCGAAATTATCGAATGCATCTTAACTAAAAGCCTTCTAGTAGTTTCATATAAAATACTGGTGATGGTAGTAAGAATACTTAGGTAATTGTTAAGCGCCTTCTCACGACCCAGCTTGCAAATATAAAATTAAATAAAATTGAAGTGTGTGTTAATGCATACGAAAATATACACGGTACTAACAATCGGTCTGTCTGTCAGTTTGTTCCGGCTAATGTCTAAAACGGTTGGTCCGATTTTCACGGGACTGGCAGATAGCTGATGTTATAAGGCGTAACTTAGGATACCTACTTTTTATCCTTCCCATCATCATCAAAAATATTTAACGCCTAACAGCCCCGGATCTATGGTGGCAACTGGGGGCACTTCTTGGGACGCCAAATCGGCCAATTCCTTGAGACAATAATTCGGAATATCGAACAAAAATGAAGCCTCTTTTCCTACAATCTTATAGGTTTTTATCGAATGACGACTATTAGTGCCGGTGTTAGATTTCCAGGCTGAACTGTGAATGTGGTGCATTATGGTGGAAAAGAAAATTTCGATAATTTGTATATTTTATAGAAAAGGCACAAACTATAGAATTTAAACGACTCTTAAAACGACTGTTAATAAACGACAATCATAGTGTCAAAATGAGTCTAATATTTGAAAGCAGATACCTACAGAATATCCAGAATGAGTGTTCGATCACATTTGTACGCAGCGCACTGGAACCAAAACCATGGCGAAACACCGCCCCGCCCGCTCATTACTTTACTTTAAGGCCCCCACAGACGAGAGGCCGATCGTTTCAGTTAGATCTGACGTCAGTTCGGCCTGAACGGATTCGAGCACACACACGGAAAAAGTCGCATCCGACCAAACTAGGGTTGCCATCCGTACTTTAAAATAAAGTAATGTACGTTATTTCAGGTAATTGTACTCTATACTTTATGAAAATACTAAAGAACACGAAAATACTTTATTAAATACTTTATTTTCACGATTTGGTTTCTTTAGGATTTTGAAAACTTTAATGATAATATTATAATTTTTTTCCTACATATAGCGAAATACATCGATAAGATCGATTGCTCAATCGATGTCGATTGCATGTTAAGATAAATGAAAATATAAATCTGAAAAACTTAATATGCATGATCTAAAAAAAACCTAACTAATTAGCTAACTTTATTACAATATACTTTAGAACTATCAACTGCACAATAAAGGCAGCAAGTGTTTAGTAAGAGCAATGATAATTTTTAAACTTGTATAAAGTCATTTAATTTTTATTATATATTCCGAAAATGTTCTGTGATCAATAGTACATGGAGAGACGAAAGAAAAAAAATGTTTCTGAATTTTATTAAAAATGTATAACTTATACTCAAAAAACTCAAACTCAAACTCAATTTTTTTATTTCCATGTAGGTTATAATATAACACTTATAGAATTGTCCTACATGATGCCTACCACCGGTTCGGAAACTAGCCCGGCGAGAAGAACCGGCGTAAAAAATTAATTTTAATATTATGGACTGTAAAGATATCATACTAATTTGATACAAAGTGCAAAAAACAATAAAAAGTAGTTATGTAATTGAAACATAATTAATAAATAAATTGTAATTTATTTTAAATACAATGCACTTTTTTCCTACCTATAATAACCATTGTACTTTATCTGCAAAAAAGAGGTGGCAACCCAAGACCCAACTGACGTCGGTTCGGCCTGAACGGATTCGAGCCCACACATGATACGATTTTGCATCCGTTCAGGCCGAACTGAAGGCAGACCGGACCGTGTGTGGGGCCCCTTACTCTTTACACTTACAAAACAATGGCGTTATTATGTTATGACAATTAGGTATTCAATAAAAATTATTTGAAAAAAAGTTGGGTAAAATATTCCGTTATTCTGTGGCAACATATTATGTGTGGATAGCCACTCCAATTTGGCGTGGCTATCCAGATCCAGGCAGATTGTTGGTAATTATTTAAGTGTATAAAAGTTAATATTAAACAAAATTGTAGGATTATTATTTATTTGTATATTATGTTGTAAATTGTTTTCTTATTTATTATTGTTGTATTATAATTGGTGTAACCATTTGGTTAATGAAATACATTTTGTGAATGTTTAAAATATGTTTTTTATTGTTCTTCGTTTCATTGTTCTTAAGATGGTGTCAAGAGGTATGAAATAATGACTCACATATGATCTAGACATGTGACTGACGTAAGGCTCTAGTTATATCCGTTCGCGCGATCGTGCGACTTGGCCGCAGATTGACTTCACCGCGGCGAAGTCGTTTTTTGATTTAAATATGAAGCGGCCCGAGCGCCTCCGCTCTCCACACATTCTCTAGTATTTGAGGACAATAGACGTGACGATAAAATGAAAAAAAAAATAGATTGATTTGTTTTTAATATTAAAAAGAAGAAAAAAGCAACGCCGACGTCGGTGGTGGATACATACTATGAACATATTGTATCTCAACCATAGATGTATAATATTAAAAAGAGGATCTCAACCAATTCCATATTGGATACCAAAGAAAAAGACTGACCAATTTAATGTCATTGACGAAGCTATTGCGCTCCAGTCATTGGATTTTTTTTTCTCTGTTTTTATAATCAACACTTCTAACATCCCAAATGGAAGGCTTTTCCTCTATTTTTTTAAATAAATAATTCTGTATCAAACATTATGGTCACTATACAACAGAGCGCTCATCCGCTTCAAATAAACCGATACAAATGAACACATTGAAACTCGTTAAGAGCGGCCCGGCCGCGCGACCGCGCCGCTCGAAGCAGCGGCTGCTTCGCTATTCAAAACGTTGCATCCTCGTATGCATAACGGCACTGAAAATTTCGGGATTCAAGGAAGTGATACAACATTACTATTTAAAAATGTAGTTATTGCTTTTCGAAGTATTCTCCGCGAAATTTGACACATTTTTCCATACGATGGAACCAATCATTGAAGCAACCATTCCATTCGGAAGTTGGGGTCTCCAAAATTGCCGTTTTGTAGGCGTCCACAGCTTCTTCAGGTGATGAAAATCTCTGACCACGCAATTTATTATTTATTTTAGGAAAAGTATAGAAATCATTAGGGCTTAGGTCGGGGCTGTACGGCGGATGGTCTAATAATTCTATGATTTCTTGCTCTAAAAACTCTTTTGTTCTGTGCGCGGTGTGAGAACTCGCATTGTCATGATGGAGGATGATGCGGCGGTTGCAGTTCTCTTTACGGAGTTCAGAAATGACCTGTGGCAAACAAATGTTAGCATACCATTCTGCATTAACCGTTCTTTGTCCCTCAAGAGGAATAGTCGCAACAAGGTTGCTTTTCTCAGTGGTTCCATCGAATGCGACGATGTGTAGAGAGGGACGGAGATTCGTTCACTTTCATTTCTTACCATCCATTCCTCCTCTTACATTTAACGTAGCGAAGCGGCTCTCCGTGGTCCGCTTTTCGCCTCCGCGAGAAACGAGACGTGATGGGTGGGGCGAACCACATAGCCGCCATTTTGGAGAATTAAACTATTTTTATGATTATCTATTGCGTTCCCACGGATTGGCGGAGAGGATAGAGAGAATAGGGAAAGGGAAGGATAGGTGGTGTTGAAAGGAAGATTGGTAAGTTAGAGTGAGAAATAAGAAATGTAGGATATTACCGCCCAGGAGGGCAAGGGATAGGACAGTAATAGCTAGGGAAGTCGGGGTCGCATACTATACCACAACTACCGGACAGGTACCTAAGTTGGAATGAGTATCCCATGACAGACAGACATCACGTAATTAACGAACAAATTACTTATAAGGACAATTAAATTGCTAATAATATTGTTCACAACATTAAAACCGCATTTGCTACGAAAGTTTCTGTAAAAACATAAAATAGCTTAGTGCTAGTTTTAATTTGATTTCGAACTAAATTTCACACGAAAGCTGGGTTCATAATTAACAAGAAAAGTTCGAAGTTGGAGTGAGCGAATAGGGTCATTAAAACTTTATGGCAACATGAAAATATGAACCTCCTTTTTCAAGGATTTGTGAAGTGTAAGAGCATAGATATATAATATTAAAAAGAGGTAGATATGTTATAAACGCGTAAAAATGAAGACTCGAATTGGCCCGAGTCGGGCCAATTTTGGTTAGTGTGCTCCGCGAGTAATAGCGTGTTTTGTGTTACTATGCGACGTTGACACATTGACACGCGTCCCATGTCAATGTGTGTCGCTGCACAGAAATATTGTCAGTTTTGTAAGGATATAACGTATCTATGTAATAATTAATCAAAGTGTAAGATCGTTGTCACATCACGCGATAACGATATCTGACGGGGCAATTCTGCTAAATAAAACCTGCATTATTACAATTATAATCAAGTCCCGATGCGCTTACACTCTCAAACGGTGTTTTTATGACCGTTAAACCAACGTGAAACGCGCTCTGATTGGTCGAAACGTCATAAAATCCGTTCATGGTAACATGTCGCTTCACTTTCAATTCAATCAAAGTAAAATGAAAGTCTACTATTGAGGTTCTGATATCGCGGCCGATAATGTGAGAGGCGCATACATCTTTTTTAATGACACATAGGTATACCTGTCCTTGTCATTATGATTACGTGATATCGGCGCGATATCGGTTATCGACGGATTTCAACCCTTTACAACATTTTTTTCCAATTAAAAAGTAGCCTATGTCCTTTCTCAGGCTCTAGACTATATGTGTACCAAATATCATTTAAATCGGTTCAGTAGTTTTGGCGTGAAAGCGAGACAGAGTTACTTTCGCATTTATTAATATTAAAAATATGGATATGGATAATAAAGGAATAAAAATAAAAAGTATTAATTTGCTTATAATAATAAATTATTATTTGATCTGAGGGTATAGGTAGGGTTACCATATCTCAGGATTTGTCCTGAGATTTCAGGATTTTTCGACTCTTCTCAGGATTCCGGCCGGATTTAGCAAATCTAGTGATAGCTCAGGATTTTCAATAAAACACAGGTTACATTTTAAAGATCTCTCTTTGAGTTATTAAACTACTAAAAATAATTTTCTTTTAGTAACAATTGCAGTTAAAATCAATACTTATTTATCAAAGTGAAACAAACTAAAAATAATCTTCTTTTGGTAACACTTGCAGTTAAAATCAAAAAAGTCAGAAAATTCTCAAGCTGTAGAAAATCTCAGGCCTTTTCTCCGGACTTTTGATTTTTTCATCTGGTAACCCTAGGTATAGGTAGTATTTATTATGATTCCAATATTAAGCGGTTATTGTGCGTAGGTACATCAATAGTGCTTAGATCATAATGAATTCCCGTTGATTGGTACCCGTAACACAAGTTCTTTGGATAAGTAGGTAGGTACCTACCTAACCTACCTACTTATCCGAAGAATGGTACGTACCATTTGAGAATTAAGTTAAACACAAAATTAAAAGTAGGTAGCAATCCTATCAAAAACATAAATATGTTACTGTCATTAATTCATTAATCTTAAGGTTTTTTTATTAAATAGACCAGGAAACGAGCAGACATATGGCCTGATGGTAAGCGATTACCGCCGCTCATGGACACTCGAAACACCAGAGGAGTTACACCTATAACATCTCTGGTGTTGCGCACTTAAGCGTTCCTGGTCGTTATTAAAATCTCCCTTTGGCCCTTCGAATCAGCCATTTATTAAATCTCATATTATAGACAACGAATCTCATTTTAAATATGTCAAGGTTTGAATAAATGTTGGTATTCTCAGAAGATTCCAGAATATTTGTATTCGAAATTGTCTCAGTTCGTCAGGTACGCTCGATTCGTTAGCCACTTCAAGGCTTTTCGAGTGTTAGCCTGTTAGTATATTAAATTTTCTATTCAGCGGATTTCAATTGTCTCTAGAGTAACACGGAACTTTTATTCGGTTTTACTAAGTCTTATATTGTTAAATAAGTCTATGTCCAGAAAGCGCGTAATCATACGCACGTAAGGCCGACGCGCGTGTACTAGGCCCCTATTTCTTTCGTTCGACGATTTCGACATTTTGTTTTGAAGCTCTACACTCGTAGGTTTACGCGCGTAATACACCTTTCTGGACAAGGTCTGTTAACTCCTCGTCACCACATTACTGTATTACAAATAATAAAAAACTAAAACCGACTACCTAAATTTTATAGCCTATGTTATACGGGCTGTTATAATTTAAAGTGAATGCGCACCTATACGCGCCGAATTCATCGAATTTTATAAAACTTTGTATGAAATCGTATGCAACCCCGCGCGCCTATCCGCGCCGCAGGAATTGATTCCTGCGGCGCGTATAGCGCGTTCACCCTTAAGCTGCGCGTCCACTGCATCGGAATCGGAGCGTACGTAGCGTACGGAGCATCGTCATTTACGAAATGCCGATGGGGTGCGTCCACTGCATTCGGATTCATCATCGGCAATTTAGTTATTTTTAGTCCGTCAGCCTGAACGTGCATTTGCATTATGGAGGATAGTGTCGAGATATATTGTTGTAATTAGCTGTATTTTATCAGAAGAGGAAAAGAGAAACAAGAGGAAACGAAAGATATGGGTTCATAAATCATAATATAAACTCAAAAAGATTAATTTTCGGAGAATTTCATACATTATATTCTGATTTATTAGAAGATGAAAATAGATTTTTTGGGTACATTCATATGACTCGAAAAAAGTTTTTTGAACTTCACTATATTCTACAATTTTTATTTATTATTTGCCCAATTTCATCCCAAATATCGTCTCTCCTCAGTTGGTTATGATAATGTCGTTGTTTTAGATTGTAAAGTTCATCATATTTTTCCACTAAAGTAATTAAAATATCGTCATTCATCGTGAATAAGTATTTATGTACAGCCGTCGCGTCGTCGCAAACGCGTCAGAACTTGAAACGTTCGGAATCCGAATGGCGGGTTCACTGCCGATGACGTCATCGGCATAAATACCGGTCTCAGGCGCAGAAATGCCGATCCAGTGGACGCAGTACCATAGAAATCAATACAAAGCAACAAATCCGTACGCTGCGTACGCTCCGATTCCGATCCAGTGGACGCGCAGCTTTATAACGAATCTATTGAAACTTCATTTATTAAAATAAAGTTCAAAGAATAATTTTCTCAAAAATGCAGCGCCATGTCACGAGTTGAAGTGTGAACTGACTAACCATTAGACTTTAGAGATTAGACTTATGCATGTAGGTAGGTTATAATATAATTTATTGAATATTTTATGCGTAAAGTATGTAGATAGGTTCCAGACGTATTGACTAGTTCATTCCTCTGGACTAGACTGACTATGTTGTGAGAATACCATACGACATTTAAAACCTTACCAAGAGCATGTCAGGACATGTCTCAGGAGGGTTCCGTAACTATAAACGCATAATATGCTTTTTTTTTATTACTCCAAAAGTTACTGTCCGATTTGGTTCACAATAATTTTCCTAAAGAGTTTTTAGCATGATCTATCAGCATGGAAATTTGGAAGTTTCTATCTCCTATAGTTTAAAAATGCTGGGGGATCAACTTACTAACTACTTTGGAGGCCGATTACTCGAAAATAGTCAACTTTATAAAAAAGTAACGTATGAACCTTGCTTTATTTTAAAAGACCTATTCTATGATACCCCACACGATGGGGTAGAGTGAAAAAATATTTTTCATCCCCACTTCACATGTACGGAGAGCCACTCCTAAAATATAAAATTATTATTTTTTTATGATCCCGAAACCGTGATCTATACACAATCTATAACTGCACCAAATTTTATCAATAATTTATATTCATAATAACAGGAGCTAGAGGCGCGGACAGACAGACAGACAGACAGACGGACAGAGCGAAACTATAAGGGTTCCTTAAGTATTACGGAACCTTAACAACTGTGCGTATTTCAAGAGTGGTTACTTCGCTCGGAGAATACTGTAAGAAATCATCCATTAACGAATGTAAAGGCCTAATTATTTTTTTAAAGGTAGGTAGGTATTATAATGTACTTACTTGTAAGTATCTGATGATTGTTCTAATTACGAGAATATTATAAAGGGAATCCATAGAAAAATCTGCGCGACAAAATATACCTAATACCTTTACGATTCACGAATTCACGATAATTCTATTGATACAGAATAAAATAGAATTGACAAAAACATAGCGGCCTACGTGAGCGAATTTATAAATAGACACAGAGTAAAAGTAGAAAAGACAAAAGCTATATTTTTAAAATATTCAATGTATTTCAGAAATGTGTAGTGTGTGTGTCACCTCCCTACCTATATATTGAATTGTTAGCGTATTAAGAGAGAGTTAATAAACGTTATTCGTGAGAACAACATCTTTCCTTGGACTCCCCAAGCCTGCACATTGCATGGCGACCCTGCCAGTGCTGCCCCGTGGCAGCGCTGCGCAGATGGTACAGTGACAATTATAATATTGAAAATATTAAACTATAAAATGTGATGTGAAGAGTGTACTTTAAATGCAATAACTCAAAAATGTGAAAAGTGTTAAAACAATGAACTGATTAAATATACTTATGTACTGTAGGGTTAAATAAATTATTAAGTAAATAGTGTAGAGACATAAATACAAATCTGTAGTAACAAGTTCTACAATAATAATAATAATCATAAAAATAATTTGAGCAATAAAATATATATAATGACTTTTAGTAAAAATAAATAAAATAAAGTGTGGACAAAAATATATGAACTGAGAAATTAAATCCAAAAAGTTGCAAGAAGAATATTGTAATCATAGGCATGATGAAGAATAATAATAAAAAAGGCTAAACAAAAAAAAATAGATACAGAAGTTAGGGTACAAAACGAAATATTGGTCATCAGTTGAAGACAAAAATTTTGAAGATATTTGAGTGAAGATAAGCAGGCAGCTAGGAGTTGTTGGAGTCAGATGAGTGGAAATGTCTAGCAGGCAGCTGGGAATTGTTGGAGTCAGATGAGTGGAGATGGTGAGCAGGCAGCCGGGATTTGTCGGAGTCAGATGAGTAGAGATGATGAGCAGGCAGCCGGCAGTTGTTGGTGTCAGATGAGTGGATATTATGAAGAGCAGGCAGCCGGGAGAAGTTCGAGTCGGAAGTGGATGCAGCCGGGAGATCAGTGAGCAGAGCACAGAGATAAGAATAATTGGACGTCAGATTTTTTTTTCTAGGCTTATTACGTAACATTTTCTTAATTTTATAATATAAATTTAATTGAACTTTTTTACAAATTAAAATGTACCTATATACTTATAATTATCATTATCATTAATGGTAATAATAAAAAAAACGTGTTTTAACATATTAAAAATTTTAATGAATACATTTATAATAAAATGTATTAAGTAACTACTATATGGAATAATATACAAAGGGTTACAAAATTTATTAAAGGAAAAGCATTTTAATGAAGATATTAATAAACTAAATTGAAATTGTAATAAGTATGTAGACTGTAGTATGTACTCAAAAAAAAAAACGTTAATATTTTGAATTTTTAAATGGAGAGATATAATTTAAGTGTCAGATTGGTTTGTTGAAGTTAAGTTAAAATAAAATCCCAAAAGCATATTGTGCAAGTACAAGTAGGTAATATTGATGTTTATTTAATTGTGTTGTCGTTTAAAGTTATTGGAATCAAGTATTCTGATAAATATCATTTTTTTTGAGTAATTTTTTAGATCTATTAAAAAAATTATTGAATTATTGTTATGAATAGCCAACAAAATTTGCAAATGTGTAGGTTGATTGGTGTTACATTAAAATGGTTATTCCACTTTTAATTACAGGCTATTACAATTTGATAAAAAAAAAATATCGACTATGAAAATATCTTAAAAAATAAATCACGAAACGAAAATTAAGTTAGAACAGTTGGATTTGAATTAATCAATGTCAAAATAAATTTAATTTACATCGAATAAGATAAATAATTATTAAAGATCACAATTTAAAAAATTTAGTATGTTTACAAATTGTTAATGATATTAGGTAAAGCTTTTTTGTAATTTCATTAGTTTCAAGTGACTTTCAAAAGTTGAAGTTAATTTATAATGTTATAATCTTGCAACTTAAGCCGCCCCTCGTAGGTATATTTGATATCCAGTAGAAGTGAAAGTATTTTAAAAGAAATGATTGACTGAAGTTATATTTATTAGGTTATTATAATATTTTAAGGATGTAATTGCAAAATGAAAGTAAAGTTTGTAATGGAATTAATAAATGGGTGTTGACGATGAGTAAATATGTTTTAAGGAAATAAAAATATTAATTGTGAGAGCAAGAAAACTTTAAAGAAAGTATGAGTTAAAATAATTTGTGTCAGTTATTATTAATTATTATAATAAGTATTAATATTTGAAATTTTAGATATTTGAAAAAGGGAATACATAGTAACTCATTACTAACTGAATATTTTACGCAGTTGGTTAACGCAGGTAGGTAAGTTCCCACAGCAAACAACGCCTTTGCTGGGAAAGCGTCAAATAACGGCGGTGCCAGCACAGCATTCGCGCAACGAAATGTAAGTAGATACTATTTTGTTAATCAAAGCTAGGGTTGTACAAAAATATTTTTTTTTTTAAAGATTTTTAATTTACAATACATACCTAACAATTCGTAATAAAATATGTGCATTTTGAAGGCATGTCAATGGCAAGTATAAAAAAAAACAATATAATATTATTTGAGATAAAAGATTCATGTTAAGTATTATTTAAATTCATTTCACTAAATTATTTTGATTTGGAATAAGACTGAAAACGAATAGTGTGTTTTAAAATGTTTTGTTATGTCACTTATAGGTAATTTTATTTTTTCATCATTTAGTTAAAATAGATAAAAGTCCAGAATAATGACTTAATTAAATTTTGTTATTAATTAGATATTGACTTCTTATCGAGAAAGTTCGAAGTATTTTAGTGACAATTTAATTCGATATTAATTGTACCTAGATGGACCACCCATGTCCATGTTATCATCAATAATAATTGGTGTCATATAACAGATCATCTCAACTTTACATGCGCCATTTGTGGTACAAATCGAAACATTAGCAATACGATGCCTAAGCAATTGATGCATCCAAAAATGTCAAGTAAGCATGCCATATTTAGGTTGGAAAGATTTCATGAATTACACGTGCAAAAGACTGTGTTGCAACTTGCAACAACATCAATTTTCCTTAAGGACAATTAATTTGAGTAAATTTAAATAATCATTTAAAAAATAACTTTGCAAATATTTAGTTACAGAATTAATTTAACTATTTGTATTATACCTACTAAAAAAAATTAAAGTAGGTAAACCTACACATTTTTTTTCTACAATATCTACATAGGTAGGTGCATTTTTTTTTTGTAACGCAGTGACTGAATGAAACACAACCTATTAATATTTTTAAATTAATATGAACTCTGGAAGTCATATAATTTATTTCGGGCTTAGGAAAAAAATACATACACATACATAATAATAAATACATACACACACATACATAATAATAAATACATACACATACATTAATTAGTAAATTATAAGCTAACTACTTACGTACTTCAAATATATTAATTTAATTTATTTTGTAATAGTAACTAACTTTTTGGAAAATAAAAGCAGAGTAAAAAGATTTTAATAAAAATAATAAGTTGCATATAATACAGGTAAAAAAGAATATATTAAGATGTTATGTTGCTATGTATTCCAATCCTATTCAATTAAGTTTCGAACATACAATTTTAATTATGAAATAAAATAAAATAAATAGTTTTTATTTCATGGTTACTTTTAAAGTTATAAGATTATAATATAATTATATTAGAAAAAGTAAGGTAAAGGAGGAATCGGTAAAAAGAAAGGATGTGTGAAAATCTCAAAACGAGACAATTATTTCTTAGAAATGTATTAAATTCTTTTTAACTACTTTGTAAGTTGATTAGCTACATTTTCTGAGATTTTATACTGGATATGACTTAAATGGATTTACATAAAAAAAAAATATTTACGTTCGTACGAGATATGACGTAATATTATTGTGAAGAGAATTAGGAATGTGTTATTTAATTTGTAACATAGCTGTAGTCTATGTAGGGATGTAAAGAAAAGATTATTTTGAAATAAGGAATTGGGTTTGAGTTTTATAAGAAGGTATTCGATTGAAATAGAACTGTTACTAGGAAGACAGGCACGGGCGTAGCCAGGTTTTAGTTTCGGGGGGGGTTCAAGAAAATAAAACAACTACGGGGGGGGGGTTATAGTATCAAAGTTCTGATTTAGGCTGTTGATTATTTTTCTAAAATAACTTCAAAAATCATCTTTAACATAGGGTTAATGGGGCGGCAAAATATGTTAATTGGCCTCGGGTGCAAAATTTCTAAATACGCCTCTGTATATTGGTCAGATCTCTGTATTATATATACCAGCCGGCCCATTTCGGGGGGGGTTTGAACCCCCTAAACCACCCCCCTGGCTACGCCCATGAAGACAGGGATGCTTCGATGTTTGCAATGTCTAGTAGCTGTTGGCTTGATCACCCAACAGTTGATGGATATTTTAAATATTGAATGCATCAAAATTATGGAATGGGTTATTTTGTCAGGAATTTGGATAGGTTAAGGCGCTCTTACCCTAGAAATACGCTTCTTTCAAAAATTTTTTGAGACGAATGGATACATTTTAGTGCAGCAAAAAAATATATGTTAATTTTGATCATATTTGCTAGGGGACCTTCATTTTCAAAACACGTTATCTGTAAAATTTCTCGATAAAAAAAAATCATAAAGTTACCATTAAAATAGAAATTCTTGGAGTTGTAACTGTATTATTTGTGAACAGAAATGAGAAAATTATTTGCAGTTTCGTAAAATATAATAAAAGGAAGGGAATTGTTGTTTTGATTTTTCGTATAGAATGTGATATTTGTTAGTATTAATTTATTTCAATGATAAATAATTCGTACGAGTCGAATGAAACATCGCGAAATGGCGACCTGTCATTCCTTCTCTTTCATATCTATTGAATAAGACAGTACCGGCTTAGGCCTCTTGCTAATGAGACGTATGTCAAATTTTTCCCATCTTTTCTGCTCAAAAATTATTCGAATTTATTGTTGAAAGTCCGTTCAAATTTATTTTACCCCCGAATGGACCTTTATGTCGTCTGCATAAAGGTCAAGTCGGGGGTAAATATTAGTTTTTCTTTCGTCGTGTAATACTTATAATATATACCTAATTTCGCTATCTGACGTAAGACGCTTGGTAGCCCTTTGGCTTTTTGCGTTGTTGCGACCAATTGGTCTCGGGTTCGAATCCCGGTCAGACGATTTTTTTTTCTTTTTTTTTGTCGCACTATAAAACTCCGAGCGATGCTTGTTTTCGCAGTAATAAAAGTATATGGTTAATTATGTACTTATTTTATTATTAGTTACTTTAAGTTGTTGTTAATATTAGTGTAGATTATATTATATAAAATATGAAAAGATTGTATTCGATGAATGTCCAAATTTTTAGTCCAAAGTTTTAAGATGGAGGTACAAAAACTCTTTATAAGTAGGTACTAGGTTTAGTACAACGATAAAAAATAGGTTTTAGTACAACGATAAAAATTAATAAAAAATAAATAAAAAAATATTAAAGAAAAACAAAGACATTATAAGAATCACAAAAATAATATTTATCTTACCGGGATTTGAACTCACCACCAAAAATCAAACGTCGGTACGCAAACCGAGCTGCCAGTCAGACTGACGTAAAGTAATCGAAATTATTGATATAATTTATTACACGACGAAAGAAAAAACATATTTGATTCAAAATTGACAACATTGATTGACAACAGAATAAGTAAATATATATATATACCTAAATATTATTCTGTTGGTTTGTAAAGTTTATACATATAATTTATCAATTATTATAATCAATTCTAATTCTAATCACCATGAGCAGATATTAGGAACATGTAAGTACATGGGCAAAAGCTAGTAAAAATAAACGTAGATTACTAAATAAGTATTCAGTAATCTACGTTTATTTTTTACTAGCATTTGCCCGCGACTTCATCCGCGTAAAGTTCGGTTTCCATACAAAATTTTAACCCCTTTGTTACACCCGTAGGGGGCAAATTTTCAAAAATCCTTTCTTAGCGGATGCCTACGTCATTACAACTATCTGTGCCAAATTTTAGCAACATCTGTTCAGTAGTTTCGGTTGTGCTTTGATAGATGAGTCAGTCAGGTTTGCCTTTTATATATTTAGACTAGGTGTTGCCCGCGACTTCATGCGCGCAAAAGGAAATCTCGATGGAACCGTACATTTTTCGGCAATAAAAAGTATGCCTATGTGCTTCCCCGTTGTCTATTCTATATCTGTCCTAAATTTCATCAAAATCATTCCAGTAGTTTCGGAGCCTATTCAATGCAAACAAACAAACATACAAACAAATAAACCTTCTCTCTGTATTATATTAGTAATAGATTAAATAAAACAATATTTACAATTAATATGATGTAGCCGAAGAGACTATTTGGTTAAACCACAAATGTCAGAAACTAGGTACTTATTTGAAATTGTATTTTTTTTTGCTGTCAGATAGCCGAAGTTTCATGTATGTAGAGTGGGAATATTTGATATTGAATTTTATTGTGTATTTATGTATTGTATAAAATCAGTCGATAAAATTTAGCTTTGTGCTACGCGAACGAAGTTGCAGGCAAAAGCAAGTTTAGATTTTGTAACCGCTGAAAAATGCGAAATATTATATAAAATTATGAAATGTCGTCCTAGGAAGAAACGTCAATGTGTGTGATGTCATAAAGTGTACTGTGTAATGTGTTACATGTTGTAGTGTGCGTATTTCGCATTTCGCAGTACTTCGACTGCATATTATAATAATACTAGCTACCCCGGCAAACTTCGTACCGCCTTAGAATTAAATTTGTTGACGTACTGACTACTGACAGCAGCGCCACCTACCAGGTCCGATTGCAAATCTAAACCATTCTCGAATCAACCTGAAGACACACAAAATTTTTCATTACTTAATATCGGTACAGCCGTTTAGGAGTTCAGTGACTTAATTGAGCTTTTTTTTTAGATTTTTTTTACCCTTTAACTACTTACTAAAAAACTTAACTTTCTCGAATCGCAATGGCTAAATTTGGCACAAAATTAGGAATTAGACTTTTTATAATCGACCTAGACAGAAAATAGACATTTTGAATTATATTAAATTGTAATGAGATTTGAACCTAAACGCTACGCTTCGCTTTAGGCGGGCAAGATACCGCTAGGCTATGAAGCACATTACAATTTCATCGAAATTACGCTTTTATACATTATAGACACATCACTTTGACGTATTTCGCATGAAGTCCCCCGCAGTAACGGGGGCGGCACGTCCCCCACTCATCTCCTTCACCCCCTCGAATACTTCATAGTTGACTACTCACAGCGCCTTAAGGTGAAAAATGCCATAGTGCATTAATCAAATACTAGCTAAAATGCTATGTATGTGTTTAAATAAAATGCTAAAAGCATAAATAATAAAATACTCAAGGTAATCCTTCATTCGATCATGGTGTAAACGAGATTTCTCTGTGAGAATAGTTGGAGGTCAAGAAGCCTTAAAACAAACCCTTGGTATTAAAATATGGTACAAAAAATAAAATAAATGGTACTTAGAGCATGCTCGGCGGGAACAATCCTCCACTTAGTAAAAATGGTTGGAGACATATTGTTATATTGTGTTGGTTAGTCTTAAAATAGGTCCCGTTAAATGTTGTATAAATAAATAAAGTATTGTACCAAATAAAGTGCGCACGTGAAGTATTAAAATAAATAAAATAAAGTACCATAAAAATAAATAATTTAAAGTCGACTATAAATAAAATTATAAAAATGTGTATAAAAGTGTATTCTATCATGATTTATGAAAAAGCATGCATATTATGAAAATAATTATTTAGGTACCTAATGATGTAAAATGTAAGTGACTGGCCAGTCCACTAATCAAGTGAATTAGTAAAAATAAATGTAGTTATTATGTAAAATGAAATGATTAAGAAAATGGATATGAAAATGGATGGAATGGATAGTAAAATGGAGGTTGTATTTTTTTAACTGACAGATTATAATAAATAAAATAATAATAGTGAGGAGGTAAGGATTTTTTTTGTTAGGAAATGTGAAATATTTACTTAAATGAAATATATAATAAAATATTAAATTTGTTAAAAGCAATTATGTAACCATGTAAAAAAAATTGATTTGAATTTAAGTCAGCAAGTTAGTTCTAATACTTCCGTTTATTTTAATAAAAAAAAATAATCGTCAACATCCCATAACTTAAATTAATATTAAAAACATGTTTTGCAAATTTTAAATACCTATAAATGGCACAGATTTGTATTTATAATTGTTTTAGTTCGAATAAGATAAGTAAGAATAAAATTAGTAAATAGTAAAAAATAATTAAGGATTCAAAATAATTTAAATGTAATGATATTATTATTAAGGTAAAAAAAAATATATGTATCATTTTTTTTTCAAAAATACGGGGGAGGTGTAGTGTGTGTGTCACCTCCCTACCTATATATTGAATTGTTAGCGTATTAAGAGAGAGTTAATAAACGTTATTCGTGAGAACAACATCTTTCCTTGGACTCCCCAAGCCTGCACATTTTGAAATGAAGCTCAGCGAATACGAGTGAATCTAAGGGTGCGCTTACATAAGCAACATAAATTGACCAATTATGAGTAATTATGGTCAATTAAGTACGACGTGACAAAATATCAAGCAAATTACGGCAATGGAAAGCAACAAGCCGCAATTTGAGAAAATCTTTCGCAACTACAATATTGAGCTGTGAGGAGCAACTTCAAGAAACTAGACAATACTTTAACACACGAGCAAAGATGAAAAAAATATTGGCAATTCGTATCTGCGACCTTGAGCAATATATGGAATATATGGAGCAACTAGAAGAAATATTACCGTAATATTTGCTCCAGATTGATCCATCCGTGTTTCCGGGAAATCGTTGCTCAAAAAATTGCCTGTATAAACGCACCATAAGACGTGTAGATCGCTTTTAAGGGGTTTTCAAATGTTATATTTTGTGGGCAGGTAATAGCCGTGAATTCATTCTTCATGGCATGTTCAGTGTTCACGGTAAAATTATCACTGGTAAAATCACATTTATACTCTGTGGCTTTGATTAATTATTTATAATACATCTTTGCTCTGTGGTATATTTTCGCCATAATTTCAATTCAGCTCTTTCAAAGTTATTATACCTCGGAATACGAATACCTATGTGTAAAAGTCCTCTACAATCGGTATCAATGTCCAGGGCCTCTAGTCAAGATGCATTCGATAATTTAGACGGCGAACTTCGAAATCAAAATGTATAGGATTTGATATGTCATCGGTGACATGTCCTTGCGATACAATACGTCAAACCCTATACATTTTATTATCGAACTTCACCATCGAAATTATACGAATACATCTTGACTAGAGGCCCAGTTATTGAAACTCCAAATATTCAATTATATACGGAATTTATTCTCCTTAAAATCCTTAAATTATCTTAACATGTGTCTCGATGGCCATCCCCCGCAAGTAATGACCACCACCACGTTCCTTCAAAATAGTTGCCGATCACCAAGAATAGTTTTTTACAAACTAAACATTGCCCTATGAGAATAATTTCATATGCTTAGTGTAAAGTCCTCTCTGAAATCCTTATTCATATCCAGTTATTAAAACTTCAAATAAATAATATACAGGATTTATTCTCCATAAATTAACATAACATGTGCCTCCATGGCCGTCTCTCGGTAATAATGCCAATACAAAACAAGCGACGATACTGATCTTGCATTTTTTATACAAATTGAACATGGCACTGAATATTATTTCTTATGCCTAAGAAATAAACTATAAAATCATTTCATCTCATAAACAAATAATAATAATTATATATTAATGCACATTTAAACCATTCATTGCACGTTTACATATTATTAATTAGAAGTATTTTATGAAACCTTCAACTATAAGCTTACAGCTCGGCCTTCCTTCAAGAAGCGAGTCCCTTCGCTTCAGATAGATAGATAGATAACACTTTATCTACACACAATCATAATATTATAACATACAACAATAGTTAGTAAACTAGAGAAACTACCAAAAAAAACCGCTCAATTTAATGAAATATCCCCTTGTCTGTCGAATGCCATCTCATGGCGTTTTTATAAACAGGCGTATCGATAGATGTGCCAAATATATATTTTTAAAAAGCTTGTGGTTTAAAAAAACACAGTATGTAAAGGTGTTGTTTTTTTTTTAATGAATTATTGTAAAACAGTATATCCATTTGTACGAAGACTATAAGAAATTTTAATGAATGATTTTTTTTTATATTATCACTCGAAATATTCGCGTACCTATACTTTCACTTACTTTCACCTATTTTCTCCTTAGGATTACAAAATATTTTAGGGTAAAAGAATATAACTTGTATTAATTCTGTTAGTTTACATTGCACGGATTCTAACAACATAAGTTTTATATAATTATAATATCTATAATACAAAATTAGGGAGTTTTCGTCATTTTAATGCGACGGGGCGCTATTTCTAGACCTAGGCCGAAATCTAGTCCGACAATCTACAAATCGACACTTTTGATAATTGAGAGGTAGAGATGTAACAACGTGGTTATATACTCAAAGATAACAACTATGAATTTCTTACTGACTATTGTTATTAAAATATATTTATAACTATTAGGACCACTTCTTCATTCTCAGAAACATCATCGTCACCACTAGTATCTAAATAGGCTACTTTTCGTGACAAAATGTACGGTTCCCGCGGGAATTTTCTTTGCGCGTATGCACATCTAGTATGACATAATTTTACATTTACTTTGCAGTACACTCCCCGATAGGGACTTATTTGTGTAGTAATTTTGAAACTGACCATCTGCATCGTGGGGGATCTGCCTCTCTACTTGCGCTTCCTACTACTATAATTTTTTTTTTATTTTAATTTTTATTCATTTTTAGGGTACCTCGAAAGGAAAAATCGAAACCCTTATAGAATCATTTTGTTGTCCGTCCGAATGTCTGTCATGACCCTTTTTCTCAGGAACGCGTAGAGGTAAGGTCTACGGTCCTTTAGAGCTGTGAAAAAATCAAACTTCTAAGCCAATGCAATCAAAAGATACAGCCGTTAATGCCGCAAATTTCCGCAAATTTTTGAAGTTCGCAAACACAAAACCAACAGGCTACTTCCCGTGAACTCAGAATCTTGAAATTTGAAATACATAGAGTAACGTCTTATAGCACATAATTATAGGTAAAGGAAATAGTACGAAAACCGTAACTTTTTAGTTTTTACATAATATAATAAAAATATTTTTAATAATTTTAAACTTACTACCCCTTTCCTCATGAACGCGTAGAGGTATTAAATTGAAATTCATATCAAATACTCAGGTTTAAAGGACATTTAAGGTGTAACAAAATCACTATCGGTTTGTACTGAACCCTCGGCGCGCGAGTCCGACTCGCACTTGGGCGATTTTTTTTATTTTGTTATGAAAGCTTACAGAAACAAATACAATGATAATAAATTAACATATTAAAAAAAATAAAGTACCAATTACAAGTTTTCACAACTACAAAACAAATTACCAAAGCTCAAGTTAAGCCCCTGAATGTGTCAAAAAATATCCATATAATATACCCTAAAGTGAAAGCAGTCATAACCACAAAAATAATAAACCGAATGAATGTTAATATTAAAATTCAAAACTACACTCGTACACATAATTATTTGATAGTCTTATATTTGTTTAGTAATTAAGATTAATATTTAAAATGGTTTATTAGTTACAATTGAAGAAGGGTATCAGTTAGAAGTCTCCTAATTTTAGGTGGATTTAATGAAAATATATCTTCAAGTGGATTTTCATTAAGGAATGTATTCATTTGAGCGCTTGATCTAAGGATGAAAGAGTTTCGACGATAATAGGTGTTAAATGGTGAGACATAAAAAGCATAAAACTATGATTACCTAGTGGGAACGTTAAACTGTATCAAATTAGTAAGTCAGGAACATCTATTTTGTTAATAATTTTACATAAGTAGACTAGATCGGAGATGTTCCTACGATAATGCAGGGGAAGAAAGTGGAATCTTTTGCATCTAGTATCATAGTCCGCAAGGTCAAGGTGATATTTAAACTGTAAAAACCTAAGAAAACGTTATTATTTATATTGTATACCATAAATATACTTTCTCTATCACTTGTCTATTTTTTAACCAGCCAGCTCGGTATCCTCAAGTTCGATTATTATTTCGGTCAGAAGCCCATATTTAAAGCCAAAGCCCAAAGAAAATATTAAACTATAATTATTTAGTTAAATTTTCATTTTAGATAAGTAGTTATTGTCTATTCAAATCAGAATGATAATTATCCAAAGTTTCATCTCTTTAAGTTTTACAAATTGTAATCGTTCAAGTACAAATGTTTAAAAGAATTTTAGTCTTTAAAATTTTACTAGTGTCTCACGTCATATCTTTATCACCCTATCTTTTATACCGTACAGCTGTTAAAAATCTACAGCTCACAACCTTACATTGATTTAACACTTTTTTTACATACCTAGTCGTTCTATTCGATTCATTAGAACAAAAAGCCGTGTGGTGTCGTTGGACACCAGATAGGAACGAAGTTCCTCATTATAAAATTTTGATTTCAAGTTCTATTTGAGGTTTATAGAAAACAATATTAATTTCCTGGGGCTTCGCCTGCGTAAAGTTAGGTTTTAAACTTTAATCCAATAATTTTGCCCCCTTGGGGGGCTTGAATTTTGAAAAATCCTTCCTGAATTTTCCAAATTTTCTACAGATTTATACACCGTTCGTGTCTCAAAGTAAAGCATTGCCATATTTTTTCTTTTATAATACTTCTATCTCAGAAACGGTGTATCCTACTTGAAAAATAATGAAAATTACCTCCACCCTAATAACCCTGCAACCAATTCCTGTCATATTATGAGAAATACATGTGCAAAATTTCAAATTTCTAGCAATGGTCTGTGCATTAATACATCAGTCGATTAGCTTTACCTTTTAAAACTGTACTTTGTCTCGATAAGAATTACGATCGCTTCCGATATGAACCCTAATAAAGTACCGTTTCTAGATCACAGGTGGCGTTTTACGTAACATTGTTTGCAAAAATATTATTTGTATGTAAAGAAAGTTTGTGTAAGTCACATTATTATTATTATTAAGTGATAATTATAAATACTTATTTGAGTTAAAATAATGTAAAAGTGTAATTCCAATACCGGGAATCGAACGCGAGCCTCCTGGGTGAGAATCCAGGCATCCTTGCCACTAGACCATAATGTAGGATGTCAATTGATCGAAATTTTGCTTTTTACTAATACATAAAAATCTTACGGTTTTATTTAACGTTACAGACCCCTTTTTTGCCGACTAGAGTACCTCTCCGCAACGCCCCATAGGAACTTTCATTCCAATAACTAATACTTATATTACTTGTAAGCCACATTAACATTGTCTTCTCTTTAGACATAGGGTCAAACTCAATATTTATGGTAAAAGTAGGTTAATAAATTTTTGTCTACCCAAACCATTGACTGACACTATTATTGTCAAAAGCTTGTTCTATATTGATTCTGTAAATTAATTTAAATCTCATATATAATCTCTTACTATAAAATTGATACAAACAAAATCTGTAAATAAATCCTTACTTCTCTCACTTTTACACCTCCTTTCAAATTCATTTTTTTTTATATCGTTCTCTCCACTCTACTCGAACTGTTATGTCGAAAGTACTACATAGTGCTCTTAAATAATTATGATTGATCTCTATCACACTTTTGGTGTTCCACGGTAGACCCACGATCTGGCCTGGCTACGGCAGAAAAATACACCATCCTCACTCCTCATACTCCATGAATAATCAATACGTTTCGTGATCGACACACTCCATTAATCCCATCCTCAAATCTCGTCTGGAATAGGCGCTCTCCGCCAATGCTCTTGAATAGGCACCCACCAATACTCTCTGATAGGTGGTCTACGTCAATACAGTCCTCGTCTCGTTTCGTCTCGGATCGGCCTCCACCAATCCCCTTACAATTTGTTTCGTCTCGGATTGGCCTCCACCAATCCTGGGATCGGCCTCCACCGATCCCCTTATAAATCTGGTCTCGGTAGCGCTAACCTCCTGCGCCACCCCTGACCACTCACCTCCACCGGCTGATCTAACCACTTACATCTGGGTCGTCCTGAGCAACCGGCAGTAGTCTATTTCCTGACCCTGTCCCATTAACCTTGGGCTCCCTGGGTATCACTCTGTATTGCTCCACCGGCTGACCTGACCGCTTACACCCGGGTCGTCCTGGTCAACTGGCATATTAATTTTGGCATTTAATTTCTCACTTAGTACTTTCTAATAGTATTAGGAACTTCCTGACTTTCACTCTCACTTTGGGCTCCCTGGGTCCTTAAATACCCAAAATAGATAGTCGTAATCGGAATTCCATCTGATCTGAAACTGACAGAATACAGCTTAATACCATGTCACTCCAAATAAAAAGAAATTAAGAATCTTAAGCGTTATTCTATATTAAAATTAATAAATCATATAGATTGAAGTTCAACTAATAAATGCTCTTTTAAACATAAATACAAATATTTTGCTCCAGTCGAAAAATTAAAAACCCATATTATTATTTTGAGTTCTATTTCGATCAAGTTGTCATAACATTTATAAATTATAGAAATAATTATATTACATTGTTACAAGACGAAAAAAAACATATACATAATATAGCAAAAAATGCACAGTTCTCCAGAGATAAGCCTTAGTGAGATCGATTTTACTCCCACACATTTCTCTGCAAATTTCATGGTAGGTAATACTTGCAACTGTTTTCGAAAAACCAATTGTACTTAAATATTAATAAACAATAATTATGTATAAACAATATCGTTTCGATTAAAGTATCTGATATAATATCATAAAATCGCAAAACCTATTTATTAATAACTAACTACTATTTAAATTATTATTTTAATAATATTATCTCTTCCATCATCATTATATTATCTCTTTTGCACTCATATGACGTCATGACTCATGAGCACGTTCGAGAATAAAATATGTAGGTATTCCATTTTCAAATTTCCTCCGATTCTCTATGCCCCTTTTTCACGATATGCATCAAAAATTTAATTTAATCCCTATAGATAATATTACGATTTTTCACTTTACTATTATCTAAGCAATTAATAATTATAGTTTACCATAATATTAATCATTATTAGGTAGGTAGTTAGGTACCACAAAAACAAATACTTTTTTTTAAATAAATGTCGATATAAACAACGATACTTAGTGTAGGCTCAGAGCGAAAAAAAATATAATTTTCGCCGATCACACTTCTGAAATGTAAAGTCCTCTCTGAAATCCTTATTCATATCCAGTTATTAAAACTTCAAATAAATAATATACAGGATTTATTCTCCATAAATTAACATAACATGTGCCTCCATGGCCGTCTCTCGGTAATAATGCCAATACAAAACAAGCGACGATACTGTGGGGTAAGCAGGAACATTTTGCGATTTCGTTACGTGTACGTAAACGAGAAATATGAAGAATATTGTATGAAAAATTTAGTTACTTTTACGTCCGCTAGAGGTGCTTTCATATTTTTCATACAATATTTCTCGCTTACGTACACGTAACGATACCGCAAAAAGTTCCTGCTTGGGGTACTGATCTTGCATTTTTTATACAAATTGAACATGGCACTGAATATTATTTCTTATGCCTAAGAAATAAACTATAAAATCATTTCATCACATAAACAAATAATAATAATTATATATTAATGCACATTTAAACCATTCATTGCACGTTTACATATTATTAATTAGAAGTATTTTATGAAACCTTCAACTATAAGCTTACATTAGCTTATATAATATGAGAGTAATTTTTATATTGACGGCATAAAGGTCTTGTCAGAGATAAAATAAGACTGAACGGACTGCAGTTGACTGCAGCCCTTATAACAAATATATTGACACCTCATTCATTAAAATCGGACCAGTAGTTTAGACGCTACAGTGGAACAAACATACATACATAAACTGCCAAAGTTTTGGCTTCGCCGTAGTCGGATAATAAGTAATAACCTATGCATTGTTATTCTTAACTAAAACTGCGTAATGAAGTCATTTAATGTATATCACATTTCACTGTCAATTTCACTTTTGTATATTTTTTTCATTACTTTGGTACATATCCCATCGCCAACACTCCTGCATCAATACCAAATTCTTGTCCGGTTATACTCTTAGCTTTATCACTGGCCAGATAGAGAATCAAATCCGCTACTTCATCTGGTTGTATCAGTTGTTTCATTGGAGTTTTTTTGGCAAAATTTTCCCAAATTTTATCATTATCTTCCGCTTTGTATCTGCCAGTGTTAACTGCGATATTCGTCTTGGTACCACCCGGTTGCACGGCGTTTATTCTAACTTTCTTCTCAGCAAGATCCAATGCTGCACATTTGGTAAAATGACTCAGGGCAGACTTTGATACGTCATAAGGTAGCCATCCAGGCGTTATAAGTTTTGACGATATACTTGTAACGTTGACAATATTGCCTTTGGTTTTAATCAAATGTGGCACTGTTAGATGTGTTAGAACCACTGCAGATCTGAAGTTCAAATTCATACACTTTTCATACGACTCCATGAAGTTTTCATGAGTGATTTTCCCGTCAAAATAAGCACCAGCACAGTTAACCACTACATCAATTCTTCCGAATTCTTTCACAGTGTTTTCGACGAGTTGTTTCAAATCCTTATCAAAAGTCACGTCAGTTATAGATTTGATCACATTTTTGCTGTATTTGCTGCAAGTTTCGCCAATATTGTTTATTGTTTCGTTTTTGTCGAATATTGCTAGTTTTGCGGATAATCTAGCAAATGCAATTGCTGTGGCCTCACCGATCCCAGAGCCAGCGCCAGATATCAAAACCACTTTATTCATGAAATTCATCGTGTACAATGTTTTTTAACAAGCAAAATTAAAATATTAGGTACGTAATTTATTTTACTTATGTTAATTAAAGTAATAAACGTCAGCAACATAAAAATACGTATTTTGTTTCCTATATTTGAATTATAATAATAATAATATTTTTGGACGCCTTTACACCATGTCAATTTGGTCCTGTGATTAGTTCTCGAAGAACTTGTGTTACGGGTACCAGACAACAGTAGGTAATAATTATTATATTTAACACTTTTTGTACTATACTTATATTTAAGATTTTTATTATACTATCCATACTAATTATAATAATATTACAAATGGAAAAGTGTGTGTGTCTGTCTGTTTGTCCGTCTTTTATGCCAAAACATGACCATGGGGAAGGACATAGGGTACTTTTTATCGCGGGACATTATAAGGTTTCTGTGGGTTAGTACTTACGTTATCGCGGGGAAATGTACGGTTCCCGTGGGATACTTTATTTACAGTTTCACGTAAAAACTGCTAAACCGATTATCATGAATTTTGGCACATATATAAAGTAGACCATGGGGAAATGTACGGTTCCCGTGGGATACTTTATTTACAGTTTCACGTAAAAACTACTAAACCGATTATCATGAAATCTGGCACATATACAGGAATATTTTTTCATCGGTACAATAAATTTTACCACGTCATTGGTATCGATAATAGAGTACATTTCTCAAATAAAAAAAAATATTTTTTTATTCATTTCAATTATTTTATCCTATAACCAATTTAATACCGCATGTGCGCACTAACTACAAGGCGTCAACGGGTGCGGTATGAGGTAGGGGGCGGCGAGGTGGGGTAAGCGATCGGCCGGGCGGCGCACGAGTTGGCAACAAAGCATCGATAGATGCGTAACGTATCCACATTTTGTATTAGTTAGCGGATAAGTTCCGGGATTGATAATTTTGTTTTTTTGTTCTAAAGGGGTGGTAACAAAAATCGCTAGTATTTTTTATTTTTGACAACTATTACGTACGTTGATTTATTGTACTGGTGAAAAAATAACCCTGTATAAAGTAGACATAGGCTACTTTTTATCGCGGGACATACTTTTTATCGTGGGTTGTAGTACTAACGCGGGCGGAGCCGCGGGCATCAGCTAGTAATACGTATATTTAATACATATCCATGGACCATGACCCAGGAACATAGAAAACTGTTTTGTTCAACGGCGGGATACGATCATACGAACCCGCGACCTCCGCCGAATTTTTATGGAATAACTATTGAAAATGGTGTTGCTAGTGTCCATATCTAACAATCGTTTGCTATCTTATAATAATAATAATAATATCTATGGACGCTTCACACCACGTCAATCTGATCCCGTGGTAAGTTCTCGAAGAACTTGTGTTACGGGTACCAGACAACGGAAATATATTTAATACTTTTTATACTACACACATATTTAAGATTTTTATTATATTATACACATAGATATATAATATTAAAAAGAGGTAGTAATGTTATAAACGCGTAAAAATGAAGACTCGAATTGGCCCGAGTCGGGCCAATTTTGGTTAGTGTGCTCCACGAGTAATAGCGTGTTTTGTGTTACTATGCGACGTTGACACATTGACACGCGTCCCATGTCAATGTGTGTCGTGGCACAGAAATATTGTCAGTTTTGTAAGGATATAACGTATCTATGTAATAATTAATCAAAGATTATACACATATTTAATACACATGCATGACCCAGGAACATGGAAAATTTTTTGTTCCTTCGGCGGGATTTGAACCCGCGACCCCCGGCTTGAGCACCAACACGCTCAACCAACTGAGCCACAGAGGTCGTCGACAGAGTCGTCGTCGATCTTATTGAATCTATGGTAAGCAAAACAACGAGAAATATAAATTTCGGATTAAATTTCAAGAACGGTGGATATATAATAACCCTCTTCGTATACTTGAAAGTGACCCAAAATCGAGGGCACTTCAATGAAGGGCCATACACGACACGCGAGGGTCACTTAGACCCGGATATTTTGAGGCCGATGTTGAAATGTTAGAACCAAAATTTGCCGTGCAAAAGTTTCGATGGAGCGTATCTTGTTTTATACAAGAGACCTGTGGCGTATTATCCTAAAGGCAAACTAGGCATGTGCCTAGGGGGGCGCGAGGGTACAAAGGGGCGCTCCGACCGACCGAGGTGGTATGTCCGATCAGGCTGAAGCGCTCGGCTAAATTAAAAAAAAAATAATTCCAAAATGAACATGACAGCCCTTGCGCCGACGGAGAAGTAGGTAAATAACTCAACGAGCGGTCTTAAGGCCCCTACAGACGAGAGGCCAATCGTTTCAGTTCGAACTGACGTAATTTCGGCCTGAACGGATTCGAGCACACACACGGAAAAAATCGCATCCAACCCAATTTACGTCAGTTCGGCCTGATGATCGGATTCGGGCTCACACACGGAAAAATCGCATCAGTCCATTCTGGTTTGCCGCGCGCTACGGTCGTGTTTATCAATTTTGTATTTAAATACCGCAAAAACTCATACAACGCTTGTACACGATACACGCCCGCACGGCCGCGGCTCGGTTAAGAACTGAAGCGATTTGTCCACACACGGTCCGGACAGGCCGCGCGTTTAGGCCGCCCGGTCAGGCCAGAATTAATGTTGCCAACTTAGTTATTTTGCAAAATTTTACTAAATTGAGTATTTTATTCCCTCCTTAGTAGAAATTTAGTAATTAGTAGTGTTTTAGTAGGAAAGAGCCAGACAGTAATCATATGCAAAACGGCCTAGGTTAAGCACAAAAAAAACACTTGCGCCAATCCGGGTTAAAGTTAACCCTGGGTTAAAATATCATGCTTTCTCTTTCACAAATACGAAGAACGAGAGAGATAACATGATTTTTAACCCAGAGTTAACTTTAACCCGGATTGGCGCAAGTGGGCCTTATTATAATAATACATTCGTCCGTAATTTTCTTAAAACTACTACCCGTTTAATTACTATATACGTAATATTTGCTAGTATTTTTTAATTTAATGGTAAAATTTATAGTAAAATTCAATGAATGAAAAAAATTTATATAACAAAACCTAAAATGCAATGGTTTTTGGGGGGCTTCAGGAATTCCTAAGTAGCTTCTTTAGTAGTTTTTTAGTACTTTTTAGTAGAATTCAATACGAGTTTAGTAGTTTCACAAAGACAGAGCTGGCAACACTGGAACGTATCGCTTCAGTCCGTACGACCGACTGATGCGATCTCGAAATTGCACTCAGACGATACGATTTTGCATCCGTTCAGGCCGAACTGAAGGCAGACCGGATCATGTATAGGGCCCCTTAAACCTCCTATTTTCTCTATACCGTGGTTTTAGTTTACATATGGTATATGGGAAAAGATAGGTACACGGTAGTAAGTACACATTTTATTTTCGTCGTCAACAGTCGAAACATCTTAAGTATCATCTATGATTAATCTTCCACGATAACGTCAATTAGAAGCGGCAAAATAAAGTATGTTGTATATCATATACTTAAAGCAAGCGCGTATAAAGAAGTTAAGACACTGGAAAATTTGCAGTAAAAAACAAAATTGTCAGTAAAAAAACTCGTCACTCGACCTTGACTACATTTACGACTGTCTATATTTCTTTATTTATAATTCATAATTTTTATAAGACAAATAAAAACTAGAATTAAAGAAGTATAATTATTATCTTACAATATTTAGACTAACGTTTTAGTGGCAAAGTACATTAAAATTAAAAATAATTATTTTTCGTTTGCCACCATGAACGTAAAAAAGGCTGACACCGCTTCAGTAATATGAATAGTGAAGCAATCAAAGTAAGACGGCCGTATCGGAGCGACACGTGCCGCATGCACACATTCACATCAAAGTAAGACGATCAGTCGCCAGTACGCCAATGGCAATTATCCGTAAATCTCACACAAACGTAAGTCGCCGCCATTGTTGGGCTTCACTCAATGCTTAGCTCACGGTGAGCTAAGCATTGAGTGAAGCCCAAAATTATTGTATGAATTCAAAAATTTCCTATGAGGAGCCCTATCTCCAGAGTCTCAGAGGAGTGTAAGTAAGCGGTTTATAATCCTACTAATATTAATGTGAATGTTTGTGAGGATGGATGAATAGATGTATGGATGGATGTTGGTTACTCTTTCACGCAAAAACTACTGAACGGATTTAGATGAAACATGGTATGGTTGTAGATTAGGCTCTGGATTGAAACATAGGCTACTTTTTATCTCGAAAAAGTAGGTACAGTGTTCCCGTGGAATACTGTATTTACGCGGGTGGAGCTGCAGGCAAATGCTAGTTGATAAATACTTTTAAAAATCTCCATTATTTTGTTTCACGCTAAGGATAAGATCACACCGCGACAAAAGTACAAAACGCAACGCTACACGGCATTGCATATTTAAGATAGCTGTTCAAAATTGAACTTTATTCATAAGCATAACACACGTTTCATATGACATATATGTAGTGTAACATAAGCATGGTATGGGCATGTAATGAGGAGGGAAGACACACACGTCACCAAAAGGGTGATGAATATGAATGTGGACGGATATGTATGCAGAGGAAGGCCGAAAAAGAGATGGATGGATTGCGTGAAGTATGATATGGAAATGAAAGATGTGAATGTAGAATTGACGGCTGAAAGGAATGCGTGGAAGGGGAAAACATGTTGCGCCGACCCTACTTAGCGTGGGATAAGGGCAGGAAAATGATGATGAACACACGTTTCATATGACATAAGTGTAAAGCTAAGTGTAAATCTGTACCTCAAATGACAAAGACAACGGAGCCACATAATACCAGGCACTGTGGTGTTTACGCCGCAGCACTGTGTATTTTTTGTCCAAAAAATTGGCCATGCCTTTTTTTTTGGAAATCTCATACAGAAATGTTATGTAAATAATATTTATTAGTATTTACATGCGTTAATATCTTATTATGAACAATAAAAAAACACTTTTTTTTTTTTTTCAATAAAATTAAAAATTGCCATAACTTTTTAAATATTTACTTAATTGTCTTCTTGATTATTCTGATCGACAATAATCAAAAAACACACAATTTAACCTGATTTACATATTTCTTAAATAAGTTTTTAAAGATTTATTTACGATTTATGTTTTTTTTTCTTTAATTTTTTATGAACGTATTTCTAAATATTTGGATTTTATTTTTATACAGAATTGTTACTTAAATGTACTAGAATTTGTGTAAAAAAAATTAGGTCCAAATAATAAAGGGCACTGAAGTTAGAGGCTTCTAAAGTTTTCTATGGTAACTATGGTTTTAGGGTTGTCAATATTTCTATACCAAATTTTTTTATTCATTTGAACTTTGTTTTTTTTTTATTCCTGACTAATACTTAAACAGAAGGTTAGAGAAACTGCATTGAGTCACTAAAGTGACTCGATAAATCGAGAAAATATTTTATTAATGCCGTGAAATATTTTTGAGCACAAACAAAAAAACGATTACTTTTTATTGCAGTTTTCATATTAATTTGACATGTCAATCCTACAATACTGACTTGGAATTTTTTTAACAAATTAATACTTTTCTAATGTACACATGGTGACACATTTAAAATCTTTTATATATTTCCGGTATAAAATGGTCTCTTAAAGGTTTAATTATAACCGGAAATCTATTGTTTAATTGGTAGCCGGTGCAGACCGGGTCCGGTTTCGGATTTTATTACCTGGTTTTAGCTGTAACCTAACGAACCCCTTCCCTGCACCACATATTACCTTTCATTGGATTTTAAATAGAATGCCCGTTCGTCTGTTTGTTTTGCTTTTGACTAAATTTTGAAATGGTTGCATGTATTTTTAACCGTGACTTTCACTGGCAGACCGAATTATCAGCATATTTGTTGTAAAAATATTAGGTATTTACAACGCCGGATAATAATTTGTATACAAAATATTAAAAATTATCAGACTTACATTGAATTTAAAATAAATCTTAAGTATTAAAAAAAAGGGATATAATTAATCGAGCGAACAAAAAATAAGTTGGCGGCTGCACGTGAGCATACTCTATTACTGAATTTGGCAGCAAATTAATATGTTGGCGACTAAATTACTAAACTGGCGAAATCACTCAGGTGACAAAAAATTCAAAAGTCGGCAGATAAAAAGAGGCGAAATTTAATCCAAATTAGCACCGACATTTATAAGTTGGTGACTTAATTTCCGAGTTGGTGACCATTATACCATATAAGCAGCTATAAAACCAGATTTGGTCGATAAATTAATGGCTGCTAAAAATCCAATTTGCAGGCTACGGAAAATCCTATTTTTGGATACTGTTGGAGTAAGTATGTTTTTCCTTTGCATGGGTGTCATTTTCTAGGTGTCTGGGGGTGCAGAATAATATGAAAATAAAATCTGTTTTGTAATTCCACAATGGCCTACATTTTTTTTATTAAAATTAATAAGGTTCCGATTACAAAATTGTCTTCCAATTTCATTTTCCAAAATGCAGAATATTCAATCTTCGTAAAATGAATATAAATACTAAATTAAAAGATCTTGGGGATGCTGATTAGGATTGATGATTATTATTACAGTATGTTATGTAGTTCAAGGTATGTATGGAAATTTTTCAAAATTCAGGATTCATGAATTTTTCTGCTATTCATGAAGAAAATATGCAATTTCCAGGTTTATTAGGGGGAGGAAATTTTCATTATTTTTCCAGTAGGATGCACCGTTTCTGAGATAGAAGCGATTATAGAAAAAAATGGCAATGCTGTACTCAGATACGAGGGATGTATAAATCTATAGAATTGTTGGAAAATTCAGGATTTTCGATTTTTTTTTCTCCCATCATAAAGAAAATATGATGTTACGGAATTTCTAAGGGGACGAAATTTTCATTATTTTTTCAATTGGATGCACCGTTTCCGAGATAGAATCAATTTTTTAAAAAAACGTAAATGCTGTACATTGAGATACGAGAGATGTATAAATCTATATAGAAATGTTGGAAAATTCCGGATTTTCGAATTTTTTTTTCTCCCATGATGAGGGAAATATGATGTTGCGGGGTTTCTAAGGGGGACGAAATTTTCATTATTTTTTCAATAGGATGCACCGTTTCCGAGATAGAATCAATTTTATAAAAAAACGTAAATGCTGTACATTGAGATACGAGAGATGTATAAATCTATATAGAAATGTTGGAAAATTCCGGATTTTCGAATTTTTTTTTCTCCCATCATGAGGGAAATATGATGTTGCGGGGTTCCTAAGGGGGACGAAATTTTCATTATTTTTTCAATAGGATGCACTGTTTCCGAGATATAGAAATGTTGGAAAATTCCGGATTTTCGAATTTTTTTTTCTCCCATGATGAGGGAAATATGATGTTGCGGGGTTTCTAAGGGGGACGAAATTTTCATTATTTTTTCAATAGGATGCACCGTTTCCGAGATAGAATCAATTTTATAAAAAAACGTAAATGCTGTACATTGAGATACGAGAGATGTATAAATCTATATAGAAATGTTGGAAAATTCCGGATTTTCGAAAATTTTTTTCTCCCATCACGAGGGAAATATGATGTTGCGGGGTTCCTAAGGGGGACGAAATTTTCATTATGTTTTCAATAGGATGCACCGTTTCCGAGATAGAATCAATTTTATAAAAAAAAATGTAAATGCTGCACATTGAGATATTAGGAATGTATAAAGCTATAGAAATGTTGGAAAATTCCATATTTTCAAATTTCTTTTTCTCCCATCATAAAGAAAATATGAGGTTGCGGGGTTACTAAGGAAATTTAAAATGGATGACTTTTTTGTTATCAGCACCCCCAGAAACCAATAAAAGGACACCCATATTATTTTTATAAAATTAAGTATGTCCGCCATATTGGAATTTCAAAACGAATGTCATTTTCGTAATCCAGCACTCCCAAAAACCTTATAAACGACACCCATATCAATTTTACGAAAAATAAATATCAGCCATTTTTAAATTTCAAAATTAATCTACAAATGACGACCTCCGTGGCTCAGTGGTAAGCGCGTTGGCGCTAAAGCCGGAGGTCGCGGGTTCGAATCCCGCCAGGGAACAAAAAGTTTTCTATGTTCCTGGGTCATGGATGTGTATTAAATATGTGTATTATATAATAAAAATCTTAAATATGTGTATAGTATACAAGTATTAAATATATTTCCGTTGTCTGGTACCTGTAACACAAGTTCTTCGGATACTTAGCACGGGGCCAGATTGACGTGGTGTGAAGCGTCCATACATATACAATATCTACATCCCCCTAAAACCGAGAAAAATTAAAAATTGGATATTTTGTATGCTCCTTTATGTTTTTTTTATGTATCCTCGTTTTGCTGCTTGTATGTTTTTTGAGTTACCTACATCAGGGAAAATATATGTGCCTATTTTTAAATTAAATGTGCACTCACAAATTGTCGCCAAAATTCAGTGGTATTATTTAGTCACCAGATTTGTAATTTTTTTGTTCCTTACATTCTTTCGCCAACTTGGTAATTTAGTATTCAATATTCGGTATTTTCACATCCAAAATTTAATTGTTTTGTCGCAAGTAAATACATGCCTAAAAAAATAAGTGTCTGTTTCTGATACCAAAATGATCAAATTAAGAAGGTGCAGAGAAATTGAATGTCACGCGAGCGAAGCCGCGCGCATCTGCTAGGTAATTGAATAAAACTTTGTTTTCACTTGAAATTCCTGAAATATTACTCTACCAAACACACAGTGTTTCGATTAGTATATGCGAACAAGACAATATATTTTTTACTTATTTATATTATTTATGTATATTCAAGGCATGTTAGATTTTTTATGCTGAAATAAATCTGAACACTTAAATATTTAGATCGATACTTCTTACAAATATGGAACACGGCGGAGGTACATCATATAATATGCAGTATAATAAACATAAATAACCAAAAACAGAAAGGTTCAAACCAAATAGTGACCTTGAGCTTCTCAGTATCTCACTGACTTCAATATAAGAGTGCAACAGCAGTGAAGCAAAAGGGAGCAAAGGTATAACGCGAAGAAAATGTAAACTATGGATAACATAATGAATTTCCACGCGGGCGGAGTCGCGGGCAGCAGCTAGTAAGTAAAAAAGACTATTACTATTAATTGTTTTGTTGAAGTTACGAACTTCATTAGAAAAATGAGCATATAAAAACCTACTTCAAATATTCAACTATGCGGTGACAACCCTATCCAAAATAATATAAAATTGAATAACTCCGATGCCCCGCCTCATTTGGATCCCATTTCTTTTTGGGTTATAAGTATCAATAAAAAGAATATTTCAGTCTTAGTTTCAAATCCAAATATGAAACGGCATGGCGTTAAAAAAATTAAAACATAAATTTACAAAATCAGTCATAAATACGTTATCTTGAACAAATAAAGCCTGGATGGTTTTCGCTATCGTAGGGCTTTTAAGACACTATTTAGAACAATTAATAAAATCTTAAAAGAATATCAAACTTTTGAACTATAACTGTTTCTATGTTTTTTCTGGAAACCATAGAAAATTTTTTCAAGTACTAATTTGCATTCTTCTATATGAAATGGGCAGTCGGGTGTTCTCGTCCTGCATTTATAATCACAAATCCTATAAAATTAAGTAATAAAAACGGCATGGCCAATTTTTTGGACATAAAATACACTGTGCGCAGTGATATGCCTGAGTGGTCTCCTTTTCGGCACTAGGACTGGGACATTACACTACCTACCTTCCTATCGGCTATCCACATACACGTTATATTTTGTATTTGTTAGTATTTTGTCAATTGTATTTTGGTTTGTTTTCTTATATTTTTTTGTTTTGTTTTTCATGTTTTATGTAAATCAAATATTATGTTATTGTGTTTTTGTAGCGAGAATCCATATTGTTTGTAATGTAATGTCCTATTTTTGTCTTATGTGATCGAATAAATGGCTTATTATTATTATTATTATTACATATATGTAGTGTAACATATGCGATGTGCAGTGGACTGCTACTTTACATTCGAACTCTTACAATGTAATCTTCATGTGTAATGAATAAAGTTCAATTTTGAATAGCTATCTTATTAAATGCATGTCGCGTATCGTTTCATTTCAGTGGGAATTGACACTAAGGCCCACTTGCGCCAATCCGGGTTAAAGTTAATCTTGGGTTAAAATATCATGCTTTCTCTTTCACAAATACGAAGAACGAGAGAGATAACATAATTTTTAACACAGGCTTAACTTTAACCCGGCTTGGCGCAAGTGGGCCTAAGATCACTTTTTTTGTGTTTCATAGTATTTTGATCGATTTTTTTTAATGCAAACGAGCAAACGGGTCACCTGATGGAAAGCAACTTCCGTCGCCCATGGACACTCGCAGCATCAGAAGAGCTGCAAGTGCGTTGCCGGCCTATTAAGAGGGAATAGGGTAATAGGGGAGGGTAGGGAAGGGAATAGGGTAGGGGATTGGGCCTCCGGTAAACTCACTCACTCGGCGAAACACAGCGCAAACGCTGTTTCACGCCGGTTTCCTGTGAGCCCGTGGTATTTCTCCGGTCGAGCCGGCCCATTCGTGCCGAAGCATGGCTCTACCACGGAACAAATCGATATGAAAGTTGCGTTTTTGTGTATGAATTACGATTTGTGTATAAATTGCGATTTTGTGTATAAATTGCGATTTTGTGTATAAATTACGTTTTTGTGTATAAATTGTGATTTTGTGTATAGTTATTGATTTCTTATGTTTACGCGGACCATGGAGGGCCCGCTTCACTACGGTGAATGTAAGAGGAGGAATGGATGGTAAGAATGAAAGTGCACGAAGCGAAACAATATGTAAGGATCGTAGCAAGTGGAAAGAAGTGGTCTCTGCCTACCCCTACGGGAAAAAGGCGTGATTATATGTATGTATGTATGTATGTTTACGCGTATATTGTTCATTGTTTTAAACACTTACGGATTTTGCCGCGGTGCACTTTTCTTTTGCCCGACGTTTCGGCTACTTTCCAGCAGCCGTGGTCACGGGAGGACGGAGGTGTCAGTTGTCCTATTTGTTGAAGTTGTTCAAACTACCCGAAGATTCTTCAATTAGGTATTATTTGTATTCCGATATTATTATTTGTGTTTAGTTTAAGATTCGGAGAGTGTACAGACCTCCTTATACAGTGTCATCGATCAATCCACTCGAGGATAACACATCCAGACGCGAACAGGTGTATCGTGAGAGAAAAAATACCTCTATTTTTGTCTTCAATTATTATAATCAAGACAATCATCATCAAGTTTACAACCTACATATTACAATCTACTACAGGATGGTAGAACTCATGGGTCTTCGAAGATTATTAATCTTTCAGATGCGATAGTCTTCACTTTTCCGTCACCGTTGAAACGTCCGTGCACATAAAAAGGACACTGATGAATTTTGGCATATAAATAAAATGGCTAAAATGGCTATAGGGGCTAACGTTTACAAATCCTACGAATATTATAAATGTGAAAGTTTGTGAGGATGGATGGATGTTTGTTACGCTTTCACGCAAAAACTACTAAACGGATTTCGATGAAATTTGGTATGGCAGTAGTTTAGGCTCTGGATTAAAACATAGGCTACTTTTTATCCCGAAAAAGTACAGTGTTTCCGAGGGATACTTTATATACGCGGGCGGAGCCGCGGGAAACAGCTAGTATATTACGAGTAAATGCTGTTCCCCGCGGCTCCACCCGCGTAAATATACTTTCGGTTATACTTTATTTTTCCGGGGTAAAAAGTAGCCTATGTCAGAGTATCCAACTACCTTTAAACTACTTTTATTTAACTACCTTTCATCAAATTTATTAAACTACCTTTCATCAAAATGTTTTTCCGTCCATCCATCCATCCATCCATACATCCATCTATCCACCTTTCCTCACAAACTTTCACATTAATAACATTAGTAGTATAGGACTAGTACCGGACGCTCACTTTAAATATATATGCGAACATTATCCGTGAAATGGACTTCGCTTCCGAAATTTGCCGCGAGCTCCGGTCAGCTAATTGCAAGTGATTACCGCTGTGCATGAGCAATTTGGAACATTCGCAGGTTTCTGTGGTGTGAACATATATGAATACTAGCTTTTGACCGCGGCTCGGCCCACGTAAATACAGCCCCACGCGAACACTATACTTTTTCGGAATAAAAAGTATCCTATATGTTAATCCAGAGCTTATCTATAAATAGTTGTAAATTTCATCAAAATCTGTTCAGTCGTTTTTGCTCAAAATAGTAACAAACATCCATACATCCATACATGCTCACAAATTTTCACATTTACAATATATACCTAGTAAGTAGTACTTACCTACCTAAGATTTGTGTGAAATGTCTTTTCGAAAACTTTTTACGTTACGTTTTTAGGTAGACCGTTCTCTGTCATTTCCATAACGAAACGAGGATTGCCGAGGGGCATTAAGAAAGCACGTTCTGTACAGACACACAGGTACCTAGTACCTACCTACCTATAATTGTAAAGTATTGAAATCTTCTGTCGTCTGGTATAATTCTCTGGGAGTGCTCCCATCTTTGGAGGTTTACCCATAAATTTCGAGGAAAAAATTCTTTTAAGGGCGGAAGATTTTTTTTTGAGTAATTTTTAGGCGTTTTTATTTGCTTGTTTTTATACGTATTTAATTACGATATTAAACTGTTTAATTAACAAGCCCTCTTTCCCACGAGCGGTTTTTTCCGTCGGCGTTAGCAAAAAACAACACTGATATTAAAACTTTGCGCTAATACAATAGAATCGATTAAATATTGAGGTGTTCTGTTCAGTGCTTTGGATCCATACCTATGGATTAAATAGGTACCTTGGTACAAAATCTTACTTTTTAAATCAAAAAACGAACACACGGCAAATAATAACAACACGAAAAATAAAATATAAAAATAATAATATTAAAAAAAGTTAATATTATAAATTACATGTGCAAAAAATACATTATAATTTTAAGATAATAATATAAACAAAATATGTTTATAATGTCATTGTTTCCATAGAATGTCGCTATTTTTAAATATGTAATTATCGTAATTAAAATAATCATTATTGCATTGTAAAAAAATGAACTTAGTGGACACCACTGTATTTTTAGGTATAACACTAGATAGTAAATTACAGTGGGGTCCTCATGTTGCGAATCTTGCAGATAGACTCAGTTCTGCAGCATATGCAGTCAGAAAAATTAGGGAAATTTCTGACGAAGAAACGGCGCGACTTGTTTATTTTAGTTATTTTCACAGTAGAATGTCTTACGGCATTCTTTTATGGGGAAATGCCGCCGACATCAATACAATATTTGTGCTGCAGAAGCGAGCAATACGTTATATTTACAAAATGTCCTGCTTTGAATCTCTGAGAGAAAAGTTTAAAGAAATAGGAATTCTGACCGTCGCTTCTCAATACGTTTTAGACAATGTGTTGTATGTTAGAAAAAATTTAAATATGTTCAATACGAAAAGTAATAATCATTGCATGAACACTAGAAATAAACACAAATTAGACATTCCGGTGATCAGACTAAGTAAAGTTAGTAAATCTTTTAAAGGTCAATGTATACGCCTATACAATAGAATCCCAGAAAACGTTCAAAGTCTGTCTATTAATAAATTTAAAAAAGTAGTTAAAGAACGTTTGTGTGCTAAAGGTTATTATAAAGTCAGTGATTTCATTAACGATTGCACACCTTGGGAATAAGATGGCCCCATGCGAGGCTGCTTTTATGTACTTAAGTATGTTTTATGTACTTATAACTAATGTTATATAGATTAAGTTACAACATTGTAAAAATATTTTTTGAAAAGAACAATTTTCCCATCTTTTTGCTAAAAGGTGGCCCCGTGCGAGTTTCTTACGCCGGTTCTTCTCGCCGGGCTAGTTTCCGAACCGGTGGTAGGCATCATGTAGGACAATTCTATAAGCGTTATATTATAACCTACATGGAAATAAAAATTTTGAGTTTGAGTTGAGTTATTGTCTTTAAAGTCAAAGAGAATATTGGCGTCCTAAGCTCCTAACTCATAAAACTCAAAACATAATTCGCCATTATAGGCCAAGGTATATCGTTTGACACTGGCCAAGGTACAAAACTAAGTCATCTTGAAGAAAATGCGGATTTTAAATGTTTTTAAAACAACTTATCAAGCTACCACGCAACTTTATTAGTTGAGAAAATAAGGAAACGTACGCATATATTTTTTAATATTATTATAACAAGTTTAAAATTATCAGATTTCTAATAATAGATAGTAAAACTTTTCTCACCTAAAAATAAAATCAAAGATTAATTAATTATAATAATATCTATGGACGCTTTCACACCACGTCAGTCTGATCACGTGGTAAGTTCTTGAAGAACTTGTGTTACAGGTACCGTCAGATCAGCTTCATGATGGCTGTAAATTGCGAATTTGTTTAGTTTGGATACTGCCATTAGTAATTACATACATAATATTGTGGTCTAATGTTAGGATAAATATTTCATTCTGTTAAAAATAAATACCTGTATATGGTTGGTACGCAAAAAGGGATCCCGCGGAAACCGTACATATTGCCGCAATAAAAAGTAGCATATGTCCTTTCTCGTGGTCTATTCTATATCTGTGCAAAATTTCATCAAAATCGGTTCAGTAGTTACGAAGCCTATTCGATGCAAACAAACAAACCTTTCCTCTTTATTATAATATAAGTACTAGTTGTCCCGACAAACGTTGTTCTGCCTTAACTATGAACTGAAATTTGTCACCGTTTAAACCTTCCCTGAATTGATCCGATTATTTTAAGGTCAAAATTAGTCAAATCGGCCCAGCCGTTCTCGAGTTTTAGCGAGACTAACGAACAGCAATTCATTTTTATATACAGGGCGACCGGTAATAGGTCTGTTTCCTTTTAACATGTAAAAATACATCACTTTTGCAGCCTAAAAAGCTATATCATACCCTGTCCAAAAGCTAACGGTTTTTGAGATATTCAAGATTTTGTATTTTTTTCAAAAACACCCGATTTTAAAGGAAAACTTGAAATAAACAAAAATCTACCTTTTAATTTCTAAATCTTTATCATAATTTTACTTCTTAGGTAGATAAACTACAAATACAAAAGTTATTTATCCATCTAAACAGGAAACAAAAATTAGCAGAGTGTTTCAAAAGTCTTAACAAAAAAATTGAAAATGATTTTCCCTCGTTTCACCCCTTATTGTTTAAAAAAATCAATAAGACATTAGTCGTACAAATTACTTAATTAAATTCCTTATTTATTAAGCTATCCGAAAAGGTATAATTTGTAATGCAAAAAGCTAAATTTGCCGATTTGTCCTAATGAAAAACCATCTAACTACCTGAACTAGCAGGTAGTAAAATTCTAATTAGCAAATTGGAAAAGTCTAAATAAACCTTTGCTACGTCAGATTAAGTTAAATAAAAGTCTTTGAATAAAAATTAATATTTTATTTACATAATAAGTTGATAATTACGGTAAATCCTGTTCGAATTGTCGTCCTCGATTTCTGATGCACTTGCGTAATCTTAAGCGAAAATTAGATCGCGTTACTCTACTTGTTAAAGTTTCTCGGATTTCGTTTGCTGCATTAATTATTCTTCTCCTCAGTTCATGTACATCGCTAATAGGTGTTGTGTAAACCAAAGACTTCATGTGGCCCCATAAATAATAATCGCAAGGAGTCAAATCTGGAGACCTTGCGGGCCAAGGTATTGGACCGCCGCGGCCAATCCAACGCTGCGGGAAATTTTGATCCAGCCATTGCCTAACTGTCACTCTGTAGTGTGCCGGGCATCCATCATGTTGGTATATCATACCTCTTCGGGTTTCAATTGGTACATCTTGCATGAGCTCGTGAAGATTATTTCTCAGGAAATTTTCATACGTCTCCCCGTTTAAATTGTCCGGTAGAAAAAACGGCCCAATGCAATGATTATGCAAAATTCCCATCCATACATTCAGGGAAAACCTCCTTTGATGAGCACCTTCTTTTGCCAAGTGGGGGTTTTCACCATTGGGAGCCCAAAAGTGTATGTTGTGGTAGTTGGTTATGCCGTCACGCTCAAACTTCGACTCGTCGGTCCATAAAATCTTTTTTAAGAAGTTATAGTCGTTTTCATCGGAGTGCAGCATAAAGCGGCAGAAATCGAGCCTCCTTGCAGGGTCTCCTTCTTCTAATGCTTGTACTGGTGTGTAGTGAAAAGGGTATAACCGAGCGCTATGTACGGTGAACCACACTTTCCACTGCGTTAAACCCAGTTGCTTCGCTACAATTCTTGTAGAGGTGGTCGGATCTCTTGCAAAACGTTCCAATATTCTCTCTTCGTCTTCTACAACATAGCGAGGAGATCTTCCTGCATCACGTCGCCTTTGATGAACAGAGCCACTTTCCCGCACGCGTTGGTACGCCGCGGAAAAAACTCCAGCACTTGGTACATTATTTCGACGGGGAAAACGACGCCGGTACTCTTCCCGTGCAGCGGCTGCGTTGCCATCACAAAAACCGTAGCAGTACAGTATGTCAGCATACTCTTCGTTGCTAAAAGATGCCATTTTTGATAAATTAACTTGATCAGAAGGAATCGCAAATAACACGTCAGCGCGCTCAGGACGAGAAGCGTTAACTAAACAAAAACTCTACATAATGCTCTTTAGACGGACCCGAACTGTTACGAACCGACGCGAACAGTTACGAAGAAACCGGATTTTTTTAAACCGACCAATAATAGAGCGCTTCTTCCTCCGATAACAAAAGAATTTGACTACCTGACTACCTAATCCTGAACAAATTGTAAGGCAAAAAAATGGTGCTGAGAGTTATTAACTTACCTTACCAGATGTTTGTGAATTTTTTGCACACAAATTATACCTTTTCGGATAGCTTAATAAATAAGGAATTTAATTAAGTAATTTGTACGACTAATGTCTTATTGATTTTTTTAAACAATAAGGGGTGAAACGAGGGAAAATCATTTTTAATTTTTTTGTTAAGACTTGAAACACTCTGCTAATTTTTGTTTCCTGTTTAGGTGGATAAATAACTTTTTTATTTGTAGTTTATCTACCTAAGAAGTAAAATTATGTTAAAGATTAAGAAATTAATAGGTAGATTTTTGTTTATTTCAAGTTTTCCTTTAAAATCGGGTGTTTTTGAAAAAAATACAAAATCTTGAATATCTCAAAAACCGTTAGCTTTTGGGCAGGGTATGATATAGCTTTTTAGGCTGCAAAAGTGATGTATTTTTACATGTTAAAAGGAAACAGACCTATTACCGGTCGCCCTGTATAAGATGACAACGGTCAACCTGCTAATGAAATAGATTTCCGGATAGTTCAACTGGATCCGAGATACAACATGTTACCCTACCCTACTTAATCATTCAACAGCTGCATAAAATTCCGATTTTTAATTACGTATTATGCTGAAACAACGTACATTTTTCAGTGGGATCTAGATCGCGGTTTACATAAATTTACATACATACATTACCGCGCGGATTTCCGTCTGTTTATTTATTTTCTCTTCACACGATTTCCTCGACACTTCCTTTGTGAATGGATATTTAAATACTTCCGTAGTCGCTGGTCGTTAGAAGAAAGACGCCTATTTGTATTCGTATGTATTGTGTTATTAAAAGTGTATAAGGTTCGGTAAAATCAATTACAGATATATTTTGGGCATATGATCTATTGGTTATGTAAAGACGTGAAGAAGATGCAGAAAAATAATTGTCATACTAGAAAAAAATATTTTTCTTTAAATGGGTAAGTTTGCGTTTTGCGTAGTCATACACGAGATGATTTTTTACTTTGTGTATGACATTTATTTTTGTGCCTAAACGTCTTTACATAAGCAGTGGATCATGTGCCCCAAGTATCCGTAATTGATTTTCGGAGACATTATTTATGAGCATGACTCCCAATTTTTATCGAAATCGGTATAGACAAAGATTTTCCATACAAACTTTCCCTACTTCATCCCTTTAAGGGAGAAATTTTTCAAAATCCCTTCTTAGTGCGCGTCTGCATTGTAAATTAAACATATGTCCTTTCACATATCATAGGGGTTACGGCTGTGCGAGCTTTACGTCTGTCAGGGACATCTATCTATATGTCACCGTGAAATTGTAAAAACCGTTAGATTGTAAAATAACTAACGAGATTTTAAAAATATGTCGAAATATTAAAAACTATATATTTATAATCTAACGAAAAATAATGTGCTAAATTATAGGCATCATATTCGTGTCGGAAGTCTATCAACGTTTTACAAATTAACTAGTTATATTACAATCTAACGGTTTTTACAATTTCACGGCGACATAATCGGTATGTAAAAGCAAAACTGATTGACTGATGTATCTGTGATGCACAGGCCAAACCCAGGCTAGAAATATTAAATTTTGCACACGTATTTATTATATGACGTAGGCATCCAATAAGGAAGGATTTTTTAAAATTCAACCCCCATGGGGGTAAAATAGGCGATGAAAGTTTAAAACCTAATTTCACGCGGGCGAAGCCGCGGGCAATTAATACTAGTCTCCTTAAATATATATACAGTAATTAAGGGCCCGTTTAGAATATAGCTTATTCGAAAGTTTTGTCGCTTACTTTCTATCGAGCGACAAAGACAAAACATGCAAGTAAGCATGGGAGTATCCAGGTTTTAGTTTCGGGGGGTTTCAAGAAAATAAAACGACTAAAAGTACATTTCTTTCGAGGGGGTGGGTTAAATACTAGTTAGCCCTGGGCACATTTGAATAATGTAAAGTACAACAGTATTTCAGGGTTTAAAGTTTAAAAAGATTTTAACAGACAAAGGGGTAAAAAACTTTCCTCGCTTTTTCAGTTTCATCCCATTTAACATAATCACATAATATAGTACAAATTAACATCAAAGTTCTGTTTGAGGCTGTTGTTATTTTTCTAAAATAACTTCAAAAAATCTTCTTTCAGATAGGGTTAATGGGGCGGCAAAACATGTTAATTGGCCTGGGGCGCAAAATTTCTAAATACGCTTCTGTATATGGGTCAGATCTCTGTATATACCAGCCGGCCCATTTCGGGGGGGGGGGGGGTAGCTATGGTTCTGCCTCCGACCACACCTCGGCCGCAGAGGATAGGGCAAGCGGCGCACCGTAATACCAACTTTCCTCTTCCTCTGCGGCCCCACCAATGCCGTTAAAGATTGTGCAAGTCCTACGGTAAACTTTTTATTTTTTTTATTTTTTATTTAACAATTTATTGCACACAAGAAACATATTAAACATTACAATTAAAAAGGAAATACGACACAAAGGTTCTGCTTATTTCTAAAAAGAAATTTCTTCCAGCAGCCCTACGGAGAGAAATGGGATACAAGATAGCAGATAGAACGTGCGCAATTACAAAATATACATTAACATACCTATATCACTATACTAGAATATAACCAAAATATTATAATATGACTGTAATAATATATACACTATCACAATAAATAATATACAATACATTACCTAGTTGATACTATAAATAATATATTAATATGTCTATAATAGATAAATACAATATCTACACTAATATTATAAAGAGGAAAACTTTGTTTGTATGTTTGTTTGTTTGTTTGTTTGTTTGTTTGTTTGTTTGTTTGTTTGTAATGAATAGGCTCAAAAAGTACTGGACCGATTTCAAAAATTCTTTCACCATTCGAAAGCTACATTATCCACGAGTAACATAGGCTAAATTTTATTTTGGAAAAAAATAGGGTTCCGTAAGATATTTGGGTTTTTCGGACACAAGGTGTAAAAAATCAACCAGAAAAGTTACTTATTTTGCGTACGCTGCCTAAACTATAAAAGATAGAACCATAAAATGTTCTAATTAATTGTAGATCTTATAAATATCTACAAAAAAGTCCGCGACACACTATACCTATCTATGTCGAGTGAGGCACAACAACCATTTTTTTATTTAGAAATCTTGAATTTTTTTTGGACTACATTTAAACGCGTTTATTTTACTCATGTTATTAATCCTTATCAAAATAAATTATTTCATCACTAAGTACAGTTTATGTAGATAATATTTGGTGCTTGAATGATTAAAATTGGACGTTTGGTTTTGAAGTTATGGCGAAATTAAAATATTACGACTTCTGCTGCACGGCAAATTAACAGCTTTTTACATAATGAATCTGAAAGTATATTCGGTACTTACAATAAAATACATTTTTTTTTTAATTTTTGTCTGTCCGTCTGTCTGTCTGTAAGTCGGTCTGTCTGTCTGTTTGTTCCGACTAATCTCTGAAACGGCTGGACCGATTTTCACGGGACTTTCACTAGCAGATAGCTGATGTTATAGGGTACATAGGCTACTTTTATTTTAGGGTTCCGTTTAAAAAAATAGGATTCCGCTTTCGTTAGTCATAAATAAAGTCGCGGGTAAATTTCAGCGATATCCCAAAGTATTGTTCCACGCGGACGAAGTCGCGGGCAAAAGCTAGTGTATATATATAATAACGGTTTTTATATGGATAGAGATTCGATGTAGTGCTCTTTCAAGCGTCTTTTAAAAATAGTGATGGTAGGACTGTCACGAACGGTGTGAGGGAGTGAGTTCCACAATCTGACTGCGTGAACGGTGAAGGAGTAGGAGTAGAAGTTGGAGCGATGGGATGGAAGGGAAAGATTTGTTCTAAGATTGGACCTACAAGGGGTATCGAGGGGTCGAGAAAAGTTAAATCGTTCGAGAAGATAGGAAGGAGAGAGGGGATTATACAAAATATTATAAAGTAAACAAAGGATATGGGAGTTGCGACGGAGACGAATAGGGAGCCACTTGAGTTTTAATCGAAAAGCTGATATGTGGTCGAACTTTCTTAAGCCAAAAACGAAACGGATGCAGAGATTCTGTAATCGTTCTAGCTTTGTTAACAGCTCCTCGGTAACATCTAAGTAGCAGGAGTCGGCATAGTCGAGGATAGGGAAAATGAGTGCTTGGACAAGGAAAATTTTGGTGTGCAAGGGCAAAAAGTTTTGGAGCCTCTTCAACATGTGCAACGAGTAGTGTATCTTTCTGCTCACTTCATTAACCTGATAATTCCAGCTAAGATTGCTATCTAAAATTAACCCTAAATTTTTTGCCGATTCCGAGTAGTCAATAATACTACCATCATATATGACCTTAGGCACATTGTGTAGACGCTGGGTCATATATTTACTTCCTATGATCATGGCCTGTGATTTTTTCGGATTTACCAGCAGACCGAAAGATCTAGCCCATGTCGCTATGCGCTGCAGATCAGTGTTTATACCAGTGACAGCAGAATGAATGTCATCGATGTGCGAATGACGATAGAGTTGCAAGTCGTCTGCGTAAAGATGAAAATTAGAAGTGATTAATGTGGAAATAATATTAATAAAAATAGAAAATAGGAGAGGAGAGAGTACGCCACCCTGGGGAACACCCGCTACAATATCGCACCAATCCGAGGTAGCCTCATCATGGCAGACTCGCTGCGAGCGTCCCCGAAAATATGTGTCAAACCAGTCTATCACTGAGGGAGGTATGTTAAGGGAGCAAAGGACAGAAAGGATGATGTCAAGATCTACAGAGTTGAACTCGCTGCTAAAGTCAAGTAAGACCAGAATAGAAATACATTTATTTTCCATGGCTAGACGGAAATCGTCAGTGACTTTAAGCAGCGCTGTGACAGTACTGTGACCAGGACGAAAGCCGGATTGGAAGGGAGAGAGCAATTTATTGGAGTATAAAAAGTGGGAAAGCTGCTTATGGACAATGTGTTCAAGGACTTTGGAGAGGAATGGTAAAATGGAAATCGGCCTAAATTGAGACAAGGAAGAGGGATTAGGGGTTTTAGGAAGTGGAATGATGTTAGCACGTTTCCATGCTGAAGGGAAAGAACTCGTTGTCAAGGAATAGTTAAAAATGTGAGTGAGAATTGGCAAGAGTTCAGGAAGGGTAAGTGATATCATGCGGGGGCTCAGGTTATTAATGCCTGCTGCAGAAGAAGTGATAGCTATAATGTTTTTAAAAACTTCATCTTCAGAGACATGCCTGAATGAAAACGGAGTACAGGAAGGGAGAGGAAGAGAGCGTAGATAGGATATCGTTTGCGCTTTTGTATTCTGATCGACAGTTACTGGTGGGACAGAGAAATGAGCATTGAGCTCGTTTAAATTTATTGTGTTGCTGAAACTGGTGGATGACTTGCCAATACCGAGTGTTGAGAGAAATTTCCAGAGTTGTGAGGGGTTGCTTTGTTCAATAGAGGAATGTATGTGGCGTCTCTTAGCGTCCCTACACAGACGACTGCAACGATTCCGCAGATACTTATATTTCACAAAATTTTCATCAGTTGGTCGTTTTCTGTATCGACACATGGCTCGGTTACGTTTCGTCATCAAGGTAATAATGTCTTGCGAGAGCCATGGTGCCGGTACATGCTTAACCTTAATTTTTCTTAAGGGGGCATGTGTATCGAAGATGCTAGTAACGAGATCGGTTAGAAGTGTCACTTTTTGGTCAATGTCAGAGGCCGAGTATACAGGAGACCAGTCAGCATTAGATACATCATGTTTAAGAGCCTCCAAATCTATTGCCTTAAAACTACGTAAAACAAGAGCATGTCAGGACATGTCTAAAGAGGGTTCCGTAAACTATTAAGTTTACTATACACTATAGTACACTATAAAATTTTAAACGTATGATAAATTAATAATAATATTATTATGTAGTATTATGTATTATTTCTTTATTATTTTGAATGTTGATTAATAATCAAAATATATAGTGAATACTGAATATACTACCAGATGTTCTTTAAGATTAATTTTTATTCGATTTCGATGATATTAAATATTTTACATAATATTTGATTAATATTTGAGCATATTTAAGTCTAAGACGATATCACCTATCTCAATGTATAAAGAATACAATCAGATACTTATTACTTATACAATATATCAGTGAGGTTTTCGATAGCGTGATACAGAATTTAAATCCAATAACACAGTGACATCTAGTATTATTTTTCAAAAACAACCGACGATTTAAACAGACTGGCGAGTAGCGCCATATTGTTTTCGTAAAGTTACTAGCAAATTGATGCTATTAATATTAAAGGTAGGTATTAAATTATAATAAAAAACAATAATACTATGGTAATTAATAACATATATTAATGTGTTTTCAGTGTTATTAAATTATTGTAATAATTGGTAAAAGAGGCATATATTCGTAAAATTAATTACTAATTAAAATTTTACATGTGTTTCAAAACTTAGCTCTAATTCTCGTAAAGAAACATAAATTCGTAACAATCTATATAATTACTGCAGCTCAGTTAATCACAGTGTTTGTCCTCGAATGTAGGTTCAAACCCGACAGCGTGTTTTAGTTATTATTAATTCGTTTTTTTTTTTATTAATTATTAATTTCAGTTTTTTTTAACTATGCAACCAATTTTGAAACATTATTTTAAATAATCATTTCACATTATATATAATTATTCTTATTTTGCTTTATGTTAATTTGTTTTTCTATAATTGCTCTAGAAATAGAAATTATCATGCGATTTTGTTCAAAATAGTTTTCCTAAAGAGTTTTTAGCATGATCTATCAGCATGGAAATTTGCAAGTTTCTATCTCCTATAGTTTAAAAATGCTAGGGGGGGACCAACTTACAAACTACTTTAGAGGCCGATTACTCGAAAATGGTCAACTTTATAAAAAAGTAACGTATGAAACCTTGCCTTTATTTCAAAAGACCTATTCTACGATACCCCACACGATGGGGTAGAGTGAAAAAATATTTTTCATCCCCGCTTCACATGTATGGAGAGCCACCCCTAAAATATAAAATTACTACTTTTTTATAATCCAGAAACCGTGATCTATACACAATCTATAACTACACCAAATCTCATCAACTTATATTCATAATTACAGGAGCTAGAGGCGCGGACAGACAGACAGACAGACGGACAGAGCGAAACTATAAGGGTTCCTTAAGTATTACGGAACCCTAAAAATGCGCGTCTAAATGATGTATCGAACAAAGTATATAACAAGTTTACAACGCCTCGCAATTGACGTAATAAATTAATTTTATGAATCGATGACTTGAAAAAATGCCCATCTTCCAAATTATTTATCTCAAAACCTAACCAAGAGCATGTCAGGACATGTCTAAGGAGGGTTCCGTAACTATAAACGCGTAATATGCTTTTTTTTTTTAATTACTCCAAAAGTTACTGTCCGATTTGGTTCAAAATAGTTTTCCTAAAGAGTTTTTAGCGTGATCTATCAGCATGAAAATTTTCAAGTTTCTATCTCCTATAGTTTAAAAATGCTAGGGGGGGACCAACTTACAAAGTACTTTGGAGGCCGATTACTCGAAAATGGTCAACTTTATAAAAAAGTAACATATGAAACCTTGCCTTTATTTTAAAATACCTATTCTACGATACCCCACACGATGGGGTAGAGTGAAAAAATATTTTTCATCCCCACTTCACATGTATGGAGAGCCACCCTTAAAATATAAAATTATTATTTTTTTATGATCCCGAAACCGTGATCTATACACAATCTATAACTGAACCAAATTTCATCAATTTATATTCATAATTACAGGAGCTAGAGGCGCGGACAGACAGACAGACAGACAGACAGACAGACGGACAGAGCGAAACTATAAGGGTTCCTTAAGTATTACGGAACCCTAAAAAAGGAACTTAGGTTTACAACGGGGGGGGGGGGGGTTTGATTTTAAGGGAAAGAAAGATTAGGTCATGATATGAGAGGTTGCAAGGAAGTTGGCCATGGAATTTTATGAGATCTGGAGACGAGGTAACAAGAAGATCCAATAAGGAAGGGGAACAATTTGGAGCATGATGAGTCGCTGAAAGTGGGAGTATGCTGAGGTTGAAAGAAGAAAGTAAAGCACGAAGTTTAAGAGCACGCGAGTTAGATTTTAAAAGACATGTGTTGAAGTCACCTTCGAGCAAAGTGAAGTCGTAATTTGGGCTATGTGTGGCTAAAATAGAATCTAATGTGCTAAAATAATCTACACGTAGAAACGGGCTATAGAACACACATAGCAGAACTTTTTTATGGTGTAGGGTGACTTCAATGCATAAGTATTCAGCTGCGCCGGAGTAGCGATTAGGTGATGCTGTGATAGTTTTGCAGTCTATTTCACCACGCAAATAAATAGCAACTCCACCGCCGCCTTTCCCCACGCGATCATTGCGGATCAGCTTATACCCCGGTAGAACGTAAGCTGAAGACGAAAGTGACGGCTTAAGCCAAGATTCGGAGACTAGAATTGCATCTACAGGAGAACTATTTCCAAACAACGCATAAAGATCCGAATGATGGCGCGGTATGCTCTGGGCATTAACATGAACAATATTAAAGTTGTTTGGAAAAGAGAGAAATATCTTATTTAATTGTTCATGTGCTGGAGGAGAAGCCGAACTCTCATCACCACTATCCACACTGAGAAAACTATTATCAGACGATGAAGAGCATGAAAAAAAGTCGTCATCAATGGTATCATAATCAATTAAATCCATATAACTACCAATATAATATTATAAAATATACTAATTTAATATACTATGATAAAATACTAATAATAATACTAATATTGTTTACTAATTCCTAATTAATATTACACAGTAAATAACAACTATTATTTTAACTACCCGTCCTAACTCACCGTAGTAGTGCCAGAAGAATAATACACACATTAAATAAGTAACAATCAACATTTCACAAAGTATTTTAAAGGTACACACAAAGTCAGGCAACCTTAAAACAAGATAAAACTATGGCCTGGCAAATCATTCAAGTAAAACGAGAAGAACAATAAATCAAAAAAAAAAAGGTATGAATTGACAGCTGACATTGACACTATAACAAAGTGCCAAATTGACAATTGTTGTTTGCTATTTTATTTTGTCAAACAAAAAGGAGAGTAATTTTAAAGTAATACTAAAATTATCGGGTGGAAAGTGAAAATGGACGAAGCTACCTTAAAATTAGTAAAACGAGGATATAGAAAACATTCAATGAGATGAAACAATTACAATACAAAGAGACATGAATGACAAGACACAGCTAAATTACCGCCCAAACTAAGTCCTTCTAGCACGGCACTATTGTTAATAAGTTACAGTGTAAACTCAAAAACACACTTAATTTCCATACAATACAAGTTACAACACATATTATAAGCCCTTCATGAATCATTCTTTGTTCATTCATTCGAAAAAACCTCATCCATAATCCACACGAATGAGTAAAGTTATAAAATTATTCACGATTTTGTGAACATAATACAAAATTCACAAAAGGCTGCTACTTAGCCTGCTACAAACTTTTCACATTTCATACATTGCGAATACGGAATGTAATTATGTATAGATAGTATGTCACCGTAAAATCGTAAAAACCGGTAGATTGTAATATAACTAGAGATATTAATAAAAGTTCTCCTTACAACTTTATGCATTATTTTTTCGTTAAGTATATTATAATAATATAACGAACCGGAATTCGTCCCTGATTGGTCGGTCTTACAAGGCGGTTTTATGTCCATAGAGATAAGAATTCAGCAGATCAACTGAAACTATAGCCCCCTTACTCAGAATACAGAAAAATACAGAATGAGTGTTCGATCACATTTGTATGCAGCGCACTGAGTCCAAAACCATGGCGAAATACCGCCCCGCACGCACTTTTTAATCTTTACTCTTTACACTTACAAAACAAATCGCGGTGTTATATTACGACAATTAGGTACCTATTCAATAAATATTAATTGAAAAAAAGTTGGGTAAAATATTCCGTTACTCTGTGGCAACATATTATGTGTCGATAACCATTCCAATTTGGAGTGGTTGTGACGGCCTCACTTTCAAGCGTGTTGACGGTTTCTGGATTTTTCAGTAATTCTGTGCTCCCTTATTAATAAACTATGATTAGCGTCAGAACAACTTTACTCCAAGACTTACGCAAATATTAGGCAATTAATGGTATTAATAAACTAGGAGTAAGGACGGAGTTAACTAATTAAAATTTACTCCCGGAGTAAAAGTTACTCCGCGAAGCCACATGGTTTAACGCTTGAGTGGGCATAGATTTGTATTGTATTTCCAACTTCTTTTAAGATAATATATATAATACTAAATATATTTCATTCATTTTAGTTCATTTTGTTAATTCTTTTCATGTGTGTTGCCATAACATACACCTTAATTCGAGTGTAAGAATTGTATTGTTACTCCGAACCTACTTCGTATTTATTAATACCGTTATTAACACAGAGCCTATTCGGTGACTAATCTAGAATTAACTACTCCCAGTGTAACTTTGGAGTAAGAGAAGAATAAGCAATTTTTATTAATAAGACTGTAAGGATTCCTTCTAGTTACTACGGAATTCTAAAAATAGGTTAGGGTTTGAACATTTTTATTACATTCAAAACGTCGTGGGATATTATACTAAGTTTTTACCATATTAAAATTTAGGCTATCTATATACGTAACTCATCGATAAGTATTATGTCACTTGCGATGCGTTATGTCAAATCCCATACATTATTTTTTTTATTTCGCCGTCGTAATTATCGAATGCATCTTGACTAGAGGCCCTGAACCTCAATTCTCGTATTTAAAATAGACAATTTACAGAGTCAATTTTACTTTGTTTGGATTGTAAGTGTAGCGTTATGTATGTTACCGTGAACGGATTTTATGACGTTTCGACCAATCAGAGCGCGTTTCACGTTGGTTTAACGTTCATAAAAACACCGTTTGGGAGTGTAAGCGTGTCGGGACTTGATTGTAATTGTATTAATGCAGGCTTTATTTAGCAGAATTGCCCTGGTCTCGATAGTTCTATACCCATTTGAATATTTTGAACATTCCTTTGTTACCATTTCCACACAACATTTCACAACAAAGCCGAATCTCGGATGATTTAGCATTCAATAGTATTGAGAGCTGGCTCGCCGCCAAAGTTAACTTATTGATGGTCCAACAACGCTGTATGATGAGAGATGCTTAAAAATTGAATGTATGAATTTTGATAATCGAGTATTCAATACAGTAGCATTTTCGGCATATAAAACTACTCCGGGGCAGGGTAGCGTGTAGCTCCCCAACTAAAATAATTTTGGATTTTAGGGGTAGGCTCTCCACAAATGTAAAGTTGTTTATTCTATTTTATACCGCCTGGATCAAAATGGCTAATTTTGGTCTTGACTCTTGAAATAATAGGGAATATGCATAAAACATAAAAATAACTTAAAACATAATAATATGATACTAGACTGAAAAATAAAGGAAATGGCGAGAAAATTTTCAATATCTGTTGATAAATGAGCAAGATATGAGCGGTTAAAGTTTTTAATCTATCTCTTTCTAGCAAAACGAAATTACTTATGAACTTTCTATGACAGTCGTGTTATGTGACGTCACGATACACGTCCGATCTCTGTCTAACAGACTACTTTAAACGTTCATATCTTTGTTATTTTTAATGATATCCAAAAACTGATTTTACTATACGGTTTACCAAACAAGATAGATCTATATAAAAAAATACGTGCATATTCCTTATTGTGAAAGTTCAGGGAAGGTTGGTGGTTGGTTGGTGGTTGGTTCAGGAAGGTGAAAAATATCGAAAAAGGTGTAGGTTGTACGTGTAGGACTAGCACGTAGGTTGAATTATAATTTGTAAGTGTAGTTTTATTCGTTCATATTTAAGACAAAACAACGTGTGTCGGTACAGCTAGTTTTATATAAGAGAAGATTTGTATGATTAGCAATTTCAGGTGGTCGGCGGTAATCGCTTACTATCACGTGACCTTTCTGCTCATTACATTGTATATCTCAAAGCAAATGCAATATTGATTTGGCAGTAACTGAATTCGATTCGAATTCAACCAATATGTATGAACGAATGAATGAATGAACGGTGGAGTGATCGAATGATAACCGGAAACCATTCAATGATTGACTCGTCCATTCAGCGGCGAGCACACAGAGCGAAAATATTTTAACAAGCAAAAACTTGCGCGCCGTGTGGACAATGAGTAAATGAATAAAAGGAGCGACAGTACAATATCCATACTATGTAATAACATAAATGGGAAAGTGTGTGTTGTCCGTCTTTCACGCCAAAACTACTGAACCGATTTAAATGAAATTTGGTACACAGATAGTCTAGAGCCTGAGAAAGGACATATGCTACTTTTTATCGCGGGGAAATGTATGGTTCCCGTGGGATACTTTATTTACAGTTTCACGTAAAAACTACTAAACCGATTATCATGAAATTTGGCACAGATATAAAGTAGATCATGGGGAAGGACATAGCTACTTTTATCGCTGGGAAATGTACGGTTCCCATGGGATACTTTATTTACAGTTTCATGTTAAAACTACTAAACCGATTATCATGAAATTTGGCACAGATATAAAGTAGACCATGGGGAAGGACATAGTCTACTTTTTATCGCGGGACATAATATAATGTTCCTGTGGGTTACTGTACCTACTTACGTGGGCGGAGCTTCGAGCATCAGCTATTTTTAATAAAGTTAAAAATATTATGTATTTTCTTTATCTCTGTTTCTGTTGTCTAACAAAAAAGCTTTTTGAGTTGTACCCAACATTTTTAAACATATTGATATTTAAAAGTTAAAAAAAAAATGTTTCAAGTTTATATTAAGTTATTAGTTTATTTTTCGTTGTTCGTTACGATTACTTCATTTTCATTCGCCTAGGCAAATCGTATTTCACCTATCATCACATCTACAAATATAAAAATTATAGTTTGAAAAACTGTACCAAAATGTTGTTCTGTTGTTGAATAAAAAAAAAGGGTTTTTTTTAATTCTATTTGTACAATTTTTATTAGTATCCAAAAATTAAAATTTAATTTGTAATTAACTTACAAGGTCTTACAAAAAATTTAATTGTTCATTCTTTATCAAGCAGAATTCATTATAACTTAAATTTACATATTTAGCAAGTAACATACATTTTATTTTTTTATACGGCATATATCAGAATACCTACACTCATACTGTTACAAAAATGTTAATAAGGTTACATTGGACAAGAGGGACATTTTTTGATGGCATTGGTCATTTTGCACCATCCGACAATATTTAACTACTTTCATCTGCGTTTACGAATAATGTCCCTTCTGTATCTGATACGATACATATTCACAAAAATCGAGTACAATTATCGAGGTTAATCGAACTCCGCTTATCTTAAATTACCTCCATCTTAGATATAATTCAGATTAAGATTTTTACTTAATTATAGACTTAAATAAAGCTGTTGTGTGGCGAGTAACGTAATGCCACGCTACAAATAGCGATAGGTTACTGTGGGAGAGACATTGACTGGAGGAACACCACGACTAGATAGTAAGCCGGCGGCTTCGGTAAGCACAACGTAAGTGTTATTTCACGCCGGTTTTCTGTGAGGTCGTGGTAGTTATCCGGTCGAGCCGGCCCATTCATGCCGAAGCGTGACTATCTCGCAGTTCTTCAAGCGTAGTTCTATTCTAGTCTTTTCGCGGCCACTGAAAAATTCTCGTGGGAAGGTATGTGCCGGAATCTCAAGATAAACCCTCTTGATAAAGTTTTAAAGATCGGGATTGCACTTGCAACTTCTCTGGTGCAGTGGTGATCGCTTACCATCAGGCAAACGAGCGGCGTTTTCGTCAAACAAACCGTATAAAACCCATTTATAACCCTATAACAAGCCCCACTTCAATTTATGATATTAATTTGTACACAATTGGACCATTCAATATCAATAGACTGTAAAAGGCAGTCTATTTGTTTAACGATAGTATTTTATAAGCACTTACCATCAGTTTTAGAGCTCGTTAATTGGGTTCGATAACCCTAGTTAGAACTATGGAATCAAAACATTTGACGACATTTGAAAAATCCTTTCATAATGGATGCCTACGTCCTATGAGGTCTTATGGGTTTGACCTGCGCGTAGATACATCAGTCAATCAGCTTTGCCTTTTATATAAGGTTCGGTAAAATCAATTACGGATATTTTGGGCATAAGATCTATTGCTTATGTAAAGACGTTTAAGCACAAAAATAATTGACATACTAGAAAAAAAAATATGAGCGAGTTTTGCGGAGAGTCACCCATACACGAGATGATTTTTGTTTACTTTGAGTATGACAATTATTTTTTTGCCTAAACGTATTTACATAAGCAGTGGATCATGTGCCTTAAGTATCCATAATTGATTTTTTGGAGACATTATATATTATATAGATCATAAATATTAAATAGATTTAGAGAAGATAAGTGAATCGGTAGCATTATAGTGTGCTACTGTCTATTTGCTTACGTTGATATTAAATTGAATTTGAGCAGACTATAAACACACTTGCGAGCTCGTTAGTTTACATTTACTTGCAGTTTTACTACACTCTCCATCCATGCATACAAATTGGCTCATAACGGGATTTTGCGCACCTGATGGGATTTCCTCTCTAAATAGGATTCTGTTTCCGTTAGTTATAGCCAAACTATGCTGGTGCGGATAAATACCACGGCCTCACAGAAAACCGACGTGAAATGACGCTTACTTTGTGAACTGAATATATCCATACTAATATTATAAATGGGAAAGTGTTTTTTTGTCCGTCTTTCACGGCAAAACTACTGAACCGATTGAAATGAAATTTGGTACACAGATAGTCTATAGCCTGAGAAAGGACATAGGCTACTTTTTATCGCAGGGAAATATACGGTTCCCGTGGGATATTTTATTTACAGCTTACTAGCATATACTACTGTATATAAACACTTTTCCTCGATCGTGCATTGCAAAGCTTATCGGCCCTTCACGACAAATAAACAATCAGCGAAAGTAATCAAGGAGAGTAAATAATATCGACTGTCTTTTACTGAATGATAAGGGTCAGTACATACTGGTGCAGTGCCTAAACGCAGCGTATCGAAATTTCTCAAAACTTACGAGTGCGGCGACGCAGAAGCGGGCCCTGCTAATTCTTAGGCTGGGATATTGTGATCCGGAATCCGGCAGCCCGGGAAAATTCAGAGCACTGAAAATAGAACTCTACGCTTAAATAATAGCGTTGAAAATCGAAGTATCAAGTGTCGAGCTGTTATATAATGTCATCGAAAATCAATTACGGATACTTCGGGCACATGATCCACTGCTTATAATAAATAAATAAATAATATGTGAAGACGAAATAATTGTCATACTCAAAGTAAAAAAATCATCTCATGTATGGGTGACTACGCAAAACGCAAACTCGCCCTTATGAAGATTTTTTTTTTCTAGTATGACAATTATTTTTCTGTTTAAAAGTATTTACTTATGCCTTTACTTATCATATGCCCAAAATATCCGTAATTGATTTTACAGAACCTTATATATTATGACACTAGCTTTTGCCCGCGACTTCGTCCGCGTGGAACAGTTACTGTGGGATATCGCTAAAATTTACCCGCGATTTCATTTACGTAGAAGGAGAAGCGCTTCCTCCTCACGACTGCCCGCAGCGCGCCGCACATGATTTATTACGCGCTGATTATTTTATTACTGCGATATCTTCTAAAATACTCATTGAAATCAAATGATGTAAACGGCAAATCTCTTCTAGATTAAATGCTTTTAATGAATAACGTATTTATTTGGATATGCATTAATATCATCTTTATGAAACACCCTCACAAATAATACCTAATTTTAGAACAAATTTGGTTAGCTTAAAAAGGTTATTGTGAGCCAACCTTAAAAGATAGACATATACTTTTTTTAGAACTTTAGAAATTCTGTCATAGGTAGGTACATCATTTTAGCGAAACTTTTACCGTTTCCACAGCGTACGCAGCGTAAGCTCTCAAAACAAAAAGAAAAAAAACCTCGATTTTGAAACATTCTTGATTGGTGCTCCGCTCGTATTGAGCTTAGCATGATGCAATATAGCCTAAAGCCTTCCTCGATAAATGGACTATCCAACACAAAAATAATTTTTCAATTCGAACCAGTAGTTCCTGAGATTAGCGCGTTCAAACAAACAAACAAACAAACTCTTCAGCTTTATAATATTAGTATAGATTGACATTTGATTCAACACTTGTGTATTCGATTTTCAGCTCTATTGTAAAAGCCCAGCGCTCTATTTTCAGTTCCCTAAATTTTCTCCGGCCTTCCAGGTTCCTGATCATATAGTTCCAGCAGTTAGTCGCCCGTTGTACTTACTAACCCCCAAGTTTAACTTTAACTGCTCCGATTGGGTTTCTTATTTCTTAAACTTTAGCCTGCCTAAATACTTGGAATAAGGTATATTTTGCCTTATCTCTTTATTCTATACAAAAATTATAACGATGAAAGGTTTGTTTGTTTCATGTTTGTTTGCATCGAATAAGCTTCGAAACTACTGGACTGATTTTAATGAACTTTTGGTGCAGACATAGTATAGAACACGGAGAAGGACATAGGCTACTTTTTATTCAAGGGCGGATCCAGCTTTGGCGCCAGGAGGGGGTCACATCATGGGCGTAGCCAGGTTTTAGTTTCGAGGTGTGTGTGTGTGTGGGGGGGGGGGGGTGTGTTCATAAAACGACTACAAGTACATTAAAAAAAATCCTATTTTACAGGTTCAAACGTTCAATAGGTTTAATAGGTTAAATCTCTTCAAACTTTAAACCCTAAAGTACTGTGGAAATAGTATCAGACATTAGAATAATGGGCGCCCATTTTTTTTTTCGTTTTTACCTGTTTATGCTTTAAAGCACAGTCTTTCAGAGTTTCCCCTTAAACACTGAATAACGGTGAACTTCGGAAAAACATCATAAAATGAACCGGCTGTGAATGAATGTTCTTTATGTTAAACGCGAGCGAGCGAAGCGAGCGAGCAAATTTTTTTTCCTATTTAATAGGTTAAATCTGCTCAAATTTTAAACCCTCAAAGACTGTTACCCTGAAAAACTCTGTAAATCAAAAAATACAAATATCAAAAGCCTAAAACTGAACGTCGGTACTAAATTTTATAGTAATATGTTTGTATAAGCCAAACACGAGTGAGCGAAGCGAGCGAGCATAATTTTTTTTCCCATTCTATAGGTTAAAATCTATTCAATCGTTAAACTTAAACACTGAATAACGGGGAACTTCGGAAAATATCATAAAATGAACCGGCAAAAACAGAACATCGCTACTAAATAATATGATATGTTATTTATGTTAAACGCGAGCGAGCGAAGCGAGCAAGCAATTTTTTTTCCTATTTAATAGGTTAAATCTGCTCAAATTTTACACCCTAAAATACTGAAAATAGTATCATTTTGTAATTTAAATTAAAGTAAAATTAGTGTAATTTCTGATGTTGTAAATTAGATGACACATAACTTATTATGTTAGGTTTGTCACATAATACCTATTTCACACTTTTTTCGTAGTACATTATTACAAAATTTTTGGATAAGTGACGTGCCCAAAATATTGTGTCGCATGCTATACTTTCGAGAATTCGATGGCACGCGTGCCATAGGTTCGCGATCCCTGTTTTAGGCTAGTGATTTTTTTGTTTTTTTCTAAAGTACAATATTCTTTCAGGGCTAAGATTTTAACAGGTTAAAGCATAAAAAACATTCGCTCGCTTTCTCAGTTTGAACGCATTTAACACAAATACATATAGAACAAGTTAGTATTAAAGTTCTGTTTTAAGCTGTTGATTTTTTTCTAAAATAACTTTAAAAAATCATCTTTCAGATAGGGATAATGGGGCGGCAAAATATGTTAATTATTGGCCTGTGGCGCAAAATTTCTAAATACGCCTTTGTATATGGGTCATCCACATGGCCCACTAGCCGGCCCATTTCGGCCCATTTAAATTCAGAAAAACTTATGTGCATATAAATATTATAGTCTTGCATCTAATTAAAATAAAAACGTTAAATAGTACTCAATTATCTTAACATACATTTAACTATCATAAGTCTAAATTCGAAAGTATATGGCGCCGACTTGATCCTATTCTCATTCAAAACTCCGCAAAAGTCAATGGGTACGTTTTTAATAACGTGGAGTAATGCCAGTCCGGTTAGGCGATCTTTAACCATTGAAGATCTTAGCCACGATTGAAATTTTAAATTTTCGACGCGTTCATTCCCAAACGTTTGCCATCATACAAAGTTATTATATTACCTATATTAAACTAATTAAATACTGAAGGTAGTTACATAAAATTTGCATGGTGACAAAATATATAAATAAAATCATTATGTTCAATTAGTGGTCCACCTAAGTCCTGGAACCAGCTCAGGGGGGGGTCATGACCCCCATGACCCCCCCCTGGATCCGCCGTTGTTTTTATTGCAGCAAAAAGTACGGTTCCCTCGATATTTCCTTTTGCGCTCACTAAGTCACGGGCAACATCTAGATTTTAGTTTAAAAATAAGGCTATTTGTGTACTATACTCCTTTTTGTAGTGAGTCATTAGTGCTGATGTCAAAGCTACACGGCCGTGTTCACATGGCTCCTTCCAGTTTGCCGTTTTGTAATGCTATCTACAGACACACGAATTTGGTATGGAGCGTACAGCGAACCATATCCGGAGACCAAATTCGGTGTCGCTACACACGCACGGATATGGTACGGTGCAGTGGAGCGTGAAGCTCGACACTCGTGTATTCGATTTTATGCTCTATTACATTAGCACAGAGTTCTATTTACAGTGCTGTTTTTCAACGACGACGTTGATTCCCGCAATTCATTGATAACGGGTAAGTGATACCAACACTTTAAAAAATATTTTTCCTCAAATTTTACCCCTGATTACTTTATACCATTGACAGGTCTAAGAGATAATAAGCTAGAAAGAAAGGTTATGTGTTTAACATAAAGACTTACGCGTGAATAACATAAAACTAACTTGTCTTAATCTGATTTCACTCCCAATACATTTTCATATCCCTGGCTATATACACACATTAAAATAATGTTTATTATTACATACAAATTGATTCGGAGTAAACTCTAAACATACTGTCCCCTAGTAAACCCCCGTAGATATTTTCCCTAATTTTGGGGGGTACATCCCTAAGTTGGCAACACTGATACCGTTGTACGGCCTAACCGCCGGACTGCTCTACACACGCACGAATTTGGTACGCTCCGTACCAGATCCGATGCGGACAGCGGCGAACTCTTCGCCTTCTTCTGGCGTACTCTTCGCCTTCTTCTGGCGTACTCTTCGCCTTCTTCAAATGTTCGCCGGACTGCCCTACACACGCTCGGATCTGGTACGGAGCGTACCAGATCCGCTGTACGCTCCGTACCAAATTCGTGTGTCTGTAGACACCATAACCCTTATCAAATTGAAGTAAGCCAATCAATGCCAACTACGGACACGTCACTGGTCAATTTCGACATTTGCATTGATAACTCACTGCTATCTTAGTGGGAATACAGTATGAATTGACCCTTACACGTTTCGCTGAATGCCTGGGCATTTCGCTAAACGCCTAAACCGGGTTTCCCATCAGGACAGACGCAATCAGGCCGGATTGGTATATAATCCATTTTTGATTGCATCGCTTTGACGCGGAATTCAAGTTGAATTAAACAATTTAAGGATAAGTTATACTTAACCGATATGCTGACAAGAAATATGTACTCAACCCAGTACCCATAAAAATCTATAAAAAGTAAATTTATTCGTTTTATACCCTACGTTTCCACCACGTCGCTTCTCTATGTTCGCTTAGATATTTTAAACTACTCAACTAATTTTAATGCAGTTTGCAGCTATGGATAGAGTGATTCAAGAGGAAGGTTTATATTATGTGTAATTTATTGCACCCGTGCGAAGCTGGGGCGGCGTTATAATATAAGACTATTCTTGATTACATGTTTTAGTTCATCTTATTTTGTGTACTTAGCAACATGAAAAGACTAGCGATTACCCGCGGCTCCACCCATGTAAATATAGTGTCCCTCGGGAACACTGTACCTTTTCGGGATAAAAAGTAGCTTATGTTTTAATCCAGAGCCATATTACTACCATACCAAATTTCATCAAAATCCGTTCAGTGGTTTTTGTGTGAAAGAGGAACAAACATCCATCCATCCATCCATCCATCCATCCATCCATCCATCCATCCATTCATCCATCCATACATCCATCCATACATCCATCCATACATCATACATATTTATAATATTAGTAGGACAATAATTGATACCTAAGCTTCGTATTACCTAATATTGTTCCTACGATATGTTTTCGTAAATTGTATGTCTGTGTGTCTGCCATAAACTTATATATTTTAAAAAGGGCATTACGAGTCTAAAAATACTGATTTGAGTGCCCCATTGGGCACTTAAATTGTTTGTACTTAATAAAAATATTTTTATTTCGATCTACAAAGTTAGCAATTGCAGAATGCACTTACGTTCTGAAAATCGTATGAGTGTAAACTATGTCAACAGTTGTGTTGCGTATACACTTTTGTAAAGGTTTAAAGTGTTTTCCATGAAAAGATTAGCTTTTTCATGGCGCTACTGCCTTTTGGATGTAGAGTCAAAATTGTTTGCAATAATCACAGTCACGAGTTTGACATAGATTCGGTCCAAATTGTCAACGAATATAGGTTTACTATGGTTTTTGTTTTTAATTAAAAAAATCGGTTTAGTAGCTTTTACGTGAAACTGTAAATAAAGTATCCTACGGGAACCGTACATTTCCCCGCGATAAAGTAGCCTATGTCCTTTCTCAGGCTCTAGACTATCTGTGTACCAAATTTCATTTAAATCGGTTCAGTAGTTTTGGCGTGTAAGACGAACAAGCATACACACTTTCCCATTTATAGAATTAGTATGGATGTTTCAGCAAAATTATCATGGTATGTGGGCTCAGTATTACAGTCTTGAAACATAGTTAAGATCGGACTGAATTCAGTAAAGACTTTGAATTTTCTTCGGCCAGTCTATTCTAATGTCCCTTTGTGGCTAGCCATAGATTAAGGTAAGACGTAGAGGTGTCATTCATACTTTGATGTGAATTCGACGAAATAATTTTTAGCAAGACGTGGCGATTTGGTGAAGTAGATTCAAAGATTCAAAGACTTTATTAGCAATCTGCAACCAAGTAGTGTACATAAGATAATACAACTTAGTGCCTTGTGCAGGCGTTTGCTTAAATTCAACGTAACGCCACGTCTTCGGTCTTGCTAAAAATTACAGATTATGTGGTAACGCGTTGTGACAATAACATAAATTCTTAAACATATCTTATAATTGCGATTTGCAATCAATGAGCTTTGGTCTTATAAAAGATAATATATTAAGTTGGTTTAGTGTTATAATAATTATAATGCAACATATTTTATTATTGTAAATTAACTTTAGATAGGTCGAGTCGTTAATTTGTTTAAGTTAGTACAGTCGAGGAAATTAACCCTTTACATGATTAAAATACTTTTGAAATTGGCAATGGTAGGTACTTCCTAATAATGGTATTTCCATACACAACAACAAGATGTAGTTATTATAGTTGGAACAATTTAATGGAAATTACATTAAATATTCCTTTTCCATGACTTTACTTACATATAAAATATATGACTACTTTTATCGTTCTTTAATAAAGATTAGACCAATTAAAAAATAGTATTAGTAATTGTATCTGGATAACAACGGCATAGATCGCAAATCTACAGGAGGTCCGGTAAAGACTGTGATATTTCAAATCATTTCGACGCATATTCACACTATAATAAAATATGATTAAAAAATTTATTCATCGTCTTCACTTCTCAATTAATCTGAATTAAAGTAGGTTTTTACGGGAAATGGAATGTGACTTAAAATTGTACATACTAATAGTATTTTATTTAGTATGTGGTCATGGCGGTAAAAAAAAAAAGGCCACGGAAGGTGAGCTAAGCATTGAGTGAACCCCAACAATGGCGGCGACTTACGTTTGTGTGAGATTACGGATAATAGGATAGTTACCAACTTTTAGAAAAATACGTCATATTGTTCATAATAACATAATATATTTGCAATCTGGACCATTCCTTGTGAATTTCTTTCCTTTCCTTGCAAATCAGCATATAAGTTTAAATAGTTATTTAATAACTATTTAAACTTATATGCCGCGAAAACGCTACAATCTGTTGTCATGACGTCACATTCTTGTTACCATCTATCAACTATGAAATCACACTAAACATGTCAAATCCTAAAATGCTTGGTGTTAACTTTGGTCAAAATTACCAAAGTTAACACCAAGCGTTTTTTGAAATGCCTTAAATATGGTGCTATACTATTATTATCGAAACGCTTTTATTCCGCACAAAACTTGCAGTAAACTTCGACTGACAATTGACAATTTGTCAATCGTCAGTGACAAGTGACATACATTTTTTTGAAATAACGTTTTTGATATAGTGATGGGATTATGGGAGACCACTTTTTAAAAAAGAAGGAGTAGTACAAGAATCTGACGTCACGTTTGACGACTGTGCGTTTTTAATCACGTGGTCAAACGTGAAAATTTTGTTATTTTATTTTTGATACTTTACAAAAATCACGCAATATAAATTTTTATTAATTTATTATATACTTACTACAATTTACATTGTTTTTTAAATATGCCCCGCAAAACTGCTTGCGCAGTTTGACTGCAGGTTACAGTCTCAGTAGGTTATATAATACGTATTACATAAGTACATAATAATTTATAAGCACGGTCCTTGTAAAGTAGGTACATTAAAGTGTTTCTAACAAATATTTTTTTAATAGACTTTTAAACTTACACAACCTTGGCTCTTGTCTGATGTTTTCAGGTAGACTATTTAGTAGGTATGGCAAGCGTTTTAAATAATGTTTAGTGATAAAATATCAGTAGTTTGATATACTTATATTTTCACCATAGGATAATAATTGCCTATTGCCATAAGCCATTAGCGTACTGGCGGCCGATCGTCTTACTTTGCTGTGAATGTGTGCGTGCGGCACGTGTCGCTACGATAGGGCCGTCTTACTTTGATTGCTTCACTATTCATATTACTGAAGCGATGTCTGCCTTTTTTAACGTTTATGTATGAGGTCGAAACTATTTTAAGAAGCGGGTCTCATGTCCCAATGTTTCTTGGACGAGCCTGGTATTATTAAGAAATGTTTCTGTCCTTACTTTAACGCTGCCATATCTACAATTTCAAGTCTACATCCAATATAGAGCGCCCTAGGCTCTGTTCCACATTTGCCGGTTTTAAAATTCATGAAACTTTAATGTGAATATCTACCAGCTGACCGCATTGCAGAAAGTTAAACTAAATTCGAATATTATCATAGTTAGAAGAGCTCATACATTCCAGATGATAAAGATAGAAAAAATATAGAAAAAGTTCAATATGTATCACCGTAAAATTGTTAAACCGTTAGATTGTAAAATAACTAACGAGATCGTAAAAATATGTCAAAATATTCAAAACTATACATTTATAATCTATCGAAAAATGTGTTAAATTATAGGCAGAATATTCGCGTCGGAAGTCTCTAAACATTTTACAATTTCACTAGTTATATTACAGTCTAACTGTTTTTACAATTTTACGGTGACATAGACACAGTTAATTTTGACATCAATGTTTTTTTTATCGTTATTTTATTAGCACATCACTACAATTTGATCAATAATAATAATTAATTCATCCGTTCTGTGCGGAGAGCGCATATAAGGTCGAAAATTGTATTTTATTTACATACCCCGTTATCCGATTTGCAAACGGCCCAAGATGTATGTTGACAAGTTCATAGAAAATATGTCAATACCTCCAGCAAGTAAATTTGACGACAACGAGTAAAGTTGAACCTCTGTGGCTTTAAGTGGTTGAGCGTGTTGAGCTCAAGCCGGCGGTCGCAGGTGTTTCTGGGTCATGGATGTGTCTTAAATATGTGTATAATATAAAAGTATTAAATATATTTTCACTGTCTGGTACCCGTAACACAAGTTCTTCGAGCACTTACCACGGGACCGAGATTGGAGAGCGAGGAGATTGACGTGGTGTGATGCGTCCATAGATATTATATTATAAATTATACAAATTTTGACGAAGCCCTCTTTATAGGTATCATAAATAAAGTCCTTTTATCAAGTTAGATCAATAAAATAAGGGCAAAAAAAACTGCTGTTCCATACAAAATGGAATACTCGTTAATAATGTATGAAACAGCAGATTTTTTCGCTTATTTTATTGATCTAACTTGCTAAAAAGGACTTTATTCATGATACCTATAAAGAGGGCTTCGTCAAAACAACCTTCACATAGTATAAATTGCATATAAACTTATCCATGACGAACCTATGACGCTGCATGGACTAGTTTACAATCAGGTCTAAGATGCCTGATACAGGTCCAACTGAAAGTCAACGATATAGACTGACGCAATGAAGGCGTTAACACAAAATATTATAGTATCTGCACCGTCTGTGAAACACTTAAATATGGCCTAATTATCGTAAAATGGCAATTTTGACAATAACTAACAAGTAACGAGAGCGATTGGCAAGAATGATAAATTGCTAGCAATTGACAAAAATTTCGGACGTCACATCTAATTGGCACGGCATTATGCCGGGTTTGTTCACCTCGTCACATAGAATAAATATCGAGCAGAGGGGCAACTTGAAACATTGTTCCGACAAAAAACTTTGGTAGCGCGGGTGTGAAAAAACTGACCAAAATGCGAGTTGGACTCGTGCATATGAAATCACGATTGTTGTATGGGAGCTCCAGTTAAACATTTATTTTATTCTATTTTTAGTACACCTGTGAAAATTTCAACTGCTATCACGGTTTAAACGTTCTTTTTGTACCATATTTTTGCAAATAAAATATTCTTATTCTTAAAGGAGATAAAGCCTGGTGACAGACGGACGGAAAAACAGACGAATAGACAGCGAAGTCTCAGTAATTGGGTCTCGTTTTTACCCTTTGGATACGGAAACCTCAAAATGGAATTCCTAATGGCAAAAACAATTTAGCCATACGGAGAAACCCTAACAAAGATCTTAAATCTAATAAAATATGACAATAATTATTATAAAACGAGGTTTTGCCCGTGACTTCGCCCGCGTGGAGTTCGGTTTCCATACAAAACTTATACCCCTATTTCACCCCCTTAGATGGCGAATTTTTAAAAATCATTTCTTAGCGGATGCTTACGTCAATACAACTATCTGTATGCCAAATTTCAGCGAAATCCGTTTAGTAGTTTCGGCTGTGCGTTGATGGATGAGTCAGTTAGGTTTGCTTTTTATATAATGTGAAATTTTAGTGGTTGTTTTGACGAAGCCCTCTTTATAGGTATCATGAATAAAGTCCTTTTAGCAAGTTAGATCAATAAAATAAGTGCAAAAAAAAAAAAAACTGTTCCATACAAAATGGAACGGCTACTCGTTAATAATGTGTGGAACAGAAGATTTTTTTTTTCGCTTATTTTATTGATCTAACTTGCTAAAAGGACTTTATTCATGATACCTATAAAGAGGGCTTCGTCAAAACAACCAGTAAAATTTCACATAGTATTTTTAGATAATATATGATCAATGATTTCGAAACAAAGGTTGAACTTTTAAAGCATTTTGGGATAAGCCTTCTTCATTGAGGTAAACACTGTGCTGTGTGCGAGGTTTTGTCACTGCATGCCGTGAAGAAGTTAACTCCAATAGGGAATATGCATAAAACATAAAAATAACTTAAAACATAATAATATGATACTAGACTGAAAAATAAAGGCAATGGCGAGAAAATTTTCAATATCTGTTAATAAATTAGCAAGATATGAGCGGTCAAAGTTTGTAATCTATCTCTTTCTAGCAAAACGAAATCACTTAATATGAACTTTCTATGAAAGTCATGTTATGTGACGTCACATTACACATCCGATCTCTCTGTCTAATAGACTAATTTAAACATTTATATCTTTGTTATTTTTAATGATATCCAAAAACTGATTTTACCATACGGTTTACCAAACAAGATAGATCTGTATAAAAATACGTGCATATTCCCTATTGGTGTGACATCGAAACAACGCCCCTAGTGGGAAACAATAGAAACTAATTCGATGCCATACAAATTTTAGTTGACTTCTTCACAGCACACTGATATTATTTTGTTCTCAAGTCTCGCTAGCTATAAGTGTTTTACTAAAAGTGAATGTTAAATGCTTAAAAATAATTTTGAACCTCCTCTAAACGCTATCTACTCTCTCGCCCCAGTATACGTCTCTTTTAATTGACGTTATCTCTGTACTTTTTGTTCTACCCTCTGTAGCTTGTGTACCTGTTACAGAGAACACTACTTTATGTCATGAGTTAAACATTTACTGCTCTTATTTTTTAGTAAAAGGTTGTATGGATGTAGGTATAAACTCAAATTTTATTAGACCCTATTTATACTTGGCCTGTACTTATGATACTTATTCATAAAGAATAAGCTAGACGACAAAAAACTTATTGCATCAATGAATAACACTACATAATATGAGTAACTTCTCAAAAATAACAGTATACTAAAAAACAATATTTTCATAGCTATATAGTATAGACAACGGGAAGTATATTTCATATTTGTATACTATACATATATTTAAGATTTTTATTGTATTATATTATACATATTATGTAATACACATTCATGACCCAGGAACACAGTAAAACTTTTTGTTCCTTAACTCGATTCGAACCCGCGACCCCCGGATTGAGCAAAAGCGCTCAACTACTGAGCTACAGAGGTCGTAAACACATGAGATTTGGAAGGCAAAGCGTCTTCCGACCACAAGATACCCAAGGAGGTCGAAACTTGGGATAAACTCAAGGGCATTCGAGGGTCGTGGAAACAGCAAGTTACAAGTATCGTGCGTGACCCAAACCCTTATGTAACGCTTGGGAAAATAGGAGGTTTTCGAAGGGATTTTCCTGGTTTTGTCCTCAGACTTTTCCCGGTTCATCCCGTAAAAAAGGATGTATGAAGAATAATTGCAATTTTTACAAAAATCTATAACCCGGCTACGTAAATTATATAGATGTTACCCGGGCTGTTACGAATCTATTGACACTTCATTTATTAAAATCGGACCAGAGGGGAAATTCTGCTAAATAAAACCTGCATTACAATAATTACAATCAAGTCCCGCCGCCGTATTACGTAAAAATAGCGATTAGCAAAAATCTTGCAGTCATCGCGCAATAGACGCGCAGTCGATTGCTGAACGTCAAATAAAATCGTATTACATATGCGATCGATTGCTAATCGCTCGCTGTTGTGTTTGAATGCACTTTGCTTGCTAGCTGACACTTCAAATCGCTCGCTGATTTTGATTGCTGATTTGCTGTAAAACTCTTACGTAATACGAAAAATTTGACAGCAGTGAAGAGATCGAACGATTGATTGCAATTTTTAGTTCGGCGAACTTCGAAATCAAAAAATGTGACAATCATGTCATCGTTAAGTGACATTTCGCTTGCGATTCAATACGTGAGATCCTATACATTTTGTTTTCGAAGTTCGCCGTCGAAATTATTGAATGCATCTTGACTAGAGGTCCAGTAGTTTTGGCGCTCCAGTGGAACAAACATACGTACATAATATATAGACTACCAAAATCATTACTATTTCTTTTAGCTTCACCGTAGTCGGGTATAAAACTTAAGCTTAAGATTCCCTGCAAAATCAAATAACTCTTTAAATACTGAAACGTTTGTGGAGTTACCTCGTTTGTGATAAATTATTCAAATTTATGGCAGGTTAATAAAATTTAATGAAACCCTATCCGACCACAAGGCTTTCACAGAATTAACATAAGCCTACTAATAAAAATATAACAACTCATCTGGGAGCACGGTAGTGCCCCGCCAAGACGAGCTAAGCGAAGCGCAAGGGCACTACCAGACTACCTTTTCTCGAAGCGTTTCGTCGATAATTTGAACCCTCATAACTTGGGTTTGGATTATACCAGATACACAAAATTTTCAGGATATGTTCCCAGTAGCCGACTAATGAAACATGTAAAGTTTTGATTATATCGGGCTAATAATTTAGATTTTATCGATATCTAAAAACCCCTGATTTCGTCACTGACTCACTGATGATCAACAAAATTATAGGGTACTTCCGGATGTCATAGGAAGCTGAAATTTGGTATGTAAGCTATTTTTAGCACATAACCAACATAAAAATTGACAAACTTGGAACTTTTATCCTCCAACCACTTAAACTAGGGGATCAAAATTTGTAAAAGACTTACCTATGTAAATGTTTACTCTAGAGGTCTAAAAATGATCTTTCAAAAAGAAGTGAAATCCAACCAAAAACATTTTCATGTAAAGTGATGCCAAGACGATACCATATAACTCGCACTGACAAAAAGCTATTAGATCTCATGTGAAACCAAGCTTCTGACTCTACCAAACTTCTAACTCTACACGCCTTAACTCTGCAAGCCTGACTCCACAAACTCTATACTTTAGTCAAATTATGTGGCTTGGCCATTTCGTTCGTACAAGAATAGTATAACAAAAAAACAGTCCGTAAATTTTTCACCTTACGCCTAAGCGAATGTATCGAAATGGCCGGCCACATATTTTGACTAAGGTATAGAGTTTGTGGAGTTTGGCTTGTGGAGTTAAGGCGTGTAGAGTTAGAAGTTTGGTAGAGTCAGAAGCTTGGTTTCACATGAGATCTAATAGCTTTTTGACAGTGCGAGTTATATGGTATCGTCTTGGCATCACTTTACATGAAAATGTTTTTGGTGGGATTAGATATTCATTGATGCTGTCTTTATCTCTCAAATGACTTTTCCAACTCATTAGACAAAGACAGACATAATGAATAGCTGGTAAATAATGAATAGCAGATAAATACAGAAATAATCAGCTATGTAATTTTCATTAGAAGGGGTAGTACTTTAAAAGTATAGTGCGATTCAAAAAGGAATAGGATCGAGTCGGCGCTATATTGTTTCGAATTAAGACTGTTATGATACTTAAATTTATGTTTAGATAATTGATTACTATTTGACGTTTTTATTTAATTTCGAAGCATGACTATAACATAAGTTTTTCTGAAAATCGCACTTTTCAAGAGATATTTGACAGAAAAAGGTCATTGACGTTCCTATTCAAACTCAAACTCAAATTTTTTATTTCCATGTAGGTTATAATATAACGCTTATAGAATTGTCCTACATGATGCCTACCACCGGTTCGGAAACTAGCCCGGCGAGAAGAAACGGCGTAAGAAACTCGCACGGGGCCACCTTTTAGCAAAAAGATGGGAAAATTGTTCTTTTCAAAAAATATTTTTACAATGTTGTAACTTATATAGTAACTATTCTCATTTGAAACGCGTTATACATCCTAAAATCCTACTGATATTATAGATGTGAAAATTTGTGAGGATGGGCGGATGGATAATATGCTAAAACATTATTAAGAAGCAGGGATCCACTTTGTTGCGGCATAATGAACTGCTCTTACGGGTTTTGCACGAAGCCGCAACATCTAGTGAGTTAATAAACGCGAACAGAGTCGCAGGCATGAAATAGACAAGTACAATGAGAGAGCAAAGTGAATTTGCATGATATAGCGGGTACAGTCGTGCTCGTGAGTGCTATGTATTATCGCGCATTAATACCGCTTTGTGGCTTTGTTCCGTGGTTGTGGCGTGAGCACTGTAGCGAGAGCGGGCGACTGTGGCAACTTCGTGCGCGCAAAAGGAAATCTCGCGGGAGCCGTACATTTGTCGCGATAAAAGTAGCCTATGTCCTTTTTCATGGTCTACTCTATATCTGTACCAAATTTCATCAAAATTGGTCCTGTAGTTTCTGAGCCTATTCAGTGCAAACAAAATCTTTCCTCTTTATAATATCAGTATAGATTATAAAATACTAGCTTTTGCCCGCGACTTCGTCCGCGTGGAACAGTTACTTTGGGATATCGCTAAAATATACCGGCGACTTCATTTACGTAGAAGGAGAAGCGCTTCCCTGCCCGCGACTGCCCGTGCGCTAGGATAATAGTGTTCTGTGCCGCCGCGCGCCCCATTATTTTATTACTGCGATATCTTCTAAAATACTCATTGAAATCAAATGACGGCAAATTTCTTCTAAATTAAATGCTCGTAATGAATAACGTATTTACTTGGATAAGAATTAATATAATCTTTATGAAAACACCCTCACAAATAATGCTTAATTTTAAAACAAATTTGGTTAGCGTAAAAAGGTTATTGTGGCCAACCTTAAAAGATAGACATGTACTGTCGCGGACTTTTTTTTAGAACTTTTAAAGGCGAACAATTCTGTCATACATTATTTTAGTGAAACTTTAATCGTTTCCGCAGCGTATGCAGCGAAAGCTCTCAAAAGGAAAAAATAAACCCGATTTTGAAACATTCTTGGTTAGTGCTCCGCTCGTATTGAGCTTAGCATGATGTTATATAGCCTAAAGCCTTCCTCGATAAATGGACTATCCAACACAAAAATAATTTTTCAATTCGAACCAGTAGTTCCTGAGATTAGCGCGTTCAAACAAACAAACAAGCAAACAAACTCTTCAGCTTTATAATATTAGTATAGATTATTATAATATTAGGTTGGGGAAAAAGTTTCTTCGCATTTTATATAAAAATTCAAAAGTTTTTTTTATAAAGTTTATTTACAAGTGACTAAAGTATATAGGTGCCATTTTGTTCGATAACTTTTTGCCATCTTGTTGGTAGGTACATGATCCCATTGCTATAAAATTTTTGGGGCTTCTGATGAAAAAACTGCGACAAGTGGTTTTGGCAATCCTCTTGTGATGTCAACCTGACACTGCCTAAGGAATTCTGCAGCGACCGAAACAGGTGGAAATCTGAAGGTGCAAGGTCAGGACTATACGGCGGATGCATTAACACCTCCCAGCCAAACTCCCGTAATTTTTTCTGAGTGGCTAAAGATGTGTGAGGTCTAGCGTTATCATGGTGAAAAACCACACCCCTTCTGTTGATTAATTCCGGCCGCTTTCTCTCAACTTCTTGCTTTAATCAAATCAGTTGTTCGCAGTACAGTTCAGAATTGATGGTCCTGCCTGGCGGTAACAGCTCATAATGAATAATGCCCTTCCAATCCCACCACACAGACAGCATCACCTTGTTGCGAGTTAACCCGGGTTTCGCCACAGTCTGTGAAGCCTGACCGGCCTTTGACCACGATCTTTTTCGCACGTTCTTGTCGTACGTGATCCACTTTTCATCACCAGTTATCAGCTTCTTCAAAAATGGTTCGGTTTCATTACGTCGTAATAAAGAATCACAAATGAGTACACGGTTCATTAGGTTTCTTTCAGTGAGCTCATGAGGCACCCAAATATCGAGCTTTTTTGTGTACCCAGCTTTTTTCAAATGCGCCAAAACCGTTTTGTGGTCAATCCCCAGTTCTTCAGCTACATCGTAACTACTAATATGCCGATCTTGCTCCACTTTTTCAAAAATGGCAACAGTTTTGTCCGTAACAGGGCGACCAGAGCGACGTGCATCTTTGATATCAAAATTTCCGGATTGAAAACGCTTAAACCAAATTTGCGCTACTCTCACAGATACTGCATTAGGTCCATAAACATCACAAATTTTTTTCGCGGCTTGTGTTGCATTTTTACCTTTTTTGTAATAAAATTTTAAAATGTATCGAAAATCTTCATAAGAATCACTCATTTTAACAATAAGAAAAACAAATGAAAATCTCAAATTTACCTAATTTGAATTTGGAATTGTCTTCTGTAAAATTAAAACTTTTTAATGATACCAAAATCAGCCAGATACAATTGGTATAGCCCAAGATATTTTCTGACAAGTTCATACATACTATAATGCGAAAAGACTTTTTCCCCAACCTATTAGATAAGCCACCGCGTGATGCCTCGCAGAAATGGAATATATTCTGTAAAGGCTATCAATCTGATAGGACGTTATACCGCCATTTGACGCGCCATGTCGGTAACAAATACACTAAAACTTCGAAGTTGTCAGTGAAGGAGTGACATTACTTAGGTGAAACTCTTTAGCGGCGTTGAGAGTGAAATTTCAAGGCTACGTCACGATTTTGGATATAACGCCATCTGTCGAAAGCTACTTATACTTCTTGCATAACAATTGAAGTAGTAGGGTTCCGTACCCAAAGGGTAAAAACGAGATCCTATTACTAAGACTCCGCTGTCTGCCCGTCTGTCCGTCTGTCTATCACCAGGCTGTATCTCATAATCCGAATAGACTGTTAAATTTTTCTCAATCGATATATTTCTGTTGCCGCTTTAACAACAAGTACTAAAAAACAGAATTATATAAATACTAAAGTGGGGCTCTCATAAACAAACGTGTTTTTTTGCCGTTTGTACGGAACTTGGCATCACAATACATCGCACACTCAACACATTACTGTCTGACGAAGTATTGAAAAGTTAATCAAAATCAAAGCGCTCCTATTCACAGACTGTCACTGTCTCTGCTAGCCGAAATGACAAGGACAGCATGTGACTTGAGCGTCACATAATATAACTTTTTAATATTCGGCCGTGAGATCGCTAAAAGCGTGTAATTTTAACCACACACGATCATTTCAGCTGTGTTTTATCATCTTGATATATCCGCATTTAACTTTATTCACACGACTGTATTCGTAAAGTGTAGTTTCGTGAACTTTATACTTATCAATAGAGAACCAAAAAGTAGCCTATGTCTTTTCGGTGGTCTTGATTGACCACCGAAAAGACATAGGCTACTTTACTTTACTAGTAGAGTTGATACTCTACTTAGGTATTTTTATCCGTTATTGGACGATTTATACAGCGAGCGAAGTAACCACTCTTATAACTTATAACACTGTAGTGCCTGGGACAGTTGGTTTTTAAATGTCGTATGGTTGCCCAAGCACATACGGCATTCTCACAACATAGTCAGCCTAGTCCAGAGGAATTACTAGTCAATACGTCTGGGGCCAACCGTGTGTGGGTTTCCTCACGATGTTTTCCTACACCGTTAGAGCATCCGTATAATGTACTTGAGATCTGAAAAATTCTCATTGGTACACGCCACAACCTGGGAATCGAACCTGCACTCTCTCGAGTGTGAATCCAAAGTCTATCCACTAGGCGACGGAGCTCTCTATATCTGTAGAGTGTCTTCCAACTCCTCCAACCTTTCTTCTGATTAATTTCGTTGCGGGTCCTAAGACAGATTCAGCATATCAATTGGCCACCTCTAAGATCATATCAAAGGGTTTTATGGTTGGTTACCGCTGTCGATCCTGGCTCACAGGAGTTGCAATGGTGGGAATGTGTGGTAGGCAAATGCCCGTTGAAAAAAATCTGTGAGTGTAGTCTGTACCAAATTTCATTCAAATCAGTTCCGCTGTTTCGGAGCCTAATTCAAACAAACACATAAACACATTTTTCCTGTTTATAAGTGTAATAAAGGCTCTACTTCGAATAAAGTACGTACCATTAGGTAAGCTAGAACCTTCTAGATTTTGGAACTTATTAGAAGACGCGAAGAAGCGTCTGCCCGCGGCTCTGTCCGATTAAATACATAATCCCACGGTAACAATAAAAAGTAGCCAATTTATCCAGAATTTCCAGACCTTAAACTTCTCTAAGCCTCTAGTCAAGATGCATTCGATAATTTTGAAGGCGAACTTCAAAATCAAAAATGTATAAGGATTTGACATAAGTCATTGTTATGTGATATGTCGCTTGCGATGCCTTATGTCAAATCCCATACATTTTTGTTTTCGAAGTTCGCCTTCGAAATTATCGAATGCATCTTGATTAGAGGCTCAGAGGAGTTTAAGGTCTGGAAATTTTGGATAAGCGATTATAGGTAAGCGATAACCAAAGCAATACTGCTTTGGTTATCGCTTACCTTTCCGTGTCATAAGAATTCGTCACTAAATGGGTCAGGTAAAAAAATCACAACACTAAAAGGTCTCTAAACGAGTGAACGAATGAATGAATGAAACCTTAATTGGCCCTAAAGTACAGCTGTCGAGGTTTTTGCTTGTTAAAATATCTGCGACGAACGTGAGCTGAATGGATTCATTGAATGGAAGATGCGTACGCACTTGACTACGTGTGCTTTTTATTGAATAATAATAAATAACTCCCCACACCGATTTCGGTGACGGTGGCCGGTTTCATTGAAATGGGCATAGCCAGAGGGTTTAGGGGGTTCAACCCCCCCCCCCCCCCGAAATGGGCCGGCTGGTATATATAGGTATACAGAGATCTGACCCATATACAGAGGCGTATTCAAAAATTTTGCGCCCGAGGACAATTAACATATTTTGCCGCCCCAGTAACCCTATCTGAAAGATGATTTTTTTAAGGTAATTAAAAAAAAACAACAGCTTAAAACAGAACTTTGATACTAATTTGTACTATAAGTATGTGTTTATGTTAAATGCGTTCAAACTGAGAATGCGAGCGAATGTTTTTTACTCCTTTGCCTGTAATTTTTTTTTAAACTTTAAGCCCTGACAGTCATATTAATAAAAATTGCTTATTCTTCTCTTACTCCAAAGTAACACCGGGAGTAGTTAAATCTAGATTAGTCGCAGAATAACTACTTGTTAATAACGGTATTAATAAATACGAAGTAGGTTCGGAGTAACAATACAATTCTTACACTCGAATTAAGGTGTATGTTATGGCAACACACATGAAAAGAATGAACAAAATGAATTAAAATGAATGAAATGTCGATTAAAAAGACACTGACAGTTAGCTAAATTTTAAAATTTGACACTTTTATTTGACAATCATAACTTTCACAAGCGAACCTAAGTAAATTCTGTATTTCTCTTGTTAAAATCAAAATACCGGTTTTAGAATTTGTGCTAATTTAAATAAAATGTTATATTTATATAAAAAGGGTTATTGCGAGGTTTATACAATTTCGCATGCCTTATTAATGGTAATATTTCAATAAAATAATAATAATATAATAATTATATCTATGGACGCTTCACACCACGTCAATCTGGCCCCGTGCTAAGTATCCGAAGAACTTGTGTTACAGGTACCAGACAACGGAAATATATTTAATACTTTTATACTATACACATATTTAAGATTTTATTATATAATACACATATTTAATACACATCCATGACCCAGGAACACAGAAAAACTTTTTGTTCCTTCGGCGGGATTCGAACCCGCGACCTCCGGCTTGAGCACCAAAACGCTCAAACAACTGAGCCACAGAGGTCGACTAATAATCTCTATTTATTTTAATCCATAATAATTACAAAATCAGACACTAGTAAGTACTTGAATGAACATCAAACAAATATGAAAATATATTTAGGTTATGTTTAGTATATATTATCCCACCAAAAACATTTTCATGTAAAGTGATGCCAAGACGATACCATATAACTCGCACTGACAAAAAGCTATTAGATCTCATGTGAAACCAAGCTTCTGACTCTACCAAACTTCTAACTCTACACGCCTTAACTCCACAAGCCAGACTCCACAAACTCTATACCTTAGTCAAAATATGTGGCCGGCCATTTCGATACATTCACTTAGGCGTAAGGTGAAAAATTTACGGACTGTTTTTCTGTTATACTATTCTTGTACGAACGAAATGGCCAAGCCACATAATTTGACTAAAGTATAGAGTTTGTGGAGTCAGGCTTGTAGAGTTAAGGCGTGTAGAGTTAGAAGTTTGGTAGAGTCAGAAGCTTGGTTTCACATGAGATCTAATAGCTTTTTGTCAGTGCGAGTTATATGGTATCGTCTTGGCATCACTTTACATGAAAATGTTTTTGGTGGGATTTCACTTCTTTTTGAAATACAATTTTTAGACCTCTAGAGTAAAAATTTACATAGGTACTTTTACAAATTTTGATCCCCTATTTTAAGGGGTTGGAGGATAAAAGTTCCAAGTTTGTCAATTTTTATGTTGGTTTTGTGCTAAAACTAGGTTACATACGAAATTTCAGCTTTCTATGACATCCGGAAGTACCTTATAATTTTGTTGATCATCAGTGAGTCAGTGACGAAAACTGGGGTTTTTAGAAATCAATAAAATCTAAATTATTACACCGATATAATCAAAACTTTACATGTTTCATTAGTCTGCTACTGGGTACATATCCTGAAAATTTTGTGTATCTGGTATAATCCAAACCCAAGTTATGAGGGTTCAAAATATCGACGAAACGCTTCGAGAAAAGGTAGTCTGGTAGTGCCCTTGCGCTTCGCTTAGCTCGTCTTGGCGGGGCACTACCGTGCTCCCAGATATCTTAAAAGAAGTTGGAAATACAATACAAATCTATGCTTACTCAAGCGTTAAACCATGTGGCTCCGCGGAGTAACTTTTACTCCGGGAGTAAATTTTAATTAGTTAAATCCGTTCTTACTCCTAGTTTATTAATACCATAATTGCCTAATCTTTGCGTAAGTCTTGGAGTAAAGTTATTCTAATGCTAATCATAGTTTATTAATAAGGGGGTGAAAGACTGTTGTACTAAAAAAAACAATAAAATCAATAGCCTAAATAGGAATCGTGAACCTATGGCACGCGTGCCATCGAATCCTCGAACCTATACACAATATTTTGACATATTTTGGGCATGTCACTGATCACAAAATTTTGTAATTATGTACGACGAAGAAAGTATGAAATAAGTATTATATGACAAACCTAACTTAATTTTGTCATCTATAAATTAGGTAAAATTGAAATTACAAAATCACCCTATTTTTACACTCTTTTAGGGCTTAAAGTTTGAACAGATTTAATCTATTAACTAGGAAAAAAATTTGCTCGCTCCCTTCACTCGCTAGCGTTTCATATGAAAAATATATTAAATTATTAAGAACCGATGTTCTGTTTTAACTGGTTGACTGTATGGTATTTTTATAAATTTCACCGTTATTTACTGTTTTAGCTACACGTTTGAACAGATTTTAACCTGTAAAATAGGAAAAAAATTTGCTCGCTCGTGTTTGGCTTAAAGAACATATATTATAAATAATTTTCTTGAACCCCCCCCGTATCTAAATCCTGGCTACGCCCATGAACCAGGCTAACTACGCAGGGGTGATTTTATAGTGCTCAAGTGTGTGTAGAGACATAGTACGCAAGAGAATTTCTTCTCCTTTACTATCTAAATCTAGTGGGACGGATAACCAACATGACTGGTGAGAGGTCAGGCGCATGTCCGAATTTTTACATGCCCATCCGACGCATGGATCATCTTTCTTGTCAGACAATAAGGTGATCAGCCTGCATTGTCCTAACCAAACTTGGAAACATTTCTTGTTCTTCCAATGCGGGAATCGAACCCAGTACCTTCGACTTCGAGGCTTTTTATGGAATAGAGGCAAACGAGTGAACGGATCACCTGATGGTAACACGAGAAGTAAATAGATATACAAGTTCATATGTTTCCGGTCTTAAATGGAATTTATGTGTTTTTCTACAAAGATCGACAAACGTGCTCTCGGATCGCTTGAAGTATAAATAAATAACTTTTATTTCAGGCTGCATAGGCCCATATTATAAATACCTTACAGACTAACATACATATTATATACTTAAAAACTACACTTTCACACGTGATCACAGAATAAATAATAGTACCTAGAGGTACAGAAGAACCACTCCGACAAATGGTTAGAAGAAATAGGGACTCTTTCAGCGATGCGATAAGGTTCAATTCAGCTAACACAACGCTTGATTACCTACGATTATATTTACCTAGAAGTTGCGTCTCTTTCTATCGCGTAATTCTTATCCTTTCTAATGACATTAGGGTTGTCTCATTTTAGAAAATTATTAACCGACTTCCAAAAAAGGAGGCGGTTATACGTATGATATATATTTTTTCTTAATATTTAATTACAACTTTTTTTACCTACTTTCTAGTACCTACCTACTGTACTTTACTGAACAAATTGCTTTCCAAATAAACCTAAGGTAGGTGTTAATAGTACTGTAATAATTTGACGACCTCTGTGGCTCAGTTGGTTGAGCATGTTGGTGCTCAAGCCGGGGGTCGCGGGTTCAAATCCCGCCGAAGGAACAAAGAGTTTTTTTGTGTTCCTGGGTCATGGGTGTGTATTAAATATATGTATAATATAATAAAAATCTTAAATAAGTGTTAAATATATTTCCGTTGTCTGGTACCCGTAATACAAGTTCTTCGAGAACTTACCACGGGATCAGATTGACGTGGTGTGAAGCGTCCATAGATATTATTATTATTATTATAATAAATTTGCGCATACCTATAAGTATATACATACTTATGCGTAAACGTAAGCATTTTATATACCTTCACGGCCTGATATTACTCGAAGAAGTTGAATCACGCCGCCTTATTTTTATTTATATTTACTACTAGGTACTACTAGGTACTTTTGTCAATAAATGATTCTTCAAATCGTATCACATCGGAATAACATAAGACGCGAACAGATAGTTCAAGTGGACTGTGGAGCCAACACCTAAACACTAAATATTGGTTATCAAGTAATTGCAGTAGCAGTAGTAGCTCAAACTATATTTTTAAATATTGTTATACATTATGTTATATGGTATTATAGTTATAGCTGGCCGGGTGATTTTTACCTAACTTACACAGTACCTATCGTAATATTATATGCACAGATTGTAAGGTATTAAATCCAATCCATAAAACATTGTGACGAACAAATCTCACGCATACGTCGCTCACTGCTCGCGCGCGAGTCCCTCGTAATGCGCCCGTTTAAGGAGGCCGCCGCACGTACTTACATTTTTAATACCTACACGGGGAGTGGGACAGGCCTGACGTGATGACTAACACGTAAGCTGGGCCAATATGATCTGAAATCCGGTAGGTCGGGGAAAATTCAGAGCATTGAAAATAGAATTCCGTGCTTATTCCTTATAGCTGAAAATAGATCGATGAAAATGTCGAGTCAAATGTCAATGTCATATATGACAGCTCGACACTCGACACGTCTATTTTCAGCTCTATAGTATAAGCGCAGAGTTCTATTTTCCGTGCTCTGAATTTTCTCGGAATTAATTTTAATCTATACTAGCTTTTGCCCGCGACTTTGTCTGCGTGGAACATTACTTTGGGATATCGCTAAAATTTACCCGCGACTTGATTTACGTAGATGGAGAAGCGCTTCCCCCTCACGACTGCCCGCCGCGCGCCGTGCTTTTATAATAATAATAATAATAATATCTATGGACGCTTCACACCACGTCAATCTGGCCCCGTGCTAAGTATCCGAAGAACTTGTGTTACAGGTACCAGATAACGGGAAGTATATTTAATATTTTTATACTATACATATATTTAAGATTTTTATTATATTATACACATATTTAATACACATCCATGACCCAGGAACACAGAAAAACTTTTTGTTCCTTCGGCAGGATTCGAACCTGCGACCTCCGGCTTGAGCACCTAAGCGCTGAACCACTGAGCCACACAGGTCGTCAGCTTTATTATTTTTATTATTGCGATATCTAAAATACTTATTGAAATCAAATGATGTAAGCGGCAAATTGCTTCTAAATTAAATGCTTGTAATGAATAACGTATTTACTTGGATAAGGATTAATATCTTTTGAAACATTGAAAACAAATTTGGTCAGCATAAAAATTATTGTGAGCCAACCTTAAAAGATATACATAATATACAGTCGCGGACTTTTTTTTGAACTTTTAAAGGGGAACAATTCTGTCATACATAATTTTAGCGAAACTTTAACCGTTTCCGCAGCGTACGCAGCGAAAGCTCTCAAAAGGAAAAAAACCTGATTTTGAAACATTCTTGATTGGTGCTTCGCTCGTATTGAGCTTAGTATATAGCCTAATGCCTTCCTCGATAAATTGACTATCCGACACAAAAATAATTTTTCAATTCGAACCAGTAGGGGGCCATCCATAAATAACGTCACACGTTAAGGGGGAGGGAGGGGGTCGTCGAAGTGTGACATTGTGTGACAAGGGGGTGGGAGGCGTCCTAAATATTGTGACGTCACATTTCAAAATCAATTATATCTAAGTGTTAAAATACGAACTATAAACTATTACTTTACGAAAACCTCAAAAACATATATATGCCGGTTATAAATCATTTATAGGAGTGGGTTCAAAGTCCATGGATTGAAGATTATTAAGTTTGTATCTTTAATTTAAAGATAATTCTATTAATATTATTTTTTGTTTTGTTAATTTCTTTAATTAATATAGTCAATTGTTTTTTGTTTTGTTAATTGTTTCATTTGATGTTAATTTTATTAAAAATAATTTAAATGGAAATAAAACTTGATTTCGGAACCGATATTTTTAGTCAATAATTTCTAAATGTAAATTTGCAAAATATGTGACGTCACACTAGGGAGGGAGGGGGTCTCACAAATGTGACCAACTGTGACAAGGAGGGGGGTAGGGGTAAAAAATCGTGAAATTCGTGTGACGTTATTTATGGATGGCCCCTAGTTCCTGAGATTAGCACAACCAACAAACTCTTCAGCTTTATAATATTAGTATACTGTATAGATACTTAGGTGTAATAAGTTTTAGTATCTGTAATCTGTGTGTCTGTCCGTACTCCGTGCCCTGTGGCATCGTAGCTCCTAAACGATGAACCGATTTTGATCTAGTTTCTTTGTTTGAAAGCTGACATTATCAGTATTCTTAGTGGAGAATCCCATATTGAGTTCCAACCTTAAAATAACCTAGCTTTTGCCCGCGGTTCCGCCTGCGTAAATGCAGTATACACGTTCTACTTTTTCGGCATAAAAAGTAGCCTATCGGCTATCACCTATGTGTTAATCCAGAACCTCAATTCTCCTATTTAAAGTAGACTTCATTTTACTTTGTTTGGATTGAAAGTGAAGCGACATGTTATCATGAGAGGATTTTATGACGTTTCGACCAATCAGAGCGCGTTTCACGTTGGTTTAACGTTCATAAAAACACCGATTGAGAGTGTAAGCGTATCGGGACTTGATTGTAATTGTATTAATGCAGGTTTTATTTAGCAGAATTGCCCCTCTGAGCTCAAACTACTTCCATACCAAATTTCGTAAAAATCCATTGCGTTTTACGTGAAAGAATTATCCATTCTCACATACTTTCACATAATAGGTACCTATTAGTAGGATTATGGGCGAACTTCGAACACAGAGCGACCTCTAGTGAATATTAATATATAACAAATGTGTTTTTGTCACGCCATATTGTTACTTTTAATTCATTATAACGAAAATCATTTATGTAATAGGGTAAACCCTGACAAATTGGCGCAATAATTTCACCAATTAATTATATTTCATGTTGTGCGGCTCTGGCGGGTTTTATTTATAGATGAGATAACAATTTATTATCCGCTGGAGAATTGAATTCGATAATAACTATCTCATTAAAGTAAGAAATTCAGACAAAATTGCCAATAGCAAAATAAAAATTTTAGGGTTCTAAAGGAGATGTTCTAAAAATGTACCAGCTCTATGTACACTATCACCCTTATTAATAAACTATGATTAGCGTCAGAACAACTTTACTCCAAAACTTACGCAAAGATTAGGCAATAAGCATGTTGCCGAAAATTTTTTTTTTCATCTATTCGATGTTATACAACATGTTAATAAACAATCCAGAATCCATTTTTGTATATCTGGAAAAATAACGTAGATACAAACCATTGAAATTTACAATATGAAAGAGAACGATATATCGGCCTGTGACGTCACAACCTAGTGCCCCCATGCCAAGACGTCAAGCGTAGCGAACTATACATTTGTCATTACAAAATGTATAGTGCGCTTCTGTGAAGCTAGCAGGCTGTGAAGTCAAGAATCGTTTTGCGAGAAAGGGATGGACAATATTTTTTATTTGCTTATATTTTTAATCTCGTAACTCTAAATACTTACTTCTTTTAGATTTATGTATCTTTAATCAACAATTTTAAAATTTAATTTGTAAAACTGTGATATTCCACACTAGGCAACATCCTTATTATGGTATTAATAAACTAGGAGTAAGGACGTAGTTAACTAATCAAAATTTACTCCCGGAGTAAAAGTTACTCCGCGGTTGGTGGTGCAGTTACAGCCACATGGTTTAACACTTGAGTAAGCATAGATTTGTATTGTATTTCCAACTTCTTTTAAGATATAATGGTGTAACAAAAATAAGTGATAATACTTAAGGGTGTGTTTGTGTTCCTTATAGAGAGTTGACTGTGAAAGCAGCAGCGCTGAAAGAGCAAAATTTTTTTTGCGATTTGTATGGGAATGCGCTCCAGCGTCGCGAGTTTCCCCATACAAAAGTGAAAAAAAAAATTGCTTATTCAGCGCTGTTACTTTCACAGTGAACTTTCTATAAGGAACACGTACAAACCCTAAAGTATTATCACTTATTTTTGTTACACCTTGTATATACTAAACATAACCTAAATATATTTTCATATTTGTTTGGTTTTCGTTCAAATACTTACTAGTGCCTGATTTTGTAATTATTATGGATTAAAATGAATAGAGATTATTTCATTGACGATTTGAGAATGATAGAAGGGATTGAAGAAATATTACCATTAATAAGGCATGTGAAATAGTGACCTCGCAATAACCCTTTTTATATAAATGTAACATTTTATATAAAATAGCACAAATTCTAAAACCACTATTTTGATTTCAACAACAGAAATACAGAATTTACATATTATGTTCGCTTGTATTAATTATGATTGTCAAAAGTGTCAAATTTCAAAATTTAGCTAACTGTCAGTGTCTTTTTAATCGACATTTCATTCATTTTAATTCATTTTGTTCATTCTTTTCATGTGTGTTGCCATAACATACACCTTAACCTCAGTGTAAGAATTGTATTGTTACTCCGAACCTACTTCGTATTTATTAATACCGTTATTAACACATAGCTATTCTGTGACTAATCTAAAATTAACTACTCTCGGTGTAACTTTGGAGTAAGAGAAGAATAAGCAATTTTTATTAATAAGACTGTATGTAAATGAAGGTACATAATATAGTAACCGTTTCCTATTCTTTATTTTATTTAATTTCACTTCGTTTCAATGTACGAGATACATTTAAATTAATTTCGTCAAGGATAGCAACACAACGTAAAATAAAACATGGCGAATCAGATCAGAATAATCTGAATATTATTCTTATTATATAGATAAGAAAAGTAGGTAATTATTTAATAAATATAACATTGTTTGATCAACGAAGCGAAACACTAGTTCTATCAACAATCCCTAAATAATAAATTATTTCATTTCACAGATCAAAATGAGAAAATCCGAACAATTAATATCCGAAATATAACGTTAAATGGAACGTTCCAATTTTAATATTATATAAATGAACAATGAATTTTGATGTATAAATATAATTTAACGTTGAAATGTGATTTGTGGGGTATTTGAAATATCACAGGCAAAGAATATATATTACTAACGTACACAGGTTAATCCATAGTAAGTACCTACTGCGTATAATATAAGTGTTTATTAAGGGGAGTTATTTATTATTATTATACACTTATTTACGGACACGACATTTTTTTCGTCCGAGTCACAAAATTTCTTAAGATAGGTATTAAATTAATAAGGTCTTCAACTGATCTTACAACTATAGGCTTCCTTTTAAGAAAGAAATAGCCTTCGCTACTGGTAATTTCTCAGTATGTGAGCTCCGTGGCCTAGAGGGTAGACCGTTTTATTCGCACTCGAGAGGGTGGAGGTTCGAATCCCAGGTTGTGGCGTGTACCAATTAGACTTTTCAGATCTCAAGTATAGGACGGACGCTCTAACGGTGAAGGAAAACATCGTGAGGAAACCCGCACATGATTGGACCCAGACGTATTGAGTTATTGACCAGTCATCCCTCTGGACTAGGCTGACTATACCCTCAGAGAATACCGTATAAATCATTCAATAAGGATGAAATTTTCGTTGCTTACTTTATACTGAATGCCTATTCAGTATAAAGTAAGCAACGAAAAATCTTCCGGATAACCTATTCGACACTTGAGTGCTAGGCGATTGTGATACTAGTCATTAATTTCATCAACTTAAAATTAAGTACGGCCATCTTCCCCGGACCTACCATAATTAATTAAAACTAACAATACTTAGGTATGTGTTAAAGAATTGCTCAGACATTTTATTGGGTGGTGCTAAGATATCTTGTATGTTGTTTCTCCTTACGAGAAATTCTCTGTGTGAAGAGTAGCTACAGATAGAGATTGCAAATATTCGTGAGCTATTAAAGAGACCCGCTAAAAATAACAGGTTTGTTTAATTGCATGAGATTTTTTATCTGACTGCCGAAGAATGGTCGTGTTTTTTAGAAATTAGCATAACATATAAATAATTCGGCTTCCTTATGATGGGTTCGTTCGATTCGTTTTTTTTTAACGAATGAAATGAACCAGGAAACGAGCAGATGGATCGCCTGATAGTAGGCGATTACCGCCGCCCAAGAAAATTTCCTAAAAAAAGTCCCACCTCCCGGAACTTTATCACCAATATTTATAATTTTAATTTAGAGGTGAAAATAGCGCTTAAAGCGGGTGATACGCCGCGGCGCGCGAGTCGCGGTTCTTCTTTATTTTCAGTTTTTACGCAATCAGGTATTTTTTTTATTATTATTAATTTATTTTGCTATGTTAAATAGTATGTAGTGTAAGGTTTAATTTACATTAATTATTTTTAATTAGGAGATTTCTGCAAATGTTTGGGCTGGGCAGTGGGCACCGACTTGAAAAATAATTGAGTATATAGAGGAAGAGTTTAATAATTGACAAAAATGCTTTTGTGTAAAAGAGTAAGAAACAAATCTACAACCCACACACACTTTCGCCTTCTTATTATTAGTGTGATTATAATTTTTATGACTATATAGTCATAAAAATCATAATCACACTGTATATTATATAATATGATGTATATAATATCGTATATTACGTGTATCGCTTTTTAGCGATAAGGTCGCCAGAACTGTATTAGTTTGTTATTTTTTTTTATTATATACCTACTAGCTGTTGCCTGCGGCACCTCCCGAAAAACTGTATACCAAAGGAACACTGTAATTTTTCGGCATAAAACTAGCTTATTTTAATCCACAGTCTAAACTACTACCACACCAAATTTTTTCGAAATCTGTTCAGTAGTTTTTGCGTGAAAGAGTAACAAACATCCATCCATCCTCACAAACTTTCACATTTTTAATATTAGTAGGATGTTTTATTATGTATCTTGTGCGTTAGCATTAAAACATCGTTAGCGGCGCTGTGCACTTTTCTCAGGATGGGTACAAACTGTTAAACTCGCGACAGGTCACGTGTCCTGATCGAAAATGCGTAAGATGCAACTTGCAATTATTTGCTGTCTTGGTTTACGCATGAAACTATTTTAGTTCGTATTGACTTTTGACCCCAACCTTCCCAACACATTGACCTTGACCTTAGCCGTCCCAAACACATTGACCTTGACCCCAACCGTCCCAGACACATTTTATGTTTCCACAATATCTGGCCGCAGCTACACTGTGACAGCAATAACAGTTTGTTTGTTAAACTGCGTATTTCGCGCCTTATGCGAATATTTTCGTGGATATTCGGGACATTCGGACATATGGGACCATGTTTACTACATGATTTGCTTAACACTACGTTAATCTAACTCCATGATAAGTATGCGAGTTCTGCTAGTAGAGAAACATGTTTATTGTGGAGAATAAGGTTTGGTAAAATCAACTACGGATATTTTGGGTATAATACCCAACTGACTTGGGTGCTACTGACTACTGCTCATATAAACATGTATAGGCAAAAAATTTATTGTCATATTCAAAGTTAAAAAATATCTCATAATGGATGTATCCACTACTATATAATCTACATCCATTAGGTATGAGATTTTTTTTTCTCTGCTCAACGCAAACTGGCGATATTTTTTTCGAGTACAACAATTATTTTTCTGCCTTAACTTCTATACATATAGGCATAAGCCATAAAATATTAGTAATTAGTCATATATTCCTACATAAGCAAGTAGATCATATGCCCAAAATATTCGTAATTGATTTTACCGAACCTTATAAAAAATAACTCCCCCACACCGATTTCGGTAACGGTGGCCGGTTTCATTGAATTTATAGTGCTCACGTGTGTGCGCAGTACACAAGAGCACTCTCTCTTCCTTTACTCTCATAATCCAGTGGGACAGATATGAGATAACCGAAACGACTGACGAGCGATCAGGCGCAGGTCCGACTTTTTACATGCCCATCCGACGCATGGATCATCTTTCTTGTCAGACAATCAGGTGATCAGCCTGCATTGTCATAATCAAACTTGGAAACAACATTTTTATTGTTCCAATGCGGGAATCGAACCCACAACCTCCGAGTCGAAAGCCAATGCTCTAACCACTAGACCACGGAGGCTGTTTCTCGAGTAGATCAATAACTGTTTTTCTGCCTAAACGTCTATACATAAGCAGGATATCATATGCCCAAAATATCCGTAGTTGATTTTACCAAACCTTATATTTTAACAGCGGAGTATGTACGAATGGGCTGGTTAGACTGGATAATAGATATAACGGCCTCACAGAAAACCGACGCGAAATAATGCATGCATTGCAGGTTACGGGACGTGGAGGAGAGATTAACTGTGGGAGAGCCACGCTTCGGCATGAATAGGCCGGCTCGACCGGGTAAATACCACGACCTCACAGAAAACCGACGTGAAATAACGCTTGCGTTGTGTTTCGCCGAGTAAGTGAGGTTACCGGGGGCTCATGGGGGGATTGGGGATTTTAATTTTTTAAGGACCAGGAACGCAAGTCGCAACACCAGAGGAGTTACAAGTGTAACTCCTCTGGTGTTGCGAGTGTCCATGGGCGGCGGTAATCGCTTACCATCAGGCGATACGTCTGCTCGTTTCCTGGTTCATTACATAAAAAAGACTAATAATGGTGGTGGGGGGAGGGTGGGAAGTTTACTCGGGAAGTGGAAAAGCACTTTCCGTCTGCTCGTTTCTTTGTCTATTTATTAAAAGAACTATCTTTTCCTGTGCCTCCGCCCGCGTAAATACCTAGTAGGCTACTAAGCCTATGTTTTAATCCAGAGCATACTCTACTATCATACCAAATTTCATCGAAATCCGTTCAGTGGTTTTTGTATGAAAGAGTTACAAACATCCATCAATCCACCCTCAAAAACTTTCACATTAATAATAGTACAGTGAAAACCTTTTAAACTGGGTATTACGACTAATTGTCGAGGACCGTCAGGTCACAAAATAATATTATAGCTATTTTAATTTGTTCTAACGACCAACGGCTATTACGTCCATAATTTATCGGTCCTAATAGGTCGTTATAATAGGTTTTCACTGTAGTAGGATTATTGGTTTTTATAATTTTCCAGTACAAGTGACGTAAATGTCACCGTAAAATTGTAAAAACCGTTAGAATGTATTACTAGAGATATTATAATGTCGACAGATTGTCAAATAAAAATTTATTCTTACAATTTAACACGTTATTTTTCGTTATATTGTAATATTTATTTGTTTGCTTTTTCGTAATAATAATTATAACGAAAAATAAAGCCGTACAGTTGTAAGAAGTAATGTTTATTTGACAATCGTCGACATTTTATAATATCTCTAGTAATATTACAATATAACGTTTCTATTTCTACAATTTTACGGTGACATATACACATTTACAGGGTGTATTTGAGTGCGGGTTTAATTTTCCGATAGAGCGGCCTTATGTCAGTTTTATGACCTGTGAAACACCATTCTGTGTGGTCACGCACTGGTGTGTTAAAGGTATATTATACTATTATAGAAGTCCTACAATACTTATTATAAATGGGGATATAATAAATCGAGCGAACAAAAAATAAGTTGGCGACTGCACTGAGCATACTGTATTACTGAATTTGGCAGCGAATTAATATGTTGGCGACTAAATTACTAAACTGGCGAAATCACTGAGGTGACAAAAAATACAAAAATCGGCAGATAAAAAGTGGCGAAATTTAATCCAAATTAGCACCGAAATTTATAAGTTGGTGACTTAATTTCCGAGTTGGTAACTATTATACCGTGTAAGCAGCTATAAAACCAGATTTGGTTGACAAATTAATGGCTACTAAAAATTCAATTCGCAAGCTACGGAATATCCCATTTTTGGATACTGTTGGAGTATGTTTTTCTTTGACATGGGTGTCGTTTTCAAGGTTGTAGAATAATATGAAAATAAAATCCGTTTTGAAATATTTCAAAATGGCGTACACAAGACACGAACGGCGTATAAAGATATAGAAATTCTGGAAAATTCAGGATTTTCGAATTTCTTTTTCTTCCATCATGAAGAAAATATGAGGTTGCGGGGTTACTAAGGAAATTTAAAATGGATAACTTTTTTGTAATCAGCGCCCCCAGAAACCAACAAAAGGACACCCATATTATTTTTATAAAATTAAGTATGTCCGCCATATTGGAATTTCAAAATGAATGTCTCATCCAGCACCCCTAAAAACTTGGTAAATGACACCTATATCAATTTAAGAAAAAATAATATCCGCCATTTTTTATTTCAAAATGAATCTACACAATATTTACACCCCCGAAAACCGAGAAATATAAAAAATTGGGAATTTTGTACGCCCCTTTATGGTTTTTTATGTGCGCTCGTTTCGCTGCTTATATGTTTTTTGAGTTACCCATATCAGGGAAAATATATGTGCCTAATCTCAAATTAAATGTGTACACACAAATTGTCGCCAAGATGGTTATTTGTTCGCTAAAATAATATCTGTCTGCCAGATTGGTATTATATTCAGTGGTATTATATTTAGTCACCAGATTAGTAATTTTTTGTTCCTTACATTCTTTCGCCAACTTGGTTATTTAGTATTCAATATTCGGTATTTTCACATCCAAAATTTAATTGTTTTGTCGCAAGTTTAAATACATGCCTTATAAATGTGAAAGATGTGAGAATGGATGGATGGATGGATGTTTGTTACTTTTTCACGCAAAAACTACTTGATGGATTTCGATGAAATTCAGTATGGTAGATGTTTAAGCTCTGGATTTAAAACATAGGCTAATTTTTATCCCGAAACAATACAATGTTCCCGTCATGGGATACTGTATTTATGCGGTCGGAGCCGCGGGCAACAGCTAGTCCTACTAATATTAAAAATATATGAAAGTTTGTGAGGATGGATGGATGGATGTTTGTTACTCATTTACGGCAAAACTACTGAACGGATTTCGATGAAATTTGGTATGGTTGTAGCTTAGGGTCTGGATTAAAACAGGCTATCTTTTATCCCGAAAACATACAGTGTTCCCGTGGGATACTCTATTTACGCGGGCGGAGCCGCGGGCAACAGCTAGTATTATTATAAAAGTAAATGTTTGTCAGGATGGATTAATGCATGGATGTTTGTTACTCTTTCATGCAAAAACTACTAAACGGATTTCGATGAAATAGACAATTGGACATTTTTTTTTATTGCATAAACGAATAGTACTCTTAAATATGAGTAACTTCTTAGATGAAACCGTATATCAAAAGTCAATATTTTCAAAGGTACAGACAGCGATTTGTATAAAAAATTTCGCGAGCCTCCTAAAAACGCTCCATACTAAAGTAGGACCTACAAATGACGTCACTTGTAGGTTATAGTATATGAAGTAGTATATGAAGTATATGGCCGCTGGAATATATTTGTAAATATCTCCCATATTTGTGCGTTTAAGTTCATACTTACCATAATGAATGTTTTTGTATGTGATGTGAGTAAACTAATGATGTATCATGTAGGTAAACAAAACCAATTTCGCAAAAAAAAAAATTTTTTTGGTACTTTTTAAATGTATTTAATTAGTAAACTACACATAAAATAATATATTTTTTTACATTTACCAAGTAGTAATGCCTCAATATTTCTGAATATATTAATGAAACTAAATATTTCAGATGTAGTCCGATCCCCTATTTGGTATGGTAAAAGTTTAGGCTCTGGATTAAAACCACAGAACACTGGATGGACTTACCATTTGGGTACGGAACCCTAAAAATACACCAAAATCTATTTGCGTCTCAATGAGTTTACGAGCTGATGACGTCACAGGATGTCCGGAAACCCAATTTTTCCGGGTATTTATTCAGGAAGGGCTTTTCCTTTCAAAGGGTCCAATCGGCCCTTTGTGAAGATTTCATTAAGTTGCAAATGAAATGATACTTTTGTGTTTCGACAATCATTATGAGTATATTTTAAGGCGAGGTCATAGCCTACTTTAACATTTCCCATAACCTATTCTACCCTAGCGTTAGTAATAATAACTCCCACACAGATCTCGGTGACGGTGGCCGGTTTCATTGACACCAGGTCAGTTAGGCAGGAGTAATTTTATAGTGCCCAAGTGTGTGCGCAGTACACAAGAGCATTCTTCCTTTCTCTTCCTTTACTCTCATAGCCCAGTGGGACGGATAACCGACACGACTGACGAGAGATCAGGCGCAGGTCCGACTTTTTACATGCCTATCCGACGCATGGGTCATCTGTCTCGTCAGACAATCAGGTGATCAGCCTGCATTGTCCTAAACAAACTTGGAAACAAATTTTTTGTTGTTGTTCAAATGCGGGAATCGAACCCACGACCTCCGAGTCTAGAGCCAATGATCAAACCACTAGACCACCATGTTCGTAATATATTTTTTTTTACCCTAGTCTACTTAGTCAGAGTTCAATTACGAAGTAAAAAAAAATATGGGATAAAGTACACAATCCCTGACAGAGTCTGAACCGTATACATTTTGAAAAAAAAATATATTTCAAATATAAAAAAAAATTATATTCAAATATAAAATCACCTCACAAAAATCACGTAATCTCCTAAAAGGTATTTTTTTTTTTTAGGATTAATACCAGGGAACGAACCACATTGATCGCCTGATGATAAGCCATTACCACTGCCTATAAGATACTCACAAAACCAGAGGAGTTATACATGTTACTCCTCTGGTGTAGCGACTTGCGTTCCCGGTCCTTAAAATCCCTAACCCCATGGACCTCCGGTAACCTCACTCACTCGGCGAAACACAACGCAAGCGTTATTTCACTTCTGTGAGGCTGTGGTATTTATCCGGTCTAGCTGACCCATTCGTGCCAAGGTATGGCTCTCGCATTATTCTACTACTAATATTATAGTTCATTATTATTAGTTTGTGAGAATGTATGTTTGAACTCTTTCACGCAAAAACTACTGAACTGATTTTGATAAAATTTGGTATGATAGTAGGTGGTTTAAGCAGAATCTGATTTTGATAACCGCTGTGGCTCAGTGGTTTAGTGAGTCAAGGCTCAAGCCGGAGGTCGCGGTTTCGAATCCCGCCAAAGGAACAAAAAGTTTTCTACGTTCCTGGGTCATGGATGTGTATAAATATGTGTATTTTTAACCCCCGACGCAAAAAGAGGGGTGTTATAAGTTTGACGTGTCTGTCGGTCTGTCTGTCTGTCTGTCTGTCTGTGGCATCATAGCTACCGAACCGATGAAGCGATTTCATGAAGTTTTTTTTTGTATTAAAGGTGACTTATCTGCGAGTGTTCTTAGACATGTTTGATGAAAATCGGTTGAGCCGTTTAAAAGTTGTGGGGGGTGAAAGTGGGGAAGAATAACTGAATGTCTGCAAATATACTCGAATGGGGTCTCAGATGAAAGCGCACTGTAAGAGAATATTGATGACTTAATCGAGAGTGTTCGTTTGATGAGAAAATTGGTGGTGGAAAGATCAGCCGTTTGAAGATCATCAGCTCTTTTCTAGTTGATGAGGGGATCTGACTAACTTTCTTATGTCCGATCGATTCGAAATTTGGTACCGTGTTACTTCAACGATATTTAAAGAACATGGTAAGGTAACCATGACCTGATTAGCCATTTGAAGATTATCAGTTCTATAATAGTTGATGAGGGGATTTGACTATCTTCCATAATATGTTCTATCGATTCGAAATTCGGTACCGTGTTACTTCAATGATATTGAAAGTATATGGTAAGGTAACCATTATTTACACCTACTTTAAAAATGACAAAATAAAAGTAAAATTAAAATTTTTAAATAAACTTTAAAAACTAATAAATAATATTTTTAACCTAATATAATTATTATAGTCACATATAATATTATGTTAGTTGAAATATTTTTATTTTTCAATCGTCGTCTCGTCGGGGGACCGCTATGTGAGAAAAAGAGGTGTAGTCGCAGATTGCAACAAAAGAATTTACTCCGGGAAAAAAATCGTTCGTACCTAAATGTAATTCGTAATAATTAATTACAAAGCTGTTGTTGGAAAAACACTTTATAAACTTTAGCGGACCCCGACGAGGCGACGATTGAAAAATAAAAATATTTCAACTTACCTACATAATATTATATATGTGTCTATAATAATTATATTAGGTTAAAAATATTATTTATTAGTTTTTAAAGTTTATTTTTTGTGTCGGGGGGTATTTAATATAATAAAAATCTTAAATATACATTATTTGTTATTGTACATTAGTCTAAAAGTATTACATATACCTACTTCCGTTATCCGATTCCTGTAAGAGACGTACGTACTTCTTCGAGAATTTATCACGGGACCAGATTGATGTGGTGTGAAAGCGTCCATAGTTATAATTATTAACACATAAGTTACTTTTTACCCCGAAAAAGTATAGTGTTCCCTTTGGGATACTGTATTTACGTGGGCGGAGCCGCGGGCGAGAGCTTGTCTTACTAATATTATAAATGTGAAAGTTTGTAAGGATGGATGGATGGATGAACGCAAAAAGTACTGAACGGATTTCGATGAAATTTGGTATGGTAGTAGTTTATGCTCTGAGGGGAAATTCTGCTAAATAAAGCCTGCATTAATACAATGAAGAATGTTCACTAATTTTGAATTTTAGTTTAATGTATTCCCTGTCAAAAATAAAAAATACATGTGAAATAATTATTTTGATACGTCAATTAATTTCCAAGTTATAGAATTTAAAGTGAGCTCGCGACCGCTGGGCCACGCTCCTACCGCGTGACGTCATATTGTAACACTCACTTAGTCCGTTCGAGCTCTTCCGTACCGCTGCCTTACGTTTCCCTAAAAATCATTGTCATATTTCCAATCCTAATTCTCGGAAATCCTGTGTTGTGCCAAAATGTACAAGTACTACTATCAAGACGTCGGAAAAGTTGTTTTTCCTAGTTCCAACGGACTTAAAAATACGAAAATGCCATGAAGAGGTTAGATCCCATTAGTGAAAAAAAAAATGGTTATTTGTTGTGAAGATCATTTTGACGTAAGTATAGTATACTTTTATGTAGACATACTTAGGTATATTATTATAATCTTTTGTAATTTTCATTTACTTGTTTTAAAATATAGACAAACATAGAATCAGGTAAGAGGTGCAAAACCTTTGTTATCAGAAACTTTATTTCGCTGTGTTTTATACATAGGTACTTACACTTAGTTTAACTACTTGTACTAATATTTATTCTAGGGATGCTCGATGTTGCAAAAACATCGATGTTGGCATCGATAATGACATCGATAGCTTATCATCGATGTTCGATGTTTATCGAGCTCTAAACATCGATGTCAGGCAACATTGATGTTTTTTTGCAAACGTCTTCACGGCCGTCCGTCATCAATACATCTATACTACTAATATTATAAATGGGAAAGTGTGTTTGTCCGTCTTTCACGCCAAAACTACTGAACCGATTTAAACGAGGTACAAAGGACATAGGCTAGTTTTTATCGCAGGGAAATGTACGGTTCCTGTGGGATACTTTATTTACAGTTTGACGTAAAAACTACTAGGCCGATTATCATGAAATTTGGCACAGATATAAAGTGGACCACGGGAAAGGAAATAAGGTACTTACTTTTTATCGCGGGGAAATGTACGGTTCCCATGGGATACTTTATTTACGGTTTCATGTAAAAATTACTAAACCGATTATCATGAAATTTGGCACAGATATAAATTAGAACATGGAGAAAGACATAAGCTATTTTTTATCGCGGGACATATAAGGTTCCCGTGGGTTATTGTCTCCGATGGCGTTGATATCATAATAGTGGTTAAATATTTTACCGCAAGTTTTTTCAACTGGGTTTCCGATTATGTGTGTCCGTGACATCGATGTTACGATGTTTTGAATAATGCAATATCGATGTTAAAACATCGATGTTTTATCGTCTAACATCGATGATCATCAAAAATCGATGATCATCGAGCATCCCTAATTTATTCTGTGGTTTAACTGACATTTGAAGAGGATATTATTTTTAATAAATAATATTATCTTGGAATCGATAGAGCTATTTTGTATTACCGATTGATTTTTGGGTTCCGTACCCAATGGTTAAAAACCCTATTACTAACTTCAGTCAGTCAGCCACATTGTTACAAATTTGATTAATATTTTAACCGACCAAAAAAAGGAGGCAGTTATGCGTTCGGCTTTATAATGTATTATATTTTTTTGTATGTTCAACTATTACTCCGCCGTTTGTAGACCGATTTTCAAAAAAAAAAATATGTATAGGGTATAATCCAAAACTGGTCCTTTTGACATCAATGTGGTGACCTGATGATGGGATCCATGAGGAAGCGACGGAACTCCTCGAAATTTATATGGACACATGGTGATTTTGGCTTTCTTCTGAAGTAGTAGTATACCCTGGATCCAAAAGCACTGAACAAAAGTCCTCAGTCTTTAAAGATACGCGTTTGGAAATTTCGGCATTGTTTAAAGAACTACAAGCATATGCCACTATGTAAATTACAGTAATCATCATCATCATCTTATTTACAATACCTAATGGAAGCTTGGCGCGTCTTCATTATTATACATTCAATCGTTTATTTTAAACGTTCGTAAGATGTATCCTACTAATATTATAAATGTGAAAGTTTGTGAGGATGTATGGATGGATGTTTGTTACCCCTTCACGCAAAAACTACTGAACGGATTTTGATTAAATTTGGTATGGTAGTAGTTTAGGCTCTGGAATAAAACATAGGTAGTTAGTCCTTTTTATCCCGAAAAAATACAGTGTTTCTTAGAGACACTATATTACGCGGGCGGAGCCGCGGGCAACAGCTAGTTAAGAATAAATTAACAAATATCACTAAAAAAGGTATAATTATTATTTTGAACAAAAAATTAAACCGACTTCCAAAGTAAAAATACACAAAAAAGTATATAAAACCTATTTTCTAAATAATTCTCCTTTTAAATTCGGCTAAAATTTAAACTATTTCTCTACTCAATCTTTTTAATTTTGAAGTCGGTACCAGCAAATATGAACGTACGTTCTATAAAATATTGTAGGATATTGTTTACGTGAAGAAATAATAGTAGGTAAACACTGCGTGGGACCTTATACACTGCTACAGCCGGGCGGGGACTACACGGAGCGTTAAAAAATGACGTCATCGGCTGTTCAGTGACTTCAAGCGGGGCAACAAATTTACGCGAACTTTGAATGATTGTAAAATTTAAACTACTAGGTATTTTTAAATAAAACAAAAACTAGTGTATTTGTATATATAAAAGCTTTACTGTAACGAATTTTCAAGTGATTTTACATACCTATGAACATACCTCATTACAATCAAGTCCCGATACGCTTATACTCCCAATAGGGGTTTTTATGAACGTTATACCAACGTGAAACGCGCTCTGATTGGTCGAAACGTCATAAAATCCGTTCACGGTAAAATGACGCTACACTTTTAATCCAAACAAAGTGAAATTGACTGTTTAAATTGTCTACTTTAAATACGAGAATTGAGGTTCTGGATTAAAACATAGGCTACTTTTTATCCCGAAAAAGTAGGGATTCCGTGGGATACGGTATTTATGCGGGCGGAGACGCGGGCAACAGCTAGTGACTTATAACCATAGTAATATAATTCAAAGTTTAATAATTACATTAGCGCGTTGTATAATAATTAATGACGAGAGCTTTTCATCAGAGCAGTTATTAGTTAACAAACAACCTGTCATACACATTCGTACGCTAGTCGAGATGCAATTACCTTATTCTCAGAATTATTGACTTATATTACTGTCGTAAGGACAGGCCCTATCTAGGCGATGAAATGTCTCCATTCATAGTCTCTACGAATGACAGCTTTAGCATCGGCGAATGTCAGCCATGTCGACGTTAGCCTAATAGGTTGTCACCGAAATAATTTCAAACGTCGTGTCGATAATTTTTTCGCATAAAATCATATCAGTTATATTTTAACTTGACATGATTTAATCATAGCTACGATTAAGTTTATTTTTGACATAATCACTTTATGCATAATAATCAATATGCATAATTATTGTTATTTATTATTGTTAAGCATAATGACATTTAAGCATACTTTTACAAAGCATGAATATACATATTTAAGCAATCATTATGCTTAAATATATTATATAAACGTCTTTAAATATAAAAAATAAATTTAATGACATTTTTAAACCGAGAAAAAAGTTCTAACCTAACTCAAAACTACACAAACGTTATTTCATGTCAGATTTTTGTGAGGCCGTGTTACCACTCCACAGACGTTTTAAACGCGATAAAAAGTTCTAACTTAACCCAAAACTACACAAACGTTATTTCACGTCAGATTTTTGTGAGGCCGTGTTACCACTCTGCAGACGTTTTGAATGTGATCAAAAGTTCTAACCTAACCCAAAGCTACACAAACGTTATTTCACGTCAGATTTTGTGAGACCGTGTCACCACTCCGCAGACGTTTTGAACGTGATCAAAAGTTCTAACCTAACCCAAAGCTACACAAACGTTATTTCACGTCAGATTTTTGTGAGGCCGTGTCACCACTCCGCAGACGTTTTGAACGTGATCAAAAGTTCTAACCTAACCCAAAGCTACACAAACGTTATTTCACGTCAGATTTTGTGAGACCGTGTCACCACTCCGTAGACGTTTTGAACGTGATCAAAAGTTCTAACCTAACCCAAAGCTACACAAACGTTATTTCACGTCAGATTTTTGTGAGGCCGTATCACCACTCCGCAGACGTTTTAAACGCGATAAAAAGTTCTAACTTAACCCAAAGCTACACAAACGTTATTTCACGTCAGATTTTGTGAGACCGTGTCACCACTCCGCAGACGTTTTGAACGTGATCAAAAGTTCTAACCTAACCCAAATCTACACAAACGTTATTTCACGTCAGATTTTTGTGAGGCTGTGTCACCACTCCGCAGACGTTTTGAACGTGATCAAAAGTTCTAACCTAACCCAAAGCTACACAAACGTTATTTCACTTCGGATTTTGTGGCCCAAGGACCGTCCCGACACACCTTATCGTATTATTACACTATGGTACCCAAGTATACCAAGAAACAATTATGCCAAAGTATTATTATGATAAAAAATATAAGTATGTATACATAATGAGGTACATACCTATGCCATATTAAAATATGCAAAATAAAATATGCGAACGAAAAGGATCCCCGTCGTGTCAGGAAATTATCATGAAAGTAACGTGGTAGAGCCATGCTTCGGCACGAATGGGCCGGCTCGATTATTTCCTCCCCTCCTCCCCTATTACCCTATTCCCTCTTAAAAGGCCGGCAACGCACTTGCAGCTCTTCTGATGCTGCGAGTGTCCATGGGCGACGGAAGTTGCTTTCCATCAGGTGACCCGTTTGCTCGTTTGCCCCCATATTTCATAAAAAAAAAAAAAAAAAAGTAAGATGAAGGCTGTCGACTATGTAAGCCAACGTCCGCGCAAAAAAAAAAAAAATATAAATTTCATCAATTTATATAAGGTCTCCAAAAATCAATTACGGATACTTCAGGCACATGATCCACTGCTTATGTAAAGACGTTTAAGCAGAAAATTAATTGTCATACTCAAAGTAAAAAATCATCTCATGTATGGCAGACTCTCCGAAATACGCAAACTCGCCCATATAAAGAAAAAAAAATTTTTTTTCGAGTATGACAATTATTTTTCTGCCTAAACATCTTTATATAAGCAGGAGATCATATGCCCGAAGTATTCGTAATTGATTTTACCAAACCTTATATTTATAATTAAAGAAGCTAGAGGAGCGGACCGACAGACGGACGGACAAAGCTGAAAACTATTTAAAAGGGTTCCATGACTACGATGGAACCCTAAAAAAGAGCACAATGAAATGGAAAACGCAATTTCCCAAATTCGAACTAAAGATCTCAAGTTTCGATAAAAATAGTTATCTCAACTGTAACAAAAATAAACAAATAAAGTGCTGTTATTACATAGATAACATTTACAAAACAAGTAAACTTTATTTACAGCATACTTGTGTGTTATGTATGTTTATCTGTCTCACATAGTAGCAAAATTGTATTCTCATAAACATTTATACATTATATTTGTACTAGCGATCAAATTGCCGGTCGACCAGGCATAAGATGAAAATCGCTAATCAGCGCCGTACAGGTGTAGAATAGTTCAACGACGTCTGCAGTCATTGCGGTCAGCAGCCTCCGTGGTCTAGTAGTTCGAGCATTGGCTCTCGACTCGGAGGTCGTGGGTTCGATTCCCACAAGGGAACAACAAAAAATGTTGTTACCAAGTTTGGTTAGGACAATGCAGGCTGATCATCTGATTGTCTGACAAGAAAGATGATCCATGCGTCGGATGGGCATGTAAAAAGTCGGACCTGCGCCTGATCTCTCGTCAGTCGTGTCGGTCATCCGTCCCACTGGGTTACCAGAGCAAAGGAAGAGAGAGTGCTCTTGTGTACTGCGCACACACTTGGGCACTATAAAATCACTCCTGCGTAACTGGCCTGGTTTCAATGAAACCGGCCACCGTTACCGAGATCGGTGTGGGAGTTATTATCATTGCGGTCACTTCCTTTGCGGCGTGCTAGTACAAAGGGAAATGTTTACAAATTTTGTTAAAATTGAGTACGGAAAAAAATATCTACATATTTTAGCGTTTTCTAATATTCAACCTTGAAAAAGGTTAAATAGGTAAATAAAATCGATTTCACACGGACGAAGCCGCGGGCAAATGCTGGTTTACTATAAACTTAGATAGATAGACAGGGATACATTCTTATCGATTTTTTGGCCTGGCCTTAATACTTGGCCTTTTTATATTAGGTTACTGTTGTGGCAAAAATATCCTATAAATACGTAGGAAATTACATTTCCTTATTTCCTCTTAGAGACTGGCCCGTAATAAACACAGCTTTTTATGCTTACTAGATGAAACCTACAGGCTGCGCAGACGTGCTACCGGCGACCGCAACTGGCCCCCGCAACATAATTGTAAACGATTAACTAACGAGCAAATTACCGCGATTTTAATGAACATACATACATACATACATACATACATGCATATAATCACGCCTCTTTCCCGTAGGGGTAGGCAGAGACCACTTCTTTCCACTTCAGTGGCGAGGGGTTCCTATAACTCCATTCCTATCGGCTTCCCTATGAAGAAGAACCAGCCTTCGCCACTGTTCCACTTGCTACGATCCTTACATACTTGTTTCGCTTCGTCCACTTTCATTATTCCCTTCATACATGCTCTTCGGTTTAGGGTACTCTTGACCTGGCCTTTTTTCAAGACGTTCAGGGATTTGGTCTCGAAACGTCCACCTAGGTCTCCCCTTCCAACACTTTCATTCACACTCGCCTTATACACTATTTTATATTTTAATAACAAACAAGGAATTTTCTTCCGAAAAACAGGGGGTCACGTGGGTGTCATAAGCCTAAGTTACACATTATTGTGACAACCCTGCAGCAATGACGAATACCTACACAAAAGCGGCATTTCGCGCGACTTCAAACGCGTTGGCCCACTGTATCTTTTTATTACGCTGTGATTATAGTGTTCAGTGTTCTAATGTGTATTTTTGTTTGCAAAAACGTTTCATTACATCTGTGATCTGAGTAATTTAGGTAGGTTAATTTGTTATGTAACAAATATAAGTAGCATTCGACAGAAGTCGTTGTATCGATGTCATTATATCCAAAATCGTGTTTTGACATGTGTGACGTGCCGCGTTCTTCAAATTTCATTCTCAACGTCGCTGGCTACATGTCGTAATGTAGCTCGTCTGCACCAACCATTAGGGATAGTAGAGGTCTGAAGTTCTATTCTTATTGGGGTACCTTTTATAATACTTGAACTCAAAACTGATATTGCTATAGCTTTGGCGCGATTGAACCAAGCTAGAGACCACGGCCTCACATAGAACCGGTCCTAAATACTGTCCTTGTGTTAGGGAATACCAAGGGCATGTAATTCCCGTAGTGTTGAGGGTGTCGATGATCACTTACTTGATAGTAAGTGATCATCGACAACGACCACACGGATCGCCTGATGGCGATCCGTGTGGTCGTTTGCCTTAAGATAAAACCTGATATTGAAAACATATTTTCTCGGTTTTTCCTTGAGACGGTGGACTAGAGACAATAAAACCGCCTAATAGTTTTTGTTCGAGTCAGCAGTCGGAAAATGTAGCCTATGGGACGTTTATTGGATTTCTTTTACAAGTTTCTCGAAGGACCATCTTGAAGTAGGTACATAAAAGTTAGTTACTGTTAAACTATTTCATATGTTTCTTCGTAACATTGAACTAAAAGTTCTAGAAACATTTTAAACTGATATTATACAGGGACTACATGATCCGGAATTTGTAAGGTCGGAGAAAACTCAGCACTGAAAATAGAATTCTGCTTTCAAATCAAATCAATTTAATTATGCACACATAATTATTATGAAACAAAAAATTGATACTTTTTGAATTGATATTTCTAAGTATAAATACACAAAAAAAATATGAAATAAAACTTATTTACTCAAAATAATTCGTTTTAAATTCAGCTAAAATTTTCTCTACTCAATCTTCTTAATTTTGAAATCGGTACCAGCTCAAATAGTATCCTTTTTTTTAAATATAAAACTAGGCGGCAAACGAGCAAACGGATCGCCTGATGGAAAGCGATTACCGTCGCCCATGGACACCCGCAACATCAGAGAAGTTGCAAGAGCGTTGCCGGCCTTTTAGGGGGGAATACACCCCTCTTCAAGGTTTGCAGCATCCTACAATATTTTATAGAACTCACGTTCATATTCGCTGATACCGACTTCAAAATAAAGAAGATTGAGTAGAGAAATAGTTAAAATTTTAGCCAAATTTAAAAGGGGAATTATTTAGAAAATAAGTTTTATTGTACATACGATATTTATATATAATGCCATCTAGACACGCGGTAGCGTGTTAAGCCAAGTTTTGAGTATTTATATTAACGATGGCGGAGCAGCGGGAAAAAGCTAGTAAGAAGCCTTTTTAACAATCAGGCATGTTGTAACCCAATTTGTAATATCTATTTTTATTTCTTTCTTCTTATCTTATCTTATCTAGATACGCGGTAGCGTGTTAAGCCAAGTTTTGAGTATTTATATTAACGATGGCGGAGCAGCGGGAAAAAGCTAGTAAGAAGCCTTTTTAACAATCAGGCATGTTGTAACCCAATTTGTAATATCTATTTTTATTTCTTTCTTTTCAGCTAAAGAAATACACTGACGAAAATGCGTTTCTCATTTAATGATAATCTGAAAAATTCCATCATTCAATCATAATAAATTCATTCATTTTGTTCTCGTCTCTGTAAATACCCTATTACCGTCCGTTCACAGTTATTTTACCTCTGTCATGACCTTTATACCGACGATATAAGGATCATTGTCAAGTCTCTTAGGAACTCCGGGGTAAAACAACTCTAAAGCATGAGGGCCGCATGAGGTGCGCTGGCCTTTGTGATGCGGCCGCTGAGCTAATTTAAACTTAAAATCATCTAATTATAAACAACAAACACGATTTATCGAAAACTAGCTTTTGTCCGCGGATCCCACAGGAACACTGATCTTTTCACGGAATCACTCAACTTTCGTTTACTCCCTAAATCATGCGTACGTAAAGAAGTTTTACTTCAAAAATGCCACACAATCTTTAAAAGGTTGGTTATGCCTGCTCTATAGGTGTCCCTATAGAGCAGGCATGACCAACCTTTCACACACATTCACGTACCGTAGGCATAAATATGTGTGTACAAACAAATAATTCTTAATACAGCCGACAAGAAAATATTGCTTTTCACATGATTTAGGCGACATTTAAACGAGCTGCACGCCTGTTGGCATGTGACTTATCTAATAAATTATAGTGAACAGTTGAACGCGTTCTGGAAAAAATAAATAATTAAAAAATAAAAAACCCGACTGCAAAAAAAGACTGATACCTAAGCAACGCACTAAAAAGACCGAATTAAGATTGAGAATTTTATACTATGAGCTGAAAAGTGAAACCCTAATTAATTGACGTTATGTTTGGTAGCAGGCGGGACCCATTTGCAAAATAAACATCTTACAAAAATATATGTCCTGTCATGATTATGTCATTATAAAATTATGTCATGCGATACTCATCCCAACTTACCTGTCCGGTAGTTGTGGTATAGTATACGGGTATGCGACCCCGGCTTCCCTAGCTATTACTGTCCTATCCCTTGCCCTCCTGGGCGGTAATATCCTACATTTCCTATTTCCCACTCTAACTTACCAATCTTCCTTTCCACACCACCTATTCTTCCCTTTCCCGATTCCTACCCTCTCCGCTAATCCGTGGGAACGCAATGGATAATCATAAAACTAATTTAATTATTCAAAATGGCGGCGATGTGGTTTGCCACCCATCACGTCTCGTTCTCGCGGAGGCGAAAAATGGAGAGCCGCTTTTCGCTACGTTGAATGTAAAAGGAGGAATGGATGGTAAGAATGAAAGTGGACGAAGCGAAACAAGTATGTAAAGATAGTAGTAAGTGTAAAGAAGTGGTCTCTACCTACCCCTACGTGAAAGAGGCGTGATTATATTATGTATGTTGGCAACACCGAGAAGAAGGCATTGCGTGTGACTTCCGGTGGTGAATTGGCGCGCATTTGCTGCCGCCTGGGGGCGCCACTGCGCTGTATAAAACGGACGTGCTGGGCGGCAAATGGCCTCTTTTTGCGGGGTTGCACTTGATTAGAGAGCATCGTTTGCGATTAATATTTTATTAATTAAATTATAGTTAAATCTATCTGATAATTGCTAATTAAGTATCTCTAACTAATTCCTTTGGATTTTATAATAATTTGTTATATTCCATAAATTGAATAAATATCTGTAAAGTGAGTCTTTGAGTTTATTAAGTATCCGTCGTTTACATGTATGTATGTAGATAATATGTAAAAATATATGGATTTTTGGAAATCTTAGATTTTCTTTAGAAAAAATTGTCTGTCCATCTGTTTGTTCAGGCTAATCCCTAATCTGGACGGATTATGGCAGGACTCTAACTAGCAGTTAGCTGATGTTATAAGGAGTAACGTAAGCTTCTTTTATCTTAGGGTTCCGTTAAAAATAAGTTTCCGTTACCATTAGTTCTATGCAAACGAAGTTGCGGTCACCAGCTAGTAAATAAATACGGGAAAAGATTTAATGAAATGCGACATACAATTTATAGCACATGACTTCATACAAGACTTCTCATGTAAAGTACGGCCATAGACTGATGAATGGTAAAGATGTGGCTTCAATTTGCCAACAATTTTGTACGTAATATTTACAAAATTGCATGAAAAATGTGATGCGTTAATGAGTTTCCCGTTACGTTATATATTTTAGGTAAAAACGGGACCCTATTACTAAGACTCCACCGTCCATGTGTCCATTTGTCCGTCTGTCACCAGGGTACCTCATGGACCGTGATAGACAGTTGAAATTTTCACAGATGATGTATTTCTGTTGCCGATATTAACAGCAAATACTAATTATTTAAGTAGGGCTACGACAAACGTGGAATTTTTGCCGTTTTGTGCGGAACCCTTCGTGAAATCCGAATCGCACTTGGCTCGTTTTTTATAGAATATTTCTACACCCACCACCGTGCACCTTTTTCGTGAAGTGTCTGGTGACAGACAGATGGATGGATGGACGTTTGTTACTCTTTCACGCAAAAACTACTGAATGGATGTTAATGAAATTTCGTCAGTACTTTAGGCTCACACATGGGTTACTTTTTAAAAATAACAGCATTCCCGTGGGATTTTGTTTATACGCCGGCGGAGCTACCGGTAAAAGTTAGTAGATGACACAGGTAGATAAAATATTAAAATTTATTCTAATGCCATATCTACCCACTCAATGTATCTGTGGTAGTGTGTAGTAGTTTTTGCTTGTTAGCACTTTTATGTGGCTAATTTGATGTCTTACAAAATTAAATGTTTGTTGCTGCCACTCGCTTAAAATATAGCCTGTTTATTGTACAGTTAGGAAAATTAATCTTTAGTTCGATCGTCTTAGTTTATTTATTTTTTAATGATGTTATCAGCTGGTTCTGTACAACATAGGTAGGTACATAAGTTTTAACGATTGTACTATAAAACAAGTTGCCGTTCGACCAAGGCATAATATTATGATGATTAACGCTAAACAGGGCCGTTGAATCGTGCGCACTGCGCACGCACACATACTCACGTGTAAATACGTAGTTCAACCACGTCTGCAGTCGATGCGGGCACTTCCTTTACTAGCCCATATAAAGAAGAAAATTAAAAAAAAATTAAAAGATTAAACCGCGTTAAAAATAGTCTATGTTCTCCCCCGCGGCCTAAGGATCTATACCTATCCGTGCCAAATTTCAAAATCGATCCAGTAGTTTCGGATCCTATTCGAACAAGCAAACAAACTTTTCCTCTTTATTATATTAGTATAAATTACCGGCCATTTTAAATAAGGCATATAAAGTAATTCAAGTTATAAACCATTCTAATGATTTTATACCAATTTTATCTCTATAAGATACAATTCCAGTTTTAAATCGTCTATTTGATAAACAACCACCGCGAGTTATCTTTTATCTTAAATAGATTGGACATTAAAAAGATTTAAGAACTTTTATTAATCCGTACTTCTACTTTAAGTTGTAGATAAGCTTCCCTTATTCATAAGAGCATTAAGGCCGCGTAGACCCAATTTTACATGACTTTGAATCGATAATAAACAAACAAATAGTAACTTTAAAAAGCCAAAAAAAATACACATTGTTGTTTACTTAATGTTCTTTTACAATTTCTGGTTCGAAACATATTATTGAAAACTTCACTCGATCAAAAATAATTCCGAAGAGGAGGCTAAATTTGAATATTTTTCTTTTTGTTCATGAAGTTCATGATAGTTTTACTTTCAAAAATCAAATCTACGAAAAGCTAATAACTTAAAAAAGAATAATTTCTGGTTACATTTTGCATGTTGGTTTAATTATTTTAACAATAAATTAATATTGAAATGCAGCGTGCGTAAGCCGCTAGAGTCGCCCCACAGTCGCCCGCTAGGCGTTGACGAGGACAGACCTATGTCAGTTTTGCTAGCGCACGGCTTACCCGCGTATTTATCGAACAATTCTTTCGTTTCTAACGCAGTGTAGGAAAGTCAGTTTGTTTTGTTTTTTTTTTTTATTTTTGAACTAAATTATACATATCATACACAATAACATGTTATATTTTATCGTCGCCGCGTCATTGCTTTTGCCAGATGAGACGACCTCTGTGGCTCAGTGATTGAGCGTGTTGGTGCTCAAGCCGGGGGTCGCGGGTTTGAATCCCGCCGAAGGAACAAAAAGTTTCCTGTGTTCCCGGGTCATGGATATGTATAATACAATAAAAATCTAAAGGAAAGTCAGTTTGTTTTGTATTTTTTTATGTTTCTTTTTATTTTTGAACTAATTCTATACAGATAAATAAAATTGAAGTGTCTGTTTGTAACTTCAAATTAACAGCTTTTCATATAAGGAATCTAAAAGTATATTCGGTACTTATAATAAAATACCAATTTTTAAAATTTTTGTCTGTCCGTCTGTCTGTCTGTCTGTCTGTTTGTTCCGGCTAATCTCTGAGACGGCTGGACCGATTTTCACGGGACTTTCACTAGCAGATAGCTGATATTATAAGGTCTAACATAGGCTACTTTTATTTTAGGGTTCCGTTTAAAAAAATAGGGTTCCGCTTTCGTTAGATCTGCGCAAACGAAGTTGCGGGCATCAGCTTGTTATACATATTATAACCACACACAATAACATGTTACATTTTATCGTCGCCGCGTCGTTTCTTTTGCCAGATGAGACGACCTCTGTGGCTCAGTGATTGAGCGTGTTAGTGCTCAACCCGGGGGTCGCGGGTTTGAATCCCGCCGAAGGAACAAAAAGTTTCTTGTGTTCCCGGGTGATGGACATATAATACAATAAAAATCTATAGGAAAGTTTGTTTTGTATTTTTTTATGCTTCTTTTTATTTTTGAACTAAATCTATATACAGATAAATAAAAATGAAGTGTCTGTTTGTAACATAAAATTAACAGCTTTTCACATAATGTATCTGAAAGTATATTCGGTACTTACAATAAAATACCAATTTTTAAAAATGTATGTCCGTCTGTCTGTCCGTCTGTCGGTCTGTCTGTCTGTTTTTTCCGGCTAATCTCTGAAACGGCTGGACCGATTTTCGCGGGACTTTCACTGGCAGATAGCTGATGTCATAAGGTCTAATATAGACTACTTTTATTTTAGGGTTCCGTTTAAAAAATAGGGTTTCGCTTCCGTCAGTTAGGCGCAAACGAAGTTGCGGGCATCGGCTAGTTATACATATAACTATACACAATAACATTATCGTCGCCACGTCGTTGCTTTTGCCAGATGAGACGACCTCTGTGGCTCAGTGGTTGAGCGTGTTGGTGCTCAAGCCGGGGGTCGCGGGTTCGAATCCCGCTGAAGGAACAAAAAAAAATCTGTGTTCCTGGGTCATGAATGTGTATTAAATATGTGTATAATACAATAAAAATCTTAAATATGTGTATAATATAAAAATTATTAAATATATTTCTGTTGTCTAGTACCCGTAACACAAGTTCTTCGAGAACTTACCACGGGACCAGATTGACTTGGTGTGAAGCGTCCATAGATATATTATTGTGTTGTGTATTATGAGAAAAAAGTAGCTGATGCGTGGAGTAGCCTTAGTACATTATTGAATAAGCCAGTAAACAGTTTTTATGAATTTGTAACATCTACCATCTTCTTTGCCGTACTTTTCGTTTCTTTTTATTTCGATTTCTGTTTTTACAATAATAATAATAAATAACTCCCCACGCTGATTTCGGTGACGGTGGCTGGTTTTATTGTAGCCTAGCCAGTTACACAGTAGTAGTATTTTTATAGTGCCCAAGTGTGTGCGCAGTACACAAAGGCACTCTTTTTTTTTACTCTCGTAATCCAGTAGGACGGATAACCGACACGACTGACGAGAGATGAGGCGCAGGTCCGACTTTTTACCTGCCCATCCGACGCATGGATCATCTTTCTTGTCAGACAACCAGGTGATCAGCCTGCATTGTCCTAACCAAACTTGGGAACAACATTTTTTGTTGTTCCAGTGCGGGAATCGAAATTAGAACCTACGACCTCCGAGTCGAGAGCCAAGCTCTAACCACTAGACCACGGAGGCTGTTCTATTTACAATAAAATATAAGGATACGTACTCAACATCCGTCATGCTTGCCTTTGCAGAACACACCAAGTCACTCGCAAGTGGGGGTTGCAATCCGGATACTTCGAAATTCGAAAAAATCGAAAAATCCGGATTTTCATTTAAAAATCCGGATTTTTCGATTTTTTCGAATCTTGGTTACTACTATGAAAATTACATATTTTAATTGTAATTAGTATGTACTCTAGACGTACAATATTTGAATAAGGGATATAATTAATCGAGTGAACAAAAAATAAGTTGGTGACGGCACGTGAGCATACTGTATTGCTGAATTTGGCAGCGAATTAATATGTTGGCGACTAAATTACCAAACTGGTGAAATCACTCAAGTGACAAAAAATACAAAAATCGGCAGATAAAAAGTAGGGAAATTTAATCCAATTAGCACCGATGAGTTGGTAGACCATTATACCATGTAAGTAGCTAATAAAGATTTGATTGATAAATTAATAGCTGCTAAAAATTCAATTTGCAAGCTACGGAAAATCCCAGTTTTGGATACTATTGGAGGTTTTTTTTTTCTTTGGTATGGGTATCGTTTTCAAGGTTTTTGGGGGTGCAGAATAATATGAAAATAAAATCCGTTTTAAAATTCCAAAATGGCGTATATTTTTTTATATTAAAAATGGATGTCTTTTTCCATGTTTCATATGCTGATTATAAAATTGTCTTCCAATGAAATTGGATTTTCCAAAATGGAGACTATCCAATCTTCGTAAAATTAACATGTAGTTTGTAGAGGTGCCAGCTATGTAAGGTATAGAAACTTTTCGAAATTCAGGATTTTCAAATTTCTTTTTCTTTCATCATGAAGAAAATTTGAGGTTGCGGGGTTACTAAGGAAATTTAAAATGGATGACTTTTTTGTAATCAGCACCCCCAGAAACCAACAAAGGGACAACCATATTATTTTTATAAAATTAAGTATGTCCGCCATATTGGAATTTCAAAATGAATGTCATTTTCGTATCCAGCACCCCCAAAAACCTGGTAACGACACCTATGTTAATTTTGCGAAAAATGAATTACCGTTATTTTTAAATTTCAAAATGAATCTACACAATATCTACACCCCCCCTAAAGTCGAGGAAAATTAAAAATTGGGAATTTTGTACGCTCCTTTGTTTTTTTTATGTGCGCTGGTTTTGCTGCTTGTATGTTTTTTGAGTTACCTACATTACGGAAAATATATGTACCTATTCTTAAATTAAATATGTACTCACAAATTGTCGCCAAGATGGTTATTTGTTCGCTAATATAATATCTGTCTGCCAGTTTGGAATATTCAGTGGTATTATTTAGTCACCAGATTTGTAATTTTTTATTCCTTACATTCTTTAGCCAACATGGTAATTTAGTATTAAATATTCGGTATTTTCACATCCAAAATTTAATTGTTTTGTCGTGATTGTTTTCCGTAAGTGTTTCATGTTGTGCGACAAAATCCGTAAGTGTTTAAAACAATGAACAATATTCGCGTAAACATAAGAAATCAATATGTTTTGTCGTGAGTTTAAATACATGCCTTTGGATAATTTGATATTATTTGTTGTCCTGTTGAAATTCTTGACACATTTTTCCATTTATTCAAGTTATTTGGTAGAACATAGTCAATCCATTAAATGGTGATGCGAGGGATGAAGATCTGCTAAAATATTATGGCCGCTATATATGTATATGTATGGACTGTTTCTAAGATACTTACCATTTTATATTTTTTCAGTAGTAGTACAGTTCAGTAATAGGTGATCCAATTTATAAAAACACTGAATATGGTTTCAGTTTCAATTGCACAAGTAGTAAGAAGTATAATAAGCAAATCCAAACCCAATTAAAGCTCTGTATTTTTATATTTATTGAATTCTTACTAACGAAAGTTGAAACATATTATTGCAATTTTAATTTCTGTAATCATAGAATGCCAAATTAATATGACAGCTTAAAAAGAAATGTAGTGGTTTAACTATATTTAATTATCTTCTAAATAATGAATATCTAAGTCCAAATACCTAAATCTTATCTCTATGATATCAGGAAGAAGTTTTGGAGTCGATAATACCTGACTGGTTGGTTTAATATTAGAGAGTTTTGCCGAATGAATGAAGGTAATTTTTTTTTATTATTAAAATTAATTTGATTGAACTAAACTAACCTAAACTTACGAGTCAGTAGCAAAACTAAATGAAAATCAACGCTCCTGTTTTTGCGTAGAAATAATTATTTTTAGATAATATTTTAAAGATAAGATATAGGTGTCAAAAATAGCACCAACGATTTGTGTAAACCACTGTTTTTTTTTTAAGTAATGTAGTTTTCATCTTATAGCGGAAACTTCAAAGTGCAATGAAGGGTAAGATGTTACTGTTTATTTGTAAGTAAAATGTTAAAATAAAGATCTTACAACAGTTATAGATTTTAAATTGTGCTTAGAATTGCTTATTATACTTCTGTTAGTTACCGAGGGAATTAAAAGCACCATTTACGTGTTTAATTATTACCCAAACAGGTGGGTGGTTTTTAATTTCAATAACTCAAAAGTGGTCCAATTTCGTCCATACAAAATTATGTGTTCAGCCCCATGCTTCAAATGATTTGTCTTCACTCCCCGGATCTCGATTTAAAGGATTTTCAGTTTCCTACGTTTTATTAAACTGTATTAATTTTCCTACGTTAGTACTTTCACATAGAAATGGAACTTTACGAAAACGGTAGTGGTGAACTGTGGCGTAGATATGTAAAAAAAGCGTTAAAAAGATCACAGGCTATTCCACTTTTTTATAATTCTTTCTCCTGGAACATTTAGTAAATAACAATATATACATACCTTATTTAAAATAATATACTAACTACTTAGATCTTATACTACGGGATACGCCTTACATGAGCTTTCCCCTCTGCCAAGGTATAAGATTTTTGAATCTAATGCGTTCATAAAAACTATTTGCGTAATCGATTTTAATCATTATGTGCATCGGTATAGCATCGAAAGGACGTCCGAAATGCTCCGCTAAAAATGCCGATTTGTGCTCTTATGTCCTGTAAAAACAAGTCCAACACGTCGAATCTTAAAAAAGATGGAATAACCTTTCATTTATGAGTATTTTTTTATTTAATTATTGTATATTTCTATTTAAATGTAATTTCGTAAAAATCGACGATGTATCGAATAGCGGTGTACACGAGACAGATAATCGTAGAATATTCGATCGTACTCCCCACGAGACTATTGTTGTTAGATATAGAATTTTAGTCTTTATTTCCTATGCAATAGATTCGAATTTTACTATGGCACTTAATTCTCGAAACATGACGGAACTTTTTTATTACTTTTTGAGTGACGTGACAATCACTAGAATAACGATGTCGATAAAAATTAATTTTTTTCTTGGTAAACTAATTTTATATTTTGTGATGTAAAAATATTGGATTGCTTTTACACTTTATACGACAGATCAAGCAATGCATGTATGTATGTGATGTTTATTATTTACCCTACCGCAACTTTGAAACTTGAAAGGCTGAACAGTTTATTTGGATGTTTGAAATATGGACTATGGGGTATCGTTATAAAATCAAGATGTTCCCAGCCAGAGGGACACAAGTTTTCCTTGTTTGAAGCGCAGTTCATTTTTAGGGTTCCGTAATACTTGAGGAACGCTTATAGTTTCGCTCTGTCCATCCGTCTGTCTGTCTGTCCGCGCTTCTACCGTTAGCCTAATTATGAATATAAATGGATGAAATTTGGTACAGTCATAGATCACAGATTAGTATTATGTAGCTAGATCATAGATTGTGTATAGATCTCGGATTTGGCATCATAAAATAATAATAATTTTAGTACCGTGTGACTATTTATTGTAATATGGTGGGTGGTGTTTAGGTGATAATCTACATAAACTTAAAAAGTAAAATGTGAACTGATAATTATTATTATTTACAATCGATTTCTGTGTAGATTAGGTGTTTAATCTCAAACATTAACTACATTTTTTTAAACTTGTCTAATAACTATAAAAAATAAAAAAATTATAATTATATACTTGAACATATAAAAAAACAAAAGTAAGGCACCGAGCAGGTTTCGAACCCGTAACACTCGTTTCTTGCCATTCGCGTCTTAACCCGCTGGACCAAACGGACAGTGGCCGGCAGGACGAAATTAGCGACCATATTCTGCGTGGAAAGAAAAACGCATTAAAACACGAACACGCATTTTCCCAAATATAAGACTAATCTAGATCGATTGTTTACCCCCGAAAACCCCCATATACCAAATTTCAGCGAAATCGTTAAGAGCCGTTTCCAAGATCATGGTTATATTATACATATACATAAATATACAAGAATTGCTCGTTTAAACGTATAAGATATTCTTGGTGTGGGGATGAACTTTTTTTTATTTCTATCCCATCGTGTGGGGTATCGTTTAATAGGTATTTTAAAATAAAGGCAAGGTTTCATACATAACTTTTTTATAAAGTCAACCATTTTCGAGTAATCGGCCTCCAAAGTGATTTATAAGTTGGTCCCCCCTAGCATTTCTAAACTATAAGACTTAAAAACTTACAATTTTCTATGCTGATAGATTATGCTAATAACTCTTTAGGAAAAATATTTTGAACCAAATCAGACAGTAAATTTTGAAGTAATTTGACAAAATATTACTCGTTTATAGTTACGGAACCCTCCTTAGACGTGTCCTGATATATTCTTGATTAGGTTAGGTTATTTTTTCTTTGATGTTTGCAAAAAAGGAGAGTTGTATGTTTAGTGTTCATAATAATATCTACGTATGTGAGTATTAGCGTATGTATGTGCGTATATGCAGTCTATAGTATACGTAGAAGCTATGGCGGTTTTAAAAAGCTTCACATAGATAAGTGGTAAATACAGCCTATAGGTACGCGTTAAGTTTGCAGTGAGTCATCAGTGCAAATGTCTAGAAAGCAATGACGCTTAGCTCGTGTTCACTTTTGACAATAAAGGTAAGCCAGTTTAACATTTGTAATTTGTACTGACGACTCATTGCAAACTTAACGTGAATAGACTGTATTTACTACTTATGTATGTGAAGTTTTCTATTGCTGCCATAACTTTTACATGTAATATAATATAATATGTATATCGGAATTATTCGGAATGGTTTTATTTCAACAAAATACATTATTTTCAAATAACGAAGATGTGACCAATACAAATTCATATCGACAATATATCGATATAATTTGTATTGGTAACATCACTTAACATGTCAGTGTATTAGTGCGTACGCTACACTGTTATATTAGCGCGAGTCTTATTTGTGTGAAATAAATAAGCTAGTGTTGCAGTTTTATAAATGTGTGAGTTTGTAACGATCACAATATTTTTGTGAATGTGTGATTTTGTTTTCATTGTGGGAGTTACCCTCCCCGCACCAAAATTGGCAGAAAGTTTTGTTTGAAAATTTCCTCGCGTGCCTTATCTTGTAGTATATAATCTAAGACTAACTATAAAACTGAACATTGTAGGATTTGAAACGTAATCAAAAATATTTCTAAAAATGAAAAAATAAATATAATTAAATATATAATTTTAATATAATCTCATTATGTTTTTATTTATTCAGATTGTAATTCTAATACTTAAAACTTAAAATAAGAATTAATTTAAATTAAATTATAAAAAAGTAACTCTTTTTTTTTACTAACGAGTGTAAGTTTTGCTACAACATAGTAGTAAAATTAACATTAAAGTTTTATAAAATATGCAACAAATTTAAAAAAAATGAAAAAATCTTAATTATCCGGATAATCCGGATTTTTGGGAGAATAATTCGGAAATCCGGATTTTCAAAAAGTCAAACGTTTGTGGAGGTTTGGATTTTGCGGCAAGTGGCAAACGTGCGGACTCGGCAGTAGGAATACATTTTTTGCAAGTGTCTGCCTAAGCAGTTACCATCAAATCGTCAGCACCTACCTGATACAGTATTTTTATCTCACGAAACGACACGTACTTTAGTGACCACCCGAGCTAACGATAGGTACTCGTCTCCATGCACACATCGAACACAGCGTGTTGCGTGCGCTACGTAAACGGCTCAAGTTACCCAAAAAATATGTATAAAATAATTATTCCTCTTTAAATGATGTAAAAAAGTCTTTTGAGATTGACTCACTATAACCTTTTTTATTGTAATCAAATTTGGTCGAAATTAATGCAGTATTGCGCCATCAGTTGACGCGGACGAAGTCGCGGGCAACAGCTAGTCCATACTAATATTATAAATGGGAAAGTGTGTGTTCGTCCGTCTCTCACGCCAAAACTACTGAACCGATCTAAATGAAATTTGGTACACAGATATTCTAGAGCCTGAGAAAAGACATAAGCTACCTTTTTATCGCGGGGAAACGTACGGTTCCCATGGGATACTTTATTTACAGTTTCACGTAAAAACCACTAAGCCGATTATTATGAAATTTGGCACAGTTGAAAAGTAGTCTACGGGGAAAGACAAAGGCTACTTTTTATCGCGGGGAAATGTGCGGTTCCCGTGGGATACTTTATTTACTGTTTCACGAAAAAACTACTAAACCAATCATCATGAAATTCGGCACAGACATAAAGTAGACCATAGGGAAGGGCATAGGCTACTTTTTATCGCGGGACATATACGATTCCCATGGGTTACTGTACATACGCGGGCGGAGCCGCGGGCATCAGCTAGTAATTGAATAAAATTTAAGCATTTTTTACTTAGGTACCTACCTATAATATCTATTCAAATTATGTGTGCTATGTGTTGAATTAAAACAGTTACCTATGGATTTTATTATCTTTTTCAATACAGATAATAAAATAAGATGACCTACTGCCGACACGACTACACTGTAACACTTTGGGTTCATGTAAGTTCACGCCGGCGACGTGGGCGCGCGGCTCGCTTTGCGGCAATTGCGGGCAACTCTTGGAAGCGTTAAATGCCTATTTCGCTTGGTCTAACCGGCCTTAACGCATAGCGCGTGAAGTCAACTTTGGTGAAAAATACGCACACAGCTGCAGCCTGCAGCGAGCGTCTTTGTGTGCGTGAATAGCTCGACGGCTGTAGCCAACTAACCCACATTGATACTTGCCTTACTTTATTTACATTACGATAATAATAACAACGATATTAATTCTTATTGAATATTGATTATGGTATACATAATATCATAATAATAATTATATTCTGTCATATTACTTATTATATAATATAACATAATATCTACACAAAACATAAAATATCAGTAGGTAATGTAATACTAACATAATATGTATTATGTAAAATAAAAATACCTTGAAATAATACGTTTATACTATTTTAATTAATATAATTTAGTTATACATCTGAAATGTGTTTATTTAAATCTTTTTGATTTTTACCCGACTGTCAAGAAATTATGCTTTTCGCCCGGTTATGTTTTTCGCGCGTATCTTGCATGTATGAATGTATGCATGTATGCATACATTACATTACATAGATTCTGGAACACAAAATAAACATTTTATATTTTAAACAAGACAATTTTATATATTTTTTTATATGACTAATAATAATTATTGTTCCTCTATAATTTTTAATTATTTTTCACTACTGAAACTCCAGACAAAGCTCAGTCTCCCAGGTACTAACATCTTATATCAAGACTTCAAAATATTTGTGTTTTAAAAATTAAAAACGATATTACCAATTTAGGTGCTATTTTAAAGGAGAAAAGAATTAGTTACTAATACGTATCTAGATGTACTTATCATTTATATATGTCACCGTAAAATTGTAAAAATCGTTAGATTGAAAAAAAAACTAGTGAAATTGTAAAATGTTAATAAACTTTGGACGTGAATATGCTGCCTATAATTTAACACATTATTTTTAGTTAGATTATAAATACCTATATAGTTATGAATCTTTCGACATATTTTTACAATCTCGTTAGTTTTTTTACAGTCTAACGGTTTTTACAATTTTACGGTGACATATATAAGGTGTTTCTTTTCGAGGCAAAATGATTTGGAAACAACTTTGTTTCTAAATCATAAGCTCGAAATTCAGACTACCGCTTGCCGCATATATGTAGATAAAACTTGGTAATTAAGTAGTTGGTAGTTTTTACTTAGTACATACATACATACATATAATCACGCCATTTTCCCGTAGGGGTAGGCAGTTAACACCATTCTTTCCACTTGCTACGATCCTTACATACTTGTTTCGCTTCGCTCACTTTCATTATTCCCTTCATACATGCTCTTTGGTTTAGACTTTAGGGTACTCTTGACCTTTTTTCACGACGTCCCTGATTTGGTCTCGAAGCGTCCGCCTAGGTCTCTTACAATATTTTTATTCACACTCGCCTTATACACTTTTTCGTCAATCGTTCTTCATTCTTTCACTCGATATCCAAACCATCTCAGCATACCTTTCTCAATTTTTGTCACTAACTCTTTTTTCAGACCACAACGTTTCCTTAACTCACTATTTCTTATCCTGTCACTCAGTTTAACTCCTATCATACTTTTTAACGCTCTCATCTCAACTGCATTTATTCTGCTTTCATGTTTCTTCTGCCATACCCAACTTTCACTTCCGTATATAAGTGTCGCAACCAACACCCCAAACGAGCCTTGTTAGATACCTTCCGACTGTTCATAAAGGAGTGCAAAGCTCAATTCACCATGTTTCTTGCATTTACTCTTCTTTCAATATCACTCTCACACTTTCCATCTCTTGTAAACTTTGAACCTAGATACACAAACTCATTCACCTGTTCAATTTGTTCATCTCCAATTACGATATTGCAGTTTGTCACTGCCTTATCTCTTTCAAACACCATCAGTTTCGTATTCTTTGCATTCATCCTCATTCCCTTTCTAAAAAAAGCTCCACTCATAGCAGTTACCATCTCCTGCAACACTTCGGCTGAAGACGCAAGTAATACTTGGTCATCAGCATAGAGAAAACATTTGACGAGTAACTCATTCATTCTCAACCCACTTTCATTTTCTTTTGAATTTTACTTTATAACGCTTTCACTATTTCATCCATGCTTATCTCACTTTCATCAACATTCATATTAGTTTCCATGGAAGGTGCCGGATGTTGTACCTGCACTTCCTCTCTTTAAAACAAACTTTCAAAATTCTCTTTCCATCTCTTTAACACACGTTCTTCTCCTTTTATAATGCTCCCATCTTGGCTCCTGATTGTACTCAGCTCCGAGGTAGAAGTTTAAGAAGTTTACTTTGTACATACAAATTAAGAATCTACTGCTATCTGAGGGGATGATATGGATTATTAAATACGTACCTCTTCATTTCGAAGTTCTACTTCTTCTGTTTTTACCTTATTACTTGAGTGTTTTGCACATTGTCTGAAGTTAAACCATAAACCGTAAACACAAGAATTTTATTATTTGAAAGCAAGTGCATATTAACAACAAAATGAACATGCAAAGTAGTATATTGTTATTATGGCTGCGCTAGTCGGTTTTGTCTCCATGCAAACGTTGTTGGTGATTTACTTTAAAGTCAAACATTATAGACCCAAAGTTTGTGTAATATCGATTTTTATTACACTTATCTAGGTCGGTATGTGCTTATATTTCTAAAATTCAAATTAGTTAAGAAAATAATAGCCTCCAAACATCGGATGTTTGGCGCAACTTTGACCGTAAATATAAAACAAATCAAGAATGAAAATAAAAAAGCAAGTATATACCGACACAGTTTTATTGTTCAGCAACTGAGATGACTTAAATTCGGACAAAAATAATATATAGTTTTTTCATAAAACACGAACAGCTGAGTTATTTGGGTAATTTGAGGATACCTTTTCTAAAATACTTTACAAAACAGTATAAATGTGTGCACTATAGTTTCTCATATAAGTATAGATAAATATTTTATGGGTATATCCTTTTTTCCCAGATATTAGGTGAAATAACAAGCATTTCCCCCTCGCGCCGCACTGAGTTCCAGCCGTTGACTAGCGCTAGAATAAATAAATGTAGACTAACCACAGCGCCACCTACTGGGTCTAATTATGATAAAATGTATAATTAGACCCAGTATTTATGACTAATAATTGTTCCTCTATAATTTTTAATTATTTTTCACTACTAAAACTCCGGACAAAGCTCAGTCTCCCAGGTACTAACATCTACACTAATATTATAAAGAGGAAAACTTTGTTTGTATGTTTGTTTGTAATGAATAGGCTCGAAAAGTACTGGACCGATTTCAAAAATTCTTTCACTATTCGAAAGCTATATTCTCCACGAGTAACATAGGCTAAATTTTATTTTGGAAAAAAATAGGATTCCGTAAGATATTTGGGTTTTTCGGACACAAGGTGTAAAAATGACAACCAGAAAAGTTACTTATTTTGCGTACGCTGCCAAAACTATAAAAGATAGAACCATAAAATGTTCTAATTAATTGTAGATCTTATAAATATCTACAAAAAAGTCCGCGACACACTATACCTATCTATGTCAAGTGAGGCACAACAACCATTTTTTTATTTAGAAATCTTGATATTTTTTTTGACTATATTTAAACGCGTTTATTTTACTCATGCTATTAATCCTTATCAAAATAAATTATTTCATCACTAAGTACAGTTTATGTAGATAATATTTGATCTTTGAATGATTAAATTTGGATGTTTGGTTTTGAAGTTATGGTGAAATTAAAATATTACGATTTCTGCTGCAGCCTGCACGGCCCGTTGCGAAGTGGGTGTCACCAAGGCACGTGCGCGTTCGGGAGGTTTAGATCTATGAGTAAATTTTTTGTTTTGTGTTCGTTGTAACTATGATGGATATATACTTGAATACCTATTTATTTAGTGTTTGTTGTATTGTTAGTCCTGAATAGTATAGGTATTTCATACGACAAAAGTATGACCTACTTATTTCATTGAGTTTTAGTAGGTACCTATATTAATTTGTTTCTGTTTGTTTTGACTAAATTTCGCCCGTTTTGTTAGAGGTTTAAAGACATTCTGTAGTATTAGTATCAGTATTGTACCCGTGCGAAGCCGGGGCGGGTCGCTATCTTATATCAAGACGTCAAAATATTTGTGTTTTAAAAATTAAAAACGATATTACCAATTTAGGTGCTATTTTAAAGGAGAAAGGAATTATTTACTAATACGTATATAGATGTACTTATCATTTATATATGTCACCGTAAAATTGTAAAAACCGTTAGATTGTAAAAAAACTAGTGAAATTGTAAAATGTTAATAAACTTCGGACGTGAATATGCTGCCTATAATTTAACACATTATTTTTAGTTAGATTATAAATACCTATATAGTTATGAATCTTTCGACATATTTTTACAATATATTTTACATAAATATTTCATGGGTATATCCTTTTTTCCCAGATATTAGGTGAAATGACAAGCATTTTCCCCTCGCGCCGCACTGAGTTCCAGCCGTTGACTAGCGCTAGAATAAATAAATGTAGACTAACAACAGCGCCACCTACTGGGTCTAATTATAATAAAATATACTAAACTTTTAGCAGCTCTTGCCTTTACCGAATTTTCAAAATTTGTATGTTTTCTTTTTCGTGCGAACTTATTTTTATCTCCTATTATATGTAAAACTAGCTGATGCCCGCAACTTCGTTTGCGCAGAACTAACGGAAGCGGAACCCTATTTTTAAACGGAACCCTAATATAAAAGTAGCCTATATTAGACCTTATAACATCAGCTATCTGCTAGTGAAAGTCCCGTGAAAATCGGTCCAGCCGTTTCAGAGATTACCTGGAACAAACAGACAGACAGACCGACAGACAGACAGACAGACGGACAGACAAAAAATTTTAAAAATTGTATTTTATTGTAAGTACCGAATATACTTTCAGATGCATTAAGTGAAAAGCTGTTAGTTTGAAGTTACAAACAGACACTTCAATTTTATTTATCTGTATAGAAGATAATTTGTTATTACAATAAAACAATATTAACTTAAATAACAATATTAATTATTAAATAAAAAAATATTTTCCAAATATCAAAATTTTTGTATCGTGATGGATCTCGTTTGCACTATAAAGGTCAACAGAGTTCAAAGCAGAGCGCAGAGCTATACGTCCACCCTCTGGAAAGGCTCACGGCCGTCTGATTTGTAAACGCTCGTGCGTCTCGTTTTATACACTAGTTTTAAAAATTCATATAAAATTCGTCAAGCTAATTTACTTAAAAATTTAAATGGCATATTAAAGATAAAACGTTGTTCTTTTAGAATAAGTAAGTAAGAAACAGAAAGAGCAAGTGAAATACATAAATATCATCATTTTAAATAACTATAATTCCTGATAATTTCGCATTGTTTAAATATTATTTTTATGAGATAGAAACGTATATAAAAATAATCTGACAAATAGATAATCTAGAAGAGGATCCAACAAGTGTGTAAAGATTTTTTGTTTTTAAAAAATGTAAGCGGTTTTAGCTATAATATGTTTTGAAATTGCCCCTGAACCTAAAGTTGTAAAAACTTCTGGTTAGTTTTGTCAGTTTTATTCAAAAGTTTGAAATTATTTTAAAATAAATGATAAGGGAAAAATTAGAATACAATATTTTCTAGTGTTTTTCTACATGTAAAAATCAGAATAACCAGTTTATGTTAGATATTTTTGCTTTTGAAAAGTAGCGTTTTTGTGAAATCTGAGTCGCGCGCCGGTTAACGCTCATAACACTTAGCCATTCCGTTTTAGGGTTCCATACTCAAAGGGTGAAAACGGCACCCTATTACTGAGACTTCGCGGTCCGTCCGTCTGTCTGTCCATCTGTCGGTCTGTTATTAGAATGTATCTCCTTAACCGTGATAGCTAGATAGTTGAAAAATTTCACAGATTATGTATTTCTATTGCGTTTTATTAACAAATACAAATAAAACAGAATAAAAAGTAGCCTATGTTTTAATCCCGAGTCTTAACTGTTGCCATACCAAATTTCATCGAACTCCGTTCAGTAGTTTCTGCGTGAAAGTTACAAATATCCATCCATCCTCACAAACCTTCACGTTTATAAAAGTAGTAAGATGTAACGTACAGCACATGTATACATTGCAAGTTAAATAAAACCGGCCTCATTAGTAGTTTGGGTCCTTTCTTTTAGTATCTCAGACCGCGCTCACTCCATACAAACTAGCTAATTACTTCCATACAAACTGTACGGCGTTGATGTGTTATAAAATATAGATGTCACCGTAAAATTGTAAAAACCGATAGATTGTAATATTACTAGAGATATTGTAAAAAGTCGACAGATTGTCAAATAAATATTTCTCCCAATTGTAGGCATTAATTTTCGATATTTAAATTAATTATTATTATGAAAAAGCAAACAAATATGGCGGCGCGAGGGCACTTGCCGTTTAATCAATCGGCACGGTAAATATTACAATATAACGAAAAATAATGCGTACAATAATTGTAAGGAGAAATGTTTATTATATTACAATCTAACGGTTTTTACAAATTTACGGTGACATAGATAAAAACTTTACTAACGCTATCAGTTTGCTAGGAAATCTGCTATGGGGATAACCTAGAGAAGTTTTTTATTTATAGATGTTTTAGAGATAGTTTTATTTGTAGATAGATCTTCTTTTTAGTATTAATTTTTAGTTTATTTGGCTCTATATTATGCATACTCTTGAAATAAACAAAAGATAAAAACTAATAGGTATAGTATAATCATTATATCTATATATCTGACAAGCATTAATTGCCCGCGGCTTCGCCCGAGTGAAATTAGGTTTCAAACTTTCATCCCCTATTTTACCCACCTAGGGGCTGAATTTTAGATAACGCTGAAATGTGTAATTTCTTATTTTCTCCTTTTGCTGATTTTGATTTTCATTTTCAAATATGTCCAAGAAATAATGAGTTTGGCAGTATATGTATGTAAGTACCTACTATGTTTAAGTATTTTTTGTGTGTTTCACCATAGCCCTTTAAACTACTGATCCGATTTTAATAAAATTGGTGTCAAATTGTCAATAGATTCGTAATAATATTTGATAAAAATATTGTTATGGATGAAGTTGTATGATTGTATTTCGCTGTCGTGTCGCGAAACTAAGCCCACATTTTTGTATGAAAGTTTATGGGATATATCAATATGTACACAATAAGCAATCGGACATGTTTTTTTTTATTGCATAAATGAATAGTACTCTTAAATATGAGTAACTTCTCAGAAGAAACCGTATATCAAAAGTCAATATTTTCAAAGGTACAGCGATTTGTATAAAAAATTTCGCGAGCCTCCTAAAAACGCTCCATACTAAAGTCGACCTACAAATGACGTCACTTGTAGGTTATAGTATATGAAGTATATGGCTGCAGGAATATATTTGTAAATATCTCCGATATTTGTGCGTTTAAGTTCATACTTACCATAATGAATGTTTTTGTATATGATGTGAGTAAACTAATGATGTAGGTTTTGTTTACCAATTTCGCAAAAAAAAAATTTTTTTTTTTTTTGGTACTGGAGCGGAGCGAAATTTTGTATACAAATCGCTGTACCTTTGAAAATATTGACTTTTGATATACGGTTTCTTCTGAGAAGTTACTCGTATTTAAGAGTACTTTTCATTTATGCAATAAAAAAAACTCAGTCCGCTTGCCTATTGTATACGTTTTTATTTCGCTGACGTGACGTAGATGTGTGATCTTCGTCAAAAAAAAAATGTAGACTTTAATATTAATTAAAGTTTTTGTATGAAATTGTATGGGATTGTATTTGCGGCAGCCGTGTCTCGACATCAAGACTTCACCCATACAAAGCCATCCATTACGCCCGTCAGCGGATACGATCAATGTGCTCATCAGTTTGTTTGTTTATCTGTGCTACGTCGATGTGATATAAAATATAGATCAATTAAATTAATCAATAATATTTTTATGTTGATTACACATATTACCTGAAGCTCAATTAATTATTATTTCCCAGGTCATCGCACACACAAATGAAGCAAGCATTCTTCTTATAGCAATTTTCTATTGAAATGACTGGTCTGAACAAAAAGTGTTGCCTTGTTTTTTTTTTTGCGAACACATTTCAGAAATGGAAAATCAAGATAGTCCAGTGAAATAAGGATTTAACCTAGAAGTAGGAATGTAATGGAGTAAGCTGAAATTGTGTACAAACCTTCATTTTAGCGTAACAAATATTGTTTCGAAAGTCACAAATGTCAACGTGTTTGTCCCAGTGTTGGAAACAATCTGGAAGCCATTTTGGGCAAAAAGAAGTTCTTCCAAAAAAATCGCAGATATTATTAATTTCAACAATAGAACCAACATCGAAATATAATATGTATCGATAGCCAAGGAGACGTTTTGAAGGGGGTAAAATAATATTAAATGCAAACTTAATACTTTGTTCATAAAACAACTTGAAACCGTAGGTACTAGGTATAGAATTTTAATCAGAGTATGTATGGCCAAGCATCTGACAATCTTACACTCTGCGCCTTCTATCTCGAAAACAGTTCGAAGTATTTAAAAAAATATTAATATTTCTCACAACTTTTTTACAATGCTAAGACGATATGAGGCAGAGATTCTGACTCTTGTGCTGTAACATTTTTTGTAAAAATAAAATAATGATATAGGTACGTAACTCAACATGTTCCGTTTAATTCCTAGGAAGAACCCCTTTAACTAACTTAATAATGATTGTGCTAAGAATTTGTTAGCTGAAGTAATAAAATAGCAAAAACACTTCTACGGTGATGTTTATCATTACGTAAAGTGCCATGAAATAATGAAATAAAGATTATATAAATGCGAAAGTCCGTATATGTTTGAGTGCATGTTTGTTTACCACGTAAAACTTCTGAACGGATTGTCAATTAATTTCACATGGATACTCTATCCTGGATTATTGTAAAAAAGGCTATCGCGGGACAGACAATTTTCCTTCTGCGCGAATGAAGTCACGGGCAGTATTTAGTTGGAAAATAAGACTGGATTATTGTATAGGTAAGATAAAACCTTGGAAAAAAAGGCTATCGCGGGACAGACGATTTTCCTTCCGCGGGAATGAAGTCACGGGCAGTATTTAGTTGGAAAATAAGACTGGATTATTGTATAGGTAAGATAAAACCTTGGAAAAAAAGGCTATCGCGGGACAGACGATTTTCCTTCTGCGGGAATGAAGTCACGGGCAGTATTTAGTTGGAAAATAAGACTGGATTATTGTATAGGTAAGATAAAACCTTGGAAAAAAAGGCTATCGCGGGACAGACGATTTTCCTTCTGCGGGAATGAAGTCACGGGCAGTATTTAGTTGGAAAATAAGACTGGATTATTGTATAGGTAAGATAAAACCTTGGAAAAAAAGGCTATCGCGGGACAGACGATTTTCCTTCTGCGGGAATGAAGTCAAGGGCAGTATTTAGTTGGAAAATAAGACCAAATTTCAGGACAATACAGAAATTCGCTAAAACCATTGTATTAAACTGGAATAGTCTAAACTCTAAATCCTCAGTTGGTCGGATAAAAGCTATTAGCTCGGCAATTCTATGTTCAATTGTATAGTCCGTTCAGAATTATTTTACCTCGGAGATTCTATGAGAATGAATCTTATGTCGTTGGTATAAAGGTCATGATAGAGGTAAAATAATCCTGAATGGACTGTACTTAGACAATTCCAAAATAACTTGGTAAGTGCTTAAGCTTGTATCCTCAGTTATTGAGTTTAATCTATATTACTGGTGATATTACAAGCTGTTTTGTTGAAGTGCGGTCGCGGAGCTCGTAGAATTTTGTACATTGACTCATCGCTACTCTCTTAACTCGCGCACTAATATAATATTGCTATAGCTATATTTACTATATAATATTGTTTACACAGGTGCGCGATAGGAGCGCGACAGCAATTTATTCGTGTGAGAGTGCAAGAGATCAATAGTGATGAGCCAATGTACAAAATTCTATGAGTTCCGCGACCGCACTTAAACAAAACAGATTGAGCAATACAGATTAAAGTCGAAAAACACGTCATGTAACATTACCTTATTCTACTTAAATAAAAAATAACCAGTAAAAGGGGTAATTTGGTCGGTTTATTAAAAGAACAATTTTCCATCTTTTTGCTAAAATCCCGTGCGAGTATCTTAAATCGGTTTTTCCCAGCGGCCTAGTAACCGATTTTTTAAAATTATACTGCTATAAATCTATTCATTACTGCTATTAATCTATTCTATTGTGAGCTCCGTGGCCTAGTGGGTAGACCGTTTGGTTCGCACTCGAGAGATTGCAGGTTCGAATCCCAGGTTGTGGCGTGTACCAATGAGACTTTTTCAGATCTCCAGTACATTATACGGACGCTCTAACGGTTAAGGAAGACATCGTGAGGAAACCCGCACATAGTTGGCCCCAGACGTATTGACCAGTCATTCCTCTAGACTAGGCTGACTATGTTGTGAGAATGCCGTATGAGCTTGGGCAACCATACGACATTTAAAAACGCCTGTCCCAGGCAGTATTTCAAGAGTGGTTACTTCGCTCGGAGAATACCTACTGTATAAATCATCCATTATCGGATGAATAGACCTAAGTTATGAATCTATTATTTACACATCGATGCTCGCGCAGTATTTGATACACAAAATATCAAATTATGCTATCTATTCCATGTAATTGGGTTCAATGGATACTCAATAATTGTATAAACATTATCATCATCATCAACACCTACTGTAAGATATAAACTTCTAAATAAAGTCATCATCTTTTATCGCCTCAAGGTAGCGCGGACCGAAGTAGCTTTTTCCGCGGCACCGCTCGCGTAAATAAAGTATCCCACGGGAACACTTTACTTTTTAGGGATAAAAAGTAACCTATGTTTTAATCCAGAGCTTAAACTACTAGGTAGTTAGGTACCATACCAAAACTCTAACAACACAAACAGCTTCCGTGGTCACGGCTAGAGCTCGGCTCTCGACTAGGATATCGTGGGTTCGATTTGCGCATTGGAATAACAAAAAATGTTGTTTCCAGGTTTGGTTAGAACAATGCAGGCTGATCACCTGATTGTCTGACAAGAAAGATGATCCATGCGTCGGACTCGGATGGGCATGTAAAAGTTGGACCTACGCCTGATCTCTCGTCATAGTTGGGACAGATGTCCCACTGGATTACGAGAGTAAAGCAAGAAAGAGTGCTCTTGTGTACTGCGCACACACTTGAGCACTATAAAATTACTCCTGCGTAACCGGCCTGGGTTCAATGAAACCGGCCACCGTCACCGAAATCGGTGTAGAGCTAGAGAGTAATGTTCTTGCTAGATTTTGCTCGCAGCTCCGCCCGCGTAAATACACTATCCCGCGGGAACACTGTATTTTTTCGGGATAAAAAATATCCTATGTCCATTCCCGGGACTCAAAGTATGTTAATACCAAATTTCATAAAAATCGGTTCAGCGGTTAAAGCGTCAAGAGGTAATAGACAGACAGACATACTTTCGCATTTATAATATTAGTACAGATATAGATTAATATTGAGCTAAAAATGGCAAATAATCTCGTTTGTTGTATGGGAGCTCCGCATAAATAATAATTATTTTATTCTGTTTCATATTTTGTAGTTATAGCGGCAACAGATAATCCATAATCAGAGGGTTAATTGACAGATCTGCTAAATAAAACCTGCAATAATACAATAACAATCAAGTCCCGATACGCTAAAACTGTCAAACCGGTATTCTCGTAAACGTTGAACCAACCTCAAACGAGTTCTGATTGGTCCAAACTTCACAAAACCAGTTTATAACATGTCACTTATAATACAATCGAAGTAAAATGAAAGTCTACTTTAAATACGAGAATTGAGGTTCAGTTCATGAGATACAGACAACATTGTTTCGTCATGTCCGTCCGTCCGTCCGTCTTCGGCTAATACCGTCCAAACGGTTAGTGCTAGACATAGGTACACAGATAAATAAAATTGAAGGGTCTGTTTGTAATTTCAAATTAACAGCTTTTCACTTAATGCATATGAAAGTATATTCGGTACTTACAATAAAATACAAACTAAACTTTTTGTTTGTCCGTCTATCTGTCTGTCGGTCTGTCTGTCTGTTTGTTCCGGTTATCTCCGAAACGGCTGGACCGATTTCCACGGGACTTTCACTGGCAGATAGCTGATGTTATAAGGTCTAACATAGGCTACTTTTATTATAATATTCCCTTTCCGTTTGTTCTATGCCAACGAAGTTGCGGGCATCAGCAAGTTACTATAAAAATAAATAAAAATCACGAAAACAATGTTTTTTCGAGTACCTCCCCTACACTATAAAGTGGGGATGGTTTTTTCTCACGACTAACCCATAGTTTGAGATATCATTAGATATATCTTTTTCTTTAGATATTTCAAGTCAAAATCAGTTTAATTTACATTTATTCCTCTACTAAATGTAAACACAGATCCAATAAGGCTTTGAGGAGATATTAGCATAGAAAATACTGGGTAAGAATGCTAATATTGCCAATATGTGGGACTCGAGAGGAATTTATAAGAGAATATAATAAAGCTTCTGCCTATATTTACTACAAGAGATTTAGAAGTAATTTATTAACAGTATACTACTAGTCCTACTAATGTTATAAATGAGAAAGTTTGTGAGGATGGGTGTTTGTTACTCTTTCACGCAAAAACTACTGAACGGTTTTCGATGAAATTCGGTATGATAGTAGTTTAGGCTCTGGATTAAAACATAGGCTTCTTTTTATCCCGGAAAAGTACAGTGTTCCTTTGGGATACTGTATTTACCCGGGCGGAGCCGCGGGCAACAGCTAGTTAACAGAATTCGTCACCGTTCCAAGCCACAAACTATTAATCATCCTATCACCTTGATGAGTGGCAGTCCTCCACCGTGCGCTTTACCCGAAGCTTTCTGCCGCGCACTGTAAAACTCTGGAATGAACTGTCGCCAGCAGTATTTCCGGACCATTACGACCTGCAAACCTTCAAGAAGGGAGCGTATTCCCTTCCAAAAGGCCGGGAACGCACTTGCAACTCTTCTGATGTTGCGGGTGTCTATGGGCGACGGTAATCGCTTTCCATCAGGTGATCCGTTTCCTAGTTTGCCCCCTTGTTTTATATAAAAAAAGTACACTCATTCTTAAGAGCATTGATTGGCGCGAGACTCAGATTTCACGAAGAACGCTACTTTTCAAATGCGTCTATATCTAACAAAAACTGGTTATTCTGATTTTTACATGTAAAAAAACACTAGAAAATATTGTATTCTAATTTTTCACTTATCATTTATTTTAAAATAATTTCAAACTTTTGAATAAAAGTTAAAACTGACAAAACTAACCAGAAGTTTTTACAACTTTAGGTTCAGGGGCAATTTCAAAACATATAATAGCTAAAACCGCTTACATTTTTTAAAAACAAAAAATCTTTACAAACTTGTTGGATCACCTTCTAGATTATCTATTTGTCAGATTATTTTTATATACGTTTCTATCTCATAAAAATAAAATTTAAAGAATGCGAAATTATCAGGAATTATAGTTATTTAAAATGATGATATTTATGTATTTTACTTGCTCCTTTTGTTTCTTACTTACATAATCTATGAGAAGAACCTTTTATCTTTAATATGCTATTTAAATTTTTAACTAAATTAATTTGACGAATTTTATATGAATTTTTAAAACTACTATATAAATCGAGGCGCACGAGCGTTTTTACAAATACTGTTGTAAACGCTCGTGCGCATCGATTTATATAGTAGTTTTAAAAATTCATATAAAATTCGTCAAACTAATTTAGTTAAAAATTTATATTAATAGTTGGATATTCAAAAATATCCAACTATATGGATACTCAAAGTTAAAAGGCAACTGTAATCATACATTGTACAAGGACTACGTCACTGCTAAACATGAATTTCTCCAACGTTACATCCATATTGATAAACATTAATTTTCTCCGCGTGTACAATATCGACAAAGATCCTGCTTGATCAGTTTCTAAACATTTTCCTGGCACTACGACGCCTCAAAATATTTAAACACAAAGCGACCGCAACGATCGCAGACGTGAACTACGTATTTACTTGTATGTGTACGTACGATTCAACAGCACTGTTCAGTTTTCAGTTTTTTTCATCTTATAGGTCATCGGCAACTTGTTCGATAGTACCTGCTAAGCATTTATTTCCCTCGACTGTACACACTGCTAAACACGAATTTCCCGACCGCACATCCTTAGACTAGGTACGTCCCGGAACTAACGACAGTTTGAAGAACTTACGCGGTCAAGATGTGTCTGGCTTCAACAGTCCGTTCAGATTTATTTTACTCCCAACATGACCTTTATTCCAACGACATAAGGTTCGCTTTCATAGATACTGCGAGGTAAAATAACTACGAACGGACTATAATGATGAAACTTAGGTAAAGGATTGTCCAAAATAATGAGACTACAGCACTAGAGTCTTAAGCGTTAACGTCTAAGATGTCTCGAAATGTACTTGAGCGGTTTACGGTGGCATGCACAAATGGGCCGGGAGAAAACCGACGTGAAATAGTAGCGTTGTGTTTCGCACTCACATGTTTTGACTAAAATGTAGAGTTTGTGAAGGCGTGCAGAGTCAGAAAGTAGTCTCAAAATGAGATCTGAACCTCAATTCTCGTATTTAAAGTAGACTTTCATTTTATTTTGATTGGATTGAAAGTGAAACGGCATGTTACCATGAACGGATTTTATAACGTTTCGACCAATCAGAGCGTTTCACGTTTATAAAAACACCGTTTGAGAGTTTTAGCGTATCGGGACTTGATTGTAATTGTATTAATGCAGGTTTTAATTAGCAGTATTGCCCCTCTAATTTCTGAACCACAATTCTCGTAATCTACACTTACACTTTCAGTTTTATCTTGATGTCAAACTGATTTTTAGAGTTTTGGTCTGATGTTGGTTTGACGTTTATCATATCGGGATTAAAAACTGAATCGTAACCACAGATTAATGAAACAGGAATAGTTTTACAAAGTCTACATATTAGCCTTCGATTTGATTGCACTACTCACGAAGAATAGATACCAGGAGTCCGAACGGTATAGGCTTTTCCATAGTAATTATCATGAAGCATAGATACCAGGAGTCCGAACGGTATAGGCTTTTCCATAGTAATTATGTACACAATAATAGGACCAGATCTTAGTTCTTCTTTTCTGCCGCTAGCTGTGCGAGACCGACGAGTACCGAGTGTTGCCAATACTATTATACCGAGTGTTGCCAATACTATTATTTATTACAATTATTTTTAAATTACCGTTAGGCAATTACCGTGTTCTACGGTATCTATTTTTCGAGAACAGTTTCTAAGAATTTCCTAAAACGTTTATATAATTAGACTTAAATCCACGTTTCTCTTAATATTTTCTTCCAGAGCTGTCAATAGCAACATTTAAACTTCCCGCGTAATTTCAAACGAGTGCTTGTCGGACTGTCGCGCGCTCTACCGGCAAAAATCTGTCCCCGTAATTGAGACCATTATTTTAACATTACGTTCGGACTCCTGGTATCTATGCTTCATGGCACTACTACAAGAATACGGTGTGTCCACGATTGTGTGAAAAATTGTGGGCCGTTGCAGGTAGGGTTACCAGGGGTTGAAATCAAAAAGCCGGTTGCAAGTATTAAAAATACTGATTTCTGTTAAAAAGTCCGGACTTCCAAGAATCAAACCTAATGAATGCTTTAAGGGTCTTTCGTAACAGCAATTTATAGTTTTTGAAAAGTGATTGAATAGTGTGTGTGTACACAGTTCCGGACAAAGGAGTAGTTGCCAGTGTAAGAAACTTTCCCTGAAAGTGGGGAAATTTTGAAAAAACTTTGGAAATTTTATCATTTTGGGATTCTTATTTTTTCTTTTATATTGCTACACATTAATTTTAAAGTACACCAGCGCACAGTGTATTTTTTGTCCAGAAAATTGGCCATGCCGTTTTTATTACTTAATTTTATAGGATTTGTGATTATAAATGCAGGACGAGAACACCCGACTGCCCATTTCATATAGAAGAATGTAAATTAATACTTGAAAAAAAATTCTATGGTTTCCAGAAAAAACATAGAAACAGTTATAGCTCAAAAGTTTGATATTCTTTTAAGATTTTGTTAATTGGTCTAAATAGTGTCTTAAAAGCCATACGATAGCGAAAAACATCCAGGCTTTATTAGTTCATGATAACGTATTTATGACTGATTTTGTAAATTTATGTTTTAATTTTTTTAACGCCATGCCGTTTCATATTTGGATTTGAAACTAAGACTGAAATATTCTTTTTATTGATACTTATAACCAAAAAAAAAAAAAATGGGATCCAAATGAGGAATCCAATCCAATCCATCGGAGTTATTCATTTTTATATTATTTTTTATTTTTATATTATTATTATTTTATCACCGCATAGTTGAATAATATTTGAAGTAGGTTTTTATATGCTCATTTTTCTAATGAAGTTCGTAACTTCAACAAAACAAATAGTAATAGTCTTTTTTACTTACTAGCTGCTGCCCGCGACTCCGCCCGCGTGGAAATTCATTATGTTATCCACAGTTTACATTTTTTTCGCGTTATACCTTTGCTCCCCTTTGCTTCACTGCTGTTCCACTCTTATATTGAGTTTTGAAGTCAGTGAGATACTGAGAAGCTCAAGGTCACTATTTGGTTTGCACCTTTCTGTTTTTTGGTTATTTATGTTTATTATACTGCATATTATATGATGTACCTCCGCCGTGTTTCATATTTGTTAGAAGTATCGATCTAAATATTTAAGTGTTCTGATTTATTTCAGCATAAAATATTAGATATTGTGTAGATTAATTTTGAAATTTAAAAATGGCTGATATTTATTTTTCGTAAAATTGATATGGGTGTCGTTTATCAGGTTTTTGGGAGTGCTGGATTACGAAAATGACATTCGTTTTGAAATTCCAATATGGCGGACATACTTAATTTTATAAAAATAATATGGGTATCCTTTTATTGGTTTCTGGGGGTGCTGATAACAAAAAAGTCATCCATTTTAAATTTCCTTAGTAACCCCGCAACCTCATATTTTCTTCATGATGGGAGAAAAAGAAATTTGAAAATCCTGAATTTTCCAACATTTCTATAGCTTTATACATTCCTAGTATCTCAATGTGCAGCATTTACATTTTTTTTTTATAAAATTGATTCTATCTCGGAAACGTGCATCCTAGTGAAAAAATAATGAAAATTTCGTCCCCCTTAGGAACCCCGCAACATCATATTTTCCTCATGATGGGCGAAAAAAACATTCGAAAATCCGAAATTTTCCAACATTTCTATAGATATAATACATCTCTCGTATCTCAATGTACAGCATTAACATTTTTTTTATAAAATTGTTTCTATCTCGGAAACGGTGCATCCTAGTGAAAAAATAATGAAAATTTCGTCCCCCTTAGAAATCCCGCAACATCATATTTTCCTCATGATGGGTGAAAAAAAAAATCGAAAATCCGAAATTTTCCAATATTTCTATAAATATAATACATCTCTCGTATCTCAATGTACAGCATTAACTTTTTTTTTTTTATATAATTGATTCTATCTCGGAAACTGTGCATCCTAGTGAAAAAATAATGAAAATTTCGTCCCCCTTAGTAACCCCGCAACATCATATTTTCCTAATGATGGGCGAAAAAAAAATCGAAAATCCGAAATTTTCCAACATTTCTATAGATATAATACATCACTCGTATCTCAATGTACAGCATTAACATTTTTTTTTATAAGATTGATTCTATCTCGGAAACTGTGCATCCTAGTGAAAAAATAATGAAAATTTCATCCCCCTTAGAAATCCCGCAACATCATATTTTCCTCATGATGGGTGAAAAAAAAAATCGAAAATCCGAAATTTTCCAACATTTCTATAAATATAATACATCTCTCGTATCTCAATGTACAGCATTAACATTTTTTTTTATAAGATTGATTCTATCTCGGAAACTGTGCATCCTAGTGAAAAAATAATGAAAATTTCATCCCCCTTAGAAACCCCGCAACATCATATTTTCCTCATGATGGGTGAAAAAAAAAATCGAAAATCCGAAATTTTCCAACATTTCTATAAATATAATACATCTCTCGTATCTCAATGTACAGCATTAACTTTTTTTTTTTATAAAATTGATTCTATCTCAGAAACTGTGCATCCTAGTGAAAAAATAATGAAAATTTCGTCCCCCTTAGAAATCCCGCAACATCATATTTTCCTCATGATGGGTGAAAAAAAAATCGAAAATCCGAAATTTTCCAACATTTCTATAAATATAATACATCTCTCGTATCTCAATGTATAGCATTAACTTTTTTTTTTTTTATAAAATTGATTCTATCTCGGAAACTGTGCATCCTAGTGAAAAAATAATGAAAATTTCGTCCCCCTTAGTAACCACGCAACATCATATTTTCCTCATGATGGGAGAAAAAAAAAATTCGAAAATCCGAAATTTTCCAACATTTCTATAGATTTATACATCTCTCGTATCTCAATGTACAGCATTAACATTTTTTTTTTTTAAATTGATTCTATCTCGGAAACGGTGCATCCTATTGAAAAAATAATGAAAATTTCGTCCCCTTAGAAACTCCGCAACATCATATTTTCTTAATGATGGGAGAAAAAAAATTCGGAAATCCTGAATTTTCCAACATTTCTATAGATTTATACATCTCTCGTATCTCAGTACAGCATTGCCATTTTTTTTTCTATAATCGCTTCTATCTCAGAATCGGTGCATCCTACTGGAAAAATAATGAAAATTTCCTCCCCCTTATAAACCTGGAAATTGCATATTTTTTTCATGAATAGCAGAAAAAATCGTGAATCCTGAATTTTGAAAAATTTCTATACATAGCTGTTACTTTGAACTACATAACATACTGTAATAATAATCATCAATCCTAATCAGAATCCCCAAGATCTTTTAAGCTAGTATTTATATTCATTTTACGAAGATTGAATATTCTGCATTTTGGAAAATGAAATTGGAAGACAATTTTGTAATCAGAACCTCCAGAAACCTGGAAAAGGACATCCTTATTAATTTTAATAACAAAAAATGTACGCCATTGTGGAATTACAAAACAGATTTTATTTTCATATTATTCTGCACCCCCAGACACCTAGAAAATGACACCCATGCCAAAGAAAAACATACTCCAACAGTATCCAAAAATAGGATTTTCCGTAGCCTGCAAATTGAATTTTTAGCAGCCATTAATTTATAAACCAAATCTGGTTTTATAGCTGCTTATATGGTATAATGGTCACCAACTCGGAAATTAAGTCACCAACTTATAAATGCCGGTGCTAATTTTGATTAAATTTCGCCTCTTTTTATCTGCCGACTTTTGAATTTTTTGTCACCTGAGTGATTTTTTTTTTATGTAATGAGCCAGGAAACGAGCAGACGGATCGCCTGATGGTAAGCGATTACCGCCGCCCATGGACACTCGCAACACCAGAGGAGTTACACTTGTAACTCCTCTGGTGTTACGACTTGCGTTCCTGGTCCTTAAAATCCCCAATCTCCCCCATGGGCCTCCGGTTGATTTCGCCAGTTTAGTAATTTAGTCGCCAACATATTAATTTGCTGCCAAATTCAGTAATACAGTATGCTCACGTGCAGCCGCCAACTTATTTTTTGTTCGCTAGATTAATTATATCCCTTTTTTTTAATACTAAAGATTTATTTTAAGTTCAATGAGAGTCTGATAATTTTTAATATTTTCTATACAAATTATTATTCGGCATTGTAAATCTATACTAATATTATAAAGCTGAAGAGTTTGTTTGTTTGTTTGTTTGTTTGTTTGTTTGAACGCGCTAATCTCAGGAACTACTGGTACGAATTGAAAAATTCTTTTTGTGTTGGATAGTCCACTTATCGAGGAAGGCTTTAGGCTATATAGCATCATGCTAAACTCAATACGAGCGGAGCACCAATCAAGAATGTTACAAAATCGGGGGTCTTTTTTTCCTTTTGAGAGCTTTCACTACGTACGCTGCGGAAACGGTTAAAGTTTCGATAAAATGATGTATGGCAGAATTGTTCCCCTTTAAAAGTTCTAAAAAAAAGTCCGCGACAGTATATGTCTATCTTTTAAGGTTGGCTCACTATAACCTTTTTATACTTACCAAATTTGTTCTAAAAGTAAGCATTATTTGTGAAGGTGTTTTCATAAAGATTATATTAATCCTTATCCAAGTAAATACGTTATTCATTACAAGCATTTAATCTAGAAGAAATTTGCCGTTTACATCATTTGATTTCAATGAGTATTTTAGAAGATATCGCAGTAATAAAATAATCATGCGCGCTATAGTACGGCGCGCGGCGCGGGCGGGCAGTCGTGAGGTGGAAGCGCTTCTTCTACGTAAATGAAGTCGCGGGTAAATTTTAGCGATATCCCAAAGTAACATTCCACGCGGACGAAGTCGCGGGGAAAAGCTAGTACCTAATATTTTTACAACAAATATGCTGATAATTCGGTCTGCCAGTGAAAGCCACGGTTAAAAATACATGCAGCCATTTCAGAGATTAGTCAAAAGCAAAACAAACAGACAGACGGGCATTCTTTTTAAAATCCAATGAAAGGTAATATGTGGTGCAGGGAAGGGTTCCGCCCTCGTTAGGCTACAGCTAAAACCAGGTAGTAAAATCCGAAACCGGACCCGGTGAGCACCGGCTACCTATTAAACAATAGATTTCCGGTTATAGTTAAACCTATACGAGTCCATTTTATACCGAAAATATATAAAAGATTTTAAATGTGTCACCATGTGTACATTAGAAAAGTATTAATTTGTTAAAAAAATTCCAAGTCAGTAAATCTTTAAAAACTTATTTATTGTAGGATTGACAGGTCAAATTAATATGAAAACTGCAAATTTGCTTTTGTAATAGCATATTGCTTTACTTATATTAAAAACTAAAATAAAAAGTAATCGTTTAGGGATCGTCCATTAATCACGTGATGCCTAAAGGGGGAGGGGGGGTCCGAAAAAATATCACCAAGTATCACCAAGGGGAGGAGGGGGTATAAGGAGACATCACGTGTATTAATTTTCAAATCTAGCTATGCATACCGAAATTATTATCGGTTGTAGATTCGTAGTGTTGTTTAAATACTTACAAGACAAATGACTCGTATAGTTTTTAATTGCTTAAATTATTCGATTAAATTGTTTTTACGTTAAAGTTTTTCTTCAAACATGATCTGCTTACTATGTAAAAAAAATACACGTGATCTTAGGTGGGGGAGGGGGGGTAGTATAAAACCTCACCACGTATCACCAGGGGGGAGGGAGGGGTCTAAAAAGTTGTTAAAAACATCACGTGATTAATGGACGGTCCCTTATTTGTTTCTGCTCAAAAATATTTCACGGCATTAATTAAATATTTTCTCGATTTATCGAGTCACTTTAGTGACTCAATGCAGTTTCTCTAATCTTCTGTTTAAGTATTAGTCAGGAATAAAAAAAACAAAGTTCAAATGAATAAAAAAATTTGGTATAGAAATATTGACAACCCTAAAGCCATAGTCACCATAGAAAACTTTAGAAGCCTCTAACTTCGGTGCCCTTTATAATTTGGACCTAATTTTTTTTTACACGAATTCTAGTACATTTAAGTAACAATTCTGTATAAAAATAAAATCCAAATAATTAGAAATACGTTCATAAAAAATTAAAGAAAAAAAAACTTAAATCGTAAATAAATCTTTAAAAACTTATTTAAGAAATATGTAAATCAGGTTAAATTGTGTGTTTTTTGATTATTGTCGATCAGAATAATCAAGAAGACAAAGTAAATATTTAAAAAGTTTTGGCAATTTTTAATTTTATTGAAAAAAAAATAAAAAGTGTTTTTTTATTGTTCATAATAAGAAATTAACGCATGTAAATACTAATAAATTATTTACATAACATTTCTGTATGAGATTTCCACAAAAAAAGGCATGGCCACTTTTTTGGACAAAAAATACACTGTGCAGCGTAAGTGTTGTTAAATTCCTTGTACACAAGAGCACTCTCTCAACAAAGAGGGACGGATAACCGACACGATTGGCGAGAGATCAGGCGTAGGACTTTTTACATGCCCATCCGACGCATGGATCATCTCTCTTGTCAGACAATCAGAGGGGCAATTCTGCTAAATAAAACTGCATTAATACAATTACAATCAAGTCCCGAAACGCTTATACTCCCAAACGGTGTTTTATGAACATTAAACCAACGTGAAACGCGCTCTGATTGGTCGAAACGTCATAAAATCCGTTTACGATAACATGTCACTACATTTACAAAACTAATGAAGTAAAATAAAAGTCTACTTTAAATACGAGAATTGAGGTTCAGGTGATCAGCCTGCATTGTCCTTACCAAACTTGGAAACAATCTTTATTTGTTCCAATGCGGAAATCGAACCCACTACTCGAGACAAGCTCTAACCACTAGACCACGGAGGCTGTTGCTGCTATCTGATACTTGACAATGAACTATCTAAAACTTATCACTAGATCGTGCAACAGGCCATTAAAAATTACTATTAAAAGCATAGTAGGTATCTATACAGATAAATAAAATTGAAGTGTCTGTTTGTAACTTCAAATTAACAGCTTTTCACATAATGCATCTGAAAGTATATTCGGTACTTACAATAAAATACCAATTTTTTTTTTTTTAAATCTGTCCGTCTGTCTGTCTGTCTGTTTGTTTCGGTTACAGCCGTTACAGGGAATGCGTGCGTCGAGCGTGCTAGCAAACGGTCGTGCTCCGCTTTACGACACATGACGTAGCAAATATTAATTAATAATTAATATTTCGCGAGTCGCACGGATCACAGCCGTTGCACGTCATCATGGCGCTCGTAGCCAACGAGCTGCTGGCGTTCGTACAACACGTCATCAACGTGCCGGTATTTGTAGCTAAGGAGCTACACAGGCTGCCGGCAGTATCTGCGGACAACGTCAACGTCTCCAGCCTGCTGAACAAGTTCAACATCATGAAGGCAGAGCTGGACGAGATGCGAGGAAGATTGGATGCCTCGGAATGTACCATCAGTGAGTTGCGTAGTGAATTATTACAACTTAAAAGTAATAATTCATTATGTAGGTCACCCGAGCATCCGATAGACTCGGTAAACATGCGTCGCGGAGCGCAGTTTGACTCGTCGTTTTGCATGTCAGCGAAATCGTACGGGTCAGCAACCGCCGCCGTCGGCTCGCCGCTTGCGGTCGAGTCGAAACTGAGTCCACTGACTCAGCCGAAAAAATATGCAAGCGTCGCTGCTTGCCCCGCGCCGCCTCCGCGGGTGAAGACGAGGGGGGTGAAGGAGGGCCGCAAGGCTGAACCTCTTCGACTCGGCAAGGACGAGTGCAGGAAGTGCGATGAGGAGGGCTTCACACTAGTGGAGAGAAGAAAGAAGAGGAAGCCCGCCGTCCACAACCACCGCGGCACCGCACCCAGCGGACCCGAGGAGCGTCTGCGGTGTGAGGTACCCGCAACGCCGCTATACGTGTCCCGCCTGCACTGGTCCACGAAAGTTGAGGACGTAGTGGACTACATCCGGAAGAAAACGTTTTTCACCTTAAGGCCGGGTAGACCAAGCGAAATAGGCATTTACCGCTTCCAAGAGTTGCCCGCAATTGCCGCAAAGCGAGCCGCGCGCCTACGTCGCCGGCGTGAACTTACATGAACCCAAAGTGTTACAGTGTAGTCGTGTCGGCAGTAGGTCATCTTATTTTATTATTTGTATTGAAAAAGATAATAAAATCCATAGATAACTGTTTTAATGCAACACATAGCACACATAATTTGAATAGATATTATAGGTAGGTACCTAAGTAAAAAATGCTTAAATTTTATTCAATTACTAGCTGATGCCCGCGGCTCCGCCCGCGTATGTACAGTAACCCATGGGAATCGTATATGTCCCGCGATAAAAAGTAGTCTATGCCCTTCCCTATGGTCTACTTTATGTCTGTGCCAAATTTCATGATGATCGGTTTAGTAGTTTTTTCGTGAAACAGTAAATAAAGTATCCCACGGGAACCGCACATTTCCCCGCGATAAAAAGTAGCCTTTGTCTTTCCCCGTAGTCTACTTTTCAACTGTGCCAAATTTCATAATAATCGGTTTAGTGGTTTTTACATGAAACTGTAAATAAAGTATCACATGGGAACCGTACATTTCCCCGCGATAAAAAGGTAGCTTATGTCTTTTCTCAGGCTCTAGAATATCTGTGTACCAAATTTCATTTAGATCGGTTCAGTAGTTTTGGCGTGAGAGACGGACAAACATACACTTTCCCATTTATAATATTAGTATGGACTAGCTGTTGCCCGCGACTTCGTCCGCGTCAACTGATGGCGCAATAATGCATTAATTTCGACCAAATTTGATTACCATAAAAAAGGTTATAGTGAGTCAATCTTAAAAGATTTTTTTTTACATCATTTAAAGAGGAATAATTATTTTAAACATATTTTTTGGGTAACTTGAGTCGTTTACGTAGCGCACGCAACACGCTGTGTTCGATGTGTGCATGGAGACGAGTACCTATCGTTAGCTCGTGTGGTCACTAAAGTACGTGTCGTTTCGTGAGATAAAAATACTGTATCAGGTAGGTGCTGACGATTTGATGGTAACTACTTAGGCAGACACTTGCAAAAATGTATTCCTACTGCCCAGTCCGCACGTTTGCCACTTGCCGCAAAATCCAAACCTCCACAAACGTTTGACTTTTTGAAAATCCGGATTTCCGAATTTTTCTCCCAAAAATCCGGATTATCCGGATAATTCAGATTTTTTAATTTTTTTGAAATTTGTTGCATATTTTATAAAACTTTAATGTTAATTTTACTACTATGTTGTAGCAAAACTTACACTCATTAGTAAAAAAAAAGAGTTACTTTTTTATAATTTAATTTAAATAAATTCTTATTTTAAATTGTAAGCATTAGAATTACAATCTGTTTAAATAAAAACATAATGAGATTATATCAAAATTATATACTTAATTATATTTATTTTTTCATTTTTAGAAATATTTTTGATTACGTTTCAAATCCTACAATGTTCAGTTTTATAGTTAGTATATTATTTTAAATAAGGTATGTATATTATATTGTTACTTACTAAATGTTCCAGCAGAAAGAATTATAAAAAAGTGGAATAGCCTGTGATCTTTTTAACGCTTTTTTTACATATCTACGCCACAGTTCACCACTACCGTTTTCGTAAAGTTCCATTTCTATGTATTAGTACTAACGTAAGAAAATTAATACAGTTTAATAAAACGTAGGAAACTAAAAATCCTTTAAATCGAGATCCGGGGAGTGAAGACAAATCATTTGAAGCATGGGGCTGAACAAATAATTTTGTATGGACGAAATTGGACCACTTTTGAGTTATTGAAATTAAAAACCACCCACCTGTTTGGGTAATAATTAAACACGTAAATGGTGCTTTTAATTCCCTCGGTAACTAACAGAAGTATAATAAGCAATTCTGAGCACAATTTAAAATCTATAACTGTTGTAAGATCTTTATTTTAACATTTTACTTACAAATAAACAGTAACATCTTACTCTTCATTGCACTTTGAAGTTTCCGCTATAAGATGAAAACTACATTACTTAAAAAAATTACAGTGGTTTACACAAATCGTTGGTGCTATTTTTGACACCTATATCTTATCTTTAAAATATTATCTAAAAATAATTATTTCTACGCAAAAACAGGACCGTTGATTTTCATTTAGTTTTGCTACTGACTCGTTAGTTTAGGTTAGTTTAGTTCAATCAAATTAATTTTAATAATAAAAAAAATATTACCTTCATTCATTCGGCAAAACTCTCTCTAATCTTAAACCAACCAGTCAGGTATTATCGACTCCAAAACTTCTTCCTGATATCATAGAGATAAGATTTAGGTATTTGGACTTAGATATTCATTATTTAGAAGATAATTAAATATAGTTAAACCACTACATTTCTTTTTAAGCTGTCATATTAATTTGGCATTCTATGATTGCAGAAATTAAAATTGCAATAATATGTTTCGACTTTCGTTAGTAAGAATTCAATAAATATAAAAATACAAAGCTTTAATTGGGTTTGGATTTGCTTATTATACTTCTTACTACTTGTGCAATTGAAACTGAAACCATATTCAGTGTTTTTATAAATTGGATCACCTATTACTGAACTGTACTACTACTGAAAAAATATAAAATGGTAAGTATCTTAGAAACAGTCCATACATATACATATATAGCGGCCATAATATTTTAGCAGATCTTCATCCCTCGCATCACCATTTAATGGATTGACTATGTTCTACCAAATAACTTGAATAAATGGAAAAATGTGTCAACAATTTCAACAGGACAACAAATAATATCAAATTATCCAAAGGCATGTATTTAAACTCACGACAAAAAATATTGATTTCTTATGTTTACGCGAATATTGTTCATTGTTTTAAACACTTACGGATTTTGTCGCACGACACGAAACACTTTCGGAAAACAATCACGACAAAACAATTAAATTTTGGATGTGAAAATACCGAATATTGAATACTAAATTACCATGTTGGCTAAAGAATGTAAGGAATAAAAAATTACAAATCTGGTGACTAAATAATACCACTGAATATTCCAAACTGACAGACAGATATTATATTAGCGAACAAATAACCATCTTGACGACAATTTGTGAGTACACATTTAATTTAAGAATAGGTACATATATTTTCCATAATATAGGTAACTCAAAAAACATACAAGCAGCAAAACCAGCGCACATAAAAAAAACAAACTTCCCAATTTTTAATTGTCCTCGACTTTAGGGGGGGTGTAGATATTGTGTAGATTCATTTTGAAATTTAAAAATAACGGTAATTCATTTTTCGCAAAATTAACATAGGTGTCGTTACCAGGTTTTTAGGGGTGCTGGATACGAAAATGACATTCATTTTGAAATTCCAAAATGGCGGACATACTTAATTTTATAAAAATAATATGGTTGTCCCTTTGTTGGTTTCTGGGGGTGCTGATTACAAAAAAGTCATCCATTTTAAATTTCTTTAGTAACCCCGCAACCTCAAATTTTCTTCATGATGAAAGAAAAAGAAATTTGAAAATCCTGAATTTTCCAAAATTTCCATAGCTGTATACATCGCTCATAATATTATCTCAAAGTAGAGCATTGCCATATTTTTTTTCTATAATCACTTCTATCTCAGAAACAGTGCATCTTACTTGAAAAATAATGAAAATTACCTCACCCTTAAAAACACCGCAACCATATATTTTCTTCATGATGGGAGAAAAAGAAATTCGAAAATCCTGAATATTCCAACATTTCTATAGCTTCATGCATCCCTGGTATCTCAATGTAGAGCATTTATATTTTTTTTATAAAATTGATTCTATCTCGGAAACGGTGCATCCTAATGAAAAATAATGAAAATTTCCTCCCCTTTAGAAACCCCGCAACATCATATTTTCTTCATGATGGAAGAAAAAAATCTGAAAATCCTAAATTTTCCAAAATTTCTATAGCGTTTTACACCGTTCGTGTCTCAAAGTAGAGCACTATCGTATTTTTTTTTCTATAATGGCTTCTATCTCAGAAATGGTGCATCCTACTTGAAAAATAATGAAAATTACCTCCCCTTTAATAACTCCGTAACCATATATTTTCTTCAAGATGAGAGAAAAGAAATTCGAAAATCCTGAATTTTCCAACATTTCTATAGCTTTATACATCCCTCGTATTTCAATGTAGAGCATTTAATTTATTTTTTATAAAATTGAATCTATCTCGGAAACGGTGCATCCTATTGAAAAAATAATGAAAATTTCCTCCCCTTAAGAACCCCGCAACACCATATTTTCTTCACGATCGAAGAAAAAGAAATTTGAAAATCCTGAATTTTCCAAAATTTCTATAGCTTTATACACTGTTCGTGTCAAAGTAGAACATATTTTTTTTCTATAATCGCTTCTATTTTAGAAACGGAAAAATAATACTATTACTGGAAAAATAATAAAAATTTCCTCCCCCTTAACCCGGAAATCGCATATTTTTTTCATGAATGCCAAAAAAAGAAATTTGAAAATCCTGAATTTCGAAAAGTTTCTATACCTTACATAGCTGGCACCTCTACAAACTACATGTTAATTTTACGAAGATTGGATAGTCTCCATTTTGGAAAATGAAATTGGAAGACAATTTTATAATCAGCATATGAAACATGGAAAAAGACATCCATTTTTAATAAAAAAAAAATATAACATATAATAAATATATATTTTAAAACGGATTTTATTTTCATATTATTCTGCACCCCCAAAAACCTTGAAAACGATATCCATACCAAAGAAAAAAAAACCTCCAATAGTATCCAAAACTGGGATTTTCCGTAGCTTGCAAATTGAATTTTTAGCAGCTATTAATTTATCAATCAAATCTTTATTAGCTACTTACATGGTATAATGGTCACCAACTCATCGGTGCTAATTGGATTAAATTTCGCTACTTTTTATCTGCCGATTTTTGTATTTTTTGTCACTTGAGTGATTTCACCAGTTTGGTAATTTAGTCGCCAACATATTAATTCGCTGCCAAATTCAGCAATATATGTAGTATGCTCACGTGCAGTCACCAACTTATTTTTTGTTCACTCGATTAATTATATCCCTTATTCAAATATTGTACGTCTAGACTACATACTATACTCGGCGCGGCGAACCTTGATCCCTATGACACTGACAGTTAATCTCACGACATAACATTGTAGTGGCGTCACCATAAAATTAGGATCCTATTGGAGGCGTCTAAAAATGCATTTTATATATTTTACGTAGCTTTATGCCATTACAATGATATTCCGTTGGAATTTTTAACAATTCCTAACATTTACAAGAAATTATCTCAATCTGAATTTACGTTTACGTCCTGCAAAACTTACGTCGTGTGACATTTATCGACGAGCGCGGCAAGTATCGATAAAAAAATGTCGATAATGGAAATGAGTGCACATTTTTTAAATTTTTTTATTATTATTTTTAAACAGAATAATTAAAGGGGGGCTATTCATTTTCATGATAAAATATACACTATATAGCAAAAACGTATTTACCGGGTTAAAAATTATTAGAAAATGACAAGGTTGGAACCTTTCGTTTTACTTACCTATTTAATCTATGCCAAAAATCTTAAATTACTACAACAATAACATAACAGACATTAAAAATGCACATTATAATATTTTTCAAAACATGTTTACCAACGTGGCTGAATGCAAACCACGCCTTTGTCTATAAAAAAAATTAAAAATCGACACGACCCATCACTAACACGAACTGTCATAGGGATCATCATTCGCCGCGCCGATTATAATTACAATTAAAATATGTAATTTTCATAGTAGTAACCAAGATTCGAAAAAATCGAAAAATCCGGATTTTTAAATGAAAATCCGGATTTTTCGAATTTTTCGAATTTCGAAGTATCCGGATTGCAACCCCTACTTGCGAGTGACTTGGTGTGTTCTGCAAAGGCAAGCATGACGGATGTTGAGCACGTATCCTTATATTTTATTGTAAATGGAACAGCCTCCGTGGTCTAGTGGTTAGAGCTTGGCTCTCGACTCGGAGGTCGTAGGTTCTAATTTCGATTCCCGCACTGGAACAACAAAAAATGTTGTTTCCAAGTTTGGTAAGGACAATGCAGGCTGATCACCTGATTGTCTGACAAGAAGATGATCCATGCGTCGGATGGGCAGGTAAAAAGTCGGACCTGCGCCTCATCTCTCGTCAGTCGTGTCGGTTATCCGTCCCACTGGATTACGAGAGTAAAAAAAAAGAGTGCCTTTGTGTACTGCGCACACACTTGGGCACTATAAAAATACTCCTATGTAACTGGCTAGGCTACAATAAAACCAGCCACCGTCATCGAAATCGGCGTGGGGAGTTATTTATTATTATTATTGTAAAAACAGAAATCGAAATAAAAAGAAACGAAAAGTACGGCAAAGAAGATGGTAGATGTTACAAATTCATAAAAACTGTTTACTGGCTTATTCAAACATGTACTAAGGCTACTCCACGCATCAGCTACTTTTTTCTCATAATACACAACACAATAATATATCTATGGACGCTTCACACCCAATTTGGTCTGGTCCCGTGGTAAGTTCTCGAAGAACTTGTGTTACGTGTACCAGACAACAGAAATATATTTAATAATTTTTATATTATACACATATTTAAGATTTTTATTGTATTATACACATATTTAATACACATTCATGACCCAGGAACACAGAATTTTTTTTGTTCCTTCAGCGGGATTCGAACCCGCGACCCCCGGCTTGAGACCAACACGCTCAATCACTGAGCCACAGAGGTCGTCTCATCTGGCAAAAGCAACGACGTGGCGACGATAATGTTATTGTTGTATGGTTATATGTATAACTAGCCGATGCCTGCAACTTCATTTGCGCCTAACTGACGGAATCGGAACTAGAGGTGGGCGCCGACCTAAAATTTTCCGGCGGCGGCGCGCCGGGGGAAATTGGTCGGCGTGGCGGCGCCGCGCCGCGGCGTAGCTGTTTTTGTAAAAAAACGCAATTTTTCGCGCTGGTTCGCACCGTGGCGCTAAGTGCTAACTGGCTATCGTGCTATTGCTAGTTGCTAAAGGTCCGGACGCACTAGGCGGAACTGAACTTCAGCGGAACTGAGCGACGCGTTTTGGTAAGTCGCACTTGAACTGCAGCGGCGCTACAAAAATATATTCAGTAGCTAGGCAACCTCCGAGCAAGATGGATGAATGGACGATTGAAATTTGAAAGGTTTTTTTAAATAAATATGTACCTACATACCTACAATCTAAATAATTTACATACGACCTTCGTGGCTCAGTGGTGAGCGCAGTGACGCTTTAACCGGAGTTCGCGGGTTCGAATCCCGCCAGGGAACAAAAAAGTATTCTGTGTTCCTGGGTCATGGATGTGTATTAAATGTGTGTATAATATAATAAAAATCTTATATATAAGTAAAGTATAAAAAGTATTAAATATATTTCCGTTGTCTGGTACCCGTAACACAAGTTCTTCGGATACTTACCACGGGGCCAGACTGACGTGGTGTGAAGCGTCCATAGATATTATTATTATTATAATTTTCACTATGAAACCAATTAACATTGGAGAGGTCGTCGTTCATGGATGAACGACGACCTCTCCACAGAACTATTTAATAATAATATCTATCTATGGACGCTTTTACACCACGTCAATCTGGTCCCGTGGTAAGTTCTCGAAGAACCCGTACCAGACAACGGAAATATATTTAATACTTTAATACTATACATATATTTAAGAATTTTATTATATAATACACATTTATTGCACATCCATGACCCAGGAACATAAAAAACTTTTTGTCTCCCGGTGGGATTCAAACCCACGACCAGGCTTCTTGAGCGCCGACGCGCTAACCATTGAGCCACAGAGGTCGTTTCACTCCAAAGTTGGTTTTTTTTTTCATAGAAGTGTTCATGTACTTTTTATGCTGGACGTCATAATATTATTGTCTCCGGATACTGGCCCACAAGTACAATAAATGTTATTCATCTATCGACATTTTTGATGAACGATTATCGCGCTCCTAAGTATCTCGGTTGACTGACTAAGAAAGTGAAGTTGGCCAAACCGAACTGCAGTTCGCGACACTTTTGGTCAGTTGATCAAGCTTGAGGCGCAGTTCGCTGCAGTGTAGTTCCGTTACCGCTTAGTGCGTGTTATCTCATATAATTTCATATAAAGAATATTTTGACGCGACGTGTCGCTCAGTTCCGCCTAGTGCGTTCGGACTTTTATGCTAAAATCCGATGCGAAATAATTTTGACTCGACGCGCGACGCGACCCGAGAGTTCACGATGCCGCGATGTTCCACGAATTAATACGAGCGAGTGAGAATAAAAAATACATTCAAATTCAGTCAAATTTCTGCAGTTTTTTTTTCAAAATAAAGTTAATTGCATACGTTTAGGATCCATTATTCAATAGTTGTTTTTCTACACTAATATTATAAAGAGGAAAACTTTGTATGTTTGTTTGTAATGAATAGGCTCAAAAAGTACTGGACCGATTTCAAAAATTCTTTCACTATTCGAAAGCTACATTATCCATGAGTAACATAGCCTAAAATATATTTTGGAAAAAAAGGTGTAAAAAATCAACCAGAAAAGTTACTTATTTTGGGTACGCTGCCTAACTTTAAAAAATAGAACCATAAAATGTTCTAATTGTAGATCTTATAAATATCTACAAAAAAGTCCGCGACACACTATACCTATCTATGTCGAGTGAGGCACAAAAAGAGGCAATTTTTTTATTTAGAAGGCTTGAATTTTTTTTGGACTACATTTAAACGCGTTTATTTTACTCATGCTATTAATCCTTATCAAAATAAAATTTCATTAATGTAGATAATATTTTGTCTTTGAATGATTAAAATTGGATGTTTAGTATTGAAGTTATGGCGAAATTAAAATATTACGATTTCTGCTGCACGGCCCGTTGCGAAATGGGCGTCACCAAGGTGGGGGTGCGCGTGCGGGAGGGAAGTTCTATGAGTAAATTTTTTGTTTTGTGTTCGTTGAAATTATGATGGATAGATACTTGAATACCTATTTATTTAATGTTTGTTTTATTGTTAGTCCTGAAGAGTATATGTATTTCATACGATAAAAGTATAGCCACCTACTTATTTCATTGAGTTTTAGTAGGTACCTATATTAATTAGTTTCTGTTTGTTTTGACTAAATTTCGCCCGTTTTGTTAGAGGTTTAAATATATTCTGTAGCATTAGTATAAGTATTGTACCCATGTGAAGCCGGGGCGGGTCGCTAGTTATTAATATTTTCGTACTTAATGAGCGACGCGACGTAATGAAAAAACATTATCATTTCACAAAACACAGCTATTTATGATTATTAAAAATCGATTTTAGCAAATAGCATAGCAATAGCACGTAGCATGCTAAGACATGAAAATTATCATGCTAATGAAATTAATGAAAAATAGCATAAATTTCTATTACTACACAGCACCCCGTGCCCTGCCTGCCCGCTCCCGGCGCCTAGCGCCCGGCACGGGCCTGTTTTTTTTTGAGTCGACATCGATCGGCGCGAATTTTTGGATACTCGGCGGCGGCGGCGGCGCATGCATGGCGGCGCGGCGGCGCCGCGCCGGCGCGGCGCCCACCTCTAATCGGAACCCTATTTTTTAAACGGAACCCTAAAATAAAAGTAGCCTATATTAGACCTTATGACATCAGCTATCTGCCAGTGAAAGTCCCGCGAAAATCGGTCCAGCCGTTTCAGAGATTAGCCGGAACAAACAGACAGACAGACCGACAGACAGACGGACAGACATTTTTAAAAATTGGTATTTTATTGTAAGTACCGAATATACTTTCAGATGCATTATGTGAAAAGCTGTTAATTTGAAGTTACAAACAGACACTTCATTTTTATTTATCTGTATATAGATTTAGTTCAAAAATAAAAAGAAGCATAAAAAAATACAAAACAAACTTTCCTATAGATTTTTATTGTATTATATGTCCATGACCCGGGAACACAGGAAACTTTTTGTTCCTTCGGCGGGATTCAAACCCGCGACCCCCGGCTTGAGCACTAACACGCTCAATCACTGAGCCACAGAGGTCGTCTCATCTGGCAAAAGAAACGACGCGGCGACGATAAAATGTAACATGTTATTGTGTATGGTTATAATATGTATAACTAGCTGATGCCCGCAACTTCGTTTGCGCAGATCTAACGAAAGCGGAACCCTAAAATAAAAGTAGCCTATGTTAGACCTTATAATATCAGCTATCTGCTAGTGAAAGTCCCGTGAAAATCGGTCCAGCCGTTTCAGAGATTAGCCGGAACAAACAGACAGACAGACAGACAGACGGACAGACAAAAATTTTAAAAATTGGTATTTTATTATAAGTACCGAATATACCTTTAGATTCCTTATATGAAAAGCTGTTAATTTGAAGTTACATATAGACACTTCAATTTTATTTATCTGTATAGAATTAGTTCAAAAATAAAAAGAAACATAAAAAAAATACAAAACAAACTGACTTTCCTTTAGATTTTTATTGTATTATACATATCCATGACCCGGGAACACAGGAAACTTTTTGTCCCTTCGGCGGGATTCAAACCCGCGACCCCCGGCTTGAGCACCAACACGCTCAATCACTGAGCCATAGAGGTCATCTCATCTGGCAAAAGCAATGACGCGGCGACGATAAAATATAACATGTTATTGTGTATGATATGTATAATTTAGTTCAAAAATAAAAAAAACACAACAAACTGACTTTCCTACACTGCGTTAGAAACGAAAGAATTGTTCGATAAATACGCGGGTAAGCCGTGCCCTAGCAAAACTGACATAGGTCTATCCTCGTCAACGCCTAGCGGGCGACTGTGGGGCAGTGTTGCCAGAGCCTACTCAGCCCAGGTTGCCATTTTTAGGGTCAAATGTTGCCATCTCAAACCAAAAGTTGCCATTAGAAAAAAATGTTTAATAAAACACATTTTTTTGAAATTTCAAACTGTCATAAGTCATAACTTTGGAATAAATCAACCAATTTTCACACGATTAACGGCAATTGATGCAGTTTTTTTATGTTCTATGCAAGAAACGACAACAAAAATTTTTAGATGAAAAATTTCGGAGTAATTCCGAAAAAACACTTTTTTCGGTTTTATTTCCTTCACGATATCTCTCGGAGTCAACCGATTTTGACCGGATTAGCGGTGATCGACGTGGTTTTTCAAGATTAAGAGTTAAATAGTTTTTGGAGTTGATAAAGCCGTTTAAAAGTTATTCGAGATTTCTTGAAATCTATCTGTCCGAATCAGTCCAAATTGTATTCAAAATCTAAGTTTGGCCAAGCCCTTTCGAATAGCGTCAGGCGCAATAAAATCGGTGAAAATGTTCAAAAGTTTTATGAGGTTTACATACTTACACACGCACACACATACACACACATACATACATACATACAGACATAGTGACACCCTCGCGGGGGTAGTCAGGGAAGCTTCCTGTAACTTCAGAACGTCGAGATCTAGTGAGAATTCGATTTTTACAAAACGGGGTAAAACCAATAACTTCCCGATTTTTGAAAATCTTATATTTTCTTAGCGGAAGGTTAAAAAATGAGTAAGTGCCCATGCATTTAAAATCCAATATTCAAAACATGAAAACAATTAAGAACTTATAAATAGATTTAAAAAAAAGTATTAGAAAACCACGACAAAAACTTCCCTTGCACTGCACTACACAGTACACACTGCTCACAGATACACTTTCTTCCATTTTTGTTTTCATAAAATTACATCTCTAGCTTCATCAAAATAGACCTTTTGGATGTTAAAATAGGGGTACAATTATTTGTTTATCTACTAATTATGAATTGTTTTCATTTGGGAATAAAATGTGTTCAAGATTTTGATTTTGTTCATTTCGATGTGTTCAGTTCTGCGAAAGTTATTCGATATTTTTTTAATGATCGCGTGACAAGTCGAAAAGTTGCCAAATAGTTGCCATTTGAGCCTGGTTGCCATTTGGTTGCCACGAAGGGTCAAATGTTGCCAAAATGGCAACCAAAGTTGCCAAATGGCAACGCTGCTGTGGGGCGACTCAAGCGGCTTACGCACGCTGCATTTCAATAATTATTTAATGTTAAAATAATTAAACCAACATGCAAAATGTAACCAGAAATTATTCTTCTTTAAGTTATTAGCTTTTCGTAGATATGATTTTTGAAAGTAAAACTATCATGAACTTCATGAACAAAAAGAAAAATATTCAAATTTAGCCTCCTCTTCGGAATTATTTTTGATCGAGTGAAGTTTTCAATATTATGTTTCGAACCACAAATTGTAAAAGAACATTAAGTAAACAACAATGTGTATTTTTTTTTTGGCTTTTTAAAGTTACTATTTGTTTGTTTATTATCGATTCAAAGTCATGTAAAATTGGGTCCACACGTCCTTAAGGGTCGAACGCTTGGAGTCTCGCCACAAGGTTAACTTTAGTTCCTTTGTGGTGAGAGTACCAACGCATCTTCTACCGACCTTTGAGGTGGAGGAATTCTGGCCGACGGACGTGGTCTACCGAAGGTTTAGGGGGAGGCTCCCTAATGAAGCGCGCATCACGTCACCGACTTTACGTGATAAACTTGTGTGTTAGTGAGTGTGAGTGTAGATTATAGTTTTAGAATAGTATAATATGTATAGTAGTAGTTATAATATAAAATATATACCCGATATATCTGGTACTCGTAACACAAGTTAATCTTAGCACGGGACTAGATAGTCGTGGTGTATATATTAATATAGTTATGTATAATATTACTATTTTGTATCTTTATTGTTATTAGTATAAATTAATTATGCGTGTATTGTATTTGTATAAAATATAATTATATCCGTTGTCTGATACCCGTAACACAAGTTCTACTTAGCACGGGATTAGATCGACGTGATATATATTATTTAATTATATTGTATTAATAATGTTTGTATATATTTTTTGTGTGTGTGTGAATAAAGAAAATCTCTGTTTCAGAGATTAACCGGAACAAACAGCCGTTTGGCTGAACCGATTTTCACGGGACTTTCACTAGCAGACAGCTGATGTTATAAGGTCTAACATAGGCTACTTTTATTTAAGGGTTCCGTTTAAAAATGTAGGGTTCCGCTTCCGTTAGTTCTGCGCAAACGAAGTTGCCGGCATCAGCTAGTTTGTTAATAAAACCACTTAAGGATGAAAGTATACCTTAGTATAGTATATATATATATATATATAGAAAGTATACCTTAGTATAGTATAGTATATAGTATAGTAGGTATACCTATGTATATTTGTTACTATTTCAGGAACAGCTAATGGGAACTTCAGTTAAATCAGTATTATGTAAACACTGCCTGTATATCCGGGTGAGATATTCCAGGAATGCTTATGTTGCAATGTTTGTTACCACGCTGATATAGCTCTACCCCCTTGCTAATAAACGCTGTATAAGCTTTGAATAGTTAAACAGTGTTTTGTTCACGTCACACAAGTGACATTTTTAATTCGATTGAAAGAGACAAAACAATGTATAACCACAGCCTATAGAACTTACCTACAGTCGTCCAACGGACACGTCTAGACAGAGCAATCGTGCGGGGCGTGCGGGGTGAGAGAGGGGCGGTAGCGAGCCCAAGCTGCCATACACTCGCTTGGGACACGTCAGCCGGGGTTGACGCTTTTTTATTTTATTGTTTTAAGTGGTTTGCGACAGTGTTTCGTTTGAATTGTATGTATAATGTAGGTACTTATTTACAATGATCAATTATATGAACAGCTATAGAAGATTAATTTTAATACAAAACCATGCGCCTGTTTCCCGTCAGAATTTTTAATAAAATTGTATCTACGTATGAGAATTTACTAACTACATCGTCAAATTCAACAATCGCAATCTAAAAACTAGTAAATCCAAATGTCGAAAATAGTTTCAGTTTCGCATTTGTAGCTTTTGCAGGGTTCGTAAATATCCGATATTTATATATATCTTTGATATATATCCGATATTTTTGATTTTTTGATATTTTTGATATTTTCAAAATTACATACAAATTTCATACTCTGATATGTTTTTTCGTAATAGTTGTATCGAAATAATTTGTATCTCTGATAATTTGAAGATAGGGAAGTAAAATTAAACTCATTTATTTATTATCGATATTCAAAGTTTTCAAATAAATTAAAAATCAACGATAGATAGTTTTGAGTATCAATTTAAGTCTTAAATCCATAAAATGACTTTTGTTTACAACCAGATGTGTATTAATTTTATCAGAAGTGTATTAATTTTATCAGTCGAATTAATTTGACACATGGTATAAATGGTATAACAATAGTATAATAACAAACAAGGAATTTTCTTCCGAAAAACAGGGGGTCACGTGGGTGTCATAAGCCTAATGATTAGTTAATGTCGTGTCAAATAGCAAGTTTTTGATGACCTAGGCTTGTGAAACTCTCGGAAAATAAGACCTGTGTATTTAGACTATGACTTGATGTAAGATTTTTTACATTTAAAACATTATTTTACATTTTTAAACATAAATATCAATTTTGATATATATCAAGCATAAATATCAATTGATATAATATATCATGATATATATCCGATATATATCAATTGATATATATCATGCGAACCCTGAGCTTTTGTATACGCATTTGTATTTTTTATAATAAAACTCTTCATTAATACTTCTATATATATTTTTTTGTTTTATTCCTAGTACTCTACATACCTACACATACTACGAATACACAAAATGTAGAACAGATTATAATAAAACACATTATTGTGACAACCCTGCAGCAATGACGAATACCTACACAAAAGCGGCATTTCGCGCGACTTCAAACGCGTTGGACCACTGTATCTCTTCATTACACTGTGGTATAACTATTCAAAGCTTATACAGGGTTTATTAGTAAGGGGGTTAGACTTTAATGAAAATTTAAATTTATCACATTGATGACCTCTGTGGCTCAGTGGTTAGCATGTTGACGCTTAAGCCGGATGTCGCAGGTTCAATCCCGCCAGGGAACAAAAAAGTTTTGTGTGTTCCTGGGTCATGGATGTGTATTAAATATGTGTATAATACGAGTATAATAAAAGTCTAAAATATTTCCGTTGTCTGGTACCTGTAACACAAGTTCTTCGGATACTTACCACGGGGCCAGACTGACGTGGTGTGAAGCGTCCATAGATATTATTATTATTATTCACCAATCTATCTACACTAATATTATAAAGAGGAAAACTTTGTTTGTATGTTTGTTTGTTTGTTTGTTTGTTTGTTTGTAATGAATAGGCTCAAAAAGTACTGGACCGATTTCAAAAATTCTTTCACCATTCGAAAGCTACATTATCCACGAGTAACATAGGCTAAATTTTATTTTGAAAAAAAAAAATAGGGTTCCGTAAGATATTTGGGTTTTTCGGACACAAGGTGTAAAAAATCAACCAGAAAAGTTACTTATTTTGCGTAGGTACGCTGCCTAAACTATAAAAGATAGAACCATAAAATGTTCTAATTAATTGTAGATCTTATAAATATCTACAAAAAAGTGCGCGACACACTATACCTAACTATGTCGAGTGAGGCACAACAACCATTTTTTTATTTAGAATTCTTGAATTTTTTTTGGACTACATTTAAACGCGTTTATTTTACTCATGCTATTATTCCTTATCAAAATAAATTGTTTCATCACTAAGTACAGTTTATGTAGATACTATTTGGTCTGTGAATGATTAAAATTGGACGTTTGGTTTTGAAGTTATGGCGAAATTAAAATATTACGATTTCTGCTGCACGGCCCGTTGCGAAGTGGGCGTCGTCAAGACGGGGGTGCACGTGCGGGAAGGATAGATCTATGAGTAAGGAATGAGGGAGTTTATATCTATGAGTAAGGTACCCGCAGTATTAGTATCAGTATTGTACCCGTTCGAAGCCGGGGCGGGTCGCTAGTACTATTATAATCAAGAGGAAATGTTTATTTGCATTGTATCCGCTCCGAAACTAAAGGAAGGCAAATTTATGAAATTCAGCACATATATGGATTAGACTACGCCCCACGGGCAAATAATATAATATATTACTCCACGGGGAATAGGCTACTTTTTATGGCGGCAAAATGTACGGCTACTGCGAGATTTCCTTCAGCTCGCACGAAGTCGCGGGCAACATTTAGGTACTTCTACTATTATGTATTCTGTGGTTTAGGCCTTACTAATTTTATAAACGCGAATGTTTACGTATGGATGTTTGCTACTCTCTCACGCAAAAACTACTGAACGGATTTCAATGCAATTTGGTATGGTAGTAGTTCAGGCCATGGATAAAAAAATTGGATACTTTTTATCCCGAAAAAGTGCTGTGGATACTGTATTTAAGCGGGCGAAGCCGCGGGCAAAAGCTAGTTCTCAATAGCAGAGACTCGAATTAAGAAGGGACAGAGTTGAAGTCTTTATTATATTTCATATTTCAATAGCAACAGTATTGCCAGAAGTAATCCAATTATGTCATGTCTTCACAGCTTATTACGATACAATGCAGAGCTAGGAATGGCGTAGAATTGTTATAATTACAGGCTCAGATCAAATATAAAACCAAGATAGCGCATGGCGTTTGAGGCCTCAAAAAACTACCTCAGTTCAAACAAACGCCATGCTTGTTTTTTATTTGATCTGAGATTACAGGAATCTAATTTTTAGACTTTCAATACCTTATAGCGATGCACTCAGAATGTTTCACAGCACATTCTGAGTGCATCGCTTGAAACAGTAAAACTCGAAAAATAACTAGCTTTTGATAGATGGCGTTATATCTAAAATAGTGTCGTGACTAGTGACGCGTTTGACGTGACATGACCTTGAAATTTGTCTCCCGAGTCCCGACACCGATCTCTTCAAAATCCAAATTCATCGAAATATTGGCTGTGTTTCGCGGAAACAAGCGCTTGTTAGCGCTTGCTAGCGCTAAAGAAAAAAAACTGATTATTATCGGCCAGGACACGTTTGTTAACTGATTTATCCACCATTTTGCTTATTTATTACACTTATTTAACGCCAGCGGTCGCCATTTTGCTTACAATTTTTTGTTAGCGCTATTTTCCACGGGACAGCCAATGCGTATAATGGTAATTTTTGACAGTAATTTATAGTTTTTAAATAGTGAAAACACAGTGCTTCCGGGCAAAGGAGTAGTTGCCAGTGTAAGAAACTTTCCCTGAATGTGGGGAAATTTTGAATAAACTTTGGAGATTTTATTATTTTGGGATTCTTATTTTGCTTTTTTTATGTTGCTTCACATTAATTTTAATAACCAGCGTAAGTCTTGTTAAATTCCAGTCGTTTCTGAGATTATCAAGACCAAACAGAGGTACAAAAGTTTTAAAATAGTTTTTTCAAAATTTTATGCAATATCGGTATTGCATGAGCCGTATATTATTTTATTACAAGGAGTATGGTCTGCTGTCATTATTAAAATGTAACAGATATTTTAATTTTATTTATTTAGTATTTCTTTTCGAAATATACACTTATGTTACGTTAGTAATAATTATTTTATTATAATGTCTTTGAAAATCAATTACGGATACTTCGGGCACATGATCCACTGCTTATGTAAAGACGTTTAGGCAAAAAAATAATTGTCATACTCAAAGTAAAAAATCATCTAATGTATGGGTGACTCTCCGCAAAACACAAATTCGCCCATATAAATATATATTTTTTTTCTAGTGTAAAAATATTTTTCTGTTTGTCTTTACATAAGCAATAGATCATAATTATGCCCAAAATATCCGTAATTGATTTTACCGAACACTAAATATTCTTTGCTTATGTTGTGGAATTCCATGGGCGACGATAATTATATATCTGGTGCTGTCCATCAGGCGAACCGTATGTTCGTTTGCCCTTTTCATGAAATAAAAAAAATAAGTATGGATAACAATGTGGATGTTAGTTCTATGGCGCCAGATGAGTGCCAACTCGGCCATATTGTCGCGTGCATTGTGCAATCCGATCATTAAGTATGTTTTTATATTTATCGGTACAATTGACCCACATCGATAGGGTTAATTAATTTTTGATTTACGACTGATATATCTACCTCATTATTTTTAAGTAATTAATATTTTATATTATCGTTAAAATGGTTTATGAAAGTAGGCAAATAATACATATAATGCGTTTCAAATGAGAATAGGAACGTCAATGACCTTTTTCTGTCAAATATCACTTGAAAAGTGCGATTTGCAGAAAAACTTACGTGCATATAAATATTAATAGTCTTGCATCGAATTTAAATAACAACGTCAATTAACTAAACATAAATTTAACTATCATAAGTCATAACAGTCTAAATTCGAAACAATATGGCGCCGACGCCGGATCCTATTCTCATTTGAATCGCACTTATACTAATATATTAAATACTAGCTGTTGCCCGCGGCTCCGCCCGCGTAAATAAAGTATCCCACGGGAACACTGTACTTTTTCGGGATAAAAATATCCTATGTCCATTCCCGGGACCCAAAGTTTGGTATATATACCAAATTTCATAGAAATCGGTTCAGCTGTTAAAGCGTGAAGAGGTAACAGTCAGACAGACAGACAGAAAGACAGGCAGACACACTTTCGCATTTATAATATTAAGTAAGTAAGTAAGTATAGTAGTATACACTAGCTGTTGCCCGCGGCTCCGCCCGCGTAAATAGAGTATCCCACGGGAACACTGTACTTATTCGGGATAAAATGTATCCTATATTTTAATTCAGAGCATAAACTACTACCATACCAAATTTTATCGAAATCCGTTCAGTAGTTTTTGCGTGAAAGAGTAACAAGCATACATACATCCATACATCCATACATCCTCACAAACTTTCACATATTTTATAATATTAGTAGGATTACAGTTGAGTAAAATTTAGTTTGTTTTCATTGAATAGGCTCCGAAACTATTGGAACGATTTTGATGAAATTTGGCACAGACACAGAGTAGACCAAGGGGAAGGACATAATCTACTAGCTTTTGCCCGCGGCTTCGTCCGCGTAAATAACTGTATTTTGTTCTTCTTCCCGTAAATACTTAACTGTTGTGTTTAGAGCATGGACGTAAAAGTTTCAGGATAAAAAGTAGCGTAAATTAATCCAGAGCATAAACGACTACCCACAGACTTCTATTGAGCTATTCACTACTACCATACAAAATTTAATCAAAATCAAAAGTAGCCTACTTTTTATATAAAAGTACAGTATTCCCGCGGTATAATAGAAAGTATATTTACACGGGCGGAGCTGTGGGAAACAGTTTACTGATATCTCTATATCCATCATAGTCTCTAATTGGTCTACTTTATGAATTTCTCTTTGTTCTATTGGCAAAAACTGGACCGGCCATATTAGGACGGGAGGTTTTCTTTTGTAAATCTAGGGCAACAGGATATAATAATAGTTTTTATTACCACTTATCAGTAATGAGTAGCTGGGTAAAGCTGCTGCTGCTTTGCTCGCAGTTCTAGTAGATAAAAAAAAATGAATCACAAAAAAAAATTACCGGGATTAGAACATTAAAACCCACCACATTCCGATGTTTTTTTCTTTCGATATTTAAAGGCTTGTGTCGAAATCGACAATGCCAACCTTCATTCCAAATTTCTGAACAACACAAAAATAAAACATACGCAAAACTTTAGACTATATCTTTGCGCAAAACGCTGCCAATTGGACTGACATAATATTAGAATCGAAAGATTAATTTATAGTTGCACAATGAAAGATAAATAATTATTTTAACCGGCCTCCAAAAAAAAAAGAGGCGGTTATACGTTCGGCTGTATTTTTTTGTATGTTCAACGATTACTTCGCCGTCTGTGGAACGATTTTCAATTTTTTTTTATGTAAAGGGTATAATCCGAGGTTGGCCCCATTTTCACCAAAGTGGTGACCTGATACTGGGATCCACGAGGAATCGAGGGAACTCCTCGAAATTTATATGGAACTATATGGTGATTTTGACTTTTTCTGAAGAAGTCCAAGCATATTATGCTACCAAAAAGTAAAATAATCATTAATTGAAAGCTATCAGTTAATGATTATTTTACAGTTTTAGGTGTATTTAATAAATCGAAATTGTAAAATCAACATTTATTGACACTAAAAAAAATCGACGCAGTAATTTTACATGTACAAGCTGCAAAGCCACCAACTTTGTTTATAGGTAGGGACAAATGACAATAGTTATGAACATATTTCTACGTAAAACACTATCCTTTTATCTAGTAAATTGTAAATAATCTCTCTAATTATGGACAATTTCACTTTACACTTAAATTTGTATATATACCCAATTGCGTACAGCGGTGGTAAATGGCGTAACGTTTACGAGAATACGTTTGGCAGTTTTAGCGTATCGGTACTTGATTGTAATTGTATTATTGCAGGTTTTATGTAACAGAATTGGCCCTCTGTGTATAAAAATGTTTAACATTAAAATACAGGTGTGTAAATCGCGCGATACTACCACATACTACTAAATGATAATAATCCATACTATACTTAGACAATATTATAAATGGGAAAGTGTGTGTCTGTTTGTCCGTCTTTCACGCCAAAACTACTGAATCGATTTAAATGAAATTTGGTACACAGATAGTCTAGAGCCGGAGAAAGGACATAGGCTACTTTTGATCGCGGGGAAATGTACGGTTCCCGTTGGATATTTTATTTACAGTTTCACGTAAAAAGTACTAAACTGATTATCATGAAATTTGGGACAGATATAAAGTAGACCACGGGAAAGAACATAGGCTACATTTTATCGCGGGACATAATATACGGTTCCCGTGGGTTACTGTACTTACGCGGGCGGAGGCGCCGGCATTAGCTAGTTACTTATATATTTGAAGCAAGATTTTATGGAATAGGATCTATGTTTTGGCCTTGAAGTTGTAAATTCGGGTCACCCAATTAAAGGGGTAAACAAATTATCTCCTATTTCTGTTTCCAATAGCGAGTTCTTTACGAATTTAGACTTGCAAATGTTGATTTATAAGTTTTCTTAAACTTAATTTACGGTACACCAAAGACCAAATTAGTCGGAAAATCATAATTTTAAAATTTATTTCCATTCCATTCCATTTTAGTGCCAAACTGCTAAGTGCCAACATTAAAACTACAATATAGTTTTAATGTTTATTTAAATCAAACAAAAATAGTAGTCAAAATTAACGCACAAAAATTCTCCCACAAAATGGGGTAAATTTTTGAGCCACTTAAATTTTCCCTATTTTGTGGGAAAATTTTTGCAGTGCAACTGTAGTTACCTATGTATAAAGTAACACAAAATAAACACTTCAGTTTCACGTCAGCTTAGCTATTAATCTAAACGACTATAAAAACAAAAATGTGGGGATTATGTCTAACAAGATACGAACATCATCCGGTATCATAGACAAGGCGCTACTTAATAACAGCAAATAAATATCCACAGTATCCCGTTCAGCTAAAGTTGTTTTTTCTTTAGCAAAATTGTAAATATCGTGCTATGGTATAATTATTAATAAAGTTGACTTCATAAGCAACATGAAATAAAATTTTTCATGATATAATTAATATTTGTTAATGTTTTCACTTTTCTGTTATATTTTATTACTCCTGACTCAAAATATTTAGGTACTTTTAAACAATAAATATTCGATAATTTTTTAAATGTTGCTTAATTTTTCTTTTCTGAATTGACTATATAACGATTTATTAATGGAATACAATTTATTCTTGGGGTTCGACAACTACGATGAGAAATTGTCTACGACATATAATTTAATATTACTATATAATTAATAATATTATTATCTATGCTATCCACAATTATTATGGCAATTTCCCTCAAATCACTCATTAAATCTAAATATCATGATGTAATTATTTTTATTATGATGTGAACGCCGTGACATGGCGTTTTGATTACAACTTGGAGGAATAAAAAAGTGATTAATGTCAAACGTCCCTATCAAAGTTTCGAACCTTCGGTATTCATACAGAGGGCTTAGCCAACATGCCAACGTTAATTACAATGACGATCTTTGAAATTGAAAATATATGGGATTGATATAACGTTCGCCAAGTGACAGATCGCGTGACGTCATTACCATAATTATATCTTTGAATTCAAACTTCGTCATCGTAATTAGCGATTGCATCTTGTCTAAAGAGCCTGTAATCCAAGCTTATATTAGGTTTGTCAAAAATTATTAGTCATAAAATTTGGGTCAAAGCAGTTAAGATACAAGAACAAACTCACAAACTTTTACATTTATAAATACTAGTAGGTCAGTAGGATAATAAAATATGGGATAATAAAATATTGCAAAAACATTTTACCCATCAAAATTTGGGCCAAAACAGTCCAATATAGATAAAAAATAATACGGAAAAGAAAGTCATAGTCTAAAAGCTATGTTTACCGAAACATATGAATCTTCAGCTAGATATAATATCTTGAGCGTAAGAAAGATTGCCATATCCTGCAAAGTCATCTCCTCGAAGGGAACAATAGCAAACTGCTGTGTAACGGTAGAATTACCCCAAAGGTTGAAAGTTTAGACGCAGCTGAACGGTAAACGGGGATGGAATAACTAACATCAAAGTATTCTCAGAGAGAAGTGAAACTTTAAATATATGCCCTTTTAAATTATTGTAATATAAGATTAGTGTGATGTACCAAAAATAGATGGCGCTTGATTACAATATAGTCGTAACGTTTTAGCTTGTCACTCTGAGTAGAAAGAAGAACAAATCATAGAAGGATTACTAAAATCTGTCTCTCAAAACAACACTGGCAAAACCCATAAGAGTGAATAAGAAAGAAAATCCATGTACTTATTTTGTTTTTTTTTTTCCAAACTTTTTACGACGCTGGAATTACGACTTTACGGCACTGAGATGTTAGCATGTGCGATTAGGAACGATGTTTCTTCTCTTACTAATAGCCAGGTCTTTATGCTATAGTTATTACTCTGAGATTGTGATTAATAAAATATTATGATGTCTCTTTTTTCGAATTCAAGTAACATTGATGCTAAAACAGTATTACTTCATAAAGCTTAGAAATATTAAGTTCTACTCAGTTTTGTTTTACTGAATAATTAACAAGTCTAGACGTTCGTAAAGTATTTCTTTGAATTCACGCCCTAAGATGAAAATAAAGATTATCAAAGTAAAGTATTGAGCCAAGTTTCAAGCTTATTGTCAGATAATAATTATTTTGTACAGTTGTGCTCAACAATTTGCTGAATCAGACTGGGCATTGTTGATCACCTGTTTTCCTAGCCAAGATTAGAGTCAGGGATAGCTCTTTAATATGCAAGTGCAGTCTAGGCATTCTAGACCACATTTTTAACTCCTATCCAAAAAATAAATCCTCATTTTATTATGATTCCCTTCTACGATTTATCTCCCCATCAATTTAAAATCGGTTCTATGTTTTGTAAATACTTATTTTATTGAAACTTTATGTACATAATAATAGGTATATTGTAACAAAATAAAACAGTAAGATGTATGGTAATTACTAATCCTAAAAGTTTGTTTGTTTTATATTCTTTAATAAACTTCCTTCAGTTCACCGTACCCTTATGCCTTTGAACTTATGAAAAGAAGTAGAAATTTGTGCAGTTAATTTCGTGTAACCACTAAAAATACGTTTCATCTTCGTAATTCCTATTTTATATCACTTTTGAAAGCCTTTTACATCGGCTTTTGAGGCTAATGTTGTCTCTATGTCTATGTAGGTCACGTAGAACTGAAGCGAGCTTTCGAGTAAAAAAGAATTACCTGTTAATACGGGTGTTTTAAAAGGTTTTATGTTTCTCTGTTAATGAATACGAAATCAGGAATTTAAAAGTTTACATAAATAGTGTATTTATCTGCTTTTAAGTGTTTATACTAGATTTTGTACCGAGGCTCCTCCCGCGTAAATATACTATCGAGTATCCCGCGACAATATTTCACCTTTACGGGATAAAAAGTAGCCTATATTATCCAGACTTTAAACTACTACCATACATTATTTCGTCAAAATCCGTTCAGTAGTTATTGCGTGAAAGAATAACAAACACCGATCCATACATCAATCAATCCATCCTCACAAACATTCACGTTAATAATATTAGTAGGACTGTAGGGTAAAAGCTGGCATGGTAGACATCCGATAAGAGTACGCAAACCCTTCCACATGTATGTAGAGCCACCACTAATTGTAAAATTATTATTATTTTATGATGACAAAACCGAGATCTATATGTTATGTCACCGTGAAATTGTGAAAACCGTCTTTTACAGTCTTTAACTTTACCAAAATTCATCTAGGTATTTATATTCATAATTACAAGAGCTAGACGCGCGGACAGGCGGATGGACAGAGCGAAACTATAAAGGAACCCTAAAAATGGGCGATGCGTATAAGAGTTCGCAATGACATAGAGTACGCGTGTATTTGTATGAAACTTTTACTTTTTTAGTAAATCAGTTTTTTACAAAACAAAATTGCTCAACGCATCCGAATTAAAACAAAAGTTTATGTTACCTTCACTAATATAGTTAACGGTTAAACCTTCTAAACAAATTGAACACATCAGGGGGTTTCAAGTGATCATTAATTAACTTTCTACATATGTGACTAAATGAGTACTATATACGTACTTTATTTAATTATTATATACTATATTGATGGTTATTATCATACAATCGGTGAATTTATATGTAAAATTCGAATCGTCGGTATAAATAAGCGAGAACCGTCCGTATAACAGTATCTTCGTTCGTTATCTCGAAACAATTTATTACAAACCACGCCATTTAATAACGAATTAACATAAACCGACAATAATTTCCTTCAGAAATGAAAATTATCACTGTAGTATAATTTCACAATGCCGGTATACCAAAATTGTTACATTACTAAGGCTCACGAGTCACGTGCAATGAATTCGGGCATTTTAAACAGCGCAAATGTTGTTGGTCATTTGTTATTTCTTTCCTGAAGAGAAGTGCTATTGTGATGGAAGAGGTTATGGTTGCTTTCTATGGTGAACAAAATAGTACAAAATTTGATAATTATTGAGATTTTAAGATATTATTAAATTAAAACGTGAAGCAAAATCAAGTACGGTTTTACGAGAATCGGCATACGGATCAGTGTGAAATTTGGCACATTTAAAGCTTTAGTGGATGAACGCCTGCCGAAAGCTAATATTAAAAAAATAATGCTTAGAAATGCTTAGAAATTTATAAAAATAACAACAGCACACTACCTCATCATAAGCATGTTTGTTTTGTTTATCTAATAATAACGTCATAAAATGCAAACGCATGTTAATTATTGTTCAAATTTGAAAATAGTTTTTTGTGAGGAAAGGGGAAAAAATGTTGCTTTTACTATGGATATTGACTAGAATTACCTATTTTAATGTCAATTATTATGCAGTTAGCTATTTACATTGGAATAAAATCTAAATTAATTGAATATACAGCCTGAACCCACTCTTTTGCGTGTAACAAGATTAAGTTTAGGCTTCGGGCGGTTTTAAATACACTTTTCTATGCTGTCAGGCTATTGAATATTGATGCTTTTCATAATTATCTAATTATAGGATAAATTCAGACATACAGTTTATATTTTAGTGCTCTAATTAACACAATTAATTAGTGGCTAAATACTGAGTGCTCAGAGATGAAATTATATTACTGTCATCTGTTAAATGTAATCCCCACGCGGCCACGGTATGACTTACTGCAGTTAGTATAATTATATAGAATTATGTCCAATTTATTTATACTATATAATATCTATACTAATTAATAAAGAGGAAAAGTTAATTTGTTTATTTGCATCGACAAGGTTCCGACACCGATTTTGATGAAATTTGGCACAGATGTAGAGTAGACCACGGGGAAGGACATAGGCTACTTTTTTATCGCGGAAAAATGTACGGTTTCTGCGAAATCAACTTTTGCGCCAACGAAGTCGCGGGAAACATCTAGTATAATAATATATTAGTACCTAAATTCAATCATGTATTAAAATAAAGCAAAATGCGCTAGTTGCGTATGCAGTCTTAAATTATATCCTTAAAAATATTCAAATAATATTATATACCTAGGTACCAGTGGCGAAGGCTGCTTCTCCGTCATAGGGAAGCCGGAGCTTGTATAATAGGTAGGGATTTCTATGAAGGTTTGCAAAAGGTAAGTGACAAGGGAAGCCGATAGGAATGGAGTTATAGGAACCCTTCGCCACTGCTAGGTACCTATAAAAATAATCTTAACGAATAATAAAATTAATAACTTCTTATAACTAGGTATATTTCCGTCCCATAATTCACGAAATGACTCCCACTGATTCAAGAAAGTAAGAGAAGAGATGTTACTCATCATCTCTATATTTTCGTAAGTAAGAATTTGTCAATAGCCTAGAGCTAGATGTCTGAATTTCTTGTCGCATAAACGAAAAGTACCTACTTTTAAATATGAGAAAGTTCTCAGAGAAAACAGTCTACAAAAATCAATATTTTTAAAGGTACAGCGATTTGTTTCAAAAAATTTGCAAGTCTCGTGAAAATGCTCCATTCAAAAGTCGTACCTAACTGTGACGTCACTATTAGGTAAAAGTATATGAAATATAAGGCTGCAGGAACATATTTGTAAATATCATCCAAATTTCTATATTTAATCATTCTTAAATGTTTGATCCATAATGTTCTGAAATATCTTATTAAATTCGAACTTTTAACGTTATAAATTAATAACCAAATGTCAAATACACTTTTAATAACAGATTTGTAATTAATGATTGGCAAATTGTTGGTAATTATAATTTTTAAGTAGCAACCCCGATGCGGCGCGGCGCGCTCAGCGCTGTCAGTTGGCTACCGGCTTTCGTGTGAGTTAGTGCTGTGCGTTGTAGTGATGTGATTACGTTATTTTTGTCCGTGTTTGTTTTGCCGAGATCAAATGGATTACATAGAATCCAGGAACTGTGTAACGATAAAGGTCGGTTTACTAGGAAGCTTTCATTGTTAATTTTATGTGTGTTTGTTATATGAGAAGAAAAGTTAATCTGATACATCAAACATGTTGATTTTAAAGAATCAATTACCTAAAGTTAGGAATAATTAAAGGTTGCGTTCGCCGGTAAATTTCTCCGAATCTGTGGATGAAATTTTAATCGCCTAGCTTCTTTCGAATTGCAAATATATTTACTCACAGCTTATTCAAGTCATAAAAAAGTGAAAAACAGTTAAGCCTCTTTAAATACTGCTAGCATAAATTTATATCTGTACACAAAAATGCATAGTTTCCCTATATCCATAGATGAATGTTAAAAAAGCCTATAGATCTATCTAGTCACGGAAGAATTTTGACTTTCAAAACTGTTTCTGCTGCGCAATTTGCAAGGGTCTGAGCAAAACGTTATGAGAAGGCATAAATTAACCCTAATTAAACAGTTATCTATACTGATTTACTTAAAATATTATAAAGAGAAAAAGTTTGTTTGTTTGCATTAAGTAAATAGGCTTCGAAACTACTGGAGCGATTTTGATGAAATTTTGCACAGATATAGATTAGACCGCGGGGAAGGACATCTAAGGCTTTTATTGCGGCAAAATCTATGGTTTCCGCGGGATTCCCTTTTGCCCGCGGCAACATCCAGCTTTAATACCTAAACCTAGATTAATTTCTATGAACGAAAATGGTTTCCCCATAGTGTATGGGGATTGGGGACCATACAAAATTTACATATGAGGAATATTACGGACCATTCAATATTTTCATCAAAGCTCGCATAGTCCAGATCGACCTATTTTAGATTGAACAATATGCAATACAATAGGCATATTTTAATCTGAAAATGATTGTTTCAGTTTCAAAGGATACATTGACTAGTAGACTCGTTCTTTCAACATAGAGGTCGTCCAAAAGTAGGGTTGCCAGGCGTCCGGATAAAGCCGGACGTAGTTAGGCTTTTTGTTTGCGTGTCCGGCCAAAATAGACAGTGTCCGGCTTGTCCGGATTTTATTAGGCTTTTTACATTTCGCAAACGATGCTAATGAACAGACATTCGATTTTTTATGTAGGTATAATTTTTGTGGTGAAAATCAAAAAGACTCGATTTTAGAAACTATTTTACCGCCGTATTTATTAACAATGAGACAAATAGTCAAGAATGTAAAATGTAAAGTCCGGCTTTTTTACCCAAATGTCCGGCCAAACTGGCTGGTCTGTCCGGCTATTAGGTTTGTCGACCTGGCAACCCTATCCAAAAGTAACTCAGAACTAGGGTTACCATCTGACCGGAATAGTCAATGATACTCATTGCCAATCATCTAGTATCTACTGACAACGCTCGAAAAAATGTAATTTAAAAAAAAAGTGCGTGTCTTTCACTGGCGATAACGCTAATGTAAAATTTGGAGTTGCTGCTAGAAATGTGGGTAACAATGTGATCAGACATTTGAATGACAACTTTGATCAAGAAATTGTTGTCGGTTGTCCAGCTCATAGTCAACCGGGGCGGACTTTTTACCCGACTGCGCAACGCAAAGGAGTGGTAATGTGTTTATCAGCCTATGTATGTATGTATGTATGTATGTATGTTCCTTTGAAGCACTATACAGACCAAACGCCTGGGCCGATTTTTATGATTCACATGTCAATCGATTCCTCTTAGTCTGGTGAGTGTCACTAAAGACATGACGTTAGTAAAAATTCAATATGGCGACTACTGGACGCCATATTGTGAAAATGAAAAAAATGAAAGTCAACAAACTATATCAAGTGGGGTATCGTTGAATAGGTATTTAAAAACCATTGTTAGTTTTCTCTCAACATTTTTCGATTCGACTGACCGTTTAGAATCTATATCGATTTAAAGTTGCGTAACAACCATTCTCACATTCCAGTGCACTTGTGATGTATTACTGATGCTTATAGGAAATCCAGTCTGGTAAATAGCTAGCTAGGTACTCATAACTAAAAAGTATAAAATAAAAAATAATAATTTAAAAATTTTAAAAACCCGACTGCGTAAAAAGTGTACCTAACTAAGTACATAATTAAAACCGAAAAGAAAAAAACAAGCACTTAGATATCCGGTGGCCTAGAATTCTATAATATAATAATAAATTAATACTATTGGAACATAACAACTAAACAGTCGGGATCCATTATTCGACAGCCAATCTAATTTTTCAATGGATCCTGACTGTTTAGTTGTTATGTTCCAATAGTATTAATTCATTATTATATTATAGAATTCTAGGCCACCGGATATCTAAGTGCTTGTTTTTTTCTTTTCGGTTTTAATTATGTAGGGTCAACGTGGGTATAATTGACCAATTAAGGCAGATTTTATTATAAATTACTATTTTCCTCTAATATGAAATGAGATACAAACTGGATTATTTTTATGTATCATCCCATTTAGATCTTTTATACAATGAACTAATAACTTTTAATTTTTTTCTTACAGAAAATTTGTTACAATGTTTTTTTTGTCAATTTACCCCTATGTTTCTAAGTCTGACCAGAGGATTTCAATGTTTGACCAGTCGATGTTCTAGTGGTTGACCATGTAAATAAAACACATAATATTATTTAAAAAATGTTCTTTTTGCAGCAATATTTGTATATATGTCACCGTAAAATTGTGAAAACCGTTAGATTGTAAAATAACTAACGAGATGGTAAAAATATATCGAAAGATTCAAAACTATATAATACCTATATTTATAATGTAACGATAAATAATGTGTTAAATTATAGGCAGAATATTAGCGTCGGAAGTCTATAAACATTTTACAATTTCACTAGTTATATTACAATCTAACGGTTTTTACAATTTTACGGTGACAACATTATAAGTAAATAGTAACATTAAAACAGTCTTATTAAGTTCACAACAGTCTCATAAAATCTTCATTTCAATTAAACTTTAAGTCTAATAAAAATATATAATATCTAAGGTAAGATATATATTTTATGTATCTAATTAACTGTTTATTAATGCTATGTGGTATCCCATATTTTCGTGCAGTTTCTCTTTTTTTGTGCCCCATCTCCAATTTCCTGAATCGCGAGATCCAAGCTTTCTTCACTATACATGAAAAAAAAATTTTATGTGACATTTTACATTGGTACCCAGTATCTGAAAATGAAATTTTCATCTGATAAGCTTTAAAGCTATTAAACATTTATGTAAAAATACACTTCTAAAGTTTGGTCAAACACTGAAATATTATTGGTCCAGTATTAACTGCTCCAGTAATTGACCATCTGGTCAATTATTGGTTACAGGACAGTTAAGAAAAAAAGAAATGTACACAGTCAAATTGCTAATCAAACACAACTCATTGAGTTAAAATTATGAAAAATTGTATATTATCAGTAATTGACCATTTTGGTCAATAACTACGAATCCAACCTTTTCGTGTTTCCATAGTTGACCAGCGTGAAATATCACGAAATAGTAATCAATTTACAAAAAAAAATTACCACAAACAGATCTACACACATTTTTCTTCAGTTTAAACATAAATTTTGCATAAAGCATAAACATTGAACAGAGATATAAGTAATTTTAAAAAACATACCTGACGCGAGCTCCTTACTGCAGGCAAGAAAAAATGGCGACGTTTTGCGCGTCTCTTTCAAAACTTACAAAATTTAAAAGTCGCCGTCACTATAGCTGTCTTTGAACGCGATTGGCGCATGAATTCAAAATTGGTCAATTACCCATACATGGTCAATTATACCCACGGTGACCCTACTTAGTTTGGTTCACTTTTTACGCAGTCGGGTTTTTAAATTTTTTAAATTATTATTAACTAGGGTTGCCAACCCTACTATATAGTATAGTATCCTACTATTTTAGGGGACCAAATACAATATTTCTAAAAAATAAATATAGTAGGCGAAACTACAATATTTTGCGTAAAGCGGAACGCAGCCTTAATTCAAGCCCGCTCTTCACTAACACAGCCCGTGGCCGTGGGTCGCTCGCGAAAACAGCAAAGGGGCCATTTTTTTTTTTTTCAATTTTTTTGCCATCTACTATATTTTTAAAGGCGACAGCTTCGAAAATACTATATTTGATAGAAAAAATGTAGGGAACCCTATTTTTAACTGAAATCAGGATTTTTTAACACTCACAACCGGCTTTTCGATCTACTCAGAACGGACCGGACTGTAAGATTATTTTAATATCTTCATCTTGTAGATTGTAGACGGAAATGCAAATCTTTATAGCCACTAATTAATAAACTATCAAAATGTCGTAAATTACTATCTCGTTAATATTGAATACGCATTTTAACTTTTAATTATATTTTACTAAGGGCTGATTTTTCAATCGTCAGATAACTCTTATCTGAGGAATAAATATGTAACTTTGACAGATTTTGTATGAAAAATATGTCAATGTCACATATTTATTCCTCAGGTAAGAGTTATCTGACGATTGAAAAATCGGCCCTAAATAATAAAGATAATTTTTTTTTGTTTCTTCGCATTGAATAGGCTCCTAAACTACTGGACCGATTTTGATGATATTTGGCAAAAATATAGAGTAGACCACGGGGAAGGACATAGGCTACTTTTTATCGCGGAAAAATGTACGGTTTCTGCGAAATTAACTTTTGCGCGCACGAAGTCGCGGACCACATCTAGTACTGAATACGTATTTTAATTAATATTAATAATTTATACAGTACTCAAAATATGTATTAACTTAATTACCTATATTAAGTATTAACGGTTAAATACTTATTAAAATAGATGATAACTATAATTAACTACTAAGGTAGCCGTTAAAGAAATGTAATACTATCTCTTTCATAATAAATGATTACTACCTACCTATTAGGTATTAACTAAAAACTAATGACTAATAAGATAGCTATTTAAGAAAGGAAATACTAGGTACTAGTTAAATTTAACTGTGGGAGTGCCACACTTCGGCACGAATGGGTCGGCTCGACCGGATAAATACCAGGATCTCACAGAAAACCGGCGTGAAATAACGCTTGCGTTGTGTTTCGCCGAGTGAGGTTACCGGAGGCCCAAGGGGGTATTGGGGATTAATAATAATAACTCCCACACCGATCTCGGTGACGGTGGCCGGTTTCATTGAAACCAGGCCAGTTACGCAGGAGTGATTTTATAGTGCCCAAGGGTGTGCGCAGTACACAAGAGCACTCTCTCTTCCTTTTACTCTCGTAACCCAGTGGGACGGATGACCGACACGACTGGCGAGAGATCAGGCGCAGGAACGACTTTTACATGCCCATCCGACGCATGGATCATCTTTCTTGTCAGACAATCAGGTGATCAGCCTGCATTGTCCTAACCAAACTGGGAAACAACGTTTTTTTTTCCCATGTGCGAATCGAACCCACAACCTCCGAGTCGAGAGCCAATGCTCGAACCACTTGACCACGGAGGCTGTTTATATTGGGGATTATAAGAACCAGGAACGCAAGTCGCAACACCAGAGCAGTTACAAGTGTAACTCCTCTGGTGTTGCGAGTGTCCATGGGCGGCGGTAATCGCTTACCATCAGGTGATCCGTCTGCTTGTTTCAATTTCATAAAAAATATCGTTTGTTTAACAAAAACCAGCCAAGGACGAGTCGGACTTGCGCACGCAGGGTCCCGTACCAATCGGCAAAATAATTACGTCTGTTGTATGGGAATTGGGAGCCCCACTAAATTAACAAATTATTTTATTCTCTTTTTTTTATTGTTATAGCGGCACCAGAAATTGCCAGAAATATAATCTGTGAAAATTTCAACTATCATGGTTCATAAGATACAGACGGACAGACAGACAGACGGGTCCCGTCGCCCGTGTAATAACACAATACACGGCAAGGCGTAGTTTAACCGGCCTCACTTGTGGTTCGCAGAACTCTATCTTCACCTTTTTATTTGGGTGGGTTTGTGCCAAAAAAGTTGTTATAATTTAAGACTAGCTTTTCCCGCGGCTTCGCCCGCTTAATTATAGTATTCCACAGGAATAATGTACTTTTTCGGGATAAAAAGTAGCCTGTTTTTATCCAGAGCCTATACTACTAACTACTAAGTACTAGGTAGGTACCATATAAAATTTCATTAAAATCGGTTCAGTAGTTTATGAGTGACAGAGTAACAAACATCCACCCATCCATACAATATTCATCCTCACAAACCTTTTTATAATAGTAACAGGACATGCCAGCTTTGCCAGTCTACTAGTTTCTTTACGAATCCACACGAAATTAGCTAACATTTAAGTCTGTCTGGAACGCAATCAATAATCATTGATCACGCCTAAACCACTGAACGGATTTTCATGTGTGGTACACGGGCAGATTAGACTTTGGGGAAGGTAGGCTACTTTTATACCACGGCAAAGTGTATTGTTTCTTCTAAAACTAAAGATTTCAAAACTCAAGATAGGCATACCTACATTTGACAGAACAAATCTTCATACAAGAAAAAGTTACGCCATCTTGGTTTTCACCAAACCTCAAATGTCAGCCATCTTGTTCTCACCATACTTAAAATGTCAAAATGGCCCCAAAAATCTCAAAAGTCGGGCCATTTAACTGGATACACTTTTTGCCTCAACATTCGTCGTCTATATAACAAATACGTCTCTCTGAAACAAAGTCATCCACGGACTGTATTTGGGCTTTTTACAAACTGCTACTAATTGTTCCATTTTATGTACAAACGCAATCATTGTTTTCTATACCTAAGGTTAGCACTATACTAACACTTTTCTAATGCCCGCTACACACCACAACGATAAAACTTCACATTTCGGACATATTATATTTAGTACTAGATGTTGCGCGCAAAAGAAGATCCAGCGGTAACCGTACATTTTGCCCCGATAAAAAGTAGCCTATGTCCTTCCCCGTGGTCTACTCTATATCTATGTCAAATTTTCATCAAAATCGGTCCAGTAGTTTCGGAGCCTATTCAATGCAAACAAACTTTTCTTCTTTATTATGTATAGCTTTTTGTGTAGTGAATAAAGTTTTAATTTTGAATTGCTATATTAAAAACTGGCCAAGTGCGAGTCAGACTCGCGCACAAAGGGTTCCGTGTAAAACGGCAAAAAATCACGTTTGTTTTATGGCAGCCGTCGTTAAATATTATTATATTTTGTTTTTAGTATTTGTTGTATATAGGGGCAACAGTTGATATTTGTGAAAATTTCAACTGTCTAGCTATCGCGGTTCTTGAGATACAACCTGGTGACAGACAGACGGACGGACAGAAGTAATAGTAATAGGGTCCCCTTTCTGGGTACGTAACCCTAAACAGCAGCTTTACGTATCGTCTCGTAAAGGTAAAACACACGCAAATGTACATTCCATGGTAATTTTATCAACCCACAAGATAGGCGATGATATTAAAACGTAGGCTGCGACCTACGCGAGAGGTACTTCTTCCTAAGTGTATTGAACATTTCAATTACTCTTCTGGGGAATTACATCTAAAAGAACGTGAGCGAAAGAAAATACAACAGTATTATAGGGTTTTTAGGTAATTCCAACACTGAAAACGATTCCTCGCGCTGTTGAGCAGATTTTGAACCGTGCGGTGTGTTGATTTTCAATTACCGCGTGGAGTGTAGATTTGGTATTACGGATTACCGCGGGTGTAGATTTTGACTTACCGCTCGGGGTGTAGATTTTGACTTACCGCGCGGGGTGTAGATTTTGACTTACCGCTCGGGGTGTAGATTTTGACTTACCGCTCGGGGTGCAGATTTTGACTTACCGCTCGGGGTGTAGATTTTGACTTACCGCGCGGGGTGTAGATTTTGACTTACCGCGCGGGGTGTAGATTTTGACTTACCGCGCGGAGTGTAAATTTTGACTTACCGCGCGAGCTGTAGATTTCACTTACCGCGTTGGGTGTAGATTTTGACTTATCAAGCAGCATGTAAATCGTAACTTATCTTGGTGGGACACACATTTTCCCATACCATTCAATGAAATAGTTGGCGAGTACGTCTTCTTTAATTTGTATCTAAAAATTAGAGATGCCACGAATAGTGAATTGGCCGAATACCGAATATTCGGCAACGCTGTCGGCCGAAGCGCCGAATATTCGGCACGAAATACATACGTGTCGGGAGCGCGTTAGCTGGATTAAGACAAGTTTTCCTATTTCAACCTGTTTTCCTCGTTGCGTTGGCGCAGCAGGCGACGACTAGCGTGTATAGTGAGAGGTTATTTTCTGAGGCTGGTAACATTTACGATGAAAAGCGTAATCGTTTGCTACCAAAAAATGCTGAAAAGCTTGTTTTTATCCATCACAACTTACCACTGATCAATTTTAATTACTAAAGTGTTGTAATTTGGATATAAATATATAATTTTGAGTAATATAACGTCTCTTTTTTACATGATTTGGTATTCGGTATTCGGCCGAATAGTACGTATTATTCGGCCGAATACCGAATAGCAAAAAAAGTGGCCGAATAGGCCGAATACCGAATAGTTGCCGAATATTCGTGACATCTCAGTAGAAATCCCTTGTAATTTAGGCCTTTAGATAAGAGTTGGTGCATACAACATGTATACGCTGAGCGCTGTCTTTGAATGTAAGCATTACGTCATGATTATTCATTATTCACAGAAAGCACACAATGTAACATGTATATGTTACGGGTAATGCTAGAAGATAGAGTAAACCTAGGTTTATTTGGGTTTACCTAGGATTACCCAAGCTTTGTGGATAAAGTCCGAATATTTATTTATATTCGGCGTTTACCCGTATACAACTAAGTTTAACTGTAACATATACATGTCGTAGGTACCAACTCTTATCTACCGGCTCATACCATACGCTGAAAATGCTCTCGTGCTTTATTTCAGTTTAAATAAAAGACACCGCCTCGCGCGCTGAAGAGTGTTTTTTAGTATAACTAGTCTTCTGTCTATTACAAAGAATTCTTAATACCTGCCTCATTATCTGGCTTGCTTTTTAAAACTTAGATACTAGGTAATTATAACTTTTTGCGTTAAGTAAGGTACACGTAAAGTTACTAGAAAACTGCGACTTTCGAACGCGATTTCAGGAAAAGCAATATTGAAAAGTACTTTGCTCAAATTCCAGAATAGATTATTGGACCCTTTCAGATAAGAAGCATCTTCGTTAAATGAACTGTGAATGAGTAATGAACATTTTTCCGATGTTGTACCTTTTGCTTTTAGCGTTATTTAACGCAATTTTGTAAATTAGAGTTGGAACTGCTACTTACATATTTTACGCAATTTTATATTATAATAGGTACTTGATGTTGCTCGCGACTTCGTGCGCGACAAAAGGAAATCTCGTGGAACCGTTCATTTTGCCACAATAAAAAGTAGCCTTTGTCCTTCCCCGTGGTCTACTCTACATCTGTGCCAAATTTCATCAAAATCGGTCCAGTAGTTTCGGAGTCTATTCGATGCAATCAAACAAACAAACTTTTCCTCTATATATATTAGTGTAGATTAGATGTTGCGAGCGATTTCGTGCACGCAAAAGTTACTTTCGCAGAAACCGTAAATTTTGCCGCAATAAAAAGTAGCCTATGTCCTTACTCCTTCCCCGTGGTCTATTCTATATCTGTGCCAAATTTCATCCAAATCGGTCCAGTAGTTTCGGAGTCTATTCGATGCAATCAAACAAACTTTTGCTCTTTATTATATTACCTAGTATAGATAAGGATGTTTAAAATTAATGACTGATATATACTACTTAATATAATAATGAGGAGGAGAACGCTCTGGTCGATTTACTCTAAAGTCAACCTCCAAACATCGGATCGCATCTTTGACCGTAATTAAATAAAATAAAAAAAAAACGAGGAATTAAAATAAATAAATATATCTAGTTAAAAAAAAAACTAAAAAAACACGCTTTTAAAGAATATCGAACTAAAAAGTTGAAAATAATTTTAAAAAATTTAAAAATAAACTTAATACAGGTACTACCTATATAAAAAATACTAGTATAATTGAGAGAAAAGGGTGGGGCGCTTTGTGCCATAATTTTCGTATATCAAGCGACCCACGCTTTTCCCTCAATTATACTGGTATTTTTATATACTACTGTTTTAAGTTTATTTTTAAAATTTTTAAAATTATTTTCAACTTTTTAGTTCGATATTCTTTAAAAGCGTGTTTTTTTAGTTTTTTAAAACTATATTTATTTTTATCTTTTTAGTTCGATATTCTTTAAAGGCGTGTTTTAAAGCTACCAGAGCCGAGGAAGGCAGCAGGCGCGCAAGAGAGAGTTACATACAAGCAAAATAACCTAACCAAGAGCATGTCAGGACATGTCTAAGGAGGGTTCCGTAACTATAAACGCGTAAGGTAAAAGCACTAATGCTCGACATTGAACTAAAAGACGACATTTTCAAGAAAAATGTTTTCTAATAAGAAAACTAATCATTTAAATAACATTGCTACTGATGTTAAAGACACCTAGTCTCATCTATGATACATGCTCAAAAGTTTGTGTACATTCAGAAGCAAATTTGAAAATGGCATCAGTTGACAATAAACAATGTAAGCAGGTTGGCGTGTTGCACTTAATTCTTAGCGTTTTTCATAAGGCAACTGACTTTTTACAGGTATAATTTTTTTCTTATATTTATGATTATTGGCTACTGTTAGTTTCGATATTAAAAATGTATAAAATTATTGATTAATTAGGACCATTTCCTTGTTATTTTGGCTTGTTTTTGTATAAATTTTAAGTGGTGTTTACTATTAGTACCAGAAATGAATCAAAACCTAAAAGATGACATGTGTGTCTTCTACTAGGGTTACATCGAACTGAATTTTTTAGCTTATTTTAATGCAAATTTAGCCTTATGCTGTAGAAAATATGTTCCTGTCTGAGTTTCGTGTCCTTTACACTATTCTAACTAAAAGAAGACAGTGTCAACTATTAGGGTAAACTCGATGTCAACTATTAGGTTATACTATTAGTATTTATTAATTTCATATGAAGTTAAAAGGAAGACAGAAAAAAGTACCCTCTGTTGTGTCTAACACACAATAGAAACAATAGTATAAAAAGGAGAGAAAAAAGAATGAAATGTATGAAAAGAAAATAACCAAGAGTATGTTAGGACTTGTTTAGGGAGGGTTCCGTAACTATCAACGTGCAATAGGTTTTCTGCGAATTACTTCAAAAGCTAATGTCCGATTTCGCTCAAAATAATTTCCCTAAAGAGTTTTTAGCATGATCTATCAGCATGGAAACTTGCAAGTTTCTATCTCTTATAGTTTAGAAATGCCAGGGGGGGACCACCTTACAAACCACTTTGGAGGCCGATTACTCGAAAATGGTCAACTTTGTAAAAAAGTCATATATGAAACCTTACATTTATTTTAAAAGACCAATTCAACGATACCCCACACGATGGGGTAGAATGAAAAATATTTTTCATCCCCACTTCACATGTATGAAGAGCCACCCCTAAAGTATAAAATTATTATTATTTTATGATGCCAAAACCGAGATCTATACACCATCTATAACTATACCAAATTTCATGCATTTATATTGATAATTCAAGCTACAAACGCAGACAGACAGACTGACAGAGCGAAACTATAAGGGTTCTTTATGTATTACGGAACCCTAAAAAGGAGATTTGAGAAAAGAAAGGAGAATAAACAGAAGAATGAAGAAGAAAGAAAGCTTAAGACTGTCAGAAATTAGCTAAGAAAAGTCAAAAGGGTGTGAAGAGAAATGGATAGAATGTAGAAACAAATGAAGAAAATAAGGAAAATAATCTGCCTAATTATTAACTTTCCTGATAAAAAGAAGTTTCACTAGATTCTTTGCGTTGTCCAAAAATATCAGGCAAAGAGATTAAGGTTATGGTATGCTGCGATAAAACCAAAACTGTATTCAATGAAAATGAAAAAGATTAGAATAGTTAAAGTAAGTAAGTAAAAAAGTAAAATAGGTAGAAGTTCTCAAATTACATAGAAAAATATTGTTGCAGGTGATAGGCTGAAACATACATTTCATTTTCCATTAAATTTAAATGGGTAACTTGATGTGGTGTTTGTCTACTATTAGTGCCAATTGATGTCTATTTTTGGTGGATTTGATTTTCGACGCTGTCATCTTTTAGTGTCTACGACAAACCTTAGAAAATTGTAATTATTTGTTGAAAATACAACAGTCTTAAAATATTTTATATGAAAAAGTTAATTTCTAAATGTTGCTCAAACAGTAAAAGTAATTGCAACTGTACTTTTTTGATAAATACATTTTATATTTGGCAATGAAGTTTGATTCGTCCTTAATGTGTCTAGTATTAGTGCTTTTACCTTAATATGATTTTTTTTTAATTACTCCAAAAGTTACTGTCCGATTTGGTTCATAATAATTTTCCTAAAGAGTTTTTAGCATGATCTATCAGCATGGAAATTTGCAAGTTTCTATCTCCTATAGTTTAAAAATGCTGGGGGGGGGACCAACTTACAAACTACTTTGGAGGCCGATTACTCGAAAATGGTCAACTTTATAAAAAAGTAACGTATGAAACCTTGCCTTTATTTTAAAAGACCTATTCTACGATACCCCACACGATGGGGTAGAGTGAAAAAATATTTTTCATCCCCTCTTCACATGTATGGAGAGCCACCCCTAAAATATAAAATTATTATTTTTTTATGATCCCGAAACCGTGATCTATACACAATCTATAACTGCACCAAATTTCATCAATTTATATTCATAATTACAGGAGCTAGAGGCGCGGACAGACAGACAGACAGACAGACAGACAGACAGACAGACGGACAGAGCGAAACTATAAGGGTTCCTTAAGTATTACGGAACCCTAAAAACAAGCAAACAAGCTTACATACAGGTGAAGTTAATATAAGCGTGTTAAAAAGCAAGTACATACCGACACAGTTTGATTGTTCAGCAAGTTTACGTTAGTAATATATTATTTGCTTTGGGCACGGGACCCTAAAAACATTTCCAACTGTTATTTCAAGAATTCTGATTAAAAAAACGAATATCAGCGATTTTATTAAAGGGATACTTTGAATGATTCGTCCGACGTTAAAATTACTTATCGCCATTTATTTCAGCCTACAAAAGCTTTGAGCTGAATAATTACGATTTAAGGGTCTATCATACGCGTACGATCTGTAGAACGGACCAAAATACTGATTTAAGCTTACATCAAATTTTCAGGTTGAACGAAAATAATAATAATATATATTTTTAAAGTGTGTTTATTATTGTTTAAGTGCCCACCACATACATCCGATTCGCAGGACGGACGAAAAAGCTGTACTTTGAAACTGAACACCAATTCTCGTTATTAACTTACACTGTCGTCGTTTTACATTTATTTAATTATAAATGAATCGTCTTGATATCGTAAACTGATTTTTGGAATTTGGACCAATCAAAGCGGGTTTGATGTTTTGATGTTTATGAGAATACCATTTTGCTATTTAACGTAATATCGAGAATGCATCGTCATTGCCTCAAAGAATATATTTACCAACGTAAAGAACCATCATACCATGATTTACACGAACGGACAGCTCGCTTCTATTTGTGCGCGGCTAGACGTATGCTGGGGGTGCGCGTGGTGAGTTGACGGGACGTGGGGGTTTTCAGGCACTTTCGATCACGGGGCTGGCCGCTGATCGTTTCGTGCTTTGACATAATTGACGCTATAATTTCCCAATATTTATGATATATTTGTCTGACGCGACGTTTGAAAATATTTCGGTGTCAGCCCTAGGTTTACGTCAACATGGCTGACATTTGCCGGTACACGAACTTCACGTCATTTGTAGTGTCGGCCCTTGTGTCTATTATTGTAAGATTTAATAAGTCGACATATTGAGTACTGAGTTCATCCGGTACTTGTGTCCCTTTTCCAACAATTATGCGTTATCCGACCTCTCATTCCCACTTAATAGTGAATATCTTTGTCCCTTTCATTACTATTCGCATTCCTCTCTTTCCCTCGCATGTATTGAAGCTATATCTGTCTCTTTCTCTACTATTTCCTACTGACCGGATGCTATGACTCCATAGGGATCTCTAATGGAGAGCCATTAGGTTTCGCTGATGTAGGCCCCTGTGGGGTTGTAGTTATAAAGCTGATATCACAGGTTCGAGGCTCTAGTGGCTCGGTGGTTAGGGCTTGATATGACTCAGATTCGATTCTCGCAGTAAATAATATTTTGTAAGTCGCGTCGATTATCATAAATATATAAAAGGCAAACCTGACTGACTCACCTATCAACGCACAGGCGAAACTACTGAACGGATTTGAAACTACTGAAATTTGGCATACAGATAGTTGTAATGACGTAGGCATCCACTAAGGATTTTTGAAAATTCGCCCCCTAAGTGGGTGAAAAAGGGGTTAAAATTTTGTATGGAAATCGAACTAAAAAAATATATGAAATTCGGTTCATCCGTTTGGGAGAAACGACGCCACGGACACACATACAGACAGACACGCCAAACTTATAACATAAACATTTGATAACAGTTACGTAGGTTACCTACGTTTACTTTTGACCAATTGGTTAAGTTTCGAATCTCGGTCGTCTGACCGAATAGGCTACACGAATGAATTTTTTTTATTGCATAAATGAATAGTACTCTTAAATATGAGTAACTTCTCAGAAGAAACCGTATATCAAAAGTCAATATTTTCAAAGGTCTGTCGATTTGTTTGCAAAATTTCGCAAGTCCCGTGAAAACGCTCCATACTAAAGTCGTACGTAGCTATGACGTCACGTCCATGTAAAATCGTATGAAGTATACGGCCGCAGGAACATATTTGTAAATATCTCCGATATTTGTGCGTTTAAGTTCATACATACCATAATAAAAGTTTTTGTATATGATGTAAGTAAACTAATTATGTAGGTTTTGTTTACTAATTTAGCAAGAAAAAAAATTTTTTTTTTATACTTTTTAGATGTATCTAATGACTAAACTATAAATAAAATATTATATTTTTTTACATTTACGAGGTAGTAATGCCTTAAAATTTCTGAATACATTAATGAAACTTAATATTTTAGATGTAGTCGTGTACCCAATTTTTAGGTACAAGGCGCTAAAGTTAAGTTTGCTTTTAATGTGGTTTCAGTTGAACGGCAACGACTTAACACTTACGCGGACAATGCAGCCCAAATAGCTCATTTCAAGCTTAAACATTTCAAGCTGGAATAGCTTAAATTCTGTGACATTTTGTTAAACGCGCAAATTGAAAGTGGTAACAGTTTTGACGGGAGAGAGGTACCTATTTCATTTTAAATGTATTAACTAATTTAAGTGAGTAAGTTTAGCTTTTGGAGAGAATGAAGTGACATAATTACATAATTAAATATTGGGTACTAGCGTTAATTCGCCCGCGTGAAATTAGGTTATCAACTTTCATCCTCATTTTTCGCCGTGTGGGGTTGAATTTGAAAATCCTTTCTTAGTGAATGCCTACGTCATATGAGAAATAGGTATGCAAAATTTAAAATTATTAGCCTTAGGGTTTGGCCTATGCGTTATACATCAGTCGATCAACTTTGCCTTTTATATATTAGATTTGCCTACATATTAGATAATTATTAATTAGGTATGTAATTTACAACTTAAAAAAAAAAGAAAAAGAATTAAGATAGTGTATTGTGCCTCTTTTAATATAATATTATATCTATGCTATTGTGTCGTTTTGAAATTAGATGCATTTCAATTCAAAGTTACAAAAAGTTGGAATATTTTTTAACTATGAAATCAAACACTTTAATTGATTTTTTTTGTTTCAGATAATCACGGATTGAAAGTGTGAAGTTAATAGTTATATCCATTTAGCTATTATCTTTTTATAAAAATATTACAAACGCTAATTGCTAAAATATAAACGTGTAGTTTTTCTATCAGTTTTAGTGTATTGAACATTAATTAGTATTCCAAATCGTTTTAAAATAATAACATTTTTAATCGTAGACGTAAAAAAGTAGCCTAACTAATACATAATGAATTTGGTATCGAAATAAATTAATAATATTCATTTTTTTTTGTGAAAAGTGTCAGTGCAGTTTAACCTAGAGTCAGTAATGTGCGGCCCTAACGTTGTTAGAGTGAGATAGCAATGTCGGCGTCCCGCTTGAACGTCATCTACGGTTAGAGCGAGATAGCAATGTCACCGACCTGCTTGCACGTCATCTTTTGTCTCCTATTCTTCAGCGTGGACAGTTTGGAGGAGGTGCTCATCGAAGAGTCAAGTGAGTATTTTTTTTAATTCACTTATAATACTTTAGCGGCTGAACACTGAACCGTACCCGGCCCCAGGGTCGGGACCCTCACGCGCCGTTTGGAGCCGATCGCAGGTCGAGGTCGCGCCTGGCTGGCGATTTCTCTTCCTGTCGCTCGCCAAGGGTTTCCCCCGCATTCTGCCGCGGGGATCTTCCCAAAACAAGACAGTATTCGTACTGAGTGTTAAGTGCGAGTTTTTCCATTCGCATCGTGAGCGCGTTTGCCGTTTACTAGGAGTATGTAATTCGTTCAGCGCGGTCAGCGCCACTACTAGTAAACGCGAGAAACAATGCGAATCACATACAAATTCAGTAGTAAACGCCAAACGCGCTTACGATCGAATACGAATAGAAAAACTCACACTTTGCACTCTTTAAATTATTCTCCATGTAGAGGGGCTCCTGCCCCTGACCATACAAAATACTACAATATAAATTATGCAATAATGAAAAAAAAATACATTGAATAGGCCCCTAAAGTGCTGGTCTGATTCAGTAGAAATTTGGCACAGATATAGAGTAGACCGCGACAATAAATATTTTAGCTTTGACAAATTTGAGGTAAAAGGTTTTTATTGTGATGTTACATACTGAAAGTGAAAAACTGCTTACCCTAGAAAAAAATATTTTCGTTCGCTCCAGTGTAGGATCCGATTTCACGAAAAAGTGCGATTCCCTTATAAGAGAGAGTTGTGAAGATATGATATTCAAAAAAGGCTCAAAGATGCGTATTCAGGAGTGCTTGTAAGGTGCAAAAAGAAATAATTGATAAAGTTAAAAACGAAAAAAGTTATGGCCGAAATAGTGAAAAAAAAATCCGATTTTTTTATTTTGGTGCTCGGTATTTTGGAAACAAAGAATGCAATATCAGAAATTTGAGAAAACCTACTCTGGACAATTTGAGCCAAAAATAAAGACGATCGAGTTAAGGGTATGCGCTGTAGCCTAACCTTTTGAAAAAAAAAACAAGTTTTTTCGAATTCCGTAGATTCATTTACAATGTGCTCGATAGTGATGCACGAAATCTGTAGGTAACTTTTTTCGTTGACCGGCTACTTGATATCTGGGCCCAACTTCTATGGAGTTTGAGCGAGCTCCTTTAATATTTAAGTACTTACGTTGTAGGTACATAATCTAAAAAAAAATCCAAGCTAAGCTTATCGAACCTGCGTCTTAAAAGCTATTTATACAAACCAATATTTTGATGAAACTTAAAATTCGTATCATTAATCATCCTGATATTTTTCATTTCGCGCGTTTGTCAACGTCGCGTCGTCCCAGATAATGTGAGAAAACACGCCAATGTGCAGGTGAGATTAAAAAGTAGGTTAAACGACGATCACACTCGACCTGAATATCGTTAGAGCTCGAATACACTGCTCCGATATTATATCTATGTAGCAGTTGCGCGGGGTTCCTATAACTCCATTCCTATCGGCTTCACTTACCACTTACCATTTGAAGACCCTCATAAGGTCTGTAAAACTGGCAATGTAAAATCGGCGAGAATGAAAATAAATATTTTAAAGATTTTCTTGCTCGAACCAATCCAGAAAAATCGGCAACAGCTTAAGTTTAACGTTAAGTTAGCGTATAGTAAACCGGAAGTGAAAATTTCAAATCGATATTTGATTAACTTCGACCATTTTTAGGGTTCCGTAATACTTAAGGAACCCTTATAGTTTCGCTCTGTCCGTCTGTCTGTCTGTCTGTCTGTCTGTCTGTCCGCGCCTCTAGCTCCTGTAATTATGAATATAAATTTATGAAATTTGGTGCAGTTATAGATTGTGTATAGATCACGGTTTCGGGATCATAAAAAAAATATTATTTTATATTTTAGGGGTGGCTCTCCATACATGTGAAGTGGGGATGAAAAATATTTTTTCACTCTACCCCATCGTGTGGGGTATCATAGAATAGGTCTTTTAAAATAAAGGCAAGGTTTCATACGTTACTTTTTTATAAAGTTGACCATTTTCGAGTAATCGGCCTCCAAAGTAGTTTGTAAATTGGTAAAAAATAGGGGGGGGGCCCTAGCATTTTTAAACTATAGGAGATAGAAACTTGCAAATTTTCATGCTGATAGATCATGCTAAAAACTCTTTAGGAAAATTATTGTGAACCAAATCGGACAGTAACTTTTGGAGTAATTTAAAAAAATCATATTACGCGTTTATAGTTACGGAACCCTCCTTAGACATGTCCTGACATGCTCTTGGTTAGGTTTTTAAATTAAATATTTTTACCTTAAATTAAAGCTTTAAATGTACTAGTAATTCTTCACAAAAAAAAATTAGAAAGTTATCTCTAATAGTCTCTCTAAGACTTAGAGCATATAGAGTACATACACTTAGCTTTACTAAACTGTATTTTAACGGAGTTATATTACTCCGTTATTTTTGGATGCTTAATATTTTCATCAATTAATTTGTAATAAAGAACAATACGGTCAGGTGGTAACCCTAATCGGAAGGGAATATACGTTCACCGCTAGTTTCAAACACACGCAGGTAAAAGTACCCACATTAAAACATTACTTATTAACATTGAGCAGCATTGAAAAAGAACTACAAAAAAGTTTAATGTCAGAGCTACCTCATTTCAGAAACGCCCCTTGGGCGTACACTTGTAGTTTTTATTTAAAAGAAACGAGACTTTCTTGTTCTTGAAATAATGAATGTGCTTTATTAACATGTTTGCTTTGCGTCGAGAATTCGAGATAATATATTTTTTTATTCTTTAGTGCACTAATATGGAAATATACAATGCTGAATGCATCGTGTATACAGCATTTTTGTTATGTTTTGCTTGCTATTCTCTTCGTTTTTAACCCCGACGCAAAAAATAGAGCGTTATGAGTTTTTAAACCCCGACGCAAAAGCATCCCTCGGTGTTATAAGTTTGATGTGTCTGTCTGGTTGTCTGTGCGTCTGTCTGTGTCATCGTACCTTTTAAACGGATAATAAAACTACTACTACTAAATAAGATTAGTTTATCAGTTCGTCGATCGGGAAGTCGTATTCAAAACAGATTTAAACATTTGACTCAAACTCAAACTCAAAATTTTTATTTCCATGTAGGTTATAATATAACACTTATAGAATTGTCCTACATGATGCCTACCACCGGTTCGGAAACTAGCCCGGCGAGAAGAACCGGCGTAAGAAACTCGCACGGGGCCACCTTTTAGCAAAAAGATGGGAAAATTGTTCTTTTCAAAAAATATTTTACAATGTTGTAACTTAATCTATATAACCATTAGTCATAAGTACATAGAACATACTTAAGTACATAAAAGCAGCCTTGCATGGGGCCATCTTATTCCCAAGGTGTGCAATCGTTAGTGAAATCACTGACTTTATAATAAGCTTTAGCACACAAACGTTCTTTAACGACTTGCCAACACACCGGACTAATTATGGACAGAACTCCCCGTTATACCGTATGTGTTCCTCATACAATAAGACCTGCGGTGATTTAGATACTTTGGTGCTTCTATTCAATCCTTTAAAACAAAAGTTATATAAAATTGTTAGTCAAAATAACCTTTGAGTATCACAGTGCACACTTATATCATTTGTAAATTTGATTATCTTTACATGTAGGTACCTAGTATTCACTTCCAGAAGGATGTGCACTACGTTATGATTATCTCTGTAATCATCATGATTAAATCTGTAAAGCTAATTTAGTGTAATATCCAGTTTCGTGAATCAATAAAAAAAAACGGACACGACAAACTTCGTTTTTATATGCACTTAAGTTATGATGTCAAAGGTCTATACTAATATTATAAATGCAAAAGTGTGTATGTCTGTCTGTCTGTTACCTCTTCACGCTTTAACCGCTGAACCCGTATTTTTATGAAATTTGGTATAAACATACTTTGAGTCCCGGGAAATAGAATATTTTTTTATCCCAAAAAAGTACAGTGTAGGTACGTGGGCGGAGCAACGGGCAAAAGCTAGTAATATTTATAAATAAAGCAAAAACTTTAAGTACAGTTTTAAGAGAATTGTGCGAACAGAGGAGTATGATATTTGGCACAGTTAAAGTTTATGTGGGTGAAGGTGTGCAGAAAGCTTATATTTTTTTAAATAATACTTAGAAAATAGAAATACATAAAATCATGAAAAATTATCACGACAACACCCTTAGATTATTAAGTCGCACCCCCGATATAACGCGTTTCAAATGAGAATAGGAACGTCACTGACCTTTTTCTGTAAAATTTTACCTGAAAAGTGCGATTTTCAGAAAAACTTATGTGCATTTATATATTAATAGCCTTGCATCGGATTTACTTAAAAATATAAATAGTAATCAATTATCTAAACATAAAAGAGATGTTTGACTATTTTTAGGGGGGCCATGACGGTTGTTTTGACTTGACTTTTGATGTAGCAGACGTAGCAGACAGTTTTACGAAGAGACTTCGTCTTGAATGTCATACGTCTTTCTTTGTCAAAAGTCATGTCATTGACAAAATGACATTCTTTAGTTAATTCTGATCTGATCCGCCATGTTTTATTTTACTTTGTGTTGCTCTCCTTGACGAAGTTAATTTAAATGTACATGGAAACGAAGTGAAATTAAACAAAATAAAGAATAGGAAACGGTTACTATATTATGTAGCTATATTTACATATACTGTGCGTAGGGCTGGCCCAAGCCTCATACATTTCTTGAACATCTCTTTTAACTATCATAATAGTCTAAATTCGAAACAATATGGCGCCTACTCGATCCTATTCTTTGATTTGAATCGCTTTAGCGGTTAAAGCGCGAAGAGATAACAGACAGACAGACAGACACACTTTCGCATTTATAATATTAGTATAGATAAGGCAAGCTCAAAAATTATGTGATAATTATCTAATGGTCGAATTTCCTTAAGACTACAGGAACTTCTAGCTTCTTATAATATTATCTCTGAAAATATCGACTAGAAACGAGGTGGAAACGTCGATAATGGCATCTACAGACACACGAATTTGGTACGGAGCGTACAGCGGACCATATCCGGAGACCAAATCCGGTGTCACTACACACGCCCGGATCTGGTATGCTCCGTACCAGATCCGGGCGTCTGTAGGGCAGTCCGGCGAACATAAGAAGGCGAAGAGTACGCTATTGTCCGCATCGGATCTGGTCCGCTCCGTACCAAATCCGTGCGTGTGTAGAGCAAGTCCGGTGGTTAGGACGTACAACGGTGTCAGTGTTGCCAACTTAGGAATGTACCCCCCAAAATTAGGGAAAATATGTACGGGGGTTTACTAGGGGAGGGGACAGGATGTTTAGAGTTTACTCCTTATGAATCAATTTGTATGTAATAATAAAAATTATTTTAATGTATGTATATAGCCAGGGATATGAAAATGTATCGGGAGTAAAATCAGATTAAGACAAGTTAGTTTTATGTTATTCACGCGTAAGTCTTTATGTTAAACACATTACCTTTCTTTCTAGCTTATTATCTCTTAGACCTGTCAATGGTATAAGTAATCAGGGGTAAAATTTGGGGATATTTTTGAGAGTTGGTATCAGTGCCCCTTATCAATAAATTGCGGAAATAATCGTCGTCGTTTAAAAACAGCACTGTAAATAGAACTCTGTGCTAATGTAATAGAGCATAAAATCGAACACACGAGTGTCGAGCTTTACGGTCCACTGCACCGTACCAAATCCGTTCGTGTGTAGCGACACCGGATTCGGTCGGCGGATATGGTCCGCTGTACGCTCCGTACCAAATTCGTGTGTCTGTAGATAGCATAATAGCGGCCGAAACGAAAACTCCCCAGAGTCATTCGAGATTCATTCGATAATTTCGACGGCGATGTTCGAAAACAAAATCTATGGGATTTGACATAAAGCGTTTTGATTTCGAACTTCGACCTCGAAATTATCGCATGAATCTTGACTAAAGGCCCTGCTATTCACAATATTATGTTCCCATATTGTGAATAGCAGGGCCTTTAGTCAAGATGACAATTCGACATGGATTCGATCTCCACAACTGCAAACAACTAAACAACGTCGCGGTTAAGTTTTATTTTCGATTGTGTCTAGTCCCGCTGATGATGATGATGGCAAGGTGAAGAAAAATCGACTCGTAATATTTGAATAGACGCGGTTACGACGCGCTTTCAAGAAAAGCTTTGTAAAGTCTGACTTGGCGATTTCTAATCGTTCAAGCGAATATAAAAAGGTTTTTCCAACGTAATTAATCATCAATAGACCTTTCGTCTTAAGTTCACAGTGAGTCATCAGTGCGAATGTTTGAATTCCCATAGAAATAAACCATTTTGACATTTGCACCAATGACTCCTGGAAACGAGAATGGACTATAGAATGATGATACTTGCAACTTGTTTCTTGCGAGAACCGTACATTTTCCGCGATAAGTAGCCTATATTTCCTTCGCCAAAGGTGTAATCTATGCCTGTACCAAATTGCTTAGAAATCCGTGTAATGGCTTAGGCGTGATTTCGTAATACACGGGTTAGAGTTACTCGCGTTTATTAGGGTTCCGTAATACGCAAGAAGCATTATAGGTTCGCTCAGTTCGTCCGTTTGTCTATCTGTCTGTCCGTTGTCCGCCCTTCTAGCTTCTTTAATTATGAATTTAAAATATAAATGAATAAAATTTGGTATAAATAAAATAATGTTTAGATCTCGATTTTGGCCTAATAAAACAATTTTATATTTTAGGGGTGGCTCTCCATACCTATATGAAGTATACGATGAAGTAGAATATTTTTTATAATAATAAGAGTGTGGGGTATCGTTGAATAGGCATTTGAAAATTATAGCAAGGTTTCATACATGACTTATTTACAAAGTCAACCATTTTTGAGTAATCGGCCACCAAAGTGGTTTGCAAGTTGGTCCGCCCCTGGCAATTCTAAACTATAGGAGATAGAAACTTGTAAGTTTCCATGCTGATAGGCCATGCTAAAAACTCTATAAGAAAATTATTTTGAACGTAATCGGACTATAACTTTTGGAGTTATTCAAAGAAAACCTATTGCGCGTTGATACTTACGGAACCCACGGTAGAAAGCCATGTCCTGCTCTTGGTAAGGTTATTAAAGAATAGAAAGATACGTATACATTAAAATCTCACCCATACCAATTGTATAACGCCTTTATCATAAAAATTTACCCGAAACCCAAAGTGTCCTAACCCACAGATCATATATTCATAACAAAGATTAAGCATACGAACAATAAAAACCCAACAATGGTGTAACAAAACCCACCGGGTGGTCCGACTGTGAAGCAGCAATCTTAAGAATGTGACGTCACAGCGTGGGCTATATATTTATTGATGCTGAGGAGTATAATGTGTGATGTCCATTGATGTACCAGATAAGGACCTCGCACTCCATCAAAGCTTTGTAAAGCCTCCAGCACGCGTGACCACGTAGAAATGGATCTTGTCTACATAAAAATGGACAAAACTCTAATATTATGACAGATTGGCAAAGAAAATTATGCGAATGGAGGAACATGGCATTTGGCACAGTTAAAATTTATAGCGAGGAGTGATCTGCACGAATATTTTTTATAATATTGCCTAAAAATACATATATAACATAAAATGAACAGAATAAAACTCACACAACCATGAGTTTTATACAATTTTGTCACACGTTTACATTTGTCAAAATATTATCTTTCACATTCAATAGTCAACAATTAAATTTTAATTTCGTGTTTATGAGGCAAAATAACAGGCAATTCTTAAGTTTGAACTTTCTGTGGGTTATTTGCCTCTTATATTTCTTTTTTAAAAACACGTTATAAGTATTGTAGGAGTGCATTAAAAATAACTTGTCGGCCATCTTGGGTGTTCCGCCATACAGTGCCGTAAATAGGGCGGTGCCACCGGTGTCCAGGCACAGGGCGTAGACTCTGGGGGGCGCAAGAATGGTCAGACCAGGCAGCGGCGTGCACAGGTTTATGACACTGGGTATGCGGTCACAAAAACTTTTTCTTTTAAATAGATTTTTAGCATAGCCACATCCAAGCGACGGATCTCTAAGTCGGAAACCATGACAACAGAACAAGTCTTAGATGTACTACTATTCATGTACGTACATCTTCTACGGCAACTTTAAAATTTCAATTCTAATAAGTAAAATAATAAGCTAAAATATTATAACTACTCACCTTATCCACCTTCATATATAATTCAAGATTCCGGTTACTTGAGATTACTACTATCCCGATGTAAATAAACGCAAGATTTCGGCCACCTCAAATATCTTATCCAAGTGAGTGATAGTTACAGAACACGTCCCTTGCAAGATATCCGATGTGGCCTTTAAAAAGGCCGATTTTCATGTGATTCTCAAAATATATAAATAAACTTAATAATAAAACTCGAGTACACACCTACCTCTAGACACAATTTGAATCTTTTCACTGAATGACAATTGTGGTATGCACCTCACAATCAAATAACATTTTTAAAAAATATTCAAACGCACAAAATCAACATGCAAATCACTTCAATTATTATACTCAGTAATAAACTGTTAACTATACACACTTTCAAATGTTTAAATGAAAAATAGTAAACAAAGTAAATTGTAAAATGGCCTCTTTGAAACGATACATTTCTGCTATTAATGCAAATAAAACCATACTAATACAAAAATGCGTAATGTGCATACGTAATCAATGTACGTGAATGTCAATTATATTTACTCGGATTATATTTCCGATTACTCCCGACATCTGCCGAAGTGGGCATTTTTCAAATCTTTTGACCACGCCGAAAACAAGATGTCCCCTGACTTTGTGCTATTATATTATTTAATGAGAACTAGTAAAAATGTCGCAGTAAATGGCAATCGGAAGCAAATTTCATTAAAAATAATATAAAATAGAAAAATGATTGAAAATTAAACCATAATTTAAATAAAATAGCAAAATGTTACAACAGGTGTGCCAATTTCACCATGTCCCCTGTATACTTTCCTAACTTTGGAATGTCATATCTTGAAATATTCTTAGAAACTTATATTAAAATCTTTTATTTTTTAATAACACAATATATAATTTTGTTAATTTTATCTTTTGTTTATTTGTTGTTATATAAAAATATGAAAATAAATGAAATTTTGTTTTGTCCCGGATTTCGAGAAAACCGGAATTTCCGGTAGGTAACGTCGTTTTTTATCGACTTCCAAAAAGAAATCATAGCAATTTTAGTATTTTTTGTGATGTGCCAACTATTTTTTGACAGTTAACATCTTTACTATTTCTGTTTTGGGCCTCTGTCATTAGAAAAATTCGTTACTTCAGTCGTCGAGCAACGTGTCCACGAAAACGTCTTCCAGTAAGTAGAGTGATATTTAATAGGTCAATATAATTGTTTTAAGACGAAAATTATACTAAGTTGCGTATAAATTATCCAAGAATAAGAAAAGTTTATTTGAATTGCATATTTTAGTAAGTTAAATACAAAATTTTGTAATCTAAGCTCATGATATGTACTTTAGTAACGTCATGTAAATAACGTTACATATAACCGGAATGGATTTTGTTACTAATTGGAAATATAAGGCCGAGTCCTCAGTAAAAAATTACTGATATTTAAAAAATAATACTTAATTCATACTGATTTGTATATCATATGTAATCAGCAATACCTTTTCACATTGCAGATCTCATTACGCAGATAATTTAAATAGCAAATCTATAGTAATTAGAAATACTATGGTAGTGATTTTAGACACTGACAAAATTTTGACTCGCAACGATTGAAAAGAGCTAAGTGGCCTTGGAGAACAACACACTTTATACGAGCAAAAAAATGTCATTACTGCAACACTAAAACAAATGTCGGATTACCTACTCATTTTGTGTCAATCAAATATACTATATTTTATATCCTTCATTTTTCTGGTGTCAAACTTGTTCATTATTTACTATTTATGACCACTATCCGGAGGACGAATGTGAATATTGCAACAAGTAATACAACTGGGCACTAACTTATATAACTTAGCTTATTTAAAAATAAAGCCAAAGACCGGTGCTGAACGAGCTAGAAAATTAAGAGAGAAGTTGAACGAGGATCCCGAAAAATATGAAAATTATTAAAAAAAAAAACAAAGATAATTAGTTGCTAAGTCACGGAAAAAAATTAATGATTTAAATGATAATGAGAAAGAAAAGCAAAGGGAGCAGTGGAGAAAACAGAAAAGAAATCAGAAAGAAAGAGAAAAAGCATCAATTGATAAAGAAAACGCACCAATAAATAAAATTAATAAGGAAAGTGAAAAAACAGAATATGAATAAAATTTATATGGCGTCGTTTCACCAACACTGTGTTATTAATTTAACATTTGTGATTGATATTTTGTGATTCTAATTAAGACTGATTAAATTGTAATAAGTAGACAAGCTTATAAAAAAAGTTGTTGTTATGAACTCAACTTTATGGTTCTATTAGTAACTAAGAATTCCAATTAGTAATCTTTTTCAGGCTGATTTTTTCCTGAAAATGTTATTTTTCTTTGTTAATTTATAAGAAGATGATTAAAGTAATAAATAAATATTGTTTATTTGGATTTATTTCATCTAAATCACAAAGAGACTCTGTCGTATACCTTGCGATTTTTTAATAGCAGAGTATAATTCGGGTACAAAATGAAACAAATGTTACTAATGGGAGATAATTTAATAATTATTTAATAGAAAAACGACAAAAATTGTTTTTGTTTGCTCTTATTGTCAATGAAACTGATAAGTTTGATACGAGAATTACAAAAAAATATAATATAATTGTTTCTTTTATTCAAAAACACATTTTAAAAGAGTTGCTAATTGGAACGACTTTTGTCCTAAGGGGTCTAGAAAAACATATTTTTCCATTTAATTGCTCGTTCAAATAAAGTATATGTGGCATTAATAAAAAGCTTATTAAAGGGGCTATCCAACAATATGAAAAAAATGCCATAAATAACACACAAAAAAAATTACATTCCGGTTAGTAACGGGTCAAAAGATTTGAAAAATGCCCAAGTACGAAGCCTGCCGCGGGAGCTGCCGCTATGGATATTCATAGGTGTGTGCGTTTACGAACTGTGTACGGACACCAAAATTACTACACACATGCGAACAAATGTACTGCCGTACGCGATGGCATGACTTGGGTATATTAATTTGCAGAGTCGGTGCTTGAGAAAAACGCCTGGCAAATAATGTTTGTATATGCTTGCAAATAGGTGCTATTTATAAAATATTAGGCGTTTTTAAGTTATTATATTTTGTTTATTCACTTATTTACTATTAATTAAAGTCATATAAAACGTACGAACGTTTTATTTAAATATCTGTGAATGACAACTCAAGTAAAGCACTGCATTTCTGCCTTTATGGAGCGCACGCCCCTGAGACCAGGCAGGACCAGCCCCGGATCTAGGGCGCAGTTATAGAAGCTCGCACAGGGCGCAGAAAAGGCTATTTACGGCACTGCCGCCATATTGGATTTAGAATGACGTTACATAGCTAACCATGCAACCAAAATTTCAGCGCAATCGGTTAAAGATATCTGCTTAAAAATGAGTTTCAAAATTCCACCCGAACAAAAGAAATCTTGTAAAAAATGTTGGCAGGACGGCCAACCTTTTTTTTTTACAAGATTCCTTCTAATTGCCATTTAAGTTGGTATTTACGGTCAGAACTGATACTTTTTGTATACGAATGCGATGTCTATATATGGTATGTCAATGGCAGTATTATCTTAATATGCGCTCGTATGTTGCTCTGAATTAGCATTTTGATGTCCTCTTTCACCCTTTAGGCATATAATAATGTCTTACTTTACTTTTGTCTACACTAGTAATGTTTTTTATGCTCAGGACATTATTATGATGCTCAGGAAACATTAAACATTTCTTACAATTATTTTATCCTACCACTAATCACTATTATAAATGTGAAAGTTTGTGAGGATGGATGGATGGATAGATGGATGTTTGTTACTCTTTCAAGCAAAAACTACTCTTTGGATTTTGTTGAAATTTGGTATGGTAGTAGTTTAAGCTCAGTGTGTTGATTCTGCTAATAAAATCTTACAATAACACAGTTTCTATGCACTCTCGACACAGAGTAGAAAATATATAATATGTCACCGTAAAATTGTAAAAACCGTTAGATTGTAAAATAACTAACGAGATTGTAAAATATGTCGAAAGATTAGAAATTACCTATTAATTATATTTATAACAAAAAATAATGCGTTAAGTAAATTATAGACAGCATATTCGCGCTGGAAGTCTATAAACATTTTACAATTTCACTAGTTATATTACAATCTAACGGTTTTTACAATTTTACGATGACATATATAAGGTCTCCAAAAATCAATTACGGATACTTCAGGCACATGATCCACTGCTCAAAATCATCTCATGTATGGGTGACTCTCCGCAAAACGCAAACTTGCCCATACAAAGATACATTTTTTTTCGAGTATAACAATTATTTTTCTACTTATACGTCTTTACATAAGCAGTAGATCATTTGCCTGAATATCCTTAATTGATTTTACCGAACCTTATGTACTTACGTACAGGAAACAGCTTTCATAGAACGGTCCAAATATATCCTGTGTAACTAACAAACAAACCCTGTGTAACTGTGTAATAACTGTGGGAGAGCCACGCTTCGGCATGAATGGGCCGGCTCGACCGGGTAAATACCACGACCTCATAGAAAATCGACGTGAAATAACGCTTGCGTTGTGTTTCGCCGAGTGAGTGAGGTTACCGGAGGCCCATGGGGGATTGGGGATTTTAAGGACCAGGAACGCAGGTCACAACACCAGAAGAGTCGCAAGTGTAACTCCTCTGGTGTTGACTCGCAACACCAGAGGAGTTAGACTCTGTCCAGAAAGTGCGTAAGCCTGCGTAAACCTACGCACGTAGAGATTCTTATCTTATCGTTTCTTTTTTACGAAATTTTGTACGATACGCGCATAGCTAAAATAATACGCACGTAGCTTCTGGACGCAATGTATGGGGCCCTAGTACCTCGACTACGTGCGTAGACCTTGCGTGCGTAAGAATACGCAGTTTCTGGACATAGTCTTACACTAAAATATTACTTCTTGAATTGAATCATTTGTAAATCAAAGTTCATAAAACATAGTTTAGTAATTATGTTGATTTATCAATACTTATTTGTGTATTATTTACGTCCAAAAAAATAAATTAATTTAATTGATGTATTCCTACTTAAAATGGTCAGTGAAAAGGGGCGGCAAAATGCTCTATACGCGCCCACTGACGTTTCGCGGATTGACGCGCCCACTCTAGGGTTAAGGACCAGGAACGCAAGTCACAACACCAGAAGAGTCGCAAGTGTAACTCCTCTGGTGTTGCGAGTGTCCATGGGCGGCGGTAATCGCTTACCATCAGGCGATCCGTCTGCTCGTTTCCTGGTTCATTACATTAAAAAAAAAACAAATCTGAAAATTTTCACATCCCCTTCAACGGCTCACTTTTTCCACACAATCGTGGACACACCGTAATAAATAAAATGAAATAAAAATATAAATAAAACTCCCCACACTCGGTGACGGTGGCCGGTTTCCCAAGCCAGCTACGCAGGAGTAATTTTATAGTGCCCAAGTGTGTGCGCAGTACACAAGAGCACTTTCTCTCTTCCTTTACTCTCATAAACCAGTGGGACGGATAACCGACACGACTGGTGAGAGATCAGGCGCAGGTCCGACTTTTTACATGCCCATCCGACGCATGGATTATCTTTCTTGTCAGACAATCAGGTGATCAGCCTGCATTGTCCTAACCAAACTTGGAAACAACATTTTTTGTTGTTCCAATGCGGGAATCGAACCCACGACCTCCGAGTCAAGAGCCAATGCTCCACCCACTAGACCACGGAGGCTAGGACCCAACGTATGCTTGTAGTAGGGCAATCAAATCGAAAGCTAAGTAGCTGTATCTCGATATGATAAAACGATGTCTCGACATTATGTTAAAATGGCAAAATACGTAGTGCGTACCCGCGGGTAAAAGGTAGTAAGCGATAAAATTAAACTTTGCAGTTCAAATTCTTTGGTCGATGGAGCATCGACAAGGGCTCAGAACTTTTCATTATCTATACGTAACAATACAATCTCGCGAAAGGCCTGCTAATCCACGAGAAAGTTTCAAAACTTTTACATAATAATCTCATTTGCGTATTCACGTAACTTTTGCGTTAAGGGAATGAAATAGTTAATCCTGTGATTATAATTTAAATAATAAATCATTTCCTTGCTTCCTTATCGACTAATCAATTACTAATATAAAAATTGCGAATAAATCACTGAAATGATTTTGATGAAATTAAGTACGTCGATAGATTAGTCCTTGGGGAAGGACATCGGCGTCTTTTGACGTGATAACGTCTTATAAATCGACTAGCATATTTTGCCTGCGGCTTTGCCCGCGTGAAATTGGCGTTTAAGCGCTTTCTTTATAATCAATAACTTTCATCCCATATTTTACCCTCCTAGGTGTAGAATTTTATAAAACGCTGAAATACGTAACCCAATTATTATGCAATTAGGTATGTCCAAAGAATAAAAAGTTTCATACAAACTTTTATCTCCTATTTTTCATAGGGGTAGAAATCTGAAAAATCCTTAGTGGATGCCCACGTCATATGAGAAATGTGTGTGCAAAATTTCAAATTTCTAGCCTTAAGGGTTTAACCTGTGCATTGATACATCAGTCAATCAGCTGTGCCTTAGCTACGTATAACGCGGCTGCACGTATGAAAAATCGTCAGGACTCAGGAGTCAGGAGCCGTCGCCGAGCGTGAAAGCGAGAGCGCGGAACGAGCGATAGAGAGGCACCATCGGCCTCAGCGTTCGGACTTGTGATGATGTTATTACGTAGAATTATCGTCCGTAAACCTACTTATCAGATAACCATTTTTTTTTCTTTTTTTCTATCCAAGATTTAAAAGAACCCTATAGTTCAAATTTAAAAATCGAAATCGAATTTCTACCACAGGATGACCTTTAGTAGTCTACACTAATATTATAAAGAGGAAAACTTTGTATGTTTGTTTGTTTGTTTGTTTGTAATGAATAGGCTCAAAAAGTACTGCACCGATTTCAAAAATTCTTTCACCGTTCGAAAGCTACATTATCCACGAGTAACATAGGCTAAATTTAATTTTAGAAAAAAAATAGGGTTCCGTAAGATATTTGGGTTTTTCGGACACAAGGTGTAAAAATCAACCAGAAAAGTTACTTATTTTGCGTACGCTGCCTAAACTATAAAAGATAGAACCGTAAAATGTTCTAATTAATTGTAGATCTTATAAATATCTACAAAAAAGTCCGCGACACACTATACTATCTATGTCGAGTGAGGCACAACAACCTTTTTTTTATTTAGAAATCTTGAATTTTTTTGGACTACATTTAAACGTGTTTATTTTACTCATGCTATCAATCCTTATCGAAATAAATTATTTCATCACTAAGTACAGTTTATGTAGATAATATTTGATATTTGAATGATTAAAATTGGACGTTTGGTTTTAAAGTTATGGCGAAATTAAAATATTACGATTTCTGCTACACGGCCCATTGCGAAGTGGGCGTCACCAAGGCGGGGGTGCGCGTGCGGGAGGGGAGTTTAGATGATGATCTATGATCGTAAGGTGCCCGCAATATTAGTATCAGTATTGTACCCATAGATTATACAGATATATACTATTGTACCCGTGTGAAGCCGGGGCGGTTCGCTAGTAATAAATAAAAATAACTCACCCAAACCGATTTCGGTGACGGTGATCGGTTTTATTGAAACCAAGCCAGTTACGCAGGAGTAATTTTATAGTGCCCAAGTGTGTGCGCAGTACACAAGAGCACTTTTTCTCTTCCTTTAGTCTCATAAACCAGTGGGACGGATAACCGACACGACTGGTGAGAGATCAGGCGCAGGTCCGACTTTTTACAAGCCCATCCGACGCATGGATTATCTTTCTTGTCAGACAATCAGGTGATCAGCCTGCATTGTCCTAACCAAACTTGGAAACAACATTTTTTGTTGTTCCAATGCGGGAATCGAACCCACGACCTCCGAGTCAAGAGCCAATGCTCTACCCACTAGACCACGGAGGCTAGGACACAACGTATGCTTGTAGTAGGGCAATCAAATCGAAAGCTAAGTAGCTGTATCTCGATATGATAAAACGATGTCTCGACATTATGTTAAAATGGCAAAATACGTAGTGCGTACCCGCGGGTAAAAAGTAGTAAGCGATAAAATTAAACTTTGCAGTTCAAATTCTTTGGTCGATGGAGCATCGACAAGGGCTCAGAACTTTTCATTATCTATACGTAACAATACAATCTCGCGAAAGGCCTGCTAATCCACGAGAAAGTTTCAAAACTTTTACATAATAATCTCATTTGCGTATTCACGTAACTTTTGCGTTAAGGGAATGAAATAGTTAATCCTGTGATTATAATTTAAATAATAAATCATTTCTTTGCTTCCTTATCGACTAATCAATTACTAATATAAAAATTGCGAATAAATCACTGAAATGATTTTGATGAAATTAAGTACGTCGATAGATTAGTCCTTGGGGAAGGACATCGGCGTCTTTTGACGTGATAACGTCTTATAAATCGACTAGCATATTTTGCCTGCGGCTTTGCCCGCGTGAAATTGGCGTTTAAGCGCTTTCTTTATAATCAATAACTTTCATCCCATATTTTACCCTCCTAGGTGTAGAATTTTATAAAACGCTGAAATACGTAACCCACTTTTTCCGTACTCAATTATTATGCAATTATGTCCAAAGAATAAAAAGTTTCATACAAACTTTTATCTCCTATTTTTCATAGGGGTAGAAATCTGAAAAATCCTTAGTGGATGCCCACGTCATATGAGAAATGTGTGTGCAAAATTTCAAATTTCTAGCCTTAAGGGTTTAACCTGTGCATTGATACATCAGTCAATCAGCTGTGCCTTTTACGTATAACGCGGCTGCACGTATGAAAAATCGTCAGGACTCAGGAGTCAGGAGCCGTCGCCGAGCGTGAAAGCGAGAGCGCGGAACGAGCGATAGAGAGGCACCATCGGCCTCAGCGTTCGGACTTGTGATGATGTTATCACTAGTGATGTGCCGGATATCCGTATCCGTATCCGTATCCGCGGATATCCGAGGCAGAAGAAAGATCCGTATCCGTGTCCGTATCCGTTACTATTTGGCGGATCTTTTACGGATCTATTTACCTTATTAATTTTAAAATTATAGATGAATTCTTTAAATAGGTGCTTACCTAGCAATAAAAAAATATTAAATTCAATACAGATAATATTCTTGAGGATGTTTTCTTTGTAAATGATTATTTAAAGAAGTTGTGCCTTTACCCTTACGGCAATACATCCCATCACAAATTTTACACTTTGCAAATTCATCATTTACTAACACAAAATAATTCCAAATTACACTACTAAACTTCTTTGTACACATTTTTTCAAACTCATGTACCAATACCAAACAAACGTTATCTATGCTGTTTAGTGTCACACTAAACTATAAACAAAACTAAAGAAAGAACCGCCGTGCAATGCAAGTCGAAACATGTGTGAAAGTCGCGCGCACCGACACCACCGACTGCGTAAGAAGTTAAGATCCGTATCCGTATCCGTATCCGCGGATCTTGACACCAAATATCCGTATTCAGATCCGTATCCGCGGATATACATTTTTAACGATCCGGCACATCACTAGTTATCACGTAGAATTATCGTCCGTAAACCTACTTATCAGATAACCATTTTTTTTCTTTTTTTCTATCCAAGATTTAAAAGAACCCTATAGTTCAAATTTAAAAATCGAAATCGAATTTCTACCACAGGATGACCTTTAGTAGTCTACACTAATATTATAAAGAGGAAAACTTTGTTTGTATGTTTGTTTGTTTGTTTGTTTGTAATGAATAGGCTCAAAAAGTACTGCACCGATTTCAAAAATTCTTTCACCGTTCGAAAGCTACATTATCCACGAGTAACATAGGCTAAATTTAATTTTAGAAAAAAAATAGGGTTCCGTAAGATATTTGGGTTTTTCGGACCATTGCGAAGTGGGCGTCACCAAGGCGGGGGTGCGCGTGCGGGAGGGGAGTTTAAATGATGATCTATGATCGTAAGGTGCCCGCAATATTAGTATCAGTATTGTACCCATAGATTAAACAGATATATACTATTGTACCCGTGCGAAGCCGGGGCGGTTCGCTAGTAATAAATAAAAATAAATCCCCCAAACCGATTTCGGTGACGGTGATCGGTTTTATTGAAACCAGGCCAATTACGCAGGAGTAATTTTATATTGCCTAAGTGTGTGCGCAATACACAAGAGCACTCTCTTCCTTTACTCTCATAACCCAGTGGGACGGATAACTGACACGACTGGCGAGAGATCAGGCGCAGGTCCGTCTTTTTACATGCCCATCCGACGCATGGATCATCTTTCTTGTCAGACAATCAGGTGATTAGCCTGCATTGTCCTAATCACGAAGTATAGATACCAGGGGTCCGAACGTAATGTTAAAATAATGGTCTCAATTTAGGGGACAGATTTTTGCCAGTAGAGCGCGCCACATTTCAAGAAGTAGGTACTTGTTTGAAATTACGCGGGAAGTTATGTTGCTATTGACAGGTCTGGAAAAAAATATTATGAGAAACGATAAAAGTTTTAGGAAGTTCTTAGAAACTTTTCACGAAGTATAGATACCGTAGAACACTTATAGTATTGGCAACACTGTCGGTACGTTCTAAATTCTAGCGCAGCCAGTGGCAGAAAAGATAACTAAGATCTGGGTTTATTATTGTGTGTCATAAATACTATGGAAAAACCTATACCGTTCGGACTCCTGGTATATTTCGTGGTCCTAATCAATCTTGGAAACAACATAATATTTTGTTGTTCCAATACGGGAATCCGAGTCGAGAGCTAAGCTCTATCCACTAGACCACGGAGGCTGTTATACTGTTAATAGTCTGATTCTGTTAATAGTCTTATACTGTTAATGGCTGTTATACTGTTAATAGTCTACTTTGTCAATTTATTGCCGAATATCACGCGAAGGTTAGCCTTAACAGCACAAGAAATACGCAACTTATTGTTTAATTATTAATCAATACTTTTTATGGGTTCATATTTCAACTTCCCGCAATACTTGAGGAGTAACAGGTGCGTTGCGAACCGCTACCGGTTTCGTCAGTTATCTACGAAGCTGTAGTATCTGACCGGTCGAGCTGGCCTATTCGTGCTGATGCATCTCTCCAAAGGACAAAATATTTTTTTGCTTTGCTAAAATACCGCTTGTACCTAATATAAATAAGAGATAAGAACTACAAATTGTTGCCCGCAATTTCGTGTGCTAAAGGAAATCCCGCAGGAACCGTATATTTTGTAGCAGTAAAATACCAAATGTCCCTCCTCGTGGTCTACTCAATGTCTGTGCCAAATTTAATTGAAATCCGTCCAGTAGTATCTGAGAATATTCAGTGCAAACAAACATAAAACGCCACAATCCTCTTTTAAATATTAGTACAGAAGTAGGTACAGACAAACCTTAATTGGTGTTTCAAAGATAAACTAATGCAGGTACAATCCCTGTCGTACGCTATTACGGCCCCGTAACCCTTAGGGAACACGGGGCGAAATTAGCCAACCTCAAGCTATTTACCTACGTGTTGCGGTTTAGGGTTGCGGGTAACATTAAACGTGCGGGATTTTACTGGGTTTATGGGTTACTACACTTCTGCAAAACACTGTTGAAGATTTGGAATGCCTTTTTCAAAATTGCCAGCCAAAATACTATATGATCCATGCATTGATCTCTCGCCAGTTGTGTCTGTCGTCCGTCCTACTGTGTTTCAGGACTGAAGGAAGAGCGAGTACTCTCGTGTACTGCGCACACATTTGAACAGTATGAAATAATTCCTGTGTAACTGAGCTCCATGAAACCAGTCACCACCACTGAAATTGGTGGGGGAGTTATAATTCTTATTACATTACAATATTTAATTTTATCAATTCCACACGGGCAAAAATCTTCACTCGTAGATACATAATTTTGTTTGAAAAAGATTTCCGGATGTATGTAGCCTACATTCTAATAGCTTTAGTTATAACACACATATTTTAATCAACAAAAATATAGACATGTAGCCAATAAAAAAGCATTTGAAATATATTTTTTATAGTGATAGTAAAAAGATATATCCAAGTACAGACGAAGACAATCCAGGTGTACCATTTCGTTCATTATTACTATACCAATAACGTTCAAAGCGGGTTTCCCCAACTATACAGTGAACGACCGAATATAAATAGCTTAATTAAAATCTTCATATAAATACCGACTGTACCGGTTTTGATGTTTTTTAATTAAATCGTTCCTCATTAGAATCCTGCCTCCTTTAAAAATAGATGAATAAAATGTGATATGAATCTATGAAACGCGTTTATTTTAATGCATCCAGTATTTTTTATGGAATACAGCAGCAGGCTTAGCATGCGCACAGTAGAAACACCGAAGAATAGAAACTATGACAGATTGAAGAAACATTAATACCATTCGGAGCAAAAGTCTATTTATAAGGCAACAAGATCGATGCATTGTCGTTATTAGAAACAACATTTCTTTTCTTCTCAAACATGAGCTCACAAAATGGCCTCTTTTGACAGCTAAAGTAGAAACGTTTTCTTAATTTAATGTCAAAAAGTCCCACAGTAATGTCAACCACTCCACATCATGGCGGTCCTAGACAAATAGTTTCTTTGCGCTGAGTCATTTACTTGAAATTTTGATCAATTTTGACAAGATTTCCCGGCAGCCATTTCTTCTTCTATTGACGACCTTGTTATCATAGACTAAGAACTATTTTGCAACAAACTGTTTTGGATAGAATTTTTCTTCTTAAAAATTATTTCTATGGATCGCCAATTCGCCATGCTAAGCTTGCTGGGAAGCAAGTAGATGGATCGCCTGATTATTAGCATTTACCGTCGTCCATGGACACCCGCGTTACCAGTAAAGATTTTGAACGTTTTCTAGGATCCTACATTGACCTTAAAAATATTTCATTTGCTAATCTCTGATCACCGGTAAATCTAACTTGTTCTTATTTGCATTCCTACAATGGTTGTCGCTTTTTTTTGCGATTATTTAGATTATTTCTGATATGTACCTAACACATTGTCCAAAATATATTGAGACTTGAGAAGCGACATTCAGAATATTTATTTCTTTAAACTTTTCTCTTCAAGTCTCTAAAATGACCTACTTAAACGTTGTGTGCCTAAAACCTATTAGAAAAGCTAAAGATTGTTATCAATTAATATCACAATACGGTGTAACGTACCCTTTACAAGGTCGTATTAGTAAGTTTTAGTGCGGTTTAGTGGTATTAGTAAGTTTTTGCGTGGTTATTAGGTTGTTAGGTAGTAAATACCTAATATACGATTTAGCTACCGTAAAATGTGATTTTATACCTAATTGTTATTATTAAAAGTCGTTTAATTTGGGTAATACCTGTAAACCATGTTAGACTAGGGTTACACGGTCAGTCTGGCATCAGTTCAGTCCATCAGCCTGATCCTGACTGACGAAAGAATGATCGTGTAACCGTGTGATTGACGAACTGATAATTGTTTTATTATGTACTTTCCGGCCATCATTCTGGCGTCAGTCTGAGACTGATGGACTGAACTGATGCCTGACTGACCGTGTAACCCTAGTCTTATAGACGAGGCATGTTTATGGAAAAGGGGTCTCAAGGTAATGGCCCCACTTTTAAAAATTTTGGGACGATATTGACATTTGGAGTATGGTGAAAACAAGATGGCAGACATTTGAAGTATCGTGAAAACCAAGATGGTAACTTATGTAGGTATAACTTTTACTCGTATGAAGATTTGTACTGTCAAATGCACGTCAAAGCATATCTTGAGTTTTGAAATCTTTGGGTATACCCCTGTCTAGAAATTGAAAAAATTTTGGTAACTTTTAAATTAAGTTATATTCGATTTGTGATCTGGCGTAGGGAAAGGGACCGGTGGCTTTACCACAGGTTGCGCTGTAACCTACCTAAGCCGCCGGTTGCGATCCAACTACTTGTGCACTATTAAACTATTCTTACATCACATTTTATAACTGTATGTCTTAGATTAAGGTTTTATGCTTGAGTTAATAAAGATTATTATTATTATTATTAACTAAAACGTCATATTCTGCCACCTCTGTCCTTCCTCGTAGTCTATGTCTGTGCTGAATTTCATCAAAATCGCTCCACAAGTTTCGGGGCCTATTCAATGCAAACAAACAATCAATTTGACATGGTGACATTTAAATTGGTAGCATTGTCCTACTACTTGTGTTTGGAAGGATGGATGGATGTTTGTTACTCTTTAACGCAAAAAAAATAAAATACTGAACGCATTTTGATGTTTGATTTGTTGGCACTAGAAGAATATAATAGGTATGGAGAGGAATAAATGATTATAATTTTTATTCTACACTAGGAGATTATCACATAGGTCACATTTTATCCCGAAAAAGTACAGTGTTCCCGTGGGATACTGCAATTACGCGGACGGAGCCACGGGCAAAAGTATTATATTATACTAGATGTTTTCCGCAACTTTGTGCGCGCAAAAGTAAATTTAGTAGATACCGTAGATTTTTCGTTTTTCCGCGATAAAAAGTAGCATATGTCCTTCCCCGTGGTAGAATACTATATTTGTGCCAAATTTCATCAAAATCAGTCCAGTAGTTTCGGAGTCTATTCGAAGCAAGTAAGCAAACAAACAAACTTACTTTTCCTCTTTATTATAATAGTATAGATTATAACTAGTAATACAGGTCCTAGCGGAAATGAATAAGATACTTAATTTAACATGAATAATCTCATTATCAATTTTTAGACAAGGTAATAAATGTGTAGCTATCCTACTATAATTATAAATAGTATTTTGTGTAATTATAAATATAAATTTGCCATGGGATACTCTTCCCAACTTACCTGTCCGGTAGTTGTGGTATAGTATACGGGTATGCGACCCCGGCTTCCCTAGCTATTACTGTCCTATCCCTTGCCCTCCTGGGCGGTAATATCCTATACATTCCCTATTTCCCACTCTAACTTACCAATCTTCCTTTCCACACCACCTATCCTTCCCTTTCCCTATTCCTACCCTCTCCACCAATCCGTGGAAACGCAATGGATAATCAAAAATAATTTAATTATCCAAAATGGCGGCGATGTGGTTCGCCACCCATCACGTCTCGTTTCTCGCGGAGGCGAAAAGCGGACCATGGAGAGACGCTTGGCTACGTTGAATATAATAGGAGGAATGGATGGTAAGAATGAATGTGGACGAATCGAAAGAAGTATGTAAGGATAGGATAGACGTAGCAAGTGGAAAGAAGTGGTCTCTGCCTACCCCTACGGGAAAAAGGCGTGATTATATGTATGTATGTATGTATAAATAGTAAATAGAAATTTTGTGAGGATAGATGGATGGATGGTTTGTTACTATTTTATACAAAAACTACTGCTAAACTTGATAAAGAAACAAAAGAAGATAGATGAATTAAGTACCTATTTAATAGAGAGAATAATGATGAATACCTTTTGCCATGTATTTATTCTACCTACATATTCATGCCGAAATGTATATAATGGAGTAAAAGGAGGATGACAGAAATGTATGAACGCAGGTTTACCTACTCGATACGAACAAGTCATAATATTATGTCGTCAGAAAAAGCATTTCTTGTACATTATTTCTTTCATTGACGTCTAAATAACTTTACATTGGTTTACGTATATTAGGATAGTGTTTGCGGAAGAATGTGCAAGGTAAGTACAAATTTAACCTAAATTAGTCCTATTTCAATGACTTGAGATGAGCGATTTTAGTTAGAAATAGAAGTTTCCAATAAAATTATTTGAGTTTGCTTAGGTATTATTAAGCGGAATAAAAGTTACTATGACACCAAGACAAAATCTTAGCCTATTAAGATAAATAAATCATCAAAACGTACCAATTATTCTCATGTAACCTATGAGAATATGAATTTATTAAATTAATTAGGTAGTTAGGTATCCATAAGTTTGCCGTTTTTCTACTTTCCAGAATTCCTTATTACCAACAGTATCGGATGTAAAATAGAATGTAAAATAGATGTAAAAAGAATAAAAATAGACTTTTACAATGACAAATACCATATAGCATGTGGGTGTTGAGTAGGTGGTCCAGAATGCTCATGCTCCTTTATCCCGGGAATAAGCCAGTTTATCCTCTTACGTAAAGTCCCGTATTTTGCGCAAAATATTACTAGAATATTCCGAAATTCTCCAAATCATAACACCTAGTACCTAGTACGGAATATTGCATTCATTACTGTTTTTAGGGATGCCGTAGTCCCTACCCAAAGGGTAGTAATGGGACCCTATTAAATAAATAAATAACGTTTATTTTATGAATTAGGACATGCACTACAATATATTATATATAACTAGCTGATCCCCGCACATCGCATCGTATTCGTTTGCACAGAACTAACGGAAACTGAATTTTTAAAACGGAACCCTAAAATGAAAGTAGCCTATGTTAGACCTTTATAACATCACCTATCTGTCAGTGAAAGTCCCGTGAAAATCGGTCCAGCCGTTTCGGAGATTAGCCGGAACGAATAGACAGACAGACAGACAGACGGACAGACAAAAATTAAAAAAAAAATGCTATTTTATTGTAAGTACATACCGAATATAATATACTTTCATTTGCATTAAGTGAAGAGCCGTTAATTTGAAATTACAAACAGACACTTCAATTTTATTTATCTACTATAGATGCAGGTATAGATGCGTCACCACAGTGCCTGTGTGGATGTGGTTCCATCGGTACTGTCATTTGAGGGACAGACACTCAGCAGTAGCTGATAAAACTGACATTATTGACATTTCGCTGTCTTTCTGCCTCCAGGCTGTATCTCAAGAACCTTGACAGCTAGACAGACAATTAAAACTTTCACAGAATATGATGTACCCATAGATATATAATATTAAAAAGAGGTAGATATGACATATCTACCTCTTTTTAATATTTCGAGTTATTACTTATTATTAGTTATTATTAGTTATTACTCGGGCCAATTCGAGTCTTCATTTTTACGCGTTTATAACATTGTTATAAACGCGTAAAAATGAAGACTCGAATTGGCCCGAGTCGGGCCAATTTTGGTTAGTGTGCTCCGCGAGTACTAGCGTGTTCTGTGTTACTATGCGACGTTGACACATTGACAGGCGTCCCATGTCAATGTGTGTCGTGGCACAGAAATATTGTCAGTTTTGTAAGGATATAACGTATATATGTAATAATTAATCAAAGGATGTACCTATTTCTGTTGCTGCTATTACAACATTTACAAAACCTCAATTCTCGTATATAAAGTAGACTTTCATTTTACTTTGATTGCATTGTAAGTGAAGCGACATGTTATCATAAACTGATTTAGTGAAGTTTCGACCAATCAGAGCGCCGTTTCACGTTGGTTTAACGTTTACGAGAATACCGTTTGACAGTTTTAGCGTATCGGGACTTGATTGTAATTGCAATAATGCCGATTTCATTTAGCAGAATTGAACAATATAAACATTTAATTGGGGCTCCCACACATCAAACGCGTTTTTTTTTTCTATCTTTTTTTTTGTACGGAACCCTTCGTGCGTGTTATCTCCGACGCATAAAAAGAGACGCCAACATTTTAAACAAAAGTACTTGAAGACATGTTTTTAGTTCACATATTAGTGACGCATCGAATACATTTCATTAGAAGCTCGTGTGTATTTATATTATGACTGCAACTGCAGTTTGTGGTTTAACTGACTTGTATGTTGTGGTTAAATTTGATCTTGTTTCTTCGTTTGCGGTCGATTATTGCAAAGTTATATTAGTGACATTTCGTATAACATCTAGTGTTGCCCAATTCAGTCTTGGTCTTGGTCTCGCAGCAAGAGTCTCGCAAGAGTCTCGCAAGTCTCGCAATTACCTATTAGCGAGAGAGAGAGACTTGCCAGACTCTTGCGAGACTCTTGCTGCGAGACCAAGACCAAGACTGAATTGGGCAACACTAATAACATCCCACATCAGTCATGTACAACACTGCACATGCGAAGTGCAGCGCGGTATAGTGTGATTCAAATGAGAATAGGATCGAGTCGGCGCCATATTGTTTCGAATTTAGACTGTTATGATAGTTAAATTTATGCTTAGATAATCGATTACTATTTAACGTTTTTATTTAAATTCAATGCAAGACTATTAATATTTATATGCACAAAAGTTTTTCTGAAAATCGCACTTTTCAAGTGATATTTGACAGAAAAAGGTCATTGACGTTCCTATTCTAATTTGAAACGCGTTATACAACCTGAAATTTGAACTACATTGGATGTATTCCGCGGAAAACAGCGATTGTTAGCGCTTGCTAGCGCTAAAGAAAAAAAAACAGATTATCGGCCAGGACATATTTGCTTCAATTAGTGCTTCATTCCATTTGCACGTTCAAAACGTTATTTTCATTAATTTCATTCACACCCCTGTTTCACACGCAACTGTAGTCTGTCAAAAACTGTTAAAAACGCTAAGAATGATCACGCCATTTTGCATATTTTTACCCAGCTCCCTACTTGGGTTAAAATTAGCACTTTTTAACGTTTTCAACATCAGTTGTGATCAGCTGTCAGTTGTTCCATTAGTCACAAAAATTGCTAAAAACGAAATTTTTGAAATTTTCATTAATATCGTTATTTCGCTAAAGAAACACCATTCTGTGGTAAAAATTATCGTAGCGTTTTGGGCAAAAGTAGTGCCGTATGGAACAGGCTAACTGTTAACATAATCCGCCATCTTTATTTTAAGCCAGCGTTCGCCATTATGCTTACGTTTTTTTGTTAGCGCTATTTTCCGCGGAACACAGCCAATGAAACGTGTCTTATCGTGTGATGAATAAAGTTCAATTTTGAATAGCTATCTTAAAATGCAGCGCTGTTCACTAGGGAATGGAAGAACCGGTCTGATTTTGAGAACCGGGAATTTCGGGACTGGTGTTAAGGCATGAAATCCAAGTGTTATTACTGTCTCAAAAGTAATTCAAAATATAAGAATAACATTCTATACATAGATAGGTATATAATATTAAAAAGAGGTAGATATGTTATAAACGCGTAAAAATGAAGACTCGAATTGGCCCGAGTCGGACCAATTTTGGTTAGTGTGCTCCGCGAGTAATAGCGTGTTTTGTGTTACTATGCGACGTTGACACATTGACACGCGTCCCATGTCAATGTGTGTCGTGGCACAGAAATATTGTCAGTTTTGTAAGGATATAACGTATCTATGTAATAATTAATCAAAGATTTTATAGTACAATTACAAATTAAATAAGGTTTTAATGTCAACTCGACACATCAGCTAACATGTCACCGCCATATTAATGTCAACTTTACTGGCGATAGTAAAGAGCCTTAGGTCATTTTAGTTTATTTGCATTTATTGATGGTTTTATTATTGAAAAACCATCAATAAATGCTGATGTTACTTCGAGTTATTTGACTTTTGCAAAACGTCAAATGGTTGGGGTGCCCAGAATGCAATTAGTATACATGCTCGAACGTTGCGGTATCTTATAAGAAGTGGTAGATTAGATAATAAAAATACTAAATAATCAGACAAACACTGGCAAAATCTATTAATCTGATGATTTGCGTGAAGGGTGGGGTGTGTGAATGGTGGAAAAGTGGTGAAAATAAAATAAATACTCGAGTATCAGAAATTCAAAGGGGGTGTTTCAGTGAATCCTACAGATGCTCCAATCATCAAAATCTGATAATTTAAAAGTGCCGGAAGCTCGCTGCTAGTTACTTGAGTGCGTGAGATTAGCATACTGAAAGTTTAACATTAAGATCTCATACTCGCTGGGGGTACTTAACAATATTTAAGTATCTTTGATGACTGATGGGCTCGAGCAGAAAAGAGTGATATAGGTAGTTTATCGGGATCAAAAAATATATACATATTATCTTATCATTTTAAAGGCGTATTTCCTAGCACCCCTCACAGTTAGCTTTTAAGTACAGAATCTAATATGAACTACTAATAATATTCTTTTATCGTGTAATATTTTTCATTTTTGTCTTTAATTTGCCTTCGAAAATGATTAAAAATAATTTTTTACATAAATTTACAATTACCGGTGATAGTTTACTTAAATACATGTAAATTTTAATATAATCTGTTCGGTACCGAAAGTACCGAAATTCCCGGTTCTCAATTTTTGATTCCCGGTTCTCAGAGCGACTCAAAATTTCGGGAATTCCCGGGAATTTAGGGACCGAGATTTCCCGGTTCCATACCGTACCTGTTCACGTATCGTTTCGATTCGTTAAAAATATTTCGTATATTTCTATCATGTATGCTATATTAACGCCATGTTGAATTCATTGTAACAATTTGAATTCGTGAGTGTACTTTTATGCAACGAAATTTAAGTTTTATACACAATTTAAAATGCTAATTGGGCTGGTTGCTCATAGAATAACAACTATAACAAACAAACAAAAACTGCTTCAACTTCAACATAGCTGTGTTGTAGCATGTGTTTTTATTTCTGACTAGCGGCTTCGCAATCTATTTACATATAAGGTTTGGTAAAATCAATTTGGATACTTCGGGAATATGATCTACAACTGCTTATTATTATAAAGACATGCAGAATAATAATTCTCAAACTAAAAAAAAAATCTGTTAGTTATACAGTTTATAGCTCAAGAACGGTTTAACCGATTTGGCTGAAAAATGGTGGGGTATCTTAAAACCAGGAGAAGTACATAGGATATATACATTTATCCCGTTCCCGAGGGACTCAAAACTCGGGAATGGCTGGACCGATTTGGCTCATTTTGGTCTTGAAATAATTGCGGAAGTTCAGGGAAGGTTTAAATGGTGAGAAATATTGGAAAAGGTGTAGGTTGTAGGAGTAGGTGTAGGTTAGGTTAGGTTACTAGGACGTAGGTTGCATTGTAGGTGTAGTCACTTATTCATTCCAGTTCCAACGAGTGTCAGGATTGCTAGTGTATTATAAAAATAACCTTCCTCTTGAACACTCTGTATTAAAATCCGTTGAGTAGTTTTAAATATAAGATCTGACCGTCAATTCTCGTATAAATAAAAGTATCAAAGGCTTAACTACTTCTAGAGCAGTCTTTGTCTGAAAGAGTCACAAACATCCATCCATCCTAACTTACCATTTCTATAGATTGTAAAATAACTAACGAGATTGAAAAATATGTCGAAAGATATGGGAAATAGGGTCTTGGAGTCCAAACAACGGTTTTAAATGTTCATAAAAAAAAATGTTTATTTCAGATAATTTTCACTAGAAAGTCAGTAACGTCAGTATATATTAAAAAAGCTAAGAGAATTTATAAGTGGCCTATATTTGGGATGCTTACTATAAAAATTAAAACATTCCTTTTAAATAATAATAAATTAAGTTGATTCATTTTTGTAAATACTTGTACATAAATTCAACACGCCCCTCAAAAATAAATCAATAAACTCACAAAACAATATAAGACCTACAGATCGCTGATTAACTTTCTAGTGATGCCTGGGAGATATGTACAATATTATAATGGTCCAACATTTGTTGCTGAGGATTAGGGAAACCCAGGAAAACCTAATCAGACCATTGCATTCTTAATAAACTTATTTACAATCATAAATAAATATCATTGTTTTATACAATGCAAATAATAACATAAGTTTTCTTCTTTTAAAAAAATCTCTTCTGTTTATAACAAACAAAAATAAATGAACTCTGTGTCTTCATTAGAATATACAAAATAAGTGAGGTAAAATTATAATAATCCCATTTTAATTCTCATTTCACGGTAAGTGACTGCAGGTAACGGCTTTGTCAACACATCGGCCAATTGTTGATTAGATGGAATGTATTGCAATTTAATCACACCCTTTTCTACTTGTTCCCTGGAAAAATGATACTTTATATCAATATGTTTTGACCGTTTATGGTTAGTAGGGTTGTTAGCAATACTAATGCAACCGTTATTATCTTCGAAAATCATCATCGGTTCATTGATTTCAATTTTGATGCTGAGAGCTAAAGATTTAAGCCACAAGGCTTCTCTCACAGCTTCATACAATGCCATGTACTCAGCTTCTGTAGAAGATGCTGCTACCGATGTTTGTCTTTTTGTACTCCATGTTATCGTACACTGATCAAAAAGCTTGAACAAATAACCTGTGGTGCTTTTTCTGTCAGTTGTGTCACTTCCGCCCCAGTCTGAATCTACATAGCCGCATATAATATTTTTAAATTCACCCCTTTTATATGTTAATTTTAGATCAATAGTACCTTTTAGATACCTTAAGACCCTTTTTAAATTTTTCCAAAGTTCTTCATTGTTTTTATTTGTGTATCGGCTTAGTATATTCACGCTGGTACTTAAATCAGGTCGTGTACATAACATGAGGTACATTAAGCATCCTATGACATTACGACAAGGAGCGTTGCATTTTTCATCTGAATTTAATGCCTCGTAATTCAGTTTGCTTTCTAACGGTGTACTTACAGGCTTGCAATCCTGCATATTAAATTTACTTAAAACCGTTTTTATATACACACTTTGATCCAGTGTTATAGTGTCGTCTGTACGAGTCACCCTGATGCCGAGAAACAATTTTATGGAATTTAAATCTGTCATTTCAAATCTACTCATTAAATATCGTTTAAAACTATTCATTGTATCATTTTAGCACACGCGATAACTAAATCATCTACGTATAAGACAACATATATATTTTTATTTATGTCACCTTTATCCAATACATATATACACCTGTCAACTGATGAATTTTGAAAACCTTTTTCTTTCAATGACTGTTCGAATACTTCAAACCAACATCTAGCTGCCTGTTTTAGCCCATATAAAGCTTTGTTTAATTTGCACACAAAATTAGGCTCGCATTCAACACCATCAGGAACTTTCATAAATATTTCTTCCTTCAAGTTGCCATTTAAAAATGCAGTCTTAACATCCATGTAATGTATCATAAGATTATTTTGATTAGAAAAACTAATTAGAAATCTAAAGCTGGCTATTCTGGCGACGGGAGCAAAAGTTTCGTTATAATCTGTAAGGTATTCCTGACTAAATCCCCTAGCCACTAGACGCGCCTTGTAACGCAAAGGTTTTCCAAATTCGTCATATTTGATGGTAAAAATCCATTTAGAATCAACAATATTTCGATTTTCAGGCGTAGGTACCAATGTCCAAGTATTATTCATTGAAAGAGAATTAAGTTCGTCTCTAATAGCATTTTCCCAGTGTGGTCTATCTTCATGAGTCTTAATCTCTTCATATGAACTTGGTACTTTATTAATAATGGATTGAGCACACAACAAGTAGTCACTTTCATCATCAAACTCTTTGAATGTGATGGGGGTACGACCTTTGAGCCTATCACTCCTCCTTAGCTCACTATTTTTATTTGTGATTTCAGAATCTACCTGCAAAGTAGGACAATCAGATTGTATTTCAGGCATATGCGCTAATTTACGCATTTTAGAAGGACATTCATTCTCATCAGATTTATTTTCTGATTTATTACTGTCAGTATATTGTTTTTGTGATACTGATTTTGGCGGCACATAAAGCCTATCAGTTTTATTTCGGGAATTTATGTTATTATTCCCTTCAGGCTCCAGAAGATGCCTGGTTTTTAAGAAATTTGTTTCATCAAAAACAACGTCCCTGACAGTCATGAATTTACCACAATCGGGGTTCCAAACTTTGTAACCGTTTGGTTCGTAGCCTACCAGTATTCCTTTCCATGATTTCACATCAAATTTATTTTTACTGGTTTTATCATGTACAAAAACGGTTGACCCAAACACTTTTAAATATTTAATTTGAGGCTTTTTGCTATGCCACATTTCGAATGGTGTTTGAGACTGTTTCAAAGCTCTGGATGGCGTTATGTTAATTAAATAAGTAGCAGTTAAAACTGCTTCACCCCAAAATATTTTATTTAATTTAGCACCATTTATCATTGACCGCGCTCTTTCTGTAATAGTGCGGTTCATACGCTCTGAAACACCGTTCAATTGTGGAGTCCTGGGAACCGTTAAATGATAAGTAATCCCTTTCTCGATGCAGTATTTTTTCATTTCAGTGGATAAGTACTCACCACCGTTATCACAGTAAATATTTACTACTTTAGAGTTAAATATCGACTCACTTTTGGCTACGTAATCCTTAAAAGCTTGAAATACGTCTGATTTATAAGTTATTAAATAACTCACACAGTAATGTGTATACTGATCTATAAATGTCACAAAATAGTTTTTGTTATCAACTGTGGAAGGAGTGATGGGTCCACACACATCAGAGTGCACAACAAATAATGGTCGTTTAATGTGATCTTTATTTTTCATTTGATTAAAAGGTAGTCGCGTCTGTTTCCCATTTATGCAATCTTCGCACAAATCATCTTTGGGCATTATGGTTTTTATTAAGTCGACGTCATCAACCATATTTTTATCTTTCATTTCCAAGAATTTATGTCGACTAATATGGCCTAAACGCTGATGCCACAAATCGTAGCTATTTTTCTCGTTTTTACATACATGGGACACAGAGCGGCTGATTGGTACAGATACGATAAAATCTAAAGCAATCAAGTTGTATAAGGGCCTACCTTTCATGATGACTTTACCATTTATTGAAAATTATAGTCATACCCGCTCATTGCATTTTTGATACCGAAATTAGGTTGTATGGCGCCTCCGGACAATATAGTACATCCTCCAATGTTCCTTGAACGCCCAAGTTGCTGGTTACGGTGACTGTCCCTTTCTTCATGGCTGCAATGAATTGACCAGATTTTGCAACTGAAATTTTTAACGGTATAGGTATTTGTGAAAAATTAGTAAACAAATCTTCCCTGTTTATGATGTGATCTGAAGCCCCGGCATCTAAAATAAATGTAACATTTGGTTGTCGTCTGTGTAGTCTCCTGTCATATAAGCAAACCCTGAAAAATCACTTGAAGTCGAGGGCTGATATTGCGTCAGTTCAACAGTTTGAACTGTCCTGGTTCTGTCCTCGTTTTTCTTCTGATTCATTCTCTTGTAGAAGAAACAATCATTAATAACGTGACCTCTACGACCGCAATGATGGCACTTTATAAAATTTGACCTTTTCTTCGCTTTAGTTTTAAATTGTTTTTGTTGATTATGCTGCTGCTGTCTCGTGCTGTTTTGTTTTCGTTTAAATGTAAAATTTTTGTTTTCTATTTGTAGTACTTTTAAACTTGTGTCGCAACTCTCATTCTTTAGTTTTATTTCATGATCCAATAATCTCGTCTTAACAAATGCTAAGGTCAAACTGTCTTCAGATAACGTCTCAATCGCTGTAATAATGCCGTCATAAGCCGTGGGTAATGTGAGCAACAGATGCGCCACTTTGTCGGTTTCGTCTAATCGTGCACCGGCGGCTAATAATTCCGTCACTATATCATCGAAAGTAGAAAAATGTTTGATAAGAGGTACATCACCTTGAAGTTTTAGGGTAAGAAGTTTTTTTCTTAACGCCAATTGCGTCGCAAGACTTTTTCTTTCATACAAAGCGTCTAAATTCTTTAATATGTCTTTGGCGGTACGTCCTTCTTGTGCAAAACCCAGATAAGAATCCGACAGATACTCCACTATCAAACTTTTTGCAATGCGATTTTGCTTTTCCCAAGCACTTGTACGAATTTCAGGTTCTTCGTCTATTACATTTAAAACATTCAATTCAGAAAGTAATGACCGAATTCGGAACTTCCACACGCTGTATTTCTCACCGTCAAATGGTTTAATATTTCGTTTCGACTTGGAAGATTCCATTTTTGCAATCGTCGATTCCGATTTGAATTTTAATTTATAATGCAGTAAATTAAGTACTTAACTTATGAATGAGCGAGGACTGGGCCCATAACCTATGGGAAATAGGGTCTTGGAGTCCAAACAACGGTTTTAAATGTTCATAAAAAAATAATGTTTATTTCAGATAATTTTCACTAGAAAGTCAGTAACGTCAGTATATATTAAAAAAGCTAAGAGAATTTATAAGTGGCCTATATTTGGGATGCTTACTATAAAAATTAAAACATTCCTTTTAAATAATAATAAATTAAGTTGATTCATTTTTGTAAATACTTGTACATAAATTCAACAAAAGATTCATTAGGTATATGTTTATAATCTAACGAAAAATAATATAATATGTTAAATTATAGGCACAATATTCGCGTCGGAAGTCAATAAATATTTTACAATTTCACTAGTTTTATTACAATGTAACGGTTTTTAAATATTACGGTGACATATACAGATATTACATTAATAACGTAGTAATGCGGTATCTGCTATACCGGGAGACAAGCAAGTGAACAATTAGAGGAAATGATCTGTCAGTTAACCAAATACAGTTAAATATCCCTCAGGGCTTTTGAAGATTACATAGTAACTATTATAATATAAAGTAATATGTGCCACAGACATAGAGAACGAATTGAGTAGTTATAACTTATAACATACTAGATGTTGCACGCGACTTCGTGCGCGCAAAAGGAAATCTTGCGGTAACCGTACATTTTCCGCGATAAAAAGCTAGCCTATGTCCTTCCCCGTGGTATAATCTATATCTATACCAAATTTCATCAAAATCGGTTCAGTAGTTTCGGAGCCTATTCGATGAAAACAAGCAAACAAACTTTTCTTCTTTATTATATTAGTATAAATAATTAATAAATTAATTATTTTTAATTCCTAAGCATTTAGTAAATAGAGATATCAATTCAAAACTACAGACACGTCAGTAGTATTTCTTTGTAAGTATTAAGTTCTTCTCTTACTTAAGGCTCATTCCACCGTTTCGTCCGAATCGGTGTGATTTTGTGAAATTTATTTTATTTTGGCTGTTTCGAAAATTGATACGGTAAATGGATTCGCATACCTTCTAGATGTAAATCGCTGCTAAAGGCGTTTATTAAAATACAAATGAGCAAATGAGTGAGTAAATACTGAACCATTAGATATAATATTAATTGAGTTTTACATTATTTTATTTAAAAACACGACCCTCATTAGTTTATATTCATAAAAAAAACACTACCTTCTAAATCCTCTTAATCTTCTCCCTCTAAAATTTGGAAGGGAATGGAATGTAATGAAGTGGAAAGGAATGAAATTTTGCAAGATTTTCTAGATTTATTTCAGAATAAATAGTGCAATAACCTTAATACGAATAATGTGATAAAACCTAACTATAAACTATCGTTATATATATAAAAAAAGAATGAATTCGATCATGGATTTACTTCACAATGCGATGGAATGTAATGAGTACTTACCTGTGACAAAAGCCATTTCTAAACATAAAACCGAAAATATTTCCGCTGTGGATGCGCACGTTCTTCGGTGGTGAACTATTTCAGCAAGCAGAAAGACACAAGAGAGGTACGCATTAAGCTAAAGTAGAAATAGAGATGGGAACTTACAATAATTTCAGTTACAAAGTTTGTGGAAGGGAATGACGTTTTTCGTTTGACAAAATTTAAATGTCGATTCTTTATATACTACGCACTTATTTAAACATAATATGCTATGAATTATTAATTGCTATTAAGTAATTTGATATATCAGTACAAAAAATCTGAACATTTATTGAAAGAAAGTACTCTAAAGTATCTGGAAAACACCTAGGTGATCATTTGGATAAGGAAAGGAATGAAATTTTGACATGTTTTTGTTCCAAGATCTTTTTATTTAATGAACTGAGAGATCAAATGAAACATGCGTCTTTAAGATCAAATTAATCATGAACTTAATCAATTAAAACATTTTCACTGACTGTAATATTTATAAGGTTTTCTGGCCTGGAATGACGATCCGGACTAAACGGTGGAATGAGCCTTAAACTCTTACTAAAGCTTTTTTTCTAATGGCGGACTGTATACTATTATGGGCTGCGACTTTTTGACTGTTCTGGATTCTTCTTATGTTATAGTGGAGTTTTGAATAATACGACAAATAGGATATTCTTATTTATTGGCACATATGCAAGAGATATGTTTAACACAGTAACGTATCACAAAATAAGGGTCAAATCACACCGAAATGGCAGTAGAGCGGCAAGCAGCATAACTGTCATACAATTTTAAGCTTTATCTTCATTACTATAATACATATTATCGCTTAGAAAATTGGGACGTCCCGCGGCCGCCGGCGGCCGGTAGCGGCCGTGGTTGTCTCAAGCGAAACTGTGTTTTATGGACATGAAGATAAAGTTTAAAATTATATGACAGTTATGCTGCTGGCCGCTCCGCTGCCATTTCGGTTTGATTTGACCCTAAGTCTTATTATGAGAGAAGCTGATACAGATATACATATACGTCTACACTAAAGGTACATTAACTTCGGCTAACTGAAATAAACTATATCGCTAGGTTCTATTGCTGACATCTGTCAATATATGAGTAGCTTTTGCCCGCGACTTCGTCCGCGTGGAACATTTACTTTGGGATATCGCTAAAATGTACGGTCCGCGACTTCATTAACGTAGAAGGAGAAGCGCTTCTCCCTCACGACTGCCCGCCGCGCGCCTTACATTATTGTGCGTTTGATTATTTTATTACTGCGATATCTTCTAAATACTCATTGAAATCAATGATGTAAACGGCAAATTTCTTGTAAATTAAATGCTTGTAATAAATAACGTATTTACTTGGATAAAGATTAATATCATCTTTATGAAAACACCCTCAATAATGCTTAATTTTAGAACAAATTTGTTAGCATAAAAAGGTTATTGTGAGCCAACCTTAAAAGATAGACATATACAGTCGCGGACTTTTTTTAGAACTTTTAAATAGGAACATTCTGTCGTACATAATTTTAGCGAAACTTTAACTGTTTCCGCAGCGTAGGCAGCGAATGCTCTCAAACGGCAAAAAAAAAACGATTTTGAAACATTCTTGATGGGTGCTCCGCTCGTATTGAGCTTAGCATGATGTTATATAAGCCTAAAGCCTTCCTCGAAAAATGGACTATAAATTTTTATTTCGAACCAGTAGTTCCTGAGATTAGCGCGTTCAAACAAACAAACAAACTCTTCAGCTTTATAATATTAGTATAGATGTCGCGTCAATATATTACATTGATATGTGATGCTTTTTATTAATATAATAATATGCAACATATACTATGCCCCGATATATCATTTATAACCGCTCAATCCACGTTCTATATCTATGTCACACATATTTAGGGTTGCCATCCGTCCGGGTTTCCCCGGATTTGTCCTAGTTTAAAGGGCGTCCGGGAAGCGTCCGGGCCGGATTTTATTTGCTATCCGGGTTTTTGTAGGCAGAATTAGGAAGGCCTAAGTTTTTTTTTTGATTTGCAGCAATAATAAATCTTTCTTTCTTTTTGACATTGCCGTAGTCGGGTAAAAACTGTTCTATGTCCGGGTTTCGTACTCCAAAATCCGGGGTTTTCACGCGTCTTGTCCGGGGAGTCACATGTAATAGATGGCAACCCTACACATATTCTTTGAGCAGTTTAACTAAGAAGACTGCAGCCTCTAGGCTACGTCAGAGTTCTGACGTATTATGACAGTTTGTGTTATATAAGGAGCTTTTAACCTTAAACAGCGCTTGAGACTTCGGTCTTATCTATACTTTATTATCTATACTTCTATACTATAATATTATAAAGAAGAAAGTTTGTTGTTTGCATTGAATAGGCTCCAAAACTACTGGACCGATTTTGATGAAATTTGGCACAGATGTAGAGTAGACCACGGGGAAGGACATAGGCTACAATTTAGCTTGGAAAAGTGTACGGTTTCTGTGAAATTACCTTTTGCGCACAAGAAGTCGCGGGCAACATCTAGGTAGTTATAATTTATTGCAATATCTATGAACGTTTCCAAACCACTTCAATCTGGTCCCGTGGGAAGTTCTCGAAGAACTTGTGTTACAGTTACCAGTCAACGGAAATATATTTATATAATACCTTTATTATACAATACATATATATTTTAGATTTTCAGTATATATTATACACATATTTAAAATACATTTATGACTCAGGAACACAAAACTTTTTTCCTGGTGGGATTCGAATTTTGAACCCTCGATATCTGGCTTCAGCGCCAACGCGCTCACCACTGAGACACACAGGTCGTCTCATAAATTCGGTTGCATTAAAAATTGGACTAATAGCTCAGCTGCATCTACTTTCTATATCCGTGTGACACACACTCTGAACAGTTCAACTTGGGAAGACTCCGGGTTATATCAGACATTATGACAGCTTGGGGTGATGTTATATTAATATACTTAGCGAAAATGTAAATCTGTGTGTCTGTCACGCAAACACGCCTATGCCACTGAGCGGATTTTAATAAAATTTTCACACGGATAAATAAGATCTTACGGTAGGACATAGGCAACTTTTTATTGCGACTTTTTTCTAAGTAAAATATAGCTTAAATCTGAGTATCAAAGAATCTCAGATAGGTTTTTTCCTTTGAACCAAACTATCGGGTACAGCAATAAAAATGTTAAAAAATATATTACACGACCAATAAAAGTGAATGAATTTCGTTCTGTGATTTATTATTCCATTTATTAGTGATATAGGGCCAACCCGTGTAGATGCAGGGAAGGGGTAGATATGGCTCTGACAAAATAAAGGTTTATACGTATAAAGCATAGACGTGTAGACGAGGTATGTTGAGGCAAAAACTGTCTTCACTTAAAGTGCACCACTTTTGGAGTTTTTGGGGTACCCTAACGAAATCTGTGCGCAAGAAATTATCATTTGAAAAAATATGTTTTACTATCAAAAATATAGGCTATTTTATCTTAAGGTGGTTCGTTTCCTATACAAAAAAACAATGGACATTTATTAGGTAATTTCATACTATTACTACATAAATTTATATGCACATCTATGTATTTTGCAATACAATTGTCGCAAAATATATTTAAAATACTTTATTTCACACAGAAGTCACATTTTTATTAAATTTTCGACAAAAAGTGACATAAGTTACAAATGTCACTTTTTGTCGAAAGTTCAATAAAAATGTGACTTCTGTGTGAAATAAAGTATTTTAAATATATTTTGCGACAATTGTATTGCAAAATAAATAGATGTGCATATAAATTTATGTAGTAATAGTATGAAATTACCTAATAAATGTCCATTGTTTTTTTGTATAGAAAACGAACCACCTTAAGGTTCCGTTTAAAAAATAGGGTTCCTTTCCCGTTAGTTCTACTTAAACGTAGTTGCGGGCATCAGCTAGTTAAAGCTGCTCTACATCTATCTCTCAAAAGAAAGACAAGATAAATGTTCAGCCATATCTATCCGCCGCTAGTCTGTGGTCGGGCTAAAACCGTTAAAAAAGTTAACAACTTCATTTACAATAAACTACGGTTACGGATTTTGGGCCATGTTTGTGGGTGGTAGAACCAGCCACTGAAAGTTTACTAAATAACTAGCTAGTAGCCACTAACTTGAGGTTATACTTTTATTCTTTAAAATGTTTTCGGAAAATTTTCATTTACATATAAATGTTTTCGGAAAATTGTTTACTGCGTATAGACGTATAGGCATAAAATATAATTTAATATTTCGAAAAAAAAATCGCTCTTTACGGAGCTGTTAAGGTAATTGACTTCACGCAGCTGATTGTATTGATATTATTATGTGAGGTGAATGACCTCTATAGAGCGTAATGTAATTGTACTTAGTTTATTTTTTCCGAAATCTTTAACCGTTGTATGCCAATAACCCTGTTAAATGTGCTATTCAATGACGTAAACCCCGACAAAATAGTATCAGCAGGTAGTTTTTTCTGTTGTTTCAATGCGTGAATCGAACCCACGACCTCCGAAGTCCTGCCAAGCTCTAAACCACTGGACCATTCTAAATTCCTCCATAGAAATATGTGTCTTATCGTGTAGTAAATAAAGATCGCGTCGCGACTCCGTATGAACTGAGTGTAAGTCAATAACGAGATGATCAATTTGATTAAAGAAAGCAAAACCAACACGCTGGTTAACCAACTATAATAAACTAACCATAATAAAATACCTCTACGTTAGTCTTTTTATACACTCATTGATCTGGTTAGCTTTCAAATAAAAGAAGAAAAAAAAAACGCTCGCTCCGCTCTATTTCATCCTTTATCCTTGCCGTCGCTAGTGACGAGTGTTTATCGATATTTTTATCGATGTTTTAGATTGACATGTGGAATGGTTTTTTTGATTGACTGTATCGAGTTTCGACACTTCAACGGATTAAAAATGTTCGTGTAAAATATTTTTGTGGACGCCGCGGCCGCTGTAGTTTTTGTATTTGATTTATATGCTACGTGCATTCCGATACCCTTTTTAAAAATAGTTTTTTTAGCAAACACAAGCGTTAATAAATTTAGATGTTGTGAAATGTATAAAACCTTTAAAAAATCCATGTGGTCACTGGATTAATACTTTTTAAATTCAACGATAAATTATTTTGTTTTGCTACAATTTGACAATCTAACTAGTTTTATGAAAACATTAATTATTGTTACTTTGGGAGTGAAATGGAGCTTTTAACTATTTTGGGATATAAAAATAATCATTTTCGGTAAAGTTTTTTATTCCTTTCTGTGGCAGCAATATGTATTAGTAGTCTCTCTATCTACTACGACTTATTGGTCAGTTCAGTTGGCGAAACAATAACTTGATGCTCGAGTTTAAAAAATATTGATATATCCAAAAATGTAGTCTAAGTCCTGTGTATTATAACTGTGAAAAATCTAGTTGTCAACTAGATTTTTTGAGTTAGAAAACTCGCCGCTAGTTAAACTTAGTATATCTAGAGTTTATATAAAATCTTCAGATACCGGGCATTAATGTTTAAGACTATACCTATTTCTCACAAAAAATTAATAATTTACGAGTAACTATCGATGATCGTCTAATTCAATATTTAATTATTATTATCGATATTATCGACTGCCCAACCCTAGTCAAAAGCATTCCGAGATAAATATTCAATACCTGCTCGCGCGATTATCTAAGATTTAGAGATTTAAGTTTTTCAACTTTAAACACTTTGAAAGGTTTCCGAACACCTGCCCTTTTGAATTTAATTTTGTAATGCCCTTTTTCTTTTTTTTTTGTTCGGGAATAATGAAATTGTTAACGTTTATTTTATAGAACGATTCAGGAATGACTTTTGTTGTGAAACGTTACGGTAGGTAGTTTATAGGCGTGGCGAGTTACGCGTCACCACGCCTATGTAATAGACGTTTTAATTGACCGCCAAAAAGCGTTCCCTTACTTCCCACTTCCCAAATGTGTTTGTGAGGATAGATGGATGTTTTATTTTTACTCTTTCACGCATAAACTACTGAACGGATTTTGCTGAAGTTTGGTATGGTAATTGCTAGTAGTTTGAGCTCTGGATTAAAACGTAGGTTACTTCTTATTCCGACAAAGTACAGTGTTCCTGTGGGATATTGGATTTACGCGGACGGAACGGCGGGTAAAAGCTAGTACATAAATTAATGTGAGTTTGTGAGGATGGACGAACGGATAGATGTTTGTGACTCTTTCACGCAAAAACTATTGAACGGATTTTGTTGTAATTTTGTATGGTAGTAGTTTGAGCTCTGAACTTCAATCCTCGTATATAAATTCTAGACATTAATTTTACTTTGTAAGTGAAGCAACATGTTACCATAAACTGATTTTGTGAAGTTTCGACCAATCAGAGCGCGTTTCACGGTGGTTTAACGTTTACGAGAGCACCGTTTGACAGTTTTAGCGTATCGGGACTTGATTGTAATTGTATTAATGCAGGTTTTATTTAGCAGAATTGACACTCTTGATTAAAAACTTAGGCTTCCTCTTATTCCGACAAATTACAGTGTTCCTGTGGGATACTGGATATTTTAAGACCCGTCAAAACAGAGAGGTGATATAAGTTACACGTGTGTACAGTGTGTGTGTGTGCGTGTGTGTGTATGTACGGAGCATCTTAGCTCCCAAACGGATCGGAAAGCTGACGTGATCAAGGGTGTTCTTAGCTGTAATTTATCACCATCAGCTCACTGCTCAGTGGCGGGGGGTTACTTAATAAAACAAAATACATTTTTTCACAAATAAAACAAAAACTATTTATGTTTTGTAAAAACGAAACAAAGCAACTTTAGTGTAATATTTGCTCGCTGGTCGTGGGTTCTTTTTCGAAGTGTGAATTTCTTTGTTGTAAATTGTATTGTGAGTTTCGCCTTCGAAATACTTTTATTACGCATTTTAATATGTTTTTGTATGCATTCTCAAGGGTTTTTGATGGTGTTTGTATGAATGTGTATGGTTCCAAGAAACGTGTGCGACCGTTGGAATAATGGATTTTTGGGTCACGCATAATAATTGATCCGTTTTGATTTTATCGCGGTTTATTTCACTTCGTGCTTTACCTCAATAGTCCTTGTAATAAACAATAAATCAGTTCAACTTTTGTATACCGTAAACTGCGAAAGTGTATGCAAATGGATGAAGATATATGTGTGTGTGTGTGTGTGTGTGTGTGTGCGTGCGTGCGTGCGTGCGTGCGTGCGTGCGTGCGTGCGTGCGTGCGTGCGTGCGTGCGTGCGTGCGTGCGTGTGTGTGTGTGTGTGTGAAAAAAGCTACGACCCACGACTAGTGTTACCAGGGGTTAAAATCGAATAGCCGGTTGCAAGTGTTAAAAAATCCTAACTTCTGTTAAAAAGTCCGGTCCGGTAAAATATGACCTGGACAACCGACACCCACAATTTCTTGATCAAAGCTGTTATTCAAATGTGTAATCACATAGTTACCCACATATCTAGCAGCAACTCCAAAATTTACATTGTTATCGCCAGTGAAAGACATGTACTTTTCTTTTAAATTATACTTTTCAACCACTGTCAGTTTGGCAATTTGGTTATCGTTGACTATTTATTGCTTAGATTATATACTACAGGATAAGGCACGCGGGGAAATTTTCAAACAAAACTTTCTGCCAATTTTGGTGCGGGGAGGGTAACTCCCACAATGAAAACAAAATCACACATTCACAAAAATATTGCAATCGTTACAAACCCACACATTTATAAAACTGCAACACTAGCTTATTTATATCACACAAATAAGACTCGCGCTAATATAATAGTGTAGCGTACACACTAATACACTGGCATGCTAAGTGATGTTACCAATACAAATTATATCGATATATTGTCGATATGAATTTGTATTGGTCACATCTTCGTTATTTGAAAATAATGTATTTTGTTGAAATATAACCATTCCGAATAATTCCGATATACATATCATATTATATTACACGTAAAAGTTATGGCAGCAATAGAAAACTTCACATACATAAGTAGTAAATACAGTCTATTCACGTTAAGTTTGCAGTGAGTCGTCAGTACAATTTACAAATGTTAAACTGGCTTACCTTTATTGTCAAACGTGAACACGAGCTATGCGTCATTGCTTTCTAGACATTTGCACTGATGACTCACTGCAAACTTAACGCGTACCTATAGGCTGTATTTACCACTTATCTATATGAAGCTTTTTACAACCGCCATAGCTTCTACGTATACTATAGACTGCACATACGCACATACATACGCTAATACTCACATACGTACATATTATTGAACACTAAACATACAACTCTCCTTTTTCGCAAACATCAAAGCAAAAAATAACCTAACCTAACCAAAAATATATCAGGACACGTCTATGGAGGGTTCCGTAACTATAAACGCGTAATATTTTTTCAAATTACTTCAAAAGTTACTGTCTGATTTGGTTCAAAATATTTTTTCTAAAGAGTTATTAGCATAATCTATCGGCATAGAAAATTGTAAGTTTTTAAATCTTATAGTTTAGAAATGCTAGGGGCGACCAACTTATAAATCACTTTGGAGGCCGATTACTCGAAAATGGTTGACTTTATAAAAAAGTTATGTATGAGACCTTGCCTTTAATTTAAAATACCTATTAAACGATACCCCACACAATGGGATAGAAAGAAAAAAAGTTCATCCCCACTTCACATGCATGGAGAGCCACACCTAGAATATCTTATACGTTTAAACGAGCAACTCTTGTATATTTATTTATATGTATATAACCGTGATCTTGGAAACGGCTCTAACGATTTCGCTGAAATTTGGTATATGGGGGTTTTCGGGGGTACAAAATCGATCTAGATCAGTCTTATGTTTGGGAAAATGCGTGTTCGTGTTTTAATGCGTTTTTCTTTCCACGCAGAATATGGTTGCTAATTTCGTCCTGCCGGCCGCTGTTCGTTTGGTCCAGCGGGTTAAGACGCGAAAGGCAAGAAACGAGTGTTACGGGTTCGAAACCTGCTCGGTGCCTTACTTTTGTTTTTTTTATATGTTCAAGTTTATATAATTATATTTTTTATTGTTTTTAGACAAGTTTAAAAAAATTTAGTTAATGTTTGAGATAAAACACCTGATCTACACAGAAATCGATTGTAAATAATAATAATTGTCAGTTCACATTTTACTTTTTAAGTTTATGTAAATTATCACCTAAACACCACCCACCATATTACAATAAACAGTCGCCCAGGTACTAAAATTATTATTATTTTATGATGCCAAATCCGAGATCTATACACAATCTATGATCTAGCTACCTATTACTAATCTGTGATTTATGACTGTACCAAATTTCACCCATTTATATTCATACTTAGGCTAACGGTAGAAGCTCGGACAGACAGACAGACGGACGGACAGAGCGAAACTATAAGCGTTCCTCAAGTATTACGGAACCCTAAAAATGAACTGCGCTTCAAACAAGGAATACTTGTGTCCCTCTGGCTGGGAACATCTTGATTTTATAACGATACCCTAGTCCATATTTCAAACATCCAAATAACCTGTTCAGCCTTTCAAGTTTCAAAGTTACGGTGGGGTAAATAATAAACATCACGTACATACATGCACACTTTATACTCCTTGCTTGATCTGTGTAAAGTGTAAATCCAATATTTTTACATCACAAAATATAAAATTAGTATACCAAGAAAATATTTTGCCGATTCAAAATCGTTATTCTAGTGATTGTCACGTCACTCAAAAAGTAATAAAAAAATTCCGCCATGTTTCGAGAATTAAGTGCCATAATAAAATTCGAATCTATTACATAGGAAATAAAGACTAAAATTCTATATCTAACAACGATAGTCTCGTGGGGAGTGCGCCTACGTCATCATCGAATATTCTCCGATTATTTGTCTCGTTTACACCGATACATCGTCGATTTTTACGAAATTACATTTAAATAGAAATATACAATAATTAAATAAAAAAATACTCACAAATGAAAGGTTATTCCATCTTTTTTAAGATTCGACGTGTTGGACTTGTTTTTACAGGATATAAGAGCACAAATCGGCATTTTTAGCGGAGCATTTCGGACGTCCTTTCGATGCTATACCGATGCACATAATGGTTAAAATCGATTACGCAAATAGTTTTTATGAACGCATTAGATTCAAAAATCTTATACCTCGGCAGAGGGGAAAGCTCATGTAAGGCGTATCCCGTAGTATAAGATCTAAGATTTATTGATGTTACCAGCCAAACCCGATTTCAGGACAAACTAGTTTTGCCTAGGCTAAACTGGTTCTTCCTATACGCGATAGGATTAACTAGTATATCCTAGTCCAAACTAATTTGTCCTAAGCCCGATAGGACAAACCAGTTTAGCCTAGGCCAAACTAGTTGATCCTGATATTAATACGCACACTCTAGGACAAATAACTATAGGAATAACGTTTAGGACTGCAGCTACGAAACATTCAGTTGGATCAGGCTAAGGTTTCGTGAGATCCCCCCGATGATTGCACGCCTTGTCGTGGCGGTGGGGCTTAGTAACCGTGGATTGGACACCCACGGTGAAGCGAAGAGGCAACCAGGGCCGGCTTGTTTGCCGACGGCTGGCCCGAGGAGGGCGCTCCCAGCGGGCTGGAGGAGTCCGCTGCGGACGCGCTAGGAGGTGGGACCGCAGAAGAAGAGGAGTGCCGGTATTACGGTGCGCCGTACTCCCTATCTTCTGCGGCCGTGGAGGGATCGCAGGGGGAGAGGCGTGGTAGTGTTGTGCCACTCTCCCTACCCCCCTGCGAGCTGGCGGGGCCGTTCCGTACGGTTAACGGCATTGGTGGGGCCGCAGAGGAAGAGGTAAGTTGGTATTACGGTGCGCCGCTTGCCCTATCCTCTGCGGCCGAGGTGTGGTCGGTGGCAGAACCATATACAAGATCTGCCACCGGGTACCGGTTGTGGAGGCTGGTATCCGTGGCCTCCTAGTAGCAGACTCGGGGGGAGTCTGCTACAGTACTGGTGGAGGCTGAGGAGGCAGGCGCACCTTACCATCTGGTGCGCCTGGGGCTTTCGGGCCTTGGATGGAGCCGCTAGTGGGCGGCTGCCGCCGGCGGGGTCGCGGATGTGTTTATCGTTCCCGTGGCCTCGTCACAGGGCGGCGAGGAGGAAGGTGGGGGGTGGTTTTTAGTGGGTATACCGTGGGTCTCATTAGCCTATACGGGAGTCCCACATCACCACTCGGGTGCCCCCTGCGCCTGGGTGGTATGCGTAATGCATTTTCCCCCCCGGAAACAAAAAAAAAAAAAAAAAAAAAAAAAAAAGGTTTCGTGAGATGCAGCTGCATCAAAAACTGTTCCACAAACAGATGCAAGTGCAAGAAGGCAATGATACTCTGCAATTCTAAGTGCCACGAAAGCACACCATGTAAAAATAAATAACAATTTTAATTATTCAGATATGATTATTGCTTTTATTTAAAAAACACTTAAGCGGGGCATTCACTAGACGGACATGCCCGCGGGCAAGCCTGTAGGTATGCCCGACAGGCTTCGCTACTATTAGGTCTGTGTAGTGTATTACCGTCGCGGGCCGTCCGGCAGACTGCCCGATGAAGTCCGCGAGATCTCATTTTGTCTGCGCGGGCACGGGCATATCCGAATGTGAATGCTCACCGCGGGCTGCCTGTGCACAGACGTTGAATGACAGCAAGCCGAGCAGACGTCCGTTTATTTAATATTTGTTTAACTTGCGGAGCATATTTACTTTCTAATGAGTTTTAATGACAATAAAATATTCAATTTATTATTTACAATTGTATGCAAGTAATCGTTCTCTTGGAGTCACTAACAGCCTCATCTTGGTCTTTTGTTTTGTAATTTTAGGCGCGATAATTTGTAGTAAAAATTCAAATGACTATATTATAGAGTCATTTGAATTTTTACTACAACTTATCGCGCCTAAAATCTGTACAATAGGGAATATGCACGTAATTTTTTCATTTTTTTATATAGGTCTATCTTGTTTGGTAAACCGCATGGTAAAATCAGTTTTTTGATATCATTAAAAATAACGAAGATATGAACGTTTAAAAATAGTCTATTAGACAGAGAGATCGGACGTGTACCGTGACGTCACACAACACGACTTTCATAGAAAGTTCATACTAAATTTCGTTTTGCTAGAAAGAGATAGATTACAAACTTTGACCGCTCATATCTTGCTCATTTATCAAGAGATATTGAAATTTTTTCCGCCATTTCCTTTAATTTTCAGTCTAGTATCATATTATTATGTTTTAAGCTATTTTTATATTTTCTGCATATTCCCTATTACTTACGTATGGAATATGGATATATTATATCCATATTCCATACGTAAGTAATTGTACAGTTCGCCTGGTTCTTCAATTTTTAATTCTTAAGGCAAATTTATATGACTTTACTCGTTTCTATTCTGATTCCATTTTTTGCATCAATTCTTTTTCCTTTATTTTCATCTAAAGCAATTTTTCGTCTTTGCGTTGCCATATTATTGTGCACAACTAATCGCGAAGCCGTTACAAAGCAAACTGATCGGCCTGTGTAGTGTATTGCCGCGACAGACTTGCCCGGACAGACTGCCTGCGGGCATGTCCGTCTAGTGAATTCCCCGCTTTATTATTTGTTATTGTTTGTATAACCAATAAATATCCATAGCTTTTAACGACGAATAATTATCGTTTTAATAACTTATTTTTTCCAATTACGGAGTATTTTATTCAGTTTGTATTAGGTTGGGGAAAAAGTTTCTTCGAATTTTATATAAAAATTCAAAAGGTTTTTTTATAAAGTTTATTTACAAGTGACTAAAGTATATAGGTGCCATTTTGTTCGATAACTTTTTGCCATCTTGTTGGTAGGTACATGATCCCATTGCTATAAAATTTTTGGGGCTTCTGATGAAAAAACTGCGACAAGTGGTTTTGGCAGTCCTCTTGTGATGTCAACCTGACACTGCCTAAGGAATTCTGCAGCGACCGAAACAGGTGGAAATCTGAAGGTGCAAGGTCAGAACTATACGGCGGATGCATTAACACCTCCCAGCCAAACTCCCGTAATTTTTTCTGAGTGGCTAAAGATGTGTGAGGTCTAGCGTTATCATGGTGAAAAACCACACCCCTTCTGTTGATTAGTTCCGGCCACTTTCTCTCAACTTCTTGCTTTAATCTCATCAGTTGTTCGCAGTACAGTTCAGAATTGATGGTCCTGCCTGGCGGTAACAGCTCATAATGAATAATGCCCTTCCAATCCCACCACACACACAGCATCACCTTGTTGCGAGTTAACCCGGGTTTCGCCACAGTCTGTGAAGCCTGACCGGCCTTTGACCACGATCTTTTTCGCACGTTCTTGTCGTACGTGATCCACTTTTCATCACCAGTTATCAGCTTCTTCAAAAATGGTTCGGTTTCATTACGTCGTAATAAAGAATCACAAATGAGTACACGGTTCATTAGGTTTCTTTCAGTGAGCTCATGAGGCACCCAAATATCGAGCTTTTTTGTGTACCCAGCTTTTTTCAAATGCGCCAAAACCGTTTTGTGGTCAATCCCTAGTTCTTCAGCTACATCGTAACTACTAATATGCCGATCTTGCTCCACTTTTACAAAAATGGCAACAGTTTTGTCCGTAACAGGGCGACCAGAGCGACGTGCATCTTTGATATCAAAATTTCCGGATTGAAAACGCTTAAACCAAATTTGCGCTACTCTCACAGATACTGCATTAGGTCCATAAACATCACAAATTTTTTTCGCGGCTTGTGTTGCATTTTTACCTTTTTTGTAATAAAATTTTAAAATGTATCGAAATTCTTCATAAGAATCACTCATTTTAACAATAAGAAAAACAAATGAAAATCTCAAATTTACCTAATTTGAATTTGGAATTGTCTCCTGTAAAATTAAAACTTTTTAATGATACCAAAATCAGCCAGATACAATTGGTATAGCCCAAGATATTTTATGACAAGTTCATACATACTATAATGTGAAAAGACTTTTTCCCCAACCTATTATAATATATTTAGACTTTTTAGATATACCATAATGTTTAGACTAGGCCGTACTAGTTTATCCTGGAGTGTGCGTATTAATATCAGGATCAACTAGTTTGGCCTAGGCTAAACTGGTTTATCCTATCGGGCTTAGGACAAATTAGTTTGGACTAGGATATACTAGTTAATCCTATCGCGTATAGGAAGAACCAGTTTAGCCTAGGCAAAACTAGTTTGTCCTAAAATCGGGTTTGGCCGGTAACATTGACATGAATAAAAATCCGGTCTCAAATGAAATCCGGGTGGAGTCCGGTCTATATCCTTAAAACCCGGTCAAGACAGGATTTATCCGGTCAGATGGTAACCCTACACACGACTGGAGTTTACTCTAAAAAGTAAAATTTGGTGTGCAATGCAAAGCATTAAGCGACCGACGTATTTTCGGTGTGACACCGTACCGAGTAACCGTGTGACATCGTGAATTCGACTTTACTCCCATAGATTTTCATACTCCGGGATTATATCGTATATTATGGCACCGTAAAATTGTAAAAAGCGTTAGATTGTAATAAAACTAGTGAAATTGTAAAACGTTGATAGACTTCAGACGCGAATATGCTGCCTATAATTTAACATATTATTTTTCGTTAGATTATAAATATTATAATAGTTTTTATTCTTTCGACATATTTCTACAATCTCGTTAGTTATTTTACAATCTAATGGTTTTTACAATTTCAGGGAGACATTATATACTTACATATTATATGAAAATCGTTTTATAAGGAGGAAACTCCAAAATAAGTTGACAATACAGCACATCAGTGGCGAAGGCTGGTTCTTCTTCATAGGAAGCTCTAGCCTGTGTAATAGGTAGGGATATAGATGAGGATCTTCAAAAGGTCTACTACTTACCTTAAGTGGAGCCGATAGGAATGGAGTTATAGGAACCTCACGCCACTGCAGCATATTACATATAAAAGGATAATGATATAAAATTTCGTAAATACATATAAATTGATTTAAATTAAATTAACGAATAAATCTGATCTGAAGGGAGAATACATAAAGTTAATGAAACCTACTACTATTGTAAATGTGTAATTGTGAGGATGGATGTTTATGTTAGGTACCTACTCTTAAACGCCAAAAATGGATCGATTCTACAAATTAAATTCTGCAAGAATATAGTTAGTAGTTACGATCCAGTCCCGATGTGTTAAAACTGCACAATGGTATTCTCATAAACGTAAAACCAATGTCAAACCCGTTCTGATTGATCGAAGTTGTTCAAACTCCAAAAATCAGTTTATGACATCAAGAAGATTCATTTATGATTTATCCATACGTAGTTCCATACTAATATTATAAATGGGAAAGTGTGTGTGTCTGTTTGTCCGTCTTTCACGCCAAAACTACTGAATCGATTTAAATGAAATTTGGTACACAGTCTAGAGCCTGACAAAGGACATAGGCTACATTTTATCGGGGGACATATACGGTTCCCGTGGGTTATGTACTTACGCGGGCATCGGCTAGTAATTCAATAAAAGTAAAATAAAAGTGTAAGTCAATTACGAGAATTGGCTTGCTGGATTATCACATAGGTTACTTTTTATCCCGAAAAAGTACAGTATTCCCGTGGGATACTGTATAACGCAGGCGGAGCCGCGGGCAAGATCTAGAGCTTCATAATGTTTTAATATCTCTTGTAAACCATAACTGCGAGATAAAGGAAAATGGAAATGTATTATCGTCCTGAACTCCAAACCAACAATTGCCTACTTTATCCAACTTTTAGGGATTAGGAACTCCTTCTGCGGAGTTCTAAAGCGTGGAGGTATTTAAAATTATAATTTAATGCCTGTTAATAAACGGACATTATTGTGCTTAGAGATTGATTAACAATTAGCAAACTATTAGGTTGGGGAAGAAGTTTCTTCGCATTTTATATAAAAATTCAAAAGGTTTTTTTATAAAGTTTATTTACAAGTGACTAAAGTATATAGGTGCCATTTTGTTCGATAACTTTTTGCCATCTTGTTGGTAGGTACATGATCCCATTGCTATAAAATTTTTGGGGCTTCTGATGAAAAAACTGCGACAAGTGGTTTTGGCAGTCCTCTTGTGATGTCAACCTGACACTGCCTAAGGAATTCTGCAGCGACCGAAACAGGTGGAAATCTGAAGGTGCAAGGTCAGGACTATACGGCGGATGCATTAACACCTCCCAGCCAAACTCCCGTATTTTTTTCTGAGTGGCTAAAGATGTGTGAGGTCTAGCGTTATCATGGTGAAAAACCACACCCCTTCTGTTGATTAATTCCGGCCGCTTTCTCTCAACTTCTTGCTTTAATCTCATCAGTTGTTCGCAGTACAGTTCAGAATTGATGGTCCTGCCTGGCGGTAACAGCTCATAATGAATAATGCCCTTCCAATCCCACCACACACACAGCATCACCTTGTTGCGAGTTAACCCGGGTTTCGCCACAGTCTGTGAAGCCTGACCGGCCTTTGACCACGATCTTTTTCGCACGTTCTTGTCGTACGTGATCCACTTTTCATCACCAGTTATCAGCTTCTTCAAAAATGGTTCGGTTTCATTACGTCGTAATAAAGAATCACAAATGAGTACACGGTTCATTAGGTTTCTTTCAGTGAGCTCATGAGGCACCCAAATATCGAGCTTTTTTGTGTACCCAGCTTTTTTCAAATGCGCCAAAACCGTTTTGTGGTCAATCCCCAGTTCTTCAGCTACATCGTAACTACTAATATGCCGATCTTGCTCCACTTTTTTAAAAATGGCAACAGTTTTGTCCGTAACAGGGCGACCAGAGCGACGTGCATCTTTGATATCAAAATTTCCGGATTGAAAACGCTTAAACCAAATTTGCGCTACTCTCACAGATACTGCATTAGGTCCATAAACATCACAAATTTTTTTCGCGGCTTGTGTTGCATTTTTACCTTTTTTGTAATAAAATTTTAAAATGTATCGAAATTCTTCATAAGAATCACTCATTTTAACAATAAGAAAAACAAATGAAAATCTCAAATTTACCTAATTTGAATTTGGAATTGTCTTCTGTAAAATTAAAACTTTTTAATGATACCAAAATCAGCCAGATACAATTATTGGTATAGCCCAAGATATTTTATGACAAGTTCATACATACTATAATGCGAAAAGACTTTTTCCCCAGCCTATCTGGGGGCACGGCAGTGCACCCGCCAAGTCGAGCGCGAAGCAAACACTGCCGTACCATCCTTTACTGGAACCATTTCGCCGCATTTTCAGGCCCCTATTTGAGAACCTCTGGATAAGACCAGAACGCAGAAATTTTCGTCATCCAGTAAGCTATAATCACATACTTAAAATCCAAAATTTCAAGTCTGTAGGTCATTTAGTTCCGAAGTTAAGCGAAAGCAAAGTTTCGCATTTACGACACTCACTCACTCACTTATACACTCACTCATGATCATCAAAATAGAACTAGTACTTCCCATAAACTCAGAGAGCTGAAATTTGGTACAGAGTTAGGGTTTAATGGCCACATAAAGGGAAAACTATAAAAACTAGGATAATCGATCTGGGGGCACGGCAGTGCCCCCGCCAAGTCAAGCGCGAAGCAAACACTACCGTACCATTATTTACGGGAACCATTTCGCCGCATTTTCAAGCCTCTATTTGAGAACCTCAGGATAAGACCAGAACGTCGATCTGGGGGCACGGCAGTGCCCCCGCCAAGTCGAGCGCGAAGCAAACACTGCCGTACCATTATTTACTGGAACCATTTCGCCGCATTTTCAGGCCCCTATTTGAGAACCTCTGGATAAGACCAGAAAGCAGAAATTTTCGTCATCCAGTAAAGTATAATCACATACTTAAAATCCAAAATTTTAAGTCTGTAGGTCATTTAGTTCCGAAGTTAAACGAAAGCAAAGTTTCGCATTTATGACACTCACCCAGTCACTCACTCATGATCATCAGAATAGAACTAGTACTTCCCATAAACTCAGAGAGCTGAAATTTGGTACAGAGGTAGGGTTTAATGGCCACATAAAGGAAAAACTATAAAAACTAGGATAATCGAAGATCTGGAGTACCTGGTGACACTTATTAGAAAACACAAGAGCCCAACCAAACTATTAGAGATCGACATACTGCATTTACAAAAAATATTCAACTTGGTGGGCAACTTCATTTGATATCAAAAATCGAAGGTCTGAAGTATCTGATGAAGAACCCTCAGCTGGTCTCAGCTGATTAGAGATATGGCAATGCCTCCTTCTACTATTGGTACATAAAAAAATCGACTGTCATTGCAAAAATCCAGTGAAGTGGGACACATCTTCTAATTTAATCTAGCCGGTAGCGTCCCACTGCTGGGCGAAAAGCAGAAGGGGAGGCCTTCTGCTTTTAATACGCATAAAAATAAAATTAAAGGAAAACTCTGGATAAGACTAGACTGGCTTTTATACTTATACTTACAAGTTTACAAGAAGAAATAGTCGAACAATTAACTTTATTCTACTCGAACATTACACAAATTAAATAAACAAATTACACTAAAATCTAGTAAAATAAATCAATATTCCTACGTTTCTACAAAAAGAAGTGAAATCCCACCAAAAACATTCTGTAAAAAACTAGCCAAGTCTCGATGGAGCTGCTTGTTTATCTCCAAAAAGTAATGAAATCTAGACTAAGTCGTGCCAAGTCTAAGGATCCTTACTGCGATTTATTTATTATTATAGTTAATGTTGTGTGACTTGGCCGTTGAAGAGTACACAAGGGTACAAAAGGGGCTCCATGACACCATTGCTCCAATACATGTGTTATACAATCAACAACAGCCTAAAATAAGACACTAGCGTCCAATTACCAATACCAGTATGGGCTATTTTCTCGCTTAACAAATATAGGTAGTTACAACAGAATCTGATATAACATTACGTGTAAACAAAATTGACTTCTAACGTATAAAGAATTTTCAAGGGCCAAGTCACACAACATTAACTATAATAATAAATAAATCGCAGTAAGGATCCTTAGACTTGGCACGACTTAGTCTAGATTTCATTACTTTTTGGAGATAAACAAGCAGCTCCATCGAGACTTGGCTAGTTTTTTACAGAATGTTTTTGGTGGGATTATACAATTACTAGCTGTTGCCCGCGGCTCCGCCCGCGTAAACATAGTATCCCTCGGGAACACTGTACTTTTTCGGGGTAAAAAGTAGCCTATGTTTTAATCCAGGGCCCAAACTACTAACATACCGATTTTCATAAAAATCCGTTAAGTAGATTTTGCGTGAAGGAGTAACAAACATCCATCCTCACAAACTTTCACCTTTATAATGTTAGTATGGATTAAAATACTAGATGTTACCTGTAACTTCGACACGCGGGAACCGTACATTTTGCTGATTAAATTTTAAATACATTTAACAAAATTTTGTTAAATTACTATATTAGACCTTATAAGTTATAACATCAGCTGTAGTGAAAGTCCTGTGAAAAAAGGTACATCCGTCAAAGATTAGCCGGAACAAATAGACAAAAATTTAAAAATTAATTTTTTAATGTATTTAAGTACCGATAAATTATACTAATAAACGCTGTATAAGCTTTGAATAGTTATACAGTGTTTTGTTCACGACACACAAGTGACATTTTTAATTCGATAGAAGGAGACACAACACTGTAAGTATAACTATTCAAAGCTTATACAGCGATTATTAGTAAGGGGGTGTGTTTAAGTTTGCAACCCGAAGTAGACCACCGGATCTTCAATGTGAGTGATTAGGTTGTACTTAGTCCATACAGTGTAAGCCTCCTCACATTAAAAAGATATCCGTGCCCAATTGAGGACGTCTGTGATCGATGTTGAAATGTTCTAAGCTTGTACAAAAGATAATTATTATATCTATTTGTGCTATATTTTTATTACAATTAAGAAATCGGCATGAAAGCTTCTTTGTTCTATAATGATATCTGGTTATCTTATGTGATTAATTAATATTAAGTAGGACAATTTATGTTATTACTATAAATAATAAATACCCAATATCGGATACAAACTGTGTTCACAATATTAATAAGTAGAGAAGAAATTTATAATATCTTACTAATATTATAAATGTGAAAGTTTGTGAGGATGTATGGATGGATGTTTGTTACTCCTTCACGCAAAAACTACTGCATGGATTTTAATGAAACTTGGTATCTTAGTAGTTTAGGATCTGTATTAAAACATAGGCTATTTTTATCCCGGAAAAATACAGTGTCTCCCGAGGGTACTGTATTACGCGGGCGGAGCCGCGGGCAACAGCTAGTAATATTATAAATGTGAAAGTTTGTGAGGATGGATGTTTGTTACTTCTTCATGCAAAAACTACTGCAGGGATTTTGATGAAACTTGGAATCTTAGTAGTTAAGGCTCTGGATTAAAACATAGGCTACTTTTTACCCCGGAAAAATACAGTGTCTCCCGAGGGTACTGTAATTACGCGGGCGGAGCCGCGGGCGTGTGCTAGTTTTTTCATATGCCTGTCAGATTGGTGGCGCCACCATTTTGTCGCCAGTCGTCCAATCAGCTGCTGGTGACATTACCTTGATATCGTATTTAGCGAGAACCTAGCCCCTTGATTACTGGTTTGTACTCTGTGTGTTGTAGCATCAGTAAAATATAATATGTAGCACCAGACATAAAAAAACTTAAAAAAACTTATGCCTTTTCATCCTTATTGGAGGATTTATATAGTATTCTCCGAGCGAAGTAACCACTCTTGTAATACCAGTGCCTGGGACAGTCGGTTTTTCAATGTCATATGGTTGCCCAAGCACATACGGCATTCTCACAACACAGTCAGCCTAGTCCAGAGGAATGACTGGTCAATACGTCTGGGGGCCAACTATATGCGGGTTTCCTCACGATGTTTTCCTTCAACGTTAGAGCGTCCGTATAATGTACTTGAGATCTGAAAAAGTCTCATTGGTACACGCCACAACCTGGGATCGAACCTGCACCCTCTCGAGTGCGAATCAAACGGTCTACCCACTAGGCCACGGAGTTCACCAATATGTAGCACCGGACATAATATAGTAAATATCTGTATCTGTTTGTTACAGCGAACATAGAGTCGCTGCACGCGCCCCGCGGCGGGTCGGTGGAGCTGCCGTGTGACGTCACGCCGTCCCTCTCCGGGGACAGCATGGCCCTCGTCATCTGGTACAAGCAGGGACACGACGCGCCCATATACTCGTGAGTATGCCAGGGATCGACGCAGTTGTAGTGTCAGTAGAGACTAGAGTCGCACGTCACGCCGTCCCTCTCCGGGGACAGCATGGCGCTCGTCATCTGGTATAAGCAGGGACACGACGCGCCCATATACTCGTGAGTATGCCAGAGGTCGAAACAGATGCAGCGTCAGTAGAGAATAGAATCGCACATCACGCCCGCGCCGTCCTTCTCTGCGGACTGCAAAATATAATCGCCCTGTAAAATATAATAATAAATAAATAAACAACCTTGCGCTAAGTCGTTCTAGTCCAAGGAAGACAGTATCTCTATTCCTTACAGCGAACAAAAAACTGTATTCCATTAGGGTTGTGTTTAGGTGTATAAAACGTAACCCTTGTTTGAAAAAAGTAAACAATTTGCTAATACAGTCTCGCCAAAAATGTTTAACAAGTATTTTACGTACGAATTTTGTTTTGTTTAATAATGAAGTTATTTAAAATAACCATTTTGTCTGTGTCTGCACAATATAAATTATGTACAGTAGACTATCTTCAAACTAGAACGTCCGAATCGGCGCACGCACATATACGCGTCATTTACACGACCGCTAACGAAACCTCAAATAGCAGAAGTATGTAGAGTCACGCCGCGCGCCGCGCCGCCAAGACTTGTCGCTGCATTGAACAACTTACGTATTATGCCGCGACGCTTGCGCACTGTCAACGCCTTCTTTGTAGACGTACCAGCCCTAGCGCTCCGCTCGGCCACGCTCAGTCGTAGGTAACAATTTCAAGGACACGGCTGATTAGGGGTCGTCCATTAATCACGTGATGCCTAAAGGGGGAGAGGGGGTCCGAAAAAAATCACCAAGTATCACCAAGGGGAGGAGGGGGTAAAAGGAGTCATCGCGTGTATTAATTTTCGAATCTAGTCTATGCATACCGAAATTATTATCGGTTGTAGATTCGTAGTGTTGTTTAAATACTTACAAGACAAATTACTCGTATAGTTTTTAATTGCTTAAATTATTTGATTAAATTGTTTTTAACCGACTTCCCAAAAAAGGAGGCGGTTATACGTTCGGCTGTATATATATTTTTTATTTTTTTTGTATGTTCAACGATTACTCCGCCGCCTGTGGACCGATTTTCAAATTTTTTTCTGTGATGTATAGGGTGTAATCCCAAATTGGTCCTTTTGATATCAAAGTGGTGACCTGATGATGGGATCCATGAGGAATCGAGAGAACTCCTCGAAATTTATATGGACACATATGGTGATTTTGACTTTTTCTGAAGTAGTTCAAGTACATGCTACCAAAAAGTAAGATTTTGCTCCAAGGTATACCCTGGATCCAAAAGTACAGAACAGAACTCCTGGCTCCTTATAGATACATGTTTGGGGATTTCGGCGTTGTTTAAAGAACTGCAAGCATATGCCACCCTGTCAGTTAGAGTAATCATCATCATTATCACCACTATCACACCATACATCATCAGATTATGATGATATAAAAGGTATTTCTCATAGTATTTTACACTAACACGGAGATCTTTGAACATTACTCTGCCGTTTATGGACCTATTTGCAAAATTCTTCTGTTGTTGTAAAGGTTTTAGTTCGAAATTGGTCCTTTAGTCACTAAAGTGGGAACCTGATGATGCGATCCATGAGGAATCGAGGGAACCCCTCGAAATTTATATCCACACATATAGTGATTTTGACTTTTACTGCAGTAACACAGACATATGCTACCAAAAAATAAGATATTGTACCAAGGTATACCCTGGATCCTAAAGCACTGTACAGAACTCCTCAGTCTTTAAAGATATGCGTTTGGAAACTTCGGCATTGTTTAATGAACTGCAAGCACATGCCAATTTATAACTTACAGTAATCATCATCATCATCTTAATAGCAATACCTTATGGAAGCTTGGCCTCTTATTCAATTATACATTCGATCGTTTAGTTTAGACGTTCTTAAGACGTATTAATAATAACTTAAGAAAATATATCTCTAAAAAGGGTGAAATTATTATTTTTAAACAAAAAATTAAACCGACTTCCAAAGTAAAAATACACAAAAAAGTATGAAATAAAACTTAATCTCTAAATAATTCCCCTTTCAAATTCGGCTAAAATTTTTACTATTTCTCTACTCAATCTTATTAATTTTGAAGTCGGTACCAGCAAATATGAACGTAAGTTCTATAAAATATTGTAGAATATTGTTTGGGCTGGTACCGATTTCAAAATTAAGAAGATTGAGTAGAGAAATAGTAAAAATTTTAGCCGAATTTGAAAGGAGAATTATTTAGAGATTAAGTTTAATTTCATACTTTTTTGTGTATTTTTACTTTGGAAGTCGGTTAAATTTTTTTAAGTTAAAGATTTTCTTCAAACATGACCTGCTTACTATGTAAAAAAATTAGTGTCCGACCGAAAGTTCGGTTTCGGTTTCGGCCAAGTTTCGGCCAAAAATCAAGTTTCGGCGGTAGTTTCGGTTTCGGCCAATAGTGGCCGAAACTTTTGCCGAAACCGAAACTGATTTCGGAAGTTTTCGTGCACGCTCGCCTAACTTCGTTTCTTGCGGCAACGCTTTGACAACGCAACTGAATTTGAAAATATAATTAAAATATAATTAATATTTTTTAAATATTATATTAAATAAATGATTACAACAAAATTAATATACCGTGTTTCCATTTCATGTCCTAATTAATGCAGAATAATGGATAAAATGCACCAAATTTCAGTATTTTAAGGAATTTTCTACTTGACCACGTGAGTTTCGGTTTCGGTTTCGGCCGTAACTGAAGCCACGGCCGAATATTCGGTTTCAGTTTCGGTTTCGGCCGGAAAACCAGTTTCGGTCGGACTCTAAAAAAAATACACGTGATCTTAGGTGGGGGAGGGGGGGTAGTATAAAACCTCACCACGTATCACCAGGGGGAGGGGAGGGGTCTAAAAAGTTGTTAAAAATCACGTGATTAATGGACGGCCCCTTATTTCCGTAGTTAGTTGTGCCACGACGCTTGCGCACTATCAACGCCTTCTTTGTAGACGTACCAGCCCTAGCGCTCCGCTCGGCCACACTCAATCGTAGGTAACAATTTCAAGGACACGGCTGAGTTCCGCTACTGTTCATTATTTATGTATTGTGGTGTCTGTTTATTAGAGATGCAACGAATAGTGAATTGGCCGAATACCGAATACCGAATATTCGGCAACGCTGTCGGCCGAAGCGCCGAATATTCGGCCGCCGAATATTCGGCACGAAATACATACTTGTCGGGAGCGCGTTAGCTGGATTAAGACAAGTCGCAACTCGCAACCTGTTTTCCTCGTTGCGTTGACGCAGCAGGCGACGACTAGCGTGCAGTGGCGGCCTTAGGGGGTGGCGAACGGGGCAATCGCCCGGGGCCTCGCGCTTGCAGGGACCTCGCGCAACAACCCAAGCAAATTTTAAAAAACACCTAAGTATAATATGTGATAAATTAAATGAAAAAAAAAAATCTATATGTATTTTTTGACTTTGATTCTTAATTATTTATTAAGGTTATAACATTTAAATGGAAACTTAAAATAAATATTTCAAAACATAATTTAAAAAATCATTAAGTGGTACCTACTTGAAAATCGCGCTTTTTAATCCATATCACTCGGGTCAGCGCGGAAGTCATGATATAAGCTATATTTTGCTTATCTATCGCTCAGAGAATCCCTGTGTTATATAACACAGTACCTATTATATTCGTTCGTCAAGTCGTCAACTCTTGTTACCTTGAAATTATTTTGCTTGCAGTATGAGTGACAAAATCATCATCTCTGTATTTGTTATTTGTAAGGGATATAATTAATCGTGCGAACAAGAAATAAGTTGACGACTGCACGTGAGCATACTGCATTACTGAATTTGGCAGTGAATTAATATGTTGGCGACTAAATTACTGGTGAAAGCACACGGCTGACAAAAAATACAAAAATCGGCAGATAAAAAGAAACATGAGTACTAATTTAAAATTTGTTGGGGATGGTGATTAGGATTGATGATTATAACTAGGTAACACTTAAAATATTTAGAAAATGAAAAACGACTTAATGTAGAAAGTTGCCAATACTTTTATTATTTTTCTAAGTAATCTCCGTTCCTCTCTACACATCGTCGCATTCGATGGAACCACTGAGAAAAGCAGTGGGCCCATTCTTCCTTAGGGGTTTCTTCTATGGCATTTTCAGACGCTTTCATTGTATCTTCAGGGCTCATAAAGCGAATACCTCGAATTTTATCTTTAGTTCTTGGGAATAAATGAAAGTCGCAGGGCGCCAGGTCAGGACTGTATGGTGGATGACTCATTATCTCGACACCTGGCATAGTCAAATATTCAACAGTCCGTTTTGCGGAGTGCGCTGAAGCTTTGCCGTGGTGAAGGAGGATCCTGCTTCGAGGGCGCTGCTGTCGAATTTTTTCCATGACAACAGTCAAACAGCGATTGACATACCAGTCTGCTCTAACTGTCCTTCCATCTTCTAGCACAACTGTCGTGACCTTACCGATCCAAGAATGAGGCAATCGTCTTTTTTCCTTGACTTCTTCCTTTCATTACCTTAGTTGGCCGATCCTTGAAAGAAAACACCACTGAGCTGATTGTCTTTCGATTTCGGGTTCGTAGCAATATATCCAGCTTTCATCACCTGTGACGATGTTAAATACAGCATTTGAGTCATCACCGTTGAACTTATCTAACATTTGGCGACACCAGTCCATGCGAAGGTGTTTCTGGTCGTCGGTTAAAGTATGGGGAATCCATCTGGTACAAAGCTTCCTGACACCTAAATGTTTGTGTAATATATTATGAACTTGACTCATACCAATGCCTAGGCTTGCCCATATCTGCTGATAGGCCACTCTCTTATCTTCCTCTGTCATGCGTCGCACAGCACTAATGTTATTTTCAGTAGTCGCTGTTAAAGGACGTCCCTCAAGCGGATCATCATTGAGATTGCTACGTCCACGCTTAAACTCGTTAAACTTAAAATTTATGATTTTCAAATATCTTTACCTCCCATCATGAAGAAAATATGTGGTTGCGGCGTTACTAAGGAGGAGGAAATTTTCATTACTTTTTCAGTAAAAATGTACAACTGCGTAAATACAATATCCTTCGGGAATATTGTATTTTTCAGGATCAAAGTAGGAAAAATTCGCTTAATAGTTTTTACGTGAAAGAGTAACCTCACAAACTTTCACATTTATAATGTTAGTAGGAAAGATATTATGTTAGAAAAATAAATATACTTATGCCATTTTAAAATTTTAACAAAACCAAGAAAAATTAAAAAATTTCTTTATGTTTTTTTTTATGTGCGCTCGTTTTGCTGCTTATTATGTTTTTTGAATTACCTACATAAGGGACAACGTATATGTGCCTATTTTTGAATTAAATGTGTACCTACTCACAAATTGTCACAAATATAGTAATTTGTTAGCTAAAATAATATCAGTCTGCCAGTTTCGAATATTCAGTGAACAAAACTGGTATTATTTAGTCACCATATTTGGAATTTTTTGTTCCTTACATTATTATGCCAATCCGGTAATTTAGTATTTAATATTCGGTTTTTTCTCACCCAAAATTTTATTATTTTGTCGCAAGTTTAAATACATGCCAGTTTGTAAATCCTTCAAAAGATTTTCGCATCACATAATTTTCACGAAGGACAAAGGTCCTCGCAAATACCTGCTGCCCGGAGCCTCGCAATAGGTAAGGCCGCCCCTACTAGCGTGTATAGTGAGAGGTTGTTTTCTGAGGCTGGTAACATTTAAGATGAAAAGCGTAATCGTTTGCTACCAAAAAATGCTGAAAAGCTTGTTTTTATCCATCACAACTTACCACTGATCAATTTTAATTACTAAAGTGTTGTAATTTGGAAATAAATATATAATTTTGAGTAATATAACGTGTCTTTTTTACATGATTTGCTATTCGGTATTCGGCCGAATAGTACGTATTATTCGGCCGAATACCGAATAGCAAAAAAAGTGGCCGAATAGGCCGAATACCGAATAGTTGCCGAATATTCGGGACATCTCTACTGTTTATCGCAATTCGCGAGAGAGTCGAGGTGTAGATAGTCATCGTCCTTGGAATAGTATAAAGTTGGTCACTTTTTGACAAGTTACTCAACTTACTCGCGCTTATTGTAGCAATGTTGCTAATGGTACTAGACTGTTTGGGATGTTTCAGGTTTCGCTTTTATCATAGGCCCACATCACGTATTTTTGTTCACAATTCGGTTGGGATTCAAAGTCAGCGTATGCCGTCGAGTGACTTCAACACGCGTCAAATTCTGTGTGCGCTGATCTTGGAATCCAACCGAGATTTTAACAAAATTTAGTTACTTACTAATCCAACGATCCAACCGATGTCTTGGTCTCGGTGGGCCCTGGCGGAGGAGACAGTGTCCCGGGGTGGGGTGGTGCTGGCGGTGTCTTTAGACATCTCCAACGCATTCAACACCCTACCCTGGAGTTGTATTCGGGAGGCTCTGAAATACCATCGCGTGCCTCCCTACCTCCGCCGTACGGTAGGGGCTTATCTGGAGGGTAGATGCGTCACCTATCGGGGACGTGACGGTGCCGGTCGGCACCTCATGTCGTGCGGTGTTCCACAGGGATCGGTCTTGGGACCGCTCCTGTGGGACATCGGCTACGACTGGGTGCTGAGAGGCGAGCTCCCGTCGGGCGCTGACTTGACGTGTTATGCGGACGACACGCTTGTAACTGCCCGGGGGAGCTCGCACAGGGAAGCGGCGTTGATAGCCACGGCTGCGGTGTCACAGGTGGTGAACCGCATCCGGCGCCTGGGCCTCGAGGTGGCCCTAAACAAATCGGAGGCGATGGTGTTTCATGGCCCCCGACGTGCGCCGGCGCCGGGATCACACATCGTCGTCAGCGGGGCCCGGATAGCTGTCGAGTCCACCATGAAGTATCTGGGATTGGTGCTCGATAGCCGATGTGAATTCGGGCCCCACTTCCGGCGGCTGGCGCCCAAGCTCATGGGTGCAGCGGGCGCGCTTTCAACGTTGCTTCCCAACTTGGGGGGCCCGAGCGCCGCCTGTAGGCGGTTGTACGTGGAAATCGTGCGGTCCATGGCCCTGTATGGGGCCCCTGTGTGGGCGATGGACATGACGGCCAGCACTCTCGCCATTCTGCGCAAACCGCAGAGGGCGATGGCCGTCAGAGTCGTCCGCGGGTATCGCACGATTTCCTACGAGGCGGCTTGCGTCCTGGCCGGATCCCCGCCCTGGGACCTAGAGGCGAAAGTACTCGCGTCATTATATCGTTGGCGCGAGGAAGAGCGGGCACGGGGCTCGAGGCCGGAGCAGCGGCAGATCGCGCTGCGCCGAGAGGAGCTCCGTCAGGTCTTGGTGGCGGAATGGCGGCAAAGGCTTCTGCGCCCTACCGCCGGCCTCGCTACCGTCGAGGCGATCCGGCCAGTACTCGACGACTGGCTCGGGAGAAGGCACGGCTCCCTGTCGTTTAGGGTGACGCAGGTGCTGTCGGGGCACGGCTGCTTCGGCAAGTACCTGTGCCGCATAGACAGGGAGCCGGACGCTCGGTGCCACCACTGCGTCCATTGCGGGGAGGACACGGCGCAACACACGCTCGCCGAGTGTGTAGCTTGGGAGGAGCAGCGCCGTGTTCTCACAAATGAAGTAGGAGGCGATCTGTCGCTGCCGGCCGTAGTGCGGAGGATGATCGGTAGCGCAGAGTCGTGGGACGCGGTGGTGTCCTTCTGCGAGAACGTGATGTCGCAGAAGGAAACTGCGGAACGGGAGAGGGAGATCTCGACTCCCTTCCCCGGCCGCAGAAGACGCACCGGGCGCAGGAGAAGGGCGGACAACGCCCTTTTCCGGCCCCCATGAATGGGTCCAGGGGCGAGGGACTGGGGGAAGTCCCCGCCTCTTATTCGATGGACCCGAGGCGGAGGCGCACGCGGGTGTCGGCGCGCGCCTCTGAGGCGATGCACGGGGTAGTTAAACACCTCACTACCCCGTGCAGGAGACGAGGCCCGGACAGACCGGGTCAGCACTAGTGTGGGGCTACGGAAGAATTTGGATTCCCGCAGCCCCACGCGCACGTGCTAGGAGACAAAAAAAAAAAAAAAAAAAAAAAAAAAAAAAAAAAAAAAAAAAAAAAAAAAAAAAAAATGCCGTCGAGTGACTTCAACACGCGTCAAATTCTGTGTGCGCTGATCTTGGAATCCAACCGAGATTTTAACAAAATTTAGTTACTTACTAATCCAACGATCCAACCGATGTCTTGGTCTCGGTTTCGGCATTCTCGGCTAAGAATCGAGCCGAGATTACAGTATCGGCTCTCGGCCAAAATGTGGCAAGATTTTCCGTAGCCGAGACTTAAGCAATGAATTACGTGAATATATCAGCAAATTTGAATTAGGGGCATATTACACTATCATTTATCTTGGATCATAGATCTATGAGTCAATGTTATTGGATAATGTAATATAGACATATGATTCATTTTCTCCTTGATCATAGATTTTTGACATTTGCTGAGAGATTGGATCCAATACGGTCATAGAAACAGGTGTTGCCAGTTATTTAATATAAAAAAAAAAGTTTTTAATTTCTTGTTCGTTAATATGTTTCAAATAATGTAATGTAGTTATTTTTCTAATTATAATACTTACTTGCTTAATCTTTCTGAAATAACAAAAAACAAGCCATTCTAAAAATGACGATGTCCTTTGGCAAATCGAATTCTCTGAGATCTGGTAACCCTGACATTTTCTAGACAGTTCTCTATTTATTGATACCTTTTCTTTTTTAATAGTAAAATAACAGACACTGCCGAAGCAATAGTAGCGCACACCACCGACGCGTTCTCCATTGTAACCACATATGACGTAAAATAGGATCAAAGAACTTTGATAGTGTAATACACAGATATGACTCAATTAGTCAATTAAATTAGATCAAATATATGATCATTTAGATGATCAGAGATATTTGATAATGTAATATCCCACTTAAACGCGTACCGCGTAATAAGCATCATAAGTCGATATAAGTGTGTGTCTGACTAAATTCTAATTAGCTTTCTTTTTATGATCCTAACAAGGACGTCTAAATTTAGTTAGGTGAAATACGCGCATTAACTTTGAGTATTTATTTACTTAATTGCCTAGTTTCAAAGGCTGCTGACGTCTACAATTCGAACTTCCAAAGTGGTTCAAGTTTTGGCCACAGGGTCGCAATATGTGGAGTCCGAATAGCCAACTCAAATAGATAACTTTTAGTGCACACGTCTACGGAATGTTAGTTGAACTTTGTATCCTGTTGTATCCAAAACTCTCCTTAGTTTTGGGTTCAAGCAACCTTGTTGCTAAACACAAAACTAAGTGTTTGGGTTCAAGTATTGTGTGTTTTCGTAAGCCACTTTTCTCTATTTCCTGTGCCGTGTTATTTGTAACAGGCTGATCTTTAAGGTTTACCAACAGCAAGTTTTTTTAAAGTATTTTGTTTCTTGCAATCTTACTATCCGCAAAAATATGTGGCGGACCAATTAGTTACCACGGTCCGAGATCGCGCTATCGAAGTTTTTACATTTCGAAGCTATATTATTACAACATCTGAAATGCTTACAAGTGGGCTTCGGCCTGTCCTGTATCCGCAAAAATATGTGGCGGACCAATTAGCACCACGGTCCGAGATCGCGCTATCGAAGTTTTTACATTTCGAATACAACTGAAATGCTTGCAAGTGGGCTTCGGCCTGTCCGACCTCCCTTTGGGGCTTCCACATTGTTCCAACAAATATATTTCCAATTTTTTAAAATCTTTTATGAGCCTTAAGCATAAGCTAAAACTTAGTTGAAGTCTACATTGTATATGTTTTAGTTTTTATTAAAAGGCTTTGTAATGTTTTCTTTAACTTTAAACTGCTGTATACGAGTATAAATAATTTGAATTTTAGGTTTAATATGACACTCATTCTTGGGAAGCTAATTCTAGTTTAATTTAAGTTTATTACTAAGTTTTTTTTACTGCTGATTATGTGGAATATCTATCAAATAATAGAATCGAAGATTTAATTATTTGACCTTTAATTAAAGATACGATTTCGGGAGTCCTTCATTCGACCACCACACTTAACTCCCATTTCTAACAGGCTGGACTCACGAGACGGCGTGACGTCACATTGGTCAGACCCCACCACGTTGGGACCACGAGCTTCGTTCCGGAGTACCAGCTCGCCAGCTGTGCTGGTGCTTACCCGATTGAGGTAACTAGCTTCACCCTACTTCTATTATGAATGTCAAAGTTAGTGAGAATGGATGGATGTTTGTAACTCTTTCACGCAAAAACTACTGAACGGATTTTGATAAAATTTGGTATGGTAGTAGTTTAGGCTCTGGATAAACACATAAGCTACTTTTTATCCCGAAAAAGTTCGCATGGGATACTTTATAGTAGGTAGGTAAGTATATACCTATATGTATGTTTTGACTGTCTCGCCCAGAGGGCTGAACCGAATGAAATTTGGTATGGTAGTAGTTTAGGCTCCGGATTAACACTTAAGCTACGTTTAATCCCGAAAAAGTAGTGTTCCCTTGGGATACCGTACTGAAAGTTCTTGTTTCACAAAACTCGTAACTCCCACGTTTAAACTACAAGAAAGTTTCTTATTTATGCCACAGAAAGTGTTAAATAAGACTACGTACTCACGAGAGTTTTTTAGTGGATGCCACAAAAAAAAAACAGCACTGTTAATATAATGTGAATGCGCGTTACTGCAATACAGAACCTCAATTCTCGTATTGAAAGTAGATAATTTAAACAGTCAATTTTACTTTGTTTGGATTGAAAGTGTAGCGTTATGTTACCGTGAACGGATTTTATGACGTTTCGACCAATCAGAGCGCGTTTCACGTTGGTTTAACGTTCATAAAAACACCTATTGGGAGTATAAGCGTATCGGGACTTGATTGTAATTGTATTAATGCAGGCTTTATTTAGCAGAATTCCCCCTCAGGTGAAAATCGTGTACAGTTGATCTGACATTTGACACTTGACACTTCGATTTTCAGTTCTATTAAACTAGTGCAGTTCTATTTACAGTGCACTTTTTTCTGTCGCGACCACAAAAAAGCTATCGTGGGTACGAGGGCTAAATATGTTTGTTTCAGAGCTGAAGACAGTGGACAATACAGATGTCGAGTGGACTTCGTCAAGTCTCCAACTAAGAACACCAGACTGAACCTCACAGTACTGAGTAAGTACTAAGTTAATAAAACCAATGATACGTCGCGAGGAGTACCTATGGCAGATGTTATATTGCTTTTTTCGTTTAGTTTTTTTTCAATTCTAGTTACGTCATCATATAGGGAATTTATTCTAGTTTCTAAATAACAGTTTGGGGAAAAAGTCTTTTCGCATTATAGTATGTATGAACTTGTCATAAAATATCTTGGGCTATACCAATTGTATCTGGCTGATTTTGGTATCATTAAAAAGTTTTAATTTTACAGAAGACAATTCCAAATTCAAATTAGGTAAATTTGAGATTTTCATTTGTTTTTCTTATTGTTAAAATGAGTGATTCTTATGAAGAATTTCGATAAGTACATTTTAAAATTTTATTACAAAAAAGGTAAAAATGCAACACAAGCCGCGAAAAAAATTTGTGATGTTTATGGACCTAATGCAGTATCTGTGAGAGTAGCGCAAATTTGGTTTAAGCGTTTTCAATCCGGAAATTTTGATATCAAAGATGCACGTCGCTCTGGTCGCCCTGTTACGGACAAAACTGTTGCCATTTTTGTAAAAGTGGAGCAAGATCGGCATATTAGTAGTTACGATGTAGCTGAAGAACTGGGGATTGACCACAAAACGGTTTTGGCGCATTTGAAAAAAGCTGGGTACACAAAAAAGCTCGATATTTGGGTGCCTCATGAGCTCACTGAAAGAAACCTAATGAACCGTGTACTCATTTGTGATTCTTTATTACGACGTAACGAAACCGAACCATTTTTGAAGAAGCTGATAACTGGTGATGAAAAGTGGATCACGTACGACAAGAACGTGCGAAAAAGATCGTGGTCAAAGGCCGGTCAGGCTTCACAGACTGTGGCGAAACCCGGGTTAACTCGCAACAAGGTGATGCTGTGTGTGTGGTGGGATTGGAAGGGCATTATTCATTATGAGCTGTTACCGCCAGGCAGGACCATCAATTCTGAACTGTACTGCGAACAACTGATGAGATTAAAGCAAGAAGTTGAGAGAAAGCGGCCGGAATTAATCAACAGAAGGGGTGTGGTTTTTCACCATGATAACGCTAGACCTCACACATCTTTAGCCACTCAGAAAAAATTACGGGAGTTTGGCTGGGAGGTGTTAATGCATCCGCCGTATAGTCCTGACCTTGCACCTTCAGATTTCCACCTGTTTCGGTCGCTGCAGAATTCCTTAGGCAGTGTCAGGTTGACATCACAAGAGGACTGCCAAAACCACTTGTCGCAGTTTTTTCATCAGAAGCCCCAAAAATTTAATAGCAATGGGATCATGTACCTACCAACAAGATGGCAAAAAGTTATCGAACAAAATGGCACCTATATACTTTAGTCACTTGTAAATAAACTTTATAAAAAAACCTTTTGAATTTTTATATAAAATGCGAAGAAACTTTTTCCCCAACCTAATATATATGTTACAGTTAAAACTAGTTTTTAGATAGAACGCGTTTTCCCTAGTTAGAACTTGTTTTTACTAAGCACCTTTGTTAAAACTAGTATTAAAACTAAGGCTCAAAATTTAATATCAGTTAAAACTAGTTATTACTAGTCAAAACACGTTTTTCCAAAGACTCGCAGTAAAACTGTTCCAGTCGAGGTTAAAGTTCATCGTATACTGATTCGCGAGTCACAAGGTTCTCTAGTCAAGATGCAATCGATAATCGAAATCAAATTTGTATGGAATTTGACACAAGTCATCGTTAAATGACACGTCGCTTGCGATGCCTCATGTCAAATCCCATACATTTTGTTTTTGAACTTCGCCATGGAAATTATCGAATGCATCTTGACAAAAGGCCCTTGGCTTCTAGTCAAGATGCATATGTCCCGCGATAAAAAGTAGCCTATGTCATTTCCCGAGGTCTACTTTATATCTGTGCCAAATTTTATGATAATCGGTTTATTAGTTTTTACGTAAAACTGTTAATAAAGTATACCACGGGAACCGTAAGTTTCCCAGCGATAAAAAGTAGTCCCAGCGAAAAACGGGTTTTAACTGTAACATATATAACATGTAACGGTTTTAGAATCAATTTAAAATTAAAATCTTGAAAAAATAAAACGCGGCTTTGAATTTTACGACACGATATCGTTCCGATATCGGGCCGACGATCGACTTATTTATATAATTATTGTATTTTTGACAGTCCGACTGTGCAAATTTCGGTTGGGGACCCGTTAAGGTGAAGGTACACTTATCCGCGCCGAAAGAATCGAACGCATCGAAAGAATCGACCGCACCGAAAGAATCGTTTTTATTTTATTAGCCCTTACTAGAACATAACACGATGCGCTTACTAGAATGCAAGCGCATCGGCCGATTCGACCGCATCGCTCGCATCGAATCCGGTGACGTCGTCCGAATTCGTCTAGGAGTTGGGGTGCTTCCAGATTCGACCGATTCGATGCGGGCAAATGAGCGAGGTTTCATAGGATTTCATATAAAGAATTCTAAAATTCGTTTCCTTCGGCGCGTTCGATTCTTTCGGCTCGGATAAGTGTGCCTTCACCTTTACTCGTCACGCTCATCGTTCTATTACTCGGTCTGTTTTCGTATTCAATATCCACCTGGTTTCTGAGGTGATTTTGACACAAGTTTATCTATTCAATATTTACAGACATAAGTTTATACCGTATATTGCTGAATTATGGCAAAACAAATAAAAGAGATGTTCAAGAAATGTATGAGGCCTGGGCCAGCCCTATGTACACTATATGTAAATATAGCTACATAATATAGTAACCGTTTCCTATTTTTTATTTTGTTTAATTTCACTTCTTTTAGATTAACTTCGTCAAGGAGAGCAACACAAAGTAAAATAAAACATGGCATCAGATCAGAATTAATTAAAGAATGTCAACGACATGACTTTTGACAAAGAAAGACGTGTGACATTCAAGACGACGTCTCTTCGTAAAACTGTCTACTACGTCAAAAGTCAAGTCAAAACAACTGTCATGGCCGCCTTAAAAATAGTGTTCTCGCAATAAAAAACTCTTCAAATAATAATTTTTGTACGCATGTTCCCTTCTTCAAATTAATTTTTTCGTATTTTTATGATATTTTCATATTTTTTTCCTATTTGCCTATGTAGTGTACATAGAACTGGCCCAAAATCAAACATCTCTTTTGTACTCGAATTTGAAAAAGACTCATCTAGTGACAATCTCAGAAACCCGAAGCCAGATAAACTCAGTTAATTTATAGTTTATTTATTTATGAGTATGTTCTTCAGAAACCTGGGCATTAATTACATCTTAAAGCAAAAATTATGTAAAACTGATAACTACAGTGAATTATGTCATTAAAATATAACAAGCCTCATAATTGAAGGCATCATCAATCTATCTATCTATATACATAAAAGGCAAAGCTGATTGACTGACGTATCAAACCCTTAAGACTAGAAATTTGAAATTTCGCACACGTATTTCTGATAATAATTATAATGTTAGGACTTAGGCACATCCAATAAGGAAAGATTTTTCTAAATTCAACCCTTAATGGGGTTTTAGTAATAGGGGATAAAAGTTTGTATGACACTATTTATTCCTTGCACATATTTTCATGAACCTTCGTATGAATTGAGTATAGAAAATAGTGAGTTACGTATATCAGCGTTTTCTAAAATTCAGGTCGTAGGTGGGTAAAATAGGGGATGAAAGCTTAGACCTAATTACACGCGGGCGAAGCCGCGGTCAAATACAATTCGTTACTTAAAGAACAAAGTAAATAATAATAATAATTTGTAAATAATTTTAAAAAGGATCACTAAGAAACAACGTAGCATGAATAAAATGTTACAAAGATAATAGCGCGATTAGTATCACTATCAACGCCATCTGTTATTCATTTATGCGACTAAAAACTACACAGAACATTGAATTTTAAGTACCTACTGAATCTAAAATTCTAATAAAATCCTGCGCTTGTATTTGAGTTGTTGTGAAAATAAACACCCCGGCCAGGGCTCTGAAAGTTTTAATGGAATTTGTTGTAATTTGTGGCGAAGCTAGTTCAAGTTGGTCACTGTTAGTTCTTTTCGGGAAGTTGTTAAGTAGGTATTTATTGTAGTTTGATGTTTATTGTTTCGGAATTCAATGTTGACTAAAGAAAATAGATTTAAAAAGTTAGTTGCGAATTCGGAACAGAGTAACTGTGTAGATGTATATTAAGCATACTAGATACAAATAGTTATATCACTTACTTTCAATATACCCGTAATATTAATTAGTAATATTAATTGTATTTATTTTGTATCTCTTACAGAAAATTGGGACACATGATTTACTGATTTGTATGTAAAAATATTTAGGCAGAAAAGAAACTTGTAAGTCGAAAAAAAATTTTTTTTTTGTCGCTGAGGCTATTGACCTTACTCTATCAGCTGATTTACCTCTACTACTACTAGATCTTTTTTTCAACTTTAAAACATTTTTTCTGTCTAAATATCTTTACATAAGCAGTAGTTCACGTGCATAAATTTGCTTTAATTGATTTTAATACAGATGACAAAGTAGCAATGAAGAAAAAGTTAAGGGAAAACTAAAAAAATAATGTATAAGAAAGAGATATTAAGTGGAAAAATTAAATTTTATCGACTGAAATTATAATTAGTATACTGCCGTGCTAAGCGCAAAAGCGGTATCTCAAAAAAGTAAGTTTTGAGAAAATTGTAGAAGTTTTGTAAAATATCTAGTATTCTTTAATTCTCTTAGTTATTTATTCTTAGTTAAACTTTCTTAGGGATTTTTTTAAATGTTTTAAATAAGATATTGCTATGGGGCTTAGTTCATTGAATGCGAATTGTTTTCAACCGACTTCCAGAGGAGGTTTACAATTCGTGTGTATGTTTTTTTTTTTTGTGTGTATGTTACACGATTACTCCGCCGTTTGTGGATCAATTTTCAAAATTATTTTTTTGTTGTAAAGGATTGACTCCTGGATTGGTCCCATTGTCATCCAATGGTAGATCTGGTGATGGGATCCATGAGGAATTGAGAGAAATTCTCAAAATTTATAGGGACACCGATAGTGATTTTGACTTTTTTTGAAGTAACTAGAGCAAATGCTACCAAAAAGTGAAATGTTATGCCAAGGTATACCCTGGATCCAAAATCACTGAACGGCATTTCTCAGTCTTTGAAGATATACGTTTGAAAATTTCAGCAATGTTTATAAAACTGCAAGCAAATTTCAGTATTAAATAATAATTATCATCACCACAACCATCACAATCACACCATACATCATGATAAATTATGATGATATAGGTATTTTTCATAGTATTTTACACCGATATCGATTTCTTTGAACATTCACAGCTACCAAAAATTGAAATGTTATACCAGGGTATCCAGGGATCCAAAAGGGCTGAACAGCACTCCTCAGTCTTTAAATATACACGTTTGAAAATTAGGGTATTGTTTATAAAACTGCAAGCAAATGTCACTATTAAATAATCATCATCACCACCACCATCATCACACCATACACCTTGATATTTTGTTGATATCTAGGTGTTTCTCATAGTTTTTTTTTACACCGAAATCGATTTCTTTGAACATTCACAGCTACCAAAAGTGGAATATTGTGCCAAGGTATACCCTGGATAAAAAACCACTGAACGGCATTTCTCAGTCTTTAAAGATACACGTTTGGAAATTTCAACGTTGTTTAAAGAACTGCAAGCATATGCCACTTTTAAATAATAATCACCATCACCACCACCACCATCATCATCATAGCATACAAAATGAAAACATTATGACGATATAGGTATTTTTATAGTATTTTACACCGATATCAATTCCTTTGAACATTCATAGCTACCAAAAAGTAAAATATTGTGCCAAGGTATATCCTGGATCCAAAAAGGCTCAACAGCACTCCTCAGTCCTTAAAGGTACACGTTAATGGAAATTTCCGTATTGTTAAAAGAACTGCAAGCAAATGCCACTATTAAATAATCGTCATCACCACAAGCATCATCACACCATACATCATGATATTATGTTTATATAGGTATTTCTCATAGTATTTTAAAGTGATATCGATTTGTTTGAACATTCAGACCTACTCAAAAGTAAAATGTTGTGCCAAGCTTGTATACCTTCTTACTAAAAGTGTTACATTTGGATAATGATAATAAGGATAATGATAATTATGGGATCCACGAGGAATCAAGGAAACTCTTAAAAGCAATGCTTATGACCATTAAGTTTTCTAAACATTTTTTTAATTTCCCCGCAACTTCTTCTGTCAATACAATACACAAGATTTATGAAAAATTGTCTAGCAGTTCATGCAATGAATGACCAAGACAAAAGGGGATTATTTTTAACTTCCCGCTAAGAAAATCTAAGATTTTCAAAAATCGGGAAAATACTGGTTTTACCCCGTTTTGCAAAAATCTAATTCTCATCAGATCACGACGTTCTGAGGTCACAGGAAGCTTCCCTGACTACCCCCGCGAGGGTGTCACTACAACTTCATGGAGGTGTTATATGCATAAGTGCTTAAAATTGACATTGAAAACACATAATTAAACTATAGTAGACGTTACTCGCTACTTCGTGCGCGCAAAAGGAAATCTTGCGGGAATCGTACATTTTGCCGCCATAAAATGTAGCTTCAGCTGGATGGTAGAATGGTAATTTATACGTTGTTTACGAATTGGCCTCGGGTTCTAAACCCGGTCAATAAAAATGTTTGTGATCCTTTTTATTTCTTTTTTCAATTTCATAACAAAGCTCGGTCTTCCAGGTACTAGTTAATAATATTATAATATCACTGAAAAGAAAAAAATAAAAAATATTTAAAAAATATAAAAACCGACTTCCAAAGTATAAGCAATAACATTCTTAAAATCACTAAAAAGTATGAAATAATTCTTAATGTCGAAATAGTTCCATTTTAAATTCTGCTAAAATTTTACTATTTTTCTACTCAATCTTCTTATTTTTGAAGTCGGTACCAGCCTAAATAATTGTATAAATCCTTCAATAAAAAAGATCATTAATTTTAACACAACTACGTCCTTATATATAAGTACAAATAATATTTTAAAGAACTCACGTTCAAATTGGCTGGTACCGACCTCAAAAATAAGAAGATTGAGTAGAAAAATTGTAAAATTTTAGCAGAATTTAAAATGGAACTATTTCGACATTAAGAATTATTTTATACTTTTTAGTGATTTTAAGAATGTTATTGCTTATACTTTGGAAGTCGGTTTTTATATTTTTTAAAATATTTTTTATTAGCTAAACATAACATAAAAAAAACGTTTTTTGAGATACCGCTTTTGCGCTTAGCACGGCAGTATAGTACAATAAAACTATACTAGGAATGAAAAAAAAATCCTCTCTTCTCGAAAAGCCTTTTTAAAAAACATAAAAACTCTCTTTCCCCTAATATATAATGTCCTTAAGATAAAAAAAAGTCTTACTGTAAAAAATCTAACCCCCTACTAATATTTTCAGTTCTTATGTTATCTATAAAACCTAACAACACTTATTTACCCGCAGTTCCTCCCGACCGCCTCATGATCCTGAACCACGATGGTGATGAGATCCGCAACGGTCTACTGGGACCGTACGATGAGGATACGGACGTGAACCTCACCTGTATAGCTATTGGAGGTAATGTAACCATTGATTTCATTTTACATCTTATCTACACTAGTAGTATTATAAATGTGAAAGTGTGTGTGTCTGTTTGTCCGTCTTTCACGCCAAAACTACTGAACCGATTTAAATGAAATTTGGTACACAGATAGTCTAGAGCCTGAGAAAGGGCATAGGCTACTTTTATCGCGGGGAAATGTACAGTTCCCGTGGGATACTTTATTTACAGTTTCACGTAAAACTACTAAACCGATTATCATGAAGTTTGGCACAGATATAAAGTAGATCACGGGAAAGAACATAGGCTAATTTTTATCGCGGGACTTACACGGTTCCCGTGGATTACTGTACTTACGCGGGCAGAGCCGCGGGCATCAGCTAGTTATTATTTATATCTATACATTATGGCTATATAAGGCTTAAAACTGTAGTAAACACTTGTAGCGGCACACAATGCTACAAGTCATCGAGACTATACCCAGGTTAAAACATAGGTCAATGGGCCAGTTATAAGCAACAAAGGACCGACGGGCCTAAACTTTCGATCTGACTCCATTACATGTATGCGATCATAATACTAAGCATCATTCGTAGTTTTTAACCATCGATTGTATCATGTATGTGCAACATGTCTAGATTTATACATCAAAGAATTTGACTCTTACAATCAAATACAGAGAGAATTAGTTTTTATTGTAACAGCAGATCAGACGCAACGAAAACTCCAATCATGATTATTGTGGTTAAGAGTATTTTGGTAAAAGGGACATTTCAGGTACACAAAAAAATGTATTTTTACTACATTAAAAAGCCCCTTATTCGACAGTATTCCTCAGTTTTCATTTAATTAAAGCCCGCACCGAAAACACTTCATTAAACTTCAAATTGAACCGAACAAGCGTATTCTAATTTACCCCACCTAATCAGATGTCATTAATGTATAACGCAAACAAGAGAGGTCCCATTATACATCCTTGCGGGACACCCATTAAAAATTAAACCCCACGCAAACAAAAACGGTGCGTGGCAGTTGTGCTTTTAAAACAAAAGCATTTTGTGCGATAGGGGCTTGTAATTAATTGTGTGAGAGGGAAACTGTGGGAAGGAAATGAATTGAGTTGAATTTATGATCATTAGCAAGCGTTTGAGTTCGTTTGTGTTGATTTTTATATCGATTTTATTAATAAAACTTACTCAAGTATTGCCAGGATAATAACAATTGTAATTGTGTGTAAATTGAGCATCGGCATGAAAAGGTCTGGTTAACTGAAGAGATAATCACATGAGATGCAGGCCTCACAGAAAACTAGCGGAAAATAACGAGTCGTTGATGACCGGTAAATTAAAAGACTGGTAACATACTTGTAACTCCTACTTTGATGGGCGGTGGCAATCGCCTACAACTAGGTTATTAGTCTGTTCGTTTAATTTTCCGTAAAAAAGTATTGCATTGCGAAAAATCTAGTCAATATCTAGGCTGGTGCTTGTGCACATTACATGTGCTCTATAAGGAATATGTAATTGGAAAGAAATGTTTGCACTGTATAATCTAGTTATTGAACTGTTTGTGTGCTAAATACCATCTAAATTGGTCTAGTATTTTTTGCGTGATTCGCTATTGAGTAACGTTACTTACCTACTTTGGACGCATCTGTAGTGCAGACTCCAGTGGTATAAGCTTTAGACTCTGGAGATCGTAGGTTCGATCCCCGCGTTGGACTAACAAAAACATTAGTTTTCAAGTCTGGTTAGGACAATGTAGGCTTGATCACCTGATTCAGACGTCTGACAAGAAAGATGATCTGTGCGTCGGATGGTCATGTAGAAAGTCGGACCTGCGCCCGATCTCTCGCCAGTCGTGTCAGTCATCCGTCCCACTGGATTACGAGAGTAAGGGAAGAGAGAGAGAGTGCTCTTGTGTATTACGCATACAACTAGGAACTCTACAATAAGTCCTGTGTCTGGTTTCAATGAAACTGGCCACCGTCACCGACGGGAGTGGGGGAGCTACTATAAAAAAATTCAGTGGCCAATCTTGTTTTGTATCTAGATTTTATACTCATCTATATTCCCAAGTATTTTTATTTTTTAGGGCTCCGTACCTCGAAAAGAAAGAACGGAACCCTTATAGGATCACTTTGTCGTCCATCCGTCTGTCTGTCTGTCAAGACCTTTTTCTCAGGAACGCGTGGAGGTATCAAGGTGGAAATTATATCAAATACTCACATATAATACCACAAGAGCTTCAAAATTATCGGGTATTTCCCGATAGGTTCGTTGCAAACAAATGGAGTCAAGTTTTTCAGGTTAAAAAATCACGAGCGCGAAGCGCGAGTGATTTTTCCTGAAAAACTTGACGACTTTATTTGTTTGCAGGGAACCTTGAGGGAAATGCCAGATAATTTTGAAGCTCGTGTGGTATTCGGGGGATTATTTTTCCGTCCCAAATGTCGGCCAATAGAATTGCACCATGAGACGAAATGTACAGATAAGAATTTCATAATGAATAAAACAACATTTAATTAAGATTCAGGCTAGTGCAATTAAAATCTCCAATTTTCACAATTGAATTCAACCTGTCAGTTTGACGTGTGGTTAATTTGACTGGATCATGTTTTGTATAGCAACGACCAGAGAAAATTTTCAAAAAATTTTCAGTATAATACCATGTAGGTTGTACCACGTGACGTCGAATGGTGCAATTCTATTGGTCGATATTTGGGTCGGAAAAATAATCAGGTCTATGTCCCTTTGAGCTGTGAAAAAATCAAACTTCTAAGCCAACGCAATCAAAAGATTTTGACAGCCGTTTATGACGCAAATTTCCGCAAATTTTCTGCACTCGCAAGGGAATTGAAACGCACTGAATACTTGCCGTGAACTCAGAATCTTGAAATTTGGTACGAAGCAACGTACGCAACGCACAGATAAAGAAAAAATTGCGAAAACCGTAAAATAAAAATATTTTAAATAATTTTAAACTTACTACCCCTTTCCTCATAAACTCGTAGAGGTATTAAATTGAAATTCATATCAAATACTCAGGTCTATAACACCTTTAAGCTGTAACAAAAACACTACAGGTTTGTACGGAAATATATTAAATATTTTAACACCGTTTTTTTTTTTTTAATATTTAGCTACAGTAATTAAATCACTAGTTCCAACTTTGACAAACTATAAAATACACAAATAATAATAACACTTTTCGCAATCGCAAACACTTTATACACTTACACTTTGAAATATACTTACACTTTATACACACTATCGGAATACACTTGGTAACTTTGTGTCGGGCGCAGGTGCATTGTACAAATATTTGCAGGGAAACAAGTTTCCGATTCGAATGTCAAGGATTTTATCGCTTGCTTGGGCTAGGGGAGTGTTATCAACATAGGTTGACTGTGAGGATGTAGTCAAACACTTATAGTCAAATACTGGCTTTAGCCGGCGGCTTTGTCCGCGTGAAAAAGTACAATATCCCACGGAAATATTACTTTTATAAATGTGAAAGTTTGTGAGGATGTATGGATGGATGTTGGTTACTCTTTTACGCAAAAACTACTGAACGGATATTGTTGTAATATTGTATGACATAGACGTTTGAGCTCTGAGGGTCAATTCTGCTAAATTAAACCTGCATTGATACAATTACAATCAAGTCCCGATACGCTAAAACTGTCAAACGGTATTCTAGTAAACGTTCAGCCAACGAGAAACGCGCTCTGATTGGTCGACACTTCACAAAAAAAATCAGTATAACATGTCGCCTCACTTACAATATAATCAAAGTAAAATAAAAGTCTACCTTAAATACGAGAATTGAGGTTCTGGATGTACTTTTTCAGGTAGCATATGTGTTAATATGCTACCTGAAAAAGTACAGCGATCTCATGGGATACTGTAAATCCGGAGTCTAATCTACAACCATACAAAATTACATAAAAATCCGTTCAGTAGCTTTTGCGTGAAAGAGTGGCAAACATCTTAACAACCATACATACGAATTTTCGCGTTTATGATATAAGGATTGTAAATTCTATTATTGTTATTCAGGTACATTAATAAGTTTCAGTTTTAAAAACAGATACAGTTATTGAGGCATATGCCGGCTTTGAGTAAAATCGTTGTTATAATATACACACGAAAGTGTATGTGATTGTTAGTTGTCTTTGTGCCTTTTAGAGGTGTAAAAGTAACGAAAAAAGCATACCCGTATGTATTCGTTACTATTACAATTATTAGTACTCGTTACTATAGTATCGTTACGTTACTCGTTACTTCTGATACCTCATAACATGCTATGCTATGTTATGTTAGAGCAACGAATCAAGTCGTATTGCGTACGCGTATAGTATGATGACGCTGTGTCGCAATATTCGTAATTTGTAGAAAACAATATAACCTATACATTCCATTAAACATACCAAGCTGCTTAAGGTGCATTTTTTTAATTTTCCGTATTTTTTTTGAATTTTAACACGATGATACGAAAAATTCGAGTAACGAAATGTATTCGTGTGTAATGTTTCGTTGAGGCACCCGTTACTCAGTACCGAATACATCGGTTTTGCTACAGCTCTAGTGCCATTTTTAAACAAGTAATTTGTTACATTCGGTATTATGGGACATTAAAAAATTATACAGGACAGGACCGATGCTGAAATGCTATATAAAAAATACAATGACCGCTGTGAAATTCTGGCAAACAGATTCCCTAAACAAAAGCCGAAAATCCGATACTGTTAAAGCTAATCTAACATTTAAACGCTTTTAGATGTCTATTAAAAACGTGTTTAGCAAACATAAACTGTGTAGGGTATAACACTTTTTATACGAATTTTATCAACTTTTGCCATAGACGTACCACATCTAAGGACATCGCACCGCATACAAAATCGTTGAAATCCTCGAATGACGGCAGTCTGAATCTGTAACCAAAGTTATCAAATCGATAGTTAAGTCTGAACTTCTAATTATATGTGTACTTTTCCTTTGCCGTTGAAGAGTTATGTAAACTTATTAGCGACTTGAAGTTGGATTTAATTATGGACACACCAGTTGAATGTAACTGCGACCTCCTTAAATATATACCGATGGCAGTGGTATTATTTTTTCAATATTTAAGCACCAGGGGCTGCAGGTGCCGTGATATAGGAAGCTAATATTTATTCTGTCCTAACACAACAGATTTTCGTATCACTATAGTACGTTGGATATCAGTACCAGACCAAAAATAATGCACATCGGACTTTGAAATGATATATTCGGTTAGTGCTTTGTACATAAGACATACATAAATACATATAATCACGCCTCTTTCCCGTAGAGGTAGGCAGATACCACTTCTTTCCACTTGCTACAATCCTTACATACTTGTTTCGCTTCGTCCACTTTCATTCATACCATCCATTCCTCCTCTTACATTCAACGTAGCGAAGCGGCTCTCCATGGGCCATTTTTCGCCTCCTCGAGAACGAGACGTGATGGGTGGCAAACCACATCGCCGCCATTTTGGATAATTAAATTATTTTTATGGGCGTGCATTAATGCATATGTGAGATAAACAAAATTAAAAGAATAACAAAACCCCCGGAATGTCAAGTGAGCGGGCTGATAATGATGAATTATAGCTAAGAACACTCTCGATCACGTCAGCTTTCAAACCAAAAAACACATCTTAAGTCGATACGGACAGACATACAGATACGTCTATTTGCAACACCTCTCTTCAACCCCCGACGCAAAAACAACGGGGTGTTATAAGTTTAACGTGTCTGTGTGTGTGTGTGTCTGTCTGTGGCATCGCAGCTCCCGAACGGATGAACCGATTTGATTTTGTTTCTTTTGTTTGATTACGTCAGGAGTTAAAACGCTCTTCAAAGGCTACTACACTAAAATATCTGTTTCTAATCTTTATGGCCAGTATCCGGTCGGTACGTTTGCGATGTCCCTAAGTAAAGTATGTCAAGGGCAGTGGCTTTTTTCAATATTTTAGCGCCCGGGGCTGCAGGTGGCGCAAATATGACAAGCCAATATTTGTTCTGCCCTAACACAACGGATTTTCGTGTCGCAATATTACGAGTATAACATGCCAAACTGGTGATCTTTTTAGGGTTCCGTAGCCAAATGGCAAAAAACGGAACCCTTATGGATTCGTAATGTCTGTCCGTCCGTATGTCACAGCCAATTTTTTCGAAACTATAAGAACTGTACTGTTGAAACTTGGTAACAAGATGTATTCTGTGAACCACACACACAAAAACCCGTACGTGTGGGGTATCTATGGATAGGTCTTCAAATGATATTGAGGTTTCTAATATAATTTTTTTCTAAACTGAATAGTTTGCGCGAGAAACACTTCCAAAGTGGTAAAATGTGTGCTCCCCCCCGCTACTTCTAACATAAAATAATGATAAAATTAAAAAAAAAAAATACCATGCAGACTTCCACCGAAAATTGGTTTGAACGAGATCTAGTAAGTAGTTTTTTTAATACGTCATAAATCGTAAGCCGTAATTTACCTTTCATTCAATCAACTCAAATATAAAAAAAAACATTTAATTTCATAAACATAAACCTTATGCATAAACCGTGAACCATTATTTTTTATTACAAGTTTGTACGAAACCCTCGGTGCGCGAGTCCGACTCGCACTTGGCCGGTTTTTTAGCCAGAATGTACTCATACTGTGTTTGGTTTGTTTTCATACCATTTATAATCTGACACACGGTGTTTTACGTAGTAAATATAGTACGTTCGAGTTTTTGCAGTGAGTTATTAGTGCAAATGTCAAAATAGCGTAGTTCAATTAAATATCAACATGGTATAAGCGAAATTAGTCAATTTTGACACACTCACTGCAAACGTAACGCGTATGAACTTAACATATTTTTAATTACTACATGTAGAGGCTTACACGTTATTTAGAGATGTTAAATGGATAAATCATAAAGTAAAAGAAGATGCCGAAATCGGTTTAAGAGTTATTGGAGGTAATTGGATCAAACAAAACCAATGAAAAAGTAGACAAAAAAACAATAAAAAGAGGTTAACTGTGTTAAAAAAAGAGATACATACTCTCTACGACACAGAGAAGGTCGTTGACTTTACACAGCTGATTTGAGCACAGACGAGCTTCTAGTAATAAAAGGAATAATAGTAGACAATTTTTGAGGTAATTATTAAATCCTAGCAATCCTGATCACGATAATGAGATAATCTTATGAAATTATAGTATTGTCACCGATTCTTGATAAGTGTACAAACTTTGAATGAAATCTGATCGTTTTAAATGGGTCAAAATCACACCCAAAGGAGTCTGTTTGAAACAAACATACATTCAAGTGAAGCTAAGATAAAGCGTGTAAAAACTTACATTTAGAAATCAGCTGACAGTGTGAGGTCAATGGCCCCAGCGGCGACGATTCGTTTCGTAACCATTTTTTTGTTCACTTTTGCAACTTAGCTCGTAAATGAATGAGACTTATTAAATGCGATATTTGGCTCACGTGATTCTTGACCTTCTTTTACTCCTTTTGGCTTAAACGAATTTTCTTACCCAGGTCGTCCCCCCGCGCGCGTGTCCTGGTGGAAGTCGCACGCGCTGTTGGCCAACTCGGAGACCAGAGCCAGCGTCACATTCCCGCTGCGCCGCGCCGACTACGGCACCAACGTCACGTGCCAGGTGAGTCGCGGGCCAGGTGTGACGTCACGCGCTGCTGGCCAACTCGGAGACCAGAGCCAGCGTCACGTTCCCGCTGCGCCGCGCCGACTACGGCACCAACGTCACGTGCCAGGTGAGTCGCGGGCCAGGTGTGACGTCACGCGCTGCTGGCCAACTCGGAGACCAGAGCCAGCGTCACGTTCCCGCTGCGCCGCGCCGACTACGGCACCAACGTCACGTGCCAGGTGAGTCGCGGGCCAGGTGTGACGTCACGCGCTGCTGGCCAACTCGGAGACCAGAGCCAGCGTCACGTTCCCGCTGCGCCGCGCCGACTACCTCACCAACGTCACGTGCCAGGTGAGTCACGTGACATTTGAGACGTCACGTGCCAATTGAGTCTTTGCTCTTACTACAAGTTTATTCCAACAGAAATAAAACTAATCAGGTACTAAAGTACAGTCGCTGAGTATGTAGAATTTAGTAACATAACTTATCGCTTATCTCTTTCACTCGCGAACGCGAACGCGATAGCAATATGTTCGTGCGCGAGTGAAAGAGACAAGTAGCGATAAGTCAATGTACGAAATTGTTCGTGCTTTGACTCCGCACTTTAGTAATATGCTTCACCAATTCTAATGACTATTTATGTTACTATTGGCTTGTCCTAGTTTCTTAATTTATTGAGCCATCGCAGGACGCCTGCCAATAGGATACACTGAAATATAAATATTTCATTCAAATTATCTGTTGTACAAGCGCCAACGGCGTACATTTTAAGAACAGATAAACAGCTACTTAGGGCGCTTTTAGTGTCACGCGGATTTGCTCACGCACGCGGGATTGGACCGCATGCGTAAAATTTCACGCTGCGGATCATACGCAGCATGAGTTTCAGTTTTCTACGGGCTGCGTAACGGTATAGACGTGTTCAAAAATGATCAATGTCAGAAGAATATCTGTCGCTTACATACTTTACAAACGACGAAACAAGAAGACAAGAGTACATGTTGATCCCTTTCTTGAAAATAGGCTTCTTGCTGGGGCGTTTGTTACACACTTTGGAAAACTACAAAATAATGAACGTAAATTTAAAAATTACTTTCGAATGTCCATTCGTTCTTTTGATGAACTGTTGTGTAAAATTGAGAATAAGCTACAAAAAAGCAGTTTACGAAGGATTACAATACAACCGATTGAGAGGCTCGCTATTACATTAAGGTAAGTTTAAAATTTTAAATATTTAATTTCCTGCTATGATTTAGTGGAAAGGGATTTGAACAGGTAGGATAAACGTACCAATCCCAAACCAGTAAAGGACTTTTTTGACTTCAAATTACTGTCATGTGTAAATTTACATGTGCAAAAAAAAAATTTTGTCATGTACTCTGGTCAACTGCAAAAATGTTAAACAAAAATCAAATCAATGATTTTTTCGGTAGTTGACCATCGTGGTCAACTATTGAGACATCACACAACACATGTTCTAGTAATTATCCAGTCTAAATAAACGGTATAATAATGATTTTTTGTTTGAAATATCGTAAAGTAACGCGTCATTGGTTATTAATTGTTGAAATTTCATAAAATAAGATTATTTCACTCATAAAATGTCACCATTAAAGTGGAATCATTCCTACCTTTCATCACACGCTACTTATTATAATATAGATAAAAGTTATAGGTTTGCACATGACAGTAATTTAAAGTCAAAAAAAGTCCTTAATTGGTTTGGGATTGGTACGTTCAACCTACATACACAATCCTTTTTTTTATCTGATAAAGTACACATGGCCACAGATCAAGTTACCCAAAACCAGCATAAATGGAACTCGCGCCTTGCGTATTATCATACTTAGGTAACCCGTCGGAGTCCCGCTTATACTGGATTTGAGTAACTTGATCTGTGCCGTGTGTACAACCGCACTCATATGACTAAACAAACAATTAGAGAGAAACTGGAGAAAAAAAGTTAATCGTACTCATTTTAATAAAAAGAGTTTTATTCATAAATTAAAAAATCAAATTTTACATCATTCATTTCTTTGTAAATTTGTATCCTGAGCGTTGACATTTCTTTCGCCTGTAGATGATGTTGTTGCTGGGGTATAAATTACGTCATAAGACGTGATATTAAACAAGCCGCTTTCAGTCGAAATAAGAGTTTCATTGTCATTCACTGCAGCAGAACTAATAGCATTGTCGTTAAGACTCGAAGTATCCTGGATTATACTATTGGTTTGGTAATCTTGATTTATCGGTGACAAACTGTCAAGCTCAGTAAAAGCACTAGAACTTGTTGTAGGTATGGGACTGTAGTATGCAGGTTGTGTTTGACTTTCCATTTCCATAACTATATTTAACACTTTTGTTCTGAACATTAGTTTTTGATATCTAGTGAATCTTTTTAATGAAGGCTGCAGAGACTGAAAGAAAGCCAAATCCTCACTTTCTAGCTCCAGTTGATTAGACTTTAAGCATTCTAATAACTGTGCCTCAAATTCAGATGGTGCTTGCTTTTTAGATTTTACTTGTTTTTGTTTTGATGTTGGGTGAGAACTTTCTTGACGTGAAGTATCTGGTTGCGTGGACTCATTACGTGTTTCTAAATTACGTTGTGATGTTAGTTGAGAACTTTCTTGACGTGAAGTACCTGGTTGCGTGGACTCATTAGGTGTTTCTAAATTACTTTGTTCAGACATTTCTTCACAGAGTGACTCTTCTCCAGCAGTTTCCGTTGTACTGTCTAAGAAAGTCAAAATGTCATAGTAAGAATATTTCTTCTTCTTCTTACTCCCAGAGCCGGATGGCTGATTTTTTTCAGATATCTTGTCTTTCTGGTAAGTGTCCCTTGCTGTTCGCCAGCGTTGTTGTATTTTCTTGTCTGAAATGACAAAATATAATAAGTAAGTGGCAAAAGTACACACAGTTTCAGATCAAGTTACCCAAAACCAGTACCAATAAACGGAACTTGCTAGGGCCTCGCCGGGCGGCGAGTCGTCTACGATAATAAACAACGCATGAGTCCTGTTTATACTGGTTTTGGGAAGCTTGATCTGTGGCCGTGTGTACAAATCTGATATTAGTTGGAAATTTAACTGCATTCGATTAAAGGCCCTCATTAATTCACACATGTTGTCAACTTTACACTGTCTCATGAAGCATTAGATAAATCAAGCAATATATATATACCTATACAGAGTGGAAAAATAAGGCCGCAGTTGAAGGAAAAGTACCCATAATATTGATGATGGCAAATTTTACTGAATGGAAATAATTCATTTTTTACAAAAATAATTAGAACTTCATTTAAGGATTTTTGGAAAAACACCGGATTGAATCGGGAAATTTGTTTATTTGTTACAGTAAAATTTGCCATCATCAAAATTAAGGTGAAAACTTCCGGAAGTCACTAGCGCTGTAAGTTTTTAATTGTTTTAACAAAAATTTTCTTTATTTGCATCTGTCAACCTTCATGAAGGAGGACTTCTGGCCGCAGGGTGTCGTGTTTCGGAAGTTCCGAGGGCGGCTGCCCGCTGACACCGTGCACACGTCGGCGACATTACGTGTGAAATAATTAAAATAGTTTTTGTATATAAAATAATATGTATGTTAGTCTGTAAGGTATATATCTATGGGCCTCTGTTTACATTACCATCTTGTAATGTAAATATTGCCTGAAATAAACGATATTTTATTATATTATATTATATATATTTATTAGATTCCTTTCATTTGCCGGAAATTTTACCATAGGGGTTAATTTATACAAAGAAGATTTCTTATAAAATATTTACAGCATAGTTATGTGTCTCAAATCTGCTAAAAGTGGCCACTTTTAGCAGATATGAGATACATAACTATACTTCGAACTTTTCATATGAAATCATAACTGCATAAATACCCCCCTATGATAACATTTTCGGCAAATCATAGAAATCTAACGTAGCTATAGTACTGTAGTTAAAACGAATTAAAAACTTCTAGCGCTAGCTACTTCCGTGCCCTTTCACCTTAAGGGTATTTATTTTTCTTCTGAAGTAAAATTCGAGCGGTGCATGCTGTCTTATGTCTGATGTCAGCATTATTAATATATTATGTTATCATATTATTAATATATTGTTTTTGTTTTCAGATATTTGGCAACTGGTAATACATTCACTGATCTACACTATTCCTATGTGATTGGAATTGCAACAATTAGCGAAATAGTAAGACAAGTTTGTTACATAATATGGATTGAACTAAAGTCTGAATGTATTCCACAGCTTAATGGGATCAAATGGAAAGAAATCGCAGAGGGATTTCTCACATATACAAATTTTCCTAATTGCTTGGGTGCTATTGATGGAAAACATATAAGAGTGATTCGGCCGCCGCACAGTGGATCACTATATTTTAATTATAAGAAATATTATTCTGTAGTGCTCCTCGCAATGTGTGATGCTGATTATAATTTTACATATATTAATGTCGGTACCAGTGGAAGCAACGCCGATTCAACCATCTTTAGAAGGAGTCAATTGTATACGAAACTGGAAAGTAACACGTTGGGTATCCCTGACCCGCAAGAGTTGCCTATTATTTGCCCCGAAGTAGCTTATCCATCTAGTGTAAGAGCAAAGTTGCCGTTCGTGATAGTGGGAGATGAGGCATTTGGTTTATCATCACATGTGATGCGGCCTTATGCTCGTGATAATTTACCTTACAAAAAGAAAATATTTAATTACCGTCTGTCCAGAGCTAGAAGGTACATAGAATGCACTTTTGGAATTATGTCAAATAAATTTAGAATATTTCACAGATCCATGACTGTCAAGTTAGATCTAGCACAATTAATAGTCAAGGCGGCATGTGTACTTCACAATTTCATAAGGAAACGGGATGGCTACATGGTCAGCCATACATTTGTCACAAATGGTTTTACGGGACCACTACCCAGGCAGCAGACTGAAAGTAGTAATACGTCGGCAAGTAATATCAGAGATATATTTGCAGATTACTTTATCAATGAAGGAAAAGTCTCCTGGCAACACCGATATATAATTAATTAACTAAACTCAAAAGGTTTTAGAAGGTTTTTGATGTTATTTGTGAATTAAATAATTATGCTTATATTAATAAAGTAATGATGCTTGTATAAATAAAATAATGAACCAAACACATACCCGCCACTTTTCTTTCCTCTTCGCTCAAATTTTCGTAGTTAGGTGCCAATTCCTTCAAAATATCTCTCCATGCAGCCTCCCTCGCGTCCCTGTTTTTGTATAATTCATTGCGTTTATCCCACAAAACGGGCCGCAGATGAACTTCAATGATTACTCGTTCTGTATCGATTTTCATTTCGGTAGTACAATACGGCGCGTGCGCCCCGCTCGACTCTAAAATGGGCACTGAAGTTGTAGGCAGCGCTTACGCATGCGGATACCCCGCACCGGGGTGACGCCCCGCACAGCGCCCCGCGTCCCGCGTGCGTTTATCACGCTTTACAATAGATACCTATATGAAATTGTTCTTTGCGGATGCTACGCATGCGGGCCAATCCCGCGTGCGTGAGCAAATCCGCGTGACACTAAAAGCGCCCTTAGGGTTAGGGTTACCATATCTCAGGATTTGTCCTGAGATTTCAGGATTTTTCGACTCTTCTCAGGATTCCGGCCGGATTTAGCAAATCTAGTGATATCTCAGGATTTTCAATAAAACACAGGTTACATTTTAAAGATCTCTCTTATTAAACTACTATCAATAATTTTCTTTTAGTAACAATTGCAGTTAAAATCAATACTTATTTATCAAAGTGAAACAAACTAAAAATAATCTTCTTTTGGTAACAATTTTTTTTTTTTTTATGAAATATGGGGGCAAACGAGCAAACGGGTCACCTGATGGAAAGCAACTTCCGTCGCCCATGGACACTCGCAGCAACAGAAGAGCTGCAAGTGCGTTGCCGGCCTTTTAAGAGGGAATAGGGTGATAGGGGAGGGTAGGGAAGGGAATAGGGTAGGGGATTGGGCCTCCGGTAAACTCACTCACTCGGCGAAACACAGCGCAAACGCTGTTTCACGCCGGTTTTCTGTGAGCCCGTGGTATTTCATATAATTGCAGTTAAAATCAAAAAAGTCGCGTAAAACGCGTGCGCAAGATAATAATACGTTTTTGAGAGAAAATTCTCAAGCTGTAGAAAATCTCAGGACTTTTCTAGGAAATCAGGCCTTTTCTCCGGACTTTTGATTTTTTCATCTGGTAACCCTACTTAGGGTCAATTTATACTAGCGCATCGAAGCGTCAAATTCTTTACATCTAAAGCGAAGCCGCACCAATGCGCGCGTATTCATCGCCGAGTCCATCGTGATCAACACCGACGCAGGCCAATTTGCGATGACGATGGTGATGCCGATGACGCGAAGGTTCGCTAGTGGGCGCAAGGATACGCGAGAATGCGCGCGCACCAATCAGCGTGGGTCGCGTGCAGACACGCGAATAGGCAATCGGACTGATTTTTTTTTATTGCATAAATGAATAGTACTCTTAAATATGAGTAACTTCTCAGAAGAAACCGTATATCAAAAGTCAATATTTTCAAAGGTACAGCGATTTGTATAAAAAATTTCGCGAGCCTCCTAAAACGATTTATTATTATTATTATTATATTATTATTAAAACGCTCCATACTAAAGTCGACCTACAAATGACGTCACTTGTAGGTTAAGGTGTAATAATAATAATAATATTGATAATAATCATATGAATATTTTTGGATATGATGTGAGTAAACTAATGATGTAGGTTTTGTTTACCAATTTCGCAAAAAAAAAAATTTTTTTTGGTACTTTTTAAATGTATTTAATTACTAAACTACACATAAAATAATATATTTTTTTACATTTACCAAGTAGTAATGCCTCAATATTTCTGAATATATGAATGAAACTAAATATTTCAGATGTAGTCCGATCCCCTATTCCGAAGAATGCGCGCGTCTTTTTAAAACCTCAGTAGTAATATGTGCGTTACGCTGTTGAGTTAAGGTTGAATTTGATATGTTCAGTTTTGGATAGACGCTTCGATGTGCTTCGACTCTGCGCTAGTATAAATTGACTTTGGATTTGATTGCACTACAAGCATACGGTCAACGGTGTACTCCACGATTGTGTGGAAAATCGTGACGTCAAAATTTAGCGCTAGCAAGCGCTAAAGGAAAAAAAAAACAGATTATCGGCCAGCAGGTCTAAAAAGGCCGTTTTGGCAATTCATTTTCAATTCTTGTTATGAATTACTGTATGAAAGATGACAGCGATCGTAAAATGGCCACTTGAATTGCAATTCATAATATGATTTGGATACAATTCATATGCAGAAATTGGCTGAAATGCATTCATTTGACAGATTTACAATGGATTTACAAGCAGAATTGCTTTAGTGTCAAATAGCAATATTACGATGATATTGCGCAAGTGGCCTTTTTTTCCCGCAGGACACTTTTGCTAACTTCAATACCGCTAACGTAATCGCTATTTTGCGTATTTAACGTCAGCCATCGCCATTTTGCTTACGTTTTTTTGTTAGAGCTATTTTCCGCTGAACACAGCCATTTTTACGCGACTGTCAAGAAGAGTTATATCTACTCTGTTAAGTCTGTCTGAAGAGTTATATCTACTTCAAGCTCCACTTGGTATTGACATATCGCGCACTTAGCGAACGTCATTCCTTTATATTTTCAATTTCGAAAATCGTCATTGCAATTAACGACGGCATATTGGCTTAAGCCCCAGTGGGGTTCCCATACCTCCACTCCTATCGGCTTTATTTGTCCCTCATTCAAATCTCTACCCTACAGGCTTCCCTATGAAGGAGAACCAGCCTCCGCTACTGCTAAGCCCTCTGAATAGAGTGTGTTCGATTATGTTATCATTTAATCATCAATAGTAAATGTTTTATTAATTTATCCCTTTATTTCACAGGCTGTCACAGATCCGTCGCTAGCCCCAGTTTCAGAAACACTAACTATTGATGTAAACCGTAAGTATATTACTTAGTACTTACCCATAATAGTGCGATGAACCTGTATAAGTCCCACTACATTATTTTATGTTTTATTGTTTTTTTTATAAATAAATGACTCAATAAAGGCTTTCTTTATGCTAAGGTAATATTTAGGATAAAGGTTGGGTTAGTAAATATACCACATCGTCGAGAATACATGCATATTAAGCAACATATAAAAACAACAAAAAAAAACGCCTTTTGTAAACTTGAAAATCATGGTTCATGAAAATTTGTTCATTGTTATTTATTTATAAAAAGGAGATGTACTCGTATGATTTTGGGCCAGCTCTATGTACACCACATAGGTTAATAGGTAAAAATATGGGAATTTCATAGAAATCCAAAAAAAAATTGAAAAATGGATAATGCGTACAATAATGTTTATTGAAAAGTTTTTTAATGCGATAACCCTATTTTAAGATCGGCCATGGCAGTTGCTTTGACATAACTTTTGACCTAGTTGACAATTTTAGGAAGAGTCGTCTTCTTGAATGTCATACGTCTTTCTTTGTCAAAAGTTATGTCAAAGCAACTGCCATGGCCGATCTTAAAATAGGGTTATCGCATTAAAAAACATTTCATTTTCATCGGGTTAGTAAATATACCACATCGTCGAGAATACATGCATATTAAGCAACATATAAAAACAACAAAAAAAAACCGCCTTTTGTAAACTTGAAAATCATGGTTCATGAAAATTTGTTCATTGTTATTTATTTATTCAAAGGAGATGTACTCGTATGATTTTGGGCCAGCTGTATGTACACCACATAGGTTAATAGGAAAAAATATGGGAATTTCATAGAAATCCAAAAAAAAAAATTGAAAAATGGATAATGCGTACAATAATGTTTATTGAAAAGTTTTTTAATGCGATAACCCTATTTTAAGATCGGCCATGGCAGTTGCTTTGACATAACTTTTGACCTAGTTGACAATTTTAGGAAGAGTCGTCTTCTTGAATGTCATACGTCTTTCTTTGTCAAAAGTCATATCATTGTCAAAATGACCTTCTTTGTTTAGTTCTGATCTGATCCGCCATGTTTTATTTTACGTTGTGTTGCTCTCCTTGGCGAAGTTAATGTAAATATATGTAAATATACATACATACATATATAAATAAATTTATGTATGTATGTATGTAATTAATATTATTAAAAAGCAAACAAATATGGCGGCGCGGGACACTTGCAGTTTAATCAATCGGCACGGTAAATATTACAATATTACGAAAAATAATGCGTACAATTGTAAGGAAAAATGTTTATTTGACAATCTGTCGACTTTTTATAATATCTCTAGTAATATTACAATCTAATAGTTTTTACAATTTTACGGTGACATATACATTGAAACGAAGTGAAATTAAATAAAATAAAGAATAGGAATCTGTTTGCATATTATGTAGCTACATTTACATTTACCCCCTAACTAATAAACGCGGTATAAGCTTTGAATAGTTACACAGTGATTTTGTATTCTTCAATCGAATTAAAAATGTCACTTGTGTGATGTGAACAAAACACTTTATAACTATTCAAAGCATATACAGCGTTTATTAGTAAGGGGGATAGTGTACATAGTGCGGGCCCACGCCTCATACATTTCTAAAACATCTGCTTTACGAATTTAGCTCTGATACTAATAAAAAATAATTATCTATTTAATTCAAACTATTTCCAATAGAGCTTTTAATGAACAGGCGAACAGCTGAACTATTCATAAGTATAGTTCAAAACTTGGAAACTATTGTGACGGGAATCTTGACTAATTCTATGAATCTGCAAACTTTCACAGATAAGACAAAACATTTCTACGTTATTGATTGTGAATTCCATTAGTCTGTTTCTAAGTTAAGTTTATTAAGGTTCCTACAGACGACAGGGCAAACGTTTCAGTTAGAGCTGACGTCAGTTCGGCCTGAATGGATTCGAGTACATACACGGATAAATCGCATCCGACCGAACTGACGTTAGTTCGGCCTGTACCCCAAGCAGGAACATTTTGCGGTATCGTTACGTGTACGTAAACGTGAAATATGAGAAATTTTGTATGCAAATTTTAGTTACTTATACGTCCGCTAGAGGCGCTTTCATGGTTTTCATACAATATTTCTCGCTTACGTACACGTAACGATAACGCAAAACGTTCCTGCTTGGGGTACTGAACGGATTCAAGCACATGTACGGAAAAAATCGCATCCGACCGAACTGACGTCAGTTCAGCCTGAATGGATTCGAGCACATACACGGAAGAATCGCATCAGTTCGTTTTGGTTTGCCGGGAGCTACGTTCGTATTGTTAGGGTTCCGTAATACATAAGGACCATTTATAGTTTCGCTCTGTCCGCCCGTCTGTCTGTCTGTCCGCTCTCCTAGCTTCTGTAATTATTAATGTAAATGGAATACAATTTGGTATAAATAATGTATAAATAAAATGTGTATAGATTTCGGTTTTGACATCATAAAACGCTTCAGTCCAACCGGCCGACTGATGCAATCTCGAAATTGCATACAGGCGATATGATTTTGCATCCGTTCAGGCCGAACTAAAGGTAGACCGGACCGTATATGGGACCCTTAAATGGGATATTATAATTATGTACGAGCTGAGTGTAGCAGATTTTAATATATAAGGTTGTTCAAAACCAATGACAGATATTTTGGGCCATAGATAAATGATTGGTGTTGGCGCTCGACAAGATACCGCGCTATGTAACAACAACTTACAGCTGGTCTAAAAAGGCCACTTACGCAATATCATCGCAATATTGCTATTTGACACTAAAGCAATTCTGCTTGTAAATCTGTCAAATGAATGCATTTCAGCCAATTTCTGTATATGAATTGTATCCAAATCTTAATATGAATTACAATACAAGTTGCCATTTTACGATCGCTGTCAGTAATTCATAACAAGAATTGAAAATGAATTGCCAAAACGGCCTTTTTAGACCTGCTGCTCGGTGAATGCGGCAACTCAATATTGTAGTGTGTAAGATAGTGATAGATTTCTATTGTGCGTGAATTCGGTGCGTCATATGACAGAGATTTGAATGTGACGGGCTCGGGCATGCCGACTTCAGCATACTATTAATTGTTGCCGCATTTTTCAAGTATCTATGTAACAACAACTTACAGCTCTGTGAATGCGGCAACTCAATATTGTAGTGTGTAAGATAGTGATAGATTTCTATTGTGCGTGAATTCGGTGCGTCAGATGACACAGAGATTTGAATGTGACGGGCTGGGGCATGCCGACTTCGGCATACTATTTGTTGCAGCATTTTTCAAGTATGCCAGAGCTATTCAAGCGCTGAGACCAATCATTTATCTATGATTTTGGGCATATGATCAACTGCTTATGTAAAAACGTTAAGGTAGAACAATAATTAAAAGTTCAATAAAATAATATACTAAAAGAAATTACACTGCGCTCTCTAAAGCGCTGAGATCATTAACCTCATAGAAACAGGTGATTTGAATGAGCAAAAACTTTTATTTGTGTGAGCAAAAACTTTGCCTAAATAACATTTCAATACAATCAGCTGTGTGAGGTCAATAACCTTGACAGCACCGTAAATAAAAAAAAACTTAGGCCTTTGCATCCGTTAATGGATGCTTTATACAGTATTCTCCGAGCGAAGTAACCATTCTTGAAGTACTGTAGTGCCCGGGATAGTTGGTTTTTAAATGTCGTATGGTTGCCCAAGTACATACGGCATTCTCACAACATAGTCAGCCTAGTCCAGAGGAATGAACTGGTCAATACGTCTGGGGCCAACCATGTGCGGGTTTCCTCACGATGTTCCTTCACCGTTAGAGCGTCCGTATAATGTACTTGAGATCTGAAAAAGTCTCATTGGTACACGCCACAACCTGGGATTCGAACCTGCACTCTCTCGAGTGCAAACCAAACGGTCTACCCACTAGGCTATGTAAATAGCGTAATTTTATTTAGACTGTAAATGTTGTATATTGTCGCAGTGCATCTCCTGTGGGTCCGTCTACTCGGCGGCAAGCGGCCCCTGGTGGCGGGAGTCAGCACGGAACTGGTGTGTCAGGCTGTCGGCGCGCGGCCCAAGCCCAGCATCTCCTGGTGGAAGGGAGGCATACGGCTGACGACGGTGCGGGAGACGGTGAGTGGAACTCCAAGGAATAACTGTCCCTGGGGGTCTAAAAAAGCCACTTTATGTGTTTCATATTATGTTTCGCATATTTTGACAGATTTTTTTCAATAGAAATGCGTAAAATGGCGCACATAATATGAATTGCATATGATTCATCTAATGTTCACCTAAAGTGGCCATTTTAGACCCCCGTGTGTTTTTAGTGGTCCCCCGAAGGTCTTCTAGGGACAAGTGCACAATGTCCCCCTGTCGATCTCGAGAAGACTATTTGCCTTGTCTCTTCAAGGTCCAATGGCAAAGTCAGGGAATGTTAGTAGATATGCATACTTCAGAGGGATTACGAGTTGTAAGGAAAATTGTATGGAAATTATGACAGCGCCTATACTTTTTTTATATTCGATAACGTTACAAAAACATACCTGTCAATAGGGATGTTGCCTGGTTTCGTATATCACATTTTTAGGATTCCTAATACTTGAGGAACCCTTATAGTTTCGCTCGGTCCGTCCGTCTGTCTGTCTGTCTGTCCACGCTTGTAGCGTAAATTTTATCTATTTATATTCATAATTACCGAATTATGAATATAAATAGATAAAATTTGGCATAGTCATAGACTGTGTATAGATCTCGGATTTGACATCATAAAATAATAATAATTTTATGTTCTTGGGGTGGCTCTCCATACATGTGAAGTAGGGATAAAAATTTTGTTATTTTTCTTATCCCATCGTGTGGGGTATCGATGAATAGGTCTTTTAAAATAAAGGCAAGGTTTCACATATAACTTTTTTATAAAGTCAACCATTTTCGAGTAATCGGCCTCCAAAGTAATTTATAAGTTGGGCCTTTTTGGGACTTTGAAACTTTGCAATCTTCTATGCTGATAGATCATGCTAAAAACTCTTAAGGAAAATTATTTTGAGCCAAATCGGACAGTAACTTTTGAAGTAATTAAAAAAAAACCTATAACGCGTTTATAGTTACGGTACCCTCCTTAGACATGTCTTGTTCATGCTCTTGGTTAGGTCATTACTATTAAAATTTAATTGTGATATTTTAAAAATTATATTTTAAAAGAACCTCAATATTTCTGATAAAAACCTTAATATGTATTTCTAAAGATTAAACTAAATATTCTACCGTATAATACGAGCAAAATATGAGGACGACAAAACTAAATTTCCCTTAATGTGAAAGTTATATTTAATTAAAACAGGTAATAACCAACTGAATATAGATGTTCATTTATCGGTGGATCAAAAGTTTCGACACCGAAATTAGTTTGCCAAAACACCCAAAGGCAACAAGTAAATTAATATTGGACCATCAGGTGAACAGAAATAATATTGTTATTTACATTAAGTCATTCGAATTTGAACCTTATTTCTTCTGACTCTGATTTTCGAAGTACACTTAGTGCAACGTTTTGTCTCTTTCTAGCAAGCTTAATTCATGCTATAAAAATGTTCTGAAAAAGATCGTTCGGACGTTCCATCTCTTTCTAGCAAAGTGTAGCATCTAATTTTCTAGGTGTCATCGGATGGCAACGTTACCAGCAGTATCCTGACGCTGGTGCCGTCCATCGACGACGCCGGGAGAGTGCTCTCCTGCCGCGCCGTGCAGCCCACCGTGCCGCACTCCACCCGCGAGGACGGCTGGAAGCTGGAGATACAGCGTGAGTACTGCTGCTGTAGAGACAGGTCAGCTGATGGGAGAGAACTCTCCTGCCGCGCCGTGCAGCCCACCGTGCCGCACTCCACCCGGGAGGACGGCTGGAAGCTGTACATACAGCGTCAGTATTGCTGCTGTAGATACATAGGTCAGCTGATGGGAGAGTTCTCTCCTGTCGCGCCGTTCTGCTTACGAGCATATTCACTAGAATATCTCAGCCTTATGAGCATATTCATTAGAAATCTCAGCGCTACGAGCATATTTATTAGAAATCTCAGGGCTACGAGCATATTCACTAGAATTCCCAGCGATACGAGCATCTTCACTAGAAAAGATTTCTAGATGCCTACGGCGGAATACCAAGACGCCGCTGAAAATAAGTGGCCCTCAAGTCTCAGTCTCTGTGCTTGTCGTTCTGTCAAGCAAAGACATCGTGACACGTGATTAAGGGGCCCTAAGTTACTTAAAGTAGCGTTTCAAATATGACAACCAAGCAAGAAAAAAGCAAAACGAGATCCCAGAGAGCAATTTACTAAGAACATGATAAGCAAAATTAAAAAATTTAAGTAATCCCCGAATTGTCGAGCTGTGAGCAATCTAATGATGATGAATTATAGCTATGAACATTCTCGATCATGTCAGCTTTCAGAGAAAAAAAAAACTTGATCAAAATCGGTTCTATAATATATATAATAGCTACTATGCCACGGACAGATACACATACACACAGACAGACAAACATGCTAAACATAATACCCTAGGTTCTCGTGGGGGCTTAAAAAACCCTTCAAGCATCAAATATTTAAAAGGCCTTTTAAAATATTCTTAACGTTAATTATACAGAATTTTGCAACCTAGAAAGTCTAGACTACATGTTAAGACCTTACAAACTAAGCTCTAATTAACACATCTTGTCTGCTTCTAATTACTGTACATTTCTATTACAAATCCGCATCACAGAATAAATAGGGATAGAAGGTAAGTTTTTTTAATTGAATGGACTAGGAAACGAACAGACGGTTTGTCTGATGGTAAGCGATTACCGCCTCCCATGGACACTTGCAACACCAGAGGAACTACACTTTCCTAGTCATTAATCTCCAACCCCCCTTGGGCCCCCGGATTACCTTACACGGCGTATTTATTTCAAGCCGGTTCCTGCGAGAACTGTACATTTTGCTGCGATAAAAAGTAGCCTATGTGTTAATCCAAAGTCTAAACTACTACTCTACCATCAAAATCAGTTTAGTACTTTTTACATGGAAGAGTAAAAAACATTCATACATCCATACATATAAACTTTTGCGTTTATAATATTAGCAAGGACTGGTTAAAATACAGCCAAAATAACTCTGTCTCTATTAGGTAGGTACTACATGTTGCTCACGACTTTTAAAGTAAATTTTGCAGAAACCGTAATTTTTTTCGCGATAAAAAGTAATCTATGATGTCCTTCCCCGTGGTCTACTCTACAATCTACATATGTGCCAAATTTCATCAAAATCGGTCCAATAGTTTCGGAGCCTATTCAATGCAAACAAACAAACAAACAAACTTTTCCTCTTTATCTACACTAATATTATAAAGAGGAAAACTTTGTTTGTATGTTTGTTTGTTTGTTTGTAATGAATAGGCTCAAAAAGTACTGGACCGATTTCAAAAATTCTTTCACCATTCGAAAGCTACATTATCCACGAGTAACATAGGCTAAATTTTATTTTGGAAGAAATTGGGTTCCGTAAGATATTTGGGTTTTTCGGACACAAGGTGTAAAAAATCTACCAGAAAAGTTACTTATTTTGCGTACGCTGCCTAAACTATAAAAGATAGAACCATAAAATGTTTTAATTAATTGTAGATCTTATAAATATCTACAAAAAAGTCCGCGACATACTATACCTAACTATGTTGAGTGAGGCACAACAACCATTTTTTTATTTAGAAATCTTGAATTTTTTTTGGACTACATTTAAACGCGTTTATTTTACTCATGCTATTAATCCTTATCAAAATAAATTTTATCACTAAGTACAGTTTATGTAGATAATATTTGGTCTTTGAATAATTAAAATTGGACGTTTGGTTTTGAAGTTATGGCGAAATTAAAATATTACGATTTCTGCTGCACGGCCCGTTGCGAAATGGGCGTCACCAAGGCGGGGGTGCGCGTGCGGGAGGGATAGATCTATGAGTAAGGTACCCGCAGTATTAGTATCAGTACTGTACCCGTGCGAAGCTGGGGCGGGTCGCTAGTTATATTATATAGATAAAGAAGTATAGATTTACTGATAAACAAGGGAAAACAGATGAGCGAAAAGTCACTTGATAAATCAGAGAAGAGGTGAGCAAAGCGTACGTCGTTCAAGCGTGAATAAAGGCTTACCTTCTGTTTCTATTTATTCTATATACTATTCTACAACATGCCTAACAAGAATATATTATGTACCAAGTTGCTATCAGTCGGGGGTATCTAAAGTTTGTGCTCCGTCAAAATATTGTTTAATATTAATGATCCTTCAGATCCAATAAGTCGAAGGTCTGTTGGGACCAGCTGAACTTGTGACCTTGCTTAATCAAAATCCAAGATTATAGAAAGTATTTTTGTGTAGACATGTCTCGTCAGGTCGGTCATAGTTTAGAGTTTTTGTTGGAATTTGCTGTTCAGAGGGTAATTTCTGTTAAATAAAACCTACAATAATATAATAACAATCGAGTCCCGATACGCTAAAACTGTCAAACCGGCATTCCCGTAAACGTTAACGCGATTGTTCCGAACGTCATAAAATCAGTTTATGATTACGAGTCGCTTCACTTAGGTATAATACAATCGAAGTAAAATGAAATTCAACTTAAACGTCTTTACAGTGGCAGTAAATGATACGTCTGGAGTTTTTAACCGACTTCCAAAAAAGGAGGCGGTTATACGTTTGGCTGTATGTGTTTTTTTTTGTATGTTCGCCGATTATTTCGCCGTCTGTGAACCGATTTACAAAATTCTTTTTTTTTTGATGTAAAAGTTATCATCCGAGGTTGGTCCCATTTTCAAAAAAGTGGTGACCTGATGATGGGATCCATGAGGAATCGAGGGAACTCCTCGAAATTTATGTGGACACATATGGTGATTTTGAGTTTTTCTAAAGTAATCTAAGAATATGTTACCAAAAAGTAAGATTTTGCTCAAAGGTAAACCCTGGATCCAAAAGTACAGTACAGAACTCCTGACTCCTTATAGATACATGTTTGGGCATTTTGGCGTTGTTTAAACAACTGCAAGCATATGCCACTATGTCAATAAGAGTAATCATCATCATCACCACCATCATCACACCATACATCATCACATTATGATAGTATAAAAGGTACTTCTCATCATAGTATTTTACATCGACATGGATATCATTGAGCATTACTCTGCTATTTATGGACCAATTTGCAAAATAGCGACTTCAAAATTAAGAAGATTGAATAGAGAAATAGTTAAAATTTTAGCCAAATTTAAAAGGGGAATTGTTTAGAAAATAAGTTTTATTTCATACTTTTTTGTGAATTTTTACTTTGGAAGTCGGTTTAATTTTTTGTTTAAAAATAATAATTTCATCGTAATAGGCTATCGGACTGTTTTTTTTAATTGCATAAATGAAGAGTACTTTTAAATATGAGTAACTTCCCAAAAGAAACAGTATATCAAAAGTCAATTTTTTCAAAGGTACAGCGATTTTTATACAAAATTTCGCTAGTCTCGTAAAAACGCTCCATTCAAAAATTGTACCCACATGCGACGTCACACGTGGGTAAAAGTGTATGAAGTTTAAGGGCGTAGGAACATTTTTGTAAATATCTCCGATATTTGTGCGTTTAAGTTCAGACTTACAATAATGATGATTTTGTCTATGATGTAAACTAATGATGTAGGTTTTGTTTACTAATTTAGCAAAAAAAAATCTCGTTTGTACTTTTTAGATGTTTAGTATAGTTTTTAATCTAATTAAACAACTACACACTAAATATTATATTTTTTACATTTACCAAGTAGTAATGCCTCAATATTTCTGAGTATATTAATAAAACTAAATATTTTAGATATAAACGTCATACTATAGCAGTGGCGAAGGCTGCTTCTCCTTCATAGGGAAGCCGGAGCCTGTATAATAGGTAGAGATTTCTATGAAGGTTTGCAAAAGGTAAGTGACAAGGGAAGCCGATAGGAATGGAGTTATAGGAAACCTACGCCACTGTACTATACTAGACAATTCCCTGTATAAGTGCCCTGTTGCAGATCTGCCCGTGGTGTCCCTGCGGCTGGGCGCCAACCTGGACCCGGGCGCGCTGGTGGAGGGTTCCGACGTGTACCTGGACTGCGCCGTCCGCGCCAACCCCTGGCACACCAGCGTCTACTTCACGCACAACGTGAGTGTCCCGCTCTCGCAGCAGTAGCATAACAGCCTTCGTGATCCATTGGGAGCTTGGCTCTCTATTCGGAGGTCGTGGGTTCCCGCGTTGGTATAATAAAAAATGTTGTTTGCATGTTTGGTTTGGATAATGCAGGCTGATCACCCGATTGTCTGACAAGATGATCCATGCGTCGGATGAGCATCTAAAAAGTCCTGCGCCTGATCTCTCGCCAGTCGTGTCGGTAATCCGTCTCACTGGGTTACGAGAGTAAAGGACGATAGAGTTCTCTAACATTACTCCTGCGTCGCTGGCCTGGTTTCAATGAAACCTGCCCCTATCGCCAAATCAATGTGGGAAGCTTTTATTATTAGTAACATCCTTCCTCAGCAGTAGCGGCTACCTGGCTTGGTCTAACAGCTCATTTCTCTCCAGGGCGCGGTGGTGAAGCCCGGTCCCGGCGTGCTGGTGGCCAACCAGAGCCTGGTTCTGCAGCGCGTGGGGCGGCGCGCGGGGGGGGCGTACGCCTGCGCCGCGCGGAGTGCGCTCGGCCAGGGCGTCAGCGACCCGCTCCAGCTAGACGTCAAGTGTGAGTGACTTTAGACTTACAACCTGTGCGACTTAACTTGAGACTCGAAGATCCACATGCCATGCCACCCCGCACTCATCTTCGTGCGGTATTGTGATGGGGGGAGGGGGTGTAGCGGATAACTGTGGCTGGACTCTTTGGAGAGGCCAGGCACACAATACTTGAATATTTTAAACTATGAATCACGCCCCCCCCCCCCCCAGTAATACGCCACAAATACGCCACAGTACTGACCGATAGCATACCATCACCATGACGTCACAGCGTGAAGTCTCTAGTTAAGTCACATGGGTTGCATCCGCAACATAAGAATCAGTGGCAAAGGCTGCTTCTCCTTCATAGGGAAGCCGGAGCCTGTATAATAGGTAGGGATTTCTATGAAGGTTTGCAAAAGGCAAGTGACAAGGGAAGCCGATAGGAATGGAGTTATAGGAACCCTACGCCACTGATAAGAATACCTGCTTTTGACCCTAGTCCACCTATTAGAAGTACCTATACAATTAGATACCATCTGTCTGAATTTCATTTACGTTAAGTTTGCAGTGGGACGCTAGTCCAAATATCAAAATGTCTTTCAAATTGGCCAGGGCGTCAGCGAATCTCTCCACCTCGACGTCAAGACGACGGCACATAGACATCTGCTATACCAGAGGCGTTGTTAACCTTTGCCAGTGTTTTTGCAGCGAAGTTAGTTCTCTTGGTTTCCTTCTAAAACTGGTACATCTATACATACATATCTATACAAATGAATAAAATTGAAATGTCTGTTTGTAATTTTAAATTAACAGATTTTCGCTAAATGCATATTATGAAAGTAAGTTAAAGTCTGTCTGTCTATCTGTTTGTTCCGGCTAATCTCTGAAACGGCTGGAGCGATTTTCACGTGACTTTCACTGCTAATCTCTGAAATGGCTGGACCGATTTTCACGGGACTTTCACTAGTAGATAGCTAATGTTACAAGGTCTAACATAGACTACTTTATCTCTTCGATTAAAAAAATAGGGTTATTTTTTCCCTTAGTTGATAGTTCTATAGAACCGAAGTTGCGGGCACCAGCTAGTATTTAATAATGTTTTATCCCCATTAGATAGTCCAACCTGCATCGTCCAGCAGCCCACAGTGATCAGGGCAGCCAGAGGCGAGGCGGTGCGGATAGACTGTGGAGTGGACGCTAATCCTAAGGTAGTTAATAATAATAACACAAATAAAGTAAGTAAATATACAGACCTCACAATAGAAATAAAAACGCAGTAGAAAGTTAACGTAGTCAAAACATTACCCATAATTATTTCGACCACTGGCATCATACCCAAAACACTGCACACATCCCTCAAAACTCTTAACATACACCCACTTACATACATACATATATATTGTATGGCGTGATTATATGTATGTATGTACATACATGCTATGTACGGGAAAAAGGCGTGATTATATTATAATCACGCCTTTTTCCCGTAGGGGTAGGCAGGACCGCCTCTTTCCCGTAGGGGTAGGCAGAGACCACTTCTTTCCACTTGCTACGATCCTTACATACTTCTTTCGCTTCGTCCACTTTCATTATTACCATCCATTCCTCTATTTACATTCAACGTAGCCAAGCGGCTCTCCATGGTCCGCTTTTCGCCTCCGCGAGAAACGAGACGTGATGGGTGGCGAACCACATCGCCGCCATTTTGGATAATTAAATTATTTTTGACTATCCATTGCGTTTCCACGGATTGGTGGAGAGGGTAGGAATAGGGAAAGGGAAGGATAGGTGGTGTGGAAAGGAAGATTGGTAAGTTAGAGTGGGAAATAGAGAATGTAGGATATTACCGCCCAGGAGGGCAAGGGATAGGACAATAATAGCTAGGGAAGCCGGGGTCGCGTACCCGTATACTATACCACAACTACCGGACAGGTAAGTTGGGAAGAGTATCCCAAAACCTTACAAAAAGCAGTCATCATCATTACATGCCGCATCGTCCGAAAATTTTTATCAATCAATAATTAACTCACACTTTATCTGAAGTTGTTTGGCTACAAGCCCGCAACTTCACTATCACTTCCGCAAATAGTTTTAAAAACACAATAATAATAATAATTTATTTCAGATTATATAGTTAAGGATCTGCTACACTCATAATAATATAATGTAATGTAAAAACCTGTTAGCAGCCTCCATGGTCCAGTGGTTTAGAGCTTGTCTCTCGATTCAGTCGTGGGTTCGATTCCCGCGTTGTGTTCCAACGCTTCCAGATTTGGTTAGGACAATACAGACTGATCACCTAATTGTCTGACAAGAAAGATGATCTACGTAAAAATTCGGAACTGCACTGAAAAAAGTTTTTAGTTATAAATAGCCAACAATTGTGTAACCTGTTACATAAAAATAGTGACTACATAAGTATAGTTCTTATTAGACAAACTCGGTTTTGTTAAAATAGTTTGGTTATCAATAGCTCAACAAATATTATTACTTACCAATAAATTTATAATTTAAGAGTAACCAAAGTGTTCGAGTAAATAACTTAATAATTGTGTTATGATGAATAAACAGTAGTGTTAAAATAGACCACTTGTAATGTTACTACGTATAAAACTGTTTTGCTATAAATAAATACGGGTTTGGTGTTTTTACACATACTTTTTCAGTTATTGCTTACAAAATGGTTAATTCAGTATAGCATCACTATACTGTTATCGTAACCAAACTGTTTTGTTATTCGTAACTGATTTATTATTTGGGTGACTGATTAATAACAGCTTTACTCTCAATTTAGTAGCAACAGTACTTTCATGTAATCCGTAACTGAACTTTTTGGTTATCAGTTACATCACTTTTTAGTAGTTAGTAAAGGCATAATTTCGCAGCGGACTTCACGCAGCAGCAGTCGCGCCACTACCGGTTTCCATGTATGAAACACCATCCGCATTTCTTAGGGACACGAAGCTAGCGATGGTATTTCATAGAATTACATAGAAACCGAAGACGCGACTGCTGATGCGTGGAATCTCGAAATCATACCATAAGCGTGTTTCTTATTTATTTATAGGTTTTTAGCCTGTAGCCAAAACAAATATACAAGAAGTTGAAGCAAAATTCATGTGCACGTGCCTGATTCTTGCTGAAACTTCTCATATATAATAATTTCAACTACAAACTTTAAGAAATGTACAGTAATAAAAATAAAAACTTGATTTGTACTATTTTGTATTTATTATGTAATATAATTAACAAAGCAATAATTTACATGTACTTATATATTATATACTTTTATATTAATTAACAATAAACTTTAAATACAGTTACATTGCTTTTACTAGGAAAGTTTTGGGGTAGTTCAGATTTCTTCTATTCTTTATTTATTTTGGGGTGCCAAATCCAAATCTGAGGTTCATTAATAAAATTTCGTGACGGGCACACTTTCTATCAATGTTTTGTTACGAAATTTTGTTAGCAAACCTCAGATTCGGATTCAGCACCCCAAATACATTGTAGATTACCTGAGCTGATCACTGATCTTCATCATTGTAGATCAGAACTACCCCAAAACCTACTTGGATTTGAGTTCAATTTGACCGTACAATACTTAAAAATACTGAAAATAGCAAACTATACTTCAAATAAACATTTCTGTATTTATAAACCAAAAATGTTATAACATTCAATGATATTTAAAATACCCTTACCAAGCACGGTTATCGAACCGACGAAAATACAAAAATAACACCTGTACTTTTATTTTGTCGGTTTTCATCGGTTCGATTCCCGGGAAGGGTAAGCGTATTTTCAAAGATCGATAAATACAAAATTGGCTTGTTTTAAAAAATTAAGTAAAAGTTTTTTCCTGTAAAATGAAAATACATAACATAGATGCTATAATTGAGCTCTCTGTGTAATGTACATTTTACCATCCCGGTTAATATTAATATGATCAGGTACATATGATAATAAAGAATCATGAAACATGTATATCCTTTTCTTCACATCAGGATACCTAACTTCAAAACAATCTAAATGAAAATTAAAATCAACCGTCGTTAATAACGTACATTCAAAAATAATTTTGACTTCGTTATACATAAAAACATGATTAACAGCCATAAAAGTAACATTTCCAACATCGTCATAATTTCCAGTTACATCATGGAGAAGAATGGTCCCAGGTTTATAAAGAATACTCTTTACTTTTACCCATGTAACAGATACAAGAGATAGATTTGGGTCTAAGTTTAATTCTCTTATAACATTACTCTGATCCACTTTGGAGATTCGCTTCGGAATTCCAACAGAAATAGAAGATTTCAATGAACCTTCAACAAAAGTTTCGTTTAGCTGCAATTGGTGTTTTGTGGCTAAACTGAGAGTAATATTGCGCCGATTAAAGGACGCTCGAGCCGAAATTTTTGAAACGCGATGCTTGGCCTCAAATCGCATACTCCAAAAGTGAACAAGTGGTCCAAATTTTAAAATCATCGAATGATAATGGACAAGAAAGTGAAATTTAGGTTTGAGGTCTTCATTAGTTAATTTTATATAAAGCTCATTAAGTTCAGCTATTAAAAATTGTAATAAGCTACATTTTTCTTTGTTAAAGTTTGTACTCATTAATAAGTTAATAATGTTTCGCAAAGTTAAGTAAAGTGGCCAATAAGCGTCATCAGTAGGGATAAAGTCGCCAACAAGCAAATTAAAATATCTAATAAATGTTAACATTTCAGAAGCTGATAAACGAATAACATTATTTTTCATTATTTGACAAGGTTTACTGGAATTATCTGGTCCAAAATCGAAATGTTCCATTATATCATTCAAAATTTTGTAGGTAAAATATTTCAATTCACTGGTATATTTTATAATAATAAATGAGAATATGTATTTGGCAACGCCCTCCAAAATATCATGCATTATATCTACACCTAGTTGATCAAATAAACTAAAATTGTTTACTGAGAGCCAGACACATTTTTCTTTGATACCAGTGTGGGATGAGCAGTTATGTAGTAGCTGGGTGTTGTAATTTTCAGAATTACGAAGCAAATTTACATCTTCAAATAATTGCTTTTTTAAAATTTCTTTGTTCACATTGCATATCCGACATGGGAAGTTCGAAGAAAATGTTTCATTAAAGCCGGTTATTGAGTGTATTCCAAGGTTATCTCCAATAATTAACCCTAATCTAAAATACAATCTGCCTTTATACACAGGTACATCAATGTTAACACCTGTTTCTGATAAATAATTTAATTCTTTTATCAACGGTTCAAATATCACATGGTTTCCAAAAAGTGTTCTATCTGAGGAGTGAAATAACAACGCCAGAAATATGTTATCTAAGGATGATGTTCGATCTGGAGGCATGCAAGCAACTGAAACATACACAGCTCCCAACTTGTGTATTCCAGAATGAGTTCCAAGAACATTTCCTGTTTCATAATCGTCAAAATACATGAACAAAGGAAATACCAATTTATTGTCATATTGTCGAATGACACTTTGCCAATAGCTGCCTTGTACAAAGTTTTGTAAACAGTTAGAATTCAAACCATTAACATAATCTAATGTTTCTTTCAATACATCTTTGAGTGAAAAGACAGCTTGCAAAACGATTCGAAGAGGTATGAGCTGCTCTGTACATTCAACAGATTTATATTGGATTACTCCACGCTCTTTAACATTACACATTCTATTACCTATCACAATTTGTTTAGGTGGTATGTAAGTACCCTGATCTTCCAAGAATCTGATTCTTTTGAATTCCGTGTTAAATTCATTGCATTCATCTTTCACAACGGACAAAAGTTTTTCTTTAAAATGGCTAATATCGGAACCTTGTTCAGCAGCTTTTGTCATTTCTGAAAATACGCTTTCTATGTTTGTTGTTAAACTACTACACATATATTTGTGCATGCCATCCACTACATCTTGAACCACCTTTCTCGGAAGCAGAGGATTGGCATACAGAGATGATATAAAATGAACTATAGAGTATTTGTTTGTTTCTGATGGGGGTTCAAAAGAGTTGAAAGAAATATTAGAATATGGCAGTTGAGAAAGCGACATAGGACGAGTATCGTCAGAACAACTCTCTAGTAAAGTATCCATAGAACCGGAATCTGGTAGCCCAGTAGGAGTATTATGACTCAGGTATAGATGTTTTCGATAGGTATTTCTTAAATGAAAAGAACGCTTACAATTATTTTCAATGCAACGATACACATTAAAATTTTGCCTCGCATGATTCAAAGAAAAATGTGTCATTAGATTTGGAATAGTTGTCATGTCTTTGAAACAAAGGAAACACTTAGGCATTTTAGTTTGGTTTAAATGAATGAACTTTTTATTATGAATGAACAGTTTTTAAGACCTAATGCCTAGATCTGCCACAAGTGTATTTACTGCAGTAAAGCTTTTGTCATATTTCGTTTTTATATTAAAAATAGCAGTTTGAATGAATTGCCAGACATGGCGGGACTCTTTCGGGTATTCAGCATTCAAGACAAAAATCGCTTTTAAACAAGCTTCTACAGCTTTTGTAATAGTTGGCATTTCATATAGTATGTCATTAATAATTATGTACCTTGCTGTAATTGATTTGTTTGATGACCTAACCACCATTACAAATGGTTGCATTTGAAGTTCCATTTCCATAAGCTTTTCCCTTTTTCTTGTTATAGTTGCGGCTACCTCAGCTGAACTTGGTACTTGACTGATAAAGCCTTCCAAAACCTCTTGTTTTGATGGTCTCCATTGTTTTTTTTTTGTTGTTTTTTTAGTCGACATTACATTTGCTGTGCTCATTAAGAAAGGTAGCGATGTTAATGCGACGTAATCAAGTTGCTCTTCGTGAGATTCTGTAAAAATTAATATATAATAAGTAAATTAGTCGTTCCAGAAAATTTAGCACAACATTAGGTACTATGTAAACCTGTATTTCCATATAAAAAAGCATTTTTTGTTTATCTGGTGAGGACGCCTTCACAAAACACGATTTACTTACCATCAATTTCATTTATTATTCCCTTTTGTTTTGCAGCATTTATAATTTTTGGTCTTATCAAAAGCCAATTTTCGTCAAACTTCTCTCCGGAGTCTGGATACATTGTTTTGAAATCTTTTAAAAGCTGAAAACAAATGTTTGGTTTTAGTAACAAAATTCAAAATGACTGATCATCCCTATTCACATCATACTAAACAGCATCTTCGCATGTTATACACAAAGGCTTGAAACTGTGATACGCGGCGTCCACGCGAGACTTAAAGGCTAACAGCAAACATGACTTACCAAATATATTCCACCAGGTAGATTCACAGGCTTGTATTTCATAAAGAAATTCGAAATCGTCATATTATTTGAAGCTAGATCATTCAATCGTTCTTTAGTTGTCATTTCCCAGTATGATTCTACCATTTGCCAAGGATCACAATTATTTTGAAGCCACAATAGCTTCTCTGCAATATCACTACTTGTGCTGCTTTCTAAATGACTTATAGCTTCCTGAGCACTACTTGTACTAGGGCGCGGGGAATTTGGCTCATTTGAACTACTAGAAGAGCAACGTCTTTCAACGTTTTTAATAATGCCTGATTTTATAAAATCTCTGCGACGTTGCCGATATTGGTCCAATAACTTTCCTTTAGCTGAGGTCTTTTGTAACGGACTGAAACTGGCGAATGGTATAAAATACACTGAAGAACTTTCTTGTTTGAATATTTTGGTAATTTCGTATGCTAATTGGTAAAATCTAGAACTAGGAATTTTTTTCTCGGGATTGTTTTTCAGCTCGTTAGTAATTATTAAATTACATAATCTCCTTCTAGCTGCATTGTCAAGCAGACCTTTCTCTTGGTATTGCAGCAACAGACCTTTGCCTTCATTACAAGAGCTTAAAATTTCAAATAATTCCTGAAAACAGATTTGACAATAGAATAAAAAAGCATATAAAATGTATAAGAAGTATCAGTAACAACATAGATGTATTATATTAAAAAGAGGTTAGTTAGTTATAAGTTATTATATCACTGAGTAAAAAATATCTTAGCAGCATAAATTACAATTTTGAAGTAGTCAAAGAAATGTCAGTTCAATTTGCATGTTCCTTTTCATAGGTAAATTAAATAAGTAAAATGTACCAAATCAAATATGACTTAGTTTTAGTGCAGACCCTTAAAATAGAATATTATACACACTGATTATTATACACAAACAACTTACGCAATTGCATTCCCCCTTGTCTTGGTCTAGGTCTATGGTCATAGCATTTGTTAACGGTACTTCAGGGGAATCTTTAGGGTTCTTTAGTACTGGCACGTCTTCAATTGCGTAAATCATGAAGTTGTTAGAGTCCGGAGTACTATGACACTAAAAATTTACACAAATACAAAATGACGTCATATTTAGAAGACGGATTAACAAATGGTGTGCAAAGTGTAAAAAAAGACAGAAATAGGTATGTAACGCTTTTCATACTTGTGACTTTTTCTTTCCGACTCATAGTGCTAAGCGAGAAAATACGAATTAATAATGAGACACCACTTAATCACATCTTTGTTTGTTGTCATATAAAAGAGCATAAATTAAACATTTTTAATATTTAGGACATTTTATTTTTCTCCATTTAAACCCATTACTACAATCAAGAAACCAAAATTTAAGTTTTATTCAATTTAATATATTTTTTTTATAAAACTAGAGGGCAAACGAGCAAACGGATCACCTGATGAAAATTTTTGGATGGAGATTTTTGTGAAATTTTTTCTAAGGCACACCCCACGCTAGCGTCTTTCGAGCGTCGCGTCGTCGTCGTATCAGCGCGGCAACGTGACGCCAGCACTGACCGCCTACCGAACGCCCCGGGCTTACGCGGCGCCAGCAATACGTTCAGTAGTCGGCCAGCGCCAGCGTCGCGTCGCCGTGGCGTCTACGCTGTGCGGACGTTGGCTCGACGACGACGCTGGAAAAACGCTAGTGTGGTCTCTTACTCCCAAATGTCTTGCATGTACTCAACACACTTCAACAAAAAAATAAGATAAATAAAGCAGCTCTATAAAATATTTAAGCATCATATATTTTATAATAGGTATAAATTACTTACAATGTTCTCGAAGGCGTTTGACATAATATTAGTTAAAAGTTTTATTTGAGTGGATAGCTTAGCCCGGTGTCCTATTATTGGCACTAATTCTTTTAAATCAGCCTCTGACAGCATTTGAAGTGTTTCCAGATCAATGGAGTGTTCTGAAATATAAATAAAAATTTGTACATAAACAGATTCATACAATTATTCATATTACAGATGTTATTGGTAAAGTTGTTCAGAATCACACAAACAATAAATTAACTATGTATTTCTAGTCCATACTAATATTATAAACGACCTTGTGGCTCAGTTGGTTGAGCATGTTGGTGCTCAAGCCGGGGGTCGCGGGTTCAAATCCTGCCGAAGGAACAAAAAGTTTTTCTGTGTTCCTGGGTCATAGATGTGTATTAAATATGTGTTTAATATAATAAGTGATCAAACGAACTTACCTTAAGTGAAGTTCGATCATTATTATATGAAACATTTCATTTCGAAGATATATATTTTACCATGTAGTATATCCATACTTACGAGGCAATCCACGCATATTTCATAGCTAGAAATCAAGAAAAAAGTTACTTCTTGTCTATGATTCCTAGTTCCATAGATAGGTAGGTATGTTTCCTGTCACGCCATTCTGTTTAGAGCTTTCCACATGTACACAACTCCCAGGGCTACGCATGTAAGGCTTATAATATACTTATAGCCTTATGTGCTTGGGTTGGGTGGGTATATATCTTCGAAATGAAATGTTTCATATAATAATGATCGAACTTCACTTAAGGTAAGTTCGTTTGATCACTTATTATACTACACATTTCATTTCTCGATATATATTTTACCATGTAGATGTTCAGAGCGTATGGGAGTTGTGTAATGTGTTAAACACTAGAATAATAGTATGGTATTAGTCTTGTTATAATACTTCCGGTTTATTTTACCTGTTAGTTTAAGTAAAATAACAAGCATTACTAAATTATGATACCTTCTTGCATGTTTAAAGCTTAAACATGCAAGAATTCATATCAGTTATGTAACCGATATTTAAGTATCTACTTACAATTATAATATAATATTTGTATTTTATAACTGTTATTTTTAAATTTTCTCAAATCAAAATTATTCAACTAAATAACTATGCTCATACCCTTAATACTTATCGCGCCAAGAACCCATCATATAACTGAAATAATTAATTTCAAAATATTTATCCTACTTTTATGTAAAAGAGAAACGATAATTGTGTCTTATGGAAGTCACATCACTTATTAAGACTAATATATTATGAAGGATAAATAATATGATCTTAAACCAAATACAGACTATATTTTATTAATATAATGTAACTAAAATTGTTAGGGTAAGATGTATGCCTAATAAAGAATTTGGTGAAAGATTGTGACAACCGTGTTTTACAAGCATCCATTGACTCTGTATTTTGTTTTGATCTGGAACAGCTTTAAAGTTCCATAAAGTAAGTACTTCTTAAAACAGCGACTTAGTTATCTTTATCTGTATTTATGGTTTTAACCAGAATTTATGTCTAAAGTAAATTTATTCAGTTTTATTTAATTATGTGTAGGACATAATTCAGGTTCACTAAGTATGTTTTTGTTTTGGATAATAAATTTTGATTAATGGTGAGTTAAGTTAAATTATTGTTATTGAGACTAAACACTACTGTGTTATTATATATATGATGATATACTTATCAACAAGATATTATCAAGATGAATTATATTTTTAATACCTTTTCTTATGTATATTGCTGCTAATATAATTTTTTATATATTTTGGTAAAATGTATAGATACAGAAATCCCCCTAATGATTCAAATTCATTATTGACTACACTATCGTCAGCTTAGATATTTTCTATTATCTAGATTCTAGATGAATAAGTACAAGATAACTTAAATTTGAAAAATTATCTTGATTAATCATTGCCACCCTATTCTATGTTGTGCTTAGTGCTATACCTATTGAAAAAAGGTTACAAATATAAAAAATATTTGAGTAAATTCAAAGTATACCTTTGTTACCGTTTTAGGATATACCAAAATTCACGATACAAACTGATAAGAAATAGGTTCACAAAAATGTTATATCTCCTAATTCAAGATATTTTATAATTTCAGACTCAATGTTTTGCGTCTCATGCTTTGATTTATTGGTTATGCTTTGCTTGTGGAGCAAGCTTGAAATAGTGAAGAGTAAAATTCAAACAGATATTGTAAATTTGAAACGAATTATGCCAGATTTTAAGGAGAATATGAAGTTTTAATAAATTAATAAATTGTATTATATGATAGATTTTTCCAAATTCAAATTATGATATTTTTATAGTAAGGGTGTAGTATGATATTTTTATATTGATAAAAAAATATATATATAAATTCAAAGGCATTAGTTGGTATAAGAAATAGAGCTCTATTAAAAAAAACGGGTAGGTATAAACCCTGCCTCAGTTGGTGATTATCATTTATTTATTTATTTCTGTTTTAATACTGTCTGTCACACTAAGTAATTTTGAAACTTGTTTATTGATGCACCTTGAAGGATTAATATTGAGTTATTTAAAATAAGTTTTGCTAGATTTCCATTTTATATTGGGTACTTAATTGTGTTTTTCCTTTAAAGTTACACTGTTTTATCTTATATCGATATACCTAATCAACTTCTGTTAGTATTTCTTTGTCCTGTTCTTGTTCATATTCCTCTCCAGGTCTTTTTTGAGAATTAATCTCATTTTATTTTAAATTTTTATCGATATTTGGGTCATAGAGATTAAGCGTTCATATATGTATAATATTACATGAACTACTCTTGTATTGCGCCCCTCCTCCTTCTTTTGTAGACTCATCTAGAAGGAGTAACGTGTGTTGTACAGACACAAGTACCTTCTTGTATATATCGTATACACTCCATGATTGTATAAAATATACTATATGCTTCACATAGTAGGTACACTAATTGTCATAAGCAACCTATCAATGAAAAATATCACCCATGGATAATGTAAATTGTACATTGCTATGTTACTTTTGTTATAGCTTGTGCGTATTCAGATTGAATAAAGTATACCATTGTATCTAGTACCCAATTGTATTCAGTAACACGTCAATATGTCTCACTTATTACCCATGTAAAATGTACCTAATGTAATTTTTTGCTTTTGTTCTTGTTCATCTTGTTGTGGCCAAACAAGTAAATCTCGTTCTCGCTTGCATTTAGCAACACGTCAATATGTCCGTGTATGCTGTAATCACGCCAATATGTCACGCATATCACTCGTGTAAAATGCACCTAATGTATTTTTAGGTTAATCTTATTATGGCAACACATGTACATCTCATTGTCACTTGCATTCAGCAACACGTCAATATGTCTCGCATATCACCCATGTCAGCTGTTATCACGTCAATATATCACGTATATCACCCGTGTACAATGCACCTAATGTATTTTAGGTTAATCTTGTTGTGGCAAAACAAAAGCATCTAGTTCCCACTCGTGTTCAATAAGACCTCATATTATCATCTGTATTATTGTCCATGTTTCAATTTTTTATTTCTTATTCTCTTTTTTAATATTATTCTTATATTTGTGTGTTAACAGTTTTTTTTTTTTTTTTTTTTGTATTTTTTTTTTTTTTTTTTTTTTTTTATTTTTTTTGTATTTTTTGCAAAAAACTTTCTACTGGTTTATCTGGTCAATCCTTAATTCATATCTTGATACAAATTTATCATTCATCAGATACAAATTGTTGCTTTAAACTGTTACTTGATAATTAAGCTATCATGGTATCTAAAGAGATACTTGGCTTTGCTTGTTCAACGTTGTTTGCCAATGGCCAATAAAATGTACAATGAAATATTATCATGTTCCAAATACCATACTTGTGCTGTGAACATTTAGCAAGGTCTATGTGTGACCATAATTTGATTTTTATAAACTGAAATATTCTGTATATAATATAATATAAATTAAGTATATTTTCCAAAAAAAAATATAAATAGCAATAGACTGTTTTTCACACTTTTCTCATACACATGTATACATTGTTGTAGTGGGATCCGTCCCACTCCAGGATCCGTCCCACTCCGGGATCCGTCCCACTCCGGGATCCGTCCCACTCCGGGATCCGTCCCACTCCGGGATCCGTCCCTTAATCCGTTATGAGAGTAAAGGAAGAGAGAGTCTCTTGTGTACTGCGCACACACTTGGACACTATAAAATTACTCCTGCGTAACTGGCCTGGTTTCAATGAAATCGGCCACCGTCACCGAAATCGGTGCGGGGAGTTATTATTGTTGTAGCGTGTAAGCCCTCAACTTACCACCCAATAAATTTTTGGTTGAAGTTTTATTGCTTATATTTTATTTCATTAAATTTATTATATTTCTATTTCTTTATTATTATATTTGTATAATAATGTTTGTATTGTAGTTTATTTATAGCCAGAATAGTTTACAAACAGATCCGTTTCAGTTCAGTTTTTTAATTTAAAATTCCTGTTGTTTCTATATACCAATGACTTTTTAAGTATTACACACAATCTAAGATGCTTTGTATAAATTTCAAGATTAAAATTATTATTAGATTCTGAAACTTTTTCAAAGGTTTCTACCCATTTTGATCCATGAGTATATTAATTTCTATTATCCATGAGAAGCAATGTTATGCAATAAGCAAATAACTCTATATGAACTGCAGGGTAAGCCAATACCTAACAGCTGAGTTAAGCCCCAAATATCATGATTTTGATTTTTGGATTATTTACCTACTAACTTTTACAATGAGTATCTTCATTTAAATAGAACCAGTATTATAAATGAAACCTTTACAACTTTCCAGAGTACTCTTTAAATTAGTATTACTAACAAACTTCAAGGATTCTAAAAATAATCCTAACACCAGGTAGGTATACACTATGCCAATGTATTATAATGACAACTTTCCAGTTATATATTCTTATTTCTTCTTAGGAAGAATAAACTAAGCAAATTTATAATATTAGATCATGTTAAAAAACAACTCATGTATTTGCAATATAAACTAATCTTGTACTAAGGACAGTTCCAGCGTTAAATTTGCCTGAGATACTTTAGATTTTCTGTAGCAACAGATGCAAATCACATACTGTTTCATGTGTATATGTGGTTCTATGCAAAAAATGAATAATAAATTATTATATTATACAGAGAGAGAGAGCGGATTCCCGACAAATACGTTCTTTGTATAATGTTCCTTTATGAGACTAAACTGACAGAAATTGCGTTTGATTTTTGGAACTAATGTTAATTGTAGAAAATATATTATAATCTTGGCATACCTGGATTATTTATTAGACATTGTGATTGTAATGGAGCAATTTTAACGCCGGCATTTTTTCTTTGACTTACGTATTTTCGTCCTAAATTTTGCAATTTCTTCCTCTTTTGTTAGTTTTTGTCTCAGCATTTCTCAAATGACTTGAAATCACATTTCGTATCATATTTCAACTTATAGATCAATTATTTTCAACTTTTTGGAACAAAAATATGCGTCATTTGCCACGCAAACATAAATAATGGCGTGACAGGAAACATACCTACCTATCTATGGAACTAGGAATCATAGACAAGAAGTAACTTTTTTCTTGATTTCTAGCTATGAAATATGCGTGGATTGCCTCGTAAGTATGGATATACTACATGGTAAAATATATATCGAGAAATGAAATGTGTAGTATAATAAAAATCTTAAACATGTGTATAGTATAAAAAGTATTAAATATATTTCCGTTGTCTGGTACCCGTAACACAAGTTCTTCGAGAACTTACCACGGGATCAGATTGACGTGGTGTGAAGCATCCATAGATATTATATTATTATTATTATAAATGGGAAAGTGTGTGTCTATCTTTTTGTCCGTTTTTCATCCGTTTCGCCAAAACTACTGAACCGATTAAAATGAAATTTGGTACACAGATAGTCTAGAGCCTGAGAAAGGACATAGGGTACTTTTATCGCGGAGAAATGTACGGTTCCCGTGGGACACTTTATTTAGTTTCACGTAAAAACTACTTAACCGATTATCATGAAAATAGGCAAAGATATAAAGTATACCATGGGGAAGAACATAGGCTACTTTTCATCGCGGGGAACATACTTATAAATGGGAAAGTGTGTGTCTGTTTGTTTGTCCGTCTTTCACGCCAAAACTACTGAACCAATTTAAATGAAACTTGGTACACAGAGAGTCAGGAGCCTGAGAAATTACATAGGCTACTTTTTATCGCGGGGAACATACTAATATTATAAATGGGAGGCGTGTATGTTCGTCAGTTTGTCCGTCTTTCACGCCAAAACTACTGAAACGATTTAAATTAAATTTGGTACACAGATAGTCTAGAGCCTGAGAAAGGACATAGGCTACTTTTATCGCTGGGAAATGTTACGGTTCCCGTGGGATACGTTATTTAGTTTCGCGTAAAAACCACTAACCGATTATCATGAAAGGCACAGATATAAAGTAGAACATGGGGAAGGACATAGGCTACTTTTTATCGCGGGACATAAGGAGCCACGGGCATCAGCTAGTCTGATATAAAATTGGGCTACTTCTAGGAAAGAGTTACTAGGTATACTAAAAGGCATGAAGTTTAAAAAATAATCCATCTTCCTGACGGGGATACTGATCTATTCAACGAAACCCTCTAAGTATACGTTATTGTCTAATTATATTTAGAAATAAAAGTTAAACTTAGTACTCACCCAAAAACTTTGTAACGTACATTTCCAGGCCCCACGACCGCAGATAATCTGAAATAGTTTTTTCCGCTGCCTCGTCTGCTGGCTGCACCTCCATTTTTGTAAGCGGCTTCACAATACCACGGTTTAGATTAATCATTTACTTGATGCACTTAATTGAAAATTAAAGCACAAACAGCACTCGACACTATGGCTCGCAAGACGAAAAGAACAAGTTTTTACATGTCTCGTTTGATACGAGTGCGGGCGGTAAAATTCCGAAAACGTTTCGTTACGCGCAACAAAACTTTAATTACCGCTTACAAAATTGTTGAGATTTTTATTTTATTTGTAGTTACTTTATTTAACAATCTTCAACAAAACTATTCAGTTGCAAACAATTTTTTACTCAGATAATAAATAGCACTTTAGTTATGTTAAAAAAAAATTGCTAGGCCAACTTTAGGTAAATTATAACCTAAAGTTTAGTTAAATAAGTAATAAAATGTTATGTTACAAGGTGCCGAAATCGAGTTTGACAGTAAATAACAAAATCTTTGGTAGCCGAGAACCAAACTGAATTAACTGAAATGATTATGTAAAATGCAACAGTAGCAGTTTGTCTAGACGTAAATGAAATTTATTTATTATTAAAGAAAGTTTGGCTATTCCTCGGTTAGCTCAACTAGTTTTGTTAATTACTTTTTTCAGTGTGCGCCTAATCTCTCGCCGGTCGTGTTTATACGTCCCTATGGGTTACGAGAGTTAAGGAAGAGATAGTGCTCTTGTGTAATGCTCACATACTTTGACACTATAAAATAACTTCTGTGACAATAATATTTTTAAACAAAATATTAAACCGACTTCCAAAGTAAAAATACACAAAAAAGGTAGGAAATAAAACTTATTTTCAAAATAATTCCCCTTTTGAATTTGGCTATTCCTCTACTTAATCTTCTTAATTTTGAAGTCGCTACCAGCCCAAACGATATCCTACAATATTTTATAGAACTCACGTTCATATTTGCTGGTAACGACTTAATAATAGGTTGGGGAAAAAGTCTTTTCGCATTATAGTATGTATGAACTTGTCATAAAATATCTTGGGCTATACCAATTGTATCTGGCTGATTTTGGTATCATTAAAAAGTTTTAATTTTACAGAAGACAATTCCAAATTCAAATTAGGTAAATTTGAGATTTTCATTTGTTTTTCTTATTGTTAAAATGAGTGATTCTTATGAAGAATTTCGATACATTTTAAAATTTTATTACAAAAAAGGTAAAAATGCAACACAAGCCGCGAAAAAAATTTGTGATGTTTATGGACCTAATGCAGTATCTGTGAGAGTAGCGCAAATTTGGTTTAAGCGTTTTCAATCCGGAAATTTTGATATCAAAGATGCACGTCGCTCTGGTCGCCCTGTTACGGACAAAACTGTTGCCATTTTTGAAAAAGTGTAGCAAGATCGGCATATTAGTAGTTACGATGTAGCTGAAGAACTGGGGATTGACCACAAAACGGTTTTGGCGCATTTGAAAAAAGCTGGGTACACAAAAAAGCTCGATATTTGGGTGCCTCATGAGCTCACTGAAAGAAACCTAATGAACCGTGTACTCATTTGTGATTCTTTATTACGACGTAATGAAACCGACCCATTTTTGAAGAAGCTGATAACTGGTGATGAAAAGTGGATCACGTACGACAAGAACGTGCGAAAAAGATCGTGGTCAAAGGCCGGTCAGGCTTCACAGACTGTGGCGAAACCCGGGTTAACTCGCAACAAGGTGATGCTGTGTGTGTGGTGGGATTGGAAGGGCATTATTCATTATGAGCTGTTACCGCCAGGCAGGACCATCAATTCTGAACTGTACTGCGAACAACTGATGAGATTAAAGCAAGAAGTTGAGAGAAAGCGGCCGGAATTAATCAACAGAAGGGGTGTGGTTTTTCACCATGATAACGCTAGACCTCACACATCTTTAGCCACTCAGAAAAAATTACGGGAGTTAGGCTGGGAGGTGTTAATGCATCCGCCGTATAGTCCTGACCTTGCACCTTCAGATTTCCACCTGTTTCGGTCGCTGCAGAATTCCTTAGGCAGTAGTGTCAGGTTGACATCACAAGAGGACTGCCAAAACCACTTGTCGCAGTTTTTTCATCAGAAGCCCCAAAAAATTTATAGCAATGGGATCATGTACCTACCAACAAGATGGCAAAAAGTTATCGAACAAAATAGCACCTATATACTTTAGTCACTTGTAAATAAACTTTATAAAAAAACCTTTTGAATTTTTATATAAAATGCGAAGAAACTTTTTCCCCAACCTAATATATTTAACTTATTATGCCTGGCTTTTTATTATCTATATCTAAGTTATTATCTTCATTATATTTAAGATCAATAACACTTTCAAAGTAGGTACGAGTACTACACCTACAATAAAAAAATATTTTGACGATGATGTAATCTGCAATACCAGGAGCCGATGTCATTCGCGTGGTGGTTCAACAGCTCGACCCACGAGCGACAAGAACTGCCTGTGCCGGCAGTGAACATTCAAAGTGATATGAGTAAGTACCATTAGCCCGGCCACAGACGTTTTTAATTTGACATTCTTTAAGAACGTCTAATTCTGAGCCAAATCAAGGTTTCCATACAAAACACGCATACCCACACACGTGCCTAATCTTTCAGATTCATAAATTTCAGTACGAACTTTAAGAATGTCAAATTAAAAACGTCTGTGGCCAGGCTCAGCGTGTGTGTGACGTGGTGTCTGAATATTGTCTATGGATTAAGATTCTTAAATTCAGGAAGGAATTCAGCACATCCGTGGCCAGGCTCATACTGAATACAGGAGTCACAGTATAAATAAAATACAGTAGCGGAACTCAGTCGTGTCCTTGAAATTTTTACCTACGATCGCTTTCTCAGGCGATAAACTATAATTTTCAAAAGTTTTAATCGAATTAAATCATTTTATTATTGAAAAAACTGATAAATATTAATTTTGGCACGTATTTGAAATTCTCTTTATAATAAATTTAATTAAACACGATTTTCTTAAAACGGCGATCTAATGGGTTGACACATTATTGCTTATAAGCGCCCTTATTAATAGAGTCGAAATTTTTGATATCGTAGATTTATTATATTATAACTAATTGATATTAGTATAATGCGCGACGTAAAAAAAACATAATATACTCAAAAATGCGCAGTTTGTCAGGGATAAGACCTAGCTAGATCGAATTTTCTCCTACAAAACTCCCGGCATACTTAACTCAGTGGCGTAGCGTGGGTGTCTGCCGCCCGGGGCGGACGTCAATTTTGCTGCCCTCTTACTTAAGTTTTGCCGCCCCCTTACTTAGGTTTTGCCGCCGCCTTAAAAGCCCCTAATACGCTACGCCACTGACTTAACTTCATGGCTTGCAGCACCTTCATTAATAACTTGCAGCCGTTTTCGAGAAACTAATTATACGTCTACAAGTTTGTCTCGTTTAAAGTATAATGTAACATGTATAATATGTAATTACTAAACAATGTAATTATTAAACTATCTAATATTCTTCACGTTAATCAAGTAGCTATACCTAATATTATATACCTTTATTTTGACCTATAATTTATCAAACGAACTAGCTTTTTCCCTTGAAAGAGTAACAAACATCCATCCATCCATCCTCGACACAAACTTTCAAATTAATAATACTAGTAATATTTGATCGCTCGCTACGTACGCTCGCTTCTAACATGAAACATTCATAAAATTTGTGATCAGTTTTTAATGTATTAGACCCAAGCGCGATGATACTGATGGGTTAGATAAGTTCTGTACTGCACGGTCGTTTCATCTGCGGATAACGAGAAAACGGGTCACGGTCGCAGTGGGATGGGGTAAACTGCGTTCTACGTACGACAAAGTAGTGATTTTAATGCAGGGTTGAAAAAGTGGGTAATTTAAAAAGCTACCGAATAGGCTTGTTGACTGATTGTTTTTGTACTTAAAATTTTAGCATTTTTTTTAGCAGAAGTAGTAGATTAAAAATGAATGTAAAGGTTACATCAATATTTTTAAAGAACAATGGTTAACGCGTTGATGCTCAAGTCGGAGGTTGCGAGTTCGAATCCCGACAGGGAACTGAAATTTGGAGTAGGCTGACTGTGTTGTGAGAATGCCGTATGTACTTAGGCAACCGTATGACATTTAAAAACCGACTTTCCCAAGCACTACAGTATTTCAAGAGTGGTTACTTCGCTCGGGGAATACTGTATAAATCATCCCATGATGAAAAGGCCTAAGAGCACTGATAGCTCATATCCTTAATTAGCTTGACACAGGCTACTCCAACAGGTACCTACACCTACCTGATCAACTCATCCCACTCCTACGGCTGGGTGCAGTGCGCAGGGTCCAACGCCGTGGGCCGGCAGGCGGCGCCATGCGTCTTTAATATACTGCCAGCCGGTTAGTACTGTAAGTTATTATAGTTTAAAAAGATAGTCTGTAAAGTTAAAGAAATGTAGGTTGCCTATGTATAAAAGTAATGCCCGATACTTTCATAAAAATAAATTGTGGCAACCCAAACTTTTGATTTCTGGCAACCCTGGTCATATAATATGGGTAAATTATGTTAAGTTGCTCATGTATTTTATAAAATTGCCTGACATTTTGATAAAAAAAAATTATGGCAACCCAAACTTTTAATTATTGACAACCCTGATCATATAAATATGTGTGAGTTACTTTCATAAAATAACTAATTTAGCAAAAAATCAATAAGCCTTGTTATTTAGATCAGGGCAAGTTATCTAAATACGAGTAAGAACAATATCACAAGTGACTGTCACACAATGAACCTGTATCTAAATCTTGGCAACCCTAACAGAAAAACCAGCTGCGGTGTCACGCTGCGCGCTCGGCAATGTCACTGTGAGCTCCGTCACGTTGGCGTGCGCGCCGGGACACGATGGCGGGCTGAAGCAGGCCTTCGTGCTGCATGTAAGTAGCTCGTGTTCAGAGAGACCGATGTGTCATGCTGCGCGCTCGGCAATGTCACTGTGAGCTCCGTCACGTTGGCGTGCGCGCCGGGACACGATGGCGGGCTGAAGCAGGCCTTCGTGCTGCATGTAAGTAGCTCGTGTTCAGAGAGACCGATGTGTCATGCTGCGCGCTCGGCAATGTCACTGTGAGCTCCGTCACGTTGGCGTGCGCGCCGGGACACGATGGCGGGCTGAAGCAGGCCTTCGTGCTGCATGTAAGTAGCTCGTGTTCAGAGAGACCGATGTGTCATGCTGCGCGCTCGGCAATGTCACTGTGAGCTCCGTCACGTTGGCGTGCGCGCCGGGACACGATGGCGGGCTGAAGCAGGCCTTCGTGCTGCATGTTAGTAGCTCGTGATAAGGGAGACCGATGAGAGTCACGCTGCACGCTCGGCAACGTCACTGAGCTCCGTCACGCTGGCTTAAGCGCCGGGACACGATAGCGGGCTGATGCTCAGCAAACTCAAGTCAAGATCTAAGTATCATAGTCTACGAATCCTACATCAAAAGTTAGCCTACAAAGTATTTACCTATACTAATATAATAGAGACAAAAAGTTTGTTTCCATTGAATAGACTCCGAAACTACTGGACCGATTTTGACGAAATTTGCCACACATGTAGAGTAGACCACGGGGAAGGACATAGGCTAATTTTTATCGCGGAAAAATGTACGGTTTCTGCGAAATTAACTTTTGCGCGCACGAAAACGCGGGCAACATCTAGTATTCTACATCCTTCTAAGAGTGATACCGCTGCCTTGCAGAAAACTGTTGAGGCAACACCTGCATTAGATACTTTGCAGAAGCCAAGTATAAATAAGTATATGTTATGTTTAAACAAGTATTTGTTGTTGGACTGTTATAATAATCGCTTACTATCAGGCTTATTAACCATTGAAAACCTCTTACAAATTACTTTTTCTTCATCAGGTATACGACATAGAAAGTGGTGCTCTACTACGAAACATAAGCAATGATGAACCAAGTTTTGTGGTCTGGGGCCTAGAATCCAATGGAGTTCGCCTGACCGTCAGAGCGTTCAACAAACAGGGCGAGAGTGACCCTTTTACCCTAACAACGAACCTGCTGAAGAATCCGCAAAAGCAAACAGGTAGGACCAGTGTTACTTGACCTCTCTATCTCAGATCACACACAGCTATCACTGTTTGTAAACATGTTTTTTTTTTTTTTCATTTTGTCTCTTTCTTAATTTAGTAGTTACTCACACACAGGCGTGGTTTGCATCCCCCCGATGGTTGCACGCCTTGTCGTGGCGGTGGGGCTTAGTAACCGTGGACTGGTCACCCACGGTGAAGCTAAGAGGCAACCGGGGCCGGCCTGTTTGCCACTGGCTGGCCCGAGGAGGGCGCTCCCAGCGGGCTTAACATGCCCGCAGAGGACGCGCGTGGAGGTGGGACCGCAGAAGAAGAGGAGTGCCGGTATTACGGTGCGCCGTTCTCCCTATCTTCTGCGGCCGTGGAGGGATCGCAGGGGGAGAGGCGTGATGGTATTATGGTACGCCACTCTCCCTACCCCCTGCGAGCTGGCGGGGCCGTTCCGTCGAAACGAGGTGTGGTCGGTGGCAGAACCACAGACCTGATCTGCCATCGGGTACCAGTTTATCTGGTACCCATGGCCTCCTAGTAGCAGACTCAGGGGGAGTCTGCTACAGTACTGGTGGAGGCCGAGGAGGAAGGCGCACCTAATACCATCTGGTACGCCCATCGTGGAGGGCCTTCGGGCTTTCGGGATGGAGCCGCTTGTAGGCGGCTACCGCCGGCGGGGTCGCGGATGTGTGTATCGTTCCCGTGGCCCCGTCAGAGGGCGGCGAGGAGGAAGATGGGGGGGGTTTTTAGTGGGTATACCAGAGTCCCACATCACCACTTGGGTGCCCCCTGCGCCTGGGTGGTATGCGTAAAGCATTTTCCCCCCCGGGAAAAAAAAAAAAAAAAAAAAAAAAAAAAAAAAAAAAAAAAAGGCGTGGTTTGCATACAAACCGGCTTCCCTTATTTCCTTTAGGTTAGTAGATACGTTATGTTTTGGGTGTCATTTTACTGACTAATTTAAAGTATTAATATAATTTAAAATAGGTCCAATTACTTGCGATGGATCGTTACGATAAAAAACTGGAATAAACTGATTTCGTCCTGCGTCCGTCGATCACCTGTTCCAAAATGATCCCTCAAAAAATTTGCTTGCTCTTATAAGTTTTAGTACTAAATAGTTTACGACCGTCGTAAACGATTTTATTTTATTTTTTACTTAAAATATACCCCGACACAGTTTCTTAATCGAAACCAGTGAATTTCAGTTTGATCATAACGATCCATTGCAAGTCATTGCGCCCCTTTTTACTAGACAAGCTGTTGCCGCGGTTCCGCCCGCGTAAATATAGTATCCCTCGGTAACACTTTACTTTTTTTGGATTAAAAGTAGCCTATGTTTTTATCCAGAGCCTAACTAAGAGAGGTTTTGCGTGAAAGAGTAACAAACATCTATATATCCATCCATCCTCAGAAACTTTCACATTTAAAATACTAGTAGGATGTTGCCTACGATTTAGTTCGCGCAAACAATCTATTTCGGTTAAACCGTACATTTTCCGACATAAACAGTAGCCTATGTGTAAATTCAGGCTTCGAAATACCCGTGACAAGCATTTTTATGGAAAAATGTTTGGCGGTTTTCTGCGTCTATCAATAAAACATCCATACAAGATCCCCACAAACGGTGCCCTATTTTTTCGCATAAAATCATATGTCATAATTTTACTTGGCATAATTTCATTTGACATAATAGTAGTTTCGCATAATATTAATTTTTCATAACTTTTTTAGCATAATTTTTTTTCGCATAATTACTACAAGCATAATACTTGTTAGGCATACTTATTGTAAGGCATATATTTTTTTACGCATAATAATCATTAAGAATAATATTTTTATGCATAATATTAAAAAGCATAAATATATTTACGCATAATGATATTTTTAGCATACTATTATATTTACGCATATATCTTTGTAGCATTTTTTTTTTCACATACTAATGAATGATAAATTCTACTGGGTGTGCGAGTTAAGACGAAATAACAATTGTAATTTTCGACTGATTACGAAATTAAACTCGGACAAAAAACACGAACTGCTATCTAAGAACATGCCGATCCATAATCACGAGCCCAATGCACTTAAGGATAAAGTAAGTTTTGTTTTTGCATTAATAACCTTTCGTATTAATTATTTTAAACATGTTAGCGGCTTACGGGTGGCCCAAGGGCCACCCCGTCGCAACTTAACCTACTGTCACACATGTTACACTTGGTATATGAGTGTAATACCTGCTTTTAATGTTTCATAAATATGCGTTTAATTACCTTAACCGTGTTTTCATTATGTCATTCCATTTTATGCATATTTGTGCCTTGTGACAGAATGCCTTGAATTTATTATGACAAAAAATATGCCTAACGAGTTTATGCCGGTAAACAATTATGCCAAAGTATTATTATGACAAGAAAAATTATGCCTTACGAGTTATGCCTCATTAAATTAGGACAAACAATATTAGTCTAAATGATATTTATGCCTATAGATGTAGTATGCCAAGAAACCATTATGCCAAAGTATTATTATGCATAGTAAAATTATGCCAAGTGAGGTATGCCAAATGAAATTATGACAAATAAAATTATGCGAAAGAAGAGGATCCCCCCCACAAACATTCGTATTGGTAATATTAGAAATAGACCACTTTATCTTGACCCCTCATATTGAGTCTCAATATAGTGTAATATTTCTTGTATTTTATGTATCTAACGTTGACCTTTCTTCGTGTAAAAATGTGTGTTAAAGTAATATTTCTCCATTTTTATGTGTCCAACATAAGCTGACCTCTACAATATGTATTGAAACTGTTTTGTGGTATATTTTCTGTTTTAAATTATTTTGTACGTTGATTTTTAATAAATATTTAGTATAATTTGACTCTTTCGTTTCAACTCTATTGAGACGTTGTTTGATTTTGAGAAAGTCTCTTTTTTTGTACATTTGAAACATGTCTATTATAAAAATGTTTAAAGCATTTTCTTTATTTTTAGAAGAGAATCAAGTGTTAGTAGCTATTTAAATATCTTGAGCATTTGATGATAGATGCACCGGTGTACGGACAAATCCTTCAGGTTTTTGTGACACCGAGTTTATTTTGTACTTGTGCAAGATTTTGAGAAAATTAATAAATAAAAAAATAAAGTAAATTTAAAATATGATATACTCATAGCTCTGTCAATCCGGTGAAACGAATTCTAACTTTGAATTGAACTATAAACCGAAGAAATCATAACTTTTTCGATTTAAAACATAGAAAAACATAACAATTCAGCTTAAAAACACTTCTAAAAATTCCATATCATATAAAGAATATATTAATAATGAAATATACGAGTTTACTCAATACACAAAACTTATCGAGATGAAAAATAGTTTACTAAAAATACTGATAAAAGTTGGCACAACCCTGCACTATGCCAACTGTATTCTGAACTCTCATGTATTAACCGGTTAATAAAGCGAGAGCTCAACTTATACTGGTCTCGTGTAATATTGTATTTCTATAGAATCCTACTATCGGATCTACGGATATATTTAGATAAGCGGGGATTTGAATACGTATTACCGTAATATGTGATATTGTAAAGATGTATTACATATTTAATGCAAGAGAATTGGGTATAACGCGTTTATAAAAAGACAGGGACTTAGACAAAAAGTGCATTTATCGGGTTGGATTTTTGCAAGTGAAACTTCTATACAGTATACATGTTCTAATACATACATACTACATACAGATAAATGAAATTGAAATGTCTGCTTGTAATTTCAAATAAACAGGTTTTTACTTAATGTATGATATTGCAATATGAATATATTCATATTGCAATATCATACATTAGTATTTGGTACTTATAATAAAATAGCTTTTGCCCGCGACTTCGTCCGCGTGGAACAGTCGCGGGTAAATTTTTGTGATATCCCAAATATATTATCACTAAAAATTTACCCGCGAATTCATTTACGTAGAAGGAGAAGCGCTTCCACCTCACGACTGCACGCCGCGCGCCATACCTACATTATTATTGCGCGCTTGATTATTTTATTACTGCGATATCTTCTAAAATACTCATTGAAATCAAATGATGTAAACGGCAAATGTCTTCTAAATTAAATGCTTGTAATGAATAACGTATTTACTTGTATAAAGATTAATATCATATTTATGAAAACACCCTCACAAATAATGCTTAATTTTAGAACAAATTTTGTTAGCATAAAAAGGTTATTGTGAGCCAACCTTAAAAGATATACATATATTTTAAAGGGAAACAACGTGATACATAATTTTAGCGAAACTTTAACCGTTTCTGCAGCGTACGCAGCGAAAGGTCTCAAAAGGAAAAAAAATGATTTTGATACATTCTTGATTGGTGCTCCGCTCGTATTGAGCTTAGCATGAAGTTAAGTATATAGCCTAAAGCCTTCCTCGATAAATGGAAGTCATCCAACACAAAAATAATTTTTCAATTCGAACCAGTAGTTCCTGAGATTAGCGCCTTCAAACAAACAAACTCTTCAGCTTTTTAATATTAGTATAGATATAAATTTTTAATTTTTTTTTCTGTCCGTCTGTCTGTCTGTTTGTTCCAGCTAGTCTCTGAAACGGCTGGACTTATTTTCACGGGACTTTCACTAGCAGATAGCTGATGTTATAAGGTCTAACATAGGCTACTTTTATTTTAGGGTTTCGTTTCCGTTAGTTCTATACAAACGAAATTACGGGCATCAGCTAGCAATAAATAAAATCTTTATTCCCACGATAAAAAATGATGCCATAATTTCCCCAATTTTTTTCTAAAGGTACTGTAAAACTACGAGTACAATACAGTACAGAATTTAACATATTGTATAATATGTAGAGAGTTAAACAATGTACTAGAATGTTGCACAAAAATGCTGGAACATTTTCAACTTAAGCTTGTTCAATTTAGTTCTATGTGCAAAATGGCTTTTTAGTCTTTACATTGTTTCAGCTGTAGCTTAGTTGAATGTTTTACTTTTAAATATAATATAAAATAAAATAAATAGAAGTCTTGAATCTTGATAAATAAAAAAAAACGGACAAGTGCGAGTTGGACTCGCGCATGTAGTGTTCCGTACAAAACGACAAGGGTACCGTACCTTTATCTATAATATAAAAACGCCAAAAAATCATATTTGTTGTATGGGAGCCTCCTTGAATATTCATTCTGTTCTGTTTTTATTAAAGCAGCAACAGAAATACTTCGTCTGTGAAATTTTCAACTGTCTAACTTTTACGGTTAAGAAGATATTTAAACCTAGGACTTTAGTTAAGATATGCATTCGATAATTGCGACGGCGAAGTACAAAAACAAAATGTATGGGATTTGACATAAAGGCATCGCAACTCGCAGGCGACATGTCACTTAGCGATGACTTGTCAAATCCCATACATTTTTGTTTTCGAACTTCGTCGTCGTAATGATGGCATGGCCCATGGCTAAAGACCCTGGACCTAATAGTCAAGATGCATTCGATAATTTCGACGGTGAACTTCGAAACAAAATGTATGGGATATTGCATCACAAGCGACATGTTACATGACATGTTCGAAGTTCGTTGTCGAAATTATCGAATGCATCTTGACTAGAGGCCCTGTTCTCTTGGGATGCCTAACTAGTGATGTTCCTCAGCAGCTCACGTTCCAGTCAAGGTGGAGCTGTCCTCTGTCCTCGTGCTAGTGTTGTGCGCGGTCGCCGTGGTGGCCACCGTCACAGCCCTAGCCGCTGTAGTGATGTGCCTCAGATATTATAAGAAGCATGGTGAGTGTTTTGAATAAAACATAATATATAAATTTTTAACTATCCAGGAGTCCGTCCGAACTGCAGTCTAATCTCTTGAAGTCACATTTACACGCAGTTTAGAACGTTCTCCTAAATAATATATGTCAGATCCGTCCGCAGTCCAAACCGTGGGCGCGTTTTTATCGTTATAACCACGACAGTTTTATCTGCAGAGAGTTTCGATTAACTCATCATCAGGTGTTAATCGAAACTGGTCGTGCTAAGTATATTATTGTAAAAATCTAAATAAAGTGGAAAAATGTATAAAAACGTGGCTGACTATGTTGTGAGAATGCCGTATGTACTTGGGCAACCATACGACATTTAAAAACTGACTGTCCCAGGCACTACAGTATTTCAAGAGTGGTTACTTCGCTCGGAGAATACTGTATAAATCATCCAATAACGGCTGAAAAGGCCAAAGTATTGAATTAGAATCGCTACCTTAAAAACAGCGTCTCGTTTCGGTGTGTACCCCTGACCCCTACAGGTATAGGCTAGTCTAGTACCTTGTTTATAATATTGTGTGTGTGCGCTTAGCGCACACACACAATATGATAGCGATAATGCCCACATTGACAATAATATTCAATGTGTGCGGGCCATATTTCCGTTTTTTGTGTGTTGACCTGGTACTATTATTTATTCTGTGGTGTTGACTACTATTGACAAATGAGATGTTCTAGAAATGTATGAGGCGTGGGCCAGCACTATGTACACTATATGTAAATATAGCTACATAATATAGTTACTCTTTCCTATTCTTTATTTTATTAAATTTCACTTCGTTTTAAGAGCATTGATCGGCGCGCGACTCAGATTTCACGAAAAACGCTACTTTTCAAATGCGTCTATATCTAACAAAAACTGGTTATTCTGATTTTTATATATAAAAAACACTAGAAAATATTGTATTCTAATTTTTCTCTTATCATTTATTTTAAAATAATTTCAAACTTTTGAATAAAACTGACAAAAATAACCAGAAGTTTTTACAAATTTAGGTACAGGGGCATTTTCAAAACATATAATAGCTAAAACCGCTTACATTTTTAAAAAGAAAAAATCTTTACAAACTTGTTGGATCCTCTTCTAGATTCTCTGGAACTCAGATTATTTTTATATATGTTTCTATCTTATAAAAATAAAATTTAAAGAATGCGAAATTATCAGGAATTATAGTTATTTAAAATGATGATATTTATGTATTTTACTAGCTCCTTTTGTTTCTTACTTACATAATCTATGAGAAGAACCTTTCATCTTTAATATGCTATTTAAATTTTTAACTAAATTAGTTTGACGAATTTTATATGAATTTTTAAAACTACTGTATTTATCGAGGCGCACGAGCGTTTACAAATACTGTTGTGTAACAACTGTAATGGCCGCCCTAAAATAGGGTTCTCGCAATAAAAAACTCTTCAAATAATCATTTTTGTACGCATGTACCCTTCTTGAAATTATTTTTTTGTATTTTTATGAAATTCCCATATTTTTTTCTTATTTACCTATATAGTGTACATAGAGCTGGCCCAAAATCAAACATCTCTTTTATTGTGTCCATAATATTGCGTGTTAGCGGCTAGCCAATAGGTACCTAAACAATTTCACATACAACATCCTTATTTACAGACAATAAAGACAAGACTAATCGGAAACAAGACGCGACTGCCAATAAGCTTCTGACTGAAACCGAAGACGCTGACAACGGTGAGTGATAAGAATAAAAACTGGTCAAGTGCGAGTTGGACTTGCGCACGTAGGGTTCCGTACGAAACGGCAAAAAATTACGTTTGTATGGGAGCCCCCGTGTTATTTTTTGTTTGTGTTTTTAGTATTTGTTGTTATAGCGGCAACAGAAAGCTATCACGGTAAGGAGATACAGCCTGTCGACAGACGGACAGACAGACAGTGAATTCTCAGTAATAGAGTCCTGTTTTTATCGTTTTAGTACGGAACCCATGGGCCACTACACGTACCACAACAACATGGTCAAGCTGTGGTTGCGATGTCGTAACGAAAAATGTTGATGTTTGCTATGAATTACCATATAGATACTCTGTGTCGCTGGTGGTTGCGTTGTGGTTGCGATGTGGTTCGAACGTAACCACAGCTTGACCACCATTGACCAGTATAGCTGGCGTTGCAGACCTGTTCCGCCTGGCGAAAGACAGAGAGGGGTACTCAGAACTGACTGCCAACCTTCAGTAGTGGAGAGGCACTGAAAGAAGAAGAAGCTTGACCACCCTTTGTCGCGTCGGTGTGGTGTGGTTGTGGTACGTGTAGGCAGGCCCAAAAGACGTGTGCCTGAGTAGGCGAGCGCTAGATATAGCTTTTCACATCACGAAAACACATTTATGTAATTTTAATAAATCTATTTTCCAACTAAGGCTAAAACCATACTGTTCAGAATCTATCCTGTCGTATAAAATTCTGAGCATTGAAAATAGAACCCTGGTCTAATACAGTAGAGTTGAAAATCGAAGTGGCAAGTAAATTTTTTACAATTTTAAAATTGTTTTTGTTTGTAGTTTATAAGCCGTATGCAATTATTTTGTAATCTTATCAATTCCGCCATAGTATCATCAGCCTTGGATAGTTTGGGGGACTGGAATATTCGTATTTTTGTACACTCTTAAACTGGAAATAAACGATTTTTTTTTTTGGAATGTCAATGTCATAATATTTTATCGACACTCGACACTTCCATTTTTATCTGAATTTTCCCAGACCCACCGAATTCCGGATCGTATAGTCCCAGCCTGAAATGCCTGTACAGCTAAGAATATTTGTTACAGACAAAAACCCGGACATTATACCCATAGAGAGTAAATTAAGCGACACATGTTCGAATATGTCATCCACGACGGACCACTCTGTCAGACCACTTATTAGGACCGAAAAGTACGACGAACCAGTCAACTACGAGAGATATTACGACCAATGCAACCAGTACGTTGAAAGACCGGAGTTCAGACGGCAGTTCTTAGGACCACAAGTTGGCGTACCAAATGTAGGTCCACATGTGCAAAGTGTAGGACCAAATGTGCCAAGTGTAGGTCCGAATATGCCAAGTGTAGGTCCGAATATGCCAAGTGTGGCGTGTATGCCAAGTGTAGGTCCGAACATGCCAATAAGCCACGAATGTCAAATGTCGTACGACAAAGTGTACGAGGATTGGTTGAAGTATAAAAACTCTCTGCCTGTGGGTACAGGACTGGTAAGTTTTTTTTTTTTAATTTGCATAAATCTGTTTTTGTATAAAGGCATATAAGTAGTTAATTTAATTGTTAATACTAAAATATCTTACTAATATTATAAACGTGTAAGTTTGTGAGGATGGATATATGGATGGATAGATGGATGGATGTTTGTTATTCTTTCACACAAAAACACTAACCGATTTCGATGAAAGGTCTGGTAGTAGTTTAGGCTCTGGATTAAAACATAGGCTACTTTCTATCCCGAAAAAGTAGTGTTCCCGAGGGACACGACGTTGGAGTCGTGTCGGTTATACGTCCCACTGGATTATGAGAGTAAAGGAAGAGATAGTGCTCTTGTGTACTGCGCACACACTTGGGCACTATAAAATTATTCGTGCGTGACTGGCATCGTTTCAATGAAACTGGTCATCGTCACCGAAATCGGTGTGGGGAGTTATATATATATGCCAGCGTAAAATTGTAAAATAACTAACGAGAGTGTAAAAATATGTCGAAATATTAAAAACTATATATTTACCCCCTTACTAATAATCGCTGTTTAAGCTTTGAATAGTTATACACCCCCTTACTAATAACAATAGTCGACAGCATTTTTGCGCACGGGTTATACATACATTATTTTTATTGCTTTTATACCTAGAAATAATAATAAGAACAAAAAATAGTTCTGTATTTGCTTTTAAGTGTAAAAAATGAAAAAATTCAAATCAATGAAAATACATGAAAAATTTACATAGAGGTGATTTATTAAAAGATACTGAGCATCAATTTTATGATATAATCTTACAAAATAAGTTTGAAAATAGTGTTAATATGTTTAAAAATTAACAGTTTTGCTTTTTGTGTCATGTTCAGTAGAATTATTAACCACCAAATATAGTCCCTCAATCCTGAACATGCTTTCAGTATGTATACTGGCCTTGGGAACATCTCTCAAATTCCAACTTTATCTCGATGGAATCCTTTCCCGTGTTCTTCCGAATAAGCTCCCTTATTATCTTTAAACTTATCAAAATGAGAATGGAACATTTGCCTCTTTAGAGACATCCTATAGCCGACGATGAAAAAAATTTCAATCATCTCGTTAGTTTATTCATATATTTATTTCATAAGCCCATTTTTGATCTTGATTTGTAACAGGTAGATGGAAGTAAGCTTGTTATGCCTCGCAAATCTTTAAATCTGTAGTTAAATAACACTTTTTCTCTCTCACTTTAATAAATCCACCACGAATATAGCAAAACGAGTCACCATCTCCTTTTCAACTTCTCGAAGCTATTTTGTACAAGATAATACAGCGAAAAAAAATAATTAAACACGATATTTCTTTATAATATGCGAGGTCATACCCGGCGAGGTACACAAGGAGGGATGTAAGAAAGATAACCCTCATACCATACCTCTCTATCGCCAGCAATGGAGCGCAAAGACCGACTTTAACTGGAAGCAAAAATCATAAATAGTCAAATCGCTATAACTTCTTATAAAGCAAATATTTTCGATTTGTAATCGCACTTTTTTATAAATATTTTCTCATATATTCAGAATAAATCAAGTAAAACCCATGCGCAAAAAAAAATATTTTTTTTGTTGACCGGTGTAATCGCTGTATAAACTTTGAATAGTTACACAAGTGTTTTGTCTCTTTCTATCGAATTAAAAATGTCACTTGTGTGACGGGAACAAAACACTGTATAACTATTTAAAGCTTATACAACGTTTATTAGTAAGGGGGACAGTGTTTTGTCTTCTTCAGTCGAATTAAAAATGTCACTTGTGTGACGTGAACAAAACACTGTATAACTATTCAAAGCTTATACAGCGTTTATTAGTAAGGGGTTTTTAGTCTAACGAAAAATAATGTGTTAATATTATTTATTAACACATTATTTTTCGCGTTAACAGCATATTCGCGTCGGAAGTCTATCAGCATTATACAATTTCACTAGTTTTATTACAATCAATTTAATTCAATATAAATAAAATTTTACATAACAAACAATTTGGATTTACAAAGGGACGCTCTACAACAGATGCAGGCGTCGATCTAATTAGTTATATTTTTGATGCTTGGGAGAGATCGCATGATGCTCTGGGAGTCTTTTGCGATCTCTCTAAGGCATTTGATTGTGTGCAACACTCAACATTGATCAGGAAATTGTGCCACTATGGAGTAAGGGGTCCAGCACTCGTTCTCCTAAAATCTTATTTATCAAATAGGATTCAGAGAGTTGAGATAAATGGAAAAAGATCCACAGGTACTAAAATTGAGATGGGGGTCCCACAAGGGTCAATTTTAGGACCCTTTCTTTTTCTGATTTATATAAATGACCTACCATACCTTATTAATGAAAAAAACGGAATAGTATTATTTGCCGATGATACGTCACTTACTTTTAATATTAATCGCCAAAACTCGTGTTACGACGAAGTAAATAATGCTCTTCTAAAAATAGTACACTGGTTTAGTGTCAATAATCTTTTGTTAAATAGCAAAAAAACTAAATGTATAAAGTTCACGTTGCCGAATGTAAGGCAAACTAAAACCAATGTGCTATTAAATGGGGAAGGTATGGAACTAGTAGATACAGCCGTCTTGTTAGGTATTACATTAGACGCGAAACTTCAGTGGGGCCCTCATATTGCTGGATTGGCCGACAGACTTAGTTCAGCAGTATTTGCAGTAAGTAAAATAAGACATTTTGCAGACGAAAACACAGCAAGGCTTGTGTATTTTAGTTACTTCCACAGTATAATGTCCTATGGCATTCTGCTATGGGGCAATGCTGCAGATATAAATACTATCTTTGTGCTGCAGAAGCGAGCTGTTCGGGCAATCTACAAGCTGGCCCCCAACACTTCATTAAGAGATAAGTTTAAGGAAACTGGGATCTTAACTGTAGCTTCTCAGTATATTCTATCAAATGTACTATATGTTAAAAAAAATGTAAGCCTATTCAAAAAAAAAAGTGACAACCACAATAGAAATACTCGAAATAAGAATAAGCTTGATGTACCAGTGACTAGACTTAGTAAAGTAAAGAATTCGTTTAAAGGCGTATACGTATATACAATAGGATCCCAGAAAACGTTCAAAATTTTTCAACCAATAAATTTAAAAAAGTAATCAAAGAACGTTTGTGTAGTAAAGCTTATTATAAACTTAATGATTTCATGAATGATAGCACACCTTGGGAATGAGGTGGCCCCCTGCAAGGCTACTTCCATATACTATTGTATTCTAGTTATATAGTTTTAGTCATAACATTGTTATACATTTTTTTATTTTAAAAGAACAATTTTCCATCTTTTTGGTAAAAGATGGCCCCGCGCGAGTTTCTTACGCCGGTTCTTCTCGCCGGGCTAGTTCCCGAACCGGTGGTAGGCATCATGTATACCGACGTTCAATACGTGTATAAAAATACCAACATTGAATAAAAATTTTTGACTTTGACTTTGAAAAAAATCTAACTGTTTTTACTATTTTACGGTGACATATTATATACTACTAAAAATTGGTGACGTAATATTAGTACGTTCCCTCAGGTTATCGTGAAAAGAAACAATTTCCATAAGTCCTTTGGGAAGGCTTTATAATAAAGGCGGCAGCCTTAGTAAATTATGTCAGTGCCAATTTGTTACTCATATTTTATCTTTATTTTATTTTATTTTTTGTTTTACCGTAAATACGACCTCTGTGGCTCAGCAGCGCATTGGTCAAGCCGGAGGTCGCGGGTTCGAATCCCGCCAGGAACATAAAGTTTTCTGTGTTCCTGGGTCATGCATGTGTAATAAGTAAATATATTGTGTAGTAAAAATCTTAAATATAAGAATAGTATAAAAAGTTTAATATTAAATTAGTTTAATTTTAAATTAATTTTAAATTTAAATTTGTTTAATATTAACCAGGTGGCAATTTACTTGCCACATGGAAAATAGTTTTTTTACAGATAAGACTAGTTTAAAATTGTTATAGACCGCGTTTTTATAAAACTAGCTGAATTTATTTTTATCGAGCCCCTTAAATTATTTAAATATTAACCAGATGGCAATTTGGCTGCCGCTTGCCCCATGGAATTAGCTATTTCTCTTACACTTACGTGTAGCTAAAGTTGTAAATTGTTAAAATTGATTTCGTGTTTTAAAAAAAACAATACTTAAGAATTTGTTATCTACCTAAAAGTTCTACAATTTTTACATATGTCTTAACTTTCTTTTTTGCCACACAGCAATTCCTGCCACCTTCGCCATTTCCGCCAAGGTCTCTATACGCGCAACCCAGACAACTACGACTAGTGGACATGCCAGACCCGAATAGAACAGATTCACCACTAAGTGCAGACACAGCGGTATACTACAGCAAAAGTTTACAAGACAGAGGTGCAAGCACGCTGCCACATCGAAAACCTAAAGGTAAGGAAACTGCCACACAAAAAATCTAAAGGTATGTAAGTTGCCACATCAAAAAATACGCATAGCCAATATCTCTACGACTAATGGATATGCCACAGCTCAATAGAATAGATTTACAAATAAGTGCAACTACAGCGGTGTATTACAGCAAAAGCTTACAAGACAGAGGTTCGAGCACGCTGCCACATCGAAAACCTAAAGGTAAGGAAGCTGCCACACCAAAAATCTAAAGGTAATCTAATCTACGACTAGTGGATATGCCACAGCTCAATAGATTAGATTTACAAATAAGTGCAACTACAGCGGTGTATTACAGCAAAAGCTTACAAGACAGAGGTTCGAGCACGCTGCCACATCGAAAACCTAAAGTAAGGAAGCTGCCACATCAAAAATCTAAAGGTACGTTAGTTGCCACATCAAAAAATACGCCCAGCCAAGATCTCTATGACTAGTGGATATGCCACAGCCCAATAGAACAGATTCATCACTAAGTGCAGACACAGCTGTGTACTACAGTAAAAGTTTACAAGACATCGAAAATCTAAGAGTAAGAAGCTGCCACATCAAAAAATCTAAAGGTACGTAAGTTGCCACATCAAAAAATACGCCTAGCCAAAATCTCTACGACTAGTGGATATGCCACAACCCAATAGAATAATTTACAAATAAGTGCAGCTACAGCGGTATACTACAGCAAAAAGTTTACAAGACAGAGGTGCGAGCACGCTGCCACATCTAAAACCTTAGGGTAAGAAGCTGCCACATCGAAAATCTAAAAGTTCATATGTTGCCACATCCAAAACCATACCTAAGTGACAAAGTACGAGTAGGCTGCTACATGGAAAATCGAAAGGTGAGTTGCCATATTGGACACATAAAGATAAATAGTCCGAATCGACGCCTTCAGAAGCAGCGCTGGGGCGATTCACACCGCGGTTCGAATCCTTGCGGTGAGAATCGACTAACGACCCGAAAATAGGATTAGAAAAATTTGACGTATGTTTAAAAAAAGGCTGTTAATTTTTATAAGTAAATATTTATTTTTATGAACGGACTAGCTGACCCGATAGACGTGAACTTCTACAATTATTTCAAGATCAAAATGTTCTACACAATAAAAATTGATTGCAGTTCCTTTGCCTGGCTAAAACTCTAGAACGGCTGGACCGACTTTAGCCCACTGCAATCAATTTTTATTGTGTAGAACTTATTATAAGTGGCTAAAACTTATTTAATATATTTTTGTTAATATTTATTCGGCTCGGCAAAAGTAATATTTTAAACGGCTTTAAATCAGCCATTTTGACGTTAAAGCAACATTTTAAAAAACACCTAGAATGTTGTTGCATTAATTGGAACGAAAAACATTAACACACTGCAAATTGTCCAGTTGTACGTCAAAATGCAATCCTGACGTCATTGTTCCCTTATTTCGCCGAAAAAGCGGCATTTTTACTGTTTTTATTACGAAAAATGCGTTTCACTCAATGAAAATGGCCTATTTTGCTATTTTAATGGCAAAATGGGTGCTTTCATAAAATATGCTTTATTTTGGTGTTCTTTTAATACCTACATCTAAAGTAGCATGTCTCCTACCCGCGGTCTACTCTATATCCGTGCCAAATTTCATCAAAATCTGTCTAGTAGTTTCGGAGTCTATTTATACAGGCCAATGTATTGCTCACTATCGCGCCGAGTAAATTAGAACATCATTAAACATGGAACAACAAAAGTGAGATGTGTATTGATTGACTAATTATTGACATCTCTTTCTTCCTTCGTCTTCTCTTTGTAATAGTTTATGTTTTAGAGTAGAAAATATACTATATAATATTATACAGTATAATACGTGCAGAGAAATATTTTTTATAGAACGAACCAAATCGATTCAAATTTGAAAATTGTGACGTCCCCGTTCAACGACCCACAATGAATCTTTCCACGTAATTGTGGACACACTGGCTGTGTTCCGCGTAAAAAGGCGCATGTAAGCGCTTGTAAGCAAAATGGCGATTGCTAAGCGGTAAGCGCTGTCAATGCTAAATGCTATTTCCCTCTAGAACATGTTATCCTCTAAAAACACTACTGATTTCAAAATGAAGCAAAATGGCGAATAATGTCAGCGCTACTGAAGTTAGTAAACGCGTCCTGGCCGACAACTGGCACTTTCTTTTTAGCGCTAGTAAGCGCTAACAAGCGCAATTTTCCGAAGAAAAATCAATGTATGCTTGTAGTACCTAGTGCAACCAAATCAAAAGCTAACCTATGTAGCTGTTTATTCCTCTTTCTTTAATATGTCATGTTACTTGTCATTATCAGTAGTTTCTTTTTTCACAGGTAATATTACGTCAGAGCTTAACACACGTGATCCAGAAGTTCAAGGGAAGAGTGAATTTTGAATATAAAATATATGTTTATAGCTACGGTCCAAGATATTGTAACTTTGTATGTTTAGCAGGATATGCTCCTGAAATTGGTCATGTTATTTGCCGATTGTAAGTGCACAATATAAATAATGTACAGTAGCGGAAGTCAGCCGTGTCCTTGAAATTGTTACCTACGATTGAGCGTGGCCGAGCGGAGCGCTAGGGCTGGTACGTCTACATAGAAGGTGTTGACAGTGCGCCAGCGTCGCGGCACAACCAAAACTCGTTAGTCGTTCAATGCAGCTACAAGTCTGGCGGCGCGGCGTGACACTCCATGCTTCTGCTATTTGAGGTTTCGTTAGCGGCCGTGTAAACGACGCGTATGTTTGCGTGCGGCGATTCGGGCGGCTTAGTATGGAGATGGTCTACTGTACATTATTTATATTGTGGTACAAGTGAATGCACATCATTGTATATTACAATTACAAATAAAATTGCGAACAAATTTTAAATCAAACTCGTAATATTTTTTGTCTTCGTCAATACCATTATTTTTACATGTTCAGTGAAATTGAGTGCCTAAGGTCGTTTGTCCACAACCGTCAACGGGACGTCAACGAGAACGAGATTATTTCCTGTCGAGATTAGATTGACGGGACGGACGTGCTGTGGACAGACGGCTATAGTAAATGGCTGTGTTCCGCGGAAAAAAGTGCTAAGAAAAAATCGTATGCAAAATGGCGATTGCTAAGCGTTAAATAAGCAAAATGGCGAATATGTTTGCTGTATTGAAGTTGACAAACGTGGCCTGGCCGATAATATGTTTTTTTTCTTTAGCGCTAGTAAGCGCTAACAAGCGCGGACAACAGCTATGTATTTGTAGGCTCTATTTCGGCGCCGTCATGTCTTTCTCGTTGACGTCCCGGTGACGGTGGCGGTGGACTCAATTCAATACACAAAAGTATACACGTTTAATATTATGACATCATATGCACATGCGCAGTGCAGTGTGGTGCCACTTGACATTCGAACTCTTACAACGAAACGTGTATTGAATAAAGATCAATTTTGAATTCCTTTTTTTTAATGCGCCGTGTCTTGTCTCTTGAGATGACTCTTAGTCGCAACCTTTTAATTGTATTTTAGAGAACACGTTTTGTATTTATTTTAATGTGAATTTTGTCTGATTATGAAGAAGAGTTATTTTATTACTTTAATAAAAACTTATCTCGGAGAACCATATGGCACTAAACTTAGATTAAGATTTTCGTATTTTTTCACTTTATTCATGAAATAGATTAAAACGACTGATTAACTTAATCAGTCGTTTAATTAACGTTATGAATAAGGAAAATATGTTATGTGGTGTTCATTGTAAATATTGTAAATACTAGATTTAAAATTACGAGTGATTTTGTGTTGCCATAGTTTTTTTTTTTGTATTAAGTTAAGAAATTGATCGAGTTTAAAAAAATAACACAATAAAACATGGGAAATATCCTGTTTAAATATTTTTTATTTATGTCCACTTGCACAGATATGGGTTAATGTTAGCCCTGGGCTAAATGTCATTTTTTCTCTCTCGTTCTTCGTATTTATGAAAGAGAAGGCATGACACTTGTACATAAATTCAAAAGGTCATAATTCAGTTAGCTGTATTATAATATAAGGATTATGTTTGTAATTCTGAAGGCCAAAATATCTACATCAAAAGGAAATGTTCTAGAAATCTATTATTTTATTAGGCATGGGCCAGCACTATGTATACTATATATAATATATATAATATAGTAACCTTCCTATCCTTTAATTTATTTAATTTTACTTTCTTTTCAATGTACATTTAAACATTTAACTTCGTCAACGAGGGCAACACAACGTAAAATAAAATATCGGATCAGATTAGAATTATCCAAATAATGTCATTTTGACAATGACATGACTTTTGGTAAAGAAATACTTTTCAAGAAGACGCGTCTTCCTAAAACTGTCAATTACGTTAAAAGTCATGTCAAAACAACTGTCATGGCCGCCCTAAAAATAGGATTATCTCATTATAAAACTTTTCAAATAATCTTATATGTAAGAATGTATGTAAATATATATAATATAGTAACCTTCCTATCGTTTAATTTATTTAATTTTACTTTTTTTCAATGTACATTTAAACATTTAACTTCGTCAACGAGGGCAACACAACGTGAAATAAAACATCGGATCACATTAGAATATCCAAATAATGTCATTTTGACAATGACATAACTTTTGGTACAGAAATACTTTTCAAGAAGACGCCTCTTCCTAAAACTGTCAATTACGTCAAAAGTCATGTCAAAACAACTGTCATGGCCACCCTAAAAATAGGATTATCGCATTATAAAACTTTTCAAATAATCTTATATGTAAGAATGTACCCTTTTTCAAATTTTTTTTTTAGTATTTTTCTGAAATTCCCATTTATTTTCCTATTTACCCATATGGTGTACATAGAGCTGGCCCAAAATCAAACATCTCCTTTGTTGGAATACCTTATTGACACATATTTTAACTTAGGGTTAACTGTAACCTAGATCTGCGCGCTTCAGTGACAATTTTTACTAAACTCGATTTTTGTGATTTAATTTCACGCACAATTTTTTTTATATTTTCTATCATAACATTAAATCGTAAAATCTATTGATAAATCTATGTTTCTGTTGTTGATCGGTTAATAATAAATGTCCTTTATAGAATTTATTGTTTTATTTATAGTCTAAGATCCATGCAAGAAAATCCTTGTTTGTTGTAGTCTGGTCATTTTTAAGAATAAAACTAAGGCTCAGTTCAATAACTAACATAATATGCAGCGTTGCGTAGCACGACGACGCGCACAACTTCTTTTTGTATAGCTTTTAAAAAAGTGCACGCCGCGTCGCGTTACGTGTCGGTGTGAACAGTAGTCCAAGCAGGAACAATTGACAACTACATATTCGTAACGTTATCGAATGTCAATTGTATGGGCGCTGTCATAATTTTCATACAATTCTCTTTTCGATAAAGTTGCGAATACCTGGTTGTCAATTGTTCCTGCTTAACCCTACTGACCTTTAAAGTTTGAACTACTGCAAGTGTTAATTATAGACATCTGCTACATCTGATAGTTTACAGGTGCGTTTAAGCCTAGACCTCAAACTTACAAAGCAGTCAAAAGTCCTTTATATAGATAGCTATTTAACGCTGATTTTATACGAAAAAATTGTGATTGCTGATTGACTTGTAATAAATACCAGATTTTTATGCCACACACGAAATAAATCAAAGCGTTTAGTCAATAATCAATATGCATTCGATAATTTCGACGGCGAAGTTCGAAATCAAGAATGTGTGGGATTTGACATACGTCATCGTTAAGTGACATGTGGATTGCGATACCTTATGTCAAATACATTTTGTTTTCGAACTTTGCCGTCGAAATTATCGAATACATCTTGACTAAAGGCCCAGGAGGCGAGCTAACGGGTCGCCAGATTGTAAGCGATTACCGCCGCCGCCGCAACACCAGAGGAGTTACAAGTGCAGACCCGCTTCCTCACACCCGCAACCCTTAGGTTTCTGGGAACCTCACTCAGCAAAACGCACGAGATATTTCACGCCGGTTTTCTGTGATGCCGTGGTAGGCACGTGATTGATGATGATGAAACGTAAGGTAGGTATCCGGTTCGATCCCACAGGAAGGAGGGAACTATTTCATTTCCTTGCGCAGGAAGTAGAACAAGAAAATTGATTTACTATACATACGTAGGTATAAGACATCAAGTAAGTACCTATAATAATAGAATATAGATACTCAGATCAAATAATTTTTTTATTTGATCTGAGTATAGATAATAGTCTTCACACACTCGACATTCATCCACTTAGGTATATTATACTATGTTGACCGCGACTTCGTGCGCGCTAAAGGAAATCTCTGCTCTGAGTGGGCCTCTGACGCGCTCAACCACTGACGTCAAAAGTAAAAGCATATTATCAAATTACTATAACTAAAGTGCGGTTGCAAAGCGTAGATTTTCGTACACTGACTCATCCCTACTCGCATTCTAGAGGTTTATGTGGTCGAAATTCGGACTATCCTAATACTAAGTATTCTAAATGTGAAAGTTTGTGATGATGTATTGATGGATGTTTGTTACTCTTTCACGCAAAAACTATTGAACGGATATTGTTTAAATTTGGTATGGTAGTAGTTTGAACTCTGGATTAAAACATAGGCTACTTTTTACCCCGAAAAACTACCGCGTTCCCGTAGAATACTGTATTTACGCTGACGGGGCCGCGGGCAAAAGCTAGTACATACACAGGTTGATAAGCACATTTTTTTGCGGTCGGGTAAAAAGTGCGCGCCGCGTCGCGTGTCGGTGATCTGACCTAGTGTTGTTTACTCTAATTAGTCTATGTTAGCTTAGCCTGATAGTTATTAAGTTATACTAATTACTAATTTGCAGCGCTTGTTTGAGCGTTAATATAAGGACGGATTAGTGATATAATATAATATGTATTTGAGGTTGTGGCTTTTGGAAGGTACATAATACATATATTAGGTATCTATAGACGTGGTGTGCCACGTCAATCTGGTCCGGTGGTAAGTTCTCGAAGAACTTGTGTTACGGGTACCAACGGAAATATAATTAATACTTTTATATTATACACATATTTAAGATTTTTATTATATAAAACACATATTTAATACACATCCATGATCCGAACGCTCCCAAACGTGATTTTTTTTTGCCGTTTTATACAGAACCCGTCCGACTCGCACTTGGCCGGTTTTTTTTTCTTTCATAGCTTATTACTTTTTCTTCCAGTGATAATATAAGCAACTAGACATAAAAGTCACATAAGCTACCGTTTGTAAGGAGCTGTTGCAATATAAATAAGAAAGTTAAGTTAAAATGCGATTTAAGTCGTGGAACAAAGTCAGTGCAGTTATTGTGTGAGATGTCGCGCCAACGAGTGTGTGTGGTACAAGTTATAGGAGTAAGCGTTTAAAAAAAATAAGATTTTTAACGAAATCAGTCGGTCCTGTCTGATCTCTCGCCAGTCGTGTCGGTTATCCGTCCTACTGGGTAAAGGAATAGAGAGTGTTCTTGTATATTGCGCACACTTGGGAACTATAAGATAACTCATTCGTAGCTGGTCCGGTACAATGACACTGGCTACCTTCAACGAAATCGGTCATGGGAGCTATTATTACTATTAATCTTATTATAAAGTATAATTTGTAGATGGAAATGGTGATATCAAACGGGATACTTTTCTCAATGCCTATCTCAAACGAAAGACAACCTCTATAGTGGATCGGTTAGCGCGTTGGCGCTCAAGCCGGAGGTCGCGGGTTCGAATCCCGCCAGGGAACAAATAAAAATCTTAAATATATGTATAGTACCTATAAAAGAATTAAATATATTTCCGTTGTCTGGTACCGGTAACACAAGATCTTTGAGAACACACCACGGGACCAGATTGACGTGGTATGAAAGCGTCCATAGATATTATTATTATTTAGTATTCATATTTATTTAATAATTTTACAACTAAATTAATATGTTAATGCAAATCCAATTGTTCAAAATCCATGGTTTTGATCATGATGTAAGTAGTAATGTCGGCCTCTGTGGCTCAGTGGTTAGCGCGTAGGTGCTCAAGACGAGGTCGCGGGTTCGAATATCGCCGAGAGCAAAAAGTTTTCAATGTGCATAAATATGTTTATAATATAATGAAAATCTTAAATATAAAATGTATAGTATACAATTATTACATACACTTCTCGTTGTCTGGTACCTGTAACACAAGTTCTTCGGATACTTAGCACGGGGCGTGATTGACGTGGTGTGAAGCATCTACAGATGTTATAATAATAATTATTCGCAACTATATAGGTATTTATTTCTTTCATCGTAAGTCATAGAAATATTTAAAAAAATCGCTACCTCTCCTCTCTTAACCCCGTACTTTTGTAGAATTTTCTACAAGAGTGGCTTACAAGCAAATAGGATGCCAACTCGCCGACTCGAAGACAACGCCTCCTGCAAGAAACTACACTTTATTACTGAAGCGTCTTACACACGGTGCGATTTAGCACTAAATCGCACCGTGTAAATGACGCTTGAGTCTTGATAAAAAGATCCTTAAAATGCGAGAGTTAGACTTATTAAAAAGGTTTTGACTCTTGGAAGTAACTACACCTTAGGGAACATACCATCATCTTATTGTCTGACAAGTAAGATGATCCATGCGTCGGATGGGCATGTAAAAAGTCAGACCTGCGCTTGATCTCTCGTCAGTCGTGTCGTTTATCCGTCCCACTGGATTACGAGAGTACCTAGAGGAAAAGAGAGTGCTCTAGTGTACTACGCACATACACACTATAAAATTACTCCTGCAATACTGATACTGGCGGTTTCAATGAAACCCGAAATGGATATGGACTGTGGGGAGTTATTTATTATTATTATTATCTACTAGGAAAAAAAATTGTCTCACACGACGGCCATTTTGGATGCTGTGTGCCGCTTTAACGCTGTTTGTATTTCTGTTTGCAAGAATATTTTCATTTTTCATACTGTACAGCTATGAAGTTCTACATGAAGGGGGAAGGGGGGTCTCGGCATAGGGCTTAGACAAAGTAGTATTCTGAGGGATTAGACCAGGGATCAATTAGTATCGCTCGGGGTCCGTTTCGAGATCGAAATTTGTTCTTAATGAAGTTCATCTTCGCTGCTGCTTCACAAGTATATGTTGACCCAAACAGAGTAAGAAGTTTCAATGCAATTTTTTGTTGTTCTGGATATGTATTTAACACACACATTTTATCCAAAAAAAATCACTGGAAACTTCCGCATGTTTGTGTTTTAAAACTGCATTTACTTGGAAATCGATTATTTCCATCTGCATCTTTTCAACTATACAGCGGGTCTAAAAAGGCCACTTGCGCAATATCATCGCAATATTGCTATTTGATACTAAAGCAATTCTGCATGTAAAGCTGTCAAACGAATGCATTTCAGCATAATATGAATTGTCATTCCAAATTATATTATGAATTGCAATTCAAGTGGCCATTTTACGATCGCTGTCATCTTGGATACAGTAATTCATAACAAGAATTGAATATTAATAGGGAATATGCACGTATTTTTTTAGTTTTTTTTATATAGATCTATCTTGTTTTGTAAATCGTATGGTAAAATCAGTTTTTGATATCATTAAAAATAACTAAGATATGAACGTTTAAAGTAGTCTATTAGACAGAGAGATCGGACGTGTATCGTGACGTCACATAACACGACCTTCATAGAAAGTTCATAATTTCGTTTTGCTAGAAAGAGATAGATTAAAAACTTTGACCGCTCATATCTTGCTCATTTATCATCAGATATTGAAATTTTTTCGCCATTTCCTTTATTTTTCAGTCTAGTATCATATTATTATGTTTTAAGCTATTTTTATATTTCATGCATATTCCCTATTGCCAAAACGGCCTTTTTAGACCTGCAAGGTCCATGGAGTCATTGTGTTAATCAGCTTGGTTTTTCATTGACATTTTTGGTCCACACAAAAGGGCTCGGCAGACCGGATGCGGGTTAAGGGTCAATTCCCACCGAAACGAGACAATACGGGACATGACGCTGCATTTTTAATGCCCCGTCCACACTGCTCGTGAAGTAGACCAAGGAAGTGTTCCGCGAAGTAACCCGAAGTACGGAAACGCGAAGCGAAGTGCGTGCCCACACTGTCTTATTCGGCCAACCTCGGTCTACTTCGTGAGTAGTCTGGACGAGGTGTAAGATATTCAAGAGTGAACTTTATACAGGGTGCAATTAAACCTACCGGCCAAATTTCGATATATTAATCCTTGTTAAAAATAAAAATATACGTATTTTTTCTTTTATAATCACTCAGTACTAAAATGTTGAGAAATAGCATCCGAAAGTTTTCCTGAAAAACACCACAATTATGGACACTGCGCCATGCGCCGCCATGCCGCTTACGCATTTCATTGATAACCATAATTCTTGTTATTATCATAAGTTGCAAATTTTCCCTTCATACTTTAACGGGCTTAGGACCGTCAAAATGTAAAGGAGGTAGGTAGGTATGTTTAAAATAAAATTAATTGATACACATTAAAACAATGGAAAAATTACAACTTTCTAAATAATTACTAATAATAAGCACTTTAGAAATTATAATAAATCTAAACCTTTGCATTTAGGCGTATTTAAAAAATTTAATCAACTTATGTACAACTAATTAAAAATCAAAACCACCCACCTCTAAATCTTATTTACATAATTTACCTTATTTACACTCAACAGTACTTTAAAAATTGTTCAAACTGTAAACCGTTTCGCTCTAGGCAGAGTTTAGCACGTTTTTGCACATTGTCTTTAAGTTTGTTGAGCACAACTCTGTCACTTTTAACCTCGTCAAAGGCACGTTCAATACGCGACTTTAGGTCTTCGAGGCTTGGGACCTCATCTATGTACACTCGCCTCTTAATCTCACCCCATAAAAAAATTCACATGGAGTGAGGTCTGGTACAGCTGCATTCGTGAATCCACTGTTACGAAGACGAGGAAGGCTTTCTTGTTCGTACAGTCTCTGAGCTCCGCGTAAACTTTCGCCACTCAAAATGTAGCACCTCACCATCTCATAACATTCGCGGTTAGAGTACATTGTCACACACTCTAATTACGCACGCGGCGGACGGCGACAAACTAAATAGGTAACCGGCACGGACCGGCCCACAGTGTTCTATTTGACTCAAAAAATTTCCCTATGCTGTTTATTGCATAAATCGATAAAGATATGCATTTTAAATGCAAGAGTAAAACACCCACGTGTCTATTTCAAATACTTTTATTTATAAAAAATAATTTATGTTTCGTGACCTCGACGTAAAAAAAAGACTTAATAAATTCTGTAAGCGTGTCTGATCAATATATATTTTTTTGATTAATATGGTTTAATGAAGGACCGCTAGGCGCATATTTTCCATGTTTTATTTTTTGAAGATCACTTCTGGTTACCGAGTTATTAATTTTTATTCAGTTTTTTGTTTTTATTTTTTTTCTCCCAAAAAACTCAAAAGTGCGACTTGTGACTGACACTGAAAGATTGACCTTTAATGCGTCTATCATTGATAAAAAAATCAAATTGCACTATGGAAGCGTTTACGAGTAATCGAATTTCAAAATATTGTGTTAGGGGTGTCATTCAACTTGACCTTTCATTTTTGCTTAAATTAATGAAATTTTTTCTTTAACTACAAAATTTTATATGATTTACAATTATGACTATGGTAATAAATCTTTAGACATATTTTTTACAATCTCTTGAGTTATTTTACAATTTTACGGTGACATAATATACAAACCTTTGAAAATATTGACTTTTGATATACTATTTCTTCTGAGAAATTACTCATATTTAAGAGTACTATACGTTTATACAATAAAAAAAAAGTCCGATCGCCTACTTTTTGACCTTAGTGATAACCCTAAAATGTACCATTTGACCTTTATTCTAACTCCCAAACGCTTCCATAGTGCAACTTGATTTTTTTATCAGTGATAGACGCATTAAAGGTCAATCTTTCAGTGTCAGTCACAAGTCGCACTTTTGAGTTATTTGGGAGAAAAAAAATAAAAACAAAAAACTGAATAAAAATTAATAACTCGGTAACCAGAAGTGATCTTCCAAAAATAAAACATGGAAAATATGCGCCTAAAGGTCCTTCATTAAACCATATTAATCAAAAAAATATATATTGATCAGACACGCTTACAGAATTTATTAAGTCTTTTTTTTACGTCGAGGTCACGAAACATAAATTATTTTTTATAAAAAAAAGTATTTGAAATAGACACGTGGGTGTTTTACTCTTGCATTTAAAATGCATTTCTTCATCGATTTATGCAATAAACAGCATAGGGAAATTTTTTGAGTCAAATAGAACACTGTGGCGGCCGCGCAAGCGCATGCCACCCGCGCCTCCCTGGCACCACCCCGCGTTACCATGGCGACAGACCGCCCGGCGCATAAATAGCGCTATCGTAATTCGTAGGTACGAAATGACCATTCTGCAAGGATTTTGATTGGGATAAAATATGTTACTGTAAAAAAATTGACACCCTATTTTTTTGTTTAAATGGACTCTCCTACTGATACCTAAGCCCTAAAAAAAATTTGGCCGGTAGGTTTAATTGCACCCTGTATATTACACAAGAAGATATATATTTCATTGTAAGAATTCGAATATCTGACTCTTAATTATAAAATATAATAATTATAAAGCCCTTATTAAACGGGGCCGCTTAGGAGAAATAATATTTATTAAAAAAAATCCAATAACGGTAGCACTTCAAGCAGAATCATAAAATTTTATGGTTGATTTTACAGACTCATTTTTAGCATTCCATCATACCTACTCAAGGAACACTTACAGCCCGTCTTCTGTCTGTCCACTTTTCTTGCTTCTGTAATAATGCATAAAAATTTATGAAATTTGGTATAGAATATTGTGTCTAGATCTCTAGAGTTTTGGTATCATAAAATAATAATAATTTTATATTTTAATGGTGGTACACGTGTGAGTGGGGATGAAAAATATTTTTTGTTCAACCCCATCGTGTGGGGATCGTTGAATAGGTCTTTTAAAATAAAGACAAGATTTCATACATGACTTTTATAAAGTCAACCAACCAAGTGTCGAGCTGTCATTTATGACATTGACATTTGACTAGACGCTTGTGTTCGATATTCAGCTCTAATTGTATTAACGCAGAGTTCAATTTTCAGTGCGTTGAATTTTCCCGGACCCGCCGGATTCCGGATCATATAGTCTCAGCCTAATAGATTGGAAACGCGCTTGTAACTCCGCCGGTGTTGCGCGTATCCATGGGCGGTGGAAATCGTTTACCATCAGGTGATCCGGCCGCTCGTTACCCGATCTATTCCATGAAAGACCATCAAAACTTACAAGTCGAAGCTTAATTTCATAATATAATAATAAAAGATAATTTTAACATTCGAAGTCTTTCATGATTTAATAAAACTGGAGGTGCGCCAAATATAAAAATTCAGATAGGACTGTATAATAACGACAAAGATCTTTTAAAAGTAGATACGTCAGCGCAAATGTGCATATTTACTTTGGACTTTGGATTTTTAAATTATTTTTATCTTTGATGAGGTTTTACACAAGTTACAATTTATATTAATGTTGCCCGTCACTTCGTTCGGGCTAAAGGAAATCCCGCGGTAGCTCCTCATTTTTCAGGGATAAGCAGTGGTGGATTTACACTAGGGGCAGTCGGGGCTAGTGCCCAGGGCGGCAAAATTTGGAAAGTGAAAGAAATAATTTCTATAACACTACATTATTTTTTTTAGAAAAAATTCGAGTCGAAGTCAAGTCGAAATTTTGCGTGACGTACCTAATATGTGGATGGCCCCTAGTTAGAATAAATATAGTTGATTGCAGATGTATTGATGAATTCGTACGAAATAAGACAAAAACTACAATTTTAAGTAAAATTACACTGATAGGGCGGCATTTCCTTCAGTGCCCAGGGCGGCACTAATATTAAATCCGGCCCTGGGGATAAGCACAGGCTACAAACTAAATTTTGTGTTTCTACGTGCATTTTTGTGGAATTTCCGATTAATTGTGTTTTTTGTATTTTTACATGCATTTCTGTGTATTTTTACTTCTTCAGGACTTTTGTTCTTCAGACGTTTATCGCGATGTAACATATTTAGTTTTATTTTATTTTTATTTTATTTATTATTCGGACTTATTATTTCGTTCGAAGCTTTGTTATTCTAGTCGTAAATAACAAAACAACTAAAAAAAATTACAAAATACCATTTACATATTTTCAGTGGGGTAAGCAGGAACATTTTGCGGTATCATTACGTGTACGTAAACGAGAATTATGAGGAATATTGTATGAAAAATTTAGTTACTTTTACGTCCGCTAGAGGCGCTTTCATGTTTTTCATACAATATTTCTCGCTTACGTACACGTAACGATACCGCAAAAAGTTCCTGCTTGGGGTACAGTTTTCACATTATATAAGACATTATATTTAAGAATATAAAAGTTTGTTATCTACTTGAGAAAATCAATTTTATCTTACTTCTGTAAAACGCAAACTCTGTGATGATAATTTACTTGGTCTATATTATAAAAAGCATATCTACTGTTCTGTGTTCAACATCGTTGGGCTCAAATGAATAATTTATGAATAAAATTCAATTTTACTTTGGTGATGTATACTAATTTTGTGGCCAAGGAATAGGAAGGAATGATGTATGGGTAAGTTCCAAGTAAGTATTTTGAGGAATTTACTTCCTCTCGCTTACGTCAAAAAATATATATTACTAACGCATCGTTTCTCAACCTTTTTTATGTCGCGAACCACAAAAAAGCCAAAAACTTAAGTGAAAAGTCTTGCGAACCCTTAAGTATAAAATTATTTCGAACGATCTTTTGTACCTATATGTAGATTGCATTTGTTTATTTTGTTATTTTTCAACAGACTGCGACCCCCTTTAAAAACGAACTCGATTAACACATGGGTCGCGACCCCCCGTTTGAGAAACGAATTACCTACGTAAAGAATCGTCACTCCACCGATTTACACGAATGACAGCGCGCGGCTGTGTGTGCGTGGCTGGGCGAATGCGGAGGCAGGTGGGGAGTGAGTTTTCCAGCCAGAAAGGGCACAGGGCAGGGCGCTGGTCGTTTCGTGCTTTGACATAATTGACAATATAATCTAAGTATATAAAAGGCAAACCTGACTGACTCATCCATCAACGCACAGCCGAAACTACTGAACGGATTTTGCTGAAATTTACTTTTTTAAGGGAAATTTAAAAGGAAAGGGTTACAATTTTGTATGGAAACCGAACTCCACGCGGACAAAGTGACGGGTAAAAGCTAGTTCATAATATTTGTGATAGATTTGTCTGACGCGACGTTTAAAATTATTTTGGTGTCAACCTTAGGCTTACGTCAACATTCCTGACATGCTTGAGCTGTCATTTATTTTTTATTTTTGAGAGAGTGTCGCCCCTATGCTTACGCCAAAGAGTTTTGAATACATTGTTGTAGAACTCACACTTCTTACTTGCCGAGTTAGTTTATGTTTTTACGGTCCAATTTTCTTGAAGACATTGTAGTGTAGCTTTTGACCGTAGACTTACTTATGATTGTATCTTAGGGCGCGTTCAGGGGGCCTAGCAGGAATATTTAACAGCGGTGTAAACGTAAAGTTATTGAATGAGAATTATATGTCAAAATCATGACAACGCCCATACAAGTCTCATTCGATGGGTCGTTAGTCGTTTCGCACCGCAAGGATTCGAACCACGGTATGAATCGACACAGCGCTGCTTCTGAATGGGGCGATTCAGAACGTGGTTAGAATCGACCTTGACGTTTTTAGAATGGATAATGCTAGCCCCCACTGCGCTCATGAGCGAGTATTATCTGTAATGTGAGTACAATTTTCCGCAACTTCAGCGTCTTGTACCTAAAAGTTGGCCCACGGCACAAACTGGCGGGTTTGCATAGGTTCATAATTGTACACAAATCCGTGGGAACGCAATGGTTAATCATAAAAATAATTTAATTATCCAAAATGGCGGCGATGTGGTTCGCCACCCATCACGTCTCGTTCTCGCGGAGGCGAAAAGTGGCCCATGGAGAGCCGCTTCGCTACGTTGAATGTAAGAGGAGGAATGGATGGTAAGAATGAAAGTGGACGAAGCGAAACAAGTGTGTTAGGATCTTAGCAAGTGGAAAGAAGTGGTCTCTGCCTACCCCTACGGGAAAGAGGCGTGATTATATGTATGTATGTATAATTGTACATACTACAATATAATGTACATTTTATCAGTAAGAATATAAGGGGAGTCTGGCCTGGGGTCTCAGTCTATAATAATTTAGCTCTCCCCGACTTTACTGAATTGACGAGATGAACATTAAATATTTGACAGTTTCAAAACCCATTCAAAAATCATCATTTTGTATGGCAAAATATATTTTTCTTTTAAGATTTCTACGCCCTACGTGCAGAAATTGTGTTCAAACGAGATGTTCAAAAAATGTACGAGGCCTGGGCCAGCCCTATGTACAGTATATATAAATATAGTTACATAATATAGTAACCGTTTCCTAATCTTTATTTTGTTTAATTTCACTTCGTTTCCATGTACATTTAAATTAACTTCGTCAAGGAGAGCAACACAAAGTAAAATAAAACATGGCGGATCAGATCAGAATTAACTAAAGAATGTCATTTTGTCAATGACATGACTTTTGACAAAGAAAGACGTATGACATTCAAGACGACGTCTCTTCGTAAAACTGTCTACTGCGTCAAAAGTCAAGTCAAAACAACTATCATGGCCGCCCTAAAAATAATGTTCTCGCAATAAAAAACTCTTCAAATAATAATTTTTGTACGCATGTACCCTTCTTCAAATTATTTTTTCGTATTTTTATGATATTCCCATATTTTTTATATACCCTGTAAGCTGTACCGATTTCTGGAAATAAACGGTTTATTGATTAATTATTTTTTGACAATTTCAAATGTTTTAATAGTTAATAAATATAACTAACTATGAAAATCGGTCCAGCCTTTCTCAAGTTATACGTGTTAATTGTAAAGAAGATTACAAAAGTAGAAGGGCGGATAAGCAGACAGAAAAAGCGAATCTATAAAGGTTCCTTGTGACACGGAACCCCAAAAACCGCGACGTGTGACGAAAATAACCGAAAAAGGTATCAGTTATTGATGCGGACAAGAGTCTCGTGGGAATCCGTGTAAATTTGTGTTCTTACGTAGATGACTCATGTTAGATTCCGGTTCGAATATGCGGTAAAGATGAAGCGAATATTCGGTAAAATGTGAAGGGAATATGCGGTAAAAGATGAAGGAAATATTCGGTAATTAGCAAATAATTTGCCGGTAACGCATTCACAACTTCCCAGCACGAACATAACCACCGTATAAATAGTTTCTTTCTATAGAATAATACCTATTATGTTTGAAAAACGAACTTTTCTATTTCCATACGCGCAGTTCATTTTTGAATACATACTAATAGATTTATGAACGCGTCTTAACAGATTAACCCCCTTACTAATAAACGCTGTTTAAGCTTTGAATAGTTATACAGTGTTTTGTTCACATCACACAAGTGACATTTTTAATTCGATAGAAGGAGACAAAACATTGTATAACTATTCAAAGCTTATACAACGTTTATTAGTACGGGGGTAAGTGTTTTTGAATCGTGAAGTGCGTGATCTTTCTGCCAGGGGAATCCCCGTCACGTCTATACGAGTTGAGCTGAACAAATCCAAACAGTCAAAGTCGAACGCGACGTAGTGACATAATATCAAGTTTTTGCCCCGGTTCGAAAAAGTCGTAGATCCGCCACTGCTACTACTATTATAAATGTGAAAGTTTTTGAGGATGGATGGATGGATGATTGTTACTCTCTTTGATTTTGATGAAAAGCGATGTTCAAGAAATGTATGAGGCCTGGGCCAGCCCTACGTACAGTATATGTAAATATAGCTACATAATATAGTAACCGTTTCGTATGCTTTATTTTGTTTAATTTCACTTCGTTTCCATGTACATTTAAATTAACTTCGTCAAGGAGAGCAACACAAAGTAAAATAAAACATGGCGGATCTGATCAAAATTAACTAAATAATGTCATTTTGTCAATGACATGACTTTTGACAAAGAAAGACATATGGCATTCAAGACGTCGTCTCTTCGTAAAACTGTCTACTACGTCAAAAGTCAAGTCAAAACAACTGCCATGGCCGCCCTAAAAATAGTGTTCTCGCAATAAAAAACTCTTTAAATAATCATTTTTGTACGCATGTATCCTTCTTCAAATTATTTTTTTCGTATTTTTATGATATTCCCATATTTTTTTTCCTATTTGCTGGCTTTTATTGAACTGGCCCAAAATCAAACATCTCTTTTAGCATGGTTGTAGTTTTATTACTAAAACGTGCAGTGTTCCCGTGGGATACTGTACGCGGGCGAAGCCACGGGCAAAAGCTAGTATATGTATGGACGCTTCACACCACGTCAATCTGGCCCCGTGCATTAGTACCCGAAGAACTTGTGTTACGGGGACCAGACGTTAAACCAGTACCCCAAGCAGGAACATTTTGCGGTATCGTTACGTGTACGTAAACGAGAAATACGAGGAATATTGTATGAAATTTTAGTTACTTTTATGTCCGCTAGAGGCGCTTTCATGGTTTTCATACAATATTTCTCGCTTACGTACACGTAATGAATTAACGATACCGCAAAATGTTCCTGCTGGGGGTACAGAGCAAAGACTGATTAAACCTAAAACAATAAACTACTATGAAGAGAGGACGAATGAAAATACTGTTAGTACCTAAAATATTAAATACCTATATTAATTAAATAACTAGACAGAAAAAATCTCAACAGGAATAATAAAGAAAAGGTTAAGGGCTGCTTTGTTAAATTAAATTAATGACTCGATTTATATTGTTTCGTAAATTGTACATTTCTTTTAAGTTAATATTTTTTATAATTTAACTTTTGTTACAAAAACTTAACAGCTCATAATATTATATTACTAGATGTTGCCCGCGGCTCCGCCCGCGTAAATATAGTATCCCTCGAGAATACGGTATTTTTCGGAATGAAAAGTGCATATGTTTTAATCCAGAACCTAATTTCATCGAAATGCGTTCAGCAGTTTTTGCGTGAAAGAGTAACAAACATGCATTCATCCATCCATCCTCACAAATTTTCACATTTATAATATTAGGATTAAACACTCGTTTGGCGAGATATAACTTGTAATTTGTATTGTTTCTTTTGATGAATAAACAAAATAATAAAAATAATAAACAAAAAAATATAGATAATAAACCTTCCGAATACGTAGTTGTAAATAGTTTCTGCTAGCCCCACAGAAGGTATACATAGCACACTATATACAGAGGTATCGTGATTCGTGGGTCGTATTTCCAATACCCTCCCCTATTTCCGCATATTCCTGAGGTTTTCTTTGTGAACTATCCACAAAGCTGAAAGTTGTGATTGATACGGGAGACACGCTATCGGCTTCCAAAAGCTCGTTTGAAGCGTAGTCACTTGTTTGAAAACTTTTAAAAAAGAAACATTTTTGTTGTTTTCCACATTTTCTATTTAGGGTTCCGTTGTTTTAATAAATGCATAATTTTAAGATGAAATATTATACGAAAACCTTACAACATTTTAAAATTATTAAACAACTATTTATTTATTCTATAATAATATTATAAAGCTGAAGAGTTTGTTTGTTTGTTTGTTTGAACGCGCTAATCTCAGGAACTACTGTAACGAATTGAAAAAAATATTTAGTGTTAGATAGTCCACTTATCGAGGAAGGCTTTAGGCTATATAACATCATGCTAAGTTCAATACGAGCGGAGCACCAATCAAGAATGTTACAAAATCGGGGAGTTTTTTTCCTTTTGAGAGCTTTCGCTGCGTACGCTGCGGAAACGGTTAAAGTTTCGCTAAAATTATATATGAGAGAATTGTTCCCCTTTAAAAGTTCTACAAAAAAAGTCCCCGACTGTATATGTTTATCTTTTAAGTTTGGCTCACAATAACCTTTTTATGCTAACCAATTTGTTCTAAAAGTAAACATCATTTGTGATGGTGTTTTCATAAAGATGATATTAATCCTTATCCAAGTAGTATTTACTTGTTATTCATTACAAGCATTTAATCTAGAAGAAAGCCGTTTACATCATTTGATTTCAATGAGTATTTTAGAAGATAAAATAATCAAACGCGCAATAATAATGTACGGCGCGCTGCGGGCAGTCGTGAGGTGGAAGCGCTTCTCCTTCTACGTAAATGAGGTCGCGGGTAAATTTTAGCAATATCCCAAAGTAACTGTTACATGCGGACGAAGTCGCGGGCAAAAGCTAGTACTAATATAATAAAGAGGAAAGGTTTGTTTGTTTGCATTGAATAGGCTCGAAACTACTGGACCGATCTTGATGAAATTTGGCAAAGATATAGATTAGACCACGGGCAACATCTAGTACGTAATAATAAACGTAACTTGTAGGTATGACAACGGAAATATATTTAATATACTTAATACTTTTATAATATCTATGATTTTTATTATACTATAGGTACCTAAATTTAATATTACACATCCCAGACCCAGGAACATAGATAAACGCGCTAATCACTGAGCCATAGAGGTCGTGAAAGAATCACAAACATCGATACATCTTACTTTACGAACATTATAAATGCGAAAGTAACTTTGTCTCTTACGCAATCACGCCAGAAATACTGAACGGATTTCCATGAATTTGGTACAGGGCCTAGATAAGACCTAGGGGGAAGTACATGCAACAAAATGTACAGTTCCCGCACAATATGCGGATATCTAGCTACATGGCCTAGTGGGTAGACCGTTTGACCCAGGTTGTGGCGTGTACCAATGAGACTTTTTCAGATCTCGGGTACATTATACGGACGCTCTAATGATGAAGGAAAACATCGTGAGGAAACCCGCACATGGTTGGCTCCAGACATATCGACTAGTCATTCCTCTGGACTAGGCTGTCTGTGTTGTGAGAATGCCGTATGTGCTTGGGCAACCATACGATATTTTTAAAAAATCAACTGTCCCAGGCACTACAGTATTTCAAGAGTTGTTACTTCACTCGGAGAATACTGTATAAACGGATGAATAACCTAACCAAGAGCATGTCAGGACATGTCTAAGGAGGGTTCCTTAACTATAAACGCGTAATATGCTTTTTTTTATTACTCCAAAAGTTACTGTCCGATTTGGTTCACAATAATTTTCCTAAAGAGTTTTTAGCATGATCTATCAGCATGGAAATTTGCAAGTTTCTATCTCATATAGTTTAAAAATTCTAGGGGGGGGGGACCAACTTACAAACTACTTTGGAGGCCGATTACTCGAAAATAGTCAACTTTATAAAAAAGTAACGTATGAAACCTTGCCTTTATTTTAAAAGACCTATTCTACGATATCCCACACGATGGGGTAGAGTGAAAAAATATTTTTCATCCCCACTTCACATGTATGGAAAGCCACCCCTAAAATATATTTTTTTAATGATCCCGAAACCGTGCCAAATTTCATCAATTTATATTCATAATAACAGGAGCTAGAGGCGCGGACAGACAGACAGACAGACGGACAGAGCGAAGCTATAAGGGTTCCTTAAGTATTACGGAACCCTAAAAAAGGCCTAAGTTTTATGCGAAGTTGCGAACTAAATGTAGTAAATATTTGACCACATACCGAATATGTTTTCCGTATCGTCCCTAAAGGGATCACCTTGATCATATTAGACGGCCCTGGGGGACGCCGTGTTATTGCTTGTGGGCATATCAAATCAATGGTCTTTTGTTTTTACACGAAAATAGGTGAAAAACTACCGAGAGGGGCGTCAGACTATATTTCAGTAACAATGTATACTTTAAATAGTTAATAGAATCAGGCGTTACTTTGCAGAAATCCATAGCATACAATTTAATTAATATCTAGCAATAATCCGCATAAAATACCCTTTTAATTGCTGACATTGTTGCTTGTGTGGTGGCGGTGTTTGCACGATCTTGCATCTGATTGCACGCGTAAGCAGTGTGGGAGGAGGGAGGTGCGTTACGCATGCTTATGCGTGCACTCACACATTTGCTTGCAGGTTGTGGGTATTTTTGCGGGATATTGCTAGATATTAATTTTAGTCTGTAAGGTATTTATAATATGGGCCTATGCCGCCCGAAATAAATGAAGTTTTTTTTTTAATTAATTAAATTAAATGTATATTTTGTTCGATAGCATAAATAGTTCGAAGCAGCCTCCGTGATCCAGTGGTTTAGGGCTTAGCTCTCCCCGTTGGAACAACAAAAATGTAACTTTATTACATACATCAATGAATTCAAAACCTAGGATGGGCTATGACGTACATTTGATAAAATAAAACTTTTTTTTTTACTAAAAACTTACATTTTTAAATCAACTGTGTGTGGTCAACGAACTCGAAGCGCGGTAGACTTAATTAAACTGGATTTTTTTTTCTGCCTAAACATATTCAAATAAGCAGTAAATTCATTGTATTCAACTGTGTTATGCAGTAAATAAAAATATGCAAATTCATTATAGAGGAAAATTTTATTTGTTTGCATTGAATAGGCTGCGAAACTACATTTTGATGAAATTTGGCACGGATATAGAGAATACCACGGGAAAGGACATACGCTACTTTTTATCGCAGACAAATGTACGGTTTTTGCGAAATAACTTTTTACGCACACGAAGTCGCGGACAACATTCTCATTAATATTCAGAATAGATTTGGCAAAACACTACCTATGTTAAAAAGATATTTTTAACCCCCGACGCAAAAAGAGGGGTGTTATAAGTTTGACGTGTCTGTCTGTCTATCTATCTGTCTGTCTGTCTGTGTGTCTGTCTGTCTGTCTGTGGCATCATAGCTCCCGAACGGATGAAGCGATTTCAATTTAGTTTCTTTTGTATTAAAGGTGACTTACATGCGAGTGTTTTTAGACATGTTTGATGAAAATCGGTTGAGCCATTTAAAAGTTGTGGGGGGTGAAAGCGGGGAAGAATAACCGAATGTCTGCAAATATATTCGAGTGGGGTCTCAAATGAAAGCGCATTGAAAGAGAATATTGATGACTTAATCGAGAGTGTTCGTAGCTTCGTTTGATGAGAAAATTGGTGGTGGGAAGATCAGCCGTTTGAAGATCATCAGCTCTTTTCTAGTTGATGAGGGGATCTGACTAACTTTCCAATGTCCGATCGATTCGAAATTTGGTACCGTGTTACTTCAACGATATTCAAAGAACATGGTAAGGTAACCATGACCTGATCAGCCGTTTGAAGATCATCAGGTCTTTTTTAGTTAATGAGGGGATCTGACTAACTTTCTTATGTCCGTTCGATTCGAAATTTGGTATCGTGTTACTTAAACGATATTTAAAGAACATGGTAAGATAACCATGACCTGATCAGCCGTTTGAATATCATCTTTTCTTTATTAGTTGATGAGGGGATCTGACTATCGTCCACATGTCCTATCGATTCGAAATTCGGTACCATGTTACTTCAATGATGTTAAAAGTATGTATATGGTAAGGTAACCATTATTTATACATACTTTAAAAAGGATAAAATAAAAGTAAAATAAAAAAAATTTAAAAACCCCCGACACAAAAAATAAACTCTAAAAAATAAAAAATAATATTTTAAACCTATTATAATTATATTATCACATAACAATGACCTTCTAATACACATGGACAAATCACGCCATATAAAAACTAAGCGTAAGCATGGCACGCGTTTTTTATTTCACCATATTGTGCTTCGACTGCTCTGTGCATACATTGCCGCTGATGTTCGTGTCCTTTAAAATGTCCGCGGTTGCTAAGCAGTAATGTAAAACAATTATGTAGTCGAAGCTACATATGCTGATTTTAGAAAGTGATTGGAACAAAGATAGTAGTGGAGTAACAACGGACTATAAATTTTTTGATATTTCTTTTGGAAATATTTTTTTGTATCCGACTACGCCAAAAGGTTTATGGTATTTTTAGCAGTCTATGTATATATTTAGGTATGTATGTGTGTTGGTTTGTATGAACATAATTATGTTCTACCCATAAATTTTTTTATTATGGTCTGGATGACGTAGGCTAAATTCTTATCCGACTACGGTAAAGTCAAATGGAAGGGATATGATTTCGTAGTTGAATTACAGCTCTGGGTTACGCTTTCATTCTTTATACTGGGCTAGGTAGAAAAAACTTTGATTTAAAAGAATATTTAAATCATATACTTCAATGAATAAAATAATGTTACGTGTTAGGGTTCGAAGGATTTGGAGAGAAAGACCTGCTGACTCTTTTAAAGACTTTATTCACTAGCACTAGGTCCAACACAAAGCACTAAGTCCAAGCACTAACGATGTCCTATGTCGTAGCCAAGTCGTGGGTTTCATTCACTGGTATCACTCTTGATCACTAGTTTTCACTTCGAAATCGCCCGAAGGTAGCTCGAAACTGAACTGAACTCGCTCGTATTCCTGCTATTTATTGGGCCGAATCAGTCCCAGACTATTCCAGAAAGTTTCCGACTCGCGTAACCGTGTTGGATTTTTAGGGAAAGTTCGCACAGTAGCGCCATCTAGTATTGAGTAGGGGGTTTCACGTTGTCTTTGTTCATACAAAGTGGTTTCATTGGTTGACACTAGATGGCGCTAGTCTTATTGTGTGTTCGTACAAACATTCTCACAAGACTACGGCAAAATAATCTCTAACCCTATGTATGTATGATTGACCAGGTTAGTCGTTAGTCAGCTGTTGTTAAAAATTAATGTAGGTTTGTATGTATGTATGCGTAGGAAAGTAAGTCAAATTATTTTATTGCAATATTTTTGTTTAGTTAAAATAATCAAGTGCACTGGAATAGATTATTTTATTTTATTATTTTTAACTTCCCGCTAAGAAAATCTAAGATTTTCAAAAAAGTTATTTGTTTTACCCCGTTTTGCAAAAATCAAATTCTCATCAGTTCTGTCTCAGAAGTTCTGAGGTCACAGGAAGCTTCCCTGACTACCCCCGCAATGGTGTCACTATGTCTGTATGTGTGTGTGTGTGTGTGTGTGTATGTGTGTGTGTAAGTATGTAAACCTTACACACACACACATAACTTTTGAGCGGTTTGACCGATTTTATTGCGGCTGATATGCTGCATGCTAATATTTCTTTTTTGCGATTGGGACAATTCTACTACTAAGCTCTATGAACGGAACAGTTGTCTTTTTTAAACGTTTAACTCCATCAGTGGCGCAATATAAATTACAATGCGCAGCAGTCAGCCCCTGAAAAAAATAAGTTTTATAGTGAAAAGATGATGCCAGGTAGTATTTGAATAATATTCATTTTAAAAACTTACAGGTACATCACATGTCTCTTCCATACCTCTCTTCCTTGATTGGCTCGGTCCAGAATCAACGCCAAACTGAAAAAATATTAATTTAATTGCAGGAATACATATTACATTTGAAAAAATAAAATATGAACTTGAACTGTATCTCATAATAACCTCTATATGCGGAACAGCTGTCTTTTTTAAATGCTTAAATCCTTTAGCAGTGAAATAAATATAAGATTCAAGGAAGTGATCCGAGCAAATGACGCTCGACTAATTTGGTTTGTAAAATTCTTCGGATCTTTCTCTTGTTTCTCTCTTAATCTCGTTTACAGGAAAGCTAAAATAAGCAGTCTTTATATAGGTTGTAAAGAAATGTTGCAATTAATAACCGTGAAATAACAATCTAACCAATTGAAAAAAAAAAATTAGAACCTGACTATAGAATTGGATATTATAGTCTGGTAAAAATGTACCCTTCATCAATTTTGGGATCAAAACTAATCTAACCACACAACACTTCGCAATCAGAAATTTATCAAGCCGTCTTGGCTACAGGCGCGGTAATAATGAAACTGATCTTCATACATAACACATGCATAATTACATGAATTATACATACACCCGAAAAACATCACCCACACTCGAAAAATATTACCCTCCACTTGGTCAGTAAAGTAAAAATAATGGCTATTATACTTCAAAGTTTTGAACAAAAAGCGACTCCACGTTTTTGTTTTCTGACTATGTTCTTGTCGCGTCCTGTCGCCTGTCTCTTTCTGGCGTGCATGAAAGAAAAGAATAGGAATAGCACAGCCATACTCGTTAATAATTTACAACATTTATTGAAATTTCAGTGTTTTTTTCTATTTTTTACACGTTTTCGCTTGTTATCTTTTATAAATAAAATCAACTTACCAGTAGTAGGTCACACCATCTTTTTTTGCGTTGTTCTAGTATTATTTCTACACTTTTTCACGACACGCTTTGGCATGTTTACTGTTTTGCTGTCAAAACACGACTAACGTAAAAAGTGTGCTCACTTCGCATTTGCGCACAGTTCTGCCGTCCCGTTTACAACGCGCTCATGCAATGTCCATGTATTAGAAGGTCATTGTCACATAATTATAATATTATATAAGTTGAAATAATTTTATTTTCCAATCGTCGTCTCGTCGGGGGACCGCTATATGAGAAAAACAGGTATAGTCGCAGAAGGAACAAAAGAATTTACTCCGAAAAAAATTCGCTCATACCTAAATGTAATTCGTAATTATTAATTAGGTGTTGTTGTAAAAATACTTTATAAACTTTAGCGGTCCCCCGACGAGGCGACGATTGGAAAATAAAATTATTTCAACTTATATAATATTATATGTGATAATATAATTATAATAGGTTTAAAATATTATTTTTTATTTTTTAGAGTTTATTTTTTGTGTCGGGGGTTTTTAAAATTTTTAATTTTACTTTTATTAATATTGAATCTTAGAGGGAACATATCTGGTTAAGTCCCCCCATCAGTACATATTATTAGATAAACCTGCACTGTCTCACATCCGTCCGGTAAAGTGCCTGCGCCATAGACTTTGAAGTGACAGACAGAATTTGACAAATATTGTCAGATAGATTTGCCAGATTATATTTAACATCTACCCAAAAAAATAAAACGCAGATTGCAATTTAGTCCTAGCCTAACCATTACTAAATCATTACGAGAATTGGGCCAATTTTAGTGTAAATATTTGCTACTTAACCATGACTTCTTAATATGACAGATTTGACATGTAATATAAAATACTACTAAAAATTTTCATGTTTCAAGATTTTCAAAGAACTATCAAAGTGTGCATTTTGAAAACTTTATTCTTTGAAACATTTCCAAAGTAACTAAAAACATAAAAGAGGTTGCAAAGTAACTATAAGAACATAATAGGGATGGATTTGTTTTACAAATCCATCCCTATTATGTTCTTATAAGAGTTTGTTTGTATGTTTGTTTGTTTTACAAATCCATCCCTATTATGTTCATATAGTTACTTTGCAACCTCTATTATGTTTTTATTTACTTTGGAAATGTTTCAAAGAATAAAGTTTTCAAAATACACACACTTTGATAGTTCTTTGAAAATCTTGAAACATGAAAAATTTTAGTAGTATTTTATATTACATGTCAAATCTGTCATATTCCTTGTCTGTGGCAACTTATACACACCAATATCACTCACAAGATGGAGTAATATTAAGTTAGTTATTTCATTTTATTTACACGTTCTATGATAGACTCTTAAGGAAGTAGTGAAACTAAACTTACTAAAAGCTAAATAATTTTACTAGCTTTTTCCGCTACTCTGCTCGTGTAAACACAAAATCCTGTAGGAGAACTTTTCGGTATAAAAGTAGCCTATGTGATATTCCAGAGCTTTAACTACCAAGTGCTATGCCAAATTTCATCAAAAGAGTAAAAAACATGTATCCATCCGGATAGATATCCATCCTTACAAACTTTCAATACTCTATATTATACTAATTATAAAGAAGAAAAGTTTGTTTGTTTGATTGTTTGCATTGAATGGGCTCCGAAACTACTGAACCGATTTTGATGAAATTTGGCACAGATATAGAGAAGACCACGAGGAAGGATATAAGTAGGCTACTTTTTATCGGTATAAAAATGTACGGTTTTTGCGAAATTAACTTTTGCGCGCACGAAGTCGCAGGAAACATCTAGTATTATAATATTATAATAGTAGGATTAGATGTTGTACCACACAAACATAATTTAATAAAAATCTTAAACATAATATATGTATAGTATGTACTTCCCGTTTTCTGGTACCTGTAACACAAGTTCTTCGGATAGTTAGCGCGGGGCCAGATTGACGTAGTGTGAAGTGCCCATAGATATTATTATTATTATAGGCTTCGTAGAGACATGACTTTTGGCAGCATGAAATAATAAAAATAAATATTTTAAGGGTGATATAATGATGATTTTTTTTTCACTCTACCCCATCGTGTGGGGTATCTACGAATAGGTATTTTTAAGTTAAAGCGAGGTTTCATACACAACTTTTGTACAAAAGTGAGCCATTTTCGAGAACTCTGCCTCCAAATTGGTTTACAATTTGGTCCCCATCTGGCATTTCTAAAATATAAGGGTCAGACACTTGTTAATTTCCGTGTTGATAGATGATGCTAAATCTTAAAACTAGAGGGAAATTATTTTAAGCAAAATCGGACAATAACTTTTAAAGTAATTTGAAAAAACTTCCTTATTCTTCCTTATTATATGTTCGGCATGCTATTGGTTAGGTTTTCAAATATTATAATACTAGCTGTCCCGGTGAACTTCGTACCGCCACCTACCGGGTCCAATTGCAAATCTAAACCATTCTCGAATCCACTTGAACACACAAAAATATCATTAAAATCTGTCCAATATTCCTAATTTTTGCAACATTTTTTACTGATGCTTCGCTCCTATTAGTCGCAGCGTAATGTTATATAGCTTAAAGCCTTCCTCGACAAATGAACTATCCAACACATCAATAATTTTTCAATTCGAATTAGTAGTTCCGGAGATTAGCGCGTTCAAACAAACAAACAAAACTATTCAGCTTTATAATATTAGTAATAGTATAGATTAGAAGAATACTTCTTGCGCTTATTTATTTCAATATTTTAACCACAATCAACTCACCATCATTAAGAATTTAATCAGTCTTGCAGGTCCAGTATAATAGAGCCTTAATCCATCTCATATTATCTGCAATGCATACTGTACCTAGAATTACAGCATACGCTAGGGATATGAAATAGAAATAGAAATAGAAATCATTTATTTGCTTAAATAAGGTACAATATGGTGTTACAGTTTGGGTACATTAGATCCTTCTTATTTTGCCTTTTAGTGGCGTGCAAAATTTTTTTTTTTTTTTTTAAAGACTATCAATTCTTACAACCACTGATCTTTACAAAAAACATAAAAACTGTCCACATAATACTTAAATCATAAAGACATAATATCCGTCACTATATGAGTTATCATTAGTTCAATTTTCATATGATTATTATTATTATTGTTTAATTATACCTACTTATAATTAATTATTCTTTATATTTCAATTTGTCATTTTTATTAAGTTAAAGTTAAATCAAAGTCAAATAATTAAATGTATGTCAATAATTGTTAATAATAATAATCATTTTAATACAATAAGTCAACATTTACATATTTTTTGTCATTTTTATAACATAGTTGCCTATTTATACTTAGTATGAAAATTTTTATCATGTTAGTAATTCGCTTACACTAATTTATTGTTTATCTTTAAAATATTTATTTATTGTATGTCATTTATTTGTTTATCATTAATATATTCATTTATTGTATAGTAACATTTTTTGAGTAATAATTTAAATGTCATTTTAATAAATATTGTATAGTTTTTATGTTTGTATTCTTCAGGTAATTTATTATATAATTTTATTGCCATACAGTATGCACTATTAGAGTAGATATTCTTTTTTTGTATGGGGACCATTAATTTGTTTTTTCTTATTTGCCTTTGACTCAAAATATTGGTCTCAAATATCTCATTATGCTTTTTAACAAATTTTAACATTTCAAATATGTAAAGACATGGTAATGGTAGGATATTGTATTTCTGAAACAGAGGTTTGCAGCTATCTAACCTCCAAGCACCACACATTGCTCGTATACAAGCCTTTTGTTTGATAAAAATTTTATTTGCATTTACAGAATTTCCCCACACAATTATACCGTATCTCAGTACAGATGCCACACATCCATGATAGGCAATTAAAGCTGATTTGACATTAACATTATAATATAATGTTCTCAGCACATATGTAAATCTATCTAATTTATTACTTATTTGTTCTATATGATATTTCCATGAACACGTGTTATCAATCATAACTCCTAAGAAGTTCGTATTGTCAACTACGTTTATTTTGTTCCCTTGATGTATAATGTTAATGTTTATTCCGTCAGTTTTTTTTATCCTAAAATTCATTAGCATAGTTTTATTTGTGTTTAGTAATAGGTTATTTGCTTCCAACCAATCATTTATTTTTTTCAGACACTTTTTAACGTTTTCTATTAATATGTCATTATTTTTATGTGTCATAATTATTGTTATATCGTCCGCATACATAATACATTCATGGTTTATGGCGTCGGGGAAGTCATTAACGTATAAGAGAAATAGTAAAGGTCCCAAATTACTACCTTGTGGGATACCATATGGGTTATTATTCCTATATTTAGCCTTTATTATTTTTTTATTTCTTAGTTGTGTGTTTGTGATTTCTACTGTTTGTTTCCGATCTTTGAGATAACTAGCTATCCATTCTAAAGACTTGCCCCTAAGTCCATACCTTTCTAGTTTTGATAGTAGTGTATTGTGACACACCAAATCAAAGGCCTTAGTCATGTCAAGAAACAATCCTATTACTTTGTGACCTATGTTCAACCTTTCTGCAATACTTTTGTTTAGAGAAAAGCATGCTAAGCTTGTACTTGAGTTTTTTCTAAATCCGTATTGTTGCGGTTTTAACAAATTTTGAGTTGATATGAACATATGTATTCTAGAATGCATTATTTTTTCAAAGATTTTAGAAATGTTAGATATTAAGCTTACTGGTCGATAATTATTGATGTCCTTTTTATCACCTTTTTTGTATAAAGGTTTTACGATTGCATTTTTTAACCTATTTGGAAAGCTACCTTCCGTAAACGATAGGTTTATTATATGACTTAATGGCGGACTTATTATATTTGCAATTGTTTTTAAAATATCTGTTTTAATGTCATCAAACCCAGTCGAATTTGTATTATTAAGAGATTTTATTGTATCAATTATTTCTTTTGATGTAACAGGTGTCAAGAACAAAGTATTAATATTATTATTTATTTTGTTATAACAGGTAATTTGATTAGATTGTATTATATTATTATTGATATTTTTATTAATTGATATAAAATGTTCATTAAATTTGTTAGCTATGTCAAATGGATTATTATATATTGAATTATTTGATTTAATTGATATAATGTCATCTTTTATTTGCGGGTCTTTTACAAATGAATTTATGACTTGCCATACTGCCCTAGATTTATTTTTTGCTTTATTTATAAATCTGGTGTTACCATGTGATCTAGACGTAGCTATACATTTTTTTAATAACTTGGAGTATCTAACATATTGTTTTTTATTCTCTTTTTTATTTGCTGCTTCATTTAAATACTTTATATATAGTTTCCTTTTAACAATACATGATTTTTTTAATCCTTTTGTTATCCATTTGTTGTTCTTCTTCTTAAGTATTACTTTGACCATAATATTAGGAAAACACAATTTATAAAATAAAGATAGATTATCGTGGAATATATTAAATGATATATTAGTGTCACTTTGTAAAAATACTTCACTAAAAGATAGCGCATTCAGACAATCACAAAATTTTTTCATGTTTTCTTTAGAGTAATCACGTTTTCTTATAAAATAGAATTGTTGTTTTTTTAATCTTTCATTATTTTCTTGCTGTGCCGTTTTAATTGTTAATGTTTGTCCTGTCTCATGATCAGACAAGCCTAAAAAATGGATCTTAGAAGTTACATCTTTTAAGTTACTTATTATTAAATCTATACATGATTTCCTTCTTGTAGGTTTCATTATATGATTATTTAAATTGAAATTAATTAGCAATGTTATAAGTTGTTGGGTAATTTTATTAGAATCAATGATGTTAATATTCCAATCTCCACACAGTATTATTTTTTTGTTAGGGTTAATTTTCAATTTAATCAATAATTGTTCTAACTTTAAAAAGAAGATAGTAATATCAGATTGTGGTGTCCTATAGATACATATTATTGTTAGTTGTAGTGATGTGATTTTTACAGCACAGTATTCAAAATGATGTTCTACTGGTGTAATTTCCTTATGTAAGTTATGTAATGGTGTAAAATTTAGTTCATTGCTTACTAATATGCAAACACCCCCCCTTTTTTTATTGATTCTGGTAAATTGTGATGCTACATTAAAATTTTTTATACTTAAATTTAGTTCAGATCCCCTTTTAATAAAAGTTTCTGTCATACATATAATACTAATGTTTAAGTTCTCTTCTTTTTCTAGTCTTTCTAATGCTATTTGAAATATGCTGGATTTGTTTAATATACCGGCTATATTTTGATGAAGTATTGTATGTTTTTGTATATTATCGAAAAAGGTTTATATTTTTTGTAATTTTGTCAAAATAATATGGAATTGTGCCTTTTATTTTACTACATTCTGGTGTTTTGTTTACTTCTTTACTAACTTTGTTTAATAACAAATGGTTAACTATCTTATCCTTATTATTTATAAATGTTTTTTTGTAATCTATACTGTTTATTTCAATGTTTAATTTAAATATCAACGTGTTCATGTATTTTTCCTTATCATAGTTATTGAAATTACGATACTTATAGTTGAATATATCAACAAACATGCAGTTTTTATAGTTTTCACATAGTCTTTTAAGTTGATAGTTCATTAGTTTGACATTTATATATTTATTATATTTTATGTTTATTAAAAATATTTTACTATCTTTAAATTTAAGCATTGTATTACATAACATAGCAAACAACTTAAATGGGTTTTTGTCATAGGTCCCTAATCCTAATATTAAAATGTCATCTTTTTTTATATTATTACATATGGAGTCGCAGCTGTTTAGTATTTGTTCACTAGTAGCTCCAGGTTTTACTAAAGATGTTATGTTATATTCGTCATTCCATTGGTTGCATCTTGTAGTCCGCATTTTCTGTGAAAGTCCCCAAAGTATGTTAGGACACTGATTACATCGATATACTAGCTTTAGTGATTTCCCTTGTTAATAAATTGTGGAACTGTTTATAACGACGGACCGGCCGCCGTATTACGTAAAAATAGCGATTAGCAAAAATCTTGCAGTCATCGCGCGATAAACGCACAATCGATTGCTGAACGTCAAATAAAATCGTATTACCTATGCGATCGATTGCTAATTGCTAGCTGTTGTGTTTGAATGCACTTTGCTTCATTTTCGCTACGATATTAGTGCCAAAAACAATTTAGTAGCAATCATAGGAATTATTAATGGCACGTCAAGTCAAGCAAACTTCGGTCATATGCTTACAAGTGCTTCCATATTGTTTTAGGTCATGAAAAACTTATAAGAAATGATAGAAGTAAATGGTTTGGGGCCGAATTTCTAGTGGAAACATTTGTTTTAAAATATTCTATCACATTCGCGTTTTTCATGTATATTACCAAAATACTCTGTGTTCGCGTTAGTTGTGCTTGTTTCGAGAACGAAATAACTTTACATCTCGCAAATTAACTAGTAAGTAGGTACTGTTTGTAGAAAGTGAAGTAGATGCCGTAAATTTTATTTGCTTCTATATAAAATTTTATAAACTTATAAAATTATACTTTAAATACCAATAAACACTCCGCGATAGACAAGCAATCGAGAAAAAATCAACATTTTTATTATTGCTAACTGACACTTCAAATCGCTCGCTGATTGCTTTCGCTTTGCTGTAAAAGTCTTACGTAATACGAATAATTAGACAGCAGTGAAATGATCGAACGATTGGTTGCAACTTATAGTTCCTCGATTGTTCGGTAGAGGCAGTACTGTCGCTAGGTTGCTTCTGCTAGGTTCTTGCAGATACGTAATAAGCCCGCGAGTATTACGACGCACATTTGTTTTCTGTTACCAGACTTGTCCGTAATACGTTTAGTAGTTTTTGCGTGAAAGAGTAAAATCACTAACAAAGATCCATCCATCCATCCATCCATCCTCACAAACTTTCACATTAATATAATATTAGTAGGATGCTACGGAAATAATTTATGAAATGAACTTGACTTTACTCACAAAAGAGTTTCGTTAGCACGTATTGTCACCATAATATCTAATGACGTGTATGTGTGCGTGCACCGATTCGGGCGGTCTAGTAAGAAGGCGGTCTACTGTACGTTATTTATACTGTGGTATTTAACTAATGTTGACACCGTTTTCGTCGGTTTTCTATGAGGCCGTGATCTGTCCGGTCGTGGTATCTCCGGTTGAGCTAGCCCATTCGTGCCGAAGTATTTCCCGAGGCGAATAAATGTATAAACCAGGCGAAGTCAATACTGTATATTTTAGCATAACATTATCTGATCGAACGAGGTCGGGTCGAGGACTTGTTGACCGAAGCATCTTTTAAACTTCAAATCATTATAATGATAAAATTGAAAGATTTAATTTTTAATAATAATCATTATATTAATACGTGTAGCAAAAATTTCAAGTACCTACAGTTTTACAAGAATTTTGCGAACGGAGGAGTATGATATTTAAAAACGTTACCAAGAGCATGTCAGCACATGTCATGTCATGTCATATCCCATATTTTTTTCTACTTCGTAATTGAACGCTGACTAGGTAGACTAGGTGACGGGACATGACTAAGTAGGCTTGGACCTTGCCTTAAGTCCGATTTAATAACACGACAACAATGAAATTGTAACATCAAAGTGAATATATTTTTCTTCGCTCTCATTAAGAAAATTAATTAAAATCGTCTCGTTTCTGTGAATTTTAATTATATCGCTTGAATAACCTCAATTAACGCGGGAACGCACTTGTAACCTCTCTGATATTGAGTTTGCGTTTTTCGTCGCCCACGGATACCCAACGTTTTCGATTTATGTTGAGACAATACGATCCGGAATCCGGAACACCGGAGAAAATGTGATAGAGCTGATAATCGAACAAACAAGTATCGAGTCAAACGTCAATGTTATATGCGAAAGCTTCAATTTCCACCTCTATTGTATTAGCGCAGAGTTCTATTTCCAGTGCTCTGAATTTTCCTGAATTCCGGATCATATTAATATAGATCCAACCTTATCTATACTAATATAATAAAGAGGAAAAGTTTGTTTGCATTGAATATGCTCGGAAATTACTGGACTGATTTTGATGAAATTTGGCACACACCGACACAAGAGTGGTTACTTTGCTCGGAAAATACTGTATAAATCATAAAATCTAATACTTTAAACGAAACAATCTTGTATGACTATAAATACTTGTATTATATTTTTTTATTATTTTTCGAATTTATCAGAATTCCAAGCGAAGTTCGGTTACCCAGGTAGAGGTACTAGTGGCGAAGGCTTGTTCTCCTTCAGGGAAGCCCTAGCCTGTATAATAGGTAGGGATTGGATGAGGGTCTTCAAAAGCTAAGTGGTAAGTGAAGCCGATAGGAATGGAGATGAAGGAACACCACGCCACTGCCAGGTACATAGATAATTAATGGTTATGTTGGTTTGTGTACGCTTCAAAAACTCAAAAAGTTTTGCACCGATCGAGCTGAAATATAAGCATGATATAAAATTCGCATTAAGGATTGTTTTTATCTACTTACTTTTTATTGCGGGGAAATGTACGGTTTCCGTGGGATACTTTATTTACAGTTTCACGTAAAAACTTCTAAGCCGATTATCATGAAATTTGGCATAGATATAAAGTAGACCACGGGAAAGGACATAGGCTACTGTTTATCGCGGGACATATATTTTTTTCCCGTGGGTTACTGTACTTACGCGGGCGGAGCCGCGGGCATCAGCTAGTATAATTATATTTATTCTGTGTCTGTATACTTGTAGCCCACAATGCTAGCTCACGCCTCACAGCTTTAATACGATTAAAATTTAAATAATCCACATTTTTATTGTTCATAAATCAAACAGCACTGAAAACAAAATCGCCACAAATTAATTTTATTGTTATTGTTTTGTTTCAGGTGCTTTTTATTGTTCCGTTCATTCATTGTGTAAAATGATATACAATAATAATAATAATATCTATGAACCATAGCCAAAGAATATATATTACTAACGTACCATAGCCCCCTTACTAATAAACGCTGTTACATAAGCTTTGAATAGTTGCACAGTGTTTTGTCTCTTTCTATCGAATTAAACATGTCACTTGTGTGATGTGAACAAAACACTGTATAACTATTCAAAGCTACATATACAGCGTTTATTAGTAAGGGGGTAGATGTATAATATTAAAAACTATGAACGCTTTACACCACGTCAATCTGGCCTCGTGCTAAGCATTTTATTTAAGACTAGCTTTTACCCGCGACTTCGTCCGCTTGGAATTCGATTTCCATACCCCTTTTTCAGGAATAGGGTGCGAATTTTTAAAAATACTTTCTTAGCGGATGCCTACGTCATTACAACTATCTGTATGCCAAATTTCAGCAACATCCGTTCAGTAGTAAGTAGTACGGCTGTGCGTAGATGAGTCAGTTTGCCTTTTTAGGGTTCCGTAATACTTAAGGAACCCTTATAGTTTCGCTCTGTCCGTCTGTCTGTCTGTCTGTCTGTCCGCGCCTCTAGCTCCTGTAATTATGAATATAAATAGATGAAATTTGGTGCAGTTATAGATTGTGTATAGATCACGGTTTCGGGATCATAAAAAAATATTAATTTTATATTTTAGGGGTGGCTCTCCATACATGTGAAGTGGGGATGAAAAATATTTTTTCACTCTACCCCATCGTGTGGGGTATCGTAGAATAGGCCTTTTAAAATAAAGGCAAGGTTTCATACGTTACTTTTTTATAAAGTTGACCATTTTCGAGTAATCGGCCTCCAAAGTAGTTTGTAAGTTGGTCCCCCCCCTAGCATTTTTAAACTATAGAAGATAGAAACTTGCAAATTTCTATGCTGATAGATCGTGCTAAAAACTCTCTAGGAAAATTATTTTGAACCAAATCGGACAGTAACTTTTAGAGTAATTTAAAAAAAGCCTATTACGCGTTTATAGTTACGGAACCCTCCTTAGACATGACCTGACATGCTCTTGGTTAGGTTATATATATTTAGACTAGACTAGATGTTGCTCGCGACTTCGTACGCGTAACAGTTTCGTAGGAACCGTACATTTTTCCGCGTCCTTCCTAAAAAAAGTAGCCTATGTCCTTCCTCGTGGTCTCTACATCTGTGCCAAATTTCATTAAAATGTCATCAAAAATTTTTTTTGACTAAAGTGATGATGATGATGTCGTGCATTAACTTCCTCAGGAAATAGACCATTACACATATACGGTACATTTCAGTGAAGTGTATACATAAACCATTTTATGTTCCTACCGCGAGTGTCAAAATTGAGTCACAAAAATAACCGTTAAAATTTAACCCACGGACTGTTTGTACCATCTGCAAAACGGAGGTTAAGCGTCGATTAGTTTGATAAAGGGCTCCGCAATTGCGTTGTTTAGTAAAAATTGGGGCCGTTCAAGTATTACGTAAGAAGATTTATCACAACTAGTGGTCGCCCTGTGGTAGAAATTTACCCATAATAAATCTTTATTTTTAAGTTTCAACTTTATAAGGACATACTTTATTTTTTGCCTCTTAGATAGAATAAAATTAAAACAAAGTTGAATATTGTGACAGATTGACAAACGTCAACGTGTAACAAAATTGCTTGTATCAAACTCACGATAGTGTGTTAATAATAATATGAGCTAGTGTGTGTTGTTATTATTAGGGTTCCGTAATACTTAAGGAACCCTTATAGTTTCGCTCTGTCCGTCTGTCTGTCTGTCCGTCTGTCTGTCTGTCTGTCTGTCCGCGCCTCTAGCTCCTGTAATTATGAATATAAGTTGATGAGATTTAGTGTAGTTATAGATTGTGTATAGATCACGGTTTCGGGATCATAAAAAAATAATAATTTTATATTTTAGGGGTGGCTCTCCATACATGTGAAGCGGGGATGAAAAATATTTTTTCACTCTACCCCATCGTATGGGGTATTGTAGAATAGGTCTTTTAAAATAAAGGCAAGGTTTCATACGTTACTTTTTTATAAAGTTGACCATTTTCGAGTAATCGGCCTCCAAAGTAGTTTGTAAGTTGGTCCCCCCCCTAGCATTTTTAAACTATAAGAGATAGAAACTTGCAAATTTCCATGCTGATAGATCATGCTAAAAACTCTTTAGGAAAACTATTTTGAACAAAATCGCATCATAATTTCTATTTCTAGAGCAATTATAGAAAAACAAATTAACATAGAGCAAAATAAGAATAATTATACATAATGTGAAATGATTATTTAAAATAATGTTTCAAAATTGGTTGCATAATTAAAAAAAAAAAACTGAAATTAATAATTAATAAAAAAAAGGAATCAATAATAATTAAAATACGCTGTCGGGTTTGAACCTACATTCAAGGACAAACACTGTGATTAACTGAGCTGCAGTAATTGTTTAGATTGTTACGAATTTATGTTTCTTTACCAGAATCAGAGCTAAGTTTTGAAACACATGTAAAATTTTAATTAATAATTAATTTGACGAATATGTGCCTTTTTTACCAATTATTATGAATACAATAATTTAATAACACTGAAAACACATTTATATGTATTATTAATTACCATAGTATTATTGTTTTTTATTATAATTTAATACCTACATTTACCACCTACATATTAAAAGCATCAATTTGCTAGTAACTTTACGAAAACAATATGGCGCTACTCGCTAGTCTGTTTAAATCGTCGATTGTTTTTGAAAAATAATACTAGATGTCGCTGTGTTATTGGATTTAAATTCTGTATCACGCTATCGAAAACCTCACTGATATATTGTATAAGTAATAAGTATCTGGTTGTATTTTTTATACACTGAGATAGGTGATATCGTCTTAGACTTAAATATGCTCAAATATTAATCAAATATTAAGTGAATTAGCTAATATTAAAATTAATAAAAACTCTTTAAAATATTTAATATCATCGAAATCGAATAAAAATTAATCTTAAAGAACATCTGGTAGTACAACACGTCGTAAATATCTGCAAACCTGGCTTAGTGACGTCATGCAAATTGATATGAATATTTCACCAAATAGAGAAACAATCATGCGATTACTAAAGCAGGAATAGGTAGGTAATACATGTACGTCGGTAATTGCGTTGGCAACGTTACTGGATAGGCGCGAAAACGGGGCGAAGTCCGGTAAAGTGCGAGGGAAGCGCATTCCAGCGAGGTTTGCAGATATTTCCGACGGGTTGTATATATTTTGATTATTAATGAACATTCAAAATAATAAAGAAATAATACAATATAATATTACATAATAATATTATTATTAATTTATCATACGTTTAAAATTTTATAGTGTACTATAGTGTATAGTAAACTTAATAGTTTACAGAACCCTCCTTAGACATGTCCTGACATGCTCTTGGTTAGGTTATTTTTATCTATTTCTAAGCATTTGCTTAAAAAATATAAGCTTTCTACACCTTCCTCCACTTAATTTTAATTAACCGACCAAATTTTATATACCTCTCGTAGCACAATTCTCGTAACAAAGTACTGAAAGGTTTGCGTCAAATATAATAATTATCTCCCCTTGCCCCTTGTCAGTAAAAGTAAGCAAAATTCGTCTTATTCTATAGAAATTACAGACTATGTAAAAAACAACGAAACCTTAAAGGTATTAGAAACATAGTTACTGTGCAAGTGTTATCGTGACTACGCGGTTAACAATAACCAAGGTTAAAGCCTGATTAAACAATGGTTTAATTCGGCCCTGATAAAATGGTATTATATGAGCTTTTTATGTCAAATGCTTCGCGCTCACTCTCTCCTGGGATGTGATTTGTTTAATACATACTAGCTTTTGTCTGCGTCGTTAATGATTCCAAGGGAACGCTGTATTCGCGCAATTACTACTGAACGGATTTTGATGAAATTTGGTATGGTAGTAGTGTAAGCTCTGCATAAACACATAAGATACTGGTATTGCAATTAATGTATCCAATTACAAACAGAGAGACTTACAAAAATGCATTTTATATGGATCGAATCAAAAATCTAAACTGAATAAAAATAAATAATTAAATAATAAATAAATAATGATTGAATCAAATTCTTCAATGTGTTGAGTTTCACAGAAAATCCAGAAGTAATCGGTGTGGATTACTCTATGCAATCTACTGGTGATGATGGGATATCGGTTTTTAGAAGAATAAAGAAAGTTTAATTAGGCATCCGTAATTAAAGTCTCGGAAAACTTATAGTTTCGTAATGTCCATCCTTCCATCTTCGGCTTACCAAAGCTCTGCATGGGTCAATAAAGTGCTAAAATTAAAATCACTTTTTTTTTGGGTGCCTTCCCTACACGTAAAGTGAGGATGACATTTTTGTCTCGCATCTGCCTCGTAGTGTAGGGTATCAATAGAGGTCTTTAAATAACATTGAGAGGTTCTTAAAACGATTTTTTGATTTAGGTATCCGTAAATTTTTTTGTTAAAAAAGGGCGTCCCTACCCTCTAAAATCTAAATGGCTGGCTAACAAGTGTATTTGTTTGTATTTGTTTACATTAAATATTTCTGACGCGCCACAGAGGCGACAGTCTATACAAATGACACCAGCGAATGTCAGCCATGTTGACGTAAGCCTTTGGTTGACACCAAAATAATTTGAAACGTCGCGTCAGACAGATCTATGATAAATATTATGAAATTATACTGTCAATTATGTCAAAGCATGAAATAACCAGCGGCCAGCCCTGTGAACGAAAGTCCTGGCTGGAAAAACCCCACGTCCCTCTCGCCGCGCGCACCCCCCGCACTCAGCACACTCAGCTTGCGGTTGAGCGCGGCTGGACATTCGTTCATTCATTCGTGTAAATCAGAGGTTCCCAAACTTATTTCGTCTAACGCCCACTTTTAAAATCAGTTATTTTGTAGCGCCCCCCATTTTTTTCGACCTTTAAAACTTCAATAACATAATATTCTCGCCTGGAGAGTATCTCTTGTCTATTCAAAATTAACCAATATACAACATTGAAAAATAATATTTCTAGATACTCAAATCAGCGCCCCCCAATTTTTTCTGGGCCCTTTACCCTCCTAGAGGAGGGTAAAGGGCCCTCTTGTGAGTGCTGGAGGCCTCTAGGCCTCTAGGAAATACTGGTGTAAATCGTTGAATGACGGTTCTTTACGTTAGTATATATTTTATCTTTGACCGCGCGGTTTCAATATATCCCTGTCTCTGACGCCAAATCCTTTAGCGCGTGATATACGATCTGAGTTGCAAGCACCTGATATATGGATTGTATGTTCGGTTCGTATTGTTTTACATGTCTTTAACAGTGTTACCAACATTCAAAAATATTTCACCCCAAACTCAAGTCAAAAGCCCTCAAAATCGCAGCAATTACTTGAAAATCCCTCCATATAGTTGGATAGCTACCATTAGTCGGAATAACAAGATCCATTTCAGTGAATTTCTAACCACGGGCACCGAAGATTATGATCCAGGGCTCATTCAATTCGGCATGACCTCAAAAAATTTTTTAGAAAAATTTCAAGAGGGGCTCGAAAAAATTGCAAAAGTTATAAACAATTTAGTAAAAAAAGGGGTATAGTTTTTTGAAAATATCTCGGAAACTATTAAGAATATCCGAATTTAATAGAATCCTTGAAAGGGAGGGAATTTCCTAAAAAAAAGTCCCACCTCCTTATACATTTTTGCCAACTAATATTACACTACTCGCCACTCGGACAGTTAAAGTAAGTTTTAATATTTTCGGCACAGCTAAATTTTGCCTTGCATTTAGATTTTCCGGGAAAAGTGAAAGAGCTAGAAATTAAACAGTCTTTTGGAGCATATCCATGCGAAATAATTAGAGTCTCAAAATGAAAACACACGAAAATATTTCCTAGCTTTCCAGAAAATAACTTCTTTGCAAATTTTTATTCCCACTTTACAGTAGGTACATAAATGTGTTAGTTCGTATATATCTATTATCTACACTAATATTAAGAGAAGATTTGATTGTTAGTCTGTATGTATAGAATAGGCTCCGAAACTACTAGACGGATTTGTATGAAATTAGCCACAGATATAGAGTAGACCACGGGGAAGGACATAGGCTGCTTTTTGTAGTGACTAAATTTACGGTTCCCGTGAGATTTTCTTTCAAGTTACATATAAAAAGATAACTTTTTTATTCTATGTTAAGGTCTTTTATTTTGATATTAAGATAAACTTTACAATAGTAACTAAGTAGTGTATAATATTGTACTCTTTTTATATAGTTAATAAGACCGGCAAACGAGCAGACTTATCGCCTGATGATGTTCATATCGCCGCCCGTGGATACCCTGCAACCATAATTAAGTGTGAAAGATGGACGAATGAATGTTTATTATCTACTCTTTCTTGCAAGAACTACTGAACAGTTTCTAATGTAATTTGGTATCGTAGTACCTACCCCCTTACTACTAAAAATATTTATCCAGTAGATAAGCAATACAATGTTTTGTCCTCGTCTGTTAAGCGACATTTCCAACGCCTAAGACTAGTAGCTGGAGAGCTACTGAACCCTGGGAGTAACGGTCTCCCTGTAAGGTTAGAAATTTGTATACTTACGATTGCATGCTAAGAGCAATAGCCATGACCTGGCAGGCGTCAGCCCTGCACGTCATCAGCCCCTTTATTTTTTGGACTGTTAAGTAAATTGAGTTTCACAACTTATTTCTGTAAATTTGAAAATTTAATACAATAAAGTTTATTCATGGCATAAATCGTATTTATGGCATGCTAAGAGCAATAGCCATGACCTGGCAGGCGTCAGCCCTGCACGTCATCAGCCCCTTTATTTTTTGGACTGTTAAGTAAATTGAGTTTCAAAACTTGTTTCTGTAAATTTGAAAATTTAATAGGATAAACTTTATTTATTGTACATCTTTAAAAAAATTGACAGGCGATTACAATAAGCAGAAGTATGTGACAGATCAATAATTAGAAAACTCACAGTTGATGAGGATTGAAAATAAACTTTATCCTGTATACTTGAAATGTTTATATGTTTTCAAATAAACGTCTCAGAGTAAGTATGTACAATGCCAGGCGGTTTTGAACAGCATAAGACCTTGACAGGCGAGGGGACAGCTGCTAAGGGCGTGCAAATAAGAAATGTTATATGAACGCATACAGTAAATGCAATCTATTTTATTGGGTTTTATGCAATCTACATTATTTTTAACATTCATTTTCTTCAGAATCATCCGTTATTTCGCTATCACTGTTTTCATCATCATCTGATTCTTCAACAATATTTTCCTCATCTGAAAATATTAAAAAAATATTTTAATGAATTAGTAAGGTTGTTAAGAATTAAATATGAAGCTCAATACCTACATAGGACTGCATATTAAATCTTACGGAATAAAATAATTGTATGTTACCTGAAATGCATTCCTCAGTTTCAGTCGATTGTGCTGTGGCAGTATCAGCAGGTCCTTGTAAAAGTATGTCGTATATAAAAGATGGAACCGTATTCCCCTCAAACTAATTAAAATCGTAACGACTATCAATTAGGTTCCAACCGTTATTATCAGGTGTAAGAATTGTTGGTTCTTTTAAATGACAATTTCGCAGCTGTCCCCTCGCCTGTCAAGGTCTTGTGCTGTTCAAAACTGCCTGGCATTGTACATACTTACTCTGAGACGTTTATTTGAAAACATATAAAAATTTCAAGTATACAGGATAAAGTTTATTTTCAATCCTCATCAACTGTGAGTTTTCTAATTATTGATCTGTCACATACTTCTGCTTATTGTAATCGCCTGTCAATTTTTTTTAAAGATGTACAATAAATAAACTTTATTGTATTAAATTTTCAAATTTACAGAAACAAGTTGTGAAACTCAATTTACTTAACAGTCCAAAAAATAAAGGGGCTGATGACGTGCAGGGCTGACGCCTGCCAGGTCATGGCTATTGCTCTTAGCATGCCATAAATCGTAAGTATACAAATTTCTAACCTTACAGGGAGACTGTTACTCCCAGGGTTCAGTAGCTCTTGGACTATAGAACAAAACATTGCTTAACTAGTTTATCTACTGGATAAATATTTTTAAGCGGGTAGTGTTTTAGCTAGTTATAATATACTTTAGCTCTTATATTATTACTAGCTGTTGCCCGCGGCTGCGCTCGCGTAAATACATACTGTATTTATTCCACGGGAATAATGTACTTTTTCGGGATAAAAAGTAGCCTATGTTTAAATACAGAGCCTAAGTTACTAGCATGCCAAATTTCAATCCGTTCAGTAGTTTTTGTGTGGAAAGAGTAACAAACATCCGTCCAGCCATCCTCACAAACTTTCACATTTATAATATTAGTAGGATTACCTCTGAAAAACGCTTAAAATACGAAACGCACTTGGGTGCGTTTCGTATTTTAAGTATAAAATATTTTGTTATTGGTAACAAAATAATACTGTAATAAAATTGAAATTATTATAACACAAATTACATTTTCAGCACAATTTCAACAAAATAGAACGTATTTTATTGTAATTATTATTGTATTATTCGGCGTTAACCCTGACCGCTATTGTACTTAAATTAATGATTTAGTTAGTCTAATATTATTTTAATTATGATTAATTATATTTAAAACTACAATTTGTAACCCGTCTTTAGTTGGCTAAACGTATATAATATTATTACTAGACGTTGCCTGCGACTTCGTGCGCGCAAAAGGTAATTACAAACCGTACATTTTTCCGTGATAAAAAGTCGCCTATGTCCTTCCCCGTGGTCTTACACTATATCTGTACCAAATTTCATGGTAATCGGTAAATTTTTCATCTTTATTATATTAGTATAGATTAATAATTGTACCATTTTTATCTTAGATGTGTACTATAATGGTGCTGTAATGTCAAAAGTGGTAGAATAAAGATATACTTATTTATTTATTATTAATTAGCTGTCCCGGCAAACTTCGTACCTACCGTTTTAGAATTAAATTTGTTGACGTAGGTACTGACAGCAGCGCCACCTATCGGGTCCAATTGTAAATCTAAACCATTTTCGAATCCACCTGAAGACACACAAAAAATGTCATTAAAATCGGTCAAGCGGTTTAGGAGGAGTTCAGTGACATACACACGCACACATAAAATATAAATATTATGTAAAGACTAGCTTTTGCGCACGGCTCCGCCCGCGTAAATACATTATCCCGCGAGTACACTACTTTTTCGGGATAAAAAAATATCCTATAATATGATATGGGACCCAAAGTATGTCTATACCAATTTTCATAAAAATCGGTTCAGCGGTTATAGCGTGAAGAGGTAACAGACAGACAGACAGACACACTTTCGCATTTATAATATTAATATTAAGTATATATATAGATTTATTGCCAAAAATCAATAAGTCAAGATCATGGATTACGACTTGTTTGTGTAGCGGCCACACTAACGTCCAACGTCAATAATCGCGATAACAAATGGCGTTTCCCGCTACACGAATTCTATACATCGTTTAAATGTCTGTTAGTTTGTCACACTACATATTACACGGTATACTTTGTAGCTGTTGGTTATTATGTATTGTAATGAAATTGTATGATATGCGTGCCGTGTGTGAACTGTGGAGGAAACGCTTCGGCACGAATGAGCCGGCTTGAGGGGCAACAGCCTCACATCCTACTAATATCATAAATGTGAAAGTTTGTGAGGATGGATGGATGGCTGTTTGTTACTCTTTCACGCAAAAACTACTGAACGGATTTTGATGAAATTTGGTATCTTAGTAGTTAAGGCTCTGGATTAAAACATAGGCTACTTTTTATCTCGAAAAAATACAGTGTTCGGTGAGGGCTCCGCCTGCGTAAATACAGTATGTATTTACGCGGGCGGAGCTGCGGGCAACAGCTAGTAATATAATTAACATAATAAAATACCTACTAAATAGTCTACCTGGAAACATCAGACAAGAGCCAAGGTTGAGTAAGTTTAAAAGTCTACTTAAAAAAATATTTGTTAGAGACTATAATTTACAAGGACCGTGCTTATAAATTATTATGTACCTATGTAGAACGTATTATGTAACCTACTGAGACTGTAACCTGCAGTCAAACTGCGCAAGCAGTTTTGCGGGGCATATTTAAAAAACAATGTAAATTGTAGTATTTAATAAATAAAAAAAAAAAATCAAAAAAATTCAAAATTCTTCGTAGCTTAACCATAGACGTATATTATATTACTAGCTTATGCCCGCGGCTCCACCCGCGTAAATGCAGTATCCCACGGAAACACTGCACTTTTTTGGGATAAAAAATAGCTAGATGTTTTAATCTAGAGCCTAAACTCCTACCATACCAAATTTCATCAAAATCCGTTCAGTAGTTTTTGCGTGAAAGAGTAACAAACATCCATCCATCCATCCTCACAAGTTAGTGGATGTTACCCGGGCTATTAAGTATTACAAATATATTTCATTTATTAAAATCAGACCTTAGGTTTAGGTGCTACGGTGGATTAAACATTATTTTAGCTTCGCCGCAGTCGGGTAAAGTAGATACCTATTATGTTTCTCGTGACCCAGTAAGGAAAATCAAGTATCCTCTCGAACCAAGTAACATTAATAAATTTTTGGGTTCCGTACCAAAAGGTTAAGGGTCATAAAAACGAGACCCTATTACTGAAACTTCGCTGTGCGTCCGTCTGTCTGTCTGTCAACAGACTGTATCTCCTTAACCGCGATAGCTAGACAGTTGAAATTTTCACAGACGATGTATTTCTGTTGTCCCTACAACGAATACATACTGAAAAAAATATTTGGGGCTGTCATACAAAATCTTGATTTTTCGCTGTTTTTTTTTTGCTCGATATTAATCCTAGTGCTCGATGTAATTACTAATAATTTTAAAGGTAGTTACAGACATTGCCTGAGATTTCGTGCGCGCAAAAGGAAATCCGTAAATTTTTCAGCGACGCACCACGATTTTTTTGATGTGCGATTATTTTGTCGCAGAAATGTATGTAACATTTCTGCGACAAAATAATCGCATATCAAAAAAATCGTGGTGCGCGCTTAGACTTAGTCCTTTCCTTTGGTCTACTTATATATCTCTGTCTTTCGACAAAATCGTCTTATTTTTATCCTGTACTTTTGGAGCTCATTCAATGCAAACGAACAAACAAATCTCTTTATAATATTAGTATAGATGGCGCAGAGTCCTTCGTGCACGATTCCGACTCGCACTTGGCTAGTTTTTTTTTCAAAAATGAAACTTGGTACTACTGTTATAGAAAAGTCAAAGCTGATATTCTTAATTTTCTCTATTCATAGATGCGCCTACTTATCTTAATATAAGGATGAAAGTCTTTGGAATTGCTACAGTTCTTAAGTAGCATTATTATGCCAATGATTTTGAAGTAAGGATATGCCTCTGGGAACATTTTGCATACATTTTCTCTAAGAAACTCAAAACGTTATTATCAGTCAGTGACAAAGTTGTTACGTTATCTCACGGATTGGCCCATATGGCCCATATCTCTCTCATATATGGGGCACTCAAGTTGGAGACATTATAACGCTTATTTAGTGCTTATCCTTTCAATATCATCATAATAAAAGTAAGTCAATGGGGTACAGTTAAGTATCTAATTATGAATTCAATATTCAAGTTATCGAAGAAAATTCACAATGACTTTTACAAGCTAATAATTATCTAAGATATTCTATTGGGTTAAGTAGAGCCTCTTTTTATTATAATAAATCTATGGGGTCAAGAGTCAGCTAGGACAGCTGAATTTAAATGAGAATACCAGCTTGGCAGTTTTAGCGTATCGAGACTTGATCGTAAAAATATAGGAAATGGCGAGAAAATTCAAAGGTCAAAATTTTTAATCTATCTCTTTCTAGCAAAACGAAATAGGGAATATGCATAAAATATAAAAATAGCTTAAAACATAATAATATGATACTAGACTGAAAAATAAAGGAAATGGCGAGAAAAAATTCAATATCTGTTGATAAATGAGCAAGATATGAGCGGTCAAAGTTTGTAATCTATCTCTTCCTAGCAAAACGAAATTACTTATGAACTTCCTATGAAAGTAGTGTTATGTGACGTCACGATACACGTCCGATCTCTCTGTCTAATAGACTACTTTAAACGTTCATATCTTAGTTATTTTTAATGATATCCAAAAACTGATTTTACCATACGGTTTACCAAACAAGATAGATATATAGGTATATATGTCACCTTAAAATTGTAAAAACCGTTAGATTGTAAAATAACTAACGAGATTGTAAAAATATGTCGAAAGATGAAAAACTATACTTATATGTATTTATAATCTAACGAAAAATAATGTGTTAAAATATTAGCAGCATATTCGCGTCGGCAGTCTATCAGCATTTTACAATTTCACTAGTTTTATTACAATCTAACGGATTTTACAATTTTACGGTGACATATATAAAAAATACGTGCATATTCCATATCGTACTAATGCAGGTTATCGCGTCGCGTCGCGTCTGCGTATAAACAGCTGTCCTGTCTATAAACTTCAACTGACAAGTAGGAATGCGCTTCATTTTGACGTTTGAACTATGTGACATTGTAAAACGCAATTCAAAAAGTTCTTGTGTCAAAATTTTGACGTAAGAACTTTTTAAATTGTGTTTTAAAAAGTTCAAACATCAAAATGAAGCGCATTCCCACTTGTCAGTTCATATAATGATACCAGATAAGGTCCTTTAGTCAAGAATGTCAAGATGCATTTGATAATATCGACGGCGAAGTTCGAAAACAAAATGTAAGTATGGGATTTGACACAATTCACAAAGCCTCGCAAGTCGCAAGCGACATGTCACTTAGCGATGACTTTTTCATTCATTACATACATACATACATACATATAATCATGCCTCTTTCCCGTAGTGGTAGGCAGAGACCACTTCTTTCCACTTGCTACGATCCTCACATACATGTTTCGCTTCGCTCACTTTCATTCTTACCATCCATTCCTCCTCTTAAATTCAACGTAGCGAAGTGGCTCTCCATGGGCCACTTTTTGCCTCCGTGAGAACGAGACGTGATGGGTGGCGAACCACATCGCCGCCACTTTGGATAATTAAATTATTTTTATGATTATCCATTGCGTTCTCACGGATTGGTGGAGATGGTAGGAATAGGGAAAGGGAAGGATAGGTGGTGTTTAAAGGAAGATTGGTAAGTTAGAGTGGGAATTCGGAATGTAGGATATTACCGTCCAGGAGGGCAAGGGATAGGACAGTAATAGCTAGGGAAGCTGGGGTCGCATACCCGTATACTATACCACAACTACCGGACAGGTAAGTTGGGATGAGTATCCCATGACATATTTTTGACATAATTTTTCATTTTTCATGACATAATTTCATTCATTACACAACATGATACACATTTTATTGTTAGAGTTTGAAATGTTTCATATGAAACGTGTATCTTTGTGTAGTGAATCAAGTTCAAACTTGAAAAGCTAACTTAAAAATGCAGCGTCTCGAACTGACTATAATTTACGTGGTAGAGCCATGCTTCGGCACGAATGGGCCGGCTCGACCGGAGAAATACCACGGGCTCACAGAAAACCGGCGTGAAACAGCGTTTGCGCTGTGTTTCGCCCAGTGAGTGAGTTTACCGGAGGCCCAATCCCCTACCCTATTCCCTTCCCTACCCTCCCCTATTACCCTATTCCCTCTTAAAAGGCCGGCAACGCACTTGCAGCTCTTCTGATGCTGCGAGTGTCCATGGGCGACGGAAGTTGCTTTCCATCAGGTGACCCGTTTGCTCGTTTGCCCCCATATTTCATAAAAAAAATAAAAAAATAATAATTGTACCTACCTGGGTACCCGAGCTTCGAAGTTCTGATAAATAAATAAAAAAAAATGAGTCACAAAAATAAATAATTTACCTGACCGGGATTCAAGCCTACCATATTCCGAATTTTCGAATAAAGCAAAATTATACATAAGTATATCAAACTGCCAATCGGACTGACGTGATAGTCGATGTTATTGTTATACCGTTGCACGATGAAAGAAAATACATGTAATGCTTAAAAATGTGAAATTTCCCAGGGATAAGGCCTAGCTAGATCTTTTTTGTTTTTTTTTCACGAAACTCCCTGTATACTAAATGTCATGGTAATACTTGCAACGGTTTTCGAGAAACCGATTATATGTCACCGTAAAATTGTAAAAACCGTTAGAATGTAAAATTTTGATAGACTTCCGACGCGAAAGGCAATCGGACTAATTTTTTTTTTATTGCATAAATGAATAGTACTCTTAAATATGAGTAACTTCTCAGAAGAAACCGTATATCAAAAGTCAATATTTTCAAAGGTACAACGATTTTTATAAAAAAATTCGCGAGCCTCCTAAAAACGCTCCATACTAAGGTCGACCTACAAATGACGTCACTTGTAGGTTATAGTATATGAAGTATATGGCCGCAGGAATATATTTGTAAATATCTCCGATATTTGTGCGTTTAAGTTCATACTTACCATAATGAATGTTTTTGTATATGATGTGAGTAAACTAATGATGTAGGTTTTGTTTACCAATTTCGCAAAAAAAAAAAAATTTTTTTGGTATAAAGACTCGCAAAATTTTGTATACTTCAAATCGCTGTACCTTTGAAAATATTGACTTTTGATATACTTACGGTTTCTTCTGAGAAGTTACTCATATTTAAGAGTACTATTCATTTATGCAATAAAAAAAAATCCGTCCGCTTGCCTATTTAACACATTATTTTTCGTTAGATTATAATATTATATACATAATAATTATAGTAATGAATATTTCGACATATTTTTACAATCTCGTTAGTTATTTTACAATCTAACGGTGTTTACAATTTTACAGTTATATTACAATCTAACGGCTTTTACAATTTAACGGTGACATATACATCATTTAACGTATAAGATGTACATTTCGGGGTACTCCATACAAATTGTGCATTTGGCAAGTGTACATTTGTATTCGTAATCAATCGGCACTGAAATTGGGTCAGAGCGGAGAGATGAAACGTGGAAGGAGATGAAATCATTTCGTACACTCCACAGCATCGTTTCTCAACCATTTTTATGTCGCGACCCACAAAAAAGCCAAATAGTTAAGTTAAAAGTATTGCGATCCCGTCACTATAAGATTATAGTAATACTTGCTTTTGCGCGTGGTTCCGCCCGCGTAAATTTATTATCCCGCGGGAATACTACTTTTTCGGGATTTTTTTACCAAAATTCATAAAAATTGGTTCAGCGGTTTAAGCGTGAAGAGGTAACAGAGACGTACACACTTTCGCATTTATAGTATTAGTATAGATGTGCCAACATAACGCGCTATTTTTATCAGCTATCGTTGTACACTGCCTTCACTGGTTCGAACGTTCGAATGATTTTTTGATGTTCGATACAAAACATTCGTTCGAATTACTAATCTTTTGTATCTATAGGTTTTGTACCTGTAGTTTGTATTTATTAATTTTCAACGGACTGCGACCCCCTTTAAAAACAAACTTGAACGACCCCCAAGTGTCGCGACCCACCGGTTGAGAAGCGATGCTCTACAGCAATTATGATACAAGTGGATTATAGGATTACCTACATAACAGGAATACTTTTTAGCCTAAAAGTCTTCACATAAACAGTAGATCATTTGCCCAATATTACTCGGTATAAAAGTAGCCTATATTTTAATCCAGACTCCAGAACATAAACTACTACCATACCAAATTTCGTTAAAATCCGTTCAGTAGTTTTTGTGTGAAAGAGTAACAAACACATCCATCCTCACAAACTTTTACATCCTACTAATCTACACTAATATTATAAAGAGGAAAACTTTGTTTGTATGTTTGTTTGTTTGTTTGTTTGTTTGTTTGTTTGTTTGTTTGTTTGTTTGTTTGTAATGAATAGGCTCAAAAAGTACTGGACCGATTTCAAAAATTCTTTCACCATTCGAAAGCTACATTATCCACGAGTAACATAGGCAAAATTTTATTTTGGAAAAAAATAGGGTTCCGTAAGATATTTGGGGGTTTCGGACACAAGGTGTAAAAATCAACCAAAAAAGTTACTTATTTTGCGTACGCTGCCTAAACTATAAAGGATAGAACCATAAAATGTTCTAATTAATTGTAGATCTTATAAATATCTACAAAAAAGTCCGTGACACACTGTACCTATATATATCGAGTGAGGCACAACAACCATTTTTTTATTTAGAAATCTTGCATTTTTTTTGGACTACATTTAAACGCGTTTATTTTACTCATGTTATTAATCCTTATCAAAATAAATTATTTCGTCACTAAGTACAGTTTATGTAGATAATATTTGGTCTTTGAATGATTAAAATTGGACGTTTGGTTTTGAAGTTATGGCGAAATTAAAATATTACGATTTCTGCTGCACGGCCCGTTGCGAAGTGGGCGTCACCAAGGCGGGGGTAGGCGTGCGGGAGGGAATTTAGATCTATGAGTAAGGTACCCGCAGTATTAGTATCAGTATTGTACCCATAGATTATACAGATACATACTATTGTACCCGTGCGAAGCCGGGGCGGGTCGCTAGTAATATTATAAATGTGAAAGTTTGTGAGGATGTATGGATGGATGGATGAATGTTTGTTACTCTTTCACGGAAAAATCACTGAACGGATTTTGATGAAAATTGGCATGGTAGTAATTTAGGCTCTGGATTAAAACATAGGCTACTTTTTATCCCAAAAATTACAGTGTTTCCGAGGGATACTATATTTACGCGGGCGAAGCCGCGGGCATCAGCTAGTTTATAATATTAGTAGGGAGAGGTGGCTTGAAAGGGACATTTTTGAATTTGAGGTTCTAGAAAGTGATTGAGAAAATATTTGGAACAGGTTTGAGTCGAATAGGAAGCGTTTATTATTAAATAATTGAAATGAATTGAAATAATTGTCATTAATCAATCTTTAGTTATTTATTTACGCATCTTTAAAAATTGTGTATTTTGTCCCTTTCATAAATGGACAGTATTGAAAGGGACGCAGTTATTTATGAAAGGGACAGTACCAAATTTATGGGAAATATGTGTACAATAATTACTCAGATGTTATAAATCAAATTTAAAAGTGACTGGAACTATATTTATTATAAAAATTTACCGTATTCGTCTTATATACCAGTATAATGAACACTTTTATGTAACTTAAATAGAAATCAACAATATTAAAATGTTTCTCTGTGATAAAATAAACTCAAAAACTATAAATTGCTTTCTTAACACTCTTATAAAGTTTTTTTTATAACTAATAAGAAATTTAACACTCATATAAAATGAAAGACAAATCAACAATGTTATAATAAATATCAATTTAAAGACATACTGCACTATAAAAATAATAATTCATTTTTTCAAAATAATTATAATAATCAACAGTCTTCATAAACTTTGAATTACAATCTCAAATCTAGCTGCTGCTTTTTTTTTCGTGCAACCTTCTTCTTCTTCTGACTTACTTTAGCATTTTTCTTAATATCAATCTTCTTTTTAGCTTTCTTTTGGTTTTGTTTTTTTTTTCTGGTTTTGGTTTCTTTTGGTCTAACTTTTAGTTTGGTTTGATTATTGATCTATTAAATTACTTTTAACAATTGTTTTACGTTTTAAGTTTTGTTTTTCAGTCTTGGGTATTTTTTTATTTAAGATATCTATCATATTTTCTAAAAGCAATCTATATTTTTCAGGGGTTTCAGTTATAATCGTAGTTTTACCTTTACGTTGCTTCGCAATAGGTTTTTTTATTAGAGGGTTAGCAGAATTAGAACTTCCAGGTCGTGTCTCTTTTGTAGTAGATGTTCCAGGTTGTGGATAGTTCAAAGTAGATGGCCTAGCTTGTGGCTGACTTAAAATGGAAGTGAAACGGTTCGTAAAATTTATGTATAGTTCTTCTTCATTTGAGGATGATTCTGAACCGGTGGGGGTCTTAAGAGATTGTGGTCAGTCTGTCACAAAAGCAGGTAAAAAAATCTACTAATAAGTACTTCATTAACTGCCCCTTCAATTGTATGTGCATGAACACGTGTTCTCTTTTTGGTGGCATTTTTAATCTGAAAAAAAAAACTAAAAAATATATTAAAAACCTAGTGCAAAATAGCAGGCTTGAAAGGGACAGTTATGAAGGGGACGTCCCATTCATAGCCATTTGTTGTGTCCCTTTCATAAATATCATATTAAAATTTAAAACATAATCACAAAATCTACAGTATTAACTTAAAGCTAACTGACGTTATGTTCTTCGGTCTGTGGATGTCCAGCCTATTTTAAACAGTGATTAACACATAAATAAGTAACTCGCAGCACTCGATAAACGTTTCACAGTTATAACAGAAAAAATACTATTCAATTCCAATAAAAACACCTGTAAGTATCCGCCATGTTTGAAATGACAGGAGTATAAAGTTATCTACGAACGAACTTGCATCAAGGTTGCCATACAACAAAAATAGTATTGTCTCGAAATAGTTTTTAATTACTGGTAATTTGATTTTGTCCCTTTCAATACGTGTCCCTTTCATGCCACCTCTCCCTAGGATGTGAAAGTTTGTGAGCATGTATGGATGTATGGATGGATGTTTATTCCTCTTTCACGCAAAAACTACTGAACGGATTTTGACGAAATTTGGTATAGTAGTAGTTTAGGCTTTGAATACATAGGTTATTTTTTATCCCGGATACTCGATAGTACTATACACAAGTACAGTGTTCTCGCGGGATACTCGATACTATATTTACGCTGGTGGAGCCGCGAGAAATAGCTAGCTCACAATAGTAATAAGTTTATCAGTCCAACTGTACACGGGGTTCGTCTTGTTTCAACTGAATCCGTGTCCGAATGGTTGCGATATGACTTGATTTACTATTGATTGGGTTTGGTTCGGAATGAACCGACTGCAAATGGCCTGGATATTGATTTAAGGTCTTAATAGTGTGATGATCTCGTGAAGAGCTTACTATAGAAATGATCCTATGAAGTAAGTCTAACAGCCTCCGTGGTCCAGTGGTTAGAGCATTGGTTCTCGACTCGGAGGTCGTGGGTTCGATTCTCGCATTGGAACAACAAAAAGTGTTGTTCCCAAGTTTGGTTAGGACAATGCAGGCTGATCACCTGATTGTCTAACAAGAAAGATGATCCATGCGTCCGATGGGCAAGTAAAAAAGCTGCGCCTGATCTCTCGCCAGTCGCGTCAGTTATCCGTCCCACTGGATTATGAGAGTAAAGGAAGAGAGAGTGCTCTTGTGTACTGCGCACACACTTGGGCACTATAAAAATTACTTCAGCGTAACTGGCCTGGTTTCAATGAAACCGGTCACCGTCACCGAGATCGGTGTGGGGAGTTAGTTATTAAGGTCTTAACATACCACACTAACGTCTTTTGACGATAAGCGTCGGTGAAACCACACCAAAGTCGAGTTCGGTTTCTAATGATGCGACAACTGGGAATTGATTTCTGAACCTCAAGTAGACTTTAATTTTACTTTGATTGGATTGAAAGTGAAGCGTCAAGCGACATGTTACAAAGAACGGATTTGAATGACGTTTCGGCCAATCAGAGCGCATTTCACGTTAGTTTAACGTTAACAAAACACCGTTTGAGAGTTTTAGCGTATCGGGACTTTATTGTAATGCAGGTTTTATTTAGCTGAATTGCCCTTCAGTCGTTATGGTTTATCAAGCAGCCACACTAACATTTACACGATGGACGTTTGGGGGTCGATAATTTAAGTCGCCCAGTGGACACCAATCCCACCATCTGATTTACGTGAGACCGTGGTATTTCTCTAATAACTGGATTGGAGAAACATAGACTTGGATCGTTCTATAAAAGCTGATTTTCACCGCGATAAAAAGTAGCTTATGTCCTTTCTCAGGCTGTAGACTATCTGTGTACCAAATTTCATTTAAATCGGTTCAGTAGTTTTGGAGTGTAAGCGCCACTTAACCACAGAGGTCGTTATTTAGTTTTCGTTACACTAGTTATAAATGGCCAGCCTAGCCGTTTATAGTCATAACGCCTTACAACTCAACCTAATTGAATATTTACAGCCTAATTAGGTAAAGAACATTTATAAAAGGGAGTAAAAAATAAGTAATTATCCAAATTACACAAAATCTGAGCAATTAGTTTATTTTTAAATAGCTGGGGCCCTTAATTTCCTTTCCGTAGAAATAATAGTAACGGATCCCTAGCTGTAAAAGTAACGGTAACGGATTATTTTTTTAACGGAACCCGAAGAAAAAAGTAGCCTAAGTTATTCCTTATAACATTAGCTGTCTGCTAGTGTATGTCTCTTGAAAATGGGTCCAGCCGTTTCAGAGATTAGTCGGAACAAATAGAATGACAAATATAAAAAAATAATAATATTGTAAGTAGCGTATAGGTATACTTTCATCCTACTTCCTACTAATATTATAAATGTTTAAGTTTGTGAGGATGTATGGATAGATTGCTGTATGGATGGATGGAAGGATGTTTGTTACTCTTTAACGGAAAAACTTCTCAACGGATTTTGATGAAAATAGTTATTTTATCCCGAAAAAATACAGTGTTCTCGAGGGATACTGTATTTACTCGGGCGGAACCGCGGGCTACAGCTAGTAATTGTATACTTACGTTTAATGATAAGCTGCTTATCTAAAATCACAAACAGACACTTCAATTTTATTTAGATATTTGCTTGTAGATTAGCAATTTGGGGTCCTATGCGGGCGATTAATCCATTTTTTTTTCTTTTTTTTATGGTTTCTTAGTTTAATACAAGAGCTATTTTTTTTGTTTCGCTCTGTATGTCTGTTTGTCTGTACACCCTTCTAACTTCTGTAACATATACAGTAGTGACATATACATACAATTATACATGTTTTGTGTTTGTAGTGGTTTTTTAGTTAAACGTTATAATATCTCAAGCCGTAAGGGTGAAATAAAACTTAACACTTCCGTTCAAGTGAACACAAAAATCGCAACTCGAAAATAATTGTAGAAAGAGCTTATATACAGCGTGAATCTATATCTATACTTAATATTATAAATGCGAAAGTGTGTCTGTCTGTCTGTCTGTTACCTCTTCACGCTTTAACCGCTGAATGTTTTTTATGAAATTTGGTATATAATACATACTTTGGGTCCCGGGAAAGGACAGGATATTTTTATCCGAAAAAAGTACAGTGTTCCCGCGGGATAATGTATGTACGCAGGCGGAACTGCAGGCAAAAGCTAGTAGTAACTTAATGATTTAAAGCTGCTTATTTCTTTAGATAAGAATAAAATTTTTAAAAACTTTCAATAGAGTTTTGGACTTAGGTAGGTATATACTTATTTACATCAATCTAATTGATCGATTGGCCAACTGACGGTGACTACAGACTTTCGCAAAGCGACGTCATAACTTAAACTCGTGGAAAAATATCGGGAATCTCTAACTTATATAATATAATGACATTTTCGTGGTTTGAAAGCCAAAAAAGTCCATCATTATGGGTTTATTGTACGATGTTACTCGCGACTTCGTACGCGCAAAAGTTAATTTCGCAGAAACAGTACATTTTTCTGCGATAGTAAGTAGACTGCGTCCTTCCCCTACGCCTACTCTATATCTGTGCTAAATTTTATCAAAATCGGTCCAGTAGTTTCGGAGCCTATTCGATGCAAACAAACTTTTCCTCTTATTATTAGAATAGATTAGTAGAGATATAGATAAACATCCCAACTAACATTTTGGCGCTAAGGGAAACCTTTTTTGACACTTAAAGTATTATAAACGACATATAAGAGCTCCGACAATAGCTTTGGACTCTACTGCGGCGTCAGGAATAAATAATTAAAGTTTCAAGAGGCATAATAGAAATAAAGGAAAAATATATAACTTAAGGTGCTAACTTGGAGTTTGTCAGAACTTTTATATAACTCTTACATCTTTAGGAAACGTAAAACACTAGAACCAATTGAAAGGTGCCTGCTAATACTTACAAACGGTTAAAGTTCTTAAATGGAGTTAGTCAATACCTTGTACCACCTAACGAGTTCTATGGAGCCCTAAGAGCTAAAAGAAAGTTATAGTAGTGATAACTATTTGTATTATAGAGCTATAGAAGTTAAAGAAGTGATAACTATAGGTATTAAAGAGCACCGTAGCCTAGTGGGTAGACCGTTTGGTTCGCACTCGAGAGAGTGCAGGTTCGAATCCCAGGTTGTGGCGTGTACTAATGAGATTTTTTCAGATCTCAAGTACATTATACGGACGCTCTAACGGTGAAGGAAAACATCGTGAGGAAACCCGCACATAGTTGGCCCCAGATGTATTGACTAGTTCATTCCTCTGGACTAGGCTGACTATGTTGTGAGAATGCCGTATGTGCTTGGGCAACCATACGACATTTAAAAACCAACAGCTGTCCCAGGCACTACAGTATTTCAAGAGTGGTTACTTCGCTCGAAGAATACTGTATAAATCATCCATTACGGATGCAAAGGCCTAAGTTTTTTTTTAAGTTTTTTTTATAGAGCTAGATGCTGCAAGTGTCAGAAACCACCTTTAAATCATTACAGGTTGTATAATAGCATTTACTCCCACATTATAAAAGTCTAAGTGGCATTAAAAAGCTAGCTTTAGTTCTTTTAACACTGCGTTGGAAATAAAAGAGTTATCAGGAACCTTAGGTAATGTAGATTTTACGCCATTATATAAACATAACCTACAAAATTTTAAAAGTAAATTTTTGGTCAAAATATTATTTTCCGACTTATTGATTTACATTATTTACTGTTTTCAATTAAAATATACATAGACGTACTGAGAATTGTCATTTACAACCACAACTATAATAAAAAAAAATGCCGTGGCAGTGATTTATTTTACCTAATAATATGAAATGTTGTTTATTTTTGAGGCGCTTCAAAATTGAGATGAAAACTAGTATATATTATCACAGAATACTTATCACCGCAGGGAGAATTCATAATTATGAAACCGATAATGTATAAAATTATTAATTGATGTCGGCCATGATTGTCGGCCATGAATATGCACACTGCTATTATATTTTATCATTTTTGACGGTGATAGAAACGGAAAGTAAAAAAAAAAACTTTGGGTGATGTTTATGACTACTTATTATGCACAATATACAATCGAGCTATAAATAGTATCGTAGCAGCACTCATATGTTGTTAAAAAAGCTAATTGAGTGAATTTTATGAATTATTTATTACTAAAGGGTGCAGTTGTAACCTGTGTATAGCTTATAATACACCTAAAATGGTGAACACTACTTCAATAGCACTATTGTAACTCTTTATTCCCGCCTTTTTATCACTTTTCTACAACTATTATGTCACTTTGGGGCCATCCATAAATAACGTCACACGTTAAGGGGGAGGGAGGGGGTCGACGAAGTGTGACATTGTGTGACAAGGGGGTGGGAGGGGTCCTAAATATTGTGACGTCACATTTCAAAATCTATTATAATAACTAAGTGTTAAAATACGAACTATAAACTTACTTTACGAAAACCTCAAAAACATATATGCCAGTTATAAATAATTTAAAGGAGTGGGTTCAAAGTCCATGGATTGCAGATTATTAAGTTTGTATCTTTAATTTAAAGATAATTCTATTAATATTATTTTTTGTTTTGTTAATTTCTTTAATTAAGTAATATAGTCAATCGTTTTTTGTTTTATTAATTGTCTCATTTGATGTTAATTTTATTAAAAACTAGCGACCCGCCCCGGCTTCGCACGGGTACAATACTGATACTAATACTACAGAATGTCTTTAAACCTCTGACAAAACGGGCGAAATTCAGTCAAAAGTTCAATACAAACAGAAACAAATTAATATAGGTACCTACCTACTAAAACTCAATGAAATAAGTAGGTGGGTATACTTTTATCGTACGAAATACCTATACTCTTCAGGACTAACAATACAACAAACACTAAATAAATAGGTATTCAAGTAACTATCCATCATAGTTACAACGAACACAAAACAAAAAAATTACCCAATAATCTAAACTCCGCACGCGCACTCCCGCCTTGGTGACACCCACTTCGCAACGGGCTGTGCAGCAGAAATCGTAATATTTTAATTTCGCCATAACTTCAAAACCAAACATCCAATTTTAATCATTCAAAGACCAAATATTATCTACATAATATATACTTAGTGATGAAATAATTTATTTTGATAAGGATTAATAGCATGAGTAAAATAAACGCGTTTAAATATGGTCCAAAAAATTCAAGATTTCTAAATAAAAAAATGGTTGTTGTGCCTCACTCGACATAGATAGGTATAGTGTGTCGCGGACTTTTTTGTATATATGTATAAGATCTACAATTAATTAGAACATTTTATGGTTCTATCTTTTATAGTTTAGGCAGCGTACGCAAAATAAGTAACTTTTCTGGTTGATTTTTTACACCTTGTGTCCGAAAAACCCAAATATCTTACGGAACCCTATTTTTTTCCAAAATAAAATTTAGCCTATGTTACTCGTAGATAATGTAGCTTTCGAATGGTGACAGAATTTTTGAAATCGGTCCAGTACTTTTTGAGCCTATTCATTACAAACAAACAAACAAACAAACAAACAAACATACAAAGTTTTCCTCTTTATAATATTAGTGTAGATAATTTAAATGGAAATAAAACTGGTTTCGGAACCAATATTTTTATTCAATAATTTCTAAATGTAAATTTACAAAATATGTGATGTCACAATAGGGAGGAGGGGGGTCTCACAAATGTGACCAACTGTGACAAGGTTGGGGTAAAATTCGTGAAATTCGTGTGACTTTATTTATGGATGGCCCCTTTAAGCTCTAAAATTGTGGGCCAAGTCGAGGATTATAAGATAGTTATAGCGCGCTATACCACTAGTTGTTAGACCTTTTATAGAACCTTAGGTTTTTAAGTTTCTCTTAAGTAGCTCATTTAGCGCTTATTCTTATTACCAAAATGTTAGTTGGGATCAGAGTGAATAGAACTATAAAAAAATATATTAATTAGAACAATATGTTTTCGAACACGATGTATAGCCACTCGCACGTGTAGTTAATGGTCTTAAGGTTTAATAAAAGAAATGTAAGAAACGCTTACATGTGCTGAATGAGGGTAGAAATGGAATTAACAAGCCCTTCGCTAGTACCGTCAGCAAAATAGCCAAGGTTTAGGGTCTAAATAGCCCTAAAGCTTTTTTTATAAAAGGTTCATTAGGCCCTAAAGAGATATTAAGGTTTTGCCAATATCAGCCAAGTTGGTAAGTAAATCTATGGTGTGTTCGAATCAAAATAACCGTAAAGCTTATTTTATTAGGGTATATTAGGCCCTAAAAAGATGTCAAGATTTTACCATTCGTCAGTCAAATTAACACAAAATACCTGTATTTTAAGCCCTTAAAGTCATTTCGCAGAGCGCATGTGCAGTGTATAACTGATGTCATAATATGAAAAGTATCTCTGGATGTAGAGAATGAAGTTCAATCTTCTCAAATCATCAAACTTGGGCCTTTTCATCCGTTAATGAATATATAGTACCTAATCTCCGAGCGAAGTAACCACCCTTGAAATACTGTAGTGTCTGGGACAGTTGGTTATTAAATGTCATATGGTTGCCCAAGCACATACGACATTCTCACAACAAAGTCAGCCTAGTCCAGAGGAATGACTGGTCAATACGTCTGGGGCCAACCGTGTACGGGTTTCCTCACGATGTTTTCCTTCAACTATAGCGTCCAAAATCTGAAAAAGTCTCATTGGTACACGCCACAACCTGGGAATGAAACCTGCACTCTCTGGAGTGCGAATCAAACGGTCTACCCACTAGGCTACGGAGCTCTCAATCTTCAATAGCTATCTTACAAATTCAGTGCTGCGCAGCGTCGCGTATTGTCGCAGTGTAAACGGACCTTAAATTGATTATTTCAGATTTTGTAACTGTAAAACGATAGTATTTAACAAACGTACACCAGAATCATATTATTACTAGCTGTTTCCCGCGGCTCTGCCTGCGTAAATATATTATCGAGTATCCCGCGGGAATACTGTATTTTTTCGGGATAAAACGTAGCCTATGTTTTAAATCGGAGCCTAAACTACTACCATACCAAATTTAATCAAAATCGGTTAAGGAGTTTTTGCGTGAAAGAGTAACAAACATCCATCCATCCTCACAAACTTTCACATTTATAATATTATTAGGAATTTATCAATGAATAGTCTTAATAATATTATGTAAGAGTTTCCTAGTCTACTAATTTAAATGGCTTAACAATGGCATTATACTCGTAGTAGTAGTAACAGTCTCCGTGGTCTAGTGATTAGAGCATTGGCTCTCGACTCAGAGGTCGTGGGTTCGATTCTTGCATTGGAACAAGAAATGTTGTTTCCAAGTTTGGTTAGGACAATGCAGGCTGATCACCTGATTGTCTGACAAGAATGATATGCGTCGGATGGGCACGTAAAAAGTCGGACCTGCGCCTAATCTCTCTTATTAAGAAAGAGAGTGCTCTTGTGTACTGCGCACACACTTGGGCACTATAAAATTACTCCTGCGTAACTGGCCTGGTTTCAATGAAGCCGGCCACCGTCACCGAATTCGGTGTGTGATGTTATTGTTATTATAATAGTAGTAACAAAATAAAATACATTCATACTACAAGTATTTCCCTTACTCTTGCTTTGAATATAGATCCTTTTAAAATACAGTAAAATTTAAAAATATAAAAGGTTTTAAGGCATTTACTCTGCAAAGAAAACTAGGCAGGTTTCAAAAACGTGTAACTCAAGAATGTAAAATTTTTAATAATGAAGTTTTGTATCACGTAGCGGTAAGGATCACAGATAGGTGTTGTAATTATATCTATAGTAATATGAAGATAAAAGGTATGTGTTTTTTATATAGGTAGGGTCAGGTTGGGGAAGACCGTCTACAAGGCAAGATCGTCTGCACGCAATAACTTATATTTATGAATAGCTATGCAGCTTGAATTGACAGTCGGTAAAACAGTATCATACTTTGGTTAAAATTTTTAATCATAGATGTCGCTGGCAACACTATGATGGGAGAAAATTTGCCGCCATTTTTATTTGGGTTTTGAAGGTCCATTAAATATGAAAACAAGAATTTCATATCGCACCTTTAGAATTAAAGTTTAAGAAATCGACTTTTATACATAAAACAACTTAGAAACATATAATCTATCGGTCTAATAGAAATAAACAGCCACTTTCAAGCTAGAAAGGGATAAACGTACATTTGTGTCTCTTTTATATCGACCGCTTATCATGCGTTCCTTCACTTTTGAAGGGCCCCTTTTAGTATTGAGTCGATAATGCTAAAAGTTGGGTGCTGCGCGTTTATTCCGTAAATGACGTAAACTGTAATTCGTCGTTTTAATTGTAAACGTAAGGTGAGTAATTTGTGTGTTTTTTATTTTTGTACAGCCTCTTTTAGGTTTCGGGCGTTTTAAATCTAAATGATAATAATATTTGACGGCATATTTGTATTAGTGTCATTTCATTTCTAAACATTTCATAAATACATGAGCCTGATTATGTGTTATGTCTTTAATTTATAAACCGTTTTTGTGACTACAGTGACGTATACGGAATTATGTCTATTATTTTCTACAGAATGATGTGAATTGGCGAGTTCAATTGTAATTGAGTCTTTTTATTTTTATTTCAATGAAAGTTTGAGGCTAGTAATGAAAAGACAGGACCAAATTGCCATTATATAAATATAAGTGGAATGAAAATACAATACGAGAAAAGATGAGTTCAGCAAAACTTAAACATATAAAAGATATTTAAGGCTTGGTTTTTTCTATAAATATATAAAAACTATTGGGCATTTTTGGGTCATCAAGCAAGCTACAGTGTAAAATAAGGGCTCGACTATATTTGCTAAACTCTATGACTCACGTTGTCATATTTTGACAAAACTTAGCCGCAACTTGCAAGACACTATTGTCACCATGAAATCGGAGATTCTCGATGAAGTCGAAATGGATTCCCCATACACCTAAAACACGAGCTCACTCCAAACCCATCTTGCAGATAATTCACGAGCCAGACTTATGCGGCACCTTGCTGATGAGATTACTGATATTGACATGGTTGAGATTAGAATAGCTCTCAGGCAAATTCATAATAATAAAGCACCAGGAGATGACGAAATAACCACAGAGCTGCACCAGGAGGAACACCTGTCTTGACTGAGCTCTTTAATTCTATCATCTACACTAGTACTACCCCGGAAGCATGCAGCAGGAGCATGGTGGTTTTATTTTTTAAAATAGGTGATAACACGCGACTTGAAACTACCGTCCTATTCCGCTCCTGAGCCACGTGTATTAGCTATTATTGAGGGTTATCTGAGGGTCTGAGGAACCCAGAAGTTGAACGACTTTCAGCCAGTGGAGCAGACGTATAATCAGCCTCTCTGCCTAGCGTATGTGGACTATGAGAAAGCCTTCGATTTCGTCGAGACCTGGGGGTCTAAAAAGGCCACTTTAGGTGTTTCATATAATGTTTCATATATTTTGACAGTTTTCAATAGAAATGCGTAAAATGGCGCACATAATATGAATTGCATATGAAAAGTAGCCTAAAAGCCTAAAGTGGCCCTTTTTGGACCTCCTGAGGGGCAATCTGCTAAATAAAACCTGCATTAATATAATTACAATCAAGTCCCGATACGCTAAAACTCTCAAACGGGTATTTTATAAACGTTTAACCAACGTGAAACACGCTCTGATTGGTCGAAACGTCATAAAATCCGTTCATGGTAACATGTCGCTTCACTTTCAATCCAATCAAAGTAAAATGAAAGTCTACTTTAAATAATAATAATAACAATATCTATGGACGCTTCACACCACGTCAATCTGATCCCATGGTAAGTTCTCGAAGAACTTGTGTTACGGGTACCAGACAACGGAAATATATTTAAAACTTTTATACTATACACATATTTAAGATTTTTATTATATTATACACATATTTAATACACATCCATGACCCAGGAACACAGAAAAAAATTTTGTTCCTTTGGCGGGATTTGGACCCGAGACCCGCGACCCCCGGCTTGAGCACCAACACGCTCAACCAACTGAGCCACAGAGGTCGGAATATGAGAATTGAGGTTCTGGTCTGTGCTGGAATTCATGCAAAAATGCCTCGTTGACTCCCGATAATATTTTGAGGTGTTAAGATGTCTGTTCAAGTGATCCCTGATCCAACTTCTTCAAGGAGTGAGACAGGTAGATGTTATCTCTCCAAAACTGTTTACTAACGCGTTGGAGTACGTTTTCAAATCGCTTAATTGGAACGGACGGGGCCTGAGACTTAACATAAACGGCCAGTACATCTTACACTTGCAATTTGCGGATGAAATAATCATTATGTCAGACCTATAATCATTATCTACAGGACCTAGAAGAGATGCTGAACAGCCTAAGCGATTGTTCAAGACGGGTGGGTTTCGAAATGAACCTTTACAAAACCAAAATTATGAAAATAATTTTGGTTTTGTTTAGTATTGAACATGTTCTCCCAGGACCTGTAGTCGTAAATGGAGCTAGTCTTGAAGTTAAGAAGCAAGAATACGTATATCTAGGGCAAACTTTCAATCGTCGATACCACAATCACAATCACCTTTAGTCAAGATGCATTCGATAATTTCAACGACGAAGTTCGGAAACAAAATGAGGATTTGACACATGGCATCACAAGCAACAAGTTACAAGGATTTTGAAATTTGCTGTCGAAATTAGCGAATGTTCTTGACGAAGGTTTAGGGTCTTTAATTAATGCGTTCTACTGGTAAAGAAACACGGCAGCGAACTCTGCTGATTGACAAGTTCAAGGTTGTTCAGCCTGTGATGGAAAGTGCAATGTTGAGGGTATCTCTGGTGGATAATAAAACTTGCTACGACGTGATTCGACAGAGAATTAAAGTCACTGACATTACTCATAGAATTAGCACGCTGAATTGGAAGTGAGCCTGAGTGTTTGCAGACGGACAGACGGTTGATGGCGCAGACAAGTGTTAGAGTGGAGACCACGCTTAGGCAAACGTAGTGAACGACCTGCGGCACAATGGAGCGATTTAAAGTTGGTTGGCAGCAGATGGATGAGGGTCCGAGATCGGGATAGTTGGCGCTCATTAGTGGAGGCCTACGTTAAGTAGTGGGCTATCCATATGTCCGTAGGCTGATGATGATGAAATTTCCCATCGATAATAATTAATATTGAGCTCTGATATTGAAAGGCTTATATAACCTCCTGGGTGTCAGGCGCCGGGTGCCGCCTTTGAGAGCTAGGGCAAGAAGTGTCAGGGGCCGGGTGCCGCCTTTGCGGGTAGTAGTTATATTTTTTTCTTTCATTTAAAACCCTACAATTTTTACAATTTTTTGCCACACCACGCTGGACATAAATAAAAAAGAAGGAGATATTGGGCATTTGCGTATAGATTTAATAAAAATTTTAGAGGGAATTTTAAAAATTTCTGCGACATACCGTTGTGCCGGCACCCGGCACGCGACACTGAGTACTTGACAGCTTTCGGTTAGTATGAAAAAAATTTCAAATTTCAATAATTTCAAATAGGAATGTAAATTGAACACTTTATTAGAAATAGTATGTATTCTAGTGCCTAGGAATGTCATTAATTAATGATAGAATTAAGTACATTAGTTACAATGATTGTTTTTGTAAGACAGTCCCGTTAAAAAAGCCTTTTTTCCGAGGGTTTTTATTTCCTCATTGTGCATTGAAAACAAACAAAAGTGGCACAAAATTGATTTAAAATATATTGAACTATTTAAAAATACAAAAACATGTGAATAAATATGTCCCAGCTACAGTTTATTGAGCAACAAACCATGTCCTGTTTTTCATAAAAACTGTAATTTGTGTTATATCTCTGAGATCCAATCGTAGTAATAGTACAAGATGTTTTGTATTGAAATTAAATTTCTAAAGTATCCACCTATGTAAATAAAGCAAATTTTACAATATTAACACATAAATATGGCATTATTTGGGGTCTGAAATAAATAAGTTTGAAAAAAAAAGAACTCGTGTATTTTTTGCATCAAGATTCCTTTTATTTAGTTAGTTATTTTAAAATTATAATTCCGTCATCACGTAGGCAATTTAATCTAGTTTCTAAATATGTATAATATAATTATATAGGTTTAAGTTACAATTTATCAATATAATCTTGAAAAACTACAAGGCGGGAGTCGCGCCCGTGATTCGCCAAATTGGCCCGCGATGGCCCGACGCCAGCTCATTTCGGCCATTTTTCGGCCCGACGGTCTAGAGGTTAATTATTGCTTATTAAAATAGCATTTCCTTTTCCTGTATAATAAGCATTATTTTGATAGGAAGACGCCACGGTAACATAAGTATCTTATATTTTTATGTACACGGTAAATACATAAAAATATAAGGGACCTAATACATACAAATTAGGCATAAGTTTAGCTTTATTACGCATAAAATAAAATATTTTTTCAGTTTTTTCTATTCTAATTTACCTTTAATTTTAAAAGTCAACCATTAATGAACTAGCACATTCCAAAATTAGTCACTAAAAATAAATTTTACATTAGAAATAAATAGCCTATTTTTAAAATAGTTACGTTTTATTTTTGAATGCTTTAGTAAAAAATAGACACAAAGCTAAATAAGTCAATAAAATTTTAAACATTTTGGAAATAAAGTGACACCTTTTTTTAAATTATTAATTAACAAAATTTTTTATAACAAATCACTAAAACAACTATTCACCTACGGCAAATAACAAAAACTGTAACTACATAAGGCTCACACTCACTATTATAGTCAAAAAACCAAAAAATGGCCTATTCTCCAATTACATTTTAGGCGTTTACCAAAAATCAAGAATTTTGGATTAAGCCACTTCAATTCTAAAGGTGCGATATGACTTTTAACTTTATTAACTTTATTAAAGTGCATATTTGAAGGTAAAATACACTTTTTAGATATAAGTTGATATAAATACATATAACATACCAATTGACGTGTTAAATGTCAATAGACCGTCTTGCCTCCAATAGCACGGGAAGACCGTCTGCACGCCGAATTTTAAAAAAGGGTTTATATTTGAAATATGTGCTATTATATTGTAATTTATGTAGCACAAAATTGTTACTTTTAATATGTTTCAGCACATGGAATACTTAAGATCGGTCTAGAACATACCAAATATATTTTGTTTTATTAAATTGAGTAAATTTTTCAATGAAGTATGCTGGTCTTTCCCAACCTGACCTTACTTTAGATTTTTATATTTATGAAAGATTTATGTTTTTTTTATATATATTTTAGATTTTTGAATAATTATGTACGTTTGTTCCCGATTGACTCAAAAACTCCTTGACCGATTATAAAAAAAATCATCAAAATAATGCTACAATTATTCCCATTACGTGTAGAGTTATAGGCTATATTTATTACTAGAAAAAGGGATACCAGCTAAAACTATAATAATGTGACTTAAGGTGTAAAAAATCGCCATAGAATATTACGATTTAGCGCATACGTAGCGTAAACTGTTGACAATAGAACGAAATAACGTTGTATAATATTAAAGAACATACAAAAAAGTCCGCGACAGCACTTAGCAAACTAATGAAGACTGAAGGGCTAATGAAGACTGAAGGCTATGCGAGAAAAAAATATACCGTTTACGTACTGGGCGATCAACAAATGAAAAACTTTTCAGTAGGTATTCACAATAAATTTTGTTATTCAAAGACTTTAGTAATGATATTAAAATACAGGGTTAATTAAGCCCCAGGCTTCAAGTGACCAGATATTAAATTATTGTGATTACTTTCATGATTCTAAATATTTGACAAAAAAAAAATACAATTGTTATTATTGGCGTTTGATGTAATGATAAAAATCCATATAAATTGTTTACAGATATTTGCAATTCACTTAACAAACAAAGAATAGCATAAGTGTTTGTATAATATCTTTGTATTTAGATAAGGATTTATTTTATAAAATATAATCCTTATCTACAGATAAATACGACCATTAATTCACTACATAAGAACTATAGTAACTGTTATTACATACATTCAGACATAAAAATTTCGTATGATAAATTTGATAATAACACATTTTAAACAGATAAAAAATCCAATATTTAATTTTTAAAAATAGATACTTTAAAAATTATGAGCAAGGGACAAAAAATTCAACCGTGTACAAAAAAAAACACAGATTTTTATTATTGGAGATCTTGTCTAGCTTAGATTCCTTGTTAACAGAGTTACAACGATCTATAAAACTAATAATCTGTAGTGACTGGAATATAGGCGTATTAAAAGACTCATATGAACACAAAAAATTAAAATCCGTCCTTCGAAATCGAAAATTTAATTCCGTCCAAATCATAATTTGAAAATTAACAAATCAACCAACCCGCGGAATTTATTTATTTATTTATTTATTTATTTATTTATTTAAGGACCAAAAACAGTTTTGCATCAAAATTGGCATAATAATAAAATACATTAAAATTTACAGCTAGATACAACAACTAATTACATTTGGTCTCAACATGCATTGGGACACTATTTTAACCTACAAATTTTATTACTATGTAATTAATAAGTATAGCTAAAATACATATTTTACAAGATAAAAGATCCTTATTAAAAATTACGAAATTACATTAAAGACTAATTAACAAAATAATAAAATGAAATTGGTAATAAAATAATGAAAATAATAATAATTTAAATAGAATCACACATAATAATTAAAGCTATCTGGAACGTGGTTAAATTTTTTTAAAACAATATTTTTAATTTTTGTAAGGCTATCAAAAAATACATCAACCTGATCTGAAATGCTATTAAATAAGTTTACAGTTCTGGAAAAGGGAGAATTTTTACGAAGGTTCGTGCGGCATGTGTATTTTGAGAACAATGGGACTGGATAACGCGGCATACGGTGGGGTATTCTGAAAGATATCTTTGACAGTAAATCTGCAGAGTTAATTGCTCCATGCAAGATTTTGTAGAACATGGACGCATCCAGCATAGCACGTCTTGATTCGAGGCTCTGCATGCCCATGATACGTAACTTGTCCAGATACGATTTGTTAGGTTCAAAGATATCTTTAAAGCACTTACTTTTTAAGAAACGCTTTTGTAGCTTTTCAATTCTTTCAATATGAATCTTGTAAGTGGGAGACCATACTGAACTACAGTATTCAAGTTTACTTCTAACTAAAGAATTGAATAGGAGTATGAGAGTCTGTGGTCTCTTAAAAGCTTTTCCGTTACGAAGAATAAATCCCAATGATTTGCCGGCAGAACCTATAATATTATCGACATGAGCTATAAAACGAAGTTCACTATCCATTAGAACGCCTAAGTCACAAATTTCGGATACAGAGCTGACAACGTCATCACGAAGAGTATAGGTGGTCTCAAGTTTATTACGCCTACGAGAAAACCTCATGTGAAAACACTTTGATGTATTAAGATCCATCTTGTTGTTTTGGCACCATGTTACTAAGCGGTTCAAATCATGTTGCAACAGGAGTTGGTCAATCTCACTGTTTACCACGCGAGTAAGTTTTAAGTCGTCGGCAAACATATAAATTTTCGAGTTAACGATGGCGTCACTTAAATCGTTAATGAATATATTGAAGAATAGCGGGCCCAAAATTGACCCTTGGGGCACACCAGAGGTACAGCTAAAGGCACTGGACTCATAACCGTCGATTACAACAGACGCCTTACGAAGGTGTAGATATGATTGACACCATTTTAGAAGTGATCCAGATACACCGTATCCACGTAATTTGCTAACAAGTATTTTGTGATCAACCCTATCAAAAGCCTTCGAAAAATCAGTGTAAATAGCATCAATTTCAGATCCCTTATCAACAGCGTCAATCAAGTCAGTTGTGTAGGAGAGAAGATTTGTTTGAGTTGATCTTTTTGACATGAAACCGTGCTGGAATTGACTGATGCTACTCCCAAGGTGATCGTGCAAATGTGAATAGACTAATGATTCAAAGACTTTTGATACGGTAGACAATATAGAGATGGGCCTGTAGTTGGATACGGAGTCTTTTCGACCTTTTTTGAAAATTGGGACAACTCTGGTATGTTTCCACAATGCAGGGTATTTGCCAGCCTCTAATGAGGTGTTAAAAATTAATAAAAGTGGTAAAGCTAAAGATTTAGCACATCTCTTTAAGAATATAGGAGGTATGTTATCCGGTCCTGGGCCCTTAGTGCAGTCTAGTTTTTTTAACATTACGAATACGTCATGCAACCTTAATTTGAATAATGGCATATTAGAAGCACATGTTTGGAAGTAATCTTCAGTTCCGCTAGGAGAGACCCCACTATTCACGCGATATACGGAAGAAAAGTGCTTTGCAAAAAGTTCGCATGTTTTATCTGGCGAGTTTGCAGTGTCAGTATCCAAGTGCATGCGAGATGGGTAGCTAGAACACGATTTACGCAAGTTTTTCAGATGAGTCCAGAAATATTTCGGATTTTTAGTGATTTGCGCTTCAATGTTTTCGATATATGCCCTATAATTACTAGAAATGAGACTATCACAGTCCTTGCGCAAGTATTGGAATTCAATTTTGTCGAGAGGATTTTTGTACTTTTTATAATTGGTGTGACATTTCCGCTTCAGTTTTAGCAATCTTATAAGGCTTGGAGAAAACCAAATTGGTACTCCCTCCTTTCGGCTACAAGTCGAGGGTACATGGGCTTTTATAATATCATTAAGAATGTCATAAAATCTAGAAACCATCCCATCCACATCTCGAAATTCGCAGAGTTCATTAATCCATTGTACTTTTTCAAGACTTTGGTTAATAGCGTTGTAATCAGCTGAGAAAAACTTCAACCTTTTAGCCGTATTCTTTGAGCTATATTGTAAATTTGTTATTCGTAGTGAAATTTCAAGAGGTGGATGGAACGGATCTATTGCTCGCAAAGGAGAAGTACACGAATCGACCGTAACTATATTCTGATCACACAACACAAGGTCCAGGATTTTACTGGATGCGTTAAGTATACCATTAAATTGACGAAGATCATGCAAGTGTAGAAAATCAACTAAACGACTTTTAATTGAAGAAGAGCCATAGTTTACAGGTGTTAGTTGAGATTCTGTGGGTTGGGATGGGCGCCAATCAATTCCACTAAGATTGAAATCTCCGATCATCGTAATTATCTCATTACCTTGCAGATTCTCTATGACTTTACTAGCGTTATTCAGAAACACATCCAATGTTGCACAAAGGTGTTGCGGGGGTAAGTATACTGAACATATGATAAGTTTCTGGGGTTTCTTATTTTTATTAATCTCGATGCTAACCCAGACATCTTCACAGGTACTATCGAAATCAGGTTCGCGGTGAGACAAAAATTTTTTCGAAACTGCAATGAGTACACCACCACCATCTTTTTTAGTATGAGCTATTGCGCAGGTTTCTCTATCTCGTCTGTACACATTGTACCTAGCATCAAAAAATTCACAATCGTGCAAACTACTATTTAACCACGTTTCAGTAAGAATGATAACATCGAAGTTACTAGCACAAATATTTTGGTAAATATCAATGACATGACCACGCATACCCCTTACATTTTGGTAGTAGCAGGAAATGTGAGGATCGAATAGGACTATAATTATTAAAAACGTGCTTACACGAAAAAAGAGTAGAAAAAAATTAATATAAAATGACACAGTTACTTTAGTGTTGCAAGCAATTCAATGTTCTTAACGTAGATATACTCGGAGTTAGCGGCTTTACGCAAAAACACATTTCCATCCTTAACCCAAACATATTTATACCCTAGATCCTTTGCTTTGGATCTGGCTGCTGCATGTAGCGCTTTAGTTGCAGGTGAAAGATGTTCTACCACATAAATCGCTTTTTTATCTCCACCAATACCCAGATGACTAGTGTTTAGTTTGTCTGTTTCTTTCGAGGCCTTCTTATTGAATATTTTTGCTGCTGCCAAGAAGCTATTGCGAATTTTAGGAGAAGCAAATTTCACTAAAACCGATCTAGGTCTGCTGGAATCCTTGTTTACTTTTGAAATTCTAGTACACAGGTGAATGTCTTGCTCTGAGATGTTACATTTTATTGCATTCGCTAATTGTTTCACAGTAGTGTGTATGTTCTCAGTTCGATGCTCCGGTATACATTGAATTTCAATATTACTAGCCCGTGAGTGCTGTTCTAGTTGTGTAACTCTGGAGTTTAGGTCAGTTACAGTTTTTTTGAGAGCTATGTTCTCATCTTCAAGATTTTTCAATTTGGTAGACTTTACTGATAGTTCCTTTCTCATATCTTCATATTGCTGTTCTATGAAGTTCATTGAACTTGTAATCTGTGATATTTGGTCTAGTAGCTCTTTATTTTTTTCGGTAATCTGGTTAAGTAGTCTATTTTGAAGAGAAATAAATAAGGGCTCGATTTCACTCTTGATCGCTTTTTGCAGCACGTTTGGTGATGCAAGAGAAAAGTTCTTAGTATTAGGCACCCTTAGCGTAACATTTTGATCAATAGATTCTTCTGGACTCGACGTGGATGCATTAGATTGCAAGGAGGCATTTAACTTTGCTCGTTTACCCTTGCACTTGGAACAAGTCCATGACTTCCATTCCTCCCTGTTATCACTTTTGGTCATTTTTACACAGGGACCATGATAGCATCCTTTACATAGCAAGCATGATATTACTTCACCAGCCCCAGCGGTTCGAGTACAACATACCAATTTTATCTGAGGGGTATTCATATCTTTGTGGCAAAAATGATCGGTTCAAATAATGTGGCTGTGAGAAGACGAAGGAGAATTCAGATCTCAAAATGACATAATATGTCAAGAATGTCAGTTGTTTACTTGTCACTGTGCAGATGTTAGTTGACACCCAATTATTTTTGGGGTAGATTATCGATTAATAATTTATTGTTTGTACTCCCAAATAAGTGATTTGTAGATGTGATTGGCTGATTTCAAATTTCAAATGTGGCTTTGTGTTTATCAGGCACAAAAAAATAACTGAAACTGATACCTGGAATCGGTGATAATTTGAGGAATATAGTGGTAGTAGTTCTGAATTTTATCTTCTTGGAGACTTCAAAGGTTCCGGCTTTATATGGACTCACAGAATTAGCAGAACTGTAGTTTTTACTATTATAATTAATTTTATATTTCAGAGCAGTTTAAAAACAGTGTTTACTAGATGACAGTTGACAGCAGCACTGTCCAGTATTGATCAAATTGCGACTAACTTAAATTAATTTAAAGCAGATATCCATCGCTTAGCACTTTCTGATCACGAAACAGGACAACCAATAAAGTTTCCAATTAAAAACAACTATGCAAAGAAAAAGGTTAATTTATATTACGTAATAACCTAACCAAGAGCATGTCAGGACATGTCTAAGGACGGTTCTGTAATTATAAACGCGTAATATGCTTTTTTTTTATTACTCCAAAAGTTACAGTCCGATTTGGTTCACAATACTTTTCCTAAAGAGTTTTTATGCTAAAAAATCTATCAGCATGGAAATTTGCAAGTTTCTATCTCCTATAGTTTAAAAATGCTAGGACAAACTTACAAACTACTTTGGAGGCCAATTACTCGAAAATGGTCAACTTTATAAAAAAGTAACGTATGAAACTATGCCTTTATTTTAAAATACCTATTCTACGATACCCCACACGATAGGGTAGAGTGAAAAAATATTTTTCATCCCCACTTCACATGTATGGAGAGCCACCCCTAAAATATAAAATTATTATTTTTTTATGATCCCGAAACCGTGATCTATACACAATCTACTACTGCACCAAATTTCATCAATTATTATTCATAATTACAGGAGCTAGAGGCGCGGACAGACAGACAGACAAACAGACGGACAGAGCGAAACTATAAGGGTTCCTTAAGTATTACGGAACCCTAAAAAGGCGTGATTTTAATAAAGGTAATATTCAAATTTTTTTAGATGCAATGGCCTCACTCGCGTTTACTGATACGTTTAATGAAAGGGACACAGAAATAAGTTTTATATCATTTTATGACATCTTTGTGCTATTTTATGACCTCTGTTTCCCATGAATAGATTTAAAAATAGTTGACAGACCCAGAAAAATACGCTGGCTAACAAAAGGAATTAAAAAGTCTTCTGTGGTTAAACGTATCTTGTACTATCAATATAGACACAAACAAAAACGAATTAATGAAAAGATATAAAAAATATTATAGAATCCTAAAAAATGTATCAATGAATCTCAAATAAAAAATAATAGTAATTTTATAAAAAAGTCAAAAAATAAATGTAAAGCCACGTGGACACTAATAAAAAATACTATTGATGGAAAAAGTACACGTAACAACATTTACGGTATAGAAGTAGATAGTAAATTATATACAACAATGAATGATATTATAAAATTATTTAATGACTATTTTATTGACCTAACAGAAAACAATAATTCTAATGACAATTATAATAATACTAATTTTAATGACATTAATTAAATTCATATTATAAATTCATTAAATAACACTCAGTCTACTGGATATGATAACTTATGCACTAATATAATAAAATGATCTGCGAAATACATATTATATTACCACATCTGCCACTTAGTGAACTTATCTTTCGAACACTCAACAATCTGTAGTCAAACCGCTTTTTAAATAAAAAAGGTAATTCAAAGGATATGTCTAACTACAGACCAGTAACATTTATACCCATATTTTGAGAAAGAAATTCAGACTAAGATAGTAAATTAAAGTAAATTACTTTAACTTTAATAATATTTTCAATAAACAACAATTTGGTTTCACTAAAGGCAGCTCGACGACATTGGCCGGTTTTTCGTTAGTGAAAAAATGTAACGCAAGCCATTTAACAAAGTTTATCTGTAGCTGCAGTTTTTCTGGATCTCAGTAAGGCATTTGACCCTGTAAATAATTTCTTGGAAATAAATAAATTATATTCTATTCTTTTCTAACTACTATAGTTAAGGTATCAGAACAGATTGTCGAATTCAAAATGTCAGACTTCCATAATCCTAGTGCTGTAAGGATTATTTTAAGCACTTTTCCTGTTTTTTATTTATAAATCCTAAATATATTCCACAGAAGCCTCAAAACTGTTTTTTTAATTACCTTTTAGCTATATTTTACTGTCTACATAGTCTTTGATATCCGAGTCATAAGAAAGTAGATAATATCATTCATATGATACAACAACAAAACATTTTTTTCTCAACTTATGACTTACAAACTTTTAGCTGCGTGCACGAAAACTCTCCATGACATGATACGCTCCGACATTATAAGGAAGTGAATTGATATTTTCTGAACTGAACTAAGCCGAGGATATTAAATTGTAGTTTGTTGTGTAAGTTTGTTACTATACTTGTTGTTGCCAGTGACTTCGTGCGCGCAAAAGCTAATTTTTCGGAAACTGTACTTTTTTTCAGAAATAAAAAGTAGCCTATGTCTAACCCGTAGTCTACTGTATATCCTTGCCAAATTTCATCAAAATCGGTCCAGTTGTATCGGGGCTTATTCAATGCGAATAAACAATCTTTTCCTCTTTTTATAATACTAGATGTTGTCCGCGACTCTGTGCGATTTTCCGTGATAATTAGTGGCCTATGTCCTTTCCCATGGTTAACTCTATGTGTGTGCCAAATTACATCAAAGTTGGTCGAGTAGTTTCGGAGCCTATTCGATGCAAACAAACTAATAATATTAGTATAGATTAGTATAGACTAGCTGTTTCCGGCGATTTCCTTTGCATTTTTCATGGAAACGATCGGACGAATCGTCTGATGGTAGGCGATTACTAGTGTAGTATGCGGTGAAGGAGCTATTTTCCCAGTAAAAACCCTTACAGAAAACCGGCGTGAAATTATGCTTGCGTGAACATACCGGAGGCTCTTGGCACTTTATATATCTGGAAAACACTAATTGTTACTCCTATGGTGTTTTAGGTGTCCATGAGCTGTCCATCAGGTGATTCGTCTACTTGTTTCCTGGTTTCTTCTATAAAATGATATCAATTTCTTCTGCAGGTATACTTACCATAGGTACATTGAAGTGCCTTTTGTTAATGTTATATTGTACATAATATCATTACTGATATATTATTTAAAATAAAATATTTGTTTGGTTGTTTACGTTGAAAAGCCTCCGAAAGTACTGTACCGATTTTGATGAAATTTTGCACAGATATAGAGTAAAATAAAGATAATGCACGGTTCCCGCAGGATTTCCTTTTGCGCGCACGAAGTCGCGGGTAACACCCAGTTCTATATTTTTATGACGTGTAAGGACCTTTCACATTATCTGGTCATAAACTCCATTCGATGAAGTTATGGCTCGTAAATGTGTGGGTTGAGGGTTGTTTAATATTTAATATCTTGTTGGTAGATAGGTATACAAAAAAGTAGGGCTAGGGTGCACACACACACACACACACACACACAAACACTATCTTAACTTTATATAAATCAAAATGGGTGGATATCCATCATAATGGTGTGGGTGTCACGATTAATCTGGGGGCACGGCAGTGCCCCCGCCAAGTCGAGCGCGAAGCAAACACTGCCGTACCATCCTTTACTGGAACCATTTCGCCGCATTTTCAGGCCCCTATTTGAGAACCTCTGGATAAGACCAGAACGCAGAAATTTTCGTCATCCAGTAAGCTATAATCACATACTTAAAATCCAAAATTTCAAGTCTGTAGGTCATTTAGTTCCGAAGTTAAGGGAAAGCAAAGTTTCGCATTTATGACACTCACTCACTCACTCACTCACTTATACACTCACTCATGATCATCAAAATAGAACTAGTACTTCCCATAAACTCAGAGAGCTGAAATTTGGTACAGAGTTAGGGTTTAATGGCCACATAAAGGGAAAACTATAAAAACTAGGATAATCGATCTGGGGGCACGGCAGTGCCCCCGCCAAGTCGAGCGCGAAGCAAACACTGCCGAACCATTCTTTACTGGAACCATTTCGCCGCATTTTCAGGCCCCTATTTGAGAACCTCTGGATAAGACCAGAACGTCGATCTGGGGGCACGGCAGTGCCCCCGTCAAGTCGAGCGCGAAGCAAACACTGTCGTACCATTCTTTACTGGAACCATTTCGCCGCATTTTCAGGCCCCTATTTGAGGAGCTCTGGATAAGACCAGAACGCAGAAATTTTCGTCATCTAGTAAGCTATAATCACATACTTAAAATCCAAAATTTTAAGTCTGTAGGTCATTTAGTTCCGAAGTTAAGCGAAAGCAAAGTTTTGAATTTATGACACTCACTCACTCAGTCACTCACTCATGATCATCAGAATAGAACTAGTACTTCTCATGAACTCAGAGAGCTGAAATTTGGTACAGAGTTAGGGTTTAATGGCCACATAAAGGAAAAACTATAAAAACTAGGATAATCGAACATCTGGAGTACCTGGTGACCCTGATTAGAAAACACAAGAGCCCAACCAAACTATTAGAAATCGACATACCGCCTTTACAAAAAATATTCAACATGGTGGTGGGCCGCTTCATTTGATGTCAAAAATCGAAGGTCTGAAGTATCTGATGAAGAATCCTCAGCTGGTTTCGCTGATTAGAGATATGGTAATGCCCCCCTTCTACTATTGGTACATAAAAAAATCGACTGTCATTTCAAAAACCTAGCGAAGTGGGACACATCTTCTAATTTAATCTAGTCCGTAGCATTCCACTGCTGGGCGAATGCCTCCCTTTCTGCTTTTGATACGCATATAAATAAAATTAAAGGAAAACTCTGGATAAGACTAGACTGGCTTTTATACTTATATTTACAAGTTTACAAGAAGAAATAGTCGAACGATTAACTTTATTGTACTCGATCATTACACAAATTAAATAAACAAATTACACTGAAATCTAGTAAAATAAATCAATATGCCCACGTTTCTACAAAAAGAAGTGAAATCCCACCAAAAACATTCTGTAAAAAACTAGCCAAGTCTCGATAGATCTGCTTGTTTATCTCTAAAAAGTAGTGAAATCTAGACAAAGTCGTGCCAAGTCTAAGGTTCCTTACTGCGATTTCTTTATTATTATAGTTAATGTTGTGTGACTTGGCCGTTGAACATTCTTTATACGTTACAAGTGGGTACAAGTCAATTTTGTTTACACGTAATGTATATCTGTTGTAACTACCTATGTTTGTTAAGCGAGATAATAGCCCATACTGGTATTGGTAATTGGACGCTAGTGTTTAGTGTCTCATTTTAGGCTTTTGTTGATTGTAGAACACATGTATTGGAGCAATAGTGTCATGGAGCCCCTTTTGTACCATTGTGTACCCTTCAACGGCCAAGTCATACAACATTAACTATAATAATAAAGAAATCGCAGTAAGGAACCTTAGACTTGGCACGACTTTGTCTAGATTTCACTACTTTTTAGAGATAAACAAGCAGATCTATCGAGACTTGGCTAGTTTTTTACAGAATGTTTTTGGTGGGATAATACATACATAATTATTATGTAAAGAGTCTTAACAGACAGACAGACAGACGGTCGCATGGACAACTAAGTGATCTTAGATGAGTTTCGTTTATTCCTTTTGATGTATGGAAGGCAATTTTTTTCGAAACCATTAATAGCATGAAGTAAGTATGTACTAAAAATTTAAGAAACGATTTCAAGAAAACTTAAAACTATACGACATACGTAAATGAAGAAGTCATTATTAGATTTTTTAATTAATAATCGACATTAGAAATCGAACCGTATAAAAAATTATACCCACGCCTTTGATTAATTATTACATAGATACGTTATATCCTTACAAAACTGACAATATTTCTGTGCCACGACACACATTGACATGGGACGCGTGTCAATGTGTCAACGTCGCATAGTAACACAAAACACGCTATTACTCGCGGAGCACACTAACCAAAATTGGCCCGACTCGGGCCAATTCGAGTCTTCATTTTTACGCGTTTATAACATATCTACCTCTTTTTAATATTATATATCTATGGGAAAGATAAATGTAACATCTTGTTAAATACTTTGATTAATTATTACATAGATACGTTATATCCTTACAAAACTGACAATATTTCTGTGCCACGACACACATTGACATGGACGCATGTCAATGTGTCAACGTCGCATAGTAACACAAAACACGCTATTACTCGCGGAGCACACTAACCAAAATTGGCCCGACTCGGGCCAATTCGAGTCTTCATTTTTACGCGTTTATAACATATCTACCTCTTTTTAATATTATATATCTATGACCCACGCTATATTACCGTCGATATAGATGTGTAGAGAAATTGTAGAGCTTATGTTAATTCTAACAAATCAGGGTGCTCTGCTAATAATAATATTTTTCCTGACTGTACACATACATAATTATAAAGCAATCTACTGTATGTGTGTACAGTATGCAAGGAGTTTTAGAGGGGAAAAATCAATCTAGCTAGGTTTCATCCCTGGGAACCTGTGCATTTTTAAGTTATATAAAACATGTTTTTTTCTCTCATCGCGTAATAAGATAATATGTGTGATTTCGATGTCTACACATCAAATCAGTTGGTGGTCTTGGGTTCGATTCCGGGTAAGACGAATATTTTTTGTGATTTTTGTGATCTAACAGCCTCCGTGGTCCAGTGGCTTATAACAAAAACTATTGTTTCTATGTTTGGTTAGGACAATGCAGGCTGATCACCGGATTGTCTTACAAGTAAGATGCGTCGGATGGGCATGTAAAAAGTCGATCTCTCGCCAGTCGTGTCGGTCATCAGTCCCACTGGCTTACGAGAGTTAAGGAAGACAAGATTTACCTCTTGTGTACTGCGCACACACTTAGGCATAAAATAACTCCTGCGTAGCTGGCCTGGTTAGAATAAACCCGGCCATCGTCACCGACATCTATGTGGGGATCTATTATTATTGATTAAGTTATCTTTCTTCTAATACTCTGAGCCCGGCTCGGTCTCCCAGGTATTAACTGTATAATATGCAGGTAATACCTGAATAATAATTAAAGCAAATGGCTGCGCATAAGACTACCTACAATTAGCCCCACGGCTACTGGCGTGAGCCGACTGTGAAGCAGCAATAAGTACTAATTATCTAGTACTAGTTATAGGCATCGATATACCAAAAGCAGCATGTCGTGGGTATGAATTTAACTGTAAATACAGCTCTAAAACTTTTTTTTGTATTTTTATGAAATTCCCATATTTTTTGCCTATTTACCTATGTAGTGTACATAGAGCCCCAAAATCAAACATCTCTTTTGTCAATACTTGGCAACAATTACAAAGTAAATATAGTTTATAAAAACTAAAAAAACACAAAATTTGAAAATAATTTTAAAAATTTTAAAAATAAACTTAAAACAGTAAACAGTATATAAAAATACTAGTATAATTGAGGGAAAAGCGTGAGTCGCTCGATATACGAAAATTATGGCAGAAAGCGCCCCACGCTTTTCCCTCAATTATACTAGTATATTTTATATACTACTGTTATAAGTTTATTTTTAAAATTATTTTCAACTTTTTAGTTCGATATTCTTTAAAAGCGTGTTTTAAAGCTACCAGAGCCGAGGAAGGCAGCAGGCGCGCAAGAGAGAGTTACATACAAGCAAACAAACAAGCTTACATACAGGTGAAGTTAATATAAGCGTGTTAAAAACGGCAATATGGCTCACACACAAGGAATATTAATCTCAATATGAGCAATATTGTCAATAATATGGTGTGTGTGCGGCTAGTTAGTATCACTAATATAGCGTGTAGGCAGTCGCGTAGCGTGGGTGTCTGCCGCCCGGGGCGGACGTCAATTTTGTTGCCCCCTTACTTGGGTTTTGCCGCCCTCTTACTTAGGTTTTGCCGCCCCCTTACTTAGGTTTTGCCGCCCCCTTAAAAGTGCCGCCCGGGGCGCGGTGCGCGGTGCGCGTATCGTTTCGTTTCGATTGACCTTTACACTTTTTCAGTAAATTATGAAATAGGCTCTAAAATAATTCCACTCAGCAATGCGAAGGCGTAACTTTTTTATTAAGGAAAATCCTTGTATAAATTATGGTAAAATTGTACAATCGTTAGAGGTATTTTCAGAGTTCATTTTGGGTTTTGAGTCAATTTAATTAATCTACCCTTACCTTGAACTCGAGAAAGATCAGCAACGTTAAAATATCCAATTATTCAGTATAATTAACCTAAAATTACGTGGTAGAGCCATGCTTCGGCACGAATGGGCCGGCTCGACCGGAGAAATACCACGGGCTCACAGAAAACCGGCGTGAAACAGCGTTTGCGCTGTGTTTCGCCGAGTGAGTGAGTTTACCGGAGGCCCAATCCCCTACCCTATTCCCTTCCCTACCCTCCCCTATTCCCTCTTAAAAGGCCGGCAACGCACTTGCAGCTCTTCTGATGCTGCGAGTGTCCATGGGCGACGGAAGTTGCTTTCCATCAGGTGACCCGTTTGCTCGTTTGCCCCCTTATTTCATAAAAAAAAAAAAAAATTATACTGAAAGAAGTTGGCTGCGACTCCGTGCGCGTAAAAGAAAATCCCTCGCGAACCATACGTTGTGCTTCCCCGTGGTCTGTTCTATATGTGTACCAAATTTCATCAAAATCGGCCCAGTAGTTTCAGAGCATGCAAACAAACAAACCTTTCCTTTTTATTTTATTATTATGTGTTCCGCGCGAATTCGTGCGCGCTAGAGGAAATCTCGCGGAAACCTTACATTTTTCCGCAATAAAAAGTAGCCTATGTCCTTCCCCGTGATCTACTCTATACCTGTGCCAAATTTAATCAAAATCGGTCCATTAGTTTCGGAGCCTATTCGATACAAACAAACAAACCTTTCCTCTTTATTATATTAGTATAGATTAGTACAGAATAATTAAATATTTCTAAAACGTGGCTGACCTTTATGTGAGTTTTTCTTTTGGATAGATTTAATATTATTTTAAAGCAAGGTTAGAACCTAAGAACCTTATTAATGTTGACCTAAAGGTCAGTTCACGCTGTAAAACTGTTTTCCTTCACCGTTAGAGCGTCCGTATAACGTACTTGAGATCTGAAAAAGCCTCATTGGTACACGCCACAACCTGGGAATCGAACCTGCACTCTCTCGAATGCGAATCAAACGGTCTACCCACTAGGCCACGGCACTCTTCATACCATTCCAGGATATTAAACAGGTAAAACATACGGGAATAACATATAAATCAAAAGTCGGATACACCGGCGTATGCTAATGTGGATTACCTTATGTTGATTTATGATATAAACATGGTTTCAAATAAAAATAAAATGGCCAGGACACCAGTGGCGTGGCCTATGGCTAGCCGCACACACGCAATATTATTGTCACAATAAATTTGTCAATACTAGTCAACACATACAAAATTACGGGTTGCACTCCGGGAGTGCCGATAGAAGTGAAAACTTATTTTGGCGCGTTAGAAACTTTAAGGATGGGTACTAGGGTTATTGGATTATGATTTGCATTTTATTAATTATTAGAAACTTTAAAATACATGTAATATTCTTTTATGAATATTCGTTAACAATTTCGACTCTTATATCATCATCATTATTATTAAAATTATTACAATCTAAAATAGAAACTCTAGGTTCATGGTAACTAAAATAGGAAATAAACAATTTCGATTCGAAGTTATTTCAATTTCACCATACATCAAACTGCGTCTCGTGACGGTGTCGCGAGTCCAGAGATTTTATCTCATCCAAAAATATTCAAGAAGTTGTCACTTCAAAGACGGCAATATGCCCCCGTAAATATGCAATGTATTGTCAATTTGCCGCACACACGCCATATTATTGACAATAATATGGTGTGTGTGCGGCAAGCCTATAACTCCATTCCTAACGGGGTTACTTGTCACTTACGTTTTGAAGACCCGTTTTTTACGTGGTAGAGCCATGCTTCGGCACGAATGGGCCGGCTCGACCGGAGAAATATCACGGGCTCACAGAAAACCGGCGTGAAACAGCGTTTGCGCTGTGTTTCGCCGAGTGAGTGAGTTTACCGGAGGCCCAATCCCCTACCCTATTCCCTTCCCTACCCTCCCCTATTACCCAATTCCCTCTTAAAAGGCCGGCAACGCACTTGCAGCTCTTCTGATGCTGCGAGTGTCCATGGGCGACGGAAGTTGCTTTCCATCAGGTGACCCGTTTGCTCGTTTGCCCCCATATTTCATAGAAAAAAAAAAAAAAACCCTCATCCAAGTCCTTTACCTATTAAGGTTAGGGCTTCCCTATGAAAGAGAACCAGCCTTCACCACTTCAGGGCATGATTCTGAGACAATGTTCAGATGCGGTGAGTAATTAGTGCAAATGTCAAAATGTACCAATCACGCTTATTGATCACATTGACCAATCGTATTAAGCCATTCGATGGCTGTGTTCCGTGGAAATAGCGCTTACAAAAAAAAAACGTAAGCAAAATGGCGACCGCTGGCATTAAATAAGCAAAATGGCGGATTATGTTAGCAGATTATTTGAAGTTAGCAAACTTGTCCTGGGCGATAATCTGTTTTTTTCCTTAGCGCTAGCAAGCGCTAACAAGCGCTATTTTCCGCGGAACACATAATAAGTGCGAAAGCGTCATTTAAGGTTGCGCTAGTCGGTTTTTTCTCCATACAAACGCTGTTGGTGATTTACTCCAAAGTCAAACATTGTAGACCGAAGTTCTAGCGTAATATCGATTTTTAGGACACTTATCTAGGTCGGTATTTGCTTATATTTCTTAAATTCAAATTAGTGTAGAAGATAATAGCCTCCAAACATCGCATTTTTAGCGCAACTTTAAACGTAAATAAAAATTAAATGAAGAATGATAATAAATAAAAAAGCAAGCAAATACCGACACGGTTCAAATATTCAGCAATTGAGATAATTTTACTTCAGACAAAAATATTATATAGTTTTTTCATAAAAAATACACCAATGTGGAAGTAGTGGGGCCCCCACTACTTCCACATTGGTGACCCTCGACATCATCATCATCACTCCCACCCCTCCGCACCACGCCAGCCAGCATTCAGCCTCATCGGGGACCTCGACCACCAGCCTCAACGCACCGCGGCCTGGTCGAACCCTCATCGGCTACATCGGGCACTCTCATTACAACGACCGGTCAGCAAGCAGAGCACATCTCTCCTGGTCAGCACGTAGCATCGGCCCCGCACAGCAGCACTCCAACTCACTGGAGCCCGTGCAGCAGCAACGCAGTTCCGACTCACTGGGACTTTCTCCACTGGCACTGGCGACTCAAGCTACAAAGACTCATCAGAAATGGTTCGACCTCCGGTCTTCGGGGGGAGTGATGTGGCGGACCAATCAGCGCACAGTCCTGAATCGCGCTATCGAAGTTTCTGAGCTCGGAAAGTATATATACGACAGCTGAAATGATAACAAGTGGGCTTCGGCCTGACCGAGCATACCATCTCGCTCGGTCGGAGATCTCCCTTTGGGGCCTACCACCATGTTCCCACACACCAACAGCTGAGTGTCGATTTGCGTAATTTGAAGACGCCCTTTCTAAATTACTTTACACAGCTGCATAAATGTGTGCAGTATAGCTTCTCTTATAAGTATAGATTACTATTTTATGGTTATATCCTTTTTTCCCCAATATTAGGTGAAATAACAAGCATTTTCCTCGTGCGCAGCACTGAGCTCGAGCCGTTGACTAGACAGAGACACTCTTAATACTCTCATTAAACCAGTGGGATGGCTGACCGGCACAACTGGCGAGAGATCAGGCGCAGGACTAAATTATATGCCCATCCGACACATGGATCATCTTTCTTGATCAGCCTGTATTGTCCTAACCAATGAATCAACGTTTTTAGTTGTTCAAACGCGGGAATCGAACCTACAACCTCAGAGTCGAGAGCCAAGCTCTAATCACTAGACCACGGAGGCTGACGGAGCTATAGAAACCCTACGCCACTGTTACTACCTTATTTTGAAAGAAAACCTAATTAAATTCTATTGGCCACTGTCAAACAACACATTTTGGATATGCATCCTTAGGCTCAGCGCAGACAGAACGGAGTGCAGCGGAGAGGATTTTATTACAGTATAATAGAAGCACAGAACACAGAAATCATGTTCTGTATTCTGTGAATAGAAGTTAATTTAATTAAAACGACACACATTTCAATTAAAATTAATAACCAGCTCAACATTGGTCAGCGAAACAAAGCCCGACTAATCACAAATTATATTATTGTGTGGCAATTGTAATAATTGTGAAACTAATTAATAGTTTTGCTGTTTAACGTACGCCATATTGTGCGTATTTTCATTTTTCTATACTAATATCACAGCCTATGGAACTTACCTACAGTCGTCCAACGGACACGTCTAGACAGAGCAATCGTGCGGGGCGTGCGGGGTGAGAGAGACGCGGTAGCGAGCCCAAGCTGCCATACACTCGCTTGGGACACGTCAGCCGGGGTTGACGCTTTTTAATTTGATTGTTTTAAGTGGTTTGCGACAGTGTTTCGTTTGAGTTGTATGTAGGTACTTATTTACAATGGTCAATTATATGAACAGCTATAGAAGATTAATTTTAATACAAAACCACGCCCCTGTTTCCAGTCAGAATTTTTAATAAAATTGTATCTACGTATGAGAATTTACTAACTACATCGTCAAATTCAACAATCGCAATCTAAAAACTAGTAAATCCAAATGTCGAAAATAGTTTCAGTTTCGCATTTGTTGCTTTTGCAGGGTTCGTAAATATCCGATATTTATAATAAATATCAAAATTTCAGATATCTTTGATATAATATATCCGATATTTTTGATTTTTTGATATTTTTGATATTTTCAAAATTACATACAAATTTCATACTCTGATATGTTTTTTCGTAATAGTTGTATCGAAATAATTTGTATCTCTGATAATTTGAAGATAGGGAAGTAAAATTAAACTCATTTATTTATTATTGATATTCAAAGTTTTCAAATAAATAAAAAATCAACGATAGATACTTTTGAGTATCAATTTAAGTCTTAAATCCATAAAATGACTTTTGTTTATAACCAGAAGAAAAAAAAACTGTATTAATTTTATCAGTCGAATTAATTTGACACATGGTATACTTAAATGGTATAACAATAGTATAATAACAAACAAGGAATTTTCTTCCGAAAAACAGGGGGTCACGTGGGTGTCATAAGCCTAATGATTAGTTAATGTCGTGTCAAATAGCAAGTTTTTGATGACCTAGGCTTGTGAAACTCTCGGAAAATAAGACCTGTGTATTTAGACTATGACTTGATGTAAGATTTTTTACATTTAAAACATTATTTTACATTTTGAAATGTAAATATTATCAATTTTGATATATATCAGGCATAAATATCAATTGATATAATATATCATGATATATATCCGATATATATCAATTGATATATATCATGCGAACCCTGAGCTTTTGTATACGCATTTGTATTTTTTATAATAAAACTCTTCATTAATACTTCTATATATATTTTTTTGTTTTATTCCTAGTACTCTACATACACATACTACGAATACACAAAATGTAGAACAGATTATAATAAAACACATTATTGTGACAACCCTGCAACAATGACGAATACCTACACAAAAGCGGCATTTCGCGTGACTTCAAACGCGTTGGACCACTGTATCTCTTTATTACACTGTGCTAATATTATAAAGAGGAAAAGTTTGTTTGCATTATATAGGCTCCGAAACTATTGGAAAGATATTTATTTCTAGTAGGGTGAGAGTACCAATTATCAGCACTTTAAAAAAAGGGTCCAATTATAACCTCGATTATTACAGAGGAAAATACTTTATAGTTTAAAGTATGGTGTCGCTGGCAGTAGATTCCAGAAACATTCAAGTTTTGTTTTTATTAACTGAAAACAAAAATTAATTACAGAGGAGCTTATAATTCTACTATTTGTTCGGGGGGCTGATAATTAGGTACAGTGCTAGCAATTGGGTGTGTTACCCTATACTGTTTCTTCTGAGAAGTTACTCATATTTAAGAGCACTACTCATGATGCAATAGAAAATAATCAATCGCCTTGCTTATTATAATTGATAGGGTTTTAGTTTCTTTTTGATAACAAAAAGATAAAGTTGGATCCATGGTTGGATCTGAACCATGTCTAATGTGAGTGTATATCGACGTAGGAAAACGTAATTGCTGTAAGTAACAAAAATGGCGTTATCAGACTGAATACACAGCTAGATTCAGATTTTTTTTCTGCGTGGAATGGCCCGGGTCTCATAAGTCATATCGATACGACGACAATTTTTTTTAAAAGAGATATTCAAGAAATATATGAGGCCTGGGCCAGCCCTATGTACAGTATATGTAAATATAGCTACATAATATAGTAACCGTTTTCTATTCTTTGTTTTGTTTAATTTCACTTCGTTTCCATGTAGGTACATTTAAATTAACTTCATCAAGGAGAGCAACACAAAGTAAAATAAAACATGGCGGATCTGATCAGAATTAACGAAAAAATGCCATTTTGTCAATGACATGACTTTTGACAAAGAAAGACGTATGACATTCAAGACGACGTCTCTTTTTAAAACTGTCTACTACGTCAAAAGTCAAGTCAAAACAACTGTCATGGCCGCCCTAAAAATAGTGTTCTCGCAATAAAAAACTCTTGAAATAATCATTTTTGTTACCCTTCTTCAAATTATTTTTTTCGTATTTTTATAATATTCCCATATTTTTTCCTATTTACCTATGTAGTGTACATACACACAGCAAAAGTGATAAAACTTACAGCATTCTTAGGGAAGAAAGTAAACTGTGAAAATATTACTTACATCATTCTTTTAGGATGCGAATTAATCAAGAAAAAATTAATGTAACAGTAATAGAACAAAATAATTACCTAACTTAAATCATTTTATTTGTACCACACAATACACGTTATACAAACGATTCTTGATTAATACCATTTTTTTAATTATGTGGTATTAGTATTTTTTAGAGCAAATACGTTTTCTTGCGTCGATATGAAGGATGACTCTCCGTCTATTTCCGTCTGAAGTATAACTGGAAGTTGAGTGCAATCAGCTCGATTGTTCCAATTGAATGAACATAGTGCGAATATATAATGTTTTGCAAAATCAATTATAGAAACCGCTTATAGTATAAAAATAAAATAAGAAACCCTAAAAAAATTACAATACACCCTTTACGGCACTGACCAGCTGAGTGAGGACATCGACCTCACAGCTGATTTCGTTAGTAAATTCAATTGAAATCAGCTGTATTAGATCAATGACCTTTTAATTTTTTTACTACACAAAAATACGTTTCATATGACATTAGTCACTGAGCGTCGAATTCTTACAATGAAACTTGTATTTTCTTGTGTATAGAATAAAGTTCAATTTTGAATAGCTATCTTAAAAATGCAGCGTATCGTTTTATTTCGGTGTGATTTGACCTTAATAGCAGCTCGTTCATACATAAAGCGGATATCGTGCGAGTAACGTTACCGCGACAAAAAGCTTTTGTGTTTCCACAAGCTCTAGCCAATCATTGAGCCAAGTTTCATTAAAATTCGTTCAGTAGTTTAGGCGTAACTGTGTTAGGCTGACCCCGCATTAGGGCGTATCTCGGGCGTTTGAGCGAAGCGCTGCGTGTGCGTCGCGAATTGCGATTTGCCGGCGTGATAGTCCAAGAAAATAGGCTCTAAAATACGAATTTTAGTTAAAACTTGAATTTTTGATATAAGTTACTTTGAAGAATTTAAAAACGAACTGTGTTCTTTTTTAAATTCACCCCCGAGAAGGGATGAAAAAACATAAAGAAAGTTTTTATTTTTTTTATTTTGGGAAAACGGCAAGTGCTAGAAAAAAATCTTCAAATAAAAGTTGTAGAGCGTAAAATTTTACATAAAAATGTTCTCATAACTTTTTTTCCTAAAATTGAAATTAACTAAGATAGCTAGAAGCTAGAGTATGATGACAGGAACTTTAAAAAATTATACTCTAAAGTTTTCACAAAATAAAAAAATAAAATCTTTCTTTATGTTTTTTCACCCCTTCTCGGGGGTGAATTAAAAAAAAACTTTCACAGTTCATTTTTAAAAACTTCAAAGTAACTTATATCAAAAATTCAAATTTTAACATTCGTATTTCAGAGCCTATTTTCTTGGACTATGAGGCGTGTGTACGCCTGTACGGCGCGCTCGCGGCGGCGCGGCGTGCGCGCCCGAGAAACGCGTACGCCTAATGTGGGGGAAGCCCTTCCCAATTTAGAACATTATAATATTTTATCAAACTATTTAAATAGTGTTGGGCAAAATATCCATTTTTGTAGATGTAAATACGACTTCAGTAAGCTTCAAGCCCACTAGTGTACAATTAAAACGAATTACTGTAACGGGAGAACTTAAATATATAATTACTCCATTTAATAGGTCTGGCTGAGTTATGATTGTTGGCCATAGAAGGGGTAGACATGGCAAGATAGCTTGAATAGTGGACCAACCCCAAGATTCGTAAAAGTACCTACTAATTTTGTGTAAGTAACAATTCTGCCAAATTGCTGTTTGATTTCTAGTGTCATACGGTTGCCAGCTCCATTGAACTTTCAAAAATTGCACATATTATGTGAACAATACGAAATCACTAATGTGTTTCGAATTTTTTATGGCTTTTTAACCACACTATAGGATATTTTTTCAATGAGTGTTGGCATATTTTGACATAGTTTTTCTTTTTTCCAGGTATAATTCAGTCGCAGTCTAAATCGTTTCAAGTACTTAAGTAGTAATTTATATTATAAATAACATAATCAAAATATTTTTGTCTAATTTCTTTGTTCTAGTAATTTAATAACATAAGACTAGTGTGTTTCTTTGCATTGAATAGGCTCCGAAACTACTGAACCAATTTTGATGAAATTTGGCACACATATACCCCCTTACTAATAAAAGCTGTCATAAGCTTTGAATAGTTAAACAGTGTTTTGTTCCCGTCACACAAGTGACATTTTTAATTCGATTGAAGAAGACAAAACACTGTATAACTATTCCAAGCTTATGACAGAGTTTATTAGTAAGGGGGATAGAGAAGACCACGGGGAAGGACATATGCTACTTTTGATTGCGGTAAATTGTAAGGTTCCAGCTGTATTGTTTTGCGCGAACGAAGTTCGGGAAAACCTCTTGTCTGTCTCATTAAAACTATGTATGTACTTGAAATGTTTTGTTAATAGTTCAGTGTATGAAAACTATAGTTTTTGTAAGTAAAAAGTAGATAATATACAAAATAATTTTAAAAATTAAACTTGTTTCAGTTTTTTTTACAAAATATAAGGATCTGTTAAATCAATTACCCAGGATATTTTACCATATTATGTCTAGTGGTTATGTATAGACGTTTAGGCAGAAAAATAATAATAGGCAAGCGGACTGATTTTTTTTTATTACATAGATGAATAGTACTCTTAAATATGAGTAACTTCTCAGAAGAAACCGTATATCAAAAGTCAATATTTTCAAAGGTACAGCGATTTGTATACAAAATTTCTTCGAGTCTTTATACCAAAAAAAAATTTTTTTTTTTTGCGAAATTGGTAAACAAAACCTACATCATTAGTTTACTCACATCATATACAAAAACATTCATTATGGTAAGTATGAACTTAAACGCACAAATATCGGAGATATTTACAAATATATTCCTGCGGCCATATACTTCATATACTACTTCATACTACTTCATATTCAAGTGACGTCATGTGTATATCGATTTTAGTATGGAGCGTTTTTAGGAGGCTCGCGAAATTTTTTATACAAATCGCTGTACCTTTGAAAATATTGACTTTTGATATACGGTTTCTTCTGAGAAGTTACTCATATTTAAGAGTACTATTCATTTATGCAATAAAAAAAAATTTGTCCGATTGCCTATTGTAATACTCAAAAAAAATCCTTTCTATGGGCGAGTTTGTGTTGAGCGCAAGTTCACCCATGCCTATTTGATATGACAATATTTTTTTTACCCAAACGTGTTTATACGAGTATTAGCAGTAGATCATATACCAAAATCAGCCTCCGTGGTCTAGTGGTTAGAGCTTGGTTCTTGACTCGGAGGTCGTGGGTTCGATTATCGCGTTATAATAACAAAAAATATTGTTTCCAAGTTTGGTTAGGACAATGCGGGCTGATCACCTGATTGTCTGACAAAAAAGATGATCCATGCGTCATATTATGGGCATGTAAAAAGTCGGACCTGCGCCTGGTCTGTCGCCATGATCGCTGGGTTATAAGATAAATGAAGAGAGAGTGCTCTTGTGTACTGCGCAGACACTTGGGCACTATAAAATTACTCCTACGTAACTGGCCTGGTTTCAATGAAGCCGGCCACCGCCACCGAAATTGGTGTGGGGGAATTATTATACTCTATTACCCAAAATATCTTTAGTTGAATTTACCAAACCTTATTATAGGTATGGTACCTTTTCAAGTTTATTTTCCATGGCCTGTCTATTAATTATCTATGGCTATGAATTCCAGCTTTACTAGACACATTAACCTAAATATCGCATTCACTAAAAATATGGACTCGAAATTATGATTCTTAAGATTTGACCTAATTTGAGAGCTTCTTAAAATTTATATTCTTCACTATTTACTACCAAGAATTGGAAAATGAAAGCTATTTTTAAAGTATATTACTACTCTTACAAATGTACCAGTTTGTGAGGATGGATAAATGTATGGATGGACGTTTGTTGCCATTTTACGCAAAAACTACTAAACGGATTTGATGTCATTTGGTTTGATAGTAGCTCTGGATTAACAATTAACATATAGGCTACGTTTATCCCGAAAAATAAACATAGTTAAAAAAAACACGCTTTTAAAGAATAACGAACTAAAAAGTTGAAAAAAATTAAAAATAAATTAAAAATAAACTTAAAACAGTAGTATATAAAAAATACTAGTATAATTGAGGGAAAAACGTGGGTAGCTCTATATATGAAAATTATGGCACAAAGCGCCCTACGCTTTTCCTCAATTATACTAGTATTTTTTATATACTACTGATTTAAGTTTATTTAAAAAAAAAATATATTTTCAACTTTTTTGTTCGATATTCTTTAAAAGCGTGTTTTTTTATTATTTTTTTAACTATATTTATTTTCAACTTTTTAGTTCGATATTCTTTAAAAGCGTGTTTTAAAGCTACCAGAGCCGAGGTAGGCAGCAGGCGCGCAAGAGAGAGTTACATACAAGCAAACAAACAAGCTTACATACAGGTGAAGTTAATATAAGCGTGTTAAAAAGTACAATGTTCTCATGAGATACTGTATTTACGCGGGCGGAGCCGCGAGCAAAATCTAGTATTAGAATAAGTAAGCAGACGTGTCTAATGGTAAGTGATTACCGACATGGATTCCCGCAGCATCAGAGGAGTTTCAAGTGCATTGCCGGTGTTTTCAGCCCCTCTTGAGTTTTCGTTAACCTCACTAATGCCCGCTATACACACAGCGATAAAACTGCACAGTTTGGTCACAGTAGACGTATACAGTACTACATCTTCATACTAGACCGCCCGAATCGGCGCACGAACACATACTAATGCCCGCTATACACACAGCGATAAAACTGCACAGTTCGGTCACAGTAGACGTATACAGTACTACATCTTCATACTAGACCGCCCGAATCGGCGCACGAACACATACTAATGCCCGCTATACACACAGCGATAAAACTGCACAGTTCGGTCACAGTAGACGTATACAGTACTACATCTTCATACTAGACCGCCCGAATCGGCGCACGAACACATACTAATGCCCGCTATACACACAGCGATAAAACTGCACAGTTCGGTCACAGTAGACGTATACAGTACTACATCTTCATACTAGACCGTCCTAATCGGCGCACGAACACACACTAATGCCCGCTATACACACAGCGATAAAACTGCACAGTTCGGTTACAGTAGACGTATACAGTACTACATCTTCATACTAGACCGCCCGAATCGGCGCACGAACACATACTAATGCCTGCTACACACAGCGATAAAAACTCATAAAACTCCACAGTTCGGTCACAGTAGACGTATACAGTACTATATCTTCATACTAGACCGTCCTAATCGGCGCACGAACACACACTAATGCCCGCTACACACAGCGATAAAACTGCACAGTTCGGTCACAGTAGACGTATACAGTACTACATCTTCATACTAGACCGTCCGAATAAGCGCACGCACACATACTTTTCTTTATTTTATTTATTTATACATAAAAAAAATTAATATATAATTCCTGGTAACATAGACAATATTGTCCGGAATTCTTAAGGCCAGAGAAAATTTTGGTCACTGAAAATAGAACTCTGCGCTATTAGAGTAGAGCCGAAGATCGAACACACAAGTATCGAGTCAAATGTCAATGTCATATATGACAGCTCGACACTTTAATTTTTAACTCTTCTGTATTAGAGCAGCTTCCACAAAGCCCCACTTTTGCGCAGTCCTCGTCACTGGCCACAAAGTTTTGTTATTTTTTGTACCTCATGTCATCTAAATTAACACTGGCTATTTCTCAAGGAAGGCCATAAAGAAGAAGAAGAAGTATTAGATCAGAGTTCTATTTTCAGTTCTCCAAAATTTCTCCGGTCTACCAGATTCCGGACAATATAGTCTCAGCCTTAATATTACGTCTACTGTGACCGAACTGTGCAGTTTTATCGTCGGGGTGTGTAGCGGGCATAAGCGAATCACAGCACATGCGTTATTTATCGCCGGTTTTCTATAAAACTATGTCACCTCTACCGGTACATCGAAGTGTTGAAGTGTTTATATAGCAAAGCCACCATGTCCGTGCGAGTACAGGAGCATAGCACAAAGGCGATTCCATTGCAGCGCGGCGTCAGACAGGGAGACGTCATCTCTCCGAAACTGTTTTCCGCTGCATTGGAGGATGCGTTCAAACTCCTGGACTGGCAAGGACTTGGGATCAATATAAATGGTGACTACATCACTCACCTTCGATTTGCCGATGACATCGTGGTTATGGCAGAAACTCTGGAAGACCTAAACACTATGCTAGAAGACCTCCGTACAGTTTCACAACAGGTGGGACTTAGTATGAACATGGATAAGACGAAAATTATGTTTAATGCCCATGTTGTACCCACCCAAGTGACCGTTGGAAATTCTACGCTCGAAGTTGTTGACGACTATATATACCTAGGGCACAAAGTCCAGTTAGGTAGGTACAACTTCGAAAAAGAGGTCAACCGTCGAATCCAGCTCGGCTGGGCAGCGTTCGGGAAACTCAGAAACATCTTCTCGTCAAAAATTCCTCAGTGCCTGAAGACAAAAGTTTTCGAGCAGTGTGTGTTACCGGTGATGACATATGGAGCCGAAACGTGGTCATTCACAACGGGACTTATTCAAAAGCTTCGTGTCGCTCAAAGAGCTATGGAGAGGGCTATGCTTGGAGTCTCTCTACGTGATAGAATCAGAAATGAGGAAATCCGTAGCAGAACTAAAGTTACCGACATAGCCCAGCGCATTAGCAAGTTAAAGTGGCAATGGGCTGGACATATAGCCCGTAGAACCGATGCCCGCTGGGGCCGAAAGGTTCTTGAGTGGAGACCACGAACTGGACGCCGAAGCGTAGGACGGCCTTCCACCAGGTGGACAGATGACCTGAGAAAAGTCGCAGGAAGTCGGTGGATACAGGCCGCGAGCGACCGGTCGCACTGGAAATCTATGGGGGAGGCCTATGTCCTGCAGTGGACGTCACCAGGCTGAAACGGATGTCACCTCTCCAGTCGAGACCCATTCGTGCCGATGCCGATGTTCATAGGGAAGCCCTAGCCTGTACAATAGGTAGACCTACCTACCTACCTTTAAGTCATTTTAACGAAAGCCATAGAGGCATCATTATAAACTAAGTAACGCTCTTTCAAAGTTCTTTTACATATTTTTAATGAGAGGACCCGCAGTTAAGATCTGTCTGAAACGATGCTAAAGATAAGTGCCCGTCTTGAAAAGCACCGTATGTATATGTCACCGTAAAATTGTGAAAACCGTTAGATTGTAATATAACTAGAGATATTAAAATATGCTGACAGATTGTCAAATACAAATTTCTCCATACAATTAATTATATTGTAATAATATTTACCGTGCCGATTGGTTAAGCGGCAAGTGCCCCGCGCCGCCATATTTGTTTGCTTTTTCATAATAATAATAATAATAACGAAAAATAATGCGTACAATTGTAAGGAGAAATTTTTATTTGACAATCTATTGACATATTGTTAAATATCTCTAGTAATATTACAATCTAACGGTTTTTACAATTTTACGGTGACATATTATGCATTATATTATGTACACAGAAAGGTTAAAGGATTCATGCTTTTGTATGTAGTTTGAAGTCTTTAGTGCTTACTTTTTACCCGACTACGTCGAAGTCAAAAGGAAGGGTATTGTATTAACTTCCTTTTGACTGTTCCTATTGCATTGGTTTTGGCAGTATATGTATGTATGTTTCACTGTAGCGCTAAACTACCAACTACTGGTAGGCTGTATACTCGTTATCTACGTAGTTGAGTTATAGTTTTTTTATAAAAAACTAGCTCATGCCCGCAACTTCGTTTGCGCAGAACTGACGGAAGCGGAACCCTAATTTTTTAACAGAACCCTTAAATAAAAGTAGCCTATGTTACACCTTATAACATCAGCTGTCTGCTAGTGAAAGTCCCGTGAAAATCGGTCCAGCCGTTTCACAGATTAGCCGGAACAAACAGACAGATAGACGGACAAACAGACAGACAGACGGACAGACAAAATTTAAAAAACAAAGGTATTTTATTGTAAGTACCGAATATACTTTCAGATGCATTATGTGAAAATCTGTCAATTTGAAGATACAAACAGACACTTCAATTTTATTTATCTGTATAGAAGATGTATAGATATTATAGGTATTACTATTTAGCAGTAATAGAAATACATCTGTGAAAATTTGAACTGTCAGCTAGATATCAATCACGTTTCATGAGATTACAGCTTGGGGAGCGCTCAAGTATTACGTAACGCAATTTTTGAAGATTTCAGACCTCCCTCCCCTGTGTAATGCACCGTAACATTTTTTTGTACCCCTTCTCCTTTAAAACGTTAAGTAACACCCAAGTGACAATTTTATGTAAAAGTCATAATAATTGCTAAATAAGTAGAAAAAGCTAAGTAGATAATGCTACGTAATGCTATGTTCAAACCCCCTACCCCGTCATGTAACATGTAACGCATCGTAACGTTTTACCATACTCCACCCCCCCCCCCCCCCAAATGCGTTACGTTATAGTTGAACCAAGGGTGGTTACAGACAGACGCACAGACGAAGTCTCAGAAATAGGTTCCCATTTTTATCATTGAGTACGGAACCCTAAAAAGCAACCGTGGTATTGAAGCACGAGAGAGCTGGCCCAACCGGATACCAACTATGGTCTCACAGAAAACCGATATAAAGACGGCCGCGTAAGTACAGTAACCCACGGGAACCTTATATGTTCCGCGATGAAAAGTAGCCTATGTCCTTCCCCATAGTCTACTTTATATCTGTCCCAAATTTCATTATAATCGGTTTAGTAGCTTTTACGTGAAACTGTAAATAAAGTATCTCACAGGAACCGTACATTTCCCCGCGATAGAAAGTAGCCTATGTCCTTTCTCAGGCTCTTGCCCTGTGTACCAAATTTCATTTAAATCGGTTCAGTAGTTTTAGCTTGAAAGACGGACAAACAGACAGACAGACACACACACTTTCCCATTTATAAAATTACTCGTAGTATGGATTACCAAGCAATAAATAAACAAAAAATACTTCGAATTATAATAATTTATCAAAAATAATATTATAAATAATAATAAAATTACAGCCCAAGGGTACAAATTGGGTAACAAGTTCTAAATTGGCCGATGAAGGTTTGGTAAAATGTCTTAGTTACTTTGAACTTCGATATTTATTGGACGAGTTTATGCGAAAAATAAGTTATTAAATTGCTTTCTGTAATTTTTATAGTATTTACGAGGTAACGTAGAAAAATAAAAATTTTAGTTTCCACCATTCCCACATTAATACTTTGTTTATTTATTTGAATTTCATCTTGTTATGTATGTATAAATACATACAGAAATGCATCACTAAGCAAAAAAAATACAAAATTTACTGAAGTAAGTATTTATTTATATTTGAATTAGGTACATTTATATGTACCTAATTCAAAGATAAATAAATATTTCACTAAATTTTGTATTTTTTACAAGTACAACTTTTAACAAGTTGTAAATAAAAATAAGTACCTACGTTATTTTGCCAATTTTATTATATTTTTTTGTAATAGTTATTTTGTTAAAAATGACCATAAAAATCATTACGGCACCACGCCGTTGATTTACGCGCAAAGTCGCGTCACAGTACTCTCTTTACCATGGTCCCGTCGCGTCGCGTCGTGGACATGTGCAAGTTAGTTCTTACCACATGAACCCATCCAAATCTGAATAAGAACATTTTACATTACTGATCGATGTACTTTTATGGAAAGAAAAAAACATGCCGTCGATTTGTATGGAATCTGTACTCCATACAATTTGCATATGAAATTGCCCCTAAATACACTTTGATTTATTCCTCTCACTGGCAGTTGCTTGAATGTTATATTTATGAATGTTAAACGGTCTCTGTGCCTATGTTGCGGTCGGTCGCAGGTTCGAACAAAAAGTTTTTAATTTTCCTGAGTCATGTATGTGTAATTGTGTAGGTATTAAATATTATTATGTTCATCTAATATAATTAAAATCTTAGATATATTATGTAGGTACGTGTGATCTGTAGGTCTAAAAAGGCCGTTTTGGCAATTCATTTTCAATTCTTGTTATGAATTACTGACAACGATCGTAAAATGGCCACTTGAATTGCAATTCAAATTCATATTAAGATTTGGATACAATTCATATGCAGAAATTGGCTGGAATGCATTCATTTGACAGATTTACAAGCAGAATTGCTTTAGTGTCAAATAGCAATATTACGATGATATTGCGTAAGTGGCCTTTTTAGACCCGCTGTTCGCTGGCTGGATCCTGGAATCAGAATGTCAACGCTCCCACCTTCCGGGCATTACCACAAGTCCTTCCCAACAAAACCAAAAATATTCTGAATTCGAAAACGGAAATAATATCGTACAAATTAAATTCGTCAAAATCACTTTCGATTTCACTGTTGTTTCCAAGTGTGGTTAGGACAATGCAGGCTGATCACCTGATTGCCTGACCAGAAAGATAATAATCCATGCGTCGGATGGGCATGTAAATGGTCGGCGCCTCATCTCGCGTCAGTCGTGTCGGTTATCCGTCCCACTGGATTACGAGAGTAAAGAAAGAGAGTGCTCTTGTGAACTGCGCACACATTTGAGCACTATAAAATTACTCCTGCGTAACTGGCTTCGTTTCAATGAAACCGGCCACCGTCACCGATATAGGTGTGGGGAGTTATTGTTATTATTAATGATGATGTATTTTAATATGAATTACTAAATCTAACAGATCAGATTTTTTTTTTAAAACAACAAACACACATTCGTATCTCATCTCACTCTATACTATTCATGGCGGCATCGAAAATTCAAAACTTTATCTCTCACCGAAGTAAATTTAAATAAAACACGCAGCAGCGGCGCCTGTCAATTACTGAAACAGAATAAAAAGATGCACGGTGAACGCAAAAAGAAAATGGCGACCAAAAAGAAAAATGGCCGCGCAAAATATGAACGCTGTCATTGGTTTATTTATGATTTTCGTATCGGCGTATCCACAAACGCATGGGTGCAGTTAGGCGTTCTGGATTTTGATGAACATTTTTCAGAACTTTTGTTTTTTTTTATTTTTTTAAATATAAATAATAAAATGTGTTAAATGTAACTTTAACTAAAAAGCCAATCAGTTTAAGTGTAAAATCCTTGTTTGCGATTTATAAATCAACTTTTTTATACACCCAATTTAAAAATTAGTGAATTCGAAAGTACAGAAAATAATCGCTAGCTCTGAACTTGCGTTAAAATGCTGTCGTGTGAAAGCCAATGCCAAAGCCTTACCCAATGATTTAGAAAGTAAGGTTAAGCTCCTAGGAACCTTTTATATACAAGCAAAGACGTAGAAAAAAGGCAAACCGCTTCAGTAATATAATAGAGAAGCAATCAAAGTAAGTCGGCCCATCGTAGCGACACGCGCCGCACGCACACATTCACAGCAAAGTAAGATGATTGGCCGCCAGTACGCCAATGACAATTATCCATAATCTCACACAAACGTAAGTCGCCGCCATTGTTGTGCTTCACTCAATGCTTAGTTCACCTTCCGTCCGCCTTTTTTTCTACGTCCATGCCTACAAGGAAACTGACATTACTGGTGTCTCGTCATGTTGAGCGCTGTGGTCCCGCGCACATGGGGCACTGACGTTGGAGACATTTCAACGCTAACAAAGGGCCTGTCCTTAAGACGATAATATAAGTCGGTGGTGAGAGAACTTGAGACCGGTTATTTTGACAACTAAATTATGTAGTCCTGGATTTTACTCGGAACACAGATGCTACCTTATTAAATCTGGATTTAAACTGAGATAGAACAGGTTATGTTTTTTTTTTATTATAAGGCTGGCAAACGATCAGAGGTAAGGCATGTTCTCAAACAAAAATCCATACTAATATTATATAAATGGGAAATTGTGTGTCTGTTTGTCCGTTTTTCACGCCAAAACTACTGAACCGATTTAAATGAAATTTGGTACACAGTCTAGAGCCTGAGAAAGGACATAGGCTACTTTTATCGCGGGGAATGTACGGTTCTCGTGGGATACCATATACGAAAGTTTTTATTCTAAGCATACTGTCATTAATTACGTAACATTGTTGTATGTAACGTGAACTTTATCCTTAAAACAACCACCCCTTAAAACGCCATTTCTTGAATAAATAATTGCTTTCTAGACTAATTTAAATAACAATTAAATAAATACACAGGTCTATTACGCAAAACGAAGGCCGAGAAAATAATTAAAATTCTTTATTAACTTTACAACGCCAATAACTATTTGATAACTTTTTAATTGGGATAATAATTACTGAAACACCGAAGATTTTTTGGCAGAATTCGGTATTTAGAAAAGTTGACGCCGTCGACTTGTTGTAATGAAAATGGTATGCTTCGCCGCGAATGGGCCGGCTTCGGTCAAACCGGCGTGTACGTGTATGTTTCATCGATAGAGTTAGGGTTAATTCACGCCGAAACGAAACTATACGTGACATATCGCTGCATTTTAAAGATAGCTATTCAAAATTGAACTTTATTCATAACACAACAAAATACATGTTTTATTAGAGGCTGAAATGGACACACATTACTTTTACAACTAATGTATTAAAGACCAAGAACGCACTTGTTACATCTCTGGTATGTAAATATCAGAGTTTCAGTCATCTAGCCTATTGGCGGATTGTAACATCAGCCAATAGGCTAGATGACTAAATTTTTTATTGCATAAATGAATAGTACTCTTAAATATGAGTAACTTCTCAGAAGAAACCGTATATCAAAAGTTAATATTTTCAAAGGCGCAGCAGACAGCGATTTGTTTACAAAATTTTGTGAGTCTCGTGAAAACGCTCTGTAGCTGAAGTCGTACCTAGCTGTGACGTCACACCTAGGTAGAAGTGTATGAAATATAAGGCTGCAGGAACATATTTGTAAATATCCGTTAATTTACTTTACTATTATCTGATTCCAGTTCAATTGTAATTTGTAGTACAAGAAATGCGCCTACTTCACCATGTCTCTGCATCACCCTAACTTTATACATTACGTGCTTAAATTACGTATTTACCAGTGGCGAGGGGTACCTATAACTCCACTCCTATCGGCTTCCCTTACCACTTACCTTTAAAAGACCCTCATCCAAATCTTTACCCATTATAATACACACTACGGCTTCCCTATGAACGAGAACCAGCCTTCGCCACTGGTATTTACGTATTTACATACCGCTGGTATGTAAATAACAGAGTTTCAGTCATCTAGCCTATTGGCTGATTGTAACATCAGGCAATAGGCTAGATGACTGAAATTTTTTATTGCATAAATTAATAGTACTCTTAGATATGAGTAACTTCTTAGAAGAAAACGTGTATCAAAAGTCAATATTTTTAAAGGTACAGCGATTTGAAAGTTATATTTAGCTGTATGTTTTTCTATAGAAATAAAATAAATAAAAATAAAATAAAAATTTGCATACAAAAATTTTAAAAAAAAATTTTAAAAGTTAGGGGTATAAGGGGCCCAGCTAACATCTCTCGGAGCCCAAGCCAACCTCTCCTGCTCGTGGTATACCCTGCTGATCAACAAACGAGGCTCTGGCGACCCCCGCCAACACGCATTGGACAAGCGTGGCGGGTTGTATGGTTTAACCATAATGTCCAACCCCCCCTATTATCATGGCACAAGTTCCCAGAAACAGGCCCCAAGTGCCCGGCAACTCCAGATGTCGGGGAGACCAGGACCGGGGTCAAACTGACGCTGGGGTTAGGGGTGCGAAGAATCTCCGGGTGAGATGCTCTAACCGTCCAACGACCATGGCTTACTCAAATACGGATACTGATACTCTTAATATTTTAACATTTAACACAAGAACGTTAATGAAGGATGACCGCCTTGTAGAATTAGAAAATGCTTTATCACATGTAAATTGGGATATTATAGGACTTAGTGAAATAAGGAGGGTAGGTGAGGCCACTGAAGAAAGGGAAAACGCAATTTTTTACTATTATGGTGAAACTCAGGGCCAATATGGTGTAGGATTCATGGTGGCAAAGAAGTGGAAAGATAACATCATAGAATTTATTGGATACACAGAAAGAATAGCGGTTTTAAAACTAAAAATAACAGCCAACAAGTATATTACTATTGTACAGGCCTATGCACCAACGTCAACTCATTCAGATGAGGACATCGAGGACTTTTATGATGTTTTAAATAAAGCGTGTTCTGAAAGTTCTAGCCAATGGAGGTTGGTTGTGGGCGACTTTAATGCAAAGATCGGACAAAAACAACAGTTGGATAGTGACGATACAATTGGTCCTTATGGTATTGGTGCCCGAAACGAAAGAGGAACTCGTCTCATTCAATTTGCTTTTGGCCAGAGCATGAGAGTCATGAATACCTACTTCCTTAAGAAACCACAAAGACGTTGGACGTGGATGTCGCCAGACTGTCATACCAAAAATGAAATTGATTTTATATTATCATCACAAAATAATATAGTCACTGATGTTAGCATAATCTATAAATTCCAGTTTAGTTCGGATCACCGACCACTAAGAACTAAGATCAAATTTAATGTGAAACTCCAACGTGCAATCGTGTTCCGGAACCAAAATAGAAGACATACGAAGGATACTCTACTTGCAAACAGAGACCAATTTAAGCTTCTCCTTCATAATTCTTTTGATGGCCTTAATCTTGGGGAAACTGATACAAGAGTAATATATAAAAACATTATAGACAGCACCGCAGAAGCAAGTAAACAAATTAAATCTTTAAAAACCACACATAAAAAGTTAACACAAGAAACATTACATTTAATAGATAAACGAACACAATTACAAAAGGGGACTCTAGAATATAGAAAATTAGATAAGCAAGTCAAACGTAGAATTAGACAGGATATAAGAAATTTGAATACACTATTAGTTAAAAAAGCTTTAGAAGAAAATAGATCACTGAGAATAGCAAAGAACGGTATATCGCACAATAAATTCTGGATAACTGATTTAAGAGATGAACATGGTAAGAAACAGAGAAGCAGAGATAAGATATTAGATATTTCTACAAAATTTTACAAAAAATTGTATAGTGATAGCTCAAAAACAAATGAAATCATAAATTACAGTTGCCCTGACACTATTCCTATAATTACAGAAAAGGAAGTTCACACGGCTATAAAAAGCCTAAAATACAATAAGAGTCCTGGTGAGGATAAGATTACGGCGGAGACATTAAAAATTGGCGAACCTATTATTTTACCGCATATAACTAATTTTTTCAATGCTTTGTTAAAAACAGGAGATTTTCCAAATCAGTTTTGTAAGTCAAATATAATACTCTTACATAAAAAAGGGGATAAATCTGATATTTCAAATTATAGACCTATTAGTTTAATATCGCATTTATATAAAACTTTTATAAAAATTATTCAAAACCGAATTGATCATCACCTAGATTTACATCAACCCCCCGAACAAGCAGGTTTTCGTCCTGGCTTTTCAACTTCTGACCATATCCATACTGTAAACCAATTAATAGAAAAATGTAATGAATATAATCTACCCTTGTACCTGGCCTTCATTGATTTTAACAAAGCATTTGACAGTTTATACCACAATACCATTTTTACAGCCCTCAGTAACCAAAAAATTGATAATACCTACATAGATCTGCTCAAATTAATATACCAAAATAGTTCAGCCGCAGTTAAATTGCAATCAATGGGTCAAACATTTTTGATTGAAAGAGGCGTCAAGCAGGGCGACCCTTTGTCTCCCCGCCTTTTTTCGAGCGCCTTAGAAGAGGTTTTTAAAAAAGTCTCAGCGGATTGGGAAGATAAAGGTGTAGTCATGGGCAATAAGAGGCTTACAAACCTCCGTTTTGCCGACGACATTGTTCTCTTTGCCACGTCAGCCACGAACTTACAGTCGATGCTTGAACACCTTAGCACGGCTAGCCTCGAGGCAGGACTCCAAATGAACCGGTCGAAAACTAAAATCATGACTAATAGCACGAAGCATAGGGTTGTGATAGACGGACATGAAATACACTATGTCGACGAGTACGTTTATTTAGGCCAGATTACATCTTTTAAGAACAGACAAGATAAAGAGGTAGACATGAGAATAGAAAAAGCATGGAGAAGCTTCTGGTCTATGAAACATCTATTAAAAGGAAATCTACCCATCTGTTTAAAACGAAAACTCATGGACATGTGTATTCTGCCTGTCCTAACCTACGGTGCACAGTCTTGGTCTTTAACCGCGTCACAAAAATCTAAGCTCGGGGTCTGTCAACGGGCCATGGAGCGCAGCATTTTAGGTGTCAAGAGGATCGACCGAATCCGAAACACCACTCTGCGCTCCAAAACGGGACTGACTGACGTGGGAAAGAAAGCTGCCAGCTTAAAATGGCGTTGGGCGGGACATATATCTCGTATGCACCCAGATAGATGGGCATATCTTAGTTCGGAGTGGCTACCTACTGGTCGGCGGAACAGAGGCAGACCCAAGAAAAGGTGGCGCGACGAATTAGATGCCTTTGATAAGGACTGGCCGACCATAGCGAAGGATCGCGATTTATGGAAGAAAAGAGGGGAGGCCTTTGCCCAGCAGTGGGACATAACAGGCTAGCATAATAATACAAAAATTTACGTCTCGTGAAAACGCTCCATACTAAAATCGCACCTCCGTTTGACGTCACGCCTAGGAAGAAGTGTATGAAGTATACTGCTGCAGGAACATAATATTTATATATATCTCCGATATTTGTGCGTTTAAGTTCATACTTACTATAATGAATGTTTTGTATATGATATAAGTAAACTAATGATTTAGGTTTTGTTTACTAATTTAGCAAAAAAACTTTTTGTACTTTTTAGATGTATGTAATTTCTAAACTTCATATAAATTATTATATTTTTTACAATTACCAAGTAGTCATGCCTCAATATTTCTGAGTTATTAGACAAATACAGAACATCCAGAAACCGTCAACGCGCTCGTAATTGAAGCCGTCACGACTACTCCAAATTGGAGTGGCTATCCACACAATATGTTGCCACGGAATAATGGAATAATTTACCCACCATTTTTTTAATCAATTTTTATTGAATACCTAATTGTCGTAACATAGTACGCGATTGTTTTGTAGGTGTAAAGAGTAAAGTAAAGAGCGAGCGGCGCGGTGTTTCGCCATGGTTTTGGACACAGAACGCTGCGTACAAATGTGATCGAACACTCATTCTGGATGTTCTGTATTCTGTGATATATCAATGAAACTAAATATTTTAAATGTCGTCATCTCCCCTATTTTGTTGTTTCTCGGTCTATTTCATAAAATATAGCTCTATATCAGGATAAAACGCTATTCATACAATCCTCGTCCATGGAGTAAACTGATATCTATTTCAGTCGAGCGAACACATACAAAATATGCGTAAAGCTTACATTATTGCGTTTATCGCGCGTTAAAATATATTACGAGTTGCGACATAGTCTCTATGTTATTTAGTTTTTTCGGTAATAAAATATTGTTATGATATCAGACTAAGGCTGGGGCCTGGGACTGTAATATTATGCTCAGGAATCTGGGACGCCACAGAAATCTCAAAGCACTGAAAATAGAGGGGCCATCCACATATTACGTCACGCAATATTTCGACTTTTTTAACCAAACCTATCGAGTATGGTATCAAAATAAAGTAAATTAAAAAGGAAATTTCAAGAATATAAGTATACATATTATGTCTGGGATAATTACAGCAATTTTAATTAAATCATTCGTATAAATTTGTAATCAATGCATTTAAATAGACATATCTTTGCTTTAAATCGACCAAGTGTGCGTTGGTTATAATAAAAATATCCATGGACGCTTCACACCACGTCAATCTGGCCCCGTGCTAAGTATCCGAAGAACTTGTGTTACAGGTACCAAAAAACGGGAAGTATATTTAATACTTTTAATACTATAAATATTACATAAAATATTTAAGATTTTTATTATATTATACACATATTTAATACACATTACACACCCATTACCCTTTAGTTAAACTAAAAAATAAAATAAAAACCTCGACTGCAAATAAGAGATACCAAAGCAACGCACTAAGAAGACCGAAACAAGATTGAGAAAACAGACCACACCATGGGCTGAAAGCAAATTATTGCTTGCAAATATAAATAAACATAACGTCAATATACGTATCTTTAACTAAACAAAATTTTATCGACTTATTTCCATAATCACAGAAGATAGAAACGCAGACAGACAGACGGACGGATAGAGCGAAACTATAAGGGCTCCAGAACCCATAAAATAGAATAAAATAAATATTAAATAGGGGCTCTCATATTATAACAAACATGATTTAATAATAAAAATATCTATGGACGCTTCACACCACGTCGGTCTCGCCCCGTGGTAAGTATCCGAAGAACTTGTGTTACAGGTACCAGACAACGGAAATATATTTAACCTGTTGAGTGTCACTTGCCGTGCCACGGCAAGTGACACCTATAGACGCAAGTGTCACTTGCCGTACCACGGCAAGCTCAAGGTCAATCTTCCCGCGTCGTATGATTTAAAGACTATATGGTATAAAGTCTCTGATTTTTTTTTATTATTTTGCTACAGACATTAAAGAAGGCATTGTAGCTTTTTGTTTTTGCCTGAATACGTTCGAATAAAAAAGAAAAAACTTCAAACTATGAGTAAAGAAATCTAATGACAAATGGCATCAGTTGTCATCTGCATTATTTGATATTTATGATAAAAATTATTTAAATATTTCAAATTTTTTTGTATAAATAGTTATTTAAACATATATTTAACTAATTTAATAGAAACTTAGGTATGTGTGTCGTAGTATTTCGCCATAATTTAGCTTCAAAAACCAAAACCAAAAATGTGAAATTATGTTTGATATTTTGCATGTTAAACGTTATATTTCTTGATATTTATTTAATAAAATGTGTAGTATGTTTATTCTAGTTTCCAAAAATATATAACATGCCAAGGTTTTACTAATGATTAATTAATAAAAATCGAAAAACAAACGCGGATGACGTTTGGCGTGGACAGCCATTCGACACGCAAGGGTTTTTTGTGTAAACATTGCGTTCACATCAAGATTACTTGTATTCATTCAGTATTTTTAAAATTCCAGTTTCGTAGTCATGTAGAGAATTTATTCTAGTTTTTAAATATATGTCATATGCACAGATCTTAGCAGCAATTTATCAATATAATCTTAAAAATATAAAAAGCGGGAAACCCGCCGCACCCCTCGCCGCCCCCCGGCGACACGTAATCTGTTACAAAATTTTAAAGCGCGACACCTTAGAGGTTATTACTTTTATACTATACATATATTTAAGATTTTTATTATATTATACACATATTTAATACACATCCATGACCCAGGAACACAGAAAAACTTTTTGTTCCTTCGGCAGGATTTGAACCCGCGACCTCCGGCTTGAGCACCAACACGCTCAACCAACTCAGTCACAGAGGTCGTCGTTCTTACCGTTTTGTACGAAACGCTTCGTGCAACTCACGCTTGGCCGAATTTTTATTTGCGTCGGGGTTTAAAACTACGATTTAGTCCAAACTATAAATCACTTGCATAGTTAATACAGTGGAAAGGTCAGTCCAATCTATAGCCGGTACATCAATGTTTAATATTTGCACAATTTTATTAGGGTTGGCACAAACGAGAAAAATGAGACTTGTTGACATTGGTGGCGTATTTGCTGTGTAGTAAGTTCAATGCGTATTGAAAAACTATTTTCGTAGTTTACCTTTTACTATCCTCATGAAGTTTTTTTATTTTATAATTTTTAGTGCTTTTTCATTTTTTTTTTAGTTTTTCTTAGCTACGTAATGATTTAGCAACAATTAATCACAGAATCCAAAAAAAACTACGATGGATACACTGCTTAAACTTAGTTTTTTGATGTAAAATAAAACCTTTTAGAAATTATTTTAAACACATACTAATATAGACTTGACCCTGAATCAGCCTCAATATAATTTTACGAATTAAGTAAATTCTTTACTGTTTTTCTCTTTGTAAATAAAATCATACTATATACTTAATATTATAAATTTTAATAGATGGTGAGGATGGATGGATGTTTGTTACTCTTTCACGCAAAAATGGATTTCGATGGTTTTGAAATGGATTTTATATGTTAGTAAGTTTAGGCTCTGGATATTCTACTTTTTATCCCGAAAAAGTACAGATTTCTTGTGGGATGCCCAGGACTATATGGGATACCAAGGCTACACTCGCGTAAGGGTGTAGCCGTGGGAAAAGCTAGTAATTAATATAAAACTAAGAAGTGACAACCCTGTTTCCTGTCGACAGAGCGTTTTCATTGTTACGAACTTTTGGGGGTTTAGCTTAAAGCTCTATGCTTTCGAAATGCCAAATATTTTCAACTTGCAACACTTGTAGTGGCCAATTAATGATATTTTCAATCGATCAAAATATACACGATCACTAACATTGATACGTGGTAAATTTTATATGAAATGTGAACTAAATTTATTGATGCATTTCCAAAATGTATTGTTTGACATTGGCCGATAGAATTTATTTAGGTTTTCTTTCAATATAAGGTAGTAACAGTGGCGTGGGGTTTTTATAGCTCCGTCAGCCTCCGTGGTCTAGTGGTTAGAGAGGTCAGGGGTTCGATTCCCGCATTGGAAAAAAAATGTTGTTTCCAAGTTTGGTTAGGACCGTTAGGACAATGCAGGCTGACCACCTGATTGTCTGACAAGAAATCTGATCCATGCGTCGGATGGGCATGTAAAAGTCGGACCTGCGCCTGATCTCTCGTCAGTCGTGTCGGTTATCCGTCGACCGTCCCACTGGATTACGAGAGTAAAGGGAGACAGAGTGCTCTTGTTTACTGCGCACACACTTGGGCACTATAAAATTACTCCTGCGTAACTGGCCTAGTTTCAATGAAACCGGCCACTCAAACTCAAAACTCAAACTCAAAATTTTTATTTCCATGTAGGTTATAATAATAACGCTTATAGAATTGTCCTACATGATGCCTACCACCGGTTCGGAAACTAGCCCGGCGAGAAGAACCGGCGTAAGAAACTCGCACGGGGCCACCTTTTAGCAAAAAGATGGGAAAATTGTTCTTTTCAAAAAATATTTTTCCAATGTTGTAACTTAATCTATATAACATTAGTTATAAGTACATAAAACATACTTAAGTACATAAAAGCAGCCTCGCATGGGGCCATCTTATTCCCAAGGTGTGCAATCGTTAATGAAATCACTGACTTTATAATAACCTTTAGCACACAAACGTTATTTAACTACTTTTTTAAATTTATTAATAGACAGACTTTGAACGTTTTCTGGGATTCTATTGTATAGGCGTATACATTGACCTTTAAAAGATTTTACTTAGTCTGATCACCGGAATGTCTAATTTGTGTTTATTTCTAGTGTTCATGCAATGATTATATTTACTTTTCGTATTGAACATATTTACATTTTTTCTAACATACAACACATTGTCTAAAATGTATTGAGAAGCGACTGTCAGAATTCCTATTTCTTTAAACTTTTCTCTCAGAGATTCAAAGTAGGACATTTTGTAAATAGAACGTATTGCTCGCTTCTGCAGCACAAATATTGTATTGATGTCGGCGGCATTTCCCCATAAAAGAATGCCGTAAGACATTCTACTGTGAAAATAACTAAAATAAACAAGTCGCGCCGTTTCTTCGTCAGAAATTTCCCTAATTTTTCTGACTGCATATGCTGCAGAACTGAGTCTATCTGCAAGATTCGCAACATGAGGATCCCACTGTAATTTACTATCTAGTGTTATACCTAAAAATACAGTGGTGTCCACTAAGTTCATTTTCTCGTCATTTAATAGTATATTGGTTTGAACTTGCCTAACATTGGGCAAAGTACACCGAAATCGGTGTGGGGAGTTATTATTTTTATTATTATTTACGTAGTCGAGTTTATAGTTTATAATATAAAAAATGTAGTTATTATTTATTTAATTATTTTATATCTACGCCGGTAATGTCGCATTTAAAAGTTGTTCATGGACATTTTAAATAAAAAATTTCAGTAGCATGTTTTCGAGTGTTAATTGAAATTTATAACGCAGCTGGATACATTTAATTACAAATATTTTATCAGCATTAAATTGAATTATAAGTTAATGGGCTGTGATGCGAATATTGATTCATTGCTTCCTGACTTTTGTGGATTACAATATTTTTATTAATATAATAGAGAGGGAAAGTTTGTATATTTGTTTGCATTGAATAGACTCCGAAACTACTGGACCGATTTTGGCGAAATGTAGAGTAGAGAATGGGGAAGGACATAGGCTACTTTTTATTCGCAGAAACCGTTTAGTTTTTGAAAATTACACAACTTACACGCAAACACTTAATTTTTTTGTGTACATTTGTATACAGATTGAAAAAATAAAACATACCTACATACCATTTAAAATACGTTTTCCCAAAAATAATCCCTCAATCGTCGACGAACTTAAAGCCGTTGATAACTTTTACGATTCAAAGACAACAAAAAAGGGAAAATAAAGGAAAGGTTCTTCATGAATATACAATGACGATTTGGAAAGTTTCTTGTACTTTGTTATTTAATTTCCGCTTTGGAATAAGGCTGTGCAGACGGGCTACAAGCGATTCGTGACACGTGTCACTAACGAGTGTTTTCAACATTTCTAAGTGACTGCTAAAATTAAATAAAGAACTCAGGCCTTTTCATCCGTTAATAGATGATTTAAATAGTATTCTCCAAGCGAAGTAACCACTCTTGAAATACTGCAGTGCCTGGGAGAGTCGGTTTTTAAATGTCGTATGGTTGCCCAAGCACATACGGCATTCTCACAACATAGCCTAGTCCAGAGGAATGACTGGTTAATACGTCTAGGTAAATTAAACTACCTAATCAAGAACACATCCAGACAATATGTCTAAAGGGCTCCGTAATGGATAGGTAAAGCACAAAAAGAGATTTGTGTTTAAATATTTGCTATTGATTTCGTTTTTGTTCAGTTTATTTTATTGTTACGTAGCTGCGTAGCTAAGTTATTAGACAAATTAAACGTTTACACAGCTTATATTATCTGAAATAAAATAAAACTTTTACAAGTTCATACCACAATGTTGTGGCTATTGATACAAATTGTGGTGAAAAATACTGTTTTGCCTCGACTGAACAAATACTATTGAACTACTTAATTATTGTATGTTGATTAAAAAATACTTTTAATTCATTTAAGGTCATTTTTCTGCCTGCCCTAGAAACAGAATATATATAGTACACTAGCATTCATTACCAGCGGCTTCGCCCGACCGCTTGATGCCAAATTTCAACAAAATCCGTTCAGTAGTTTCGGCTATGCGTTGATAGATGAGTCAGCCAGGTTTGCCTTTTATATATTTAGTTAACAAATTTTGCATTGTGCTACGCTACGACCAGACGCGGTCGCAACTCGCAAGTCGCCCGTCTGCGCCGAACATAAAAATTCAATAGAATTTAAAGCATTGTGGTCATGCAATTGTTTTATGTAGCGTGCACATGCGTTCCAAGCTATTTTACCTTTGACATGACCTTTATGCTGACGATATAAGGACCACTTTCATAGAAACTCCGTAAAATAACTCGGAACGGACTGTTAGGGAATTTTTATCATCATAATATTTTTATTCAATAATAACTTTTCCTTGTACAGACGTATGCAGATTTAAAAGAGTTTTTATAACTTCTACATTGTAAATCTCATTGTATAATATATTTATTTTTACATAATCTAACTACATAAACAAAACTGGCTTCCAAATTACAGTTGTGATTTTAGTGTGTCCTGATAGTTTTACAGTTGACGTATTAATTATTAAAAAACAAAAAAAACTTAGGCCTTTGCATCCGTTAATGATGAGCGATGATTTATACAGTATTCTCCGAGCGAAGTAATCACTCTTGAAATACTGTAGTGCGTGGGACAGTTGGTGTTTAAATGTCGTATGGTTGCCCAAGCACATACGGCATTCCCACAACATAGTCAGCCTAGTCCAGAGGAATGAAGTGGTCCATACGTCTGGGGGCCAACCATGTGCGGGTTTCCTCACGATGTTTTCCTTCACCGTTGGAGCGTCCGTATAATGTACTTGAGATCTGAAAAAGTCTCATTGGTACACGCCTCAACCTGGGATTCTAACCTGCAATCTCTCGAGTGCGAACCAAACGGTCTACCCACTCGGCTACGGAACTCAATATTTAATTAATTATTAATACGTCAATTATGGAACTATCAGAGAATTAAGAAAATACATTTCTATTTATATTATAAGCTTTGTATAATTTATTGACAGTAACGAAACAATAATTGTCTCCCTAATACTCAAAAGCTTGACCAGAGTGAACGACAGTTATCATGACGTGCCACGTCACGTTATGCTTATTCACAGACAGCATACAACGTAATATATTCACAGACAGCATACAACGTAACATATTCACAGACAGCATACAACGTAACATATTCAAAGACAGCATACAACGTAACATATTCAAAGACAGCATACAACGTAACATATTCACAGACAGCATACAACGTAACATATTCAAAGACAGCATACAACGTAACATATTCACAGACAGCATACAACGTAACATATTCAAAGACAGCATACAACGTAACATATTCACAGACAGCATACAACGTAACATATTCACAGACAGCATGCAACGTAACATATTCACAGACAGCATGCAACGTAACATATTCACAGACAGCATGCAACGTAACATATTCACAGACAGCATGCAACGTAACATATTCACAGACAGCATGCAACGTAACATATTTTAACGAAATGTGTTGTACGCGCCAGCTTTAATCGTACTATGAAACATCAACTTTTGAATTTTAATAGATTTTTGTGTTTCATAATATTATTTACTTAATCGGCCATTTTAGACCCGTACACTGTTCAGATACAATTTAAACGTAAACAAAAAGAATTAACGAGTTTCGTTAAGTATTTGACAAAATTAACGAGTCATTGTATTTCTTTAATGTAGGTTAAATAAGTTACATTTATATTGGTAGCGATGTTGCCCGCTGCTTCGTGCTCGCAAAAGTTGATTTCGCAGAGACCGTACATTTTTTGCAATAAAAGTACCCTATGTCCTTCCCCGTGGTCTACTCTACATCTTTGCCAAATTTCATCAAAATCGGTTCTGTAGTTTCGGAGCCTATTCAATGCAAACAAACAAACTTTTCCTCTTTATTATATTAATATAGAAATAGCTGTTGCCCGCGGCCCGCATAAATACAGTACCCCACGGGAACTGTACTTTTTCGTGATAAAAAGTAGCGTATGTTTAAATTTAGAGCCTAAACTACTACCATACCAAATTTCATCGAAATCTGTTCGATAGTTTTTGCGTGAAACAGCAACAAACATCCATACAGACATAAATAAATAAATAAATAAATAAAACATAACAGAACAAACTTTCATATTTATAATATTAGTAGGATAGTACGGTATTCTTTGATTAAGGTTGGGACTATATGCAACGGAATCCGGCAGGCCGTAGAGAATTATGAGCACTGAAAATAGATCTCTGTACTAATGCAATAGAGTTGAAAATCGAACATCCGAGTGTCGAGTCAAATGTCAATGTCATATATTATTATGACAGCTCGACAATCGAAACTTCCATTTTCAACTGTATTGTATTAGCACAGAGTTCTATTTTCAGTGCTCATAATTCTCTACGGCCTACCGGATTACGTTGCATATAGTCCCAGCCTAAGTTTAGATAAAAAGGTAGGGCCGTGATCTATTCGTGCCGAAGATCTTTGCCCAGGCGTATGAAAGAATGAATCAGTACAAACTCTTGATAGCAGTATATTTTGACTACCTTTCAGCCAAAAACATTGGCTTTTCGACAACTGCAATTGTAGTTTCGTTGCTATTAGTTACTTTTAATCTAGCGTGCATTGTTTCACTTCCAACTGTCCCGGAACACGGGACAAATGAAATTTCGCGAAACATTACTCGATTTAACAGTTCAGGGAAAACGGCACTATTGTTTGTTACTGTTACCTTTAATGAAAACATGAAAATAATTCAATACAATGAACATACTTTTTATTTACTAAATTACTAGTTGGTGTCCGCAACTTAAATAGGACTAACGGAAACGGAACCCTATTTTTGTAAACGGAACCCTAAGATAAAGTAGCCTGTGTTAGACCTTATAACATCCAGGTATCTGCCAGTGCAAGTCCCGTGAAAATCGGTCTAGCCGTTTCTGAGAAAATATAGACAGACAGAAATTATTACAAATTGATTTTTATTATTGTAAGTACGTACCGTATATGAAATGTATAAAATAATAAGTTTTTAATATGTGATGTAACGAAAAGTTTACGGTTTACGCAATTTTTCTTTTGTCTGTGTTATAAGACGTTGCTTCGTACCAAATATTAAGATTCTGAGTTCACGGAAGTACCCTGTAGGTTTGATTCCCTTGCGAGTGTCTAAAATTTGCGGAAATTTGCGGCATAAACGGCTGTATCTTTTGATTGCGTTGGCTTAGAAGTTAGATTTTTTAATGGCTCTAAGGGACAGTAGACCTGAGAATTTGATATGAATTCCAGCTCGATACCTCCACGCGTTCCTGAGGAAAAGGGTCTTGACAGACAAACGGACGGACAACAAAGTGATACGTTTTTTCCTTTCGAGGCACGGAACCCTTAAAAGGAAAAGTGCTCTTTTCCTGAAGGTTTGAAGGTCGCGGGTTGTCGTTTCCCGGAAATACCGCAGCCAACAGTACATTCCAAAGTTTTATTACGGCACGCACTCATACAAAACGTCATGAAATATTTTATCGACAATAATTTTTACAGGCCGTCCGGAATTCACAAAAGCCCAGGAATTACTCCGAGCGGAGATAATTCCGTAAAGGGATTCATTCCAGATGTTTTATTGTCTGTTTTACGTAAATGAAGGGGTGGGCCGTAGAGTAGACGCGGTAGATATGGCATTGGAGCGTAGAAAGTGGTAGGAATACTATAAGGCTAAGCCTATATGCTCCGGAATCCGGAACGCTGGTGAAAATTCAGAGCACTAAAAACAGATCTCTGCGCTAATACAATAAAGCTGAAAATCGAACACACGAAAGTCAAGCCAAATGTCAATGTCAAATCTGACACCTCGACGACAGATCGATTTTCAACACTGTTGTTAGAGCGCAGAGTTCTATGTTCAGTGCTCTGAATTTTCCCGGGTCCGCCATATTCCTGATCATTTAGGCCCAACCTAAGAAGTGGGATCGTCGGTGATGATCATTATACTCTTGGCATGTCTATCATTTCATATATCTGTGGCGATCTTGGGCCCGCAAATAAAATATTTCGGAAGAAATAATAAGCTTCTTTGTTGACGAATTACAATATTTTATATTAAAAGTATACTAGGCGATCGTATGACTGTGCCCGCAAGACGACTGTTCAGTAGGTACGTAATCTACTGCGTTCTGCAAAATCAATATACAGTTACTTACTATATAATATACTAGCTGTTGCCCGCGGCTCCGCCCACGTAAATATAGTTTTTTCGCGGTCGCGGATATGTGACTGATGCAAAAAATAGATAAAAACAATCCTTGATGCGGATTATATATCATGCTAAAATTTCAGCTCGATCGGTGCAGAACTTTTTAAGCGTACACAAACCAACATAACATTTTTATATGTAAGAAGAAGATATAAAGATTGATCCTGATGCTTGGCAGAAAATAAAGCATAAAACATTTAAATCCTACTTCTAATATTATAAACGGCAATTTTGTAAGGACGGATGGATGGATGGATGGATGTGTGTCTGTTACTTATTAACGCAAAAACTGAGATCAAAGAGAGATCAAACGTAAGACTTTACATGCGCATGGATCATGTTTCTTGTCAGACAATCAAGGGATCAGCCTGCATTGTCATAGCCAAATTTGGAAACAACACTTTCTGTTGTTCCAACGCGGGAATCAAACCTACGACATCCGAGTCGAGAGCCAACTCAAGCCACTGGACCACGGAAGCTGTTACACGTCATCTGCCTCTACTGTAATGCTAGTTTGGTTTAAAAGAGATGTACTAGAAATGTATGAGGCGTGGGCTAGCACTATGTACACTATATGTAAATATAGCTACATAATATAGTAACTGTTTCCTATTCTTTATTTAATTTGATGTCACTTCGTTTCAATGTACATTTAAATTAACTTCGCCATGGAGAGCAACACAATGTAAAATAAAACATGGCGGATTTTACAGAATTATCCAAAGAATGTAATTTTGACAATGACATGACTTTTGACATAGAAAGAAGTATGACATTCAAGAAGACGTCTCTTCCTAAAACTGTCAACTACGTCAAAAGTCAAGTCAAAACAACTGTTATATCCGCCCTAAAATAGGGTTCTCGTAACAAAAATCTCTTCAAATTTTTAGACGCATGTACCCTTCTTCAAATTATTATTTTTTTGTATTTTTATGAAATTCCCATTTTTTTTTCTTATCTACCTATGTAGTAGAGCTGGTCTAAAATCAAACATCTCTTTTTAAGTTAAAACTAATAACCGAGCCTACCCTACTACAATCGAACAAAAGAATAAAGAAAATTAAATTACCTACAATTTCAAGAAACTGATTCAATTTCTACTTTCAATTTAACCCCAAAAAGGGTGAAATGGGTCAAAAAGGGGTTGTTATACATACTTACCTGGAGACTCCATTAATTTGCCCAAGGACTGTAACTCAATTACGTATTACGGGACTGTACAGTCGACGAAAATAAATTTTTAGTAGTCAAATATTAAAAAACTAAAGATTGTGAGACTTACATTTGAGAGAACGAATTTTCATACAAGAAAAAGTTATCGCGGGAAATATTATTATGTTGCGAGCGACTTCAAGCGCGCTCAAAGAAATTTCGCGGGAACCGTACATTTTGCTGCAATAGAAAGTAGCCTATGTCCTTCCCCGTGGTCTACTCTACATCTGTGTCAAATTTCATCAAAATCAGTTCAGTAGGTTCGGAGACTGTTCGATGCAAACAAACTTCACCTCTTTATTATATTAGTATAGATAACGACATTATGTCTTTACATATAATATCTTATTATATTTTTGCCGTCTTTGATCCCCCTTATAAGTAACCAAGTTATTTTTAGCTAGTTGATTTCAACATACCAAATTGAGATTTTGTGAATCCAAAAGTTAAAGGTAAAAGGAATTCTGACAATATGTTAAATGTTTGACATTGAAGTGGGTTAAATATTTAATTTGTGCAATTAAAGCAAGAGAGTGTTGGGTCACTTGTTTTGTGGTTCCGTACAATTTTTATGTATAGATAGATGTACGTAACATATCTATATCTATACTAATATAATAAAGAGGAAAAGTATGTTTGTTTGTTTCTTTGCATCGTATAAGCTCCGAAACTACTGAACCGATTTTGATGAAATTTGGCACAGATGTAGAGTAGACCACAGGGAAGGACATAGGCTACTTTTAATCGCGGAAAAATGTACAGTTTCTGCGAAATTAACTTTTGCGCTCACGAAGTCGCGGGCACATCTTCTATGCTTTGGAAGCAAAAGCTTACAGTTAGGTTCTACCTACTGATTAGATTACGGAACCCTAAAAAATTACCCGTAGGCTCATATCAGTCGGTTTCGGCTGATCACTGTCATTATAGGCCGAGGCCCGCGGCGGCAACACGTTGAGTGTTAAATTGTAGTCCAGGAGCTTGTTAACAGTTCGAGAGACGATCGGGTATAATGAATTTAAACTTTTTATAACACATTTGATACAGCGATGGGAACTATCCGAACTAATATTATTCTTATTCAAGTTTCAATATTAAATTTTTAGTCAGTAGAAGAATTCAGGGAACAAAAAACCTTACTGCGTCATTTTGATGTAGGTACGTAGTGTCACTCTCACGCTTTACGAGTCTAATTAAGTGTAAAAATTAAGTATAAAGTTATAAACACACGTATGGATTTGGTCCGGAGCACGATTTGGTTGCCAACTGCCAAAAAAATTTTTTAGGAGTTTTCTATAAGACTAGGGAAATAATCCTCTAGGGGGGGAGGATTTTTAGGGTTATTTTTATTAGCTCAATTTTGATTATATTAATAAAGTTCAATTTTGAATCGCTAATTTAAATAGGCAATCGGACAAATTTTTTTATTACGTAAATGAATAGTACTCTTAAATATGTGTAACTTCTCAGAAGAAACCGTATATCAAAAGCCAATATTTTCAAAGGTACAGCGATTTGTATAAAAAATTTCGCGAGCCTCCTAAAAACGTTCCATACTAAAATCGACCTACAAATGACGTCACTTGTAGGTTATAGTATATGTAGTAGTATATGAAGTATATGGCCGCCGGAATATATTTGTTAATATCTCCCATATATTTTGTGCGTACTTCATACTTACCATAATTAATGTTTTTGTATATGATGTGAGTAAACTATTATGTAGGTTTTGTTTACCAATTTCGCAAAAAAATAAAATTTTTTTTGGTACTTTTTAAATGTATTTAATTAGTAAACTACATATAAAATAATATATTTTTTTACATTTATCAAGTAGTAATGCCTCAATATTTCTGAATATATTAACGAAACTACATATTTCAGATGTAGTCCGATCCCCTATTGCAGCTCTTAGTCTGGGAGTGGGGACTGGGAATCCGGAAGGCTGTAGAAAATTAGCAGCATTGAGAAAAAGAACTGCGGTATACAATAGAGTTGAAAATCGAACATAATACGAGGGTCGAGTCAAATGTCAACTCGTTTGACAGCTCGACACTCGAACTTACATTTTCAACTCTATTTTATTAGCGCAGAGTTCTATTTTCAATGCTCAGAATTTTCTACGGCTCACTAGATTCCGGAGCATATAGTCCCAGATTTTTTTTTATGTAATTAACCAGGAAACGAGCAGACGGATCGCATGATGGTAAGCGATTACCGCCGCCCATGGACACTCGCAACACCAGAGGAGTTACACTTGTAAGTCCTCTGGTTTTGCAACTTGCGTTTCTGGTCCTTAAAGTCCCCAATCCCCTCCATGGGCCTCCGGTAACCTCACTCACTCGGCGAAGCACAACGCAAGCGTTATTTCACGCCAGTTTTCTGTAAGGTCGTGGTATTTATCCGGTCGAGCCGGCCCGTTCATGCCGAAGCGTGGCTCTCCCACAGTTATGCTTTATATACGGTTAATATACTTTACATGTTTGACATTTGACAGAGACGGATGGTAATATGGCCGGCCTCTTACACGTCCAAAGCAAATTTGCTTAGGACCGCTACTTAGCCTTTCTATAGAATATTGGAAACTGAATCTGCCCTAGCAATTGACGATGACGTGTTATATCCAGCGTTAGGTATCGACGAAGTCCCTGCTCGACCAGTTGCTAAACATTTTCCTTTGCACTAGAGAGCTCTGTGGCCAAGTGGGTAGACCGTTTGGTTCGCAATCGAGAGAGTACAGGTTCGAAATCGGTTGTGGCGTGTACCAATGAGATTTTTTCAGATCTCAAGTAAATTATACGGACGCGGACGCTCTAACAGTGAAGGAAAACATCGTGAGAAAACCCGCACATGGTTGGCCCCAGATGTATTGACCAGTCATTCCTCTGGACTAGGCTGACTGTGTTGTGAGAATGCCGTTGTGCCGTATACGACATTTAAAGACCAACTGTCCCAGTATTTGAAGAGTGGTTACTTCGCTCGGAGAATACTGTATAAATCATCCATTATCGGATGAAAAGGCCTAAGTTTTTTTAGATCCCTAAAAATATTTGAACACAAAGGAAGTGTCTGCATCGACTGACGTGGTTGAAGTCCATACTTACACGTGAGTGTATGCGTGCGAACGATTCATCGCTGCTGCGATTTTGATCGTTTGGTCGAGCAGCTGCTACTTGTTCGATAGTACATCAGGTCACAGAGAATTGGCTTCAAATGACAGCGTGGTTTGGCAGAAAAGGTGTATTTGTGGAATTTCCTGGCCGTAAGTCCGATATTTTCCTAATGTGTACTTTATTATTATACGTATATACTTTATTATTATACGTATAGAAGTGAAAATAATACATAGTCCGATCTTCGGCTGAAATGTTATTTTCTTCACTATGCTAAATTGAAAAAAGTCAGCTTTTTAAAGGCTTAAATTGCTTAGAAAGATAGCATCTAGCGCAAACCAAAAATTAGGGGTTAAATAATATTTCTTTTTCATCAATTTACAGTAGACCGCAACAGAAAAACGACATCGAATCAAGAGAAATAAAATAAAAGATGCAGTACTTCAAAAATTTATGGCTAATGCGTCTGATCTTACGCGACTTAACTTATCTATACAGTGGTGTAATCGAATTTTGACAAATAATGTAATTTTTGTAATAATTCATAGCCTGTACCTACCATAGCAGCCGAAAATGTAACGTCACTCAAGTTTTGAGTAGCTCTCAAAAGCAAATTGTCTCGTAATTGTGTATGTAAGGACTACTCAAATGTTTATTCCATCATTTAAAGGACACGGTCAAAAATCGATACAAAAAAGCCCAGCAAGGAAAATGTCTCACGAGTGTCATTTTCATTGAAAAACTGATCTATTTTGGATTTTTTACCTTTGGTGACATCAAATATAAATTATAATTGATGTCAAGTGAACACAATGGCTGTGTTCCGCGGAAAAAAGTTTTTAGCGCTAAAAAAAAACAGATTTTCGACCAGGACACGTTTGCTAACTTCAATACTGCTAACATAATCCGCCATTTTGCTTATTTAACGCCAGCGGTTACCGTTTTGCTTAGGTTTTTTTGTTAGCGCTATTTTTAACACAGCATTTACAAACATTTCGTTGCTGTCGACCATGGGTCAATTTTTGACCAACACCTTTGCGAGACGAGGCCGTAAGCCATAATCACCATTGGTACGAAAAAACAACTTGAATAATAGCTTATTTTATAGCTTTATTATATATCTTTTAGCTAAAATAATAGCTTCGATATATCTATGACATAGAATTACAAAATGGAACACGAAAAAGGTTGAACTAGCGAATAGTCCTTGACAAGCTAACCCTAAACCACTCGAGTGGGATTGGATTACTTTTGTCAATATTTGGTGGGTATCTATCAACAAGAACGGTAACAGTTTGGGAAAGAATTTTATTAGTACAGAATTTGTTGGATTTCTAAGACTTGACAGATTAGAATAGTTACAAATAGAGTAAGTTTTTAATGTTCGTCAATAAAACCAAAAACTGTCGGTGGACATTGAGAAAGTTGTTCACTTTACAATAACAATGTTTTTTTATTCTTCTCTGTAAAAATATTTAAGAGTCGCTCTTTGTATAGAATACTAGCTTTTGCCCGGGGCTCCATCCGCGTAAGCATCCTACGGGAAATCTGCACTTTTTCGAGTAGAGTAGCAGTGGCGAAAGCTGCTTCTCCTTCATAGGGAAGCCGGAGCCTGTATAATAGGTAGGGATTTCTATGAAGGCTTGCAAAAGGTAAGTGACAAGGGAAACCGATAGGAATGGAGTTATAGGAACCCTTCGCCACTGAAGAGTAGCCTATTTTTATCTAAATTTCATCGAAATCCGTTTAGTACTTTATTCTTGAAAGAGTAACAAACATCCATCTATCCTGACATAATTTCAAGTTTAGAATTGAAGAAGGATATCAAAAAACTATTAAATTATTACCTACCAACTTGAAACATTTTGCCGTAACAGGCTTTTTTCGTTTTTTATCAAAACACTCGGTTAAGATGTTCGCATTTTTTTAATATCAGCAATAAATTATCTGTTAAATAACATTTCATCGAGCCGTAACAAGAGCGATCTATGGATCATCGTGGATCCACCGTAATTTTATCATTTTCAATACACCCGGAGCTTATTTTGAAGAAATATGGCATAAAATTACGGTGTTTTGTGGCGATCTTTATCAAACGACGATCAGCTTCTGATGTACAATTTTATCACGGACGCATTGTTACGTCGATTATTATAATGAGGCAGTGAAGGGTTATGTTTCGGGGTAATTTAAAGACTGCAGAATATGATAGTATTAAGACGGATATTATTTGAAATAAAGTTTTGATTTGCTAACTGTTATTAGTATGTAACACCTAGGAAGTCACGAGTTTTACTTTGTTTATTGCAGTCATAAGCCATAAGTGGTACAGAGTAGAAAATAATATTATATTGTCCATACGAATATTATTAACGGGAAAGTCTGTGTGTCTGTTTGTCCGTCTTTCGCGGCAAAATTACTAAATCGATTTATATGAAATGTGGTACACACATAGTCTAGAGCCTGAGAAAATATGTCATTGGCTACTTTTTATAGCGGTTAAATGTACCGATCCCATGGGATACTTTGATTACAGTTTCACGTAAAACTACTAAGTCAGTTTTTATAAAATTTGGCACAGATATAAAGTAGACCACAGCATAGAACGACCAAATTATAATTTTGACGTCCCTTCAACGGCCCACAATTTTTCCACACAGTCGTGGACACACCTTGTAGTAGTGTAAGCAAATGGAATGAGGATGGATGAATGGATTGATATATATTTGTTATTCTCTCTTTTTTTTAGGGTTCCTTAATACTTAAGGAACCCTTATAGTTTCGCTCTGTCCGTCTGTCTGTCTGTCTGTCTATCTGTCTGTCTGTCCGCGCCTCTAGCTCCTGTAATTATGAATATAAATTGATGAAATTCGGTGCAGTTATAGATTGTGTATAGACCACGGTTTTGGGATCATAAAAAAAGAATATTTTTTATTTTAGGGGCATGTAAAGTGGGGATGAAAAATATTTTTTTACTCTACCCCATCGTGTGGGGTATCGTAGAATAGGTATTTTAAAATAAAGGCAAGGTTTCATACGTTACTTTTTTATAAAGTTGACCATTTTCGAGTAATCAGCCTCCAAAGTAGTTTGTAAGTTGGTCCCCCTAGCATTTGTAAACTATAGGAGATAAAAACTTGCAAATTTCCATGCTGATAGATCATGCTAAAAACTCTTTAGATTATTGTGAACCAAATCGGACAGTAACTTTTAGAGTAATTGAAAAAAATCATTTTTTACGATTTAATAGTTACGGAACCCTCCTTAGACATGTCCTGACATGCTCTTGGTTAGGTTAGGTTAGGTTAGGTTAGGTTAGGTTATTTTTTTAATATTTTAAAATAATTTATCAATAAAAATGTAAGTGACAAATGAAGTCAGACTGGCATAAGATCTCAGTCTATAATCTATACGAATGATAGATCGTTTTCGATATCGTACACGGTATACGACGAAGAACATTATTTAATACTATTGAAACCAGTTTATTCCAGTTTGATCGTTACGATCCATCGCTAGTCAATGGGCACCTTAAATCTGTAAAACTTTGCAAAAATTATCTAATCTCCATGAGGCATATGTTATTTTTGAAATGAAAACTCCTTTTAGCGCGGTCCGCATATTTTTGGATCAGATAAAATCTCTGGACTCGCGACACCGTTACGAGACGCAGGTTGACGTATGGTGAAATTTAAATAACTTCGAATCAAAATTTTTCATTTCCTATTTTAGTTACCACTAACCTATAGTTTCTATTTTAGATTGTAATAATTTTAATGACAACGATGATGATACAAGAGTTGTCGAAATTGTTAATGATGATTCATAAAATAATATTAAATGTATTTTAAAGTTTCTAATAATTAATAAAATACAATTCATAAATAAAATGCAATTCATAACCCAATAACCCTAGTATCCATCAAAAAAATATGTAACGCGCCAAAATAAGTTTTCACTTCTGTCTACACTCCCGGAGTGCAACCCGTAACTATTTTTTAATAACGCATTTGCAACTTCTCTGGCGTTGCGCTTTCAACAAGCGATATGTTTGCTCATTTCTCCATCATAAGCAATTGAGCAATTTCCAAATTATCTTAAAAACCTCAATAAAGTAACATAATGTGGAAATTATGGGCAATTTATAAATTGGCGACAGAAACGACATTTAAAGATTTGTGATAAGCCTTGATGATAGCAATTATGTTGTTCTTCATTTTACGTTATTGGTGGACTGTAGTATGTAAAGTATGTATGTAGAGCTCCGTGGCCTAGTGGGTAGACCAACGGTTCGCTCTCGCAGGTTCAAATCCCAGGTTGTGGCGTGTACCAATGAGACTTTTTCAGATCTCAAGTACATTATACGGACGCTCTAACGGTGAAGGAAAATATCGTGAGGAAACCCGCACACGGTTGGCCCCAGACGTATTGACCAGTCATTCCTCTGGACTAGGCTGACTGTGTTGTGAGAATGCCGTATGTGCTTAGACAACCATACGACATTTAAAAACCGACTGTCCCAGGCACTACAGTATTTCAAGAGAACTTCGCTCGGAGAATACTGTATAAATCATCCATTAACGGATGTAAAGGCCTAAGTAGTAAGTAAATGATTTGAACGCTCGACACTCGTGTGTTCGATTTTATGCTCTATTACATAAGCACAGAGTTCTATTTACAGTGCTGTTTTTAAACGACGACGATGATACCCGCAAAATTCATTGATAACGGGCAGTGATACCAACACCTTTAAAAAATATTTCTCACAAAATTTTACCCTTGATTACTTATACCATTGACAGGTCTAAGAGATAATAAGCTAGAAAGAAAGGTTATGTGTTTAATATAAAGACTTACGCGTGAGTAACATAAAACTAACTTGTCTTAATCTGATTTCACTCCCAATACATTTTCATATCCCTGGCTATATACACACATTAAAATAATTTTTATTATTACATACAAATTGATTCATAAGGAAAAAACTCTAAACATCCTGTCCCCTAGTAAACCCCCGTAGATATTTTCCCTAATTTTGGGGGGTACATCCCTAAGTTGGCAATAGTGATACCGTTGTACGGCCTAACCACCGGACTGCTCTACACACGCACGAATTTGGTACGGAGCGGACCAGATCCGATGCGGACAACGGCGAACTCTTCGCCTTCTTCTTATGTTCGCCGGACTGCCCTACACACGCTCGGATCTGGTACGGAGCGTACCAGATCCGCTGTACGCTCCGTACCAAATTCGTGTGTCTGTAGACACCATAAAGATATGCTATGACCACAGAGTAAAATGTGTATGTCACCGTAAAATTGTAAAAACCGTTAGATGTAATATTAGAGACATAAAATGTCGACAGATAGAGATATAAAATGTCGACAGATTGTCAAATAAATATTTCTTATTACAATTTTACACGTTATTTTTCGTTATAATTATTATTATGAAAAAGCAAACAAATATGGCGGCGCTTGCCGTTTAACCAATCGGCACGGTAAATATTACAATATAACGAAAAATAACGTGTAAAATTGTAATAAGAAATATTTATTTGACAATCTGTCGACATTTTATAATATCTCTAGTAATATTACAATCTAACGGTTTTTACAATTTTACGGTGATACATATACTTACGTAGGCACAGAGGAACAGCTTTCATAGAACGAACCAAATCGATTCTAATTTGAAAATTTTGACGTCACCTTCAACGGCCTACAATTTTCCACACAATCGTGGACACACCCTATGCTTGTGGTGCAATCAAGTGAAAAATCTACGTATGTTTTGTATTTTTATTGATTTTTTCCAAAATTAGTCAGTTCGATTTCTGAGGGGCAATTCTGCTAAATAAAACCTGCATTAATACAATTACAATCAAGTCCCGACACGCTTACACTCCCAAACGTGTTTTTACTTTTTATGTACGTTAAACCAACGTGAAAGGCGCTCTGATTGGTCATAACGATACTCTTACAATCCAAACAAAGTAAAATTTACTCTTTAAATTGTTTACTTTAAATACGAGAATTGAGGTTCTGAGCCTCTAGTCAAGATGCGTTCGATAATTTCGAAGGTGAACTTCGAAAACAAATTGTATGGGATTTGACGTAAGGCATCGCAAGCAACATGTCACTTAGCGATGCCTTATGTCAAATCCCATACATTTTGGTTTCCGAAGTTCGCCGTCGAAATTATCGAATGCATTTTGACTAGACCACCTGGCTAGATATGTAAATTGATTTATATTATACTTGCTTTAGCCCGCAGCTCTATATGCGCTGGAACAGTACTTTTTTGGGGTATTTAATATTCTATGTCCTTTCCAGGGACCTCAAGTATGTTTATACCAAATTACATAAAAGTCCGATACAGCGTTCAAAACGGGAAGAGGTAACAGACAGACAGACAGAGACACTTTCGCATTTATAATATTAATATAGATATAATTCAGTGTTAGTTTTTATCAAAATCGATCTCGCAAATTCCAGCATTTTTCACTATCGCGTATAGTTTCGGATTTGGCCTACCATGCCCAGTTGAATTCACCCGTCCTGTCCCCATCGTGTGTGCCCCAATGGGGCCAACGCGACTGGTGGTCGAGGAACCCGAAGAGGCTGAAGGTGGCTGGCGTGGTGAGGAGTGATGATGATGATGTCCAGAAGGAGGCGTGTTCTGTCGAGGGTCACCAATGTGGGAAAGATGTAAGCCCCAAAGGGAGATCTCCGACCGAGCGAAGTGCTATGCTCGGTCAGGCCGAAGCCCACTGTAGTGGTTTTCAGATGTCGTATATATGTTGCCGATCTTAGAAAACTTCGATAGCGCGATTCAGGACTGTACGCTGCTTGGTCCGCCACAATATAATCTACGGTCCCCGAGACTCTGACCGGCTTGTAGCACTGTCAACGTGAGAACCTACCGTTTCGAAACAGGAAATCAATTGTCGGATATATATATTTCAATTAACAGCACATTGAAATTGAAATTGGTAAGGTTTCACAGTTAAGCAGATTAAAGATCTCAACTTAATCTACCTAAATACGGTCAGGATGTGACATTTTAAATCGACATTAAAATCTTGATGTATTCAAATAACGGTGCAAACGGGCGTCGTCACGACATAAATATACTAATATAATAAAGAGGAAAAGTTTGTTTGTTTGCATCGAATAGGCTCCGAAACTACTGGACCGATTTTAATGAAATTTGGCACAGATGTAGAGTAGTGGAAGCGTAGAACCACGTGGAAGGACATAGGCTACTTTGTATCGAGGAAACATGTACGGTTTCTGCGAAATTAACTTTTGCGCGCACGAAGTCGCGTGCAACATCTAGTAATAAATATTAATGCCCCGTTCTCATGGGCGTTGAAGAACATCGGTGTATATAGAAATCTGCGCTAATGAAATATATAGAATATAATATACATAGAATATATGCGCTATTAGTATATCCGTGTATACAAATATAATATTATGCGCTCATAATATATTTGTATCTTTCGCAGCGTTCGTTTTTAATACGCGTTGCGACTTGCGATGTTCGTGTTTACAATATTTCACAAATGCATATAATTTTTTTCCACTTGAACGCATTTTTGACGCGCTTAAATTTGGAAAAAGCGTTCCTGCGCTAGGGTATAATTAACTAAGAGTTTTTGTAATTGGTAAGATAAATAAGATATTCTAAATTCTCAACTGGAAAATCCAAAACATATTTTACACAATTCTTTTCAGCAAAAGTTTTGATTAACTCACTTTTCTTGCTTTTTCTTAGCGGTTTCTTTTATAAGTTACAAGAAATCTCAGCTCTGCTGATTTAAAAATGTATCTTGAATATTTTTCTTATAATATATGAGTATTTCTGAGCTTCTTTTAAGTATAGTCTTCATAATCAAGAACTTTTTGAGTGAAAAGTAACTTTAAGAGTTGGCATAGGTACTTTTGTGAGCTTCTTTTTGACGCGGTTTAGAACCACACTTGCAACTCCACTGGTGTTTTGGATGTCCGTCGCTTACCATCAGGCGGTTTGTCTCGTTTTCTGATCTATTCAATAACATAACCTAACCAAGAGCATGTCACGACATGTCTAAGGAGGGTTCCGTAACTATCAACGCGCAATAGGTTTTCTTTGGTTTACTTCAAAAGTGATTGTCCGATTTCACTCGAAATAATTTTCCTAAAGAGCATGGTCTATCCGCATCGAAACTTATAAGTTTCTATCTCTTATAGTTAAGAAATGCCAGGGGGTGGGAGACGAACTTACAAACTACTTTGGGGGCCGATTACTCAAAAATAGTTGACTTTGTAAAATAGTCAAGTATTAAACCATACCATTTTAAAAGTCCTATTCAAAGATATCCCACGCGATGGGGTAGAATGAAAAAAAAATGTTTCATTCCCACTTCACATGTATGGAGAGCCACCCCTAAAATATTGAATAAACGCTTATTGAATTGAATTGAATTGAATTGAATTGAACTGAACTGAACTGAACTGAACTGAACTGAACTTAACTTTTTTTTTTTTTTTTTTTTTTTTTTTGTTTCCGGAGGGGAAAATGCATTACGCATACCACCCAGGCGCAGGGGGCACCCGAGTGGTGATGTGGGACTCCCGTATAGGCTAATGAGACCCACGGTATACCCACTAAACCACCCCCCACCTTCCTCCTCGCCGCCCTGTGACGGGGCCACGGGAACGAAAAAACACATCCGCGACCCCGCCGGCGGCAGCCAATAAGCGGCTCCATCCTAGGCCCGAAGGCCCCAGGCGCACCAGATGGTAGGGTGCGCCTCCCTCCTCGGCCTCCACCAGTACTGTAGCAGACTCCCCCTGAGTCTGCTACTAGGAGGCCACGGATACCAGCCTCCACAACCGGTACCCGGTGGCAGGTCTGGTGTATGGTTCTGCCACCGACCACACCTCGGCCGCAGAGGATAGGGCAAGCGGCGCACCGTAATACCAACTTGCCTCTTCCTCTGCGGCCCCACCAATGCCGTTAACCGTACGGAACGGCCCCGCCAGCTCGCAGGGGGGTAGGGAGAGTGGCACAACACCACCACGCCTCTCCCCCTGCGATCCCTCCACGGCCACAGAAGATAGGGAGTACGGCGCACCGTAATACCGGCACTCCTCTTCTTCTGCGGTCCCACCTCCTAGCGCGTCCGCAGCGGACTCCTCCAGCCCGCTGGGAGCGCCCTCCTCGGGCCAGCCGGCGGCAAACAAGCCGGCCCTGGTTGCCTCTTCGCTTCACCGTGGGTGTCCAAACCACGGTTACTAAGCCCCACCGCCACGTCAAGGCGTGCAACCATCGGGGGGAAAAACTTAACTTAACTTAACTTAACTTTTTTTTTTTTTTTTTTTGACGAGGGGAAATACGTTACGTATCCCCCGTCACCCGCGGGGGAGGGCGACGGGGGTATGACGGACTCCCCCAGCGCTAACGTGCGCTGGGGTTTACCGTCTAAAACCCCCCGATGCCTCGCCAGCGCTGATGCGGGGCCATGGGAACTGTGCATATCTTCCACGACCCCGCAGCGCGTGCCGCGTCCGGCCCTCTTCATTGCAGTGCCGTGCGCCGCCGCCTGCCTCGCCGAGAGCTCCCCTGGCATGTGGGGGAGCTTTCCTCGGGACCCTTCAGGTGAGCGGCGATCCCCCGATCGCCGCCCACGGGTCTAGGCGTCCAGCTCCATGGCGGGGGCGGATGGTGCCGCCCTTGCGCCCTTGGCCTTGGGCTTTTGCCGAGCCGTTGGTGCCGGTGCCCTCTTCTTTTTGACGTTGGGGGGTGGCCTAGCATATACGCAGCCTTTGCTCCCCAACGTATGATCGGTCCTCTCCTTTTCTAGTGCCTCGCACACGGGGCAATTGGGTGCCGCCGCCGTGCAATCTGGCACTTTGTGGCCCGGCTTCCCACAGTGGAAACAGCTTCCACTGAGGTCCACCGGGCATGAGCATTTGCCCGCCAGGTGACCGGTGTCCAGGCATCGGTAGCACCGCCTTGGCCTCACAGCCAGCAGTACCACCTTCGCCTGGACCCAGCCAATCTGAAGCCGCCCAGAGCTTGCGAGCTTCTTGGCGGCCGCAGTAGGCACGCCGAGCCAGAGACTTCTTGCGCCCCTGGGACCCATCACGATTCTGCCCGACCGTATCTCTGCGGCCGGGCAGCTACCTTCTCTTGCGGCAGCCTCTACAATTTCGGCTGCCGTCATGGAATCATCCAACCCGGTGATGAGCACTTCTGCTCTTTTCACCGGGCGGGCTATCCGCACCACGTCATGGTCCAGGACCGCCCTCATCTTGGCGGCCAGGGCGTCCGCCTTCTCATGGGCCCCCTCTCCTGATATTTCCAGGACCCGGGCGCCCGTTTCAGCCAGGCGGAAGTCGACCTTTGTTATGCCGAGTTCCGCCAAGCTGATTCTCTCCTTCGCCTCCTTTAAAATTGTATCGTAAGTCACCCTCCCCTCTTCGATCACCCCAGGCTCCAGGGTGAGGGTGATCGCGGCTGTTTTGGGGGGCCTTAACCTCTTCTTTTTCCTCTTCTTGGGGGCTGTTGCTTGGGCAGTAGCCCTCTTCCCTACCCTCGTCTTTTCCTTCCCCCGCGACTCTGCTGCGGTCCGCGGGGCGGAGGTTGCGGTCGGGGCGGATGTAGATGCCCTCGCACGCTCGGCCTCTTTAGCGGCAAGAGACTTTTTCGTCTTCTTGCCTTTCTTCTTTTTCTCGGGCGGCGCAGGTGCAGTGGGAGCCTCTATTGGCACCACCATGTCCGCCGTCGCCCCCCTCTTTTCCTTTGTCGTAGCCTTTGATGGCTTCGGCCGCTCCCTCTCTTTTGGGGCCTCGACGCTTGTAGCGGGTTCCGGGGCTATGTCCCCCATAACCGCATCCGACGCAAGCGGAGGCCTCCTTCGGGGCTCCGGTAGGAGACGGTCCTCCAAACCGGCCAGCCTCGCGTTCAGCATATTGCCGAAGGTCTCTATATTTGCGCGAGGGACCTCCGACAACAGCCGACGCATGTCTTCTTCTGGTGGGCGGGTGCTGTTAGCCCGTCTGCGCAGCTCTTCGAGCTCCTGACCCATTCTGGTCACTTGCTCTTGGAGCCGCGCATTCTGGGCCTCCAGTCTCGCCAGGTCGTCCGTGGTGGACCGGCTCCGAATCTCGGCGACAGCCGCTCTTATGGCCGCAACCGATTCCTTAAGGCACCTCTGGTACGTGCCCTTAAGGTTGGAGGACTTCGTGGCAACCATTGTTATGGCCGCCAGTGAAGCCTCGACGGTCTTGGCCAGTGCAGCGGCCGTTCGCTCCGACTCCTCGTCTCCGATGAGGACAGGGGTTGCGCGGGGCGATGATCGCGCCTCCCTTGCCTCCCTCATCACTTCCATCATTTCGGCCTCAGCCTGAAGCCGAAGAGCCTCCTGTTTGGCCTTGTTAAGCGCGACCTGCGCCTTATATAGACCGACGTACTGGCCGGTCGTTGGCGGCCGGCCGCGCCCCCTCTTCGGCTTCGGTGCCACCCCTTTACTAAGGGACGGCACCCCGTCATCGTCCGGGGTCTTCCTCTTGCGAGGCTTGTCTCGTCCGGTGGACTCCCCGGACACTAGCGACATGTCGCTTTGTGCCGAGGAGTCGGAGAGATAGTCATCGCTATCTCTCCCTTCGTCATGTCCGTGGGGCGGCGGGATCCTCGGATCGCGCGTGAGCGACACGACCGGTGCGCGCGGTGTCGTTGCGCCGCTGGTTCGCCAAAGGTTATGTGTTTAATATAAAGACTTACGCGTGAGTAACATAAAACTAACTTGTCTTAATCTGATTTCACTCCCAATACATTTTCATATCCCTGGCTATATACACACATTAAAATAATTTTTATTATTACATACAAATTGATTCATAAGGAAAAAACTCTAAACATCCTGTCCCCTAGTAAACCCCCGTAGATATTTTCCCTAATTTTGGGGGGTACATACCTAAGTTGGCAACAGTGATACCGTTGTACGGCCTAACCGCCTAACCTAAGCAAACAAATATGGCGGCGCTTGCCGTTTAACCAATCGGCACGGTAAATATTACAATATAACGAAAAATAACGTGTAAAATTGTAATAAGAAATATTTATTTGACAATCTGTCGACATTTTATAATATCTCTAGTAATATTACAATCTAACGGTTTTTAAAATTTTACGGTGATACATATACTTACGTAGGCACAGAGGAACAGCTTTCATAGAACGAACCAAATCGATTCTAATTTGAAAATTTTGACGTCACCTTCAACGGCCTACAATTTTCCACACAATCGTGGACACACTCTATGCTTGTGGTGCAATCAAGTGAAGAATCTACGTATGTTTTGTATTTTTATTGATTTTTTCCAAAATTAGTCAGTTCGATTTCTGAGGGGCAATTCTGCTAAATAAAACCTGCATTAATACAATTACAATCGAGTCCCGACACGCTTACACTCCCAAACGTGTTTTTATGTACGTTAAACCAACGTGAAACGCGCTCTGATTGGTCATAACGATACTCTTACAATCCAAACAAAGTAAAATTTACTCTTTAAATTGTTTACTTTAAAGTTTAAATACGAGAATTGAGGTTCAGAGCCTCTAGTCAAGATGCGTTCGATAATTTCGAAGGTGAACTTCGAAAACAAATTGTATGGGATTTGACGTAGGGTATCGCAAGCAACATGTCACTTAGCGATGCCTTATGTCAAATCCCATACATTTTTGTTTCCGAAGTTCGCCGTCGAAATTATCGAATGCATTTTGACTAGACCACCTGGCTAGATATGTAAATTGATTTATATTATACTTGCTTTAGCCCGCAGCTCTATATGCGCTGGAACAGTACTTTTTTGGGGTATTTAATATTCTATGTCCTTTCCAGGGACCTCAAGTATGTTTATACCAAATTACATAAAAGTCCGATACAGCGTTCAAAACGTGAAGAGGTAACAGACAGACAGACAGAGACACTTTCGCATTTATAATATTAATATAGATATAATTCAGTGTTAGTTTTTATCAAAATCGATCTCGCAAATTCCAGCATTTTTCACTATCGCGTATAGTTTCGGATTTGGCCTACCATGCCCAGTTGAATTCACCCGTCCTGTCCCCATCGTGTGTGCCCCAATGGGGCCAACGCGACTGGTGGTCGAGGAACCCGAAGAGGCTGAAGGTGGCTGGCGTGGTGAGGAGTGATGATGATGATGTCCAGAAGGAGGCGTGTTCTGTCGAGGGTCACCAATGTGGGAAAGATGTAAGCCCCAAAGGGAGATCTCCGACCGAGCGAAGTGCTATGCTCGGTCAGGCCGAAGCCCACTGTAGTGGTTTTCAGATGTCGTATATATGTTGCCGATCTTAGAAAACTTCGATAGCGCGATTCAGGACTGTACGCTGCTTGGTCCGCCACAATATAATCTACGGTCCCCGAGACTCTGACCGGCTTGTAGCACTGTCAACGTGAGAACCTACCGTTTCGAAACAGGAAATCAATTGTCGGATATATATATTTCAATTAACAGCACATTGAAATTGAAATTGGTAAGGTTTCACAGTTAAGCAGATTAAAGATCTCAACTTAATCTACCTAAATACGGTCAGGATGTGACATTTTAAATCGACATTAAAATCTTGATGTATTCAAATAACGGTGCAAACGGGCGTCGTCACGACATAAATATACTAATATAATAAAGAGGAAAAGTTTGTTTGTTTGCATCGAATAGGCTCCGAAACTACTGGACCGATTTTAATGAAATTTGGCACAGATGTAGAGTAGTGGAAGCGTAGAACCACGTGGAAGGACATAGGCTACTTTGTATCGAGGAAACATGTACGGTTTCTGCGAAATTAACTTTTGCGCGCACGAAGTCGCGTGCAACATCTAGTAATAAATATTAATGCCCCGTTCTCATGGGCGTTGAAGAACATCGGTGTATATAGAAATCTGCGCTAATGAAATATATAGAATATAATATACATAGAATATATGCGCTATTAGTATATCCGTGTATACAAATATAATATTATGCGCTCATAATATATTTGTATCTTTCGCAGCGTTCGTTTTTAATACGCGTTGCGACTTGCGATGTTCGTGTTTACAATATTTCACAAATGCATATAATTTTTTTCCACTTGAACGCATTTTTGACGCGCTTAAATTTGGAAAAAGCGTTCCTGCGCTAGGGTATAATTAACTAAGAGTTTTTGTAATTGGTAAGATAAATAAGATATTCTAAATTCTCAACTGGAAAATCCAAAACATATTTTACACAATTCTTTTCAGCAAAAGTTTTGATTAACTCACTTTTCTTGCTTTTTCTTAGCGGTTTCTTTTATAAGTTACAAGAAATCTCAGCTCTGCTGATTTAAAAATGTATCTTGAATATTTTTCTTATAATATATGAGTATTTCTGAGCTTCTTTTAAGTATAGTCTTCATAATCAAGAACTTTTTGAGTGAAAAGTAACTTTAAGAGTTGGCATAGGTACTTTTGTGAGCTTCTTTTTGACGCGGTTTAGAACCACACTTGCAACTCCACTGGTGTTTTGGATGTCCGTCGCTTACCATCAGGCGGTTTGTCTCGTTTTCTGATCTATTCAATAACATAACCTAACCAAGAGCATGTCACGACATGTCTAAGGAGGGTTCCGTAACTATCAACGCGCAATAGGTTTTCTTTGGTTTACTTCAAAAGTGATTGTCCGATTTCACTCGAAATAATTTTCCTAAAGAGCATGGTCTATCCGCATCGAAACTTATAAGTTTCTATCTCTTATAGTTAAGAAATGCCAGGGGGTGGGAGACGAACTTACAAACTACTTTGGGGGCCGATTACTCAAAAATAGTTGACTTTGTAAAATAGTCAAGTATTAAACCATACCATTTTAAAAGTCCTATTCAAAGATATCCCACGCGATGGGGTAGAATGAAAAAAAAATGTTTCATTCCCACTTCACATGTATGGAGAGCCACCCCTAAAATATTGAATAAACGCTTATTGAATTGAATTGAATTGAATTGAATTGAACTGAACTGAACTGAACTGAACTGAACTGAACTGAACTGAACTTTTTTTTTTTTTTTTTTTTTTTTGTTTCCGGAGGGGAAAATGCATTACGCATACCACCCAGGCGCAGGGGGCACCCGAGTGGTGATGTGGGACTCCCGTATAGGCTAATGAGACCCACGGTATACCCACTAAACCACCCCCCACCTTCCTCCTCGCCGCCCTGTGACGGGGCCACGGGAACGAAAAAACACATCCGCGACCCCGCCGGCGGCAGCCAATAAGCGGCTCCATCCTAGGCCCGAAGGCCCCAGGCGCACCAGATGGTAGGGTGCGCCTCCCTCCTCGGCCTCCACCAGTACTGTAGCAGACTCCCCCTGAGTCTGCTACTAGGAGGCCACGGATACCAGCCTCCACAACCGGTACCCGGTGGCAGGTCTGGTGTATGGTTCTGCCACCGACCACACCTCGGCCGCAGAGGATAGGGCAAGCGGCGCACCGTAATACCAACTTGCCTCTTCCTCTGCGGCCCCACCAATGCCGTTAACCGTACGGAACGGCCCCGCCAGCTCGCAGGGGGGTAGGGAGAGTGGCACAACACCACCACGCCTCTCCCCCTGCGATCCCTCCACGGCCACAGAAGATAGGGAGTACGGCGCACCGTAATACCGGCACTCCTCTTCTTCTGCGGTCCCACCTCCTAGCGCGTCCGCAGCGGACTCCTCCAGCCCGCTGGGAGCGCCCTCCTCGGGCCAGCCGGCGGCAAACAAGCCGGCCCTGGTTGCCTCTTCGCTTCACCGTGGGTGTCCAAACCACGGTTACTAAGCCCCACCGCCACGTCAAGGCGTGCAACCATCGGGGGGAAAAACTTAACTTAACTTAACTTTTTTTTTTTTTTTTGACGAGGGGAAATACGTTACGTATCCCCCGTCACCCGCGGGGGAGGGCGACGGGGGTATGACGGACTCCCCCAGCGCTAACGTGCGCTGGGGTTTACCGTCTAAAACCCCCCGATGCCTCGCCAGCGCTGATGCGGGGCCATGGGAACTGTGCATATCTTCCACGACCCCGCAGCGCGTGCCGCGTCCGGCCCTCTTCATTGCAGTGCCGTGCGCCGCCGCCTGCCTCGCCGAGAGCTCCCCTGGCATGTGGGGGAGCTTTCCTCGGGACCCTTCAGGTGAGCGGCGATCCCCCGATCGCCGCCCACGGGTCTAGGCGTCCAGCTCCATGGCGGGGGCGGATGGTGCCGCCCTTGCGCCCTTGGCCTTGGGCTTTTGCCGAGCCGTTGGTGCCGGTGCCCTCTTCTTTTTGACGTTGGGGGGTGGCCTAGCGTATACGCAGCCTTTGCTCCCCAACGTATGATCGGTCCTCTCCTTTTCTAGTGCCTCGCACACGGGGCAATTGGGTGCCGCCGCCGTGCAATCTGGCACTTTGTGGCCCGGCTTCCCACAGTGGAAACAGCTTCCACTGAGGTCCACCGGGCATGAGCATTTGCCCGCCAGGTGACCGGTGTCCAGGCATCGGTAGCACCGCCTTGGCCTCACAGCCAGCAGTACCACCTTCGCCTGGACCCAGCCAATCTGAAGCCGCCCAGAGCTTGCGAGCTTCTTGGCGGCCGCAGTAGGCACGCCGAGCCAGAGACTTCTTGCGCCCCTGGGACCCATCACGATTCTGCCCGACCGTATCTCTGCGGCCGGGCAGCTACCTTCTCTTGCGGCAGCCTCTACAATTTCGGCTGCCGTCATGGAATCATCCAACCCGGTGATGAGCACTTCTGCTCTTTTCACCGGGCGGGCTATCCGCACCACGTCATGGTCCAGGACCGCCCTCATCTTGGCGGCCAGGGCGTCCGCCTTCTCATGGGCCCCCTCTCCTGATATTTCCAGGACCCGGGCGCCCGTTTCAGCCAGGCGGAAGTCGACCTTTGTTATGCCGAGTTCCGCCAAGCTGATTCTCTCCTTCGCCTCCTTTAAAATTGTATCGTAAGTCACCCTCCCCTCTTCGATCACCCCAGGCTCCAGGGTGAGGGTGATCGCGGCTGTTTTGGGGGGCCTTAACCTCTTCTTTTTCCTCTTCTTGGGGGCTGTTGCTTGGGCAGTAGCCCTCTTCCCTACCCTCGTCTTTTCCTTCCCCCGCGACTCTGCTGCGGTCCGCGGGGCGGAGGTTGCGGTCGGGGCGGATGTAGATGCCCTCGCACGCTCGGCCTCTTTAGCGGCAAGAGACTTTTTCGTCTTCTTGCCTTTCTTCTTTTTCTCGGGCGGCGCAGGTGCAGTGGGAGCCTCTATTGGCACCACCATGTCCGCCGTCGCCCCCCTCTTTTCCTTTGTCGTAGCCTTTGATGGCTTCGGCCGCTCCCTCTCTTTTGGGGCCTCGACGCTTGTAGCGGGTTCCGGGGCTATGTCCCCCATAACCGCATCCGACGCAAGCGGAGGCCTCCTTCGGGGCTCCGGTAGGAGACGGTCCTCCAAACCGGCCAGCCTCGCGTTCAGCATATTGCCGAAGGTCTCTATATTTGCGCGAGGGACCTCCGACAACAGCCGACGCATGTCTTCTTCTGGTGGGCGGGTGCTGTTAGCCCGTCTGCGCAGCTCTTCGAGCTCCTGACCCATTCTGGTCACTTGCTCTTGGAGCCGCGCATTCTGGGCCTCCAGTCTCGCCAGGTCGTCCGTGGTGGACCGGCTCCGAATCTCGGCGACAGCCGCTCTTATGGCCGCAACCGATTCCTTAAGGCACCTCTGGTACGTGCCCTTAAGGTTGGAGGACTTCGTGGCAACCATTGTTATGGCCGCCAGTGAAGCCTCGACGGTCTTGGCCAGTGCAGCGGCCGTTCGCTCCGACTCCTCGTCTCCGATGAGGACAGGGGTTGCGCGGGGCGATGATCGCGCCTCCCTTGCCTCCCTCATCACTTCCATCATTTCGGCCTCAGCCTGAAGCCGAAGAGCCTCCTGTTTGGCCTTGTTAAGCGCGACCTGCGCCTTATATAGACCGACGTACTGGCCGGTCGTTGGCGGCCGGCCGCGCCCCCTCTTCGGCTTCGGTGCCACCCCTTTACTAAGGGACGGCACCCCGTCATCGTCCGGGGTCTTCCTCTTGCGAGGCTTGTCTCGTCCGGTGGACTCCCCGGACACTAGCGACATGTCGCTTTGTGCCGAGGAGTCGGAGAGATAGTCATCGCTATCTCTCCCTTCGTCATGTCCGTGGGGCGGCGGGATCCTCGGATCGCGCGTGAGCGACACGACCGGTGCGCGCGGTGTCGTTGCGCCGCTGGTTCGCCAAAGGTTATGTGTTTAATATAAAGACTTACGCGTGAGTAACATAAAACTAACTTGTCTTAATCTGATTTCACTCCCAATACATTTTCATATCCCTGGCTATATACACACATTAAAATAATTTTTATTATTACATACAAATTGATTCATAAGGAAAAAACTCTAAACATCCTGTCCCCTAGTTAACCCCCGTAGATATTTTCCCTAATTTTGGGGGGTACATACCTAAGATGGCAACAGTGATACCGTTGTACGGCCTAACCGCCTAACCTAAGCAAACAAATATGGCGGCGCTTGCCGTTTAACCAATCGGCACGGTAAATATTACAATATAACGAAAAATAACGTGTAAAATTGTAATAAGAAATATTTATTTGACAATCTGTCGACATTTTATAATATCTCTAGTAATATTACAATCTAACGGTTTTTAAAATTTTACGGTGATACATATACTTACGTAGGCACAGAGGAACAGCTTTCATAGAACGAACCAAATCGATTCTAATTTGAAAATTTTGACGTCACCTTCAACGGCCTACAATTTTCCACACAATCGTGGACACACTCTATGCTTGTGGTGCAATCAAGTGAAGAATCTACGTATGTTTTGTATTTTTATTGATTTTTTCCAAAATTAGTCAGTTCGATTTCTGAGGGGCAATTCTGCTAAATAAAACCTGCATTAATACAATTACAATCGAGTCCCGACACGCTTACACTCCCAAACGTGTTTTTATGTACGTTAAACCAACGTGAAACGCGCTCTGATTGGTCATAACGATACTCTTACAATCCAAACAAAGTAAAATTTACTCTTTAAATTGTTTACTTTAAAGTTTAAATACGAGAATTGAGGTTCAGAGCCTCTAGTCAAGATGCGTTCGATAATTTCGAAGGTGAACTTCGAAAACAAATTGTATGGGATTTGACGTAGGGTATCGCAAGCAACATGTCACTTAGCGATGCCTTATGTCAAATCCCATACATTTTTGTTTCCGAAGTTCGCCGTCGAAATTATCGAATGCATTTTGACTAGACCACCTGGCTAGATATGTAAATTGATTTATATTATACTTGCTTTAGCCCGCAGCTCTATATGCGCTGGAACAGTACTTTTTTGGGGTATTTAATATTCTATGTCCTTTCCAGGGACCTCAAGTATGTTTATACCAAATTACATAAAAGTCCGATACAGCGTTCAAAACGTGAAGAGGTAACAGACAGACAGACAGAGACACTTTCGCATTTATAATATTAATATAGATATAATTCAGTGTTAGTTTTTATCAAAATCGATCTCGCAAATTCCAGCATTTTTCACTATCGCGTATAGTTTCGGATTTGGCCTACCATGCCCAGTTGAATTCACCCGTCCTGTCCCCATCGTGTGTGCCCCAATGGGGCCAACGCGACTGGTGGTCGAGGAACCCGAAGAGGCTGAAGGTGGCTGGCGTGGTGAGGAGTGATGATGATGATGTCCAGAAGGAGGCGTGTTCTGTCGAGGGTCACCAATGTGGGAAAGATGTAAGCCCCAAAGGGAGATCTCCGACCGAGCGAAGTGCTATGCTCGGTCAGGCCGAAGCCCACTGTAGTGGTTTTCAGATGTCGTATATATGTTGCCGATCTTAGAAAACTTCGATAGCGCGATTCAGGACTGTACGCTGCTTGGTCCGCCACAATATAATCTACGGTCCCCGAGACTCTGACCGGCTTGTAGCACTGTCAACGTGAGAACCTACCGTTTCGAAACAGGAAATCAATTGTCGGATATATATATTTCAATTAACAGCACATTGAAATTGAAATTGGTAAGGTTTCACAGTTAAGCAGATTAAAGATCTCAACTTAATCTACCTAAATACGGTCAGGATGTGACATTTTAAATCGACATTAAAATCTTGATGTATTCAAATAACGGTGCAAACGGGCGTCGTCACGACATAAATATACTAATATAATAAAGAGGAAAAGTTTGTTTGTTTGCATCGAATAGGCTCCGAAACTACTGGACCGATTTTAATGAAATTTGGCACAGATGTAGAGTAGTGGAAGCGTAGAACCACGTGGAAGGACATAGGCTACTTTGTATCGAGGAAACATGTACGGTTTCTGCGAAATTAACTTTTGCGCGCACGAAGTCGCGTGCAACATCTAGTAATAAATATTAATGCCCCGTTCTCATGGGCGTTGAAGAACATCGGTGTATATAGAAATCTGCGCTAATGAAATATATAGAATATAATATACATAGAATATATGCGCTATTAGTATATCCGTGTATACAAATATAATATTATGCGCTCATAATATATTTGTATCTTTCGCAGCGTTCGTTTTTAATACGCGTTGCGACTTGCGATGTTCGTGTTTACAATATTTCACAAATGCATATAATTTTTTTCCACTTGAACGCATTTTTGACGCGCTTAAATTTGGAAAAAGCGTTCCTGCGCTAGGGTATAATTAACTAAGAGTTTTTGTAATTGGTAAGATAAATAAGATATTCTAAATTCTCAACTGGAAAATCCAAAACATATTTTACACAATTCTTTTCAGCAAAAGTTTTGATTAACTCACTTTTCTTGCTTTTTCTTAGCGGTTTCTTTTATAAGTTACAAGAAATCTCAGCTCTGCTGATTTAAAAATGTATCTTGAATATTTTTCTTATAATATATGAGTATTTCTGAGCTTCTTTTAAGTATAGTCTTCATAATCAAGAACTTTTTGAGTGAAAAGTAACTTTAAGAGTTGGCATAGGTACTTTTGTGAGCTTCTTTTTGACGCGGTTTAGAACCACACTTGCAACTCCACTGGTGTTTTGGATGTCCGTCGCTTACCATCAGGCGGTTTGTCTCGTTTTCTGATCTATTCAATAACATAACCTAACCAAGAGCATGTCACGACATGTCTAAGGAGGGTTCCGTAACTATCAACGCGCAATAGGTTTTCTTTGGTTTACTTCAAAAGTGATTGTCCGATTTCACTCGAAATAATTTTCCTAAAGAGCATGGTCTATCCGCATCGAAACTTATAAGTTTCTATCTCTTATAGTTAAGAAATGCCAGGGGGTGGGAGACGAACTTACAAACTACTTTGGGGGCCGATTACTCAAAAATAGTTGACTTTGTAAAATAGTCAAGTATTAAACCATACCATTTTAAAAGTCCTATTCAAAGATATCCCACGCGATGGGGTAGAATGAAAAAAAAATGTTTCATTCCCACTTCACATGTATGGAGAGCCACCCCTAAAATATTGAATAAACGCTTATTGAATTGAATTGAATTGAATTGAATTGAACTGAACTGAACTGAACTGAACTGAACTGAACTGAACTGAACTTAACTTTTTTTTTTTTTTTTTTTGTTTCCGGAGGGGAAAATGCATTACGCATACCACCCAGGCGCAGGGGGCACCCGAGTGGTGATGTGGGACTCCCGTATAGGCTAATGAGACCCACGGTATACCCACTAAACCACCCCCCACCTTCCTCCTCGCCGCCCTGTGACGGGGCCACGGGAACGAAAAAACACATCCGCGACCCCGCCGGCGGCAGCCAATAAGCGGCTCCATCCTAGGCCCGAAGGCCCCAGGCGCACCAGATGGTAGGGTGCGCCTCCCTCCTCGGTCTCCACCAGTACTGTAGCAGACTCCCCCTGAGTCTGCTACTAGGAGGCCACGGATACCAGCCTCCACAACCGGTACCCGGTGGCAGGTCTGGTGTATGGTTCTGCCACCGACCACACCTCGGCCGCAGAGGATAGGGCAAGCGGCGCACCGTAATACCAACTTGCCTCTTCCTCTGCGGCCCCACCAATGCCGTTAACCGTACGGAACGGCCCCGCCAGCTCGCAGGGGGGTAGGGAGAGTGGCACAACACCACCACGCCTCTCCCCCTGCGATCCCTCCACGGCCACAGAAGATAGGGAGTACGGCGCACCGTAATACCGGCACTCCTCTTCTTCTGCGGTCCCACCTCCTAGCGCGTCCGCAGCGGACTCCTCCAGCCCGCTGGGAGCGCCCTCCTCGGGCCAGCCGGCGGCAAACAAGCCGGCCCTGGTTGCCTCTTCGCTTCACCGTGGGTGTCCAAACCACGGTTACTAAGCCCCACCGCCACGTCAAGGCGTGCAACCATCGGGGGGAAAAACTTAACTTAACTTAACTTTTTTTTTTTTTTTGACGAGGGGAAATACGTTACGTATCCCCCGTCACCCGCGGGGGAGGGCGACGGGGGTATGACGGACTCCCCCAGCGCTAACGTGCGCTGGGGTTTACCGTCTAAAACCCCCCGATGCCTCGCCAGCGCTGATGCGGGGCCATGGGAACTGTGCATATCTTCCACGACCCCGCAGCGCGTGCCGCGTCCGGCCCTCTTCATTGCAGTGCCGTGCGCCGCCGCCTGCCTCGCCGAGAGCTCCCCTGGCATGTGGGGGAGCTTTCCTCGGGACCCTTCAGGTGAGCGGCGATCCCCCGATCGCCGCCCACGGGTCTAGGCGTCCAGCTCCATGGCGGGGGCGGATGGTGCCGCCCTTGCGCCCTTGGCCTTGGGCTTTTGCCGAGCCGTTGGTGCCGGTGCCCTCTTCTTTTTGACGTTGGGGGGTGGCCTAGCGTATACGCAGCCTTTGCTCCCCAACGTATGATCGGTCCTCTCCTTTTCTAGTGCCTCGCACACGGGGCAATTGGGTGCCGCCGCCGTGCAATCTGGCACTTTGTGGCCCGGCTTCCCACAGTGGAAACAGCTTCCACTGAGGTCCACCGGGCATGAGCATTTGCCCGCCAGGTGACCGGTGTCCAGGCATCGGTAGCACCGCCTTGGCCTCACAGCCAGCAGTACCACCTTCGCCTGGACCCAGCCAATCTGAAGCCGCCCAGAGCTTGCGAGCTTCTTGGCGGCCGCAGTAGGCACGCCGAGCCAGAGACTTCTTGCGCCCCTGGGACCCATCACGATTCTGCCCGACCGTATCTCTGCGGCCGGGCAGCTACCTTCTCTTGCGGCAGCCTCTACAATTTCGGCTGCCGTCATGGAATCATCCAACCCGGTGATGAGCACTTCTGCTCTTTTCACCGGGCGGGCTATCCGCACCACGTCATGGTCCAGGACCGCCCTCATCTTGGCGGCCAGGGCGTCCGCCTTCTCATGGGCCCCCTCTCCTGATATTTCCAGGACCCGGGCGCCCGTTTCAGCCAGGCGGAAGTCGACCTTTGTTATGCCGAGTTCCGCCAAGCTGATTCTCTCCTTCGCCTCCTTTAAAATTGTATCGTAAGTCACCCTCCCCTCTTCGATCACCCCAGGCTCCAGGGTGAGGGTGATCGCGGCTGTTTTGGGGGGCCTTAACCTCTTCTTTTTCCTCTTCTTGGGGGCTGTTGCTTGGGCAGTAGCCCTCTTCCCTACCCTCGTCTTTTCCTTCCCCCGCGACTCTGCTGCGGTCCGCGGGGCGGAGGTTGCGGTCGGGGCGGATGTAGATGCCCTCGCACGCTCGGCCTCTTTAGCGGCAAGAGACTTTTTCGTCTTCTTGCCTTTCTTCTTTTTCTCGGGCGGCGCAGGTGCAGTGGGAGCCTCTATTGGCACCACCATGTCCGCCGTCGCCCCCCTCTTTTCCTTTGTCGTAGCCTTTGATGGCTTCGGCCGCTCCCTCTCTTTTGGGGCCTCGACGCTTGTAGCGGGTTCCGGGGCTATGTCCCCCATAACCGCATCCGACGCAAGCGGAGGCCTCCTTCGGGGCTCCGGTAGGAGACGGTCCTCCAAACCGGCCAGCCTCGCGTTCAGCATATTGCCGAAGGTCTCTATATTTGCGCGAGGGACCTCCGACAACAGCCGACGCATGTCTTCTTCTGGTGGGCGGGTGCTGTTAGCCCGTCTGCGCAGCTCTTCGAGCTCCTGACCCATTCTGGTCACTTGCTCTTGGAGCCGCGCATTCTGGGCCTCCAGTCTCGCCAGGTCGTCCGTGGTGGACCGGCTCCGAATCTCGGCGACAGCCGCTCTTATGGCCGCAACCGATTCCTTAAGGCACCTCTGGTACGTGCCCTTAAGGTTGGAGGACTTCGTGGCAACCATTGTTATGGCCGCCAGTGAAGCCTCGACGGTCTTGGCCAGTGCAGCGGCCGTTCGCTCCGACTCCTCGTCTCCGATGAGGACAGGGGTTGCGCGGGGCGATGATCGCGCCTCCCTTGCCTCCCTCATCACTTCCATCATTTCGGCCTCAGCCTGAAGCCGAAGAGCCTCCTGTTTGGCCTTGTTAAGCGCGACCTGCGCCTTATATAGACCGACGTACTGGCCGGTCGTTGGCGGCCGGCCGCGCCCCCTCTTCGGCTTCGGTGCCACCCCTTTACTAAGGGACGGCACCCCGTCATCGTCCGGGGTCTTCCTCTTGCGAGGCTTGTCTCGTCCGGTGGACTCCCCGGACACTAGCGACATGTCGCTTTGTGCCGAGGAGTCGGAGAGATAGTCATCGCTATCTCTCCCTTCGTCATGTCCGTGGGGCGGCGGGATCCTCGGATCGCGCGTGAGCGACACGACCGGTGCGCGCGGTGTCGTTGCGCCGCTGGTTCCCGCCACCGATGTCTCATCCCGAATGGAGGGAGGGAGTATCAGCTCGCGCTCGTGCTGCACACGTGCGAGCCCCTCCGTGTCTCCTCGCAGCTTCTTTCTGTGAAGAAGCCGCAGGAGCCGCTCCCTTCCATTCTCGACGGGCTGTGAGAAGTCCGTCTCCTCATCGGTTAAAAGATCCACCACTGGCGCGGTAATGTGCGCCAGCTTTGGATCGGATTGCGCCATCGCGCCTCTCCTTCTATCTACCGCCTCCTTGGCGACCTCCACATCCGCCCTCGTGATGTTGGCACCCTCCGTATACGTGGGCCAGACTGTGCCCGAAGACTCGGACACAGTGCGGGATTCCCCGACTGACGTCGGGACCCGCCCGGAGAAACTTTTTCCATCACGACTATCCATGTTCTTACCCTCCGACACCCCGGGTCGCGGCCTTTTTTCAGGTGTGAGGTCACCTATCGGAAGAGTAACTTAACTTAACTTTTTTTTTTTTTTTTTTTTTTTTTTATTTTTTTTTTATTTTATTTTTTTTTTTTTGACGATGGTGAAATTCTTCTTACGAATACCCCGCAGCCCCCGGGGAAGGGCCGCAGGGTTATGAGGGACTCCCTAACGAAAAACGAAGACCTACCCTCTAAAACACCCCGATGTCCTCCTTCGCGCTTTGACGGGGCCATGGGTATCGCATGGGCATTCGTCCACGACCCCGCCGGCGCTTGGCCCTAAAATGGGCACTCCTTCTAATGCGGTGTACCGCATGGCCTCCGCTGGGAGGCTCTTCCGGACATAAGAGAGCCTCTTCAGCTACGCCCTTTGCGTAAGCGGTGATCTCCCGGTGCACCGCCTACGGGCTCCACACGCGGCGGCTTGTGTCCAGCACCCCCCTAATGAGAGGGGGCGCCCACAAGTCCTAACCGCTGGTCCCTTCTACCTGCGCACACGGCAGCTCGTGTCCAGCACTCCCCTAATGAGAGGGAGCGCCCACAAGACTGGACCGCGGCCTCCTTCGAACTGGACGTCGCTACGGATCGGCGTCCATGGGCTGAGACGGCTCCACGTTGACGGCCATCGCTTTGCGCTTGGCTTTCTTCGTGGGGTCCTTCCGTTTCCCCCCTTTCTTTTTCCGGGGCGGCTTCCTCCCGGCTGTGACGCAGTTGCCGCTCCCGAGAGTGTGGTCCGCTGGCTTTTTGGCCGCCTCACAGACAGGGCAGTTTGGGGCCGCCCCGCAGTCCGATGCCTTATGGCCTGGCTTTCCGCACCGGAAGCAATTCCGGCTGCGGTCCACCTGCGACTCACACTTCGCTCCTAAGTGGCCGGTCTCTAGGCACCGGTAGCACCGCTTGGGCCTCGCGGCCAGCAGCGCCACCTTTACCTGGGTCCAACCCACTTGTAGCCGCCCGGAGCTGCAAATCTTTTTGGCAGCTGCAATTGGCACGCATAGCCAGAGGTATTTGGAACCTCCGGGCCCCTCCACTATTTTGCCCGACCGGATGTTGGTGGCCGGGCATCCACCCTCCAACTTAACTTAACTTAACTTAACTTAACTTAACTTAACTTAACTTTTTTTTTTTTTTTTGTTTCCGGGGGGGAAAATGCATTACGCATACCACCCAGGCGCAGGGGGCACCCGAGTGGTGATGTGGGACTCCCGTATAGGCTAATGAGACCCACGGTATACCCACTAAAAACCACCCCCCACCTTCCTCCTCTCCGCCCTGTGACGGGGCCACGGGAACGATAAACACATCCGCGACCCCGCCGGCGGCAGCCGCCCACAAGCGGCTCCATCCAGAGCCCGAAGGCCCCAGGCGCACCAGATGGTAAGGTGCGCCTCCCTCCTCGGCCTCCACCAGTACTGTAGCAGACTCCCCCCGAGTCTGCCACTAGGAGGCCACGGATACCAGCCTCCACAACCGGTACCCGGTGGCAGATCTGAGCTATGGTTCTGCCACCGACCACACCTCGGCCGCAGAGGATAGGGCAAGCGGCGCACCGTAATACCAACTTGCCTCTTCCTCTGCGGCCCCACCAATGCCGTTAACCCTACGGAACGGCCCCGCCAGCTCGCAGGGGGGTAGGGAGAGTGGCACAACACCACCACGCCTCTCCCCCTGCGATCCCTCCACGGCCGCAGAAGATAGGGAGTACGGCGCCCCGTAATACCGGCACTCCTCTTCTTCTGCGGTCCCACCTCTAAGCGCGTCCGCAGCGGACTCCTCCAGCCCGCTGGGAGCGCCCTCCTCGGGCCAGCCGTTGGCAAACAAGCCGGCCCCGGTTGCCTCTTCGCTTCACCGTGGGTGTCCAGTCCACGGTTACTAAGCCCCACCGCCACGACAAGGCGTGCAACCATCGGGGGGAACTTAACTTAACTTAACTTAATTTAATTTAATTTAATTTAATTTAATTTAATTTAATTTAATTTAATTTAATTTAATTTAATTTAATTTAATTTAATTTAATTTAATTTAATTTAATTTAATTTAATTTAATTTGATTTAATTTAATTTAATTTAATTTAATTTAATTTAATTTAATTTAATTTAATTTAATTTTATTTTATTTTATTTAATTTAATTTAATTTAATTTATGGTAGCAAAACTGAGATCTATACACGTTCGCGCGCGCTTAAGAAAATCTCGCGGAAGCCGTACAGTTTACCGCAATAAAAGTAGCCTATGTTCTTCCCCGTGGTTTACTCTTTATCTTTACCAAATTTCATCAAAATCAGTCCAGTAGTTTCGGAGCCCATTGCTGCAAACAAACAAACCTTTCCCCTTTATTATATTAGTGAGTATAGAAGTATAGATTACAGAAGCTAGAAGCGCGGACAGACAGACGAGCGATACTATCAGGGTTCCTCAAGTATTACGGAACCCGAAAAATACTGCAACGGTGTGTGGCCCGTCTGCACGTACCCTAAAACTTATAATACATTTCAATCTGTTTTAATCCAGTCTAATTTTATTTAAAAGGTATAAATACTCTAGTTTCTGAATACCAATGGCGCTCCATATATAACTTTTGCTTCTGACTTGAACATCTGAGGATACTGGATAGGCTATCTATTGAACCTAACTTTTAGCTCCAACTTAGACGATCCATCGCAATAGAGAGATATCAAAAGGTATGAACCATAGATATATAATAATAAAAAGAGGTAGATATGTTATAAACGCGTAATAATGAAGACTCGAATTGGCCGAAGTCGGGCCAATTTTGGTTAGTGTGCTCCGCGAGTAATAGCGTGTTTTGTGTTACTATGCGACGTTGACACATTGACACGCGTCCCATGTCAATGTGTGTCGTGGCACAGAAATATTGTCAGTTTTGTAAGGATATAACGTATCTATGTAATAATTAATCAAAGGTATGACTTATAAAACTTTCATAATATTACCGCGGCTTCGCTCTGGTAAATACCTAAATGAACATTATTAATTACTATATGTGGCCTGCGACTCCATGCGCGCAAAAGGAAATCACGCGGTAACCGTACATTTTGCCGCAATAAAAGTAGCCTATGTTCTTCCCCGTGGTCTACCCTACATCTGTGTCAAATTACATCAAAATCGGTTCCGTAGTTTCGGAGCCTATTCGATGCAAGCAAACAAACATTTCCTCTTTATTATATTAGTATAGAGTATAGACTAACTTCTGGCCACATACTCATCACATATTAGATACATATTTTTAATGTTACACAAAAGAAAATATTCGAACCCTTTCTACCTTCCATAACTAAAGTATTCAATAATAGACGAAATTTTTTTTATTACAAAGATAACGATCAAAAGGTACAAAGATAATGATCAAACGATCAAAGATAACGATTATTTATTTATATACCTAACTAAAGGCCCCCGCAGACGAGAGGGCGATCGTTTCAGTTAGAACTGACGTCAGTTCGGCCTGAACGGATTCGAGCACACACACGGAAAAAATCGCATCCAACCCAATTGACGTCAGTTCTGCCTGAACGGATTCGAGCCCACACACGGAAAAATCGCATCAGTCCATTCTGGTTTGCCGCGCGCTACGGTCGTGTTTATCAATTTTGTATTTAAACACCACGAAAACTCATACAACGCTTGTACACGATACACGCCCGCACGGCCGCGGCTCGGGCTAGAACTGAAGCGATTTGTCCACACATGGTCCGTTCAGGCCGCCCGCCCGTTCAGGCCAGAATTAATGTTGCCAACTTAGTTATTTTACATAGTTTTACTACTAAATTAAGTATTTTTTCTATATTTAGTAGGAATTAAGTTGTTAGTAGTGTTTTAGTAGGAATGAGCCAGACAGTAATCATATGCAAAAGGCCTAGGTTAAGCACAAAAAAAGCAAAAAAAAATCTTATCATAATAATACATTCGTCCGTAATTTTCTTAAAACTACCCGTTTAATTACTATATACGTAATATTTCCCAGTATATTTTAATTTAATGATAAAATATATAATAAAATTCAATGAATGAAAAAAAATTAATATAACAAAACCTAAATTGCAGTGGTTTTTGGAGGGCTTCAGGAATTCCTAAGTTAAGTTAAGCTTCTTTAGTAGTTTTTAGTAGAAATCGATACGAGTTTAGTAGTTTCACAAAAAAAGAGCTGGCAACACTGGAACAAATAGCTTCAGTCCGTACGGCCGACTGATGCGATCTCGAAATTGCACATAGACGATACGATTTTGCATCCGTTCAGGCCGAACTGAAGGCAGACCGGACCATGTATGGGGCCCCTAAGGCATGTGCATACGGGCCACAAATACCCGCAATAAGAGCACGCTTTTTCATACATTTGCACGCACACTTGTAGTCGGTGGCGTTGACTTAAAATGTTTGACCGATCGCGGTTGCTTGTGGCCCGTCTGTCCCGATGTGTATTAAATATTATTTTAACAATAAATACCGTAACACATTTACGTAACTTACAATATCCCTTACTATCAGGTGATCCAGCTCATTGTCAGTAAAAAAACCGGCCAAGTGCGAGTCGGACTCGCGCAAGTATAGTTCCGTACCATTATAACAATATTGTGCATGTTTTCTGTATTATTTCGTTATTTTTGTACCAATATCTCGCAAACGTATACCTAAGTGAAAAAATCGTCTTAGTAACATCGCAATATTCTTAAAAGACCTATCTTATGTTACCTCACACTATAAGGTAGATGTGAGAAAAACCCCCACTTTACGTGTAGGTGCCCAAAGAAAGAATATATTTTTCGTGATTTTATTTTAGCACTTTGTCGACATGGTAATCAATATCCATGTAAAGTTACATCTTTCTAGCACTTACTGTTTGGATGGTAAGCCGAATACGGACGGACGGACATGATGAATAAGACGTGAGCTACGGGACCCTGAAAAATGGATCAAAAACAACCCAAGCTATAAGGATTACTAAAAAAATAATCCATTCATTTCGGTACAGTGACTTCGTGGATTAATCGTTATATTTTTTTTCTTTTTTTCACGCTACCGGCAATCATAGCGAGGTTATTGCTTTACAAGGTAATTTGTTCATCTGGTGCCATGGCAGTGCGCCGCCAAGACGAGCTAAGCAAATTGGATACCTACCTTTTCTATTTCTATACTGTATCCTATATTCAATGCGATTCAAATGAGAATATAATCGAGTCGACGCCATTTTTTTTCGAATTTAGACTGTTAAGATAGTTTAATTTATGTGTAGATAATTGATTACTATTTAGCGTTCTTATTTAAATTCGACGCAAGACTATTAATATTTATATGCACATAAGTTTTTATGAAAATCGCACTTTTCAAGTGATATTTGTAAGAAAAAAGTCATTGACGTTCCTATTCTCATTTGAAACGCGTTATATATATATAATATGTGAAAGTTTGTGAGGATGGATAGGTGTTTGTGACTTTCGCGCCCTGATTGGATTTTGATGAAAGTATGGTAGTAGACTAGTAGTTGCAGGCAAAGTTAGTTTTACTAAATATATCATTTTTCATTTTCATTTTCGATAGTTTTTGACTACAGCTCCGCCCGCGTAATTATTATAAATATTCAATTAAACGAAATTCCTTTCAAAGTCAGCTTGGCCGTTTTAGAGATTAGTCGGAACAAACAGATAGACAGACAAGAATTATAAATATTGATAACACAAGTACTTTTTAATATTTAGTAAAGATCTACTTCAATTTTATTTATTTCATTTTTAATTAAGCCATATCTATATCTTCTTATGTCTACGGCACGGCCTCAACTTCCAGATATTTTTAATTAAAATATGTATTTTATTCCCTCCGGCCAAGTATATACAAATAGCGACAAACAAACAAATTACTTTCAATACGTGAGGCTGTTACTGATCTTTTAACTGCTTGGATCGATTTTAATGTTTTTATACTGGAAAATTGATTGCGGCAAGATACTTTCTTTTCTTTTTGGGTCAAATCCATACTTAGTCGAGTTCGTACTTTGGTACTGGCTATATTAATTATCCATATCTAGCTATCAAGTAATATCCTAATAATAATAATATCTATGGACGCTTCACACCACGTCAATCTGGCCCTGTGCTAAGTATGCGAAGAACTTGTGTTACAGGTACCAGACAACGGGAAGTATATTTAATACTTTACTATACATATATTTAAGATTTTTATTATATTATACACATATTTAATACACATCCATGACCCAGGAACATGGAAAACTTTTGTTCGGCGGGATTCGAACCCGCGACTCCCGCCTTGAGCATCAACGCGCTGAACCATTGAGCCACAGAGGTCGTCAAAAGTCTAAAGTAGGCGAGATTAGGCGAGGCTTGTGTGATAGACAACGCAGTTGTGACTCCCCTGGTGTTGCCGATATCCGTGGACGCAATCACTTAATCCAACGACAACCAACATTTGTCTTACCATAGACAAAATATATCCTACTAATATTATAAATGTGAAAGTTTGTGAGGATGGATGGATGTATGTATGGATGTTCTTTTTTCACGCAAAAACCACTGAACGGATTTTGACGAGATTCGGTATGGTAGTAGTTTGGACCCTGGATTAAACAGGCTATTTTTTATCCCTAAAAAGTACAATGTTCCCGAGGGATACTATGTTTACGCGGGCGGAGCCGCGGGCAACAGCTAGTCAGTATTAATGGTCAGTTCACACAGCGACGATACGCGACGCTGTCGGCGTTGCATTTTTAAGATAGCTATTCAAAACTGATATTTATTCACTGTATAGAAGATGCACGTAACTTCACATTCGAACTCTAACAATGAAACTTGTATCTTCTTGCCGTATTTTATAAAGTTCAATTTTGAATATGTTTAAATGTCACGGGATACTCATCCCAACTTACCTGTCCGGTAGTTGTGGTATAGTATACGGGTATGCGACCCCGGCTTCCCTAGCTATTACTGTCCTATCCCTTGCCCTCCTAGGCGGTAATATCCTACATTTCCTATTTCCCACTCTAACTTACCAATCTTCCTTTCCACACCACCTATCCTTCCCTTTCCCTATTCCTACCCTCTCCACCAATCCGTGGAAACGCAACGGATAATCATAAAAATAATTTAATTATCCAAAATGGCGGCGATGTGGTTCACCACCCATCACGTCTCGTTTCTCGCGGAGGTGAAAAGTGGACCATGGAGAGCCGCTTCGCTACGTTGAATGCAAGAGGAGAAATGGATGGTAAGAATGAAGGTGGACGAAGCGAAACGAGTAGTAAGGATCGTAGCAAGTGGCAAAAAGTGGTCTCTGCCTACCCCTTTACGGGAAAAAGGCGTGATTATATGTATGTAATTTTGAATAGCTATCTTAAACATCAGCGCCGCATCACGTATTGTTTCGGTGTGGATTGACTCTTAAGTTTATATTTTAAACCAATCAAAATGAAACTGTCAAAAACGAAAAGTGGCCTAAAACGTACATCGAGAGTTGGAGAGTTGACTTTCAATCACTTGTCATGTTAGTATGAGCATAAAATAAATTTAGACAGAAGGCAAGCTACGAATGTATTTGTGTCTTTTTTTTCTTGACTGTCTTTTTAAAACGCTGCACTCATTGATTTATACTGTCGTAAGGACGGGCTCTGTCTACCCGTAAAATGACTCTAATGTGAGTGCTCCAATAGTACAGCGGCGACACTCTCTACAAATGACACCTCAAGCAGCGGCGAATGTCAGCCATGTTGACGTAATCCTAAGGTTGACAAATAATTACCGATATTACGAACCCGCGCGTCGCGTGCCGTGGCGTATCACCCACTTTTAACGCTATTTTCGTCTCTAAATTAAAATTATAAATATTAGTAATAGAGTTCCGGGAGTTAGGGCTTTTTTTTAGGAAATTTTCTCCTCTTTAAGGATTTTTTTTTCAAAATTCGGTTATCTTAAACAGTTTTCGAGATATTTTCAAAAAACCATACCATGTTTTTACTAAATTGTTTATAACTTTTGCAAATTTTTCGAGCCCCTCTTGAAATTTTTCAAAAAGTTTATATAGGTCATTCCGAATCGAATGAGCCCTGGATTATAACTTTCGTTGCCCTTGGACAGAATGACATTCATTGAAATGGATCTTGTGAATCATACTACATTGGTAGAGGCTCCTTCAAAGTGTGAAATCATTGGCGCATTGTTTTAAATCGTTGTTCGAGCACGGAATGCATGTAGCTTGTCTTCTGCCTCTATTTAGTCTGTGGTATGTACGAGTTTGTATGTATTTGTATGAGCTAGTGCAATCATCCAGTGCTGTAAAACGGAAGAGGCGAAATTGTTCCTACCGTTCCCCCGGGAACACTGAAATTGCATTTCATTTCGTTGTGTGAATTTTTTATGGCATGTAATGTATTTTACAATTTTGATTTCCTTTTTTGGGTTTTATATTTTTTTACATTTCACAGCTGAAGATTTATATTTTAATTTTGGCTGCTTAAAAATTGCCTTAACGTTTTAAAAACTCGTCATTCGAAAAGTCGTACTGGAAATTCTAGTCTTAACACCTATTTCATTTATATATAATCCTACTAATATTATCATTGTGAAAATTTGTAAGGATTGATGGATGAATGTATGAATAGATGTTTGTTACTCTTTCACGCAAAAAATTGCAGAAAACGGATTTTGATGAAATTTTATATGGTATTAGTTTAGACTTTTTACAGACCAGAAAATATTTCCGCCTGCAACCCGACTGTATATTTACGGGGGCGAAACTGCGGGAAACACCATCCTACTAATACATATTACAAATGTGAAAGTTTGTGAGGATAGATGGATGAATGGATGGATTTATGGATTGATGTTTATTACTCTTTCACGCAAAAACTTCAGAACGGATTTTTATGAAATTTAGTATGCTAGTAGTTTTAGGTCCGTTACTTCCGTTACTCCTTAACGGACGTAGCATTCTGCATTAAAAACTAAAATGGACTCATGATGAGGAACAGACAGGACAAATGAGCTAAGGATGTTACTAAGTGGTGTCCGAGACAATATAAGAGAAGAAAAGGGAGACAGCGTCGTCGATGGGAGGACGACATTAAAAGTATTGCAGGAATTACGTGGAGAAGAAAAGTACATGATCGTATTCTATGGCAAGCTTTAAGCCTATTCTGAAAAGCAAGACAATCTTCGCGGAATTGGTGTCAAATACTGAGTTTAGTTTAAAATCAAATGTATATTATGTAAGATTGTTGAATAAAGGCTATTAATATTATTATTATTACTTGATACTGTATTTAAGTGAGCGGAGCCGCCGGTAAAAGATAGAGTTAATTAAATGAAAAAAGCTGTTAAATATTAATCTTCTGAAATAGACTATGTAGCTATTTTCCAACGGATAGTACACCCACTGTCATATCATTAAAATACTAATGGTGTCTACAGACACACGAATTTGGTACGGAGCGTACAGCGGATCTGGTACGCTCCGTACCAGATCCGTGTGTAGGGCAGTCCGGCGAACATAAGAAGAAGGCGAAGAGTTCGCCGTTGTCCGCATCGGATCTGGTCCGCTCCGTACCATATCCGTGCGTGTGTAGAGCAGTCCGGTGGTTAGGCCATACAACGGTATCAGTGTTGCCAACTTAGGGATGTACCCCCCAAAATTAGGGAAAATATCTACGTGGGTTTACTAGGGGACAGGATGTTTAGAGTTTACTCCTTATGAATCAATTTGTATGTAATAATAAAAAATATTTTAATATGTGTATATAGCCAGGGATATGAAAATGTATTGGGAGTGAAATCAGATTAAGACAAGTTAGTTTTATGTTATTCACGCTTTCTTTATGTTAAACACACAACCTTTCTTTCTAACTTATTATCTCTTAGACATGTCAATGGTAGGTATAAGTAATCAGGGGTAAAATTTGGGGAGAAATATTTTTTAAAGTGTTGGTATCACTGCCCGTTATCAATGAGTTGCGGGAATCATCGTCATCGTTTAAAAACCGCACTGTAAATAGAACTCTGTGCTAATGTAATAGAGCATAAAATCGAACACACGAGTGTCGAGCGTTTCGCTTCACTGCACCGTACCAAATTCGTGCGTGTGTAGCGACACCGAATTTGGTCTCCGGATATGGTTCGCTGTACGCTCCGTACCAAATTCGTGTGTCTGTAGATAGCATTAGAAATTATGAAGTTTAACTGATAAACATTTCCAATGGCTGTACCATTCACTTCTGCACATCCTACGTGTTTAACTGGCGACTAATAAAGTGCCCCATTCTTCACCGAGTACAATTAACCGTGCCCCAGGTGTTTCTAACCCTCAACGTCTTTATAATGAACACCAAAAGGGGGTAATTTTAACCCCTTTGTTGGCGACTGGCTGGATAGCCATAAGTTTTTATACAAATTTACTTTTTAATGTTTTTTGACACTTATTTTTATATGACATTTTGTTTTTGATATTATTGCTTTGAGTATATAACCACTAGAGAGAGTTTTAGCCAGCAAACGCGTGTCCTTTTTCTGCTTGTGTGCATTGTATTAGTGTACGTGCAGGGATGTAACGTATATCGATATAATATCGATAAACTACTCGACTTTTTTGTGGTACCTATCGACGTTTGTAGATATTTTTATAATTCTGAATTTTTATTTTATAATCTCATTTTAAGTTTTATGTCATCAGTTTATAATGTGTAAAACTCATTAAGTACCTTTTTAATTTAAGATATAGATATTTGAAATTAATAAGATTTTATTAGATGTGTAAAAAATACTGTGTTCTTATTTGGTTTGTTTGTTTGCATGGGCTCCGAAAGTACTTGACCGATTTTGATGAAATTTTGCACATACCTATATAGAAAGACCACATAGGCTACTTTTTTGCGGCACGGCATTTCTTTTAGCGCGCACGAAGGCGCGGGCAACATCTAGTTTTTATCATAAAAGCGTTTTCCCATTATCCGACACGATATCGGTAAAGAATGCTGATAGCCGATACACAATAGCCAAAGGCGAGTAAAATGTATGAAATAATTAGTAGCATAATTCTTTCACACTATTCAGTCAATTGCGTATTTTAATTATAAAATAAGTATTATGAGAAAACGTTTTATTAATAACTATTTACATTAAATAAAATTACTTCCTATATCTACCAATTGAAAGTTTACAATTCCTAACAATTCTGCACTATTGTAATAGAAATAGACCATTCATAAATATTTTTAGCCGACTTTAAAAAAAGGAGGTTCTGTGTTCGGCTGTATATAATATATAATATGTCAAATAAAAATTTCTCCTTACAATAATTGTACGCATTATTTTTAGTTTTAATTATTATTATGAAAAAGAAAACAAATATGGCGTCGCGGGGCACTTGCCATTTAACCAATCGGCACGGTAAATATTACAATGTAACGAAAAATAACGCGTAAAATTGTAAGAAGTAATTTTTATTTGACAATCTGTCGACATTTTATAATATCCCTAGTAATATTACAATCTAACGGTTTTTAAAATTTTATGGTGACATATATACAGCCGAACACAGAACCTCCTCTTTATTAGTAAGTAAGCCTTAGTAATACCGACCCGATAATATATCCCGACGGACATATTATCAGGAATCTGGAAGGCCGGTGAAAATTCAGAGCATTGAAAATATAACTCTGGACTGATACGATAGAGCTAAAAATCGAACACACGAGTCTCATGTCAAATCTGACAACACAAAAATAGTGCCTTCGATTTCCTCTCTTTGTATTGTATTTGCATTTTTGATTAGCATCTAAATAGTAAATACATTGAGAGATTAGCTGAGTCAGTCAGATTACTCACTTGCTTGGGGGCCTAGCAGGAACAATTGTCAATTGCGTAAACGTTACGTTATCGAAAGAGATTTGTATAAAAATTATGACAGCGCTCATACAATTGACATTCGATAACATTGCATTTACGCACCTGTCAATTGTTCCTGCTAGGCCCATATTTACAGAAATAAAAGTGCTTTTCTATCCGATATCAAACCGATAATGTGAAAGACCTATGTGTTTCATATATTTTACTTGCCCTTGCATGGCTATTGAATATCGATTACTGTATCGGCATTCGATATTCGATCCGGATCGGATAATGGAAAAATGCTCTTTGTGCATTTTAATTGGAAACTAAATAAAAAAAATATGTTTAAGAAAGTATATATTAACGTAAGTCTTCTTAATTGTCCGGTAAAACAGAAATATCTTCCCCGTATCAATACCGTCACACCAAGCTGTCTCACTGGTGGGACACACTCTTCTAATTTTCGCATCTAACTGCTTCAATCTATTCGCCTCTTCTTCCGGAGCATTTACGAGACCTAATAAAACCGTTTAGTAAAAGTTTATTATCTATATCGATAAACTCTTGTGTCAGTAGGGTACATCACTCAAAATACGGAGAAAAACAAAGCTTTTATTTTGCACAAATTATTACTCATTACGTGATATATATCATTAAAGCGTGATATAGTACGAAAAAGGGTTCGTTAAATTTAATGATTATCTGTTTATATTATAAAAATACTCATTATTTAGTTCACAAAACATTGTTAAAACATTACGTGTAAAATGATAATTCCAAGTATTTGACACCTTCTGTCGTCATTCTTGAGGCACAATATGCAGCGGAGCAACACATATCTGTGGCCCTAGTGAAAAGGGGTTTAAGTCTAAAATTACAACTTTACAGGAGAGGCAAAAAACACTCAGCGCGCAAAAATTTCGTGTTTGTCCTCGTGTAGCTTCTTTAAACTGCTAGCTAAATAATACATGTGATATTTTTGTAGGTAAACAGAGTATGCTCTTTATTATTATTAAGTTGTTTTTTATGTAAATTTAATATTTTTTAAGATAATGACTTATATCCACGAAAAAATAAATTCCTCAAGGGTATAAAATAACTTATACCCTTTATCACATAAGTAAATTGTGAATTCTGTTATGTGAAAAGGAATACGCATTTGGAATAACTTTTATGATAAGTAAGTAATTAAAAGAAATATTTAATGGCTCACTTAATAAAAAGTATGTGTTTGACTGTGTAGTTTAATTCGACTCAAAAAAAAAGTCAAAATTATGAAAAATAATATCTTAGCGTCTTTTCCACAAAGATTTTATACGTGGCGTGTGGTATATGTAGACTTATATGAACTACTTTGTGCAACTTATATCCATTATTTTAACAAAAATAAAACGAAAAGAATACAAAATTAATATATATTTTATTTTTTACAAAATAAGAGTTAACTTAAGATAACGTAGTTAAGTAACAATCTCTTTTGTAGTACAATACAAAAATATTTTGAGAAAAACTCACATTTCTCTCAACTAAAAATAAAATCAATGTTATGTAGTGAATCTACATAACATTGATTTTATTTTTAGTTGAGAGAAATGTGAGTTTTTCCTTCACAAAATCACAAATTAACAAAAGAAAAAATGCTCCTGAAAATTTAAGTACTTATCTATAACCGCTTAGTATAGAAACGATCCGTGTAAAGGATAATGTTTCAAATTATGAAAAAAGCTAAATAAACTTTTTACTTAAGTTATAACAGTCATATTTGACTGTTATAACTTAAACAGTCAAATATGACAACAAAATATTGTTAATATTGTTGTTAGCAAAATAAAAATATTAGGAAATCTCATCTGACCAGTCATTATTAAGAAGAGGATGCTGATCATCGTTATCATCACTTATTAGATTAGTATAAAAAGATCTGATGCTGGGGTTTATTATTTATTATTCACGTTGTATCTATGTTCCTGTTTGCTGTGCATAATAATACAAATGTGGAAACCATAACGCATAATTTTTTAGTACTAAGTCATACCCACATGGATTGTGACGTGGATCATGCATTAATTGAGAAGGCCAAGAAAAAAACTCAAATGGTCATTCATCATCCGCGGGATTGGTATCAACTTGTCCGAACATGCAGTAAAAAGAAACCATTTACTGTTATAGTAATGCATTCAGAATTATTTCTAGATTTTGCGAGTTATTTAAAAGGGCCACTCTAACAAAAGAAAATGGATGAAAATAAAAAGAAGTTCAACTTATCTGAGTGTGCAGCTTTTAAATATAAAAAAGGAGAATTTCCTCAATTCCATTACAAAATACATGGTCAAAATGAATGGTATATAGTGCATTTGCAAAGAAAACGCGGAAAATCACCGTTCCCAAGTATTTTTTAAACTAAATGTATATCCAAGTCTTACGATGGGCCGATTGTAATTTCTAATGAGAAAAAGCGAGACTTAGTTAGTCATCTCCCATTAATAAACCCCAGTGTCAGATCTTTTTATACTAATCTAATAAGTGATGATAACGATGATCAGCATCCTCTTCTTAATGATGACTGTTCATATGAGATTTCCTAATATTTTTATTTTGTTAACAACAATATTAACAATATTTTGTTGTCATATTTGACTTTTAAAGTTACAACAGTCAAATATGACTGTTATAACTTAAGTAGAAAGTTTATTTAGCTTTTTCATAATTTCAAACTGAAGGGGCGCGGGCGCAATGCGCCCTCCACACACCCGCACCAGTCCCCCGCATCGACGATTTATATCGTTTTACACGTAAAATGAATACCATGCGTAGGATACAACTAGAGTAGTACTACATTACATTTATTGATTTCACAATAGCGTATTGTGAATACTGATCTAAACTGAGTTATACTAGACTTTTGTCATTTATTTTGGTGAAAACAGATTGATGTCCAGTAACATCATTACTCACTAAGTCATTTTTAAGGACCAACTCTTGTTGTATTGGTAAACACCAATTTTATAAAAAAGAAGGTAGTTTATGTTAATTTAGATTAAAAAACACAAGATATTTTTTTTATTTTTCAGTTTAAAACAATACAGATATACTTGGATCCGACTTTTGTAGTTTTTTTGTGTTAGTTAGACCCATATACACCAAGAAACTTTGTTGTTTTTAGAGATAGCTCAGATCCGTTTACACCAATCGATAGAGCATTTATTTCTGATCATTTTGGTATAATAAACTCATTTTCGACAAAATCGGACTTGTACCCCTTTTCACTAGGGCCACAGATATTAGATGATTTAAAATTAATATGTCCTTTACACATTTATTTTCATTGATAAAATACAAAAAATATACAGAGCTACTGCTCTGCAATGGCCTACTGAGCTGGTCATTACTATAGATGCTGGCGGGAAAAATTCCGAATCATTCCCGTCGAATACTTCGGAAGTATTCCGAAATATTCCGAAACTTTGGGAATATTTCAACTCAAAAAAAAAACGAGAAAAATTGCGCTTGGAAGTTGTAAACTAATACCCCCTTACATTAGTAAGGGGGTATTAGTTTACAACTTCCAACTTTACAACTTTATTAAAACGCTGTATAAGCTTTGAATAGACTATACAGTGTTTTGTTCACATCACACAAGTGACATTTTTAATTCGATAGAAGAAGACAAAACACTGTGTAACTATTTAAAGCTTATACAGCGTTTATTAGTAAGGGGGTTTATCTTCAGTTGTGTTGTGAGCGGTAGGTATATTTGAGTTTATGGTTGTGACTTGATTGCACGTCGCATCATTTAATAAAGTCGTCAGAGCACCTCTTCAATAAAGTCTTCGCTTGGTGGTGGTTTGAGGTCAATTGAGGTGTTCCGGCATCATTGAAGTCGGTTCTATTGGTATCTACAAAAGTTCAATTAATAAAACCTCTGTATTGTATAACAGTTTAAAAAGTGAATTAATACTTTGACTTATATTGTCAATATTTTTTTTTTATCTTGATACTAGCTTTTCCCCGCGACTTCGTCCGCGTGGAATAGTTACTTTGGGATATCGCTAAAATTTACCCGCGACTTCATTTACGTAGAAGTAGAAGCGCTTCCACCTCACGGTCACGACTGCCCGCCCACGCCGTGCGCCGTACTTATAGCGCGCATGATTATTTTATTACTGCGATATCTTCTAAAATACTCATTGAAATCAAATGATGTAAAGGCAAATTTCTTCTAGATTAAATGCTTGTAATGAATAACGTATTTACTTGAATAAGGATTAATATAATCTTTATGAAAACACTTTCACAAATAATGCTTACTTTTAGAACAAATTTGGTTAGTATAAAAAGGTTATAGTGAGCCAACCTTAAAAGATAGACATATACTGTCGCGGACTTTTTTTAGAACTTTTACAGGGGAACAATTCTGCCATACATCATTTTAGCGAAACTTTAACCGTTTCCGCAGCGTACGTAGCGAAAGCTCTCAAAAGGAAAAAAGACCAAGAAAGAAGTTTGTAACATTCTTAATTGGTGCTCCGCTCGTATTGAGTTTAGCATGATGCTATATAGCCTAAAGCATTCCTCGATAAATGGACTATCCAACACAAATAATTTTTCAATTCGTACCAGTAGTTCCTGAGATTAGCGCGTTCAAACAAACAAACAGACAAACAAACTTTTCAGCTTTATAATATTAGTATAGATATTGGAATACTTAATCTAATTCGAGCTAGGCTCGTCCTTACTACAGGTTCCATCTTTTTACTTATTTAAACATTATTTATTTCAACATTTTTTTTATGTCACGTATACATATAGTAGGTACTAAATAATATTGTTCTGAAAACTGCATCAAAATCGATGCGTACAGAGCCATTGTACATACAAAAAATATCAACATTATATACTTAATCAATCCCATTTATAATAAAATAAACATTTATATTTTACTTACGTACGTATGTGCCACTGAACAAATAATTCATTCAACCACCATACACCATAAACTAACACCTAGGTATATTACCATTGAATTATTCCGGCGAAATATTCGACAGAAACATTCGGAAACATTCGATTTGCGGGGTACGAATGTTTCTCGCGCGGGTGAAAACTTCTCCGGGGAGCATCTCCCTCCCGCCGCCCGCCCCGCCGTCTCGCTCGTGTGGCAGCGGCCGGCGGGCGACGTATAGAGTGCGGCGCGGCGGCGATCGACGATTGATGCAAAATACGATTTTTCAGCAAAAATAAAAATTTTTATTAAATTTATTTTGAATAATTCAAATTTAAAGAAACTTTCCCAGAAGTATTCCGAAATTATTCGGAATATTTCAGAAGTTTTGCAACTATAGTCATTACATGACACGAAACACGCGTTTATACACCGATATAAGCTCTTTCATTCGCTCGTATTGACACATCGTTAGTAAGACAGAGCAACAGAAAAACATAGTACCAACTTTCAAAAACTATGACTCCGTCTTTAGAAGTCTTTGTATTATTGCTTTGGTTTTCGTTCCGAACTGAATACAGTTGCTGCTATCTTGGTTTACTCTTTAATTTGTAGTGTAGTGCATAGTTATCATAGTTTTCTCATGTTAGCTTTCATTCCCATATTCAGTCGCTAACACCCTTTAAAAATGAAAATCAAATAAAAAACCGGTCAAGTGTGAGTCGGACTCGCGCACCAAGGATTCGGTACAAACCTGTAGGTATAATATAAGTAAAAGTTCACCCATGACGACAATCGAGTCATAGTAGGGGTAGTAAGTTTAAGATTATTAAATATATTTTTACTGTATGATGTAACTAAAAATGTACGGTTTTCGCAATTTTTCATTTATCTGTGCTATAAGACGTTGTTTCGTACCAAATTTCAAGATTTTAAGTTCACGGGAGTGTAAGTTTTGTCAAAAAGTTTCGGTATAAACGGCTGTATCTTTTTATCACGTTGGTTTAGAAGATTGATTTTTTCACAGCTCCAAGGCTCAGTAGACCTGAGTATTTTATATAAATTCCAGCTTGATACCTCCATACGTTCCTGAGAAAAAGGGTCTTGACAGAGAGACGGACGGACAGCAAAGTGATCCTTCATCCTATAAGAGTTCCGTTTTTTCCTTTCGAGTTACAGAACCCGAAAAATAACAATGAGTAAATAAAACAAATAAAAATAAAAGTAGGTATTTTAAAACTATTGTTTCGAAATAAGAACCAGTACACGTTACGACGTCGCGTCGTCGACGTGAAACGGCACAATGTCGCAGGATCCTGGCACAGTGCGTTGCCGCAAGACGACGACAATTTTAAATGGCGTTGTGGCGTCGTGCAGTGTATTTTTACGGCATCGCTCTGTCAACTCATTATGCCACCACAATATAAATATTGTACCGTAGGGGAACTCAGCCGTGTCCTTGAAATTGTTACCTACGACTGAGCGTGGCCGAGCGGAGCGCTAGGGCTGGTACGTCTACAAAGAAGGCGTTGACAGTGCACAAGCGTTGCGGCATAACTAAAACTCGTAGTCATTCAATGCAGCGAGTCTTGGCGGCGTGAGATTACATACTTCTGCTATTTGAGGCTTTGTTAGCGGCCTTGAAATAATAAAACATTTATTCATACAATTTGAATGACGCGTATGTGTGCGTGTACCAATTCGGGCGCTATAGTATGAAGATGGTTTACTGTACATTATTACTACTACTACTACTGTACATTATTATTACTAGTATTTATATATATATATATATATATATATATATATATATATATATATATATATATATATATATATATATATATATATATATATTTTATGAAATAAGGGGGCAAACGAGCAAACGGGTCACCTGATGGAAAGCAACTTCCTTCGCCCATGGACACTCGCAGCATCAGAAGAGCTGCAAGTGCGTTGCCGGCCTTTTAAGAGGGAATAGGGTAATAGGGGAGGGTAGGGAAGGGAATAGGGTAAGGATTGGGCCTCCGGTAAACTCACTCACTCGGCGAAACACAGCGCAAACGCTGTTTCACGCCGGTTTTCTGTCAGCCCGTGGTATTTCTCCGGTCGAGCCGGCCCATTCGTGCCGAAGCATGGCTCTACCACGTGCCGCGACTCCACACCATTTATGTTGACGACGCGGACGTCGTGCAGTGGACGTGTGGAGAGGCCGTAAGTCACAACTTTGCCAGGAGTTACTAATGAAAGACGTCATGTACCTATAGTTAATTGAATAAAGTACAATTTTTATAAAAAAACATAACCTAAATTATATTGACAATGGGAATTTTACTAAAGGACAATTACCTACGGCAACCAAAGATAAAACTAGGCTAATTATCGCCACTTTATTATACAGAGGGTAGAAGAAAACCCTTAGTATTTTTATAAGAAAACTGAAATACAAATTACAAGAAAAGCACAAAAACAAAAATTAAAACAATCTGCAAATATTATTAGACAGTTACCATTATCCTTGTATTTTATTTTTCTGATCTTTTCTTATCTTTTTCACAAGATAGTGGAACAAGTATTGTCAAAACTAATCACATTACTCTATAAAACATTAAGCACAAGTGTCTATCTTATAAATAAACTTTACTTGGGGTAGTTGTAGTACACTTGCGGGCAAATTAAACGGGAACATTTTTTTTCTATTTTCTTAAGAACATTAGGTATACCGAACCGGTAAGGTATATTCGGATATAGATAGGTCGAACGGCGAAATATAATAATAGAGTGAAACCTTATTCAAAATAAAAGACATTAAAAATACATTTTAGGGTTCCGTACTAAAAGTGTAAAAACAGTAGGTACCCTATTACTTCGCTGTATGTCTGTCTGTCCGTCTGTCCGTCACTAGGCTGTATCTCCTTTATCGTGATAGATAGCTTAGTATGCTTAATCTGGGATTTACAATTAATTAATACAATATTTAATATTATTCCATCCAGCAACAAGTAAAGTATACTACATAAAAGTAGAAAGAAACTAAATAAAAGTTTGTAATATAATGCACTGTAAATAAGTCGCATTTTGAAAATGGTAGCATTACAATGTATTATCTTTTAATTTACAGAAAGATTACACGGGATCTGAACAGAGAATATTTGTATTACTTTACATGCGCTGTTTTTCAGCCCGCGAGTTTACAGATAAGTAGACGTAACAATAAAACGAATACATTTACGTAGGAGGACACATATTTTTCTGTTTGCTTATCCGGCGAAATATATGACGTCTGGCCGTTGACGTACCATACGATTATTGGGACGTCGCATTTCAGACAGTGAAATGTGAATATTTTAATTAATAGCGATATCCCGCGAATTTTTTTTCCGCGAGGTAGATATTATCTAATTTAACTAATATAATAAAAAGGAAAAGTTTGTTTGTTTGCATCGAATAGGCTCCGAAACTACTGGACCGATTTAGATGAAATTTGGCACAGATGTAGAGTAGACCACGGGGGAGAACATAGGTTACTTTTTATTGCGGTACTAATATAATAAAGAGGAAAGGTGTTTGCATCGAATAGGCTCCGAAACTACAAGGCATATTTTGATGAAATTTGACACAGATATAAAGTAGACCACGGAGGAGGTCATAGGCTACTTTTTATCGCGGCAAAATGTACGGTTTCCGCGAGATTTCCTTTAGCACGCACGAAGTCGCGTGCTACATCTAGTCTACACTAATATTATAAAGAGGAAAACTTTGTATGTATGTTTGTTTGTTTGTTTGTAATGAATTGGCTCAAAAAGTACTGGACCGATTTCAAAAATTATTTTACCATTCGAAAGCTACATTATTCACGAGTAACATAGGCTAAATTTTATTTTGGAAAAAAATAGGGTTCCGTAAGATATTTGGGTTTTTCGGACACAAGGTGTAAAAAATCAACCAGGAAAGTTACTTACTTTGCGTACGCTGCCTAAACTATAAAAGATAGAACCATAAAATGTTCGAATTAATTATAGATCTTATAAATATCTACAAAAAAGTCCGCGACATACTATACCTATCTATGTCGAGTGAGGCACAACAACCATTTTTTTATTTAGAAATCTTGAATTTTTTTGGACTACATTTAAACGCATTTATTTTACTCATGCTATTAACAACTATTAATCCTTATCAAAATAAATTATTTCATCACTATGTACAGTTTATGTAAATAATATTTGGTCTTTGAATGATTAAAATTGGACGTTTGGTTTTGAAGTTATGACTTATGACAAAATTAAAATATTACGATTTCTGCTGCACGGCCCGTTGCGAAGTGGGCGTCACCAAGGCAGGGGTGCGCGTGCGGGAGGGAAGTTCAGATCTATGAGTAAGGTACCCGCAGTATTAGTATCAGTATTGTACCCGTGCGAAGCCGGGGCGGGTCGCTAGTAATCTATAAAAGTAAATAAAATTGAAGTGTCTGTTTGTAATTTTAAATTAACAGCTTTTCACTAAATGCATAATATGAAAGTAAATACAATACGGTACTTAAAATTTAAAAATATTTTTTTAAGCTTTTGTCTGTCTGTATGTTGCGGCGTATCTCTGAAACGACTCGACGCATTTTCCCGGGACTTTTTACGATAGCATGTCGCTTCAATTATAATAAAATCAAAGTACAATGAAAGTCGTAACTACTACAAGAATTTAAGTTCTGGTAATTGTCTGCATTACCAGAGTGCTCTCAGGTGCGTTTATGCATGCATCTCAAGTGCATCTTATATATCGAAAATATTTGTATTTAAGTGATGATTATACAGTGGTTTAGTGGTTAGAGCATTGGCTGACTCGGAGGTCGTGGGTTCGATTCTCGCATTGGAACAACAAAAAATTTTGTTTCCAAGTTTGGTTAGGACAATGCAGGCTGATCACCTGATTGTCTGACAAGAAAGATGATCCATGCGTCGGATGGGCATGTAAAAAATCCTGCGCCTGATCTCTCGCCAGCCGTGTCGGTTATCCGTCCCACTGGGTTACGTGAGTAAAGTAAGAGAGAGTGCTTTGTGTACCGCGCACACACTTGGGCACTATAAAATGTTACTCCTGCGTAACTGGCCTGGTTTCAATGAAACCGGCCACCGTCACAGAGATCGGTGTGGGGAGTTATTATACAGTTTTTATACAGTAAAGTACCTATAGTACGGAGGGACCGTCAAGTTATGGTCATTATAACCGACAGTCCTTAAACCTTAAATTAAAAATGTTCGTACTGTACCATGCCTTATAGTCGTTATAACCGGTTCGACGTTATAAGAGTTCATAGTGGTTTTACATAATGTCGTTATAAACGGTTTTCACAATACCGTCTTACACGTACAGAGCGAGGCCGAGTTACTAGTAAACTACAAATTGCTGGGTATCTTGTATTAATTATAACTTGTCGCAATTTCGCTAATAGTGTCGGTTTATCTTGACTATGGTAAGGGTGTGGACATATATATGCTGATTGTCTTAGCGTTAGCGTTTCAGTGGAGAGATAAAGTTCAGAACACGGATCGGCATTCCAAACCGCGGAATGATCTGTGTGGCTTGGAATGCGAATCTTTTTGTTCCCTCGACGGAATTCGAACCCTCAACCGCTTGATCACCGACGTGCTCACCACTATGCCACAGAGCTCGTTTGATTTTATTATTGTTTTATTTTCTTCTTTCTTAACGGGATTCTACTATAAAGCATGTCAGTAGTATATAATATGAATATTATTTATCAGCCCCGCTTAATTCACTTCGCATTAATAGGGAATATGCAAAATGGATAAATAAGGACCGAAAGTAATCAGTTACTAAATTAAAAAGTTACAAACTACGCTCATTCAGGGTAACTTTGAATCACGAGGGTAACTTTGACGGTTTGTTCACAAAATTCTTTCCCATTGTATTATGTGGGAAGCAATTGGCGCAAAAAATTTAATAACAATTCGTGTACGTAACATACTTCGTAAACGAAATCTTAAAAAAGAGCAGCTGTCAAAAGAAGATAATATCAAAAACTTTTGTTTTTAACCGCGCGCAACATAATGGGTAAAAATCAGTGCAAAACTTTGTTTAAAAATCTCGTTAACTTTGCTGCTATCAAGGTATATAAAAACATATTCAAATGTAATAACTTTATGGTTTTTTTGACTTGTCTATGACCCCACTGCATCAATATTTGATAAAAACATAAATTATTGTCACCCTGAAGCTGTAAATTAGTTAAAAGTTAGTTTGTGTCAAAGTTACCCATTTATGGGTGGTAACTTTGACACACGACAAAATTGTCAGTTTTTAATATAATTAGTCATTTTTAAAGACGTTTTATAACTTTATAGCATGAAAACCAACCTGAGAGCACAGATTAACTAAACTCTTTTGACTCATTCTTAACATAGTAAAAGTTTGTTTAAAAAATATGTCGATGATGTATCAAAGTTACCCTGATTGACTGTACCTGTTCAAATTGTTATTTTATTTGTGATATTTTTTGTTTAAACAATGATAAACATAAAGAGAGCATTTAAGTTATAACTGATTGAATGTACTGTTGGTTCTTGGTGGAAATTCATGTTCATAATAATATAACACAACTTTCTATACACACTTTTCCACTTTATTTAGATTTTTACAATAATTAAATATAAACACGACCGGTTTCGATTAACTCATCATCAGGTGTGATTTAAGTTCATGAAATCAATTTTCAACTGCTCCATACATTTTCAACTGCTGTGACGTCACTCGTGTATCATATTGTATAGAGCGTTTTATTGCTCTCCAACGATCTCACTTTTATGATGCCACTAGCTTTTTCACGCTTTGACCTTGTAAATAATATATAGTATTGGGTATTCCACGGAAATACCTACTGCACTTTTTCGGGATAAAAAGTTATAATATGTTCAAAGCTTGAACTACCATACCAAATTATCGAAATGCGCTAATTAGTTTTTGCGTTAAAGAGTAACAAACATCCATCCATGTTCTCAAAAACTTTCACATTTACAATAGTAGTAGGATTGTAAAAACAATACTATCATGTACTTTTCGAAAAGCCAATAAAAGACGTAGGTATGCATATTTCTCATTACTTTATACTGATTCCGCTTCGCTCATCTCTCTGCTCCGTTACGCTTCGCTCACGCTGCCCGCTCCGTTTAGCCCGCTCCGCTTGTCAGCAAAACCTCACCCTGTGTGTAGATCAGGGAAATAACACTTTAGACCGGCATTAACTACAGTTAGGATAAGAATTAATTAACATTACAACGTTAACTGCGCTTTCTTAACGTTTTCAGATAACGTGTAATACTAACCTGAAGTAAGAAATTTAGAAACAAGCATACTATTTTATTAATCATCATCGACAACTTTTAAGGCGTCTGGAGTTAAAAAAAAATATATGAGCTTGGAACTGCTCTTTCTTAATGGCCATCGGCAATTATTGTTTTCCCATGAAAATGACGGACAATTAATAAATAACCTTAGATTAATAACGCCTAAATAACATATTTTAAAGTAATTCGAAATTCTATCACATTTATTCTAAAATTCAATATTACGAGTATACATAGAACACTGCTTTATTAAAATTAGGTAAGTTTGTGCAACTTACGTGGCCGAAATATAATAATTTTATTCTATAATATTGTAAAAGCTTCATTGTGCATTAAATTTATAAATTGAATTAAATATAGTTATTGTATAATGTTATAAAAACATATTCGGTATTCCTAAATCCTAGCTTCCTCGTGCATTAAATTATAAATTGAATTAAAACACTGTTTTAAAAAATTCCCATGCTGCAGTATTCAATTGATTTATTAACTTCCATCGGACATATTTTACTATTTCTCTCCTATAAATTACATTATAAGGCTCCATTCAATTTTATACACTGGACACATAATAGTAGCACAAAAAAAAGTAGCTGTCAATTCGGTGTCACGGAACAAAATAGCGCGCTGTCCTGTCAGAAAAACACATGGCGCCCTGTCAGAAAAAGGCGGCAGAACGCGCGAGCTGTCACAACGATATTTATGGCGGGATTCGAATGTGTAGATAGTTCGTTTCGTTTCTTTTAAACCATTTTTTTGGTTGTTTAGTTAAACCAGTGGTCCCCGACCTTTTTTTTACGCAGGCCACAAACCCGTTGTACTCCTGGTGTCGCGGGCCGCAACCAAAATTTTTAGGGACAAATATACGGTGTTTAAAATTTAAATTTAACGATTTAATAATAGAAAAAACACAAGGTAGTTAAAAGAGTGAAACTAAACATTTAAGATGAGATAACGACACAAACTAAAATAAAATAACAAATATGTATTATAATAATTATGTTCACTCAGTGAGACTTTTGGAATTGTGAACGCTTTTTCACAACTTTATCTAGAGCTGGCTTGTAGCTGCATGCTATCCTTATTACATCGTAGGCTGTATTTCAAGAACTACTTTAGCTAGAAAGCTGATATTTTCATAAGTCTTAATTCTGGTGCCGTTATAACAACTTAATATCATATCTCAAAAACAAGATAAAACAAATAATATAAGGAGAAGCCCTTTTTATGACAACAAAACACGATTTTTTGTCCTTTCTTTAGTCGATGGCAATACTTTAAATATTCACAAGATACTAAATTGATTTCTACTCCAATATATAATTCAAAATAAAAATTAATATAAAAGGGGTTTTCATAAAAAATACAATTTTTGTCTATTTTTTTTCCTAAAATGGCTTTTCCTTGGCTGATTTTTAAGTTACAGATTTCACGCGGGCCGCAGATAAAAGCCCGGCGGGCCGCGGGTTGGGGATAGCGGAGTTAAACTATTCGTGAATGAGAAAAGTAAGTCTGTCTGTCTTTACGTTTACAAATACAATACGGTTAATCTATACTAATATAATAAAGAGGAAAAGTTTGTTTGTTTGTTTGTATGTTTGTTTGCATTGAATAGGCTCCGAAATTACGGGACCGATTTTGATGAAATTTGGCACAGATATAGAATAGACCACGGAGAATGGCATAGGTTACTTTTTATCGCGGCAAAGTGTACGGTTACTGCGGGATTTCCTTTTGTCGCGCACGAAGTCGCGCGCAACGTCTAGTACGGTCATTCAGGGTAACTTTGAATCACGAGGGTAACTTTGACAGTTTGTTCACAAAATTCTTTTCTATTGTTTTATGTGAGAAACAATTGGCTCTTAAAATTTAATAACAATTCGTGTACGTAACATACTTCGTAAACGAAATCTAAAAAAAAAAGCAGCTGTCAAAAGAAGATAATATCAAAAACTTTTGTTTTTAACCGCGCGCAACATAATGGGTAAAAATCAGTGCAAAACTTTTAAAAAAAATCTCGTTAACTTTGCTGCTATCAAGGTATATAAAAACATAATGCAATGTAATAACTTTATGGTTTTTTTGACTTGTCTATGACCCCACTACATCAATATTTGATAAAAACATAAACTAATGTTATCCTGAAGCTGTAAAATAATTATAAGTTAGTTTGTGTCAAAGTTACCCAAGTTAGGTGGTAACTTTGACACACGACAAAATTGCCAGTTTTTAATATAATTAGTCATTTTTAAAGACGTTTTATAACTTTATAGCATGAAAACCAACCTGAGAGCACAGATTAACTAAACTCTTTTGACTAATTCTTAACATAGTAAAAGTTTGTTTAAAAAATATGTCGATGATGATTCAAAGTTACCCTGATTGACTGTAATAAATAAACGTATTTTTTGCGTTTTTGGTTACGCGTTACTGTTAGCAAAGGCATGTTTTATAATCTTCTATTATGACGTGTCGGAGTCGTCTTCTATTATGACGAGCTTATTCGGGAGTTTTGTCGCTGCTTACTTTATTTCTCCTTCTGTCATGACTCATAGGATACTCATCCCAACTTACCTGTCCGGTAGTTGTGGTATAGTATACGGGTATGCGACCCCGGCTTCCCTAGCTTTACTGTCCTATCCCTTGCCCTCCAGGGCGGTAATATCCTACATTTCCTATTTCCCATCCTAACTTACCAATCTTCCTTTCCTTACCACCTATCCTTTCCTTTCCCTAATTCCTACCCTCTCCGCCAATCTGTGGGAACGCAATGGATAATCATAAAAATAAGTTAATTATCCAAAATGGCGGCGATGTGGTTCGCCACTCATCACGTCTCGATCTCGCGGAGGCGAAAAGCGTACCATGGAGGCAGCTTCGAAAAGTTGAATGTAAGAAGAGGAATGGATGGTAAGAATGGAAGTTACCCCTACGGGAAAGAGGCGTGATTATATAATAGGGGATCGGACAACATCTGAAATATGTAGTTTCGTTAATATAATATTCAGAAATATTGAGGCATTACTACTTGGTAAATGTAAAAAAATATATTATTTTATATGTAGTTTACTTATTAAATACCTACATTGAAAAAGTTCCAAAAAAAAATTTTTTTTTTGCGAAATTGGTAAACAAAACCTACATCATTAGCTTACTCACATCATATACAAAAACATTCATTATGGTAAGTATGAACTTAAACGCACAAATATGGGAGATATTTACAAATATATTCCGGCGGCCATATACTTCATATACTATAACCTACAAATGACGTCATTTATAGGTCGACTTTAGTATGGAGCGTTTTTAGGAGGGTCGCGAAATTTTTTATATAAATCGCTGTACCTTTGAAAATATTGACTTTTGATATATGGTTTCTTCTGAGAAGTTACTCATATTTAAGAGTACTATTCATTTATGTAATAAAAAAAATTAGTCCGATTGCCTATTATATGTATGTATGCTACTTAACATCGAGTGAGAGAGACATAACTTGCAAATAAACTATCTTACACATATCCGTATATTGTGAAACAGGTCCTAAATGTTTTATATCACATGTAACTAGATGTTGTTATTGTTGCTCGCGACATCGTGCGCGTAAAAGGTAATCTCGCGGGAACCGTTCATTTAGCCGCAATAAAAAGTAGCCTATGCTCTTCCCCGTGGTCTACTCTGTATCTGTACCAAATTACATCGAAATCAGTCTAGTAGTTACGGAGCCTAGTCAATGAAAATAAACAAATCTTTCCTCTTTTTAAGTACCTGGGTAACCGAGCTTTGCTCGGAGCCATAATGTATACCTAACTTAAAAATGCGCAGTTTCCCAGGGATAAAACCTATCTAGACCGATTTATCGCCCCTGAAACCTGTTGTATACTAAATTTCATGAAAATCGTTGGAGCCGTTTCCGAGATTCAGATTATCTTACTAACTTAAAAATGCGCAGTTTCCCAGGGATAAAACCTACCTAGTCCGATTTATCGCCCCCGAAACCCGTTGTAGGTATACTAAATTTCATGAAAATCGTTGGAGCCGTTTCCGAGATTCAGATTATCTTACTAACTTAAAAATGCGCAGTTTCTCAGGGATAAACCTACCTAGACAGATAAATCGTCCACGAAACCCCCTGTATACTAAATTTCATGAAAATCGTTGGAGCCGTTTCCGAGATTCAGATTATCTTACTAACTTAAAAATGCGCAGTTTCACAGGGATAAACCTACCTAGACCGATTTATCGCCCCTGAAACCCCCTGTATACTAAATTTCATGAAAATCGTTGGAGCTGTTTCCGAGATTGCTCGTTTAAAGATATAAGATTAGTTTATACTTCTAAACTTACTTACTTCTAACCCTCTTACTAATAAACGTTGTATAAGCTTTGAATAGTTATACAGTGTTTTGTTCACATCCCACAAGTGACATGTTTAATTCGATAGAAAGAGACAAAACACTGTGTAACTATTCAAAGCTATACAGCGTTTATTAGTAAGGGGGATAAAGTACTACCCGAAATTATATTTATTTTATTAAATAATATAATATTTCATATTATTCTTCGGTACGAAAGAGGCGACTCGACGGCATATACCACGGCCTCCAGAAAACCGGCATGAACTAACACTTACATTGTATTTCAACGAATAAGGGTAACAGAGACCTGAGGTGAGATCTGGGTGAATAACAACATTTTATATAAAAAAACTATAATCCGACTATGTACATAATATAGCCTATGTTACCCGGGATATTATTACGAATCTATTGACACCTTATTTATGAAAATCGGACCAGCAGTATAGGCGGTACGGTGGAACATACATACATACATATTATATACTAGATGATGCCCGCGACTTCGTACGCGTAAAAGTTGATTTCGCAGAAACCGTACATTTTTCCGCGATAAAAAGTAGCCTATGTCCTTCCCCGTGGTCTACTCTACATCTGTGCCAAATTATATCATAATCGGTCTAGTAGTTTCGGAGCCTATTCGATGCTAACAAACAAACTTTTCCTCTTTATTACATTAGTATAGACAATATAATAGGTTGAGGAAAAAGTCTTTTCGCATTATAGTATGTATGAACTTGTCATAAAATATCTTGGGCTATACCAATTGTATCTGGCTGATTTTGGTATCATTAAAAAGTTTTAATTTTACAGAAGACAATTCCAAATTCAAATTAGGTAAATTTGAGATTTTCATTTGTTTTTCTTATTGTTAAAATGAGTGATTCTTATGAAGAATTTCGATACATTTTAAAATTTTATTACAAAAAAGGTAAAAATGCAACACAAGCCGCGAAAAAAATTTGTGATGTTTATGGACCTAATGCAGTATCTGTGAGAGTAGCGCAAATTTGGTTTAAGCGTTTTCAATCCGGAAATTTTGATATCAAAGATGCACGTTGCTCTGGTCGCCCTGTTACGGACAAAACTGTTGCCATTTTTGAAAAAGTGGAGCAAGATCGGCATATAGTTACGATGTAGCTGAAGAACTGGGGATTGATCACAAAACGGTTTTGGCGCATTTGAAAAAAGCTGGGTACACAAAAAAGCTCGATATTTGGGTGCCTCATGAGCTCACTGAAAGAAACCTAATGAACCGTGTACTCATTTGTGATTATTTATTACGAAGTAATGAAACCGAACCATTTTTGAAGAAGCTGATAACTGGTGATGAAAAGTGGATCACGTACGACAAGAACGTGTGAAAAAGATCGTGGTCAAAGGCCGGTCAGGCTTCACAGACTGTGGCGAAACCCGGGTTAACTCGCAACAAGGTGATGCTGTGTGTGTGGTGGGATTGGAAGGGCATTATTCATTATGAGCTGTTACCGCCAGGCAGGACCATCAATTCTGAACTGTACTGCGAACAACTGATGAGATTAAAGCAAGAAGTTGAGAGAAAGCGGCCGGAATTAATCAACAGAAGGGGTGTGGTTTTTCACCATGATAACGCTAGACCTCACACATCTTTAGCCACTCAGAAAAAATTACGGGAGTTTGGCTGGGAGGTGTTAATGCATCCGCCGTATAGTCCTGACCTTGCACCTTCAGATTTCCACCTGTTTCGGTCGCTGCAGAATTCCTTAGGCAGTGTCAGGTTGACATCACAAGAGGACTGCCAAAACCACTTGTCGCAGTTTTTTCATCAGAAGCCCCAAAAATTTTATAGCAATGGGATCATGTACCTACCAACAAGATGGCAAAAAGTTATCGAACAAAATGGCACCTATATACTTTAGTCACTTGTAAATAAACTTTATAAAAAAACCTTTTGAATTTTTATATAAAATGCGAAGAAACTTTTTCCCCAACCTATATAACTTATACATAGGCTGTACTAATAATAATTATTGCCCTTCGTTTCGCTGTAGTCGGGTAAAAACAGAGTGAGATTTCTTTACGGGTCTGAGGGGTCCCCTCTTCCGTTTTTTAAGGCATTGCACTGCCATAAACGAAACACTTTTTTTTCCCTTTTGTCTGATAATATACCTATCCTATTTCTATGTTTTGTTCCTAAGTTTTTTTTTTTTGTTTGATTCTTGATTTTTATTATTTATCTTATTGTGAAACTACGCATGTTTTGTTATTTTTTGTTATATTGTATGTGGTAGTGAAAAAATGGAATAAATGCTTATTTAATTTAATTTAAACCACCAACGCACATAATCCTTCTCGTGCTGCGGGTGTCCATATGCAGCGGTTATCACTTGCCATCAGCCGATTCGTCTACTCGTTTGCCCGTCTTACTACATAAAGCCGTACCTAATACAACTTTCCCCATCGTGGAAACTCAATTATGGTTATTGCACGTGAGTTTCCCGGGGAAATTCCGAAGAAAACTCCCGACTTGGCCGAATGTTTTTCTTTAATTTCGTTAGTATTAGCATATTTTAAAAACTTCGTAGTGGGATTTTGTTAAAAATCAAAACGAAAAAATCACCTCAGCAATTTATTTATGTCATTTTATTTTATTATATTTTATTTATTTTAATTAGTTGCATTATATTGTAGTTTTTTTTAGTCCTTTTGTTTACAAAAATATCCTAGGTATAAATTACGTATATGTGACGATGGATGGATGTTTGTTACTCTTTCACGCAAAACTACTGAACGAATTTCGAGGATTTGTTATGGTTGTGTTTAGGATCTGGATACGTTCATACTATAATTTCGCGGGGGGAGCCGCGGGAAAAAGCTAGTAAGTATAATATTTTTTTTATAACGATATAGGTAGGTACTTGATATAACATTAACGAATTGTTGAGGACCGTCATGTTAAAACATCGGTTTTAACGACTATCTGCTATTACGACCACAATTTATTGGTCCCTTCAATGTCGTTATAATCAGTTTTCTCTGTAATATCTATGGACGCTTCCACACCACGTCAATCTGGTCCTGTACTTAAGTATCCGAAAACGGATTCGGTAGTTCGAGCTCCGCGGCCTAGTAGGTAGACCGTTTGGTTCGCACTCGAGAGAGTGCAGGTTCGAATACCAGGTTGTGGCGAGTACCAATGAGACTTTTTCAGATCTCAAGTACATTATACGGACGCTCTAACGGTGAAGGAAAACATCGTGAGGAAACCCGCACACATGGTTGGCCCCAGACGTATCGACCAGTCGTTCCTCTGGACTGCTCTCCCACGTTAACGCAAGCGTTATTTCACGCCGGTTTTCTGTGACCGGCGGGCTTATTACGTATCTTGCAAAAGCCAATCAATAGCAAAAACTGCGCAAGTTTTGCGCAAAAATCGCAAATTCGTATTACGCATCTGCAAAAACCTAGCAGAAGCAACCTAGCGACAGTACTGCCTCTACCGAACAATCGAGGAACTTATAAATTGCAATCAATCTCTTCACTGCTGTCTAATTTTTTGTATTACGTAAGACTTTTACAGCAAAGCGAAAGCAATCAGCGAGCGATTTGAACTGTCAGTTAGCAATAATAAGCGAAAATGAAGCAAAGTGCATTCAAACACAACAGCGAGCGAATAGCAATCGATCGCATAGGTAATACGATTTTATTTGACGTTCAGCAATCGACTGCGCGTCTATCGCGCGATGAATGCAAGATTTTTGCTAATCGCTATTTTTACGTAATACGGAGGCCGGGTATTTGTCCGGTCGATTTCGACGTTTATACTCGTAGTCTAAGAGCCGAGAGCGGCTTAAATCATTTGCACAGGGCGCCGTAAAAGGCACATTAGACGAGACTTATGGGCTTCACGTGTGTATTGCACATAAAATCCGCAATCATCATCAGGTTTTACAATTATACATGACTAGCTCTTACCCGCGACTTGACCGCGTGGAGTTCGGTTTTCATACAAAATTTTAACCCCTTTTTCACCCCAAGGGGCGAATTTTCAAAAATCCTTTCTTAGCGGATGCATATGTCAATAATGTCACCGTAAAATTGTAAAACCCGTTAGATTGTAAAATAATTAACGAGATTGTAAAAATATGTCGAAAGATTAAAAACTATATATTTATAATCTAAGTAAAATGATGTAGTTAAATTATAAGCAGCATCTTCACGTCGGAAGTCTATCAACATTTTACAATTTCACTAGTTTTATTACAATCTAACGGTTTTTACAATTTTACGGTGACAGGCACATAATTACAACTATCTGTATGCCAAATTTCAGCAAAATCCGTTCAGTAGTTTCGGCTGTGCGTTGATAGATGAGTCAGTCAGGTTTGTCCTCTATATATTTAAGAATATAGTTAGTGGCATCGAAGTTACTTTGCGGAAATCCATAGCATACATTTAAAATAATATTGTATCTAGCAATATCCCACGGAAATAATATCCACAACCTGCAAGCAAATGTGTGAGTGCACGCATAAGCATGCGTAACGCACCTCCCTCCTCCCACACTGCTTATGTGTACACTCAGAAACAAGACAACACCACCACCACACAAGCAACAATGTCAGCAAAAGCGTGCAAACACCACCACCACACAAGCAACAATCTCAGCAAAAGCGTGCAAACACCACCACCACACAAGCAACAATGTCAGCAAAAGCGTGCAAACACCACCACCACACAAGCAACAATGTCAGCAAAAACGTGCAAACACCACCACCATACAAACAACAATGTCAGCAAGATCGTGCAAACACCACCACCACACAAGCAATAATGTCAGCAAGATCGTGCAAAGCCCCACTCCACCATGCAGGTTGCAAAACTCGACGCGCGTTTCGCCCCGAACCCGGAGCTTCCTCAGGAAGTGGACCTGCGAACAATGTTCGTTAAATTACCTATACGTGAAGCAAAAACGTTGAGTACAGTTTTACAGTTGTGCGAACGGAGGAGTATGAAATTTGCCACAGCTATTTTGTTTTAATAATCGCGGTAAACATAATCTTGATGTTACCCGCGACTTCGTGCACGCTAAACGAAATAACTCGGGAACCGTACCTTTTGCCGAAATAAAAAGTAGCCTATGTCCTTTCTCAGGCTCTAGTCAATCTGTGTACCAAATTTCTTTTAAATCGGTTCAGTAGTTTTAGCTTGAAAGACTGACAAATACACACACTTTCCCATTTATAATATTAGTATGGATAATTTAACAGTGCATAAAAAATGACATTAAGATCTAATATATTATAACTGTTAATTACAAAGTTATGCGAAAAATAAACATAAATTCGCTCTTCTGAAAAAGTAGCATTTTTCTATTCCGTAGGCGCCGTCGATATTTAAATTGAACCTGAAGTAGAAGCGAACCTGTGAATTCATAAATGAGCAAACGGATCACCTAACGATACGACGACTGTCGCCCATGGACACCCGCAACACCAGAGGGGACAAGAGCATTGCCGGCTTCAACTAATTTGGGATAGCGTTATTCGATAATTTCACCCTATCCTAAATCACGCAGCTAATTTAGTGAATTTGTGGAGCTTCATATTATTAATTAACTTACTAGGTTTCTGTATGTACTACATACATATTATATCTGTAGTACAGAATAAACAAGATGGGTGAATGATTAAAACCGAAATAGTTTTGGCTAACACTAAATAAAAATTGACAATTGGAAACAATCTGCATGGCGGCTCTCCATGGGCCGGCCACTTTTCGCCTCCGCGAGAACGAGACCGAAGCGATGGGTGGCGAACTACATCGCCGCCATTTTGGATAATTAAATTATTTTTATGATTATCCATTGCGTTCCTACGGATTGGCGGAGAGGGTAGGAATAGGGAAAGGGAAGGATAGGTGGTGTGGAAAGTTAAGTTAGAGAGGGAAATAGGAAATGTAGGATATTACCGCCCAGGAGGGCACGGTATAGGACAGTAATAGCTAGGGAAGCCGGGGTCGCGTACCCGTATACTATACCACAACTACCGGACAGGTAAGTTGGGATGAGTATCCCATGACTACAAATAGCACTACATTTTATATATCGTATAGGGAAAAGTACAGCAAGAAAAGGGCGCAGCCGCGGGAAACAGCAACTGCTGCTAGTCTACTATATAATAAATATATTATGCCATTTTCAAGCAATTAATTAGGGTGTCTTCAAGACCCCATGCGAGTGTCCGCGTCACAAATCGCGCGTATTACCGAGGGTTAAGTTTTACATGTTATTATTTTCACTGCTGTTAGCCTGTTACGGAATTCACAAAAGGCATCTTTAATATGTACAAACTAAACAAATGACGCATTTTTGGCAACGTTATGTTTGGTGTTTAAATTTTACGAGCGTGTGTGTTTTTGTAACTTGCGCAAAACATTACGTAGTTAACAAACTCTATTGTAAACTGTACTGATGTTTAAATAGTTTGAGAATATAATATGTTAGCTATGTTTTGTATTTATATGTCATGGGGTACTCATCCCAACTTACCTGTCCGGTAGTTGTGGTATAGTATACGGGAATGCGACCCCGGCTTCCCTAGCTATTACTGTCCTATCCCTTGCCCTCCTGGGCGGTAATATCCTACATTTCCTATTTCCCACTCTAACTTACCAATCTTCCTTTCCACACCACCTATCCTTCCCTTTCCCTATTCCTACCCACTCCACCAATCCGTGGGAACGCAATGGATAAAAAAAATATATCCAAAATGGCGGCGATGTGGTTCGCCACCCATCACGTCTCGTTTCTCGCGGAGGCGAAACGTGACCCATGGAGAGCCGCTTCGCTACGTTGAAGCCTGTAATGTAAGAGGAGGAATGGATGGTAAGAATGAAAGTGGAGGAAGCGAAACAAGTTAGTAAGGATCGTAGCAAGTGGAAAGAAGTGGTCTCTGCCTACCCCTACGGGAAAGAAGTGGTCTCTGCCTACCCCTACGGGAAAGAAGTGGTCTCTGCCTACCCCTACGGGAAAGAGACGGTCTCTGCCTACCCCTACGGGAAAGAGACGGTCTCTGCCTACCCCTATGGGAAATAGGCGTGATTATAATAATATGTATGTTTTATATTTAAAACTAGCTGACCCGGTAAACGTTGTTTGGCCATTGTACGTATTTTTTACGTTTCCCTGTATGTATGTATATAAATTTTATACTCTGACTATACTTCTGATGATGAACTTACTGCTTTTAATGAACATTTCCCGTGTAATATTATGTTACGTCTACGTAATTACGTGAAGTTCAGAACACCGTACCTGCATCCGATGGTACATACATACATACTACATTATACATAGTGTACTGTATACTACAGTATAATGATATTAACAGCCTCCATGGTTCAGTTGTTTAGAGCTTGGCTCTCTACTCGGAGGTTCAATTCCTGCGTTGGGACAACAAAAAATTGTGTTTCCAAGTTTGTTGTTTGTTGTAAGTAAGGACAATGCAGGCTGATCACCTGATTGACTGACAAGAGAAAGGACACATGCGTTGGATGGGCATGTAAAAAGTCGGTCCTGCGCCTAATTTCACGCCAGTCGTGTCAGTTATCCGTCCCACTGGGTTAAGGAGAGTAAAGGAAGAGAGAGTGCTCTTGTGTACTGCACACACTTGGGCACTATAAAATGACTCCTGTGTAACTGGCCTGGTTTAAATGAAACCGGCCACCGTCACCGAAATCGGTGTGAGGAGTTATTATTATAAGCAGTAGATCATATGCCCAAAATATCCGTAATTGATTTTCGGATTACATATAGCACGATACGAACTACTCGATCAGAATATCGAATAACCCTTATGTGTTGAATATTCAAAACCCTTCCAGATTTGCGGCTACGTGTTTTAGATCAAAAGGGTTCGTATTGACAATATGGCCTCGTGTTTCTCTGATACTGGGATAGGAAATTGTTAAGTATGAAACACGACGCGACATAATATGTCCCGCGCTGTCGATATTAGCGATACACCAGAAACCGCCAACACGCTTGAAAGTGAAGCCGTCACGACTACTCCAAATTGGAGTGGCTATCCACCACACACGTTGCCACAGAATAACGGAATATTTTGCCCAACTTTTTTTCAATTAATTTTTTAACCGACTTCCAAAAAAAGGAGGCGGTTATACGTTCGGCTGTATATATATATTTTTTTATTTTTTTTGTATGTTAGACCACAATTTCGCCGTTTGTAGACCGATTTTCAAAATTCTTTTTTTGATGTAAAAGGTATAATCCCAACTTGATCCCATTTTGAAAAAAGTGGCGACCTGATGATGGGATCCATGAGGAATCGAGGGAACTCCTCGAAATTTATATGGAAACATATGGTGATTTTAACTTTTTTTGAAGTAGTCCAAGCATATGCTACCAAAAAGTAAGATTTTGCTCCAAGGCATACCCTAGATCCAAAAGTACAGAAGAGAACTCCTGACTCCTTATAGATACATGATTGGGGATTTCGACGTTGTTTAAAGAACTGCAAGCATATGCCACCATGTCAATTAGAGTACTCATCATCATCACCACCAACATCACACCATACATCATGAGTTCATGACATATAAAAGATACTTCTCATAGTATTTTACACCAACACGGAGATTTTTGAACATTACTCTGCCGTTTATTTGCATTTTTTTTTGTTGTTGTAAAGGGTGTAATTCGAAATTGGTCTTTTAGTCACTAAAGTGGAAACTTGATGATGGGATCCATGAGGAATCGAGGGAATTCCTCGAAATTTATATGGACACATATAGTGATTTAGACTTTTCCTGAAGTAATAATTAACCATATGCTACCAAAAAATAAGATTTTGCACCAAAGTATACACTGGATCCAAAAGCACTGAACAGAAATTTCCAGACGCGTATCTTTAAAGACTGAGGAGCAGTCTTTAAAGATACGCGTCTGGAAATTTCGGCATTGTTCAAAGAACTACAAGCATATGCCACTAACTTACAGTAATCATCATTATCGTCTTATTTACAATACCTCATAGAATCTTAGCGCCTATACAATTATACATTCGATCATTTATTTTAAACGTTCATAAGATTTATTAATAATAATTTAAATCACTAAAAAGTGTGAAATTATTATTATTAAATAAAAAATTAAACCGACTTCCAAAGTAAAAATACACAAAAAAGTATGAAATAAAACTTATTTTCTAAATAAGTCCCCTTTTAAATTCGGCTTAAACTTTAACTATATTTCTCTACTCAATCTTCTTAACTTTGAAGTCGGTACCAGCAAATTTGAACGTGAGTTCTATATATAAAATATTGTTTGGGCTGGTATCGACTTCAAAATTAAGAAGATTAATCAATCTCTATTTCTCTAATCAGAGAAATAGTTAAAATTTAAGCCGAATTTAAAAGGGGACTTATTTAGAAAATAAGTTTTATTTCATACTTTTTTGTGTATTTTTACTTTGGAAGTCGGTTTAATTTTTTTATTTAAAAATAATAATTTCATATTGAATACCTAATTGTCGTAACATAATAACGCGATTTTTTAAGTGTAAAGAGTAAAGGTGTTTAGCCATGGTTTTGGACACAGTGATGTGCGCTGCGTACAAATGTGATCGAACACTCATTCTGTTGCGATAATAGATTTATTTGACGCGAGATAGCTTTGTCAATGACGTAGTAGAGATAAATCTCGCGTAGCGGCTTCAGTTATTAATGGAGAATCTTACTAGGTATGTAAAAATGTTGCAGTACGTAGAGCTATTATGTATTACAGATTACATAGATAGACTAAAATATATTTTTTATGAAATGAACCAGAAAACTAGCGGCCGGATCGTCTGATGGTAAACGATTACCGCCGCCCATAGACACTCACAACACCAGAGGAGTTACACTTGTAACTCCTCTGGTGTTGCGAGTTGCGTTTCTTAAAATCCCCAATCCCCCTTGGGCCTCGGTAACCTCACTCACTGGGCGAAACACAACGCAAGCGTTATTTCACGCCGGTTTTCTGTGAGGCCGTGGTATTTATCCGGTCGAGCCGGCCATTCGTGCCGAAGCGTCGCTCTCCCACAGTTAGTAAGTAGTTATGATTTTTAGCTCCCGAGTCCCGATACAAAAAGACGTGTGTTATAAGTTTAACGTGTCTGTCTGTGTGTCTATGTCTGTCCGTGGCATCGTAACTCCCAAACGGATGTACCGATTTTCATGTAGTTTTTTTGTTTCAAAACTGACATGATAGAGAGTGTTCTCAGCTACAATTCATCATCATCACCAGCTCTCTCACTATTTGACAATTCGGAAGTTAGTTAAACATATATTTATTCGTTTCGTTTCAGTACGAACTGACTCAAAGCTTAATACAGAAAACTCAAATGCTTTTTGAATTAAAAAGCTCTAATGTCACATGCTACCCTAGTAATAAGGAACACGTATTTGTTTTAAAAATTGATATATTTTCCGAAAGGCAACATAAATCCATATTTATATATTTTACCGAAAATGCGAAAGTACAGTAATTAGTACTAATTTAAAAAGTTACACGACTCGAAATAACTAAAAAACAATTTTTTTTTTCCGTGATTGAAAAACGAAAATTACTGTTCAAATCCTTATGTTATTTGTGACATTTTTTATTAGTACAATGATATACATAAACGCAGTATTTAAGTTATAGGTCTACCAGAATCTGATGGCATTTAAAAAAAAATAAAAAATGTGATTTTCATATGGCAATGTCAAGTATGACCCGTCAAATCAAAGTACGTGATGTGTCAACAGCTGTTAAAATTTTGTGATTATGTTCTCAGAATTTGTTGTTTTTGTGAAAATATCCAAAAAGGCAATTCGATCTCAAGCGAGAAATATTGTTTTCTATGTCTATAGTAAAATACAGAAAGAAGAAGGTGTAAATCGAACTCAATCTTATAATTTAAAGCTTGTGGTAGAGTTGACCGGTAAGTTAGAGTGAGCTGTTTTGATACTTTTAGTTTTTTATATTTTCTTAGGTAATTATTGTGACTTCTTTAAATGTGTTTCCAGTACTACTATAAGGTGAATCGTAGCTGATGGCACATCGAATGATGGTTTGTTTTCCATGCCTGATAAAAGGAGGAGAGGAGGAAAAAAGAAAATCAATATAAGACAGTTTCGATTTATAGTTGATTAAGAATTAAGTAAACGAGTTCTATACAGTTCGGAAGGAAATTACAACATTAAATAAACTGTTGCTAATTTAATTGTATGTTATTCGTAATAAATAAGTATATAAAGTAATTCACGATTGATTTATTTTTCATGAAATATCATTATCATTACATAGTATAAAACAAAGTCCCTTTTTTGTCTGTCCCCTATGTATGCTTAAATCTTTAAAACTACGCAACGGATTTTGATGCCATTTTTTTAACAGATAGAGTGATTTAACGGGAAGGTTTTTAGGTATGTAATATGCATAACCTAGTAGAGGTACACAAATAATTTTAGAGGTTTCTTAAGTCCTAAAAAATCACATATTTTGCGCTTACATTGAAAATGCTGGCTGAACACTACGAGATAGATCAAAATTATGTACTACAGTTGTATTCATCTTTAAAAAGCCTACAAAAAAGTCCGCGATGGCATATGTCTATCTCTTAGGGATAACCCACAATAACCATTTTTTTATCCTTTACTTTGATTTTAATTAAATAGCTTACTTACAAAGCGATTTTAAGCAATACAGTATTAATCCTTATCCAATTAAGTACCTTAAATACATTTTGCATTTAAGATAGATCAATACTGCCCTTTACGGCATGTAATTTAAATGAATATTTTCGAAGATATTACAGATTTAAAATGCAGGGATATAGTGTTGCTGCGCGGCGCGGGCTCTCGCGTTTCTACATCGCGCTATCGAAAACGCGGGACGTATACACTATAAAGAGGTTCACGAATATTTTGAACTGCAGCATAGAATACATAATAGTAACTGCAGTTCTTAATTCTTATGGAATATCCAGAGGTGGTTTGTCAGTTTTGTTGGAATGTCAAATAACTTTACTTACCACATAGTACATAGTATTTATACTATGTACTATGTAGTAAGTAAAGTTTGTTTTAACAAGTCGCTTTATCTGTCTGTCCCTATGTAGGTATAGTATATTGTATGCTTTATCTTGTATGCTTAGATCTTTAAATCTACGCAAATCTTTAAGTATTTAGTCTTTAAGGTTATGGTAAAATTTATATTCAAGTGCCATAAATATAATATTATGTAAGTATATTATCAAGTGGTCGCGCATGTCGTGTCGAGGTGATAGGGTCCCATTTTTAACAATTTGCATTGGGCAAACCTAAAAGCATTTTCAATATTGTATCAGAAGTATATTGCTGTAAGAAGGTAGAGCGTTATTCGCCGAAGTAGTTTTTTCTCCAAGAACACTATTCCACGCGGGCGAAGCCGCGGGCAAAAGCTAGTTTTCTATATTATACACCGAACATTCTTCACACAGTCTTATTATAATTCATGTTCAATAATACTAAAGACATAATTAAAAATTAACCAGTATCAAGATCGTTTAATCCTGTTTCCCCAGTATTGCACACTACAAAATTTTATTTCCCTATTTGCCATGAGATTCTGGTACACCTATAGTAAAACCAATGTTGTAGGTATATTTTATCTTCATACATTTTCCACTTTTGTGACGTCACTCGTGCATTATTTTTTATATAGACCATTTTAAATGCTCTCCAACGATCTCACTTTTGTGACGACTGTATTCCGTCAACGGTTGATCGTAGATACCTATGTCATTGCAAAGACAATATATTTTAATGGCTTATTAAGTACTTTTCAAATAAAAAAAACTATCTGTATACCCCATTCTACCTACGAGGCCTTTAACTTTTAATAGAGTTTGAGTCTTGGATTTCCTCAATTTTTTTTATTCGCTTTTTTAGTGTCGTTTAAAATTATACAGCGTGTTTTATTTTAGCTGGAAGATAAGAAAACTCTAAACTTTTTCAATTTAGTTTCACAATTCTAATGTCAAAATCAGAAACGCAATCGCCCATTGTAAATTTAATTAAAAAGAAACAATAGGCGGAGCGAAATCATTTGGCGATAAAGCGACGGAAATCTCTTAAAAATTTAATCAAAGAGTCAAAGGGTTGGGCTAATAGCTTGTTTAGTAGACGTATGGACGAGGCATGTTGAGGCAAAAACTGTCTCCACTTGAATGGCTTCACTTTTAGAGTTTTTGGGGCCATTTCGACATTTGAATTATGTTTAAGCGGACCATGGAGAGCCGCTTCACTACGTTGAATGTAAGAGGAGGAATGGATGGTAAGAATGAAAGTGAACGAAGCAAAACAAGTATGTAAGGATCGCAGCAAGTGGAAAGAAGTGGTATCTGCCTACTACAGGAAAAAGGCGTGATTATCTATATGTATGTATGTATATTATGGAAGTATGGTGAAATGAAGATGGTTGACATTTGAGGTATGGTGATATCAAGATTTGTTCTTCAATAGGGGATCGGACAACATCTGAAATATTTAGTTTCATTAATATATTCAGAAATATTGAGGCGTTACTAGCTGGTAAATGTAAAAAAATATATTATTTTATGTGTAATTTAGTAATTAAAAACATTTGAAAAGTACAATTTTTTTTTTGCGTAATTGGCAAACAAAACATACATCATTAGTTTACTTACATCATATACAAAAACATTCATTATTATAAGTATGAACTTAAACGCACAAATATCGGAGATATTTACAAATATGTTCCTGCGGCCGTATACTTTATACCTACTTCATACACTTTATTCCAAGAGTGACGTCATTTGTATGTCGATTTTAGTATGGAGCGTTTTTACGTGACTTACGAAATTTTATATACAAACCGCTGTACCTTTGAAAATATTGACTTTTGATATACGGTTTCTTCTGAGAAGTTACTCATATTTAAGAGTACTATTCATTCATGCAATAAAAAAAAATCCGTCCGCTTGCCTATTGTATGTCATAGTCTAGTAGTATCTTTAGTTTTGAAATCTTTGGTTTAATTACGAACCAGCTGATGATTGCAATTTCGTTTGCATAGAACTAACGAAAACGGAACCCTTTTTTTAAACGGAACCCTAAGATAAATTTTGTCAAAGTCCCGTGAAAATCGGTCCATCCGTTTCAGAGATAAGTAGGAACAAACAGAGTGACAGACAGAGACATTTTTTTTAAATAAATAATATTATGCAGCTGTTATTTTAATTTTACAGACCTTTTTTTTGTATAGAAGTTTTACTTCTATCAAAATTAAGGGACAAACATTGATTAGTTCAATGAAAATTAACTTGACTATTATTAAAACCATATTTTGCCCGCGGCTCCGTCCGCGTAAATACAGTATCCCACGGGAACAATATACATTTTGGCGATAAAATGTAGCCTATGTTTTATTCCAAACCATAAAATACTACTATACCAAATTTCATCAAAATCTGTTTAGTAGTTTTTGCGTGAAAGAGTAATTATCCATTCATCCATCCATACTTTCATCCTCACAAACTTTCACATTTAAGTAATTTTTAATGTCTACAATCTACATAAAAGACAAGTTTAGCATAAAATTCTATGAAACATAATTTTCTAAGCTTCCCATAAAATTATATTCAGTTAAATTATGATTTAAAACCTCAATTATTACAATTCTGCAGACTGTCAGTTTGCAAACTTTTCGCATAAAATTCACAATTTCGCATAAAAATCTTATCATATTGAGTGCATCTTAAGTGTTGCGATAAAATTTAACTTTTTTAATTTTTTGATTGACAGTAATTATTTTAACTGTGTCCTGTGACTTCGTCTCGATGTCTCGGATTAATTTTTATTATTACTAATACGTGAAAGAAAAAAAAAAATAGTTTTACGAGCATTGTTTAACCCGAGGAGTACGTAATTCGGTCGGTGCATTAAAGTTTATGTGGATAAAGGTGTGCAGAAATCTGAGGTTCAATTTTGTTCAATAAAACCTGCAATAATACAATTACAATCAAGTCCCGATACGCTTAAACTGCCAAACGGTATTCTCGTAAGCGTTAAACCAACATGAAAAGCGTTCTGATCGGTCCAAACTTCACAAAATAAGTTTATGATAATAATTAGCTTCACTTATAAATTGTACTACAATCAAAGTAAAATGAAAGTCTACTTTAAGAGGAAAGAGTTTGCTTGCATTGAATATGTTCTGAAACTACTGAACCGATTTTGATGAAATTTCGAACCGATATAGAATATACCCCGAGCAAGGTTATAGGCTACTTTTTATTGCGGAAAAATGTACAGTATCAGCGAGATTAACTTTATTGCGCACGAAATCGCTGGAAACATCTAGTAGTTCATAAGTACAGTTTATTTAAACTATCAAAGATAGCAAGGGATATTTTATCTTAACATAAAATATTATTAGTCGTCTGTGATACCTTTTACTATGTAATAAGAATGCAGTTTATTATTAAGATAAAAAGTTTCAAGAACTTAAAGGTATGAAACGCTTTAGATAAGCAGTTTTTTTAAACTATTACTCTGAAGGTAGTTTTAAATTTTCCTTTACTTTATTTCCTTAAGTCGCAAATTAACAGAGATAAGAAAGATTTCAAAGTGTAAAGGCCTGTATTCACTTTGATTAGTGCGAGTGCGAGTGCGTAGTGCGAGTGCTTAGTGATTAGTAGAAAACACGTGTGGACAGCGACTGCGAGTGCGAGTGCGAGTGCGAGTGTTTAGTGCGAGTGATTAGAAGCGTGTTCTATTTTTTTGGGAGTAGACTGCGAGTGAGGGGGAAGGGGCGCGCGCGGGGTGGGCCCGCGCGCCCCGCTTCCCCCTCACTCGCCGCGTGCCTCCTACTAAACACGTCTGGACATGGTTTCAAATGAATTTACTAAACAGAGCCACTAAACAGTATTGGACACTACTCGCACTACACACCTGCACTAAACACTAATCACTCGCACTCGCACTAATCAAAGTGAATACAGGCCATTAGCGAGTTAAATGTTTTTCAGAATGCATTTTGTGCCAAGGAATCAGAAAGTAACTGGAAGGTCTCTTAAATTTATTTTGATTGTAGCTATTTAAAACCATTGGTTAGTGAATTTCTTATATGATCTAAGGTGAATTTCATTTTAATCAGGAAGATTACATTTTTGATTTTAATGATCAGGAATATAGCTCTCATAAAATATAATAACACTGTTAAAATAAAACCGGCCAAGTGCGAATCGGAATCGACCATTAAGGGTTCCGTAGCAGCAAGTAACATAATATAAAAGTTCTTGTAGTTCGTTGTAGCTTTGATCGATGTTTTAATAATAATGTATTTTTATTAATTAAGTTAAAAAAAAATATATTAGAAACAATATTATCATTTTTGAATACCTATCCATAGATACCCACACGTAACTATCTATATCTTCGATGAAAAAAAAAAAATTGAGTTTCAGTTCTAAGTATGGAGAACCCCCAGAATGTATTGTCTTTTTTTCATTTTTGTGTGAAAATCTTAATATTTAAAGATTAGATTCCCTGAAAGTACATACAAAATAATTTAGAATTAAATATTTGTCTCTTCCAGTTTAAGATTATTTTCCGTTACGTCTTGTCGTCGGGTAACGAAGTAGACCGCTGAAAATGGTCGCTTCGTGAATGACATTTTATAATTTGTCGGATAAAGTGTCTTGTGACGTAACAATGTCTTCTGTTAAACGCAAAAGTTTATATTTGTTCGTGTTAATCTTAGGAACTACTACTATTACTATTAAACTATTGCAAAAAATATTATTGTGTTGTATAATGTACTAGCTGATGCCCGCGGCTCCGCCCGCGTAAGTACAGTAACCCAGGGGAACCGTACATTTCCCTGCGATAAAAAGTAGCCTATGTCTTTTCTCAGGCTGTAGACTATCTGTGTACCAAATTTCATTTCAATCAGTTCAGTAGTTTTGCCGTGAAAGACGGACAAACAGACAGACACACAGTACAATCCAACTATAGCTATCACAGAATTTATATAAGTAGGTTGACTGTATCATGATTTTTTCGTGTTATAATGATATGACTGTTAAAGAAGAGCCACGCTTCGGCACGAATGGGTCGGCTTGACCGGATAAATACCACAACCTCACAGAAAACCGGCGTGAAATAACGCTTGCGTTGTGTTACGCCGAGTGAGTGAGGTTACCGGAGGCCCATGGGGGGGTTTGGAGTCCGTGGTATCGTAATTCGTAGGTCTCAAACGGATGAACTGACATTTAGTTTTTCATTTAGTTTTTTTTTTTAAAAGCTGATGATCGGTTGATTGGTGAACGAGTGTTCTTAGCTATACTGCCGTCCTCAAACTAAAAGGCGGCTAAATGACAAAAAGAGTTTTTGAGGTAGAGCTAAAAAACACGAGATTATTTGAAAATTGATGCTAGTTATTTCCTATAAACAATTTTTAATGTTGTCATAAGACATTCACGAAAACATAGAAACGATTGTTGCAGCCTTGGTTGCCAAAAAAAAGCAAATTTTAAAAATTACTTTATTAATTAAAGATATTACAATTATAAATTCAAAATTATTAATTACTAATTACAAATTAAGAGTGATTCCCTACTGAAGTGAAGTATAAGAATGAATTCCACGGTCGGGTCCTCCACGGTGGTGGCCGCTTATGCTGACTTGGATATTGTCCCCGAATTGATGTTGAAATCTTGCACCGTGTGCGGTACAGCGGAGTTAAGCTGTGTACACACTTGGGTTTCTAATATTGAAATAAATGACTTATGATAATCTTCGTACAAAGTAAAGGTAGTGACACACTGATATGTAGGTTAGGCTAGTGTAACAACATTAACAATTGTTTACACAAAATCACTAGCATCAATTTCAAAATAATCCCACGTTTTTTAGCTCTACCTCAAAATCTCTTATAGTCATTTAGCCGCCTTTTAGTTTGAGGACGGCAGTATAGTTCATCATCATCAACTCGCACACTGCTTGTCCCTACTATCCTACAAATATTATTAATGTGAGTTTGTGAGGATGTATGGATGGATGGATGTATGAATGGATGGATAGATAATTGTTCCTCTTTCACGCAAAAACTACCTACTGAACGGATGTTGATAAAATTCGGTATGGTAGTAATTTGGGCCCTGGATTAAAACATAGGCTACTTTTCATCCCGAAAAAGAACAGTGTTCCCGAGGGATACTGTATTTACGCGGGTGGTAGCGGGCAACAGCTAGTGATAAATAAATTAATAATAATATACTTGTCGTATCCAGTACAGTTGTATTGGATACGACTGGAAACGACCCAACGAGTATTGAAGAACAGAGTTCTGTTGGGTATACTACGGCCGCTGTATCTTGACGAGTCTGAACATAGGCTTTGCGAACTTTAGCGCATGTACAACTCGTGAAGAAAACTGTTATTGTATTATTTTTATATACCTATGTACTAATAAAATTTCCCTAATACAGTTGACCAATTAGTACAATAAAATAAATACGAAAACACTTAGAAGCAGTTATTGCGAAATCTTCTGCGCGAAGTTCAGACTCGCCAAGATACATCGGCCGTATTTTATCGGAGCGGATATCCGCTGAAAATGGTCGTTTAGCGTCAGTTTACACCGAGACGCGACGCGGCGCACACATTTTAAGATAGCGATTCAAAACTGAACTTTATTAACTACACAAAAGATCGCTCATAATTTAATATCTTGCAATGAAACGTGCATCTTTTTGTGTAGAAAATAAAATTCAATTTTGAAACGCTATCTTAAGGCTGCGCTAGTCGGTTTTTTCTCCATACAAACGCTGTTGGTGATTTACTCTAAAGTCAAACATTGTAGACCAAAGTTTTAGCGTAATATCGCTTTTTATGACACTTATCTAGGTCGGTATTTGCTTATATTTCTGTAAATTCAAATTAGTGTAGAAGATAATAGCCTCCAAACATCGCATTTTTAGCGCAACTTTGAACGTAAATTAAAATTAAATGAAGAATGATAATAGAAAAGCAAGCAAATACCGACACGGTTCAATTATTCAGCAATAATGAGATAATTTTACTTCAGACAAAAATATTATATAGTTTTTTCATAAAACACCAACAGCTGAGTGTCGATTTGCGTAATTTGAAGACGCCTTTTCTAAAATACTTTACACAGCTGCATAAATTTGTGCAGTATAGCCAGGGCCGTGCCGCCCCTGTGTGCGATGTGTGCGGCGCACACAGGCGCCAAGACGATGGGGGTGCCGCGGGCCGCCACCGAAATTATTTATGTTACACTTTAACACTTACACAACAACATATTGTTTGTAGTGGAGTATCGATAACAAATAGGTACAATAGGCGCAACATATGCCTTGTAAGTAACAAAACATATAATACATTTACTTTACATTAATTACTCAGCGAATCAAAATAACCGCCCGCGGCGCTGCGCCGTGAGTATTTTTGAGTGTGTTCATGAACGCAACCCGAATCCCGATACGATGCATGCGACGCAAGTGCGGTGGCACGGGTGCGCGGGCGTTGGGATCGCGGGGTTTCCCCGATTTTAACGTAGGAGAGAGTCAAAACAATTGAACAATCATATTTTATTCATTGTAAAATAATATATCCGTGATAAAATACGTAACGACGTTATTCGCCAGAGAACTAAAGTCACCGACATTGCTCAACGAATTAGCACGCTGAAGTGGAAGTGGGCCGGCCATGTCTGCAGACGGACAGACAATCGATGGAGCAGACAAGTATTAGAGTGGAGACCACGCTTAGGCAAACGTAGTGTAGGACGTCCTGCGGCACGATGGACCGACGATTTAAAGAAGGTGGCTGGCAACGGATGGATGAGGGCTGCCCAAGATCGGGATGGTTGGCGCTCATTGGGGGAGGCCTACGTTCAGCAGTGGACGGCGATAGGCTGATTATGATGATGAAAATAATATAATTAAAAATATGTCGAAAGATTCATTAGATACTAATTAATAAATATTTATAATGTACCGAAAAATTAAGTGTTAAATTATAGGCAGAATATTCGCGTCGGAAGTCTATGAGCATTTTAAAATTTCACTAGTTATATTACAATATAACAGTTTTTCAGTTAAGAACTCAATCCCCCCGGGGGTTTGAGTTTTCAACGTGGATTCGAATCCCGCCGAAGGAACAAAAAGTTTTTCCGTGTTCCTGGGTCATGGATGATGAAAATAAGTGTATAATATAAAAATATTAAGTACCGTTGCCGTAACACAAGTTCTTCGAGAACTTCGAGAACGAACCAGATTGACTTGGTGTGAGGCGTCCATAGATATTAAAAAAAAATAGGAAAACAGTTGACCTAAAGGCCATCAGTGCAGCTTCCCGCTAAGCCTATCGAGCTAAAAGGGCTTCTAAAAATTTTCACTGATAATTTTTTTTCATCAGACTTTTGAGATGTCTGATGAAAGTTTAATAAAACACTCTTTTTTGAAAATTTTTGATAATTATTCCGAAAAAAACACTTTTTTCGGTTTTCTTTCCTTCACGATATCTATCGAAAGAATCAACCGATTTTGACTGGATTAGTGGCGATCGACGTGGTTTTTCAAGGTTAAGAGCGGATTAGTTTTTGGAGTTTAATAAAACAATATTTTTTGAAATTTCAAACTGTCATACCTTTGGAATGAATCAACCGATTTTCACGCGATTGGGGGCAATCGATGTAGATTTTTATGTCCTTTGAAAGAATCGACAACAAAAATTTTTTCGATGAAAAATTTCGGAGTTATTCTGAAAAGACACTTTTTCGGTTTTCTTTCCTTCACGATATCTCTCGAAAGAACCAACCGATTTCGACCGGATTAGCAGTGATCGACGTGGTTTTTCAAGGTTAAGATCTGATTAGTTTTTGGAGTTGATCGATAAAGCCGTTTAAAAGTTATTCCAAAAAAACTATTTTAAAACAAAATTAGGAAAACAGTTGACCTAAAGGCCATCCGTGCAATTTCCCGCTTACCACTTAAATTTTATCTAATGCGTCATTTTTGAGATTATCGAGCTCAAAAAAAGTGCTTCTAAAAATTTTCACTGAAAATTGTATTTCATCAGCCTTGGAAAATTAAATAAAACGTCCAAAGTTATTACAGTTTGAAATTTCAAAAAATAGTTTTTGAAATTTCAAACTGTCATAACTTTGGAATGAATTAACCAATTTTCACGTGATTGGCGGCAATCGATGAAGTTTTCCATGTCCTTTGAAAGAATCGACAGCAAATTTTTTTTAGATGAAAAATTTTGGAGTTATTCCGAAAAAACACTTTTTTCGGTTTTCTTTCCTGCACGATATCTCTAGAACAGTGGTCCCCAACCTTTTTTTTACGCGGGCCACGAACCCGTTGTACTCCTGGTGTCGCGGGCCGCAACTAAAATTTTTTAGGGGCAAAAAAATATGTTGTTTAAAAGAGATGTTTGATTTTGGGCCAGCTCTATGTACACCACATAGGTAAATAGGAAAAATATAAGGGAATTTCATAAAAATACAAAAAAAAAGTAATTTAAAGAAGGGTACGTGCGTACAAAAATGATTATTTGAAGAGTTTTTTAATGCGAGAACCCTATTTTAGGGCGACATTGACAGTTGTTTTGACTTGACTTTTGACGTAGTTGATAGTTTTAGGAAGAACATCTTCTTGAGTGTCATACGTCTTTCATTGTGAAAAGTCATGTCATTGTCAAAATGATACAGTCTAACAAGGATCTTTTGGCACGTGGACAAAATCAGAACTAACATCGCCGTCTTGTAAAATGTCACTTTTAATATTATGTATTGTTTTATAGTTGCGACACTTACCTTTTGGCACGTGGATAAAATCAGTACTAACATCGCCGTCTTGTAAAATTTCACTTTTAGTAATAAGTATTGTTCTTATTTGCGACACTCACGCCCCCATCCAAGTGCCAAAAGATCCTTGTACGACTGTATTCTTTGGTTAATTCTGATCTAATCCGCCATGTTTTATTTTACGTTGTGTTACTCTCCTTGACGAATTTATATTAAATGTGCATTGAAACGAAGTGAAATAAAATAAAATAAAGGATAGGAAACAGTTACTATAATATTATGTAGCTATATTTACATATAGTGTACATAGGGCTGGCCCACGCTTCATACATTTCTAGAACATCTCTTTTAACGATTTAATAATAGAATAACACAAGGTAGTTAAACTAAACATTTAAGATGAGCTAACGACACAAACTAAAATAAAATAACAAATATGTATTATAATAATTATGTTCATTCAGTGAGATTTTTGGAATTGTGAAAGCTTTTTCACAACTTTATCTAACGGTTACAGATTTCACGCGGGCCGCAGATAAAGGCCCGGCGGGCCGCATGCGGCCCGCGGGCCGCGGGTTGGGGATAGCGGCTCTAGAACGAACCGACCAATTTTGACGAATTAGCGGTTATCCACGTGGTTATTAATAGTTAAGAGCTGATTAGTTTTTGGAGTTGATCGATAAAGCCGTTTAAAAGTTGTTCCAAAAAAACCACTTAATTTTTTTTACAGATTTTTGAGATTTTTGAAATCTATCCGAATCGGTCCAAATTGTATTCAAAATCTAAGTTTGGCCAAGTCCTTTCGAATGGCGCCAGGCTTTCTAAGCTAGTGATGGCTAGTAATATAATAATTATAATCAGGGCCGTGCCGCCCCTGTGTGCGATGTGTGCGGCGCACACAGGCGCCAAGACGATGGGGGCGCCGCGGGCCGCCACCGAAATTATTTATGTTACACTTTAACACTTACACAACAACATATTGTTTGTATGCGCCGCCCCGCAATAAAATCGGTCAAACCGTTCAAAAGTTATAAGAGTTTTACATACTTACACATACATACACACTAAGTATGTAACAATTTAATTTGCGCTTTATTTTTCGTATTTTAAGAAAATTTAGATAATATATAAACTAGTATATTAAACTGAAGAACATTTTTCTTTCAGTCAAAATTAACAAATAATAAATAAGGACGTTAAAACAGGAAGATTCGTAAAAATAAGAGGCGCCTCATGGGTTTCGCACACAGGCGCTGCCGGGGGTCGGCTCGGCCCTGAGTATAGCTTCTCTTATAAGTATAGATTACTATTTTATGGGTATATCCTTTTTTCCCCAATATTAGGTGAAATAAGAAGCATTTTCCCCGCGCGCAGCACTGAGTTCGAGCCGTTGACTAGCGCACTCTTAAAATGTGTGCGCCGCGACTATCTCGGTGTGCATGTCACCCTAAGGGTAGTAAGATAGGTGCTACTTTTTAGTTGAGATTCAGATACCTTGCTTACTAGCGTATCTGCTAGACCAGGTGGCTAGCGAGTGCGTTTTTTGTGTAGTGAATAAAGTTCAAATTTGGATCGCGATCTTAAAATGTGTGCGCCGCGTCAAGTGTATCTCGGAGTCAACAGAGGGACAATTCTGCTAAATAAAACCTGCATTAATACAATTATAATCAAGTCCCGATACGCTAAAACTCTCAAACGGAGTTTTTATAAACGTTAAACCAACGTGAAACGCGCTCTGATTGGTCGAAACGTCATAAAATCCGTTCATGATAACATTTCGCTTCACTTTCAAGTTTCAATCCAAACAAAGTAAAATTAAGTCTACTTTAAATACGAGAATTAAGGTTCTGACCCTAAGGGTCGTAAGATACCTACTACTTTTTAGTTAAGGTCCAGAAACCTTACTTAACCAGCGTATCTGCTACACCAGGTGGCTAGCAAGTGCGTTTTTAAGCGGCATCCAAAAAGTAAATATCAACACAGATAAAAACGTGTAAAATATTGTCATAAGTTTAAGGTTTAATTAAATTTTGGCGTTGGGCCAGCGAACTGTTCAATGGTCCAGTGTCTGAAGTCACAAGTTTTCGAACTCCTCATAGATGTACCATGGCTTCGGACGTCGCAGTGGAAACTCAAAACATTGTTTAATGCGTTTCAAATGAGAATAGGAACGTCAATGACCTTTTTCTGTCAAATAACACTTGAAAAACTTATGTTTTGCTATTTGCAGAAAAACTTATGTGCATATAAAATATATAAAGTCTTGCATCGAATTTATATAAAAACGATATACGATAACGAATAGTAATAAATTATCTAAACATAAATTTAACTATCATATGGCGCCGAATCGATCCTATTTTCATTTGAATCGCATTATATGCAAGAATACAATAGACGTTTTTTAAGGTGCCTGAAATAGGGTTCCGTACTTCAAAAGGAAAAACGGAACCCTTATAAGATGTCTTTGTTGACCGTCCTTCCATCTGTCTGTCTGTCACAATCCTTTATTTCGGTAACGAGTATTCCAAATCATATTTTTCTTTTTCGACATATAATTTTTTATTTAATTTCCGATGTATTCACGATATTCCCACTTTGTCCGGAACCCTCGTTGGGCGAGTACAACCATGTCCGTTTTTTTATCGAGTAAAACAATATTTGGAAACTTTTTATCAATCCCAAAGCTCAATCCCCTTCCCTATTCCCTTCCCTACCCTCCCCTATTACCCTATTCCCTCTTAAAAGGCCGGCAACGCACTTGCAGCTCTTCTGATACTGCGAGTGTCCATGGGCGACGGAAGTTGCTTTCCATCAGGTGACCCGTTTGCTCGTTTGCGACGAAAAAAATGCGACGTCCATACATTATGACATATCAACGGGATACGTACAACTTAAAGAGTTTTGGTTGTAAAATGTTTAATGGCTGGTGGTTTTGTTTTATGGTTTAATTATTACTTTGAGTCAAATGGCTTAAGTTTAGCTTCCTGTTAAAATAATTTTGTATAAAGACATCTAAGAAGGAGTTGAACGTTGTATGTGATTCTTTGTATGCAACTTATATGTATTACAGATTACTAGCTGTTGCCCGCGACTTTTCTGTTATTATGATCGCGATTATGAAGTTTTTAATAGAATAAATTTTAAAGTACCTCTGCGTAAATTATATTTTTAGTTTTATTTTCTTGTGGCAGAAGAACAATATTATGAAGAATTGGATCTTGCGTTTACGCAGCGCGCGCAACAGAAGCCCTCAAATATGGATAATTTTCCCCGTTTTTGCAATTTTTCTCTGATGCTTCGCTCCCATTGGTCGCAGCGTAATGTTATATAGCTTAAAGCTTTCCTCAACAAATGGACTATCCAACACAAACATAATTTTTCAATTCGATCTAGCAGTTCCTGAGATCAGCGCGTTCAAACAAACAACAGAAGCCCTCTAAGATGAATAATTTTCTCAGTTTTTTCCACATTTTCCACTGATTCTTCGCTCCTATTGGTCGCAGCATGATATTATATAGCCTAAAGCCTTCCTCGATAAATAAAATATTCAACACAAAAATAATTTTTCAATTCAAACCAGTACTTCCTGAGATTAGCACGTTCAAACAAACAAACTCTTCGGCTTTATAATATTAGTATAGATATATTTAACGGTGACATAATTAAATACGAATAAATTACGAGAACAGTCGAACTGCCAAAGGATCAAAATCCCTGACAGTACATTGCAGACAATTCACTATTTAGACACAATTGCGGCTGTCAGTTCGCAGGTAACACGTCATAGATCAATGATCCATCGATCACTGATTTACACCTGCACGTTGTCACAACTGAGTACGCTTCAAATAGTTATAGAAACAGTAGATATGGCTTAGAAATAATCAAAAGCTTTCTTTTGTTGAAATAGAGAATGTACTTAAATATTTTACATTATTGAATAATTTATTTCATTGCTTGCTCAGAAAAATATCTAAAAATACATTTGAGTTTCTAATAAAATATTATTTTTTCATATTTTGTTTTCTTATTTAGTAAATATTTTTGAATATAGCCCATTTACCCCAAAATCTTATTTATTGTCAATATTTCTGATGATACTGCCTAAAATTTGACGTAAAATACAAATAGCAAAAGTTTATTCCTTCTACTAACCATTGAAAGCTTAGGAATGTAATAAATCTATACTAATAATAATAGAGGAAAAGTTTGTTTGTTTGCATCGAATAGGCTTCGAAACTACTAGACCGATTTTGATGAAATTTGGCACAGAATATATAGAATAGACCACTGGGAAGGACATATATGCTGCTTTTTATTGCGACAAAATGTACGGTTCCGCAAGATTTCCTTTTGTCACGCGCAACATCTAGTATAAGAATTAAATTAATTGACTGTAAAATAATTTTACCTTCAAGGAAGACTAAATCTGAATATTAAAAAAACAGCTTTCAAGAGATAAATAGATAAAGACTTTTTAGTAGGGAATGAAGAAGATATGCGACATTAAAAAAATTGTAAGACTCTGTTGGAATAGGGTGGCAAGCCCCAAAGGGAGATCTCCGACCGAGCGAAGTGCTATGCTCGGTCAGGCCGAAGCCCACTTGTATGCATTTCAGATTTCGTATATATACTGCCGAATCTCAGAAACTTCGATAGCGCGATCCAGGACTGTGCGCTGATTGGTCCGCCACATCACTCCCCCCTAAGACCGGAGGTCGAATTTTTGAGTCTTCTGACTTCTTGCTTGAGTCGCCAGTGCCAGAGAGTTTCAGTGAGTCGGAACTGTGCTGCCGTGCGGGGCCGATGCTACATGCTGACCAGGAGAGGTGCTTCGTGCTCTGCTTGCTAACCGATCGTTGTAGCTACGTGTGACGACCAGGAGAGGTGCTGCGTACTCTGTTGCTGATCGTGTAGCTACGTGTGCTGACCAGGAGAGGTGCTTCATGCTCTGCTTGCTGACCGGTCCGTGTAGTGGACTGCCCGTTGAAGCCGATGAGGGTTCGACCAGGCCGCGCTGCGTTGCGACTGGTGGTCGAGGTACCCGAAGAGGCTGAAGCTGACTGGCGTGGTGCGGAGGGGTGAGGAGTGATGATGATGATGTCCTTCAGAAGGAGGCGTGTTCTGTCGAGGGTCACCAATCTTGGAATAGGGTGGCAAGCCCCAAAGGGAGATCTCCGACCGAGCGAAGTGCTATGCTCGGTCAGGCCGAAGCCCACTTGTATGCATTTCAGATTTCGTATATATACTGCCGAATCTCAGAAACTTCGATAGCGCGATTCAGGACTGTGCGCTGATTGGTCCGCCACAACTCTGTCGACACATCTAACTGTTTTTTCTGTCTATGGCTCTAAGAGCATCATAATCTTGCGGCATTGTGTATTCATGTGTAAATTTTGCTTTGAAGCCGTCTGCATAATAAACTATTGTCTATTCAACATACGGTAGGTATATAATATATGATGTTATAATATTATAATAGGTTAATTAATTAACGCGTGTCGCTTAATCCATCACCATTTATCATCTGTTTATAATAAAATATACTTTTTTACACGTAGGTATGTCACTAACTTCCTTATGTTGCTTATTTGATACATTATTTACAAATTTTCCATCCTGATAGAACATGCTAAATACTCTTAAGGAAATTTGTTTTGAAAGCGATCGGACAGTAACTTTTGAAGTAATTTAAAGAAAACCTATTGCGCTTTGATAGTTACGGAACCCCCCTTAGACGTAATCCTGACATGCTCTTGGTTTCATTTAAACTGACATCCAATAGGTATGGAGATAGCACTGACGATGCCACGGGCGGAATCCGATCATGAACATAACACTGTATTTGCAAATGGTGTTCATTATAGCGCCAATTAGCGACGAGCTAACTATCGCTAATATTGGAACACGTGACGCCTCATCATCATCAGTACCAGATTTACTAAACGCTCATTCAGGGGTAATAGGACTCCTCGAAGTCTGAACATCAATTCTCGTATTTAAAGTAGACTTAATTTTACTTTGTTTGGATTGAAAGTGAAGCGACATGTTACCGTGAACGGATTTTATGACGTTTCGACCAATCAGAGCGCGTTTCACGTTGGTTTAACTTTGACAGTTTTAGCGTACCGGGACTTGATTGTATTGCAGGTTTTATTTAGCAGAATTGACCCTTTTTTTTCCGGAGGGGGAAATGCATTACTAATACCACCCAGGCGCAGGGGGCACCCAAGTGGTGATGTGGGACTCCCGTATAGGCTAATGAGACCCACGGTATACCCACTAAAAACCACCCCGTCTTCCTCCTCGCCGCCCTCTGACGGGGCCACGGGAACGATACACACATCCGCGACCCCGCCGGCAGCAACCGCCTACAAGCGGCTCCATCACGGAAGCCCGAAGGCCCTCCACGATGGGCGCACCAGATGGTAAGGTGCGCCTCCCTCCTAGGCCTCCACCAGTACTGTAGCAGACTCCCCCCGAGTCTGCTACTAGGAGGTCATGGGTACCAGATAAACTGGTACCCGGTGGCAGATCAGGTCTGTGGTTCTGCCACCGACCACACCTCGGTCGCAGAGGATAGTGCAAGCGGCGCACCGCAATACCGACATGCCTCTTCCTCTGCGGCCCCACCAACGCCGTTTCGACGGAACGGCCCCGCCAGCTCGCAGGGGGTAGGGAGAGTGGCGTACCGTAATACCATCACGCCTCTCCCCCTGCGATCCCTACACGGCCGCAGAAGATAGGGAGAACTGCGCACCGTAATACCGGCGTTCCTCTTCTTCTGCGGTCCCACCTCCACGCGCGTCCTCTGCGGGCATGTTCAGCCCGCTGGGAGCGCCCTCCTCGGGCCAGCCGGCGGCAAACAGGCCGGCCCCGGTTGTCTCTTAGCTTCACCGTGGGTGACCAGTCCACGGTTACTAAGCCCCACCGCCACGACAAGGCGTGCAACCATCGGGGGGTAGCAGAATTGACCCTCAGAGCCTATTCTCGGAATTAACTTTCATTTTACTTTTATTGGATAACAACCATCACTAATATTGCACGTGACGCCTCTCATTTCTAACATCTCCGTGGTCCAGTGGATTAGAGCTTGGCTCTCGACTCGGCTTCGTTTCGGTTGGAACTACAAAAAGTTTGATTACCAAGTTAGGTAAGGACAATGCAGACTGATCACCTGATTGTCTGACAAGAAAGATGACCCATGCGTTGGATGGGCATGTAAAAAGTCGGACCTGCGCCTGATCTCTCGCCAGTCGTGTCGGTCATTCGAGAGTAAAGGAGGAGAGAATCCTCTTGTGTTTCACATACATTTGGGGACTATAAAATAACTCCTGCGTAGCTGGCCTGGTTTCAATAAAACCGGCCACCGTCACCGACATTGGCGTGGGGATATCAGCAGCAGCTTTGCTAAACATTCAAGGTGTTAGGATTCCTCGGAGTCCGGAAAGGATGATGCGTCCAGTTATCTGATATAACCAATAAAAATCAATTGTGAGTTGGTCTCACGCACGAAGGGTTCTTTACGTCTCTGTCTCCATTCGTCTTTCACACTAAGACTACTGAACCGATTTAAATGAAATTTGGTACACAGATCGTCTAGAGCCTAAGAAAGGACATAGGCTACTTTTTATCGCAGGGTACGGTTGCCATGAGATACTTTATTTACAGTTTCACGTAAAAACTACTAAACTCATTGTCATGAAATTTGGCACAGATATCGCGGGACATATACGTTTCCCGTGGGCGCGGGCGGAGCCGCGGGCATCAGCTGGTATATAATTTTCTACTCGAAAGTATTGTTATGTCGTATGTCAACTTAAACGAATTTAAAGTTAAATGTACTTGTAAGTTGTATGACACAGTCTGGAAGTCTAAACCTAGCAAATATATTCTGAAGGCTATTAGCTTATCTCACGCGAGCGAATCTAGGTCGGCTTAAAAGTACTTTTAAAATGGTTTAAATATGGTTTTTAAAAGTAGGTGATGCGCTGGTTGAAGGCTGGTTGTGACCTGGTACTTTTTTCTCAAATACGACGAAGCTTTGACAAAGACGGGTAAGGATGGTATTAAATAGAAAAAGAATAGAGTTGAAAACCGAACGTACAATTAGTTTCGAGTTGTCTTTAATATTGACATTTGATTTGACACTCGTATGTTATATTTTCGTATCCATAGGGTGTGTTCCGCGGTATAAAGCAATTGCTAGCGCTAAAGAAAAAACAGATTATCGGCCAGGATACGTTTGCTAACTTCAGTACAGCTAACATAATCCACCATTTTGCTTACGTTTTTTTGTTAGCGCTATTATCCGCGGTACACAGCCATTGTATTAGCGCAGAGTTCTATTTTTAATGCTCTGAATTTTCCTCGGTCTTGTAGATTTCAGATAATATAGTCCCAGCCTAATTCGAGCAATGATTGTCAGTATACAGCTTAATCTTTAAAACTACGCAACGGATTTTGATGCGGTTTTTTTTCAGGTAGAGTAATTCAACGGGAAGGTTTTTAAGTACCTATATAATATGCATAACATAGTAGAGGTACATATGTTTTGAGATTTCTAATTAATACTTTTTTTGCGCTTACATTGCAAATACTGGCTGAACTCTACAACATAGATCAGAATAATGTACTACAGTTTTGTTCATCTTAAAAAAGCCTAAAGTCCGCGATAGCATAATATGTCTATTTTTTAAGGATAACCCACAATAACCATATTTTATCCTTTAATTTATATTTAATAGGCCTATACACGAAGCGATTTTAAGCAATACAGCATTAAATCTTATGTAATTTAGTACCTTAAATATATTGTGCATTTAATATAGATTAATATGGCCCTTTACAGCATGTAATTTAAATGAATATTTTCGAAGATATTACAGATTTAAAATGCATGGACATAGTGTTGCGACTTGCGGCGCGGTAGGGTCCAATTTTTAACCAAATGGCTATGCAAATGCATTGGGTAAACCTAAAACCATTTTCAATATTTCATCAGAAGTATATTGCTGCAAGTAGAGTTATTCGCCGAAGCAGTTTTTTCTCCAAGAACATTATTCCACGCGGGCGAAGCCGTGGGCAAAAGCTGGTCTATACTAATATATTATAAAGGAAAAGTTTGTTTGTTTGTTTACATTGAATATACTCCGAAACTACTAGACCGACTTTTATGAAATTTGACACAGATGTAGAGTAGACCATGGGGAAGGAATAGGCTACTTTTATCGCGGAAAAATGTACGGTTTCTGCGAAATTTACTTTTGCGCGCACGAAGTTGCGGGCAACATCTATCAAAAATATACCTAAAATATAACATCTTGAAACAGAAACATAATATATTATAGATGAGGCATGTTGAGGCAAAAACCATCTCCAGTTAAATGGCCACTTTTGGAGTTTTTGGAGCCATTCGGACATTTGATGTATGGCGAAATCGAGATGGCTGACATTTGACGTATGGTGAAAACCAAGATGGCGTAACTTTTTACTGTATGACGATTTGTTCTGTCAAATGTACGTCAATAGCCTATCTTAAATTTTGAAATCTTTGGTTATTAAATAATATACCTTCTTAAGAGTCCAAACAAATTTGTAAGGAAAATAAACATTCGGGGTACATTTGACCGCTGACTAAACGAGGGTTAACTCGTTTCTGTATAATTTCTGGAGTAATTCTATTTGTCAAAACAACCCGTGTTTGTGTTTAACCCTAAAATGTTGGGATTGTGAGTAATTAGTAATTATACACGTGCGAATAACATTGTTTAATCTTTTAGTGTGTGATATTTTTAACCCCCGATGAAAAAAGAAGGGTCTTAGAGGTTTTACGTGTTTGTCTGTGTGTCTATGTAGCATGGTAACTCCCAAACGTGTGAACCGATTTTGCTCTAGTTGTTTTTTGTTTGAAAGCTGACATGATCGAGAGTGTATACAGGGCCTTTAGTCAAGATGTATTCTATGCAGCAAAGTTCGAAAAGAAAATGTATGGAATTTGACATAAGACATCGCAAGCGACTTGTCACTTAGCGAAGACTTGTCACTTGTGTCAAATCCCATACATTTTTGATTTCGATCAAAATTTTCGAATGCATCTTGGCTAAAGGCTCAGTTTCGATACAGTGTCAATACGTTAGTGTTCGTTACGTTTGTAATATATATTCTTTGACGACAGTGTCGATATCATTTAACAGCATAATGGTATTCTTCTTATTCTTTTACGTATGGCGGCCTCAGAGAGTTGCCAGTGTCAGAGTGGCTTAATAAAGACAATGGCTGTGTTCCGCGAAAAAAGGCGCATGTAACTCACATGTAAGCGCTTGTAAGCAAAATGGCGATTGCTAAGCGGTAAGCGCTGTCAATGCTAAATGCTATTTTCCTCTAGGACACGTTATCCTCTGAAAAACACTACTGTATTCAAAATAAATAAGCAAAATGGCGGATTATGTCAGCGCTACTGAAGTTAGTAAACGTGTTTTGGCAACTGTCACTTTCTTTTTAGCGCTAGTAAGCGCTAACAAGCGCCATTATCCGCGGAACACAGCCTTTGCTCTAACTATTGTAGGTCCGGTGAAAGTTAATAGTATTCTCATAAACGCTGAACAAATATCAAACGTGTAGAAGATTATCGGGCCAGTTTAAAATAAGAAGATTTATTTATAATTTATTGAATGTGTGCGTATAATACGAGAATTGGGCTTCTGATAAAGAGGGAAAAAAGAAATGAAACGCCTAGAAAATATATAATTTTACTGATTAAAGTTATAAATCATGGTAGGTATAGGTACGTTATCAAATATTTCCAAACTAAATAAGCTATGACGTACATAATATGATAGAACAAATTTTCATACAAGAAAAAGTTACGCCATCTTGTTTCTACCATACCTCAAATATCAAAAAATTTGGGAGTACCAAACAGCAACAAAAGTGGGGCCATTTAAGTTGTACAGTTTTGCCTCGACATACCTCGTCTATAATATGTATTGTACGTCTATGAACCTAATAATAGCATAATTCATGACATTTTGTATGATATATCGTGAGCAAACTTCCATTAACGAACTTTTATGCAAAAAAATCTCCGTAAACAGGATAAAAGTACAATAAATAAACTTTTGGTAGACATTATACAAAGTTGCACAGGAAATTGGTCCCGGGAGCACCCGGGGCGAGGCGGGATAGAGCGGGATAGACTGGCGGGCTTAATACGTATCTTGCAATAGCCAAGCAATAGCAAAAATTGCGCAATTTTTGCGCAAAAATCGCAAATTCGTATTACGTATCTGCAAAAACCTAGCAGAAGCAACCTAGCGACAGTACTGCCTCTACCGAACAATCGAGAAACTATAAATTGCAATCAATCGTTCGATCTCTTCACTACTGTCTAATTTTTTGTATTACGTAAGACTTTTACAGCAAAGCGAAAGCGATCAGCGAGCGATTTGAACTGTCAGTTAGTAATAATAATAAGCGAAAATGAAGCAAAGTGCTTTCAAACACAACAGCGAGCGATTAGCAATCGATCGCATAGGTAATACGATTTTATTTGACGTTCAGCAATCGATTGCGCATCTATCGCGCGATGGCTGCAAGATTTTTGCTTATCTCTATTTTTACGTAATACGGCGGCGGGATAGCTCCCGGCGATAGTATATTAGCTGTAGCCTGTATGGTAAAGTTTACAACTTTTAATATTTCCGGCGTATCAGCTTGTGGGGTCGCAGAGTAACATTTTGAAGTGTGGTTAAGGCTGGGACTACATTTTCCGGAATTGCGGATCGTCGTTTAAGGCTGGGACTACATGATCCGGAATCCGAAATGCCGTAGAAAATTCTGAGCACTGAAAGCATCGACATAGAAAAAAAAATAGAAGTCTAAAGTAGATAGTACAATAGAGTTGAAAATCGAACGCATATACGACATTCTCACAACATAGTCAGCCTAGTCCAGAGGAATGACTGGTCAATACGTCTGGGGCCAACCATGTGCGGGTTTCCTAGCGATGTTTTTTTCATCGTTAAAGCGTCTGTATAATGTACTTGAGATCTGAAATAGTCTCATTGGTACGCGTCACAACCTGGGATTTGAACCTGCATTCTCGACTGCACGACGCACTAGGCCACGGAGCTCTTCAAAAGTACAAGTAGATATTCATAATCTATAAGTGAATATTACGAAGTTCTAAATTATACAATCATCGTTATTGTATCTTAATTAAAATATGTGAAGCCGGTGAGAATCGAGTTATATGTGTCGCCGTAAAATTGTAAAAACCGTTAGATTGAAAAATAACTAACGAGATTGTAAAAATGCGACGAAAGATTAAAAACTATATATTTATAATCCAACGAAACGAAACGAAATAATGTGTGAAATTATAGGCAGCATATTCGTGTCGGAAGTCTATAAACATTTTACAATTTCACAAGTTTTATTACAATCTACCGGTTTTTACAATTTTACGGTGACATATGCACACGTCGCTACTGCTGCAAATTTCGCGATCAGATCATTAGCGGTATCAATAAAAGTTTGTCAATTTATCGTTCGAGTTTATAGACATTGTAAAATTGAGTTTCGGTGCTCAAAATTCCTTAAAAATCAAACAATGTTATGTTAGACAACACTTCACAGTTGCTTTTTTTTAGGGTTCCGTAATACTTAAGGAACCCTTATAGTTTCGCCCTGTCTGTCTGTCTGTCTGTCTGTCTGGCCGCGCCTCTAGCTCCTGTAATTATAAATATACATTGATGAAATTTGGTGCAGTTATAGATTGTATATAGATCACGGTTTCGGGATCATAAAAGAGTAATAATTTTATATTTTAGGGGTGGCTCTCCATACATGTGAAGTGGGGATGAAAAATATTTTTTCACTCTACCCCATCATGTGGGGTATCGTAGAATAGGTCTTTTAAAATAAAGGCAAGGTTTCATACGTTACTTTTTTATAAAGTTGACCATTTTCGAGTAATCGGCCTCCAAAGTAGTTTGTAAGTTGGTCCCCCCCTAGCATTTTTAAACTATAGGAGATAGAAACTTGCAAATTTCTATGCTGGTAGATCATGCTAAAACCTCTTTAGGAAAATTATTTTGAACCAAATCGGACAGTAACTTTTGGAGTAATTAAAAAAAAGCATATTACGCGTTTATAGTTACGGAACCCTCCTTAGACATGTCCTGACATGCTCTTGATTAGGTTTATTAAAAATATTTATTAGACAAACTGAAATAGTAATGAAATAGAAAAACGAAATAGTAATTATAGAAACAACTGCCACGGTTGGTAGATGAAAACGGAGAGTCTGATGGTCTGGGACTTATGATATGGGATGACATACAACAGCCTCTAACAGCCTCCGTGGTGTAGTGGTTAGAGCATTGGCTCTCGACTCGGTCGTGGGTTCGATTCCCGCATTGGAACAACAAAAAATTTTGTTTCCAAGTTTAGTAACCTGGACAATGCAGGCTGATCACCTGATTGTCATACAAGATGATCCATGCGTCAGATGGGCATGTAAAAAGTCGGACCTGCTCCTCATCTCTCGTCAGTCGTGTCGGTTATCCGTCCCACTGGATTACGATAGTAAAAGAGGATAGAGTGTTCTTGTGTACTGTGCACAATCTTAGTCACTATAAAATTACTCCTGCGTCACTAGCCTTTTTCGCAGGCTTTATGCCCTTCCCGGGTTGGGTGACCCGGGGGTATGTGAGACTCCGTCCTAGAGCGGAACAGAGGATGGATCGTTCTCTCTATCCCGCTCTGCGGCCTCTTTCTGCGAAATGACGGATTCGCAGAAAAATACCGCCGCCTGCCAGGCCTCATCGCTCTCGAGCATGCAGCGAACCACACTCGAGAGCGAGCCTGGCCTAGTAGCTTAACTGGCCTGGTTTAAATGAAACCGGACACCGTCACCGAGGTCGGTGTGGGGAGTTATTATTATTATGACAGGATGAATGACAGGAGAAATGCAGTATATTATGAGATGACAGGAGAAATACAGTATCAACAGATGGGATGGGATGGGATGGATAGTGTGAGCATATTAATAATAATAAACTTTATAGTAATAAACTTATAAAAAAAATTATAGTAATAAACGAGCAGGATATAACAGTTCGTGACCCGTATTTTATAATACTCGTAAGTCGTAACATCCATGTAATACCAATTTCTTGGAAATAAATAATTCTAATTCTAATTCGATGTTTTTAAAGCTCCCGACCCAATGGTCGGTCGCGTTTTTCCCAAATGTCGGCCGGGCATAGCGTGTAACCTCTTATAATATTATTAAATTATAATAATACATAATTCAATTTTGAGACAGCAAGTTTGATAAATAAATTAAAAAATGACTACCCAGTACCTACACAAACAATGAAAAGTACAAAAATGATCAGCCTGTACAGTAGCATTCGATTCTTAGGCTGGCCGACATTACAATCTTTAACATTTTCAAAGTCGGCCCCTGTTTCGTATAGCTTATTTCTCGAGATTCAGCTAATGCCACCCCGGCCGGTATTTAGCGATTGAACGTAAAATATATTTATTAACATAAAAGCGTTACAAATTTTACTATTAAGACAATGGAATTCGTAGTATTGGACTTTATAAAACATACTGCATTTATCTTAAGTCGGCCCCGGCCGAGATTCCGATTTTCAGTCGAAACTGGTATTCTAATGACGGCCCCCTATTTTTCCCTAAAACCAATACGCAAAACGTTGAAAAAACTATCTCAAAATATAGTAAAAATACCTTTTTAGTGATAGCAAAGCTAAAAACCAAAAAAAGAAATGTCTTACCGTTGTAATATCAATCCCCGAATCGTGGGCATTCACAGCAAGTAAGCTGCTTTAACTACGAACTTCAATGCTTCAACGACGCTATCGCTACTGACGCTCTGTGTGCGAAGAGCAAGTGACGTAATCGGATAGTAACGGTTTGCACTTAAAGAGTATGAACTAAGCTTGCAATTTCAGTGGCAAAATGACCACTTAATTACCTTTTGAATGAATGCAAGCTGAAAATGTGCAGACGGCCGAGGATTGGAGGGGGGCCGACGTTTGGCGTATTTACCCTATATCTCGCGTCGCTATTTCGATAACTACCTTGGCCCAAGCTGAACGTGCGGGTTCGAATCCCGTCGAAGGAGCAAAAAGTTGTGTCTTGATAATGGATGTGCATTAAATATGTGTATAAAATATTAAAGGCCTTAAATATAATTAAAGCATTTGTTGTCCGATATCCGTAATACAAGTTCTTCGAGAACCAGAAGCGTCCAAGGAAAAAATAATTAACTACACTCTGTTCATAATCGATTAAAATCTTAACGCAAACAAAAGTTTGTCGACCAATGAATCTGTCACTGTTTTCTTAGCACGATTAGTCATTTAATTTGGATGTGAACAGTTTTTAAAACATGTTCACTCTTTTGCTCACCATGAACGAATGAATGAGTAAATCCATTCAAAGGTGGTGAAGTGAGCCTCAATTCCATCTATTAGAGCTAAACGATGCTTGGCTTGGAGCCAGGTACTGTCGGCAGCAAAGAGTGGAAATGCGAAATATCTATCGCGGCAGACTGTCTTTTTTTTTATGTAATGAACCAGGAAACGAGCAGACGGATCGCCTGATGGTAAGCGATTACCGCCGCCCATGGACACTCGCAGCACCAGAGGAGTTACACTTGTAACTCCTCTGGTGCTGCGACTTGCGTTCCTGATCCTTAAAATCCCCAATCCCCCCCATGGGTGTCGGTGTAAAATGGCGATGTAACATGTCATCACTCAATTTTTTCATGTCTTCCATCGAAGCACGCAGAACTGCAAATTTTTGAAATGAATAATAATAATCATTGAAAAAGTAGACAGTTCTTATTAAATTTTATCATGTATTTCGTACGATTTCATTTCATCAAGTAATAACCTAACCAAGAGCATGACAGGACATGTCTAAGGAGGGTTCCGTAACTATAAACGCGTAATATGCTTTTTTTAATTACTCCAAAAGTTACTGTCTGATTTGGTTTACAATAATTTTCCTAAAGAGTTTTTAACATGATCTATCAGCATGAAAATTTGCAAGTTTCTATCTCCTATAGTTTAAAAATGCTAGGGTGGGGACCAACTTACAAACTACTTTGGAGGCCTCGAAAATTGTCACCTTATAAAAAAATAACGTATGAAACCTTGCCTTTATTTTAAAAGACCTATTCTACGATACCCCACACGATGGGGTAGAGTGAAAAAATATTTTTCATCCCTACTTCACATGTATAGAGAGCCACCCCTAAAATATAAAATTGTGATTTTTTTATGATCCCAAAACCGTGATCTATATACAATCTATAACTGCACAAAATTTCATCAATTTATATTCATAATTACAGGAGCTAGAAGCGTGGATAGACAGACAGACAGTCGGACAGACGGACAGAGCGAAGCTATAAGGGTTCCTTAAGTATTACGGAACCCCAAAAATGTATTTACGAACGAGCATAAATTCCCCGCGTTTCGCGTGAAATTAGGTTTTAAACTTTCATCCCCTATTTTACCCCCTTGGGCGTTGAATTAAGAAAAATTCTTCCTTGCCTACGTCATAATATGAGGAATACGGGTGCAAAATTTCAAATTTCTAGCCTTAAGGGTTTGGCCTGTGCGTTGGTACATCAGTCAATCAGCTTTGCCTTTTATATATTATACACTAGATGTTTCCCGCTACTTCGTGTGCGCTAAAACAAATCCCGCAGGAACCGTACATTTTACCTTATATATGTCTATGTCCTTCCCCGTGGTCTACCCTAAATCCGTGCCATATTTTATCAAAATCGGTCTCGTAGTTTCGGAGCCTATTCGATGCAAACAAACAAACTTTTCCTTTTTATTATATTATTATAATTAATAACATCAAGAAACCACAGATATGACCTACTGCTTATTGTCAAGACGTTTAGGCTGGAAAATAATAAAAAAAAAATCGTAAATGTATACGAAATAAGATTACATTACGCTCTTTATCGCACTGTTAAGGCCATTGACCTGACACAGCTGATTGTGTTGATGTTATTTGTATAGATTTTTGTAGTTTGAACCAATCAAAATAATTTTAATGTTTTCTAGTCTTTCATTAAATAATTCTCTGTTTTTTCCAACATTTCTTTTAAATACACTTTATTGCTGACCGTACACCCTTCCTCCCACCCTTCCCTCTTCACCCCTTACTCCTAAACTCCTCAACGAGTTTACTTGTCAGGAAATGCTCGTCCATCGATTCTTGAGCAGCCAAGATTCTGTTACTCGAATGTAGCGAGAAATTTTAAGAGCAAAGATTTCAAAACTAAGGTTGGGCTATGAGTTACGACGTAATAGCCTCCGTGGTCTAGTAGTTAGAGTATTGACTCTCGACTCGGAGGTCGTGGGTTCTATTCCCGCATTGGAACAACAAAAAAATGTTGTTTCCAAGTTTGGTTAGGACAATGCAGGCTGATCACCTGATTGTCTGACAAGAAAGATGATCCATGCGTCGGATGGGCATGTAAAAAGTCGGACTTGCGCCTGATCTCTCGTTAGTCGTGTCGGTTATCCGTTTCATTGGATTATGAGAGTAAAGGAAGAGAGAGTGCTCTTGTGTACTGCGCACACACTTGGGCACTATAAATTACTACTACGTAACTGGCCTGGTTTCAATGAAACCGGCCACCGTCACTTAGATCGGTGTGGGGAGAGTTATGACGTACATTTGACAGAAAAAATCTAAATATCTTGATTTCAGAAGACTGAATAATGAATATCTCCTAGACTAATTTAAGGTCTCGCTGGGCGGTCGAGCGTTAGTGAGACCTTCGATCAATATAAGTAGGTATGGATGTCCCGTACGGAACAAGTGTTTTAATCCGCGCAAGGAGAGCCCCGGTGAGTGACCATGCTCAGTCGGCTTTGCGCCGCCTAACGAGTAACACGTTGCGGCGCGTCTATTGAAGCTCGGTAATTATCATCATGGTAATTATCATCATGTTGCCGTTTTGTGCGTTGTTAAAGTGTGTCAACAATACAAAGAGCACTAGTAAAGCATCAGGCATTTCATAGCAAGGCAGCATCACCTTTTAATCATGTGTATACCTTTCATGCGTATACACAATATGATTAGAAGGATTAAAGTTGTACGCGTGTGTTTATATGTTGTTGTGTCTTGAGTTCTTGACTCATTTCTCATCACCGGTGGTAGCTTTTTTGTTGACTTTCCGAAAATAGCTTTTTAAGTTTTATTTGGAAATAAAAATTTTCATTTTCATTTTTCATGAGCTGTTTGTATGCGTATTTAGGCATGTTCATAACTACTTAATAACGTAGATGAGCAAAGCCAATGAAATATGATTGAAATATCTAAAAATGGTCACAGTTATAAAATACAATTCAGGCTGCTTTGCCCTTCGAGCTCAGGGTATAGGTACTATTCCTCGGAATTCACGCTTCGCTACTGGCTTTCTTAGTAAATAATATAGTTCTAAATTCTAAATGAACGAAACGAGCGAGCAAAATATAGTTTTTTATGTAAAACCACCAAACAGTGGCTGTGTTCGGCGGACAAAAGCGCTTATTAGCGCTTGCTAGCGCTGTAAAAATATACAGATTATCGCCCAACTTCAATACCGTTAACACAATCCACCATTTTGCCTATTTACCGCTTAGCGATCGCCTTTTGCTAACCCTTTTTTCTTAGCGCTTTTTTCCTCCGAACACGAACACAACCATTGTTTTTGCGGAAATAAAATAAAAATGTCAACTCCCTACACCTGTGGCTCCATTTTTATTCACCTCATGTACGAAAATATATATTTTGTCTAGCAGACGGCAAACATACAAGCTATATATAACCAGTTTATTCAGACTTATTTTTGTATGAAATTTGCCTGTAATAGTGGACCAAGTTATACAAGACACGAAGTGTCATAGAGTAAGTAAATATAGACACGTCATTCACTATTAACGACATTAAATTGGGATCGAACTGACGGAGCTATTTCTAGATATATCTAACATTGTCTAGTAAGTGTCAAAACGTGTTCATATTGGAATAACTGGGTTTAGGCTAAATCTAGGTAGCGAATTTTGTCCACGTTTATTTTGGGATTGCTGTGACTAATGTTTATACCCGACTATCTTAAACCTAAAAAGAAAAAAAAAAAACAAGAAAGTCTAGCATTCGAGACTTTTGCGAATAATATTGAAAAACTATACTTACCACAGAAATAGTTTCGTGATCGATACATTCAAAACGAAAACATTCTATTGGGAACACTTCACTTCAACAATCGGGACACATTGTAAGTAAGCCGGATTTTTGATAATACCGTTTATTTTATGCCTAAATTGCCGCCAGCTACCTAGCTATAAGGTTCTACATCAACGCCTGTTAACAGCTATAAAAATACATTTTATACATCGAACGGTGTAACCAAATTACTTTCGGGACTCAATTAATCGCCCAAGTCACAAATTATTACTAGCGCTGATTTGATTTCGTCACACATTGTATTACAAAAATGGCTGCGAGGTAATGCAACTTATTTTAGAGTAACGAAGCTTCTATCACCTTCGCTACTCTATAGCCAGGCTCATAAAGATATCATTATGACATTGCTAATCTATAACCAGGGACTTTTTTGACATTATATGTCAATTTCTTGCATAAAACTGCATACATTATTGAAGCAGTATCTGTCACATTGTAACTCTATGGCCAGGTTGTAAAAGGTGTCCTGTAGGTTGTGCATAGTCCTCGACATTGTCTGTCGCATAACGCGGAAAAGGTCATTGTACTTTTTAGCTCCTGTCTGATGTATCTTCAGGCATATAGTCACATAGCATGTGTTGTGGCGCAAATATGAGAACCTAAGTAGAGATCTCATATTTGAATCATTTGGGGTAAAAACCCTAGGCGCATGGGGTCCGGGAGCACATAAGCTTTTTAAAGAAATATCAAAAAAGCTTACTGAAGCCACCCCTGACCCCAGAGCCGGGAACTACCTGGCACAACGGATAGCCATTGCGATCCAACGAGGCAGTTTGCTAGGTACTCTGGCAGATGGGGATGACCTAGGGAAGTTTTTCTATTTATAGATATTTTTAGAAATAATTTTATTTGTAGATAGGTCTTTTTTTTTAGTTTTAATTTTTAGTTTATGATCTGGCTTTTTAGTGTATTTTAAATGTTAATAAATATATGTACATAATTCAGTATGTGTTGTGAGTTTTGATATCACATTTGGTCTATTTTGCGAAGCATTAAGTTAAGGTCTAGCCATTTTGTATATAACACTGCGAAAATCTTATGTCTGTTCTTTTTTAGTCTCTACGCTTAACATTAATTTCATTACTTGTCTGATGTAATTCTTTGTTTATTTTTGGTGTTAAGTGTGGTGTTGTGTATAAGTGGTGTTAAGTAATGTATTTTCACACAAACTTTTATTAGGAACTAGCTATTGCTTGCGGCTCCACCTGCATAAATACAGTATCCCTCGGGAACACTGTACTTTTTCCCGGGACTCAAAGTATGTCTGAACCAAATTTCATCAAAATTGGTTCAGCGGTTAAAGCGTGAAGAGGTAACAGACAGACAGATACACTTTCGCATTTATAATATTAAAGTATAGATGGAGTTATAGGATCCCCACGACACTAATATATGCTATCTACATAATAAAACATTTTTTCTGTCCGTCAGTCTGTTTGTTCCGGCTAATCTCTGAAATGGCTAAGCTGATTTTTATTGCACTTTCACTACCAAATATCTGATGTTATAAGGAGTAACTTAGTGTATTTTAATCTTACGGTTCAGTTAAAAAATCGGATTTCGTTTCCATTAACAATTCCACATATTTTTGATATGTTACAGATGTAACAAGAAATTAGATAATTTCTTGACATTTTTACGAAGAGTTTTATTGATATCAAAAAAGGCGTCGTTAAAACAAAAATTTTGTCAACTTTCGAAACAACCGAACATTTTCACACTGTCGATTTCACGTCGCTTTAACTCGATTTAAAACTGCAAGTATAAACTAAAGGGTTAATATTTAACTGGAAAGTTAAGTGAACTGTCAACATGTTACGGGCGTTATTATGTCGAGATTGCCACGCGAAGAATTATTTATAAATGTCAAAATATAGGGTTGCCAACCAGTTCGTAGCTTGCCAGCCCGTACTTGTATATTATGTATTCAGAGCCCGTAGTAGGCAAACGTAGTGAAGTAACGATCGATTTGGAACACAGAAACGTTACTAAAAAATTTACAGCTGGCCATATTGTGAATGGCTCCCAAACACAAAATTTGTTATAGCATTTTTTCAAATACTAATAATGTGTCATACGAATCGTTATACTCAAAATTTTAAGGCGCTGTTAAATTTATTTATTAAAATAACGTTTTATTTATTTGATTGATAATAATAATAACTAAGATACCATATCAAATAATGGCAAACGACTAACAGCACACAGAACCTGTAGATGTAAGATCAGTTGCAGAACTTATTCTAATACCTAACTTACGAAATTAAGTACCTCGGACAAAAAAAGAAAAAGTCGCGTCCGTAAATAATTGTATCCATGATTTATAAGTCAATGTTGTAGGTTACGAAGTTTCAAACTGAACTGTCATAGTTATTGTATCTTAATAAAACGTGAAGCCAGTGAAAATTGTGTTATTTATACACGTCGCTACTGAGACAGAGTTACTTACGCATTTACAATAATATATATCTATATCTTTATATAATCTATAGATATTTATGATATATGTAGGTTACGAAATTTAAAATTCTATTGTCATAGTTATTGCATCGTAATTAAAAGTGAAGCTGGCATGAATCGTGTTATATGCACACCTTTTACCTTCAAATTTATAATAATAGTCAGCATTTTCCTGTTTTGCCATCCCTAATTCCCTTATTAACAGAAGTAATTAATTTAACGACACTCGATAAGGCAAAGATAACAAATAAATAAACCGTTGTTTGCCGTTGTTGACAACTTATCTGTCGTTGTTCGGCGTTGTTGACAACTTATCTACGTTGTAACTATGTACAATTGTAAGCAATTTCGTGGGATAAATAAATTTAATCAACTTTTACCACAAAGGACGTTTCTATTTTTCATTAAGTCTATGTTTTCTATTTAGACAGGGTGTGAATATTTTTTTATCTAACATTAAGCAACAATATTACGTAAGCAATAACAGTATGCAAAACTAAAAATTATCGTTATTTACAGAAAAATTACATTATTAACATTTCATGACAACTCTCACTAGCTCGAACTGCCGTACGCCGCGCCGGCTTTGAAGGTCACGCGATCGCAGCGCAGTATCAGCTGATAGTATCTATACAGTTAAATAAAATGGAAGTGCCTGTTTGTAATTTTCAACTAACAGCTTTTCACTTAATGCATATGAAAGTATATACAAGATTTTGGTTAAATCAGTACGGATACTTTGGGCATATGCTCTACTGCTTATGTATAGTTTAGGCAAAAAAATAATTGTCATTCTCGAAAAAAAATTTTTTCTTTATATAAAGCGAGTTTGCGTTTTGCGGAGAGTCTCACATACATGAGATGGTTTTTAGGGTTCCGTAATACTTAAGGAACCCTTATAGTTTCGCTCTGTCCGTCTGTCTGTCTGTCTGTCTGTCTGTCTGTCCGCGCCTCTAGCTCCTGTAATTATGAATATAAACTGATGAAATTTGGTGCAGTTATAGATTGTGTATAGATCACGGTTTCGGGATCATAAAAAAATAAAAATTTTATATTTTAAGGGTGGCTCTCCATACATGTGAAGTGGGGATGAAAAATATTTTTTCACTCTACCCCATCGTGTGGGGTATCGTAGAATAGGTCTTTTAAAATAAAGGCAAGGTTTCATACGTTACTTTTTTATAAAGTTGACCATTTTCGAGTAATCGGCCTCCAAAGTAGTTTGTAAGTTGGTCCCCCCCCTAGCATTTTTAAACTAAAGGAGATAGAAACTTGCAAATTTCCATGCTGATAGATCATGCTAAAAACTCTTTAGGAAAACTATTATGAACCAAATCGGACAGTAACTTTTGGAGTAATTAAAAAAAAAAGCATATTACGCGTTTATAGTTACGGAACCCTCCTTAGACATGTCCTGACATGCTCTTGGTTAGGTTATTTTAGTTTGAGTATGACAATAATTTTTCTGCCTAAACGACTTTACGTAAGCAGTAGATCATGTGCCCGAAGTATCCGTAATTGATTTTTGGAGAATTTATATACGGTTTAACAATAAAAAATATATTTTTTTTTCATTTTTGTCTGTCCGTCTGTCTATCTGTCTGTCTATTTGTTCCAGCTAATCTCTGGAACGACTGGAGTCTGGGCAGATTTTCACGGGATTTTCTCTGGCTGATAGTTGATGTTATAAGGCGTAACTTAGGATACTTTTCATCCTCATCATCATCATCAACAACAATGGTCAACGCCCAACGAAGTGGGCACGGGTCAGCTATTTATTTTATAAGATTTTTTAAGACCCATAAATCGGTAGCATTATATTGTTGTGTTCTAATGTTCTCTATGCTTATGTTTAGACTAGCTTTTTAAATTTTAATTATTCAAAATGGCGGTGATGTGGTTCGCCACCTATCACGTCTCGCGGAGGCGAAAAGTGGCCCATGGAGAGCCGCTTCGCTACGTTGAATGTAAGGGGAGTAATGGATGATAAGAATGAAAGTGGACGAAGCGAAAATAGTATGTAAGGATTGTAGCAAGTAGAAAGAAGTTGTCTCTGCCTACTCCTACGGGTAAGAGGCGTGAGGCGTTGATGTATGTATGTATGTATGTATGTATGTATGAAGATTAGCTTTTCCCGCTGCTCTTCTCGCGTGAATAAAGTATTGGGTGTCCCACGGGAGCACTGTAGTTTTTCGGGATATGAAGTAGTTTATGCTTAATCCAGAGCCTAAACTGTTGCAGTTTAGGCTCTGCAGTTATACGAAATATTTCATCGAAATCCGTTCAGTCATTTTTGCGTGAAAGAGTTAACAAACATCCATCCATCCTCACAAACTAATTACATAGTAGTATAGTAGCATTAAATTGGATTTAATACTATTATAATAATAATAAATTATTTTTTTCGGACATTAACCATCCATAAGTCTTAGTACCTCTAATCTAGTTAGTAACAATTTCTTAGTTTTTTAGTGATTTTTCACATATTATATAATATAATGATAGTAATAATAATAAGTAGTAGTACCTAGTTAGTAATTCAGTTAGTAACAATTTTTCCTTAATTTATGTTAGTAGTTTTTATAATATATATTGCATCTGGCTAAGGGCGCATGTAGGCCAATCCAATGCCTCAGCAGGCGGGAGTCCCACCTACATGCCAACGCGTTCAGGATAGTGTTGGGGCTAACCTGAAGTCTGTTCATTAAGGCCCCCACAGACGAGAGGCCGATCGTTTCAGTTAGAACTGACGTCAGTTCGGCCTGAACGGATTCGAGCACACACACGGAAAATCGCATCAGTCTATTCTGGTTTGCCGCGCGCTACGGTCGTGTTTATCAATTTTGTTACACCGCCAAAACTCATACACCGCTTGTACACGATATACGCCCGCACGGCCGCGGCTCGGGCGAGAACTGAAGCGATTTGTCCACACACGGTCCGGACAGGCCGCGCGTTCAGGCTGCCCGGTCAGGCCAGAATTAATGTTGCCAACTTAGTTATTTTACAAAATTTTACTAAATTGAGTATTTTATATATATATTCCTTATTTAGTTTTATTGCTACTAAAATTTGGTATATTTAAAATGATTGTGAATTCGAAATGGCCGCCGTCCTAAATTGGCGGTCTTTATAATTATTTATAAACTTTACGATATGGGTATCATCTAAAAGGGCATAAAAAGTAAAATAGGTATACTGAATTATAAAAAATATCACCAACACAAATAAAATTTCACTCTAAGTCTCTGCAGCGTTAAAACTATCAATTTGACACAAAAATGCTTATAAAATAAATTGTAGAAAATTGTATATAGTTCATATTCGTGGAACATATTTTTATCGTAAAGTACGTCTGTAAAGAGATATAGCCAAAATAATGAAAGTTATCGCCATTTTTTCAAGATGGCGGATCCAGTAGTAGCAATATGGGGTAGCAAATTTTAAATTCGGAAAGAATACATACAAATCTATTAAAATTACGCTTCATTAAGTGCAATTTACTCATGATTTACCTATTTGTAAGTATCACAGGAGGTAACTTCATCCCGGTCTGGCTGAGTTTTGGCTAGGTTTGAACATGCCAGACCGACGATTTTCGAAAGAGGATTAGGAGACGAACAGATTGACATATAACTTGACCTTGTTTTCTTTGAGCTATTTTTACTGAAAATTCTTACACGTTCAGGGCGGTCTGGCTGGAAACTGGTCAAGAGTAGGACTGCCAGACTTGCATTTTTATCGGTTTCTAGTTGGCGCGCAGCCGTGTATAACAACAGTTTTCTTGTTCCTTATGAGCTTTTTTTACTCAAAAAATCTTCACACATTTTGGTCAATAAAAAAAAAAACTGCCAGGTTTAGGACCGCCAGACCGGCGGTTTTATATCAAGCTTTAAGGCCCCTAGCGATTTGCAGTGGTCCAATGCTTGTTCTCGATGAGCTCCTTTTTCGACGGTGGGCGCTAGCTCTATCCGCACGGCCGACTGATGCGATCTCGAAATTGCACACAGACGATAAGATTTTGCATCCGTTTAGGCCGAATTGAAAGCAGACCGGATCATGTATGGGGCCCCTTAGGGAAGCACACCGGTTCCTAATGATCGCGTAAAAGTCGTCGGCGTGTGCCTCCGAAAACATACCGGATGCGCTGCAAAACCTGGGCAGCCCCAGCACTACCCTAAAACGAGCAAACCTAGCAAACGCACTACCCTTATTTAAGCAGAGTATGAGTAGTGAATGTTTACTTTCTAGTTTCTAATAGTATTCTAATAATATCTGATAACTATTCTAATTTATTTTACGACGCCATATTTAAATGAATGATTTGATCATTTGAATAATTGCACAAGCTACGGGAGAATTTAATTAACTTATCATATTTGCACTGTACATAAAATAGTTTCATGAATAATTGATTATAGATGCATCTGGAGGCACTGCAGTGCCCCCGCCAAGACGAGCTAAGCGTAGCCCAAGGGCACTACCAGACCACCTTGTTTCGAAGCGTTTCGTCGATTTTTTTAAATAGAAAAGAAATTTAAGCATAACTTCACAAAGTCTTCACCTTAGTCAAGTTATGTCGCTTGGATGTTTCGTTCCTACGAGAATAGTATAACAGAAAAACAGTCTCTTTTTAATTACCTCAAAATTTCTCACCTTACGCCCAAGAGAATGTAGCGAAATGGCCAGGCCACATATTTTGACTAAGGTGTAGAGTTTGGAAAGTTAGGCTTGTAGAGTTAAGGCGTGTGGAGTTAGAAGTTTCGTAGAGTCAGAAGCTTGGTTTTACATGAGATCTGATAGCATTTTGACAGTGCGAGTCATATGGTATGTCTTGGCATCACTTTACATGACAATGTTTTTGGTAAGATAGATAATATCCCGTTAGAAAATTAAGACTGGCTTGTATAAAGCTAATTAACTTGTCGGCGCAGACGAGCCACACAAAACCGCGATCGGTTGCTGTCGCTCAACAAGTGGACGGGAGTGAGGGTATCGAATTTATCAGCCACGCACTTGCAACTCTTCTAGTGTTGCCAAATATATTAATAACTAGCTTTAGCGCGCAGCTCCGCCCGTATATACATTATCCCCAGGGAACATTACTTTTTCTTGATAAAAATACCCTATGTCCTTTCCAGGGACCCAAAGTATGTCTATACCAAATTTCATAAAAATCGGTTCAGCGGTTAAAGCGTGAAGTGATAACAGACAGACACAATTTCGCATTTATAATATTATTACTAGCTGTTGCCCACGGCTCCGCCCGCGTAAATACCCACAGGAACACTACTTTTTCGGGATACAAAATATCCTATGTCCTTTCCCGGGACCCAAATTATGTCTATACCAAATTTCATAAAAATCGGTTCAGCTGTTAAAGCGTGAAGAGGTAACAGATAGACATACAGACAGACACACTATCGCATTTATAATATTAGTATAGATTATTAGCTGTTGCCGCCCGCGTAATTACAGTATCTCTCGGGAAAACTATTTTTTCGGGATAAAAAGTAGCCTACGTGTGTCAAATCTCATCAAAATCCGTTCAGTAGTTTTTGCGTGAAAGAGGAACAAACATCCATACAACCTCACAAACTTTCACATGAATTATAATATTAGTAGGATTGTAAAAAAATCTCTTCGCAGTAGACGAGACGAGGACGACGAGGATCCTCTTGAATCACTCTGTTCATTGTTGAAAACTGCATTAAAATCTGTTGAGTAGTTTAAAAGGTCTGAGCGAACACACAGCGGAAGCAACTTCAGTTTATACTATACTCGATGTTGCCTGCGACTTCGTGGGCGCAAAAGTTAATTTCGCAGAAACCGTACATTTTTACGCGATTAAAGTAGCCTATGTGGTCTACTCTACATCTGTGCCAAATTTCATATAAATCGATCCAGTAGTTTCGAAACCTATTCAATGGAAACAAATAAAACTTTTCCTCTTTATTATATTAGTATAGATAAAATATATCGTGGTAGAGCCATGCTTCGGCACGAATGGGCCGGCTCGACCGGAGAAATACCACGGGCTCACAGAAAACCGGCGTGAAACAGCGTTTGCGCTGTGTTTCGCCGAGTGAGTGAGTTTACCGGAGGCCCAATCCCCTACCCTATTCCCTTCCCTACCCTCCCCTATTACCCTATTCCCTCTTAAAAGGCCGGCAACGCACTTGCAGCTCTTCTGATGCTGCGAGTGTCCATGGGCGACGGAAGTTGCTTTCCATCAGGTGACCCGTTTGCTCGTTTGCCCCCATATTTCATTAAAAAAAAAAAACTTTGTCCGGATATTATTCATAATAGCGGGCCAAAGTTAGCTAAAGTAATAAACACGATTATACATAATATAGAATGTAGTCAAGTTGAGGCAAAAAGCGTCTCCAGTTAAATGGATTTTCTGGATGGAATGGATCTCCAGCTATTTTGAGATTTTTAGGCCATTTTGACATTTGAAGTATGGTGAAAACAAAATGGCTGAGATTTCAAGTCTGGTGAAAACCAAGATGGCGTAATTTTTTCTTGTATGAAGATTTGTTCTGTCAAATGTACGTCATAGCCTATCTTGAGTTTTGAAATCTTTGCAAAAAACATAATAATATTACTTTATCTAATGTAGGTACTTTTACAACATTACATAACAATACAATACACGAACATACGATCTTATTATGTGGCCATAACGGCGTCCTAAGGGAAGGATCATAAAATTTTATGTACGAAGTAATGCGAAAGTTAACAAACCGTTTGTTTTAACTTTTTCGAGTTAATCCGATGTTTTTGTGTAAAATTATATTGAAATTGTTAACGTGGTCAAATATTTTAAATGAATAACTAAATAGAGTATTTAGTTACATCGTTTGTGAACAATATCTATGCTTCGATGACGGTGTAGATGGGAAGGGCACTGAAAATTATGTTCCAGGGCTCATTCGATTCGGAATAACTCTAAAACTTTTTGAAAAGTTTCAAGAGGGGCTCGAAAAAATTGCAATAGTTATAAACAATTTAGTAAAAAAAAAGAAATGGGGTAGGTATGGCTTTTTTGAAAAAATCTCGGAAACTAATAAAGATATCGGAATTTCGAAAATAAAAATCCTTAAAGAAGAGGAAATTTCAACACAGTTTCTGAGATATTTTCAAAAAACCCCATTTCTTTTTTTTTTTTTACTACATTGTTTATATCTTTTGCAATATTTTCGAGTCCCTCTTGAAATTTTTCAAAAAGTTTCCAGATGTCATTCCGCATCGAATTAGCCCTGAATCTTAATTTTCGGTGCCCTTGGACAGAAATTCACCGAAATAGATCTGTGGCGGACCAATCAGCGCACAGTCCTGAATCGCGCTATCGAAGTTTTCTAAGATCAGCGATAATATATACAACATCTGAAAACCACTACAGTGGGCTTCTGCCTGACCGGGCATACCACCTCGCTCGGTCGGAGATCTCCCTTTGGGGCTTGCTTCCACACTATTCTCACATTGGTGACCCTCGACAGAACATGCCTCCTTCTGGACATCATCATCATCACTCCCCACCCCTCCGCACTACGCCAGCCAGCTTTCATCCTCATCGGGTACCCCAACCACCAGTCTAAACGCATCGAAGCTTGCTCGAACCCTCATCGGCTTCAACGGGCAGTCTCACTAAACGGACCGGTCAACAAGCAGAGCATGAAGCACCTTTCCTGGTCAGCACGCGTAGCTACTACGATCAGTAAGCAGAGTACGCGGCACCTCTCCTGGTCGTCACACGTAGCTACAATGATCGGTCAGCAAGCAGAGCACACCTCTCCTGGTCAGCGCGTCAGTGGCGAAGGCTGGTTCTTCTTCATAGGGAAGCCGGAGCCTGCATAATAGGTAGGGATTTTGATGAGAGTTTTCAAAAGGTAAGGGAAGCCGATAGGAATGGAGTTATAGGTACCCCTCGCCACTGCAGCACGTAGCATCGGCCCCGCACGGCAGCACTCCAACTCACTGGAGCTCGTGCAGCAGCAGCACAGTTCCGACTCACTGGAACTCTCTGACACTGGCGACTCAAGCAGAAAACTCAAAAAATTCGACCTCCGTTCTTAGGGTGGAGTGATGTGGCGGACCTATCAGCGCACAGTCCTGAATCGCGCTATCGAAGTTTTCTAAGATCAGCGATATATATAAGGTCTCCGAAAATCAATTACGGATACTTCGGGCACATAAACCACTGCTTATGTAAAGACGTTTGGGCAAAAAAATAATTGTCATACTCAAAGTAAAAAATCATCTCAATCTCATGTATGGGTGACTCTCTGTAAAACGCAAACTTGCCCATATAAAGTAAATTTTTTTTTTCGAGTATGATAGTTATTTTTCTTCTTAAATGTCTTTACATAAGCAGCAGATCATATGCCTGAAGTATCCGTAATTGATTTACCAAACCTTATATACAACATCTGAAAACCACTACAGTGGGCTTCGGCCTGACCGGGCATACCACCTCGCTCGGTCGGAGATCTCCCTTTGGGGCTTGCCACCATATTTCCCACATATCTTATGAATCAGACTAAAAGGGCTACGCGATATGTGCGGCAAGTGTAAATGTAAAAAAATTGTCAACAGAACCTTAATTCTCGTATTCAACTCAAGACTTTCAATTTAGTTTCAATGAATAACAAATTAATCGTCTTGATACAACACCTTCTGTTATATACCTTGATATCATAGAAGACTTTTGGAGTTTAGACCAATCAAAACGCATTTATGAGAATACAGTATTTTGCAGTTTTAACATTCTAATACTGCGTTGATACTGTATTATTGTAAGATTTAATTAGCAGAATCGACCTACAGTCGCATCGATTGTGTCCCGTCTACGCAAACCATAATAACGTTGCCTAGATGCCAATATTCCATTAGGCTTATTATTATTCCCTTTTTTTATAAATTATGGACAAACAAGCAAACGAGTCACCTGATGGAAAGCAATTACCATCGGCTATAGCCGCTGCAAATCGCATTACGAGAGAAGTCATCAGTGCATTGAGAACCTTTCAAAAAGGAATACGCTCTTTTCTAAGTTGTAGTCCAGGATTGCACTCTTTTCTAAGCTGTAGTCCAGGAATACGCTGTTTTCTAAGCTGAAGTACAGAAATACGCTCTTTTCTTATCTGTAGTCTAGGAATACGCTGTTTTCTAAGCTACAGTGCAGTTATACGCTCATTTCGAAGCTGTTGTCCAGGAATACGCTTTTTCCTAAGCTGTAGTCCAGGAATACGCTCTTTTCTAAGCAGTAGTCCAGGATTACGCTCTTATCTAAGCAGTAATCCAGAAATACGCTTTTTCCTAAGCTGTAGTCCAGGTATACGCTCTTTTCTATACTGTAGTCCAGGAATACGCCTTTTTCTAAGCGTAGTTAAAAAGAGTTTTATTAGTAACTTTTGCCACCGTCTTACTATAATAATTTTTAAACAGATTTTAACCTTGAGATAAAACAAACAAAAGGCATTTACATCAGGTGCTACCCCACAATTACCTGGCTGCTAACGTACACACATACAAACGGAATAATTGTATGTTATTAACTTGTTAAAACATACAAAACCAAGCGTTCTCATGCAACAAGTTCTTGTTCGAAGGATTTTATTTCATTTGCGGGTACAATCGTTTTTTATGACATAGGGGCAAAAAAGACGACAGATCGACTGATAGAAAGTGTCTATAACACAAGAATCATATTAAGAGCACCGTCGGCCTAAAAATAGTTCGACCGATTAGTGTTATAAAAAGGAAAATGTAAATAAAGTAGCTTGTTTCAGCCTGGTGACGTCCACTGCAGGACACAGGCCTCCCCCATAAATTTCCAGTGCGACCGGTCGCTCGCGGCCTGTATCCACCGACTTCCTGCAACTTTTCTCAGGTCATCTGTCCACCTGGTGGGAGGCTGTTCTACGCTTCGACGTCCAGTTCGTGGTCTCCACTCAAGAACCTTTCGACCCCAGCGGGCATCAGTTCTACGGGCATATGTCCATTGCCACTTTAATTTGCTAATGGGTCTGTAACTTTAGTTCTGCTACGGATTTCCTCATTTCTGATTCTATCACGATGAGAGACTCCGAGCATACCCTCTCCATAGCTCTTTGAGCGACACGAAGCTTTTTAATAAGAAATAAGGCAGCTTTTGAAGAAATACTTCTTTGCTATAAACATTATAAGATTCCGTGTTTTTCATCTACACTTTTATATAATAATAAAGAGGAAAGATTTGTTTGGTTGTTTGCATTGAATAGACTCCGAAACTAGGCCGATTTTGATGAAATTTTGCAAAGATGTAGAATAGACCACAGGGAAGAACATTGGTTACTTTTTAAACCGCTGTAAAGTGTACGGTTCTCTCGAGATTTCCTTTTGCGCACACGAAGTCGCGGGGCAATCAATTTAACATAATCATACTAATCCATTATCCGCGCGAGTCTTTGATGCATATTAAGTAACACGATTATATGACGGATTACTACACTACAATACGGCCGATGTATCTTGGCGAGTCTGAACTTCGCGCAGAAGGTTGCGCAATAACTGTTTTTAAGTGTTTTCGTATTTATTTTATTTGTACTAATTGGTCAACTGTATTCGGGAAATTTTATTAGTACATAGGTATATAAAAATAATACAATAACAGTTTTCTTCACGAGTTGTACATGCGCTAAAGTTCGCAGAGCCTATGTTCAGACCTGTCAAGATACAGCGGCCGTAGTGTACTCAGTTACTCACTAAAAGTGATAAGATGTAAAAAAAAACGTAGGCCTTTTCATTCGTTATTGGATATCCATACTAAATATTATAAATTGGAAAGTGTGTGTGTTTCATGTTTGTCCGTCTTTCACGCTAAAACTACTTAACCGATTTAAATGAAATTTGGTACACAGACAGTATAGAGCCTGAGAAAGAACATATGCTACTTTTTATCGCGGTGAAGTGTACGGTTCCCGTGGGATACTTTATTTACGCGGGCCGCGGGCATAAGCTAGTATTATACATATACAGTAATAGCTGCTCCCCAGATAGATGTCGGTGACGGTGGCCGGTTTTATTGAAACCAGGCCAGCTGCGCAGGGGTTGTTTTATAGTGCCCAAGTGTGTGCGCAGTACATAAGGGCACTCTCTCTTCCTTTACTCTCGTAATCCAGTGGGACGGATAACCGACACGACTGACGAGAGATCAGGCGCAGGTCCGACTTTTTACATGCCCATCCGACGCATGGATCATCTTGGCAGACAATCAGGTGATCGGCCTGCATTTTATTAATAAAACTTGGAAACAACAAAGGAACGCGCAGCACGTGTTGCAACTGTACATAAGCGATTACCATCAGGCGATCCATTTGTTCGTTTTCTGGTCCATTTCATAATTATTTTTTTGCGAATATTATAAATATACAAAAATATACTTATTATTTCAGTTCCACCTGCGCTTATAACTCCCCGCACCGATTTCGGTGACCAGCGGCGTGCACAGGGTTATGACACTGGGTATGCGGCGGAGTAGTCGGTCACAAAAACTTTTTCTTTTATAGATTTTTAGCAATTAGCATAGCCACAGCCAAGCGACGGATCTCTAAATCGGAAACCATGCCAACAGAACTAACAGAACTTCATAACTTGTAACATGAAACTTTCGAGTTACATTCCCTTTTTGCTGATTTAATTATTGTAACTCGGATACACACCTACCATTAGTAGACACAATTTGAATCTTTTCACTGAATGACAATTGTGAGAACTTATTATCACTCAAATCAATTAAAAAGCAAATCACTACCTACCATTTTTATAGAACTTCAGTAATAAACTGTTAAATGTACACACTTTCAAATGTTAAAATGAAAAATCTTTTAAGAAAACTATAAATATTAAATATAATGGCAACCGAAAAATAACAATGCGTTTTCACATGAAAAAATGGCTTCCTTGAATCTGATATTTAAACAAATAAAACCTTACTAAAACAAAAACGCATCATGTGCGTAGTGAGTAATTAGATTTTACGTCAATTATAATTACTCGCATTATAGGCCACCGTGCCACGAATATACCCGATTACTTCCGTGTCCCGACGACTGCCGAACTTCGCCGAAGTCTATAAGCATGCCGTAGGAGTTGGACGACTCGCGCCTTGGGATATTCATAGGTGTGTGCGTTTGCGAACTGTGTACGGTCACTAAAATTACTACACACATGCGAACAAATCTACTGCTACACGACAAGGCATGAGCCGCATCACCAACATGTCGCCAAACGCCTGCCAAACATAATTTACTTGTAAATAGGTGCTATTATAAAATATTAGGCGTTTTTAAGTTATTATATTTTGTTTATTCATTTATTTACTATTAATTAAAGTCATATAAAACGTCCAAACGTTTTATTAAAATATCTGTGAATGGTAAGTAAAGCACTGCATTTCTGCCTTTATGGAGCGCACGCCCCTGTCGGTGACAGTGGCCGGTTTCATTTAAACCAGGTCAGTTACGCAGGAGTAATTTTTATAGTGCCCAAGTATGTGCGCAGTACACAAGAGCACTCTCTCTTCCTTTACTCTCATAATCCAGTGGGACGGATAACCGACTGACGAGAGATCAGTCGCAGGTCCGACTTACTCTTGTCAGACAATCAGGTGATCAGCTTGCATTGTCCTAACCAAACTTGGAAACAACATTTTTTGTTGTTCCAATACGGGTATCGAACCCACGACCTCCGAGTCGAGAGCCAATACTCTAACCACTAGACCACGGAGGCTGTTACACAGCTGCGTTTGTAGGTACTGAGAGAAAGTAGTATCTCATTTCAATGTTCAAATAAGTATTTTTCCAGGAAATTAAACTTCTGCAGTCTACTATACTATGGTGTGTGTGGCAGCGGTATAAAGGGTAAGTAGTTTCAGAAGTTATAATTAATATGGGGAAGTTGAATTAATGTAAGTCCCAAGTGAACGACATCCATCATAATTAGGAGAGGTACGTCGACAAAGCTCGACATAACTCGTGCGCGACAATTCCATTCCGCAGTCCGCACCACTCCATGGTAACAAGGTCGTCAATTGATAGAATACATTTCTAAATAGGAATATTTTTAAAATGGCTGCCGGGAAATCTTCTGTCAAAAATGATCAAATTTTCAAGTAGATGACTGAGCGTAAAGCAACTATTTGTCTAGGACCGCCGTGATGTGGAGTAGTTGACATTATTGTTAGACTATTTGACATTGAAATAAGAAAACGTTTCTACTTTAGCTATCATTTTGTGAGCTCATGCTCGGGAAGAAAAGAAATGTTGTTTCTCATTACGACGATACATCGACCTTGCTACCTTACAATAAGAGCTATTTTGCTCCGAATGGTTTTAATGTTTCTGCAATCTCTCATCTTGTCGATTTTTCGGTGTTTCTACCATGCGCATGCTAAGCCTGCTGTTCATAGTTTAGACAGAACAACGTGTGTTGGAGCAGCTAGTCTATAATAACATACATACATACATATAATCACGCCTTTTTCCCGTAAAGGGGTAGGCAGAGACCACTTTTTGCCATTTGCTACGATCCTTACATACTCGTTTCGCTTCGTTCACTTTCATTCTTACCATCCATTCTTCCTCTTACATTTAACGTAGCGAAGCGGCTCTCCATGGTTCGCTTTTCACCTCCGCGAGAAACGAGACGTGATGGGTGGTGAACCACATCGCCGCCATTTTGGATAATTAAATTATTTTTATGATTATCCATTGCGTTTCCACGGATCGGTGGAGAGGGTAGGAATAGGGAAAGGGAAGGATAGGTGGTGTGGAAAGGAAGATAGGTAAGTTAGAGTGGGAATTAGGAAATGTAGGATATTACCGCCCTATAATAAATAAAATAATAATAAAAAAACGCCTTTATTTGACCATCCTGCATCCATTTCATCTAAATTACTAATTAATTACTTACTTACTAATTGCTAGGTATACATTTCTCTTATTAGTACTTTTTAACGTACTATAGGTTCCTATTTAATTAATTCTAACCATCTTACTACTATTATGAATGTTAAGTTTGTGAGGCTGCTAGATGGATGGATGGATGTTTGTTACTCTTTCACGCAAATACTACTGGACGGATTTTGATGAATATGATGATAGTTTTGGCTCTGGATTAAATAGGCTACATTGTATCCCGAGAAAAGACAGTGTTTCCGTGGGATACTGCATTTACGCGGGCGGAGCCGCCGGCAAAAGCTAGTCGTAAACTCATCTAAAGGTATAACTTATTAAGTACAAAGACACAAAACGAAGGAAACCATTTCTATGTAGATTTGTTTGATAGTATTCCGCATTGATGTACCATATTATGGACGTAGTAAAATGATACATTGCGAATATTAATAATAACTAAGGCTCGACCGAGATCTCGGTCTCGGTTCTCGGTCTCGGCATTCTCGGCTAAAAATCTGGCCGAGAATCCGGTCTCGGTTCTCGGTCAAAATTGGCCGAGATTCTCGGCCATAACCGAGACAGAACACAGTACAGGTAATGAGATTTGAGACTGGTTAACGTCTCCGCCAACCGCAGCACGCCTTTCGTTTGATCGCCCGACGCCCGCCCATTGTCAGTCGTCACTCACTTTTTAACCGACTACCAAAAAAGGATGTTTTTTTTAATTTATTTGTTGATAAAAAAAGTATAATATTATATTATGCACTAACAGAAAAACCATGTAGGTTTAAGAACGCATGTTCAACGATAATTCCGCCGTCTGTAGAATTCCGTTTCAAAATTTTTTTTGATGTATAAGGGTTTAATCCCAAGTTGGTCCCGTTTTCAAACAAGTGGTGACCTGATGATGGGATCCATGAGGAATCGATAGTCTGATTCACAAGATCCATTTCAGTGAATTTCTGTCCAAGGGCACCGAAAATTATATGATCCAGGGCTCATTTGATTGACCTCTTATCAATCAAATATTTCTCAGGGCTCATTTAATTTTCGACAAAAAGTGACATTTGTAACTTATGTCACTTTTTGTCGAAAATTCAATAAAAATGTGACTTCTGTGTGAAATAAAGTATTTTAAATATATTTTGCGACAATTGTATTGCAGAATAAATAGATGTGCATATAAATTTATATAGTAATAGTATGAAATTACCTAAATAATGTCCATTGTTTTTTTGTATGGGAAACGAACCACCTTAAAACTCCGCATCAATTTTACGGAGGCGGAGGTTCTGATAGAGTGGTTTATAACTCTTGCAATTTTTTGGAGCCCCTCTTGAAATTTTCCAAAAAGTTTCTAGAGGTCATTCCGAACTGAATGAGTCCTGGATCATAATTTTCATTGCCCTTGGACAGAAATTCATTGAAAGGGATCTTGTGAATCAGACTACGAAGTAACTCACTTTTAATATAAAGCCTAAATTCCATATAAAGTATTACGCAAAATTTGAGTAGTTTTATTAATTTTCTAATGATTTATCAATTCTCGGTCTCGGTTCTCGGTCTCGGCCGAGACTTCATTTTATTCTCGGTCTCGGTCTCGGTCTCGACCGAAAAGAAATAACCTGTCTCGGTCGAGCCTTAATAATAACTCCCCACCAATTTCGGTGACGGTGGCTGATCGAAACCAGGACAATTACGCAGGAGTAATTTTATAGTGCCCAAGTGTGTGCGCAGTTCACAAGAGCACTCACTCTTCCTTTACTCCCATAACACAGCACGGACGGATAACCGACATGACTGACGAGAGATCAGGCGCAGGTCCGACTTTTTACATGCCCATCCGACGCATGGATCATCTTTCTTGTCAGACAATCAGGTGATCAGCCTGCATTGTCCTAACCGAACTTGGAATGTATATTTTTTTTTTCAATGCGGGAATCGAATCCACGAACTCCAAGTGGAGAGCCGAGCTCTAACCACTAGACCACGGAGGCTGTTTTGCGAATATAAGAAGCACAACAACCAATGGAAATGCGGGTTACTGTTATATTACATACGCTATATGAAGCTTAGGGAGAGTTCACATTGCGACTTAATCATAGATGAGAATCAACTCTCACGTTACCTAATCACAGTAGGTAAAAGTTAAAACATACCTCTCCCCCATAACTAATGAATTTGATTTAGAACAAAAACGTGCCAATGTCTGTTGGCTTGTTCCAGCATAATTTTTTTTTAATGAAATAAGGGGGCAAACGAGCAAACGGGTCACCTGATGGAAAGCAACTTCCGTCGCCCGCGGACACTCGTAGCATCAGAAGAGCTGCAAGTGCATTGCCGGCCTTTTAAGAGGGAATAGGGTAATAGGGGAGGGTAGGGAAGGGAATAGGGTAGGGGATTGGGCCTCCGGTAAACTCACTCACTCGGCGAAACACAGCGCAAACGCTGTTTCACGCCGGTTTTCTGTGAGCCCGTGGTATTTCTCCAGTCGAGCCGGCCCATTCGTGCCGAAGCATGGCTCTACCATGTTATGAAACAATGGGGTCATTTCTCACGGAAACTAAAGATACGCGACACGGCTTTGTATTTTTAAGATAGCCATTCAAAATTGATCTTTATTCATTACATAAGAAGATTCACGTTTCATTGTAAGACTTCGCATGGCAAGTTGCACTGCGCTGCACAGCGCATGTGCAGTATAGATATGAGCGCCGCGCCGGCGCGTCGCCGCCGCCGATTTTGCCACGCCGCCGCCGCCGCGAAAATACATCGGCGCGCCGAGTGAGCGAGAGGGATAGTCATTATGTATAATTTCAGTCAGTGACTGTGAGCATTCATATTAAGTCATTCCCATAATATAAGCTTTACTTCTTTCATGCTTTAAACGAGGAGAACATCCACATAAGTGACACCTATATCATCGAAAGAGTTTTGCATAAAAGACAACATGCTTACTAGAAAGGCAGATCTACTGAATCGATGGAGTTAGTAGATCGCATTAATTAAAGCCATTGAGGATAAGAAGTTTTCGCTAAGTGCCTTCCTAGATATTGAAGGCTCGTTCGGCAAAAACTCAACCTGATCTATTAAACTGATAGCCAGGCTTCAAAAATTACTATACAGTGGATCAAAGCTACGCTAAACAACAGAGGCGTGTCATCAACTATCATGGGCTTGACTGATTGACCCAAGGATGCCCACAGGGAGGGGTAGGGTACTGTCGCCGCTGGAATAGTCCCTGGTAGTGAATGGGCTGCTAAAAGTACTGAACAATAGAAGGTACTATGCTCAAGGATACGCTGATGACCTAATAATAATAGCTCCCCATACCGATATCGATGACGGTGGCCGGTTTCATTGAAACCAGGCAGCAGTTATTATTATAGTGCCCTAGTATGTGCGCAGTACACAAGAGCACTCTTTCTTCCTTTACTTTCGTAATAGAGTGGGACGGATAACCGACACGACTGGCGAGAGATCAGGCGCTGGTCCGACTTTTTACATGCCCATCCGACGCTTGGATCACCTTTCTTGTCAGACAATCAGGCGATTAGCCTGCGATGTCCTAACCAAACTTGAAAACAACTTTTTTTTTGTTGTTCCAATGCGGAAATCGAACCCACGACCTCCGAGTCGAGAGCCAAGCTTTAATCCGACCTAGCGATACTTGTGGTGGGCATACGCATCAGTAGTCGCTGGGCTAATGCAATTAGGTGTAAAATTGGTGCAAAACGATCAAGCTAACAGTCAACGCTAATAAGACAGTCTTGATAGCTAACATAACACCAATAAGAGGAAGTTGAAGGGACTAAAACCCCTTACATTATTTGGGAAAACTACCACGTTTGCAAGCGAGGTCAAATATCTTGCAGTGGTCCTAGATATTATGGAACTTATTTGGAATAAGCACATCGAGGTCATTATGAAAAAGGCTAGATGTGTTCTGTGGTCCTGCCTAAGACTTGTCAGCTCTAAATGAGGCCTTCAGTCGAAGGCAATGCTATGCTTGGTTATACATAGCTATACTGAGGCGATTGTCACATATGCGTAGTGTGGCATAAAAGATGTGCAGGTCAACTGCATCAAAACATTAAATAGTATACAGAGGCTGGCCCGTCTGATAATCATGGGTTCTCTTTGGCACCCGCCGCTTCACTTGAAGCCCTGATTCACCTGACTCCATTTCCTCTGCTTGTTCATATTATGGTGGCTAAAAAGGTTGTTCTCAGGGCCATGACGGCAGGTAGAATGAAACGGGCCTCCATCCTACTTGAACAACGGCAACAGTCTCTTCCTGAGAGACCTGTCATAGTCATGCCATCTGACGCCATGATCAAGGTGCATAGCTTCTAGAAGCTATACCCAGTTTTCATAGCTTCTAAGGAGGACTGGGTCTCAATTAATGTTCATCTTAAGGACATAATATTTTGGTTCACGGACAGATCTAGAAAAGACAACTGGGATGGGGCTGGACAACAGGGACGTGCCACCTACAGGCACATATGCTCGTTTGGGGGATTTTGCATCGTGTTTCAGGCTGAAATCTCTGCTATTATTGGTTGTTCACTAGAGAACCTACGCAGTCAGTTATATAAATGGCTTCGACGTCAGTTCTTGAAAAAGTGGACGTTTATAAAACGAAAATAGAAAAAGATTATAGTGATTACGCTCTTTGGAATCAAAGCACAGTTAACTGCCTATTTTAAAGTAGTTCTTACTTTGAAAATGTATTATTACGTTGCCTTTTTCATCACTACAAAAAGTGACATAAATTGTATTGCATTGTAATTAATTGTATGTAACCCAATAAATAAAAGTATTTTTATATGTATTATTGAACTACACTTTTTTTTTTACTAGCAAGTACAAACTTCAACCCTTTCAAGGTCACGCCACCGACGCCGCCGACGCCGACCCAAAATAGTCGGCGCGCCGCCGCCGACCTACCACCCATCGGCGCTCATATCACTGCAGTATGCTCGTATGACTGATGTCATATGAAGAGTTTATATTTTTGAATATAGTCATGGGATACTCATCCCAACTTACCTGTCCGGTAGTTGTGGTATAGTATACGGGTATGCGACCCCGGCTTCCCTAGCTATTACTGTCCTATCCCTTGCCCTCCTGGTCGAATATCCTACATTTCCTATTTCCCACTCTAACTTAGTTACCTTCCTTTCCAAACCACCTATCCTTCCCTTTTCTTATTCCTACCCTCTCCGCCAATCTGGGAACGCAATGGATAATCATAAAAATAATTTAATTATCCAAAATGGCGGCGATGTGGCTCGCTACCCATCACGTCTCGTTCTCGCGGAGGCGAAAAGTGGCCCGTGGATAGCCGCTTCGCTACGTTGAATGTAAGAGGAGGAATGAATGGAAAGGATGAAAGTGAACGAAGCGAAACAAGTATGTAAGGATCGTAGCAAGTGGAAAAAAATGGTATCTGCCTCTCAGAACTCTGCCTTTAGTATCAAAGAGTTGAAAATCGAATACATAAGTGTCGAGTCAAATGTCATATATGACAGCTTGACACTCGAAATCTCCATTTTGAACTGAATTGTATTAGCACAGAGTTCTATTTTCAGTGCTCTGAATTTTCTACGGCCCTCCGGATTCCGGAGCATACAGTTCAGTCTAAAGGATAAACTTCCTCTAGTGCTAGACTGTGTCGTCCAAGAATAGTATGTCGATGGTATTGTGCGTAAATTTCACGTCACTTTAACGACTTTCAATAAATTGGTTTGCTTTTGTAATGGCATTGTTTTATTCCGTAAAGTTCTAACTTCAGGAATTATTTCGTTTGTGATAGGTACTTTTAGAGTGCCTTTAAATGTTAAGCATTAAAAGCTGTTTAATTTAATGACACTACCTAAATTAATATAATCAAAAGGTAAAAATATACCTCAATAGGCAAGCGTACTGATTTTTTATTGCATAAATGAATAGTACTCTCAAATATGAATAATTTCTCAGAAGAAACTGTATAACGAAAGTCAATATTTTCAAAGGTACAGCGATTTGTATACAAAATTTCGTGTGTCTCGTAAAAACGCTCAATAGTCCATACTAAACTTAACCGTCAGTCACTTGTAGGTTAAGGTGTATGAAGTATACGGCCGCAGGAACATATTTGTAAATATCTCCGATATTTGTGCGTTTAAGTTCATACTTACCATAATCACAGCCATAATGAATGTTTTTGTATATGATGTAAGTAAACTAATGACGTAGGTTTAGTCTACCAATTTCGCAAAAAAAAATTGGTACATTTTAAATGTATTCAATTAGTAAACTACACATAAAATAATATATTTTTTTACATTTACCAAGTAGTAATGCCTCAATATTTCTGAATATATTAATGAAACTAAATATTTCAGATGTAGTCCGATCCCCTATTTAAAAACTCGACGCTCATGTGTTTAATTTTCAGCTCTATTATACTAGCACAGAATTCTATTTTTATTGCCGTTATTTTTCAGTTGATAACATACTCCCAGTCTAAGAAATTATACTCCAAAATGCACCACCAAAAGTGAGTAACATCTTGCAAAATATTAAATTTAATTCGTATTATACGTGTTCAAGTCTTCAGAAACTCGCGAGTTCTCAAACTGACGTGGATATTATATTAAATGGATCCTAACACTTATAAAACGCTTTGCAACTGTGTCAAATGTTTGAAAACTGCATTTCCGTCTGAATTTCCTCGTTAGAAACTTATAATATTTTCTTCTGTACTATCTTTATGTATGTTAACTTTATATTTAACTAGATGTTGGCCGCGACTACGCACGCAAAAGGAAATCGAGTAACCGTACATTATGCTGCAATTAAAAGTAGCCTATATCGAAAGATAAACGGAGAAATCCGTGATCTATTGTATATCTGTGCCAAATTTGACTAAAATCGGTCTTGTAGTTTCGGGAGCCTATTCAATGCGAACAAACAAACATACAAACAAACAAACTGTTCCTCTTTATTATATTAGTATAGGTAGACTAGGTATGGCTCGCGGGTCCAGACACGCAAATACAGTAGGTATCCCACGGAAACACTTTACTTTTCCAGTGTAAAAAGTAGCCTGTGTATTAATCCAAAGCTTAAACTACTACCTTACAAAATTTCATCAAAATCCGTTCAGTAGTTTTCGCGTGAAAGAGACACAAACAAACATCCATCCTCACAAAATTTGACATTTAGAATAGTAGTAGGGTCACACTTATAATAAGCTTCGGCACGAATGGGCTGGTTCGACCGGATAAATACCACGCCCTCACAGATAACCGGCGTGATATAACGCTTGTGTTATGTTTCGCCGAGTGAAGTGAAGTTACCGGAGGACCAATTGAGGTTCGGAGTTTTAAGGACCAGTACACCAGAGGAGTTACAACTTACATGTGTTGCGACTTGCGACCGTCCATGGGTGCGGTAATCGCTTACCATCGGGCGATCTGTCTGCTCGTTTCCCTGTCCATTTCATAAAAACTAAAAAAAAGTTTTTTGTTCTTTCACGCTTAAACTGCTGAACTGATTTTAATGAAATTTAGTATAGTAGTAGATAAGACGGCGGATTTTGCAGCGTGTTCTAGTAAAATATAATTTCCTATCGGTCATTTTCGACCCGACATTTTCTTTTCATGTTTATTTTTTTCGCGTTTGTGGATCCAGAAAATATGAAATACTAAGTAATATAATAACTAATAATATATGTAATGCTTCGCCCGCGTAAATATAGTGCCCCTCGGGAATACTGTATTTTTTCGGGATAAAAAGTAGCCTATGTTTTAATGCAGGGCCTAAACTACTACCATACCAAATTTCATCAAGATCCGTTTAGTAGTTTTTGCGTGAAGGAGTAACAAACATACATCCATACGTACATCCATCCATACATCCTCACGCACTTTTACATTTATAATATTAGTAGGAAGTAGGATAAAAAACCATTCGGGTAAAAAATAAGTTAAATATTATTTTAACAGAACGTACAGAAACAGCTTACTTTTAACCTTTTTTTTTATATTACGAAGCAAAAAATATAACTTCTTAGTAAAATTGATTCTAAGATTTTTTTTCTGTTCTAATATCATTAAGAGGAAAAGTTTGTTTGTTTGTTTGCATTGCATTGAATAGGATCCTAAACTACTGGACAGGTTTTGACGAAATTTGGCACAGATGTAGAGTAGAACGCACGGGGAAGGACATAGGCTACTTCATCAAGGAAAAATGTACGGTTTCTGCGAAATTAACTTTTGCGCCCACGAAGTCGCGGAAAATATCTAGTAAAAAAAATAAAAATATATTATTACCCTCTTTTTAATATTATATATCTATGATTATTACAGAATAAAATAGAACTGTCATATTATGTACTTGCCATATTATATCTGAATGATTCATAATAAATAGTCTACGCACTCTACCCTATCGGGCAGGGTAGGGAGTAAGGTAGGGTAGGGTAGCGTTTTTGTCGTAAATATATAAAAACATGTGTCGTGTCTCATATTATATCACGGGTCTATGTACTTAGTGAAATAGGTCAAGTCGGGACATAGAAATGGACAGACACGGCGAATATTTTAGACAAACTATGATTTTTAATATGACAGCCGTAGCCCGTAAGTCGTAACATAAATCTGTCTATACTCTATACCCGCTATCCCCAACCCGCGGCCCGCGTGAAATCTGTAACTTAAAAATCAGCCAAGGAAAAGCCATTTTAGGAAAAAAAATAGATTTTTTTTTTATTTTTTATGAAAACCCCTTTTATATTAATTTTTATTTTGAATTATATATTGGAGTAGAAATCAATTTAGTATCTTGTGAATATTTAAAGTATTGCCATCGACTAAAGAAAGGACAAAAAATCGCGTTTTGTTATCATAAAAAGGGCTTCTCCTTATACTATTTGGTTTATCTTGTTTTTTAAATATGATATTATGTTGTTATAGCGGCATCAGAATTAAGACTTATGAAAATATCAGCTTTCTAGCTAAAGTGGTTCTTGAAATACAGCCTACGATGTAATAAGGATAGCATGCAGCGACAAGCCAGCTCTAGATAAAGTTGTGAAAAAGCGTTCACAATTCCAAAAATCTCACTGAGTGAACATAATTATTATACCTAATACATATTTTTGTTATTTTATTTTAGTTTGTGTCGTTATCTCATCTTAAATGTTTAGTTTCACTCTTTTAACTACCTACCTTGTGTTTTTCTATTATTCAATCGTTAAATATAAACACCGTATTTTTTGTCCCTTAAAAATTTTGGTTGCGGCCCGCGACACCAGGAGTACAACGGGTTTGTGGCCCGCGTAAAAAAAAGGTTGGGGACCACTGCTCTATACTAACTGACAAAAGAGTTAAGGCTTATAACATGACATTAACCTGAATTAATCAAAGGATGATTTCAGTAAAGCTGTATCATGATTAAATTGGCGCCAAAAAACACAAAACCAAAATTGTGTTTTCAGTTTTGTGTATGTCACCGACTAGAGAGAGATATTATAATATGTTGACAGATTGTCATATAAAAATTTCTCCATACAATTGTACGCATTATTTTTGTTATAATTATTATTATGAAAAAGCAATCAAATATGGGGTACTTGCCGTTTAAACAATCGGCACGGTAAATATTGCAATATAACGCAAAATAACCTGTAAATTGTAAGAAGAAATTTTTATTTGACAATCTGTCGACATATTACAATATCTCTAGTAATATTACAATCTATCGGTTTTTACAATTTTACGGTGACATGTATATTTTAAAAAACCTTATTGTAGAATTTATTATAAGACTCATAAGTCTAATATTACTAGCTGTTGCCCGCGGCTCTGCCCGCGATAATACAGTATCCCACGGGAACACTGTAGTTTTTCGGGATAAAAAGTAGCATATGTGTTAACTGGATTAACACATATGCTACTTTACTTAAACTACTACCATACCACATTTCATCAAAATTCATTTAGTAGTTTTTTGCGTGAAAGAGTAACAAACATCCATCAATCTATACATCTATCCTCACAATACGTTATAATACCTATTTAATTTATTGTATTTTATATTATTGTTGTTCATTTCACTATTACCTAATCGTAATGCCGTATCTAAATCATTACTAGTCTGTGGAGGAGCTTCTGGTTTACGTTACATATTTATTATGAAAATTATTATGTATTATTAATATATAGAGACATCTTCCGTGTAATTATTATATTATATTATGGAACTAGCTGTAGCTGGTGCCCGCGTTTCCGTTAAGGCAAAGAATATATATTACTAACGTAGTTAAGGTGAGACTCACTAAGCGTAACTACACTGCAGCGGAGCGACTTACACGGCACGACACTTGTAGCTATACCGCACTAGAGCGACACCTCAGCGACACCACGCGGCTAAATTAGCTCAGTATTCCGGCAACGATTGAGCATGATGGAAGCCTTCCCACCGAAACAATCTTGTTATGACTTGTCATGGGTGTATTCCGTAATACAGGAATACTTTTTCATCGGTACAATAAATTTTACCACGTCATTGGTATCGATAATAGAGTACATTTCACAAATATTTTTTTATTTCATATCATTAATTTATCCTATAACCAATCTAATACCGCATGGGCGCACTAACTACAAGGCGTCAACGGGTGCGGTACGAGGTAGGGGGTGGCGGGGTGGGGTAAGCGATCGGCCGGGCGGCGCACGAGTTGGCAACAAAGCATCGATAGATGCGTAACGTATCCACATTTTGTATTAGTTTAGCGGATAAGTTCGGGGATTGATAATTTTGTTTTTTTTGTTCCAAAGGGGTAGTAACAAAAATCGCTAGTATTTTTTATTTTTGACAACTACTACGTATGTTGATTTATTGTACTGGTGAAAAAATAATCCTGTATCACCCAGCATATCGGTGCGCCGTTCGCTATACCGCACTACGCGGCAGCGGAACTACGCGACACGGCGTGTCAAAGTTCGTGAGTTGCTCAACCTTGCCGCGCAGTACCGTGTCGCGTATTTCAGCTGCCGCATACAATTTCATACAAATAATATTTGGCCGTGCCGTGTCGCGTATTTCAGCTGCCGCATACAATTTCATACAAATAATATGTGGCCGTGCCGTGTCGCGTATTTCAGCTGCCGCATACAATTTCATACAAATAATATGTGGCCGTACCGTGTCGCGTATTTCAGCTGCCGCATACAATTTCATACAAATAATATGTGGCCGTGCCGTGTCGCGTATTTCAGCTGCCGCATACAATTTCATACAAATAATATGTGGCCGTGCCGTGTCGCGTATTTCAGCTGCCGCATACAATTTCATACAAATAATATGTGGCCGTGCCGTGTCGCGTATTTCAGCTGCCGCATACAATTTCATACAAATAATATGTGGCCGTGCCGTGTCGCGTATTTCAGCTGCCGCATACAATTTCATACAAATAATATGTGGCCGTGCCGTGTCGCGTATTTCAGCTGCCGCATACAATTTCATACAAATAATATGTGGCCGTGCCGTGTCGCGTATTTCAGCTGCCGCATACAATTTCATACAAATAATATGTGGCCGTGCCGTGTCGCGTATTTCAGCTGCCGCATACAATTTCATACAAATAATATTTGGCCGTGCCGTGTCGCGTATTTCAGCTGCCGCATACAATTTCATACAAATAATATGTGGCCGTGCCGTGTCGCGTATTTCAGCTGCCGCATACAATTTCATACAAATAATATGTGGCCGTGCCGTGTCGCGTATTTCAGCTGCCGCATACAATTTCATACAAATAATATTTGGCCGTGCCGTGTCGCGTATTTCAGCTGCCGCATACAATTTCATACAAATAATATTTGGCCGTGCCGTGTCGCGTATTTCAGCTGCCGCATACAATTTCATACAAATAATATTTGGCCGTGCCGTGTCGCGTATTTCAGCTGCCGCATACAATTTCATACAAATAATATGTGGCCGTGCCGTGTCGCGTATTTCAGCTGCCGCATACAATTTCATACAAATAATATGTGGCCGTGCCGTGTCGCGTATTTCAGCTGCCGCATACAATTTCATACAAATAATATGTGGCCGTGCCGTGTCGCGTATTTCAGCTGCCGCATACAATTTCATACAAATAATATGTGGCCGTGCCGTGTCGCGTATTTCAGCTGCCGCATACAATTTCATACAAATAATATTTGGCCGTGCCGTGTCGCGTATTTCAGCTGCCGCATACAATTTCATACAAATAATATTTGGCCGTGCCGTGTCGCGTAGTTCCAATGCCGCGTATCTTGCGGTCTCACCTTTAGTTCTACGCGAACTTCGTTTACGTAGAACTAATGGAAACAGAACCCTATTTTTAAATGGAACCCTAATATGAAGGTAGTGAATGTTACTCTTTCTAACATCAGCTTCACATGAAGGCACAATTTGTCCTATTTTATTTATAGCATTAATTATTGTGCATGTTTTAATTAGTTTTTTTTTATTATTATTATTTTATTTCTTGTTACATTTGTGTCTTATTGTGAACTGAAAATAAATTTTCTTTCTTTCTTTCTTTCTTTCTTTCTTTCTTTCTTTCTTTCTTTCTTTCTTTCTTTCTTTCTTTCTTTCTTTCTAGCTATATGCCAATATGCTAGCCCTTGAAAATAGATCCAGTCATTTCAGAGATTAGCCGGTTCAAACTGATAGACGGACAGACAGAAATAAAATTCTTATTGTTAGTACTAGTTTATGCATGTCACCGTAAAATTGTAAATACCGTTAGATTGTAATATAACTAGCGAGATTATAAAATCTCGACAGATTATCAAATAAACTTTCGGTTTAAAACATTAATACCGTTCGTAGCAAAATATATCTTATTATAAGGCAGCAAGGTCGAAGCTACGTCGACGATCATTGGTTGTCGCGCGGTAAAGTTATCGAACGGAAATTGTGAATAGTTAAAGCATTTACGTAAAAATGTTGTTAATTTCCATTAACAATATATGGCTGCCAAGAACTGTTGATCTCTTGACGAACTTGCTACTATGAATTGGGAACCATTTGTCGCTGTAATAACAGCCTCCGTGGTCTAGTGGTTAGAGCATTGGCTCTCGACTCAGAGGTTCGATTCCCGCATTGGAACAACAAAAAATGTTGTTTCCAAGCTTGGTTAGGACAAGCAGGCTGATCATTTGATTGTCTGGCAAGAAAGATGATCCATGCATCGGATGGGCATGTAAAAAGTCGGACCTGCGCCTGATCTCTCGTCAGTCGTGTCGGTTAGTCGTCCCACTGGATTATATATGGAATATATAATGGATAGAGTAAAGGAGAGAGAGAGTGCTCTTGTGTATTTCGCACACACCTGGACACTATAAAATTACCCCTGCATAACTGCCCTGGTATCAATGAAATCGGCCACCGTCACCGAGATCGGTGTGGGGAGTTTTTTTTCGCGGTTCTCATGCTAGGCCCGCAGAAATAATAAATGCCACGTCAGAGAAGCAATGTGTGAATATTCTGTCAGTGGTCAATCGCTTAAGGCCCCCACAGACGAGAGGCCGATCGATTCAGTTAGAACTGACGTCAGTTCGGCCTGAACGGATTCAAGCACACACACGGAAAAAATCGCATCCAACCCAATTTACGTCAGTTCGGCCTGAACTGATTCGGGCCCACACACGGAAAAATCGCATCAGTCCATTCTGGTTTGCCGCGCGCTACGGTCGTGTTTATTAATTTTGTATTTAAACACCGCGAAATCTCATACAACACTTGTACACGATACACGCCCGCTCGGCCGCGGCCACAGAACACTATTACTCGCGGAGAAGAAGGTCGACTTCATACAAAAAAATTGGGACCAAATTAGCGCCTCTAGTGAGCTGCCCCCTCAAACTTTTAACCGCCTACCAACAAAGGAGGACTATATATTTGATTATATGAATATGGCGGGAAATTGAAGATACGTAATTAAAGTTTAAGTTAGCGTTAAATTTCTCTTTAGAGTTAAATTTTACATTTCAACAAAACCGAGCAACCACCTCCACGACCAAATAGTCACTACGTTACAAACCGTTCGTGAGCCCTTATATATACATACGTCTAGTGTTTTCGCTAGCGCGATCTAGAAGCGGCATAGTGTCTGTTACGCGCCATCTGTTGTGGTTTTTAAGTAACTTTTATGTAATATTAACCATGTAAGACAGAGAGCGATATATTGAAATATAACCATTCTTGTCGCACCGAACTGCCCCCTTTTTGGTCCAAGGTCATTCATACAGAGTCGACCACCCCTGGCCGCGGCTCGGGCAAGAACTGAAGCGATTTGTCCACACACGGTCCGGACAGGCCGAGCGTTCAGGCCAGAATTAATGTTGCCAACTTAGTTATTTTACAAAATTTTACTAAATTGAGTATTTTATTCCCTCCTTAGTAGAAATTAAATTATTAGTAGTGTTCTAGTAGGAAAGAGCCAGACAGTAATCATATGCAAAATGGCCTAGGTTAAGCACAGAAAAAAAACATCTTATCATAAAAATACATTATACTATATACGTAATATTTGCTAGTATATTTTAATTTAATGGTAAAATTTATAGTAAAATTCAATGAATGAAAAAAATGTAATATAACAAAACCTAAAATGCAATAGTTTTTGGGGGGCTTCAGGGATTCCTAAGTAGCTTCTTTAGTAGTTTTTTAAGTACTTTTTAGTAGAATTCAATACGAGTTTAGTAGTTTCACAAAAACAGAGCTGGCAACACTGGAACAAATCGCTTCAGTCCGTACGGCCGATCGCAACGATATCGAAATTGCACACAGACGATACGATTTTGCATCCGTTCAGGCCGAACTGAAGGCAAACCGGATCATGTATGGGGCCCTTTACAATCAGATGACCCGTCTGTTCGTTTTCCTTATTCCAAGGATATATCAGTCTAATCAGGAGTTCAATAAGTGTGAAATGTACAACGTCTGAAGTCTTTACACATGAGTGAAATTCCCATAGACGCATATTATAGACAAGGCATGTTGAAGCAAAAAGTGTCTCCAGTTAAATGGCCCCACTTTTTAAATTTTTGGGGCCATTTTGAAATTCGAAGTATGGTGAGAACAAGATGGCTGACATTTAAGGCATGGAGAAAACCAAGATGGCGTAACTTTTTCTTGTATGAAAAATTGTTCTGTCAAATGTACGTCATACGGTCATAGCACATCTTGAGTTTTGAAATCTTTGGAAATTCCCTTACCATGTATATATATCTGAAAATAAGGATGACAATGAAATGAAAATATCTGAATACATATCTGTAATTTTCCTTGTAGGGTAAATCGTTAAAAATCTGTTATAGGGAACATGCATGTTTTTTTTTATTGGCTTTTCGAAAAGTACATAATAAGCCAGGGAATATTGTCATTGCAGTGGCATATCTATGATCAACCGTTGACGAAATACTGTCATCATAAAAGTGAGATGGTTTGAGAGCATCAAAAACGCTCAATACAAAAATGTAGCACAGCAGTTGAAAATGTATATAGAATGAAGATATATATGACATAAAAGTTTAAAAACCGTTAGATTGTGATATTACTAGAGATATAAAAAATCGACAGATTGTCAAATAAACATTTGTCCTTACAATTGTACGCATTATTTTTCGTTATATTGTAAATTGTAATATTTACCGTGCCGATTAGTTTAACGGCAAGTGCCCCGCGCCACAATATTTGTTTGCTTTTTCTTAATAATAGTTATAACGAAAAATAATGCGTACAATTGTAAAGAGAAATGTTTATTTGACAATCTGTCGACATTTTATAATATCTCTAGTAATATTACAATCTAACGGTTTTTACAATTTTACGGTGACATATACAAAATTGATTATAATATATTTTGATACTTCAATACTGCTTTTGTGTATTTCATAACAGACTCCGTGGTCTAGTGGTTAAAGCTTGGCTCTCGACTGGTCGTGGGTTCGATTCCCGTATTGGACCCACAAAAAATGTTCTTCCCAAGTTTAGTTAGGACAATGCAGGCTCATTGAAACACTAATTTTCGTTTTCCATAGTAACAAAAAAGTCCTTTTTATTCCTTTTGCTGTGCTAGTGCTGAAACTTTTAATTTCAACTGTATTCTAAATATTTTTTTTTTCGGACAATACCTATAAAATTTTTGCTGATTTCAAAGAAATTCACGTTCCCTAGTAGCACTTAAAAACTTTCATTAGATTTCGTTCATATCCAATTTAATTAAATTTTGTGTACAAAAAAATCTACTAAATTAATGTGCCATTGTACTAGCATTAATTGCCTGCGGCCTCGCCCGCGTGAAATTAGGTTTTAAAATTTCATCCCCCTTTTACCACCTTGATGGTTGAATTTTGAAAAAATCCTTCCCTTAGTGGCCTACATCATGTGAGAAATACGTGTGCAAAACTTCAAATTTCGAGCCTTGAGGGTTTGGCCTGTGCGTACATACATCAGTCAATCAGCTTTGCCTTTTTTATAACTTATATTTATAATGTACAAATTGCGAGGTAATTAAGTGAATCTAAATTGGTAGCATTATAGGATACTAATGTATTTTTATTTACTAGTATTAAATTATATACAGAGTATAATATTATGATTTCAAAATTATTAAGAACACGTCCAGACATTTACGTTGGGGCTTAAAAAGACTATACGATAATCTCTTTTGATGAATTCTATTAGAAAATTTTTTGTAAAGGCTTTAAGTTTACAATAACCCGATAACGTTGGTGATTATCTTGTTATACAAATTAAATATATGATATGTTGTTGGTATACAAATTAAAAATACCTGTAATCATTGATAAAATATATTAAAAATCAGGTCTTATGAAAACGAGTGAAGAATCGATACTTGGGACAATATTTGGGCACAAATACAGACTTAGTTGATAGGTAAAATAAAACTACTTTTCCTCGCAAAATGAACGGTTTCCGGGTGACTCTCATATAATAGTTGTGGGCAAGACTACAATTTTTTATGGATTTTATTTACATTCTTTAATAAGTATTCTTAATTTGAATAAAACTTCAGAAAATCAAAGCTACTTTGAATATTTAACTTTTAAGAGTCTCATTTCAAGTTTCAAGTTTCCGTCGTTGGAAGTTTGATGGACAAAAGAGATGTTTGATTTTGGGCCAGTTCTATGTACACTACATAGGTAAATAGGAAAAAAATATGGGAATATCATAAAAATACGAAAAAAATAATTTGAAGAAGGGTACATGCGTACAAAACTGATTATTTGAAGAGTTTTTTTTTGCGAGAACACTATTTTTAGGGCGGCCATGACAGTTGTTTTGACTTGACTTTTGACGTAGTAGACAGTTCTACGAAGAGACGTCGTCTTGAATGTTATACGTCTTTCTTTGTCAAAAGTCATGTCATTGACAAAATTACATTCTTTGGATAATTCTGATCTGATCCGCCATGTTTTATATTACGTTGTGTTGCTCTCCTTGACGAAGTTATTTTAAATGTACATTGAAATTTTTTAAATGTGTAGTAATATACAGTACAATAAATGTACAGTGAAATAAAATAAAATAAAGAATTGGAAACAGTTACTATATTACGTAGCTATATTTACATATGGTGTACATAGTGCTGGCCCACGCCTCATACATTTCTAGAACATCTCTTTTGTCCGTTTGTGTTAAAAGTAGACACTTAAAATACCTGCCAAGAATTTTCGCTTGTCTCTACGGCCTTATTACTTAACTATTTTTCTCTATTTTTTCCAGAAAGAACTAAACCACAGATTAAAGTAAGAGGAACAGATAAACAGCTACATAGTAAGCTTTCGATTTGATCGCACTGCAGCGGAGTGTCCTCTATTGTGTGGATTTTGGGTCGTTGACGGGGACGTCAATTTTTTTAAATTTCGATCGTTTTGGATCGCTGTATGAAAGCTGTTTCTCTCTACGTGAGTATATACTTTCTACTCTGTCCTCTAAGCGTGGTGGTTTTGCTAAGTCCGTAGCCTTTATTTGTGTACTAGCTGATGCCCGCGGCTCCGCCCGCGTAAGTACAGTAACCCAAGAGAACCTTATATGTCCCGCGATAAAAAGTAGCCTATGTCCTTTCCCGTGGCCTACTTTATATCTGTGCCAAATTTCATGATAATCGGTTTAGTAGTTTTTTCGTGAAATTGTCAATAAAGTATCCCATGGGAACCGTACACTTCCCCGCGATAAAAAGGAGCCTATGTCCTTTCTCAGGCTATAGACTATCTGTACACAGATTGTCTAGAGCCTGAGAAAGGACATAGGCGACTTTTACAAATTTCATTTAAATCGGTTCAGTAGTTTTGGCGGGAAAGACGGACAAACAGACAGACACACACACACACACACTTTCCCATTTAATAACATTAGTATGGACTATGGATATGTCACCGTAAAATTGTAAAATCTAACAATTGTAAAATAACTAACGAAATTGTCAAAATATGTCGAAAATTTAATTACTATATATTTTTAATCTAACGAACACTAATGTTAAATTATAGGCAGAATATTCACGTCCGAAGTCTGTCAACATTTTACAATTTCACTAGTTATATTACAATCTAACGGTTTTTACAATTTTACGGTGACATAAACTGTCACTGAAGACCCAATGCCCAATAGAATATAAACTCAAAACTATTTGAATAGGGTACTAATAGCCTTCGAGACATCACAGGGTTAAGAGTTTGGGGGGTTGGGGATGAAATTACCCTAGCAACAATAAGAGGTAATTAATTGCTTGTTTCAACGGGTCACAAAGGTCACAGGGTAGGGTTGACAAAAATTTTATGTCATAATTAATAATTTAATTAAAAGAGATGTTCAAGAAATGTATGAGGCCTGGGCCAGCCCTATGTACAGTATATGTAAATATAGCTACATAATATAGTAACTGTTTCCTATTCTTTATTTTGTTTAATTTCACTTCGTTTCCATGTACATTTAAATTAACTTCGTCAAGAAGAGCAACACAAGGTAAAATAAAACATGGCGATCAGATCAGAATTAACTAAAGAATGTCATTTTGTTAATGACATGACTTTTGACAAAGAAAGACGTATGACATTCAAGACGACGTCTCTTCATAAAACTGTCTACTACGTCAAAAGTCAAGTCAAAACAACTATCATGGCCGCCCTTAGCCCTAAAAATAGTGTTCTCGCAATAAAAAACTCTTCAAATAATCATTTTTGTACGCATGTACCTTCTTCAAATTATTTTTTTCGTATTTTTATGATATTCCCATATTTTTTTCCTATTTACCTATGCAGTGTACATAGAACTGGCCCAAAATCAAATATCTCTTTTATACAAATGTATGCCATAATTAATACAAATACCTTAAACAAGCACGATTAACAAGATATTTGCTATTTATTGCTCTTATATTTTATTTAATCTAATAAACAATTAGGTACCTACTTGTTTTATACTTTTTTTTTTATTATACAATTATTAGAATTACCCAAAAATCTACCTACCCAAAAGCCTTGTCGTTTTAGAGGTTTTTACGTAATTAGATATATTAATACATATTTATAATATATATGCTTGATATATTATAAATATGTATTAATACATGATGTCACACAGAATAATCCCACGGTCAATTAGGGGTCCCATACATGATCCGGTCTGCCTTCAGTTCGGCATGAACGGATGCAAAATCGTATCATCTGTGTGCAATTTCGAGATCGCATCAGTCGGCCGTACGGACTGAAGCGATTCGTTCCAGTGTTGCCAGCTCTGTTTTTGTGAAACTACTAAACTCGTATTGAATTCTACTAAAAAGTACTAAAAAACTACTAAAGAAGCCCCCCAAAAACCATTGCATTTTAGGTTTTGTCATACATATTAATTTTTTTTCGTTCCTTGAATTTTACTAACATATAATTTTCAGTTCTTGCCCGAGCCGCGGCCGTGCGGGCGTGTATCGTGTACAAGCGTTGTATGAGTTTTCGCGGTGTTTAAATACAAAATTGATAAACACGACCGTAGCGCGCGGCAAGCCAGAATGGACTGTTGTGATTTTTCTGTGTGTGGGCCCGAATCCGATCAGGCCGAACTGACGTAAATTGGGTTGGATGCGATTTTTTCCGTGTGTGTGCTCGAATCCGTTCAGGCCGAACTGACGTCAGTTCTAACTGAAACTGAAACTCTCGTCTGTGGGGGCCTTTAACGCGCGGGTCAACCGCTTTACAAACTAGCTGTTGCCCGCGGCTCCGCCCGCGTAAATATAGTATCCCTCGGGAACACTGTAATTTTTCGGGAAAAATGTATCCTGTTTTAAACCAGAACCTCAATTCTCGTATTTTACTTTGATGGTATTGTAAGTGAAGCGACATGTTATCGTGAACTGATTTTATGAAGTTTCGACCAATCAGAGCGCATTTCACGTTGGTTTAACGTTTACGAGAATATCGTTTGGCAGTTTTAGCGTATCGACTATCGGGACTTGATTGTAACTGTGTTAATGCAGGATTTAATTAGCAGAATTGACCCTCAGAGCTCAAGCTAATATCGTACCAAATTTCAACAAATTCTTTTCAGTAGTTTTTGAGTGAAAGAGTAACAAATCCATCCATACATCCATCCATTTATCCATCCTCACAATCTTTGACATTTATAATATTAGAAGGATTAAAACAGGTGCTCGCCTTCGCTCGCCTCGTCTAACTGTGCCCTTGAGCTGTAATAGACACCTAAGCATTGAATTGACGTTATTAATATTATATGAATATGTAAATAAAATGATGTACAACCCTAATTAACAAAAGTACCGGGCGAGTATCGCCGGGTCTCGCAAATAGTTTCGTTATTACTCCGAGGGTGTTTGTTACTCGACATTTTGTTACCCGAAAATATTACCATAGATGTAGGAATGATTAGACATGCCAATAGTAATTTTATATTAACCCAAACAGTGCAAAATAAATTAATATATACGTATGAAAGAATATTTATTTTGCTTATTAAATATTAAAATTTCAATCTGTCATTTAGGTTTCGTTGAAAAATGGATGCGAACAACGTTAATGAGTCTCCCAGTGTCTTTAAAAGATTGAAAGATTAATCAAGAGAATAATTCCTATTTTAAACCAACTTCCAAAAAAGCTGGCGGTTATATGTTAGGCTGTACCTTTTATGTACCTATATTTTTTTATTTGCCTTGCATGAACATGGAAGGCAAATAAAAAAATTAACATGTATGTGCATAACAATGTTGCAATGCTTAATATGTTGCATACTATCGTACATAGTCGGCCCCAGAGGTATAGACCAGTCATTCCTCTGGAGTCTGGACTGGCCTGGCTATGTTCTGTGAATGCCGTAGGTGCTGGGAGCATACTATATCGATACACACTTACCTCAGATAATACTGTATAAATCATGCAATCACGAATGAAATGGCCTATTTATACGCTACTAGCTGTTTCCCGCGACTCCACCCGCGTAAATATACTATTGAGTATCCCGCGGGAACACTGTACTTTCTAATAGTATATAAAGTAGCCTATGTTTCAATCCAGAGCCTAAACTACTCCCATACCAAATTTCATCCAAATCCGTTCTGTAGTTTTTGCGTGAAAGAGTAACAAACATCCATCCATACATCCATACATCCTAATGATCCTAACAAACATATATTTTTGTACCATTATAATGTTAGTAGGATTAGACCAAGAGCTCCATGGCCTAGTGCGTAGACCGTTTGACTCGCTCTCAAGAGAGTGCAGGTTCGATACCCAGGAGGTCGTGGCGTATATCAATGAGACATTTTGAGAACTTAGTACATTATACGGATGCTCTAGCGATAAAGGAAGACATCGTGAGGAAACCGCACCGCACCCGCACATGGTATTGATAGTCATTCCTCTGGACTAGGCTGACTATGTTGTGAGGATGCCGTATGTGCTTGGGCAACCATACGACATTTAAAAACCGACTGTCCCAGGCACTACAGTATTTCAAGAGTGGTAGGTACTACGCTCGGAGAATGCTGTATAAATCGACCAATAACGCATGAAAAAGGCCTTAGACATATCTAAAGCCTATCTTATCTATGGCTAATTCGTTACCCTACTTGACACACATCAATTTGGTGACAGGTGCGGAATATAAGCACATAAGGCCCAAATCTTGTTAAGACCTTGGACTATTGGATATTGTGAACAGTATTTCATGGTCGTTCTTATTTACAGACCATCAGATTCGGAAACCAAATATGGAATATACATAGAATAGAAAATTTACTTAAAATGTAATAACTTGATACAAGATTGAATAATAAAAGAAACGGAGAAAAAAAAATCAGAGTAATATCAGAGTCAAAATCATTATCAGTGTCCCTATAAATTTTAAGGATTTCTCTCGATTCCTCATAGATCCCATCACCAGGTTTTCTATTTGGTGACAATGGGACCAATTCAAGAGTCAACCCTTTACAATAAAAAATAATTTTGAAAATCGGTCGACAAACAGCGGATTGAGAACATCCTCCTGTGTTTTGTAAGTCTGTTGAAAATCAGTATACTTACGTCGTTCCTCGTGAGTCGTGGTCTACTCTATGTCTGTGCCAAATATCATCAAAACTGGGCCTGTATTTTCGGAACCTATTCAATTTAAACAATTAACCATACAAACAAACAATTAGGTTATTAACAACATGTAAAATTTAGTTTTATTTTATAAATTAAGAAATAATTAGGTATTACAACTTGATAAAAGTAAAAAGAAGTAGGATTTTATGTGTAGTTATGTAATTATATGCATTTCAAAGTCACAAAAAAGTTGAAATATTTTATTAAAACGCTAGTGTATAAAACTTACATAATTACCTACATCAAATACAAAAAGGCTTACTGTGGTATGTATCAACATAAACGCGCAAAATTACGAGATATCAGAGATTTTATACATGTAGCCATCCATACATTTCGTAGCAACTCACTAGCGTGTGACGTCACTTACTAGTACGACTTTCATATGGGGCGTTTTCACGAGACTCACTCACAAAAGTGCTCACAAAAAAAACTCACACAATCCGCAATATCTTTGAAAAATTTGGATTTTTAGTATACAATTATTTTTGTAAATTGTCTTCTTTTTCAGAGCACTATAAAAAAACACAGTCAAATTTCGTATTCTTTTATAAAATCAGTATACTAAAATTATTCTGAATAATGTTACTAAAATGGGTATTTTCGGATCACGAGTAGCTTGTATATTGACAACCGTTTCGCTGAACAATAATTCACTGGGTGACGTCACGACGCTTGTGACGTCACCAGCGCACCTCTGACGTCAGAGGGATTTGCGAGTTGTAGCGCTCTGAATTTTGCATCTGTTTTGTGATGTTGACGTATTGTTTGTTTATGAATTAAGTAACAAAATAACTTGGGTATTGCCCGTGGTTTCGCCCTCAATATATTCGACTAGCTTTTCGGCTCCACCCGCATAAATATAGTATCGGGTATCCCACGGAAATACTGTACTTTTTAGAACTAAAAAGTGGCCTATGTTTTAATCTTAGGCACGGGATTACTACCATACCAAATTTCATCGAAATCCGTTAAGTAGTTTTTGCGAAAAAGAGTAACAAACATCTATCCATCCATCCATCCATACACCCATCTATCCTCAGAAACTTCCACATTTATAATAGTAGTACAATTTCTACTATTAAAAATGATCGAAATTCGTTAAGTAGTTTTTACGTAAAAGAGTAACAAATATCTATCCATCCATCTATACATACACCCATGTATCCTCACAAACTTTCACATTATTATAGTAGAAGGATTTTTACTTCTAACACCTACTGTTTATTTGAATATCAATATTCTAGAATGTACTTTTTATTTCTCTTCGAGACAATCTTGTATATCATAATACTAGCTGTCCCGGCGAACTTCGTACCACCTTGGAATTAAATTTGTTGACAAACTGAAATAAAAAATAGCAAATCTAAACCATTCTTGATTCCACTTGAACACACACAAAAAAAAATATTAATTCTGTCCGATAGATGTATAGTATCACTGATCTGTCCAATATGAATAACATTCCCCGTTTTTGCAACATTTTTCCCTGATGCTTCGCTCCTATTGGTCGCAGCGTAATGTTATATAGCTTAAAGCTTTCCTCGACAAATGGACTATCCAACACAAAAATAATAACAATTCGATCTAGCAGTTCCTGAGCGTTCGCGTACGCGTTCAAACAAACAACGGAAGTCCTCGAAGATGAATTATTTTCCCCGTTTTTTCCACATTTTGCACTGATTCTTCGCTTCTATTGGTCGCAGCATGATGTTATATAGCCTAAAGCCTTCCTCGATAAATGGACTGTCAAACACAAAAATAATTTTTCAATTCGAACCAGTAGTTCCTGAGATTAGCGCGTTCAATCAAACAAACAAACTCTTCAGCTTTATAATATTAGTAAAGAATATATATTCGGTTTTTTAGAAAACGGCTGCATGAATTACCATGAAATTAAGAATATAGGGTGTTTTGGCGGAAAATCGATTCAGCTAGATCTTATCCCTGACAAACTGCGCATTTTAAAGCTATATAATATTATGTTTATTCTTTCGTCGTGCAACAAATCATCAATAGGGGATCGGACTACACTTTAAATATTTAGTTTCATTAATATATTCAGAAATATTGAGGCATTACTACTTGGTAAATGTATAAAAATATATCATTTTATGTGTAGTTTAGGTACCTTTGATTAATTATTACATAGATACGTTATATCCTTACAAAACTGACAATATTTCTGTGCCACGACACACATTGACATGGGACGCGTGTCAATGTGTCAACGTCGCATAGTAACACAAAACACGCTATTACTCGCGGAGCACACTAACCAAAATTGGCCCGACTCGGGCCAATTCGAGTCTTCATTTTTACGCGTTTATAACATATCTACGTCTTTTTAATATTATATATCTATGTTAGGTACTAATGAAATACATTTAAAAACTAATGTATCTGTATACATAATAGCTTTACTGTAACAAAGTTTCAAGTTATTTTATACACCTCTATTATTAATACTAATATTGCACATAAGTATTATTAATATCGAGCAAATAACAATTATTAAATATTAATTTTATTATAGGTTTTAGAATTTGTTTTAATAGCGGCAAGGGAAATACATATTCTGTGAAAATTTCAACTAATTTATCTATCACGGTACACGAGATACGATATAGAAAGCGAAGTCTCAGTAACAAGGTTAATTGGGTTTGAAACCCTAAAATGGACTCATGACGTTACTTTTGAGATTTTTATACGAGTCCTCAAAAATTCGCAAACCCAATCTCAAACAATATATCCCCGAGCTAATCCTACCGACTGCGCCATTCGTGTATTTTCGATTCGGTCACATTTTTGTACGATCGGAGGCAATCTCTGTGAAACAAGAACAATGTCGCTGACAACGGCTCTGTTTGTGGACGTGTGCAGCCAACGAGGTGATGGAGTGGGTGGGGCAAGGCATAGACGGTAGCGATTAGCGATTAGCGGAGATCAATAAAAGGTTTACAACTGACAAGGATAATCCCTCGTTTTTTGTGGTCCCGACAGAAAAAACTCGATTGATCGAAGTGTCAAGTGTCAAATGTCAGATCTTAAAAACTCTACGTGACTTTCAGCTATATTCTATTAACGCTCAGTTTTATTTACAACAGTCTCCGTGGTCTAGTGGTTAGACAATTGGCTCTCGACTCGGAGGTCGTGGGTTCGATACCCGCATTGGAACAACAAAAAAATGTTGTTTCCAAGTTTGGTTAGGACAATGCAGGCTGATCACCTGACCCCCCGATGGTTGCACGCCTTGTCGTGGCGGTGGGGCTTAGTAACCGTGGACTGGTCACCCACGGTGAAGCTAAGAGGCAAGCGGGGCCGGCCTGTTTGCCGCCGGCTGGCCCGAGGAGGGTGCTCCCAGCGGGCTGAACATGCCCGCAGAGGACGCGCGTGGAGGTGGGACCGCAGAAGAAGAGGAGTGCCGGTATTGCGGTGCGCCGTTCTCCCTATCTTCTGCGACCGTGGAGGGATCGCAGGGGGAGAGGCGTGATGGTATTACGGTACGCCACTCTCCCTACCCCCTGCGAGCTGGCGGGGCCGTTCCGTCGAAACGGCGTTGGTGGGTCGCAGAGGAAGAGGCATGTCGGTATTGCGGTGCGCCGCTTGCCCTATCCTCTGCGACCGAGGTGTGGTCGGTGGCAGAACCACAGACCTGATCTGCCACCGGGTACCAGTTTATCTGGTACCCATGGCCTCTTAGTAGCAGACTCAGGGGGAGTCTGCTACAGTACTGGTGGAGGCCGAGGAGGGAGGCGCACCTAATACCATCTGGTGCGCCCATCGTGGAGGGCATTCGGGCTTTCAGGATGGAGCCGCTTGTAGGCGGCTGCCGCCGGCGGGGTCGCGGATGTGTGTATCGTTCCCGTGGCCCCGTCAGAGGGCGGCGAGGAGGAAGATGGGGGGGTTTTTAGTGGGTATACCATGAGTCCCACATCGCCAGTTGGGTGCCCCCTGCGCCTGGGTGGTATGCGTAAAGCATTTTCCCCCCCGGAAAAAAAAGGCTGATCACCTGATTGTCTGACAAGAGAGATGATCCATGCGTTGGATGGGCATGTAAAAAGTCGGACCTGCGCCTGATCTCTCGTCAGTCGTGTCGGTTATCCGTCTCACTGGATTACGACAGTAAAGGAAGAGAGAGTGTTCTTGTGTACTGCGCACTCACTTGGGCACTATAAAATTACTCCTGCGTAACTGGCCTGGTTTCAATGAAACCGGCCACCGTCACCAAAATCGGTGTGGGGAGTTATTAGTAGGATTATTAGGATTGTGCTTATGTCTTGCACCACACATTTTCCACTCAAATAGGACGATACTTGTATTCTGCGGCGCTCGTTGCTCATCTTGGCTCCAAACTATTTCTGTGGAATTTGACACGTATATAAAATAGCGTCTCTGTAATATTTATTAGTTCTTAACTGCATCTATGAGAGGATTTCGTGAGAAAACATGAACTAACTACATTTTTCGTGACGTTAATCATTATAAACTTTTTAACAAATGTTTTGTACTATTTATAATGTGACCATTACACATTGTAATTAGATCAAGTTGACAAGGCCGTAAAGCAAGGGCTATACGAAAATGCATTATAATAATAATAATATCTATGGACGCTTCACACCACGTCAATCTGGCCCCGTGCTAAGTATCCGAAGAACTTGCGTTACAGGTACCAGACAATGGAAACATATTTAATTCACATCCATGACCCAGGAACACAGAAATTCTTAGTTCCTTCATCGGGATTAAAACCCGCGATCCCCGGCTTGAGCGCTGAACCACTGAGCCACAGAGGTCGTCAAAATTTCTTAATCAATATAATTATTATAATATTTTTTCGTATAGCTGTGGGATAGTTTGGTTTGTTACAATGGTTTGATTCATATAATAATTACAGGAATTATGATTATTTGAACATTCACATAACATATTCTAAACAGACACACACAATATGCACCACATGCTACACACCACACACGAACACTATACACCACACACCAAACTGGGATTCGCGCTCATCCAACTACATAAATGTATTTTATAACTTAGGTATGAACCTTTAGGTCTGTTATTAACTAAACGGCCGTTTTCAATATTCTATCTATCCAAAATCCTTGCTACTAACGGTAGGCAAATCTATCTTTTTGTCCTTACTTGCGTTTCAATAACCTACTGACAGATAGCAGTTCCTACCGAAGCGGTCCATCTATTGCCGGGAGGGCGGGTAGCCTACTAGAGATAGGGAAGCTCATATAAATCTTGGCTATCTGCATTTCAATATCAATTTCAACTTACAGTCGATAGGCCGAGCTTACTTTAAAAACGTCATTTGTTTATCTGCCAAAATCGGCAGTTTTGCTGAGGATAGCAATGTGTGACCTTGTTGTTTCTGAATTTTTTTGTGTTATTTGGTATGAGGTGGTATGCTCAGTCAGGCCGGAGCCCACTTGTATATGTCACCGTAAAATTGTTAAAACCGTTAGATTGTAATTTAACTAGTAAAATTGTAAAATGTTTATAGACTTCCGACGCGAATATTCTGCCTATAATTTAACACATTATTTTTTGAATATTTTTATATATTTTTACAACCTCGTTAGTCATTTTACAATCTAACGGTTCTTACAATTTTACGGTGTACATTATATATATACATTTCAGCTGTCGTATATATAGTTCCGAACTTCAGAAGCTTCGATAGCGCGATTCAGGAGTTAGGACTGTGCGCTGATTGGTACGCCACACGGTTATCATTGTTATTAGTAGAATAGTAACTAGGTATTATAATAATTATATTCGTTAACGTGCATAAGTGTGGCAAGTGGTACGTACCTACCTACAACTTCAAAAAGCGTGCTATTTCGTGATCCTGAAAAAGCGGTAGACGCTTTTATATTAAAACTAGGAAGTTTTAATATAAAAGCGTCTAACGTCTAGCGGCCGCCGCATCTTGACGGGTCTGAACATAGGCTCTGCGAACTTTAGCGCACGTACAACTCGTGAAGAAAACTGATGTATTATTTTTATACCTATGTACTAATAAAATTTCCCTAATACAGTTGACCAATTAGTACAAATAAAATAAATACGAAAACACTTAGAAACAGTTATTGCGCAACCTTCTGCGCGGAGTTCAGACTCGCCAAGATACATCGGCCGTATTGTAATAAGTCTACCACAGACGTTCTTATTTTGACATTCTTTAAGACATCAAATTCAAGTCGAAGGCCAAGTTTCCATACAATACGCATAGCCCACACACGTGCTTAATCTTTCAGATTCTTAAATTTCAGTCAGAATGTCAAAATAAGAACGCTTGTGGCCAGGCTCAGCATGTGTGTGACATCTAAGATAAAGTTAATTACATCTTACTAAAATATTTAACAAAATATATAACTTAATGTGACATTTTGTCTGAAAATTGTCTATGGAAAAAGATTCTTACAGTCTGACAAGGATCTTTTGGCACGTGGACAAAATCAGAACTAACATCGCCGTCTTGTAAAATGTCACTTTTAGTATTGTGTATTGTTTTGTAGTTGCGACACTTACCTTTTGGCACGTGGATAAAATCAGTACCAACATCGCCGTCTTGTAAAATAACACTTTTAGTAATAAATATTGTTCTTATTTGCGACACTCACGCCCCCATCCAAGTGCCAAAAGATCCTTGTCCGACTGTACATTCAGGAAGGAATTCAGCACGTCTGTGGCCGGCTTAATTTTTTTTTTGTATTTCTAAAGGCGTGATTCCTGTTCGAAACATTACACAGAAAACATGAAACAAAAACATTTGTTTTCATACACAAGCTGTCTCCAGCTACAGAAAATGTTTTTGGTCGAAACAAAACATTTTGTCCAGACACGATCTAAGTTCCGACGAGGAAGACGTATTAGCGCTCGCAGTTTTAGTGATTGTAGGTGTAGAATCTAGGAGAAAAGTGGGGTTCTGAAAAGGCCACTTTATGTGTTTCATAAAAGTATTTTTTTTCAACTCATAAATATGTGCACCATTTTACGCATTTCTATTGAAAACTGTCAAAATTGGTGTTTTTTAATTATGTCAGGCCATATATTATGAGCGATCACAAAAACAAACACAAAAAACACAACAAGCAAAACTAAGTAGGTAGGTACTTATAACCCTAAAAAAACCTGTACCTAGGTGTCATGTGAACGATGTGAACACTAGATAAGAAATGAAACATTTCTTCCCCTCTCTACCCGCGCGGGAATGTTTTCCGTCCGTCTCCGAAAACAAAAACATTGTCTATTCCTAGACAAATGTGTATAGCCACGCCCAAATGTTTCATGTTTTCTGTGTAATGTTTCGAACAGGAGTCACGCCTTAAGAAATTCCCATATTTTTTTCCTATTTACTTATGTGGTGTACATAGAGCTGGCCCAAAATCAAATCAAATCCTTTTAAATTAAACTAGAAAATTATTTTTACCAACTATTTCTATTTATTACTATTCACAAATACATAAAAACATACAAAAGTGGTAGGTATACCTACATAATGAACCTAAAGTGAAAATTATAAATTTAAATCTCTTTTTAATTTTTCATTCTCTATTATGCTTTTTTCTATATCTAATTTAAGTTTGACTATATTAGCTTCTTTTTCCTCATTCTCAAGGTCAATTTTTTTTTTCTTCGCAATAAGGTATTCTGTTAATGCATTTTCCCTTTTAATACGGGCATTTGATTTTTCCATCTCCATCTTGCGTTTCTGTTTGGCTGTAAGAATGAGCAATTTTTAGCAAAATTATAAAATACTAGCTTTCGCCCGCGTAAATACATTATCCCGCGGGAACACAACTTTTTCGGGATAAAAATATGCTAGGTATGTCCTTTCCCGGGACCCAAAGTATGTCTATACCAAATTTCATAAAAATCGGTTCAGCGGTTAAAGCGTGAAGAGGTACTTAACAGACAGACACACTTCCGCATTTATAATATTACTTAGTATAGATTTAACCAGACTGCGTAAATTATATTGCTTGTGTAATGTGTTACTAATACTTAGTCCATTATTACGAATCTATTGAAATTTATTAAAAATCGGATCAGTAGTTTAGGCACTACGGTGATAAATAGGTACATAGACTCCCAAAAACATTACAGTTCCTTTTGGCTTTGCTGTAGTCGGGGAAAAAATAAACCTTTATTGTCGCCTTACACACTTTTGGCTACATTAATAAATTTTAAATTGATTTATATGCGGTATAACGGAGGACTAATATTAAGTATTATTTACTAGACAAACACTAGTTCAGCATGGTAGTGAATATAAATAATACTTATTTATCCAAAACTGAAAATTGCAGGTTTCAATCCTGCACAATACAATGTTTGTAGGTTTTTTGCATAGACTAATTATTGGTCTCGCTGGGCGCTCTCCAGTAAGACCAATTATTCATCTATGGTTTTTTGTATTGATCATATTGATAAAAGTGTATATATATACAGTATAAAAGTATGTTATTAGCTGTTGATAAGCTAAGAGCTTAATATTAGTAATTTAAAGACAACTCAATATATTATATAAGATTAATAATACACAACCTACCTAAAGATCCACTTCCACTCGCTTTATTTAAAAAAAAGTTGTGTTTTGGAGGTGGTAGAGGTGGAGGTGGAGGTGGTGATAGTGGTAGAGTATCTACAATTTCTATCACTTTTAACACCTCCTCTTCACAAGCACCTCCATCACAGGCATCTTCAACATCACCTTGCCTATCACTTATGGTGACTCCCTCTCCAACAGTGATGAATCTCACTGATGTTTCAGGCATAGTGGCATCACCACCAAACTCCACAGGGAAACCTTGGCAAGTGCTACCTAAGAGTGAAGCCACTTTGTCTAAAACTTCATCTGGTGGAAAGCAGGGCTTGTTAACGTTACCAAATAACACCAAAAAATTACGTAAATTAACGGTAATTTTATAAAAATACTTTGGTAACGATATTAATTTTAACGTTATTTGATACTTAACAATATTTTTAACGTTAGATACTAACGTTATTTTATTTTGTAAATAACAGTATTTATGGTATATATAACGTTATAATATAGGGAGCGTCGGTAGCGCAGCGGTTTTATCCATGTTTGAGGTAGGTAGGTAGGTACAATAATATTTAAGAATATAACAATATAATAGCCGACGCGACGAAGCTAGTGCATGTTCGTTCTGTCACTTCGAGGCGGGGCGCAGGCAGGGAAATACGTAACGTTATATAAAATAACGTTAATTAATAACAATACTTTTTCTTAACGTTACTTTCATGTACCGATAAAAATAAATTTATTTTTCCTAACGTTAATATTTATTCCTAACGTTATTCTGTGAAACACAGGTAACGTTAACAATTTAATAACGTTAATCAAGCCCTGGTGGAAAGTACTTCTTGCCTCCTCCAGTCTGAAAGGTTTTAATTTGCACGACATTTTAAATGTATTAGATCAACACACTGACTGTTAATATGCTCTCCAGGCTGGAGCCGACCCATACTGTAAATATAATCTCAGGTCAGAACACTCCCTGCAAGACGTCATCAACATGAGGCCATGCATGATGTAATACATACACTAGTGGAACCTATAAGATAACCTATTATACTTTTTAACCAGCTACTTACTTCTTTAGGAATGATTTTATATTATTTAGTTATTATATTATTAGAATACATTATCAAGTAATATATTAGATAGATACCTATATGATTTATTAATGTAATTAGGTAGTATAGTTAGGAAATTTGGTAAATAAAACAATGTGGTATAAAATATATTGTACTATTTTATTGATTCTGCCGATTCGATTACTAATTAGAGACCTATCAGACAGAGTGGTCACGCTGTCAAGCAGTCAGTTTTGCGATCTTTGACTTATATTGCATCCTACTTGACCGACGCAGTCAGAATGCCTCCTGTGTGGGTATATCTATAGAATGTAATAGAAGACAAGAACGCAAAACTGACCTCTTGAACCCTTGACTGTGTGACCACTCTCTGTCTGATAGGTCCCTTTGATAAAATGTTGAATTAGCTACTTCGGTACAATATTTATTTGTCATTTGATTACAGTTTGGATACATTAATGTTTGATAATTTCTAATGCATTTCAGGACAGCCTGAAAACACAATTACTACAAATACAACTGCATTATTATTTAAAGCTATTCCCCTTTCTCTACATACCTCACTTTCAGATAAAAAACTAAGAAATACACTTATATAATTTAATCTATAAACACATATTTTTTTCTAATATTCACTTTGCACTTTTTCACTAATAGTAGATTCTTAACACCTAATTTTTTAATACGTAATTGCTTTAATTGTTTCTACACTGTCCTTTATATGTATGGCACATAATATAATACTGAGGCAATTAAGAAACAGATGGTATTGCACCAGGGATCTTAACGAGGTTTTAAAAGTCCACTAGCCTCTATTTTCTTATGGACTTTTCGTTATACTCCTCAGTAGTCAGCAGTGGGGCAGATACGTCCTTGTCCATAAAATGGGAGTTCGCCAACCTGCAGTTAATATGAAAGGAATTAGAATAATCATCTCCAGTACATAGCAGTTGTTCTGTGATAATTATACTGTAACTAGACTATAACAGTTTTTTTATAACAAACAAAATAAAACTTACTAAGTACCTATTGAATGTTTGCTTGGTTGGACATTGTCTCTTCTATCAGCATGCGTCCATTTTTCTTAATTGGTTTTGCATGTAGGGACGCATTAACGCATCATTTACAAAAAATAGCTAGCTTATTTTGTAGTCAAAAGTTCAAAACTCAAATGTTTTAGGTACAAAAGAACCAAGGAGAAACTCTCGATGGGTAGTGGGTACTAGGTACTAGGCTTGTTGAAAAAATATCGATATATCGATATTTTGTGTTCGATATATCGATATTTTTAGCCGATATTTTTTGATCCGATATATCGATACATCGATACAAAAAATCAAATATCGAAATTCGTATCATAATAGATATTTTTTTTTATTTATCATCTCATGACGATCTAACTAAATTCGCTAGAATTCAAAGCCGTAAAATATTGAAAAAAAGTTATTGTTGTGCAGAATTCCATTAATCTAATCTGTGGTAGTGAGTGCGTAACTAACTTTGAACTGCCCTGTCGGCTGAATGGATCTAGTAACTATGGATTTCAGAAGACTCCGAATTTTGTAATTGCTAAAAAGAACTGTATTACCTTGGTAATAGAGTGTATTTCACAATGCACGTATCATAGAGGCAAATCCGTGCCGAGCGAGATAGCCAGAAGGGAGCTTTGTGTCTCGTTCTTGCATATTGCCAACCAGAAAAATGTTGGTATTCATAAAAAGTAACTTGAAAAATCTTAGATAAAACGAGTGTACTTTATTATTATTTTAACAAATATTTATAACTATATTCAATTCTAATTAATAGTCATTTAATACTAAATAAAAATGCAGTTTACATTAAATCCTTTTCCTTCTTTTTAGGGTTCCGTAATACTTAAGGAACCCTTATAGTTTCGCTCTGTCCGTCTGTCTGTCTGTCTGTCTGTCTGTCTGTCCGCGCCTCTAGCTCCTGTAATTATGAATATAAATTGATGAAATTTGGTGCAGTTATAGATTGTGTATAGATCACGGTTTCGAGATCATAAAAAAATAAAAATTTTATATTTTAGGGGTGGCTCTCCATACATGTGAAGTGGGGATGAAAAATATTTTTTCACTCTACCCCATCGTGTGGGGTATCGTAGAATAGGTCTTTTAAAATAAAGGCAAGGTTTCATACGTTACTTTTTTATAAAGTTGACCATTTTCTAGTAATCGGCCTCCAAAGTAGTTTGTAAGTTGGTCCCCCCCCTAGCATTTTTTAACTATAGGAGATAGAAACTTGCAAATTTTCATGCTGATAGATCATGCTAAAAACTCTTTAGGAAAATTATTTTTAACCAATTCGGACAGTAACTTTTGGAGTAATCAAAAAAAAGCATATTACGCGTTTATAGTTACGGAACCCTCCTTAGACATGTCCTGACATGCTCTTAGTTAGGTTAGGTTAGGTTATTTATTAGATAGTATCATTCGCAAGACAATAGATACGCCATTACACATATTTTATGTTGAACACCGGGTAATATTAAAATTGAAAATAGTTTTTATTTCTTACTTCATGTATCTCCGTAACTATGTTTTTATTATATATTTGATGATTTAACAGTCAAAATGGTGAAAAAATGTTGTATTTATTCTTATCGAAGTGAAAGTTATGCTGGTTGCAATATTTCATTTATTAGTAACATTAGTAAGTTAAAAGTAATGTTAGTCTAGTTATTCTAGTATAAAAGTGTTAACATTAAAGCAACTGACGTTATTAAGAGTTATAACAGCTGTACTACGTTTTTTTACTTTCTATTCCGGACAAATACTGGCATAATTGACATTTGACTGATTCCTTATTTCCTTTCATTTAATTGATTGAGAATAAGGTAATGATTGGAATAAAAAAATCTGTTTTTATTACTGAGCTAGGCTGACCTTATAGTCTGTCAAAAAAGTGAAGAAATTAAAAAGTGGCAACATCGTAGTGTCATCCCTTTCAAATCAATCTAAGAAAAAAGGGATGACACTACGATGTTGCCACTTTTTAATTTCTTCACTTTTTTCACAGACTGTAAATTAATTTAAAAAAAAAGCAAATTGGTCGAAAAATTTGATCGATATATCGATATATCGATATTTTCTTTCATTTTCGACATCCCTACTAGGTACAGAAAAAGTTTCAATTTTCAAAACAAAACAGCTGATCAGTGTTGCCAGCTGCTCATTAAAACGTAGTGATTATATTCTCTTTGCGCTGCCCATTACCTATTATAAAAAAATTTGACAGTATTTTAGCTACGAAGTATAGATACAAGGATTCCGAACGTAATGTTGAACGAATAGAGCACGAAGTATAGATACCAGGAGTCCAAACGGTATAGTTCCATAGTAATTAAGTACACAATAATAGGACCATATCTTAGTTCTCTTTTCTGCCGCTAGCTGGTGCGAGACCGACGAGTACCGAGTGTTGCCAATACTATTATACCGAGTGTTGCCAATACTATTATTTATTACAATTATTTTTAAATTACCGTTAGGCAATTACCGTGTTCTACGGTATCTATTTTTCGAGAACAGTTTCTAAGAATTTCCTAAAACGTTTATATAATTAGATTTAAATCCACGTTTCTCTTAATATTTTCTTCCAGAGCTGTCAATAGCAACATTTAAACTTCCCGTGTAATTTCAAACGAGTGCTTGTCGGATTGTCGCGCGCTCTACCGGCAAAAATCTGTCCCTGTAATTGAGACCATTATTTTAACATTACGTTCGGACTCCTGGGGGGCAATTCTGCTAAATAAAACCTGCATTAATACAATTACAATCAAGTCCCGACACGCTTACACTCTCAAAAGGTGTTTTTATGAACGTTAAACCAACGTGAAACGCGCTCTGATTGGTCGAAACGTTATAAAATCCGTTCATTGTAATATTTCGCTACACTTTCAATCCAAACAAAGTAAAATTGACTCTTAAAAGACATACTTTAAATACGAGAATTGAGGTTCAGGTTTCTATACTTCGTGATTTTAACATTACGTTCGGACTCCATATATTTATACTTCGTGGAATAGGGGACAGCATTTTTGTCGGTAGAGCGCGCCATTTTTCAAGAAGTACCTACTCGCTTAAAATTACGCGGGAAGTTTTGTTGCTACTGACAGCATTGGAAAAAGAATATTCTGAGAAACGTGGAACGTTATACTTAAATTAATTAAATTCGACATTCGCGAGCCAACGCGTCTTTACGTGTAATAATAATAATAATAGCATCGGTACGTACTACATAAACGTATAACGTAAACGTAACGTAATATAATTTGGTAAAACATATACGGATATACTTCGGGCATATATATGATATATATATTATGATGATAACAGCCTCCGTGGTCTAGTGGTTAGAGCATTGGCTCTCGACTCGGAGGTCGTGGGTTCGATTCCCGCATTGGAACAACAAAAAATGTCGTTTCCAAGTTTGGTTAGGACAATGTAGGCTGATCACCTGATTGTCTGACAAGAAAGATGATCCATGCGTCGGATGGGCATGTAAAAAGTCGGACCTGCGCCTCATCTCTCGTCAGTCGTGTCGGTTATCCGTCCCACTGGATTACGAGAGTAAAGGAAGAGAGAGTGCTCTTGTGTACTGCGCACACACTTGGGCACTATAAAATTACTCCTGCGTAACTAGCCTGGTGTCAACGAAATCGGCCACCGTCACCGAGATCGGTGGGGAGTTATTATTATATATATGATCTACTGCTTATGTAAAGACGTTTAGGCAGAAAAATAATTGTCCTACTTGAAAAAAAAAAATCTTTTTATGGGCGAGTATGCGTTTTGCGGAGAGTCACCCATACATGAGAAGTTTTTTTACTTTGAGTATGACAATTATTTTTCTGCCTTAACATCTTTAAATAAGCATAAATATACGTATACATAGCCTGCCAAAACCATTACCCTTCCCTTTGGCTTCGCCGTAGTCGGGTAAAAAATACTTACAGCAATTAATATTTATGAATATGTACAGAGGCTAAGAACGACAATTCGTTATAAAATCATTACTAACTTTATTGTGGCTGCTTCTCATGGTTGCGCAGCGTTTGCGCGCCGATTTTTTTAAGTTCTCCCACTTTAATCTAAGCTGAGTTGGAGTTCGAGGGAAACTTGTTATAGATGAGTTAAATTCATGAGTCAATGACTCCCAAGCCTCCTCTTTCATTTTGTTGTTAGTAGCGTTTGTTGCCTTATTATTTATATTTTTATTTACCGCTACAAGTTGTACAAATAGCATTGTCTCGTCCTTCGTCATGGGCGCAGCTTTCTGAAGAGAAAACAATATTTAAAAGTATTATACGATTGAACGCATTAAATATTCACTTAAAACCAGATACTTACAGAATTCATTTTATTCCAAGTTTAATCGATTTACCTACGTATTTATATTTAAACTAAAACTCTTAACCATGTACACAGTAGAAACCACAAAAACTAACATCGAAGTATTTCGAATCGAATTCGAAGTTTGAATTCATTTTAAATTTCACATTTCTTTTCACGCACACTTCTAACGTCAAACTGTTATGTTTCACTATTGAAATTGATAAAAAAACACGATGAATAAAGTAAAAAATCAATCCGAGTTTTTATTCTCAATTTTAAGTATAATTTTTACACTTTAAAGTAATTAATACATTAATTGTAAATAAATATACAATTGTTTAAAAACATAAATTGTTATGTAGTTGGCAAGGAATGAAACGTTTCAAGAGGCTTGGATAGGCAAGAGGGAAGGACGCTATCCATCGTTGGACAAGAACAAATAGGTCCTATCTTTGATTGTGAAACGCAAGTTGAAGGTAAACAACAGCCCACTGTAAAATTGGGATTGCTATCTATTGTTAATTGTAGATACGATATTGAAAACGGCCGTAAATGTTTTTGTATATGTAATACTGATAAAGACTGTATGTGTTCTGAATAAATAAAAATAAAATAAAAAAAAATAAAAACATATTATCCTTGCTATGATTGCATTCAAATATGCACTAGCTTATGCCCGCGGCTCCGCCCGCTTAAGTACAGTAACCCACGGGAACCGTAGATGTCCCGCGATAAAAAGTAGCCTATGTCATTTCTTAGGCGCTAGACTATCTGTGTACCAAATTTCATTGCAATCGGTTCAGTACTTTTGCCATGAAAGACGGACAAACAGACACACACACTTCCCCATTTATAATATTAGTATGGAAATGTATGGATTAAATAATATTATTATTGTTTTGACATAAAAACGTCTTATAAATCTATGAACCGGCTGCACGTACGAAAGATTGTCACGTTCCGCCTGAGTCACGTTCCACCTGAGCCAAGCGCGTAAGCGACAGCGCGGAACGAGCGATAGAGAGGCACGATTGGCCTAACCGTTCGGCTTTTCACGACGTCATCACGGAAAATTATCGTCCGTAAACCGACTTAACAGACAAGCATTTTTTATACGAATATTACGACCTCGAACACTAATAAAACACAATTTTTCGTGCACTTTTTCCACTATATTAAGATATAATTATCAATTTTAATAAATAACACGACCGGTTTCGAAATAAATCATCATCAGGTGTTTATTTCGAAACCGGTCGTGTTATTTATTAAAATTAATAATTATAATATCTTAATATAGTGGAAAAAGTGCACGAAAAATTGTGTTTTATTACTGTTCAACATGAATTTCCACCAAGAACCGACAGTACAATCAATTACACATTACGACCTCGGGCCTTGCATCAATCACTTTTTTACTTTCGACTCGCACTTGGCCGGTTTTTAATATCTCTGAAGTATGTGCAATAAAGCTCGGAACATAATTATTACTGAACTAGATGTTGCCCGTGACTTCGTGCGCGCAAAAGTTAATTTCGCAGAAACCGTACATTTTTCCGCGATGAAATACCTATGTCCTTCCCCATGGTCCATTCTACATCTGTGCAAAATTTCATCAAAATTGGTCCAGTAGTTTCGGAGCCTGTTCAATGCAAACAAACAAACAAACTTTTCCTCTTTATTATACTCGTATTAGTATATAATAGATGTATTAAGATAACTGAATTTTCACCTACTGTCAAATACCCAATTAAATAAATAGCTTTTATTTTAGGCTGCATAGGTGTATAAAATACCTTACAGACTAATAAATATATGTATTATTTTTAATAGTTAAGTCTGAATCGGATTTTGACGTGTTAGGTCTATGATTTTTTATAAAATTCTGCAGGTATATTCGTTAGGTATGTCTGAAGGTTTTAAGAAATTTTTCATACAACTAAGTCAGTCTTTCCCAAAGTGGGCGATAACGCCCCCTTGTAGGCACTGGAGGCCTAGAGGGTAAAGGGCTCTGAAAAAATTGGGAGGCTCTGATGTGAGTAGTATTATTATTGTTCAATGTTGTTTAATGGTTAATTTTGAATAGACAAAATAATGATACTGTCCAGGCGAGACTAATATGTTATTGAGGTTTTAAGGCGGAAAAAAATGGGAGGACGCTACAAAATTACTGATTTTCAAAGTGGGCGTTAGACGAAATAAGTTTGGGAACCTCTGCTCTAAGTGATGATGGTGATTAACCTTAAATTTTTAATTTGTTGTGTTTTTTATGATGTGGTATTAAAAATATGTATAACCCTCAATTGTATCCTTTTCTAACACCTACCTCCCTTGTTAAGAAGCGGTATTACTACTGTAATAATCTTCAACCTTTAGCAGTCAATTATAATAATAAATAAATAAAGGTGTAGAGGTGTAGGTAGCAGGTGTAGGTTGTAGGTGTATGTGTTGAAGACAGGAGTAGGAAATGGGTGTTGGTGTAGAAAATGATGACATGTAAGTAGGTAATTATTTATTTATTCCAGCTCGTAGTTAAGATAAAGCAACTTCATTCGGGACCAGCTAACACATATTTAATTCAGAACTGGACAGTCTTGAGGTACTTATTGGCAGTGTTGACCATTGACTTGGCATGGGCATACCAGATCGGTTTTTCCACGAAGTCTGCTACTTCCTTCCAGTTGGTGTTGGCGAAATGATGCACAGCATCCGCTGGAAAATAGGAAAATTGTAACAAACATCCACATTTTGTACCCAAAAGTTTCGGAAAACTGTAAGAAGCTGTGGTGTTTTGTGTGTTGAAACATCAATATATATGTCACCGTAAAATTGTAAAAACCGTTAGATTGTAATATTACTAGAGGTATAAAATGTCGACAGATTGTCAAATAAACATTTCTCCTTACAATTGTTATTATTATGAAAAATAAAACACGGCACGGTAAATATTACAATAAAACGAAAAATAACGTGTAAAATTTTAAGGAGATTTTTTTATTTGACAATCTGTCGACATTTTATATCTTCAGTAATATTAAAATCTAACAGTTTTTTATAATTTTACGGTGACAAATATATAAATAGCCTGGCAATACAATTCACTAAACAGATTTGGATAAAAATTAACAATGAGATGGTTTGTGTCCTGAACATCCTCGTATGATTACGAGTATATTTGACCAGACTCATATTTTTAGGGGGCAAAAGAGCAGACGCAACACATAATGGTGAGCGATTGCCGTCGCTCAATGACACCCACAACACCTGAGGAGTGGTAAGTGCATTTCCGGCCTTATAGAAAGAAATACGCTTTTGAAGGTTATCTTAAATGTTGTTTCTAAAACATATTGTATCTTAAATGTTGTTTCTAAAACATATTGTATGATTCAAGAATTTTAGCAGTCTATGTATGTATGTTCCACCGTAGCGCTCGTTCTCGTCTCGTTTCAGCCTGGTGAAGTCCACTGCAGGACATAGGTCTCCCCCATAGATTTCCAGTGCGACCGGTCGCTCGCGGCCTGTATCCACCGACTTCCTGCGACTTTTCTCAGGTCATCTGTCCACCTGGTGGAAGGCCGTCCTACGCTTCGACGTCCAGTTCGTGGTCTCCACTCAAGAACTACAGACCAACGGCATTCATTGCTATGCGGATGATAGTACAGGTGATGCTGTATATACCGGCTCCCCTAATATTTCTCGGCTAAATGTCATCGAGAGTCGAAACGAACTTGTGTTAAAAATAGAGAATTCATTGGAGAAAGTCTCTGAATGGGGTAGACGTAACTTAGTCCAATTTAACCCCGCCAAGACACAAGTCTGCGCGTTCACCGCTAAAAAGTCACCTATGGTCGTACATCCTCGTTTTGAGGGCACATCTTTAACCATCTCCCCTAGCATTGAAATACTTGGCGTTAGCATATCGAGCGAAGTCCAATTCCGATATCATCTAGAGGGTAAGGCCAAGTTAGCCTCGAAGAAGCTTGGTGTTCTCAACAGAGCGAGACAGTACTTCGGTCCGGACCAACGCCTACAACTTTACAAGGCGCAGGTTCGGCCTCATATGGAATATTGTTCTCATCTCTGGGCAGGAGCACCAAAATACCAACTGCTCCCTCTGGATCGTATCCAACGAAGGGCCGCTCGAATTGTTGACTGTCATAGTGTTTCAAACAGCTTGGACCCCTTGGAATTACGCCGAGATGTAGCTTCACTCTGCATCCTCTATCGGTTGTATCACGGGGAGTGCTCTGAGGAATTGTTCGGAATCATACCACCTGCAACTTTTCGCCATCGTCCCACACGAAAAATATTCCATCCTCATCACCTTGATGAGTGGCAGTCTTCCACCGTGCGTTTCTCGCGTAACTTTCTGCCGCGCACTGTAAAACTCTGGAACGAACTGTCACCAGCAGTATTTCCGGACCTATACGACCTACAAACCTTCAAGAAGAGAGCGTATTCCCTCTTAAAAGGCCGGCAACGCACCTGCAGCTCTTCTGATGTTGCGAGTGTCCATGGGCGACGGTAGTTGCTTTCCATCAGGTGACCCGTTTGCTCGTTTGCCCCCTTATTTTATAAAAAAAATAAAAAAAAAAAAAAAGAACCTAGTCTCCACCGTAGCGCATAAGCTACTAATCCGATTTAAAAAAATGTTCAGGGTCGACTCTCTGCGATTGAATATCAAGGTATCGTCGAACCCGCAGTTGCTAGTAGTTACTAACGTCTACTGACAAAATTTAGGTTGTCTGGAAGAAACTGCTGTTAGCAGAAAGACCGCCTTTTTGGCCTATTCCTGATGCATTTCTTACATGTTCTCCACTTGTGGACATCCGAAATAACTATATATTTTTATAAAAAAACTTTAACCGAGCTACGTATATTAAATAGCCTATGTTACCCGGGCTATAATTACAAACCTATTGACACCTCATTTTTTAAAATCGGATCAGTAGTTTAGGCGCTGTGGTGTGTGCAAGTAAAGAGTCATCTATCTATACATACAGCCAGAACTAGAGCTATCGGCAAGTCTAAAATTACCACATTGACGGCCGAATATTGAAACGGTAGTCACATGCTGTCCTTGTCATTTCGGCTAGCAGAGACAGCGACAGCCTGTGAATAGGAGGGCTCTTAATTTTGATTAGCGTTTCAGTATTCGGTTAGTGAATTGTATTTTGAAACATCATCTATTATTCTTATTATTAATTATGCACTCTATTGTATCATTATTATGATTGTTACTCACACAACTCTTTTTGCCCATTAAACAGGTTCTGGAATTCGAACGTGATCTTCTTTGTGGCCTCTGCCCGCACCGCGTAGGTTTTGATGGTCATACGGCCAGCTTCCATCTTGTATGTTCCGTCGAAGGTCAGATCGTAGCCCTCTGGGAAATGGTCATAAAAAATTATGCAAGAAGAAAAAATGTATATGTCACCGTAAAATTGTAAAAACCGTTAGATTGTAATATTACTAGAGATATTATAGTATGTCGACAGATTGTCAAATATAAATTTCCCCTTACAATCGTACGCATTTAGATTAACCTACGACTAAACATGGCCGAGCGGAGCGTCGTCGGCTGGTATAGGTCGCGTAACGGTTTATGAGCGCTCAGTGAAAGTGGAGGGGATCGTTCGCGCATGTGACCAATAGCAAAGAATATATATTACTAACGTACCAATAGCGTGTCGGCATGCGTTCGGCGCATCCACACTCCCCGCCCGAGCCCGCTACCGCCAAACACACCCAAAAACTGACTTCTGCGCATACCCCCTCTACTTTTGTCAAAAGATCTTAATTCGTTGCGCGACCTGTACGTCTACAAAGAAGGCGTTGACAGTGCGCCAGCGTCGCGGCACAACTCACTAAAATTCGTACAATGCAGCGACAATTCAAGAATTGGAGATTTCTTTTGGAATACATTATTCCACAGGGGTGCAATGAAAATCCACGCAGACAAAGACGTAAGCCAAATTCGTTTTATAAAGAAGTTCCTATAACCACCTTCCTGGTCAATCGTCAGGCCCTGAATAAATACTTAAGCTTATTTAAGGTAATCCAGTGGTAAGTGGTTCCTATAACTCTATTCCTATCGGCTTCACTTACCTACGTTTTTAAGACCCTCATCCAAATCAATACCTATTTATTATACAGGCTAGAGCTTCCCTATGAAGGAGAACCAGCCTTCTCCACTGGTATTTAACCAACCTTAAAAATCTAACCGTGAACGTATTCATGTATAATCTTTCGTATCCAAAACACAACCACTTACCAGACACCACCGCGCACTCCCCGCTCCCCTCCACCGGCATTACCATCAGCTGCCCGCTCAGCTCGTACAGACCCTTCATTGTGATCACTCCGTAGCTCATCTTGAGGTGGAGCGAGAGAGCGGAGGGGTCTAGCCTGTGGAGAAAACATCGATGTAACGACATATTATATGTAGGGATGTCGCATTCATAAATAATAATAATAGCTTCTTACGGCCTACTCTGATTTCGGTGACGGTGGCCGGTTTCATTGAAATGCAGCCAGCTACGCAAGAGTTATAGTGCCTAAGTGTGTGCGCAGTACACAAGAGCACTAGCTCTCTTAATTTACTCTCGTAACCACTGGGTTACGATGACCGACCCGACTGGCGAGATCAGGCGCAGGTCAACTATTTACATACCCAATGCCCATCCGACGCATGGATCGTCTTTCTTGTCAGGCAACCACTGAATCAGCCTGTATTTCCCTAATCAAACTTGGAAACAATATATTTAATTCCAACACGGGAATCGAAGTCACGACCGAGAGCAAAGTTCTAAGCCACTGCACCACGGAGGCTTGAAAATCTGACAACTCTTATGAAATTTAATTACTATAATGTATTGCTTTAATGTAATTGCTTGCGAAGAACTTAAAAAAATAAGGGAACGAGTGAAAACAAAAAGAAATGAAATAACTACCTACAAATTATTACTATTCATTTACTAACACTTTTGAAATTAAAATAGTTCTATAAATTAAGCATACCTACTTTACTGAATTGTACCTTTTTGTGAAGAGGGAGCCTGGTGATTCTGTAACACAGGTTTATCCTAGCACAGACACCAGGTCTCTCACGAAGGTTATGTGTTAACGTTAAGGCGAAATTGTATTGTAGCTAATATCAAAACCTTTGTGGAGAAACAATAAAATATATTCAATATTCAAATTTTTTTTGCATTACAATAATCGTAAAAAATAACGGAAACATACTCACTTAAAATCCGTTATCTTACAATTGTCCATGCCCGCAAAAGTGGTGTTTATCAGTTTAAACTGCAGCATGGGTAGGTCCCCCATGATCAATGTATGGAACATGGGATCGTGCGGTTCGATTCCCAGGTCAGGTATACCCATTATAAACTGTTGGTATACAGCGTTCGCAGTGGACATGAGGCAGTCGGTGTCGTCGCTGTTGCATGGTGTGATAGGGGCTGAAAAAAAACATTTTGAGAGTTGCAGGCAGATGGAAAATATGGAGGGTAGAGCTAAGCAGAACCATCTCTTATGGGAGATAAGTTGAAAAAGTGTCCAGCTGTATGCTATAAATAACAGTTCAAAAATCTTCCACAATGGCGCTGATGCACAAAAAGGTTATGGTATGAAGTTAGGAATAAGAGATGGAGTGAAGTGAGTTGAGTTTAGTTATTTAAAATTTTTGACGACTTTAGTAGTAGTAGTAGTTAATTCAGTAAATCATGAATATTCTACTTACTCGCGTAGTCGAATATATTTTTATAAATATAACGGAAGAAGATGCTAAGATTTAGTTATCTGTTTAAAATTTGCCGATTTACACCTCGTTGCGTCTTCAGCGCCCCCTATTTAACGCTTTTTACGGACACTTTTTCATGTATGGAGATGGTACTCCTTATCTCTATACTCCGTGATAGAAAGGCAGGTTTTCGCTGAGAACGAGTTTAAAAAAAACTCACAAAACTACTGGACTGGATTCTCTCTTTCGCTGGACCGATTTGGCTTATTTTGGCCTTGAAATAATTGTGGAAGTTCAGAGAAGGTTTCAGCGGTAAGAAACATTGTAAAATGTATAGGTATACGCTGTAGGAGTAGGTGTAGTTATTTATTTATTTATTTATACTTAAATAATTCGTTTAAAATCAAACAACATATGTCGGAACAGCTAGTTACACAAAATAAAAAAAATATGAAAAGTGTTCAACTTACTTGCTCCATTCACCCATTTGATATAGAAAATAATCGATAAAAATAAAATTAACGTAAAATACTGCATGGTGATATGACCAGCTCAGGCGTCACAAATGATGATATGGCCAGCTCAGGCGTCACAACGATGATATATGGCCGGCTCAGGCGTCACAAATGATGATATAGCTAATCAGCTCAGACGATGATAATTCGACCGGGTCAGGAGTCAGGCGTTACAAATGATGATATGACCGGCTCAGGCTACACAAACGATGATATGACTGGTTCAGGCTTTACAAACTATGATATGACTGGTTCAGGCGTCACAAACGACTACTTCTCAGCACTTAAACTGCACCTTAAATAGTCCAATGAAATATTATAATTACCTTTAAATATGTAATTAAATTGTTATTTAATGCATTTTCCCGCAGTTTTTAGTTTTAACTGTATCATAAAGTTGTATTTCTTTATTACTAGCTGGTGCTCGCGACTTTTATGTAGAGGGACAATTCTGCTAAATAAAGCCTACATTAATACAATTACAATCAAGTCCCGATACGCTTATACTCCCAATAGGCGTTTTTATGAACGTTAAACTAAAGTGAAACGCGCTCTGATTGGTCGAAACGTCATAAAATCCGTTCACGGTAACATGACGCTACACTTTCAATCCAAACAAAGTGAAATTGACTGTTTAAATTGTCTACTTTAATAACGAGAATTGAGGTTCAGATCTAACGGAAACGGAACACAATGTATATAAACGAAATCCGACTAATATTATAAATGTGAAAGTTTGTGAGGATGTATGGATGGATGTTTTTTCCTCTATATCATGCAAAAACTACTGAACCGATTTCGATGAAATTTGGTATGATAGTAGTTTAGGTTCTGGATTAAAACATAGGCTACTTTTTATTCCGGAAAAGTACAGTATTTCCGCGGGATACCCTAGTCGGAAACAGCTAGTCCTAAGATAAAAATAGCCTATGTTACTCCAGCCAGCCAGTAAAAATAGCCAGTGAAAGTCCCGTGAAAATCGGTCCAGCCGATTCAGAGATTAGTCGGGATAAACATGCAGACGGACAGACGAAAATTAAAAAAAAATGTTTTCTTTTTTATTGTAAGTACAACATAATATACTTTCATGTAGATGGGGTAGATTAAGTGAAAAGGCTTAATTTAAAAATAACAAACAGACATTTCAATTTTATTTATTTGTTTATGTATAGATTTTCAGTTTTCCGGATTTGTGTAATAATGAGTGTGTTTTTAAAGTAAAAAAATGCGGTTTTGTCTTATTATCACACACACAGATAGTATTAATAACACCTAATTATTGTCAGAACAACATATTATTGTTATTTGTATTTATATTAATTTATTTAAGGGTTTTGGACTGTTAGTAAACTAGAAACCTAGCATTTTAGGATTCCGTACTCAAAGGTAAAAACGGGACCCTATTACTGAGATTTCGCAGTCTGTCTCTGTCTGTTTGTTCCGGCTAATCTCTGAAACGGCTGGATCGATTTTCGCGTGACTCTCACTGGCAGATCGCTGAGGTTATTACATAATATATACGTTATATCCTTACAGTGGCGAGGGGTTCCTATAACTCCATTCCTATCGGCTTCCCTTACCGCTTACCTTTTGAAGACCTTCATCTAAATCCCTACCTATTATACAGGCTACGGCTTCCCTATGAAGGAGAACCATCCTTCGCCACTGTATACTTACAAAACTGACTATATTTCTGTGCCGCGGGCCCGCGACACACATTGACATGGGACGCGTAATACGTACTAATCGCGGTGCACACTAACCAAAATTGGCCCGACGTCGGGCCAATTTGAGTTTTCATGTTTTACGCGCAATGCCATATCTACCTCTTTTTATTAAAAAACATCTATGGGTCTAACATATATAGTGCGATTCAAATGAGAAAAGGATAGAGTCGGCGCCATATTGTTTCGAATTTAGACTGTTATGATAGTTATATTTGTGTTTACGTTTAGTTAATTGATTACTATTTAACGTTTTTATTTAAATTCGATGCAAGATTATTAATATTTATAAGCACGGAAGTTTTTCTGAGAATCGCTCTTTTCAAGTGATATTTGACAGAAAAAGGTCATTGACGTTCCTATTCTCATTTGAAACGCGTTATACTATTATTATTTTAGGGTTCCGTTTCTATTAGTTCTTGCAAACGGAGTTTCGGGCATCAGTTAGTATGGAATAAAATTATAACTAGTTATAAACATCCACATTTTATTATAGTAGTTATTCTTATGTAGTATTCGTAAGTAGTAATAAATGAATAAATATCTAAGTATTATGCTATAAACATAGATATATAATATTAAAAAGAGGGCTATAAACATAAGTATTAAGTATGTAAAAATTGGATCATAAAAATCTGTTTTGAATAAGACTCGAATAAATAAGTAAAAAATTAATGCATTCGCAAATCCTATAAATATATAATACTTAATAGTTTTTGTACGTAGGTCTTACGTAGGTACGTACTTAATACGTAAACAATGGTTCAGATAAAAGAATAGGAAAATGGATGATATAAATTATTTTCGTAATTAAAATTTCCTACTGAGTTTTACTATGATTAAACTTAGAAATATAATGTTATAAAAAAATCTTACAATATTTTTAAATACATTGTAGTTACCTAACAGCTATAAGATTAAAATTATATTTATGTTTGTTGGCATTGAATAGGCTCTGAAATTACTGGACCGATTTTAATGAAAGGCACAGATGTAGACTAGGGGAAGGACATAGGCTACTTTTTATCGCGGCAAAATTTACGGTTACTGCGGGATTTCCTTTTGTCGTACACGAAGTCGCGCGCAACATCTAGTATATTATACCTCTTTTTAATTTTTAATTTAATATAATATTATCTAAGAAATATGCCTAACATACAAAATCTTCTGTATTTCCTACTGCTGTAATGTATTGTGAAAGTTTGTGAGGACGGATGGATGGATGTATGGATTGATGTATGGATGGATCAGCGGCGTGCACACGGTTATGACACTGGGTATGCGGCGGAGTAGTCGGTCACAAAAACTTTTTCTTTTATAGATTTTTAGCAATTAGCATAGCCACAGCCAAGCGACGGATTTCTAAATCGGAAACCATGCCAACAGAACTAACAGAACTTCATAACTTTTAACATGAAACTTTCGAGTTACATTCCCTTTTTGCTGATTTAATTATTGTAACTCGGATACACACCTACCTTTAGTAGACACAATTTGAATCTTTTCACTGAATGACAATTGTGAGAACTTATTATCACTCAAATCAATTAAAAAGCAAATCACTACCTACAATTTTTATAGAACTTCAGTAATAAACTGTTAAATGTACACACTTTCAAATGTTAAAATGAAAAATCTTTTAAGAAAACTATAAATATTAAATATAATGGCAACCGAAAAATAACAATGCGTTTTCACATGAAAAAATGGCTTCCTTGAATCTGATATTTAAACAAATAAAACCTTACTAAAACAAAAACGCATCATGTGCGTAGTGAGTAATTAGATTTTACGTCAATTATAATTACTCGCATTATAGGCCACCGTGCCACGAATATACCCGATTACTTCCGTGTCCCGACAACTGCCGAACTTCGCCGAAGTCTATAAGCATGCCGTAGGAGTTGGACGACTCGCGCCTTGGGATATTCATAGGTGTGTGCGTTTGCGAACTGTGTACGGACACTAAAATTACTACACACATGCGAACAAATCTACTGCTACACGACAAGGCAGGAGTCGCATCACCAACATGTCGCCAAACGCCTGCCAAACATAATGTACTTGTAAATAGGTGCTATTATAAAATATTAGGCGTTTTTAAGTTATTATATTTTGTTTATTCATTTATTTAATATTAATTAAAGTCATCTAAAACGTCCGAACGTTTTATTAAAATATCTGTGAATGGTGAGTAATGCACTGCATTTCTGCCTTTATGGAGCGCACGCCACTGGGATGGATGTTTGTTACTCCTTCACCACGCAAAAACTACTGAACGGATTTTGATAAAATTTGGTACGGTACTAGTTTAGGCTCTGGGTTAAAACAAAGGCTACTTTTTATCCCGAAAAGTACAGTGTTCCCGAGGGATACTGTATTTACGCGGGCGGAGCCGCGGGCAACAGCTAGTACGTGCATATTCTCTATTTTCAATGCTCGTACCATACAGAGGTTTTGCAAAATCAATTACTATATTGGGTGCATGCATAGACTAATACTAATAATATAATTACAAAACTACACGTAAAATCCTAAATCTTTTTTTTTAACTATTTCTTAATTTACAAAAAAAATATATTTATTTTTTTACTTGTTGTCAAATACCCAATTATTTTTCTGCCTTAACATCTGAAAACAAGCTTTTTCTATTGTCTACACTCTACGAAACTTGCGCTTGTAAGTTCTAAGCTACACAGCTATCTCTGAAATCTCTATTCAAAGTCGCTTCTTTGAAGGACGTTCTTATCTCCACGAGAGCATATACACCGCTATAACCGTGTACTTTTATGGACTATGAAAACGGCGCGTCGCGTTTGGAATATGAAGATGGCGACATTTTGCGTAATAAGTGAAGATAGAATCTATTCAAAAAGAAATATGACAAGCTTAAGTAGTCGAAATAAGCATATGTGATGGAAAGAGCAATGTTGAGGGTATCTGTGGTGGATAAAATTCGTAACGATGTCATTCGCCAGAGAACTAAATCACCGACGTTGCTCAACGAATTAGCACGCTGAAGTGGAAGCGGGCCGGCCATGTCTGCAGACGGACAGATGGTCGATGGAGCAAACAAGTGTTAGAGTGGAGACCACGCTTAGGCAAACGTAGTGTAGGACGTCCTGCGGCACGATGGACCGACGATTTAAAGAAGGTGGCTGGTAGCGGATGGATGAGGGCTGCCAAAGATCGGGATGGTTGACGCTCATTGGGGGAGGCCTACGTTCAGCAGTGGACGGCGATTGGCTGACGATGTATGTATGATATAGACTTAGTAAAGTGAACAATTGGTTTAATTATTTTCCCTTTCAGAGGACAAAAAATCTACTATCAAAACGCAAGCGACTACCCATGCAATAAGCAAGTTATTTTCGTCTAACAATACTTACCTAGGCCTTTTCATCCGTTAATGGATGATTTGTATTTTCCGAGCGAAGTAACCGCTCTTGAAATTTGTAGTGCCTGGGACAGTCGGTTTTTAAATGTCGTATGGTTGCCCAAGCACATATGGCATTCGCACAACATAGTCACCCTAGTCCAAAGGCATTCCTTTGGACTAGGCTGACTGTGTTGTGAGAATGCCGTATGCGCTTGGACAGTCATTACTGGTCAATACGTCTGGGGCTAACCATGTGCGGGTTTCCTCACGATGTTTTCCTTCACCGTTAGAGCGTCCGTGTAATGTACTTGAGATCTAAAAAGTCTCAATGATACACGCCACAACCTGGTAATCGAACCTGCACTATCTCGAGTGCGAATCAAACGATCTACCCACTAGGCTACAGAGCTCTGTAACAATAGGTAGGTTTATTACTATCGACCGTTCGCAAATCAGATTTATTAAAAGGCCCAGTTCGTAGGGACTAAAGTCCTAACTCAAAATAACATACATTTGTTATATCGATAAAAATCAGATAAAATATTGTCCGCTTCCCATTTGATCTTTATATTAAGCTGCGCGATAGGGTATCTGGTCGGTCCCCTATCCGGTCCCTTGGTCCAATTAAGGCCTGATTTATATAGGAGTGTGTTAGTTGTATTGAGATGTCGGTTCACCGAATTTTAATGAAGATTTTTGTTTTTCTTTGTTTTGGTGTGAATGTTAATATTTAGAAAATGTTCATAGTTTTTTTTTTATTGAACTAGTAAATATCGTCATCATTGTGAAAACTTTCAAGATGATCTATGCTACAGTCAGTTACGGATATTTTGAGCATATGGTCGCATGAACATTGCGCTTTTTATGGCACTGAGGTCATCAACCTCACATAAACAGGTGATTTTAAAATGGGAGCAAAGAGTAGAGACTTAATAACATCAATACATTCAGATGTGTGGGATCAATGACCTTAACAGCGTCGTAAAGAGCGTACTGTAATTTTATTTAGCAATTTTTTTTGCGAAATTTTTATTTAACTTTCTGCCTAAACATCTTTACAGCAGCAGATCATATGCCCAAAATATTCGACGATCTCTGTGGCTCAGTGGTTGAGCGTGTTGGTGCTCAAGCCGGGGGTCGCGGGTTCAAATCCCACCAAAAGATCAAAAAGTTTTTCTGTGTTCCTGGGTCATGGATGTGTATTAAATATGTGTATAAAAATATGTGTATAATATAAAACCGTTGTCTGGTACCCGTAACACAAGTTCTTCGAGAACTTACCACGGGACCAGATTGACGTGGTGTATATCCGTAAGCGATTACCTTATAATATCTATAATTAATAGTCATTATTATTAAAACTTTCAAGATGATCTGGAAAGATACGAAAAAACGCATCGAAAAAATGCTATTTTTAACAGTTGTGTTCGTTCTAAAAGGCTTCCAAAGAGTTCATCTTTATTTAACCACAAAAAATTTTAGAAGATTATAATTAACAATAGAAGTTACGCCGATATAATTTTAAATCAAATACAATATTAGTGTTCAAAATTTACCCCAAAAATAGAAGACACTGGATATCCCCAAACTTATAATAAACGACTCCTCAGAAGTTTTGCTGGCCCCCAAACCGGAACGGCCCAAATTGCGGGCCCACGGTCCACTAACCCCAAAATATCAAGAAAATACGCGGTCTTTCTTACATAAATTCCGTATTTTCCTAGTGGATGTTTCCTATGAGTGTCTTGTAGAAATTATAAAATGGATTTGTGTCTTGGTTATAACTTATAGTCAGTCACAAATTATGTTAGGTTAAACTAGAATTTAACATAAAATTTTTACCCCCGCAAACAGCCCCCGAGGTCTAGTTTTTAGAGCTTGGCTTGTTCCATTGCAGGAATCGAGCCCCACGACCTCCGCGAGCCCACGACTCGGAGGTCGTGGGCTCGATTCCTGCAATGGAACAACAAAAAATGTTGTTTCCAAGCCTGGTGCAACAATGCAGGCTGATCACCTGATTGTCTGACAAGAACGGTGATCCATAGTAGGACGTTATTAAGATGTATTAATAATAACTTACTAAAATATATCACTAAAAAAAACACACATACAGCCGAACGTATAACTTTTGGAAGTCGGTTAAAAAGGGTGAAATTATTACTAATTATTACGCTTAATCTGTCTGTACCTACATAGGGACAGACAGATTAAGCGACTTGTTAAAACAAACTTTACTTACTACATAGTACATAGTATAAATACTATGTACTATGTAGTAAGTAAAGTTATTTGACATTCCAACAAAACTGACAAACCACCTCTGGATATTCCATAAGAATTAAGAACTGCAGTTACTATTATGTATTCTGTGCTGCAGTTCAAAATATTCGTGAACCTCTTTATACTGTATACGTCCCGCGTTTTCGATAGCGCGATGTAGAAACGCGAGAGCCCGCGCCGCGCAGCAACACTATATCCCTGCATTTTAAATCTGTAATATCTTCGAAAATATTCATTTAAATTACATGCCGTAAAGGGCAGTATTGATCTATCTTAAATGCACAATGTATTTAAGGTACTTAATTGGATAAGGATTAATACTGTATTGCTTAAAATCGCTTTGTAAATAAGCTATTTAATTAAAATCAAAGTAAAGGATAAAAAAATGGTTATTGTGGGTTATCACTAAGAGATAGACATATGCCATCGCGGACTTTTTTGTAGGCTTTTTAAAGATGAATACAACTGTAGTACATAATTTTGATCTATCTCGTAGTGTTCAGCCAGCATTTTCAAGGTAAGCGCAAAATATGTGATTTTTTAGGACTTTAGAAAATTCTAGAATTATTTGTGTACCTCTACTATGTTATGCATGTTACATACCTAAAAACCTTCCCGTTAAATCACTCTATCTATTAAAAAAATGGCATCAAAATCCGTTGCGTAGTTTTAAAGATTTAAGCATACATAGGGGACAGACAAAAAAGGGACTTTGTTTTATACTATGTAATGATAATGATATTTCATGAAAAATAAATCAATCGTGAATTACTTTATATACTTATTTATTACGAATAACATACAATTAAATTAGCAACAGTTTATTTAATGTTGTAATTTCCTTCCGAACTGTATAGAACTCGTTTACTTAATTCTTAATCAACTATAAATCGAAACTGTCTTATATTGATTTTCTTTTTTCCTCCTCTCCTCCTTTTACCAGGCATGGAAAACAAACCATCATTCGATGTGCCATCAGCTACGATTCACCTTTTAGTAGTACTGGAAACACATTTAAAGAAGTCACAATAATTACCTAAGAAAATATAAAAAAACTAAAAGTATCAAAACAGCTCACTCTAACTTACCGGTCAACTCTACCACAAGCTTTAAATTATAAGATTGAGTACGATTTACACCTTCTTCTTTCTGTATTTTACTATAGACATAGAAAACAATATTTCTCGCTTGAGATCGAATTGCCTTTTTGGATATTTTCACAAAAACAACAAATTCCAAGAACATAATCACAAAATTTTAACAGCTGTTGACAGATCACGTACTTTGATTTAACGGGTCATACTTGACATTGCCATATGAAAATCACATTTTTTATTTTTTTTTAAATGCCATCAGATTCTGGTAGACCTATAGTAAGTTTCTAGTTGTATAGTTCAAAATATTAAGTCGTATTTTTCTTGAAAAGGGAGGTGTTACATAACATGATAATTATTTAAGAACATGTTATGTCAATGCCAAACTTCGTACTGTCACTTTGATGCCTAAGGTAGTTTATTCAGTTAGCCGAAAGGCTATGTATAGTATAGACATGTATTAGTATGCTCCTCTGTTATATGAGTTATATATTAAACTAGCTTTTGCCCGCAGCTTCGCTCGCGTCAGAGGGAAAGCTTGTTCGGGAAAATACCAATACCAAAATTGAATACATAATGGTGTAGGCACTGCACTTCGTAGGCACACTCAAGAAATCTACCGAGAACTGTACCATAAATAAAATTTAATAAGCTGAAAAAGTATTCTGTGTTAATTCTGCTTAACCTACTACCATACCTGATTGCGTTAAAATTCTTTACGTGTTTTCTTTACTTTATGGCATGAAAAACTAAACATATTATTATGTACATACAAACTTTCGCGTTTAGGTATAATATTAACACGTTTACTGCGATATGCGGTCTAAAGACCGCATAAGCATACTCCCACTCCGTGCGGGGAGCAAATATCGCTGTCTCCCTCCAGTGCGGAGCTCATATTGTACAAAATATAATGCGTATGAGAAAGACAAATACCTACACAGTTGCATTTGCCTATTGAAACTGTCATTGAAATACTATAAAAATATAAATGAGGCAGTTAGACCTCATTCCGCATAGAAATCAAAAAAACAGTTGTCAGTGCGAACGTGAGGTGTTACTGCCTCACAGTCGCGGGAGGCGTTCCCGCCCCCACCCGTACCTATTTTCTAGCGCAGTTGCATCAAATCGAACTAGTGGTGCGTGTCGCTTGCGCAGGACTATCGATATTACGCAAAATAACGTTTCGTCGTAGCGCGCGTTCCAGTATGTCACTAAATAGTAAGAAACGATGCAGAAGGATGTTGCAGTTAGCTAGCGAAATGAGTGAAGATACTTCAAACAATAATAATGAAGATCCTTTAGTTTCCAAATATTTACCGGGTTTACCAGAGAATGATACCACGCGTAGATGCTCCAGGAAAAAAATTATGTCTTGTAAGGAATGTGCAAAAAGTATGTGTTTAGAATGTTTTTTTTAATTTTTACATGTAATTTTATTACCTAAATAATAAACATAACTTTAACAATTAACTGCGATTTTCATTTTTCGATAAATAGTCTTGACATCACTAGTTTTTATCGATAGGTACATTTCCTTCGGTGCATTATGAGGTTTTTAGACCCCACAAACATTTTCTTTATTTTCTCGGTTTTCTTTGACCTAAACCCGGGGCGAAGTTAAAGGTAGTTAATGTCGTTTCTTGGCTTTATAATGGTATTTTTCTTTTAAAGTTATCGGTGTATTTAGCATAAATACGGCCATTCGAAGCGAGCTATATGCTATGGGGCCGAAAGATCTCAAACAGCACTTCCAGAAAGGTATAGAATGGGGTTTTTTTATCTCATATCGCACCTTTCGCCAGGTAGACAAAATTTAATTGCGCAGCGAACGTGTTAAGTAGGTACTTAAGGATTTCTTTGTAGCCGATAATTAGTATTTTAACGATTTCGAAAATGTTTTGAATGGGAAGACGTTGTGGACTTTGAACATAAAAAATAATTTGAATTGTGATCCTAGTTGGGACCACGACAGAGTTTGAGAGAGATGAGTTAGCAGTACGACCACGAAGCCATCTAGCTTCTCACTTATTCTTCATATAATAATCATACACATTAATGATTAGGATTAACCTAGGTAAAGTTTTAACCAATTCAAATATCTGGTTATTTTATAGCAGAGCTATCCTAATTCCTATCCGCGTGGAACCCGTAGGTAAGGTACCCAAAAATTTTCCGCGATAAAAAGCGAGTCCTATGTGTTTATCCAAGGGCTAAACTACTACAGTAATACATTTTATAAAAATCCGTTCCGTAGTTTCTGAGATTAGCGCGCACAAACGTACAGATCAAAAATCTTTTAAGAAAATCTTAAGAGTTATCAGATCATTGTTGTGTGTTAAAAACTAAAAACCCTTTGTAAAAACCTATGTATTAAACACTGATAAATCAAGCACAAATAAATTAAATATTACATAATATAACAACAAAAGAAAAAGAAATTTAATTATACCTACCTACACTCAAAATATTCCACTGAAATAGTATGTAGTATAATAAGTATTATGAATATAATAAATGCAGCAATCGCAAATATTTAGGTGCCTAGTTTTTCAAAGACATTTTCATCCGATTTAACTTTCGCATACTTGTCAGATATTTATTTTTCAACATGATGACAATATATTATGTCAAAATAAAAATAAAGCTCCCCACTCACGGGCTATCGATTGCTTCGATCAAATTGGAAATTAATTCGTATTTGAAAGTAAATTGCTAACGACAAACTATTACAAAAAATGATTAGCGTAAGACCTACCCGCTAGTTTTTGCGGTGGGGGTCAAAAGTTGGAACAAAATTTACGCGTATATATACGAGTTTCATATAAAAAGTATAGTAATGTGGTCCTAGGATCTCAGACTATATTCAATTTTAATCTAAACCGATTTTCTTGCAACTACGAATCCAGTAAATGTTTAAATTGTAAAAACTAAATCGATCGATCTCTTGTGAGTGGGAGCTTTAAATCAAAAGCACTAAGGAGTATTTATATCAACTTTAAAGCAAATCGCTCCCAAACAACTTTCTTTCCCTTTTTATTCCCGTTAGGGGACGAATTTCAATAAACTATGATACACGAATTCCATCAATTCTGTTACATAATGTTTGTGCATAATATGAAGTAGATTGGACCAAGGAATCACGTTGCCCCATACAAACTGTTTTCCCCCTTTTCACCCCCTTAGGAGTCGAATTTCGAAAAATCCCTTCTTATCGGATCCCTACGCATTACAAAGAGCAAGCCCTGCAAGTTTAAGGTCTCTACGATCAGCGGTTTAGGCTGTGCGTTGATCCGTCAGTCATTCAGGACAAAGGATTTTATATGTATAGATGTATCTGTTGTACGTGTAGTAATAGACGGGTCGCGCTAGGCGTATTCGAGGTGGTAAGTGGAAAAAATTCTAAAGTCGCTGAATTTTTGTGTGTTGATAAAGTAGTCCCTGGGGAGCTTATCATTAAGTTTTGTGCCATTTCTGCCCACTGCGTTTTCAGCAATTCCATTATTTGTGGTTGATTTTTTTATATGGCTATAAAAGTGGCAATATTGATTTAAAGTTTAAAATATTAATGGTATCTTAACTGGGACAGCTTCCAGAGTATGGAGACTTAATTTGCGTCGTTTTCGTCCAGTAAAAAATGACTTAGGGTCATTTTTTGAAAACAGTACCGGCAAAAATTCTAAAGTGTGATAAACGACTATTTTCTGTTTAAGACCACTAAAATAGGCCTAATTCCAAATTTTGTGCCACATTAAGCGACTGCGATTCGAGAAATTAAGTTTTTTAGTTTCCTCTAAGCTAAAAGCGTTCCAAAAACACATAATCGTTAAATAAAGTTCACGTATTCAATATTATTAAGTCATAAAGAATCTATATATTCCAAGTTTGTGCCTTTTTCATTGAGGGTTTAAATAATAAAATGCAAAAATAATATTATTATAATATGCGGTCGAAGTATTGTGGAATATTCGCACTACAACATACACATTACACATATACGTAAATGTGTGTGATAAAATGTCATTCATTCGACTACATTTCAAAATTTTTATATAATTTCACATTTTACAGCGATTACAAAATTTTAACTTGCTTTTGCCCGCAACTTTGTTTGCGTAGCACGAATGACGAAGCTGAATGTAATTGTAGCCTGATTTTATACAATACATAAATGCACAATAAAATTTGATATCCGATAGGCTTCCACATGAAACTTCGGTTATCTAACACCAAAAAAATTACAATTTCAAATACCTAATTTTAGTTCTTGAAATTAGTAGTTTAACCGAATAGTCTCTTCAGCTACATCATATTTATTGTATATATAGTATTATTTAATAAAAAATAAATAAATTATTTCAACGCTTGAATTTTATACGTAGGTTGCTGAATACATGTTTCTAATACTCGTGGTTAAGGACTTATTTATTAGGTTATTAATTGATTGTAATAATTTATATAATTAAATACATTTTACAAACCAACAAAATAATATTTGTTTATATTGTTATTCATCCCGTTGACAATTTTATATCTAGGGGCACGGCAGGGCCCCGCCAAGTCGAGCCCTCAGATCAAATAAAAAACTAGATTGCGCATGGCGCTTGTTTCAACTGAAGCCTCAAAAACTACGCTACTTTGTGTAAACACACGCGGTCACGCACACTCATGCAAAAAAAGTACGCTACTTTTCGTCAGTATCGAACGAGTCGTCGTGCAGTGATTTTGCCACAAAAATGCCATCCTGCGCTATTAAGTGGTGTAAAAACTGTACGAAGGCGAACATAAAGTGTCAGGGAATAACATTTCTTAAGTAAGTACACACAAAACTGTAGTTTGTTTAAGATAATTTATCACAATTTAGAAGTTACTCGAAACAAATAATGACAATTTCATAATGGCGGATCGAGAGAGTGTTGCCAGGATTTCATATTCTCAATAGCCTAAAATAAGGTAAGTAATTTGTAGGCAAATTCTTAACAAAATTATGAAGTAGAGAGTCAGACTGTGTTTTTATTTTTTAATTAGGAAGTTTTGAAGTTTGAAGTAATTTAAGGTAAATGCCCCTATATTCGGTATACGGAAAATATCGGGAACGATAATTCCGCCGTCTGTGGACCGATTTTCAAAATTCTTTTTTTGATATAAAGGGTAAATCCCAAGTTGGTCCGGTTTTCAAAAAAGTGGTGACCTGATGATGGGATCCACGAGGAATCGAGGGAACTCCTCGAAATTTTTATGGAAATTTATTTGAATTTTTCTGAAGTAGTCCAAGCATATGCTACCAAAAAGTAAGATTTTGCTCCAAGTTATACTCTGGATCCAAAAGTGCAGAACAGAACTCCTGACTCCTTATAGATATATGTTTGGGGATTTCGGCGTTATTTAAAGAACTGCAAGCATATGCCACCTTGTCAATTAAAGTAATCATCATCATCACCACCACAATCACACCATACATCATCACATTTTGATGATATAAAAGGTACTTCTTATAGTATTTTACACCAACACGGAGATCTTTGAATATTACTCTGTCGTTAACAAAATTATTTTATTGCTGTAAAGGGTATAAATTCGAAATTGGTATTTTAGTCACTAAAGTGGAAACTTGATGATGGGGGATCCATGAGCAATCGAGGGAACTCCTTGAAATTTATATGGACACATATAATGATTTAGATTTTTTCTGAAATAACACAAGCATATTATGCTACCAAAAAAATAGGCAAGTGGTACACTGACTTGTGACTGGTGACCGTATATTAACTACCCTATTACTTACCATAATATTATGTATTGGTACACCTAAATCGAAACTTTTCATCTTTACCTACCCTTTATCTAAATTTATCTGTAAATAAATAATAAACATAATTATCACTTTCTGTTTTTTTTTCATTATTAAAGACGTTTTGAACGCAATAAAAATATTCTAATCTAACCCATTTTTAGAATTCCATAGTTGGGGAGAGTTGTGACAACGTTATTTCGCGCCAGGTTTTTGTGAGGCCGTGTTACAACTTATACGTAAAAAGGGCTCTGCAAAGTTTTTTGACATAAAGCTATGGAAAAAGAAACATAAATATCACAGAAACGTTAACATGGCCGAATTCCTATACAATTTTCGAAAATTTATTATATTGTTATCTCGAAAACTACGGATCTTATAATTTTGAAAATATGCGAAATTACTGCGACAGTAAAAGAACTGTAAGCGGTAAAATTACCATAAACCAATTAATAGTACAAATGTGGGATGTTATTCGAAAGTTTAGCCAACATATGGTAATGAAAATTTAGTATGGCAACACCGGCTCACGCACACAATGCATAAAAAACCGGCTTCACTATGTTGTTCGTAGAAGTCCATCTATACTTTTTATTTGATCTGAGGTCGAGCCTAGTGAAACTTCAGAGCACTACGTACGAATGTGGACCGAACCTTGTACTGCTTTTCGATATTATATGTTTACTATGTTTAGCATTAATTTATAATAATGTTAGTCTTATAAAATAATTGATTTATAATACCTAACGTTAGTCTTAATTTAATTTGTAATTTTATTATAATTTTTAATTAGTATTATAAAAAGCATTAATTTGTGAAACTGGAAATAAAATGTTTTTTTATTTTATTTATTATTGCTTGTTAGTTTTATGTTAAAACTAGCTGGTGCCCGCAGCTCCGCCCGCGTAGGTACAGTAAGTAGTATTAGAAGCTATGATTTTTTTATCTTTAAGTTATTTTGTTTTTTGTATAACTGACCTTTGAATTACATCAATTTTAAACTTTGCTTGCCATTTTGGGAACACTCCTTGACTTTTTATTTTTTTAAAGTCTCACGTTACGCAGCCACGGAAAAATTAACCACAAATAATCGAATTGCTGAAAAGGCAATAGGCAGACATGGCACAAAACTTAATTATTAACTCCCTAGGGACTACTCTATCAACTACATCGTCGTCTAATCTCTCGTGGAAAAATTCTAACGTTGCTGAATTTTTTCTGTACCTATGTACAGAAAAAATTCAGCAACGTTAGAATTTTTCCACTTCCCACTAAAAACAGCTAGCGCGATCCGTCTAATGAGTCAAAATGCATAGCTTGAGCGTTTCATTACTTCATGAGCTTTTGTATAAGGCACACCCCACACTAGCAATATTCGAGCGTCGTCGTTGTGCCAGAACATTGTATTCTCTAACATAAAAGCTTTGAACAGTGACTAAAATATTTTTTATCTTAAGCCTATTTTCTACTTTACGAGTTAGTAAATTCAAGCTTTATAGAGTTAGAGAACGTAGAGTGGAGTCAGAAGGTTCTAGACGAGATCTGAGGACATTTTTTATTGGCGAGTCATAATATTATGGTCTCGTCTTGGCATCATTAAACATGAAATAAATTTAAAATTGAAATTATAAATTTCGCATTTAGAACATTATTACTTGTCAAGTTGTCACATAAATTGTCATTTCATTTTGTCGTATTAATATGAAACTTGGGCCCCTCCCCGCGTGGCGAGTGGCCCGCACCCCGTATTCGCCATTGATACATGATAAAAGTTAGTTTTTTACATTCTAATAAAAAATCCCGCGGATAAACATGATTAAACTTATAGAAAGTGTTTTGTAACACCATAATCATCATATAGATATGAACTCTACTAACTAAAAGTTTCATTAGTAGTTTTTATAGCGAGTTTGAGGAAAAAAAATGGAATATCTTTATACGAAATTGCCGAATGTGGCACAACTTTCTTACAGACTCAGATATTAACACTCTGAACAATTTTTTAAGATTTGTCAGACATTAGAATAGTTGTGGGCCTGGTGGGACCATGTTTTATATAGTAGCCGAATATCAGAAAACCCCTGGTTGGATACGACTCAAACTGCATATGTGCATCGGTTACTCTTTCCTTAATATCGTGAAAGTAAAATTTTTAGCTATAATTTACTTTTGGGCCAATATCCATGAAAGACACAAAAACCTAAATTGCTACAAACGCAGCCATCCAAAATGGCACAAAATCAAATTTTAGACTAAGAAGAAGGTCCGGAAACTATATGCAAAAAATAAAAGACTTTAGAATTTTTGCACCCTCAAAACTTATCCAGACCCGTCTATAATAAATCAACATATTGTGATGCTATGATTTGTATCATTTGTATCTCCATGTAACTTATAAGAAGAATCCCCAAGATATTCAACATAGAGGATCCTGGCTGGAGCATCGAACACATACACAAGACCGTTGTCCGGTCCCCGTAACACAATTTCTTCGAGTATACTTAGCACGGGACCAGATTATCGTGGTGTGATGTGAATTGATGATTTGTCCATAGGCATTATAAATAATTTAAAAAATATGAAATAGTTTCAAAAGTAATTTGTTCTGTTTTAATATAAATGAGATCAAAAGCACTCATAGTATCAGTACTTAAACAGTCGTTATCTTTTTCACAATTTGAAGTAGTCATCATAACATTTTAATTAAAATTGTGAAATTATAATTAAAACAGTTTCTGTTAGCAAGCAAGTATTTCATTGGAGAAATTCTAGAAATTTCATAAATAATTGCAGAGATTTTTGATATAAAATTAATCCATCTAACTATCTATATTTATAAAAGGCAAAGCTGATTTAATTTACTGATGTATCAAACGCACAGGCCAAACTCTTAAGGCTAGAAAAAAAAATTGCACACGCATTCCTCATATGACGGAGGCATCCACTAAGGAAGGATATTTTTAAAAATTCAATTCCCAAAAGGGTAAAATAGAGGATAAAAGTTTAAAACCTCATTACACGCGGGCGAAGCCGCGGGTAATTAATGCTACTTATAATATAATTATGTACTATCGATCAAGAAAATCGTTTAAAAGCGCCGTTGAATCGTGCGCATGCACACATATATACGTATCAATTGTAACAAACATCGAACATCAATACGTAGTTCAACCACGTCTGCAGTCGTTGCGGTCACTTTGGTTTATGGCGTCCTAGTGCAACGGAAAATGTTTAAAAACTGGTCGAGCAGGAACATTGTCACATTGTTCATTGACCATAATATCCATAGCACACTTGTATTGACAATTTAGCTGGTATGTTTGTATGTTTTAGTCCTAGTTATCAGTTAAAATAGTATTTATGTACCTTTACAAATACATTTGAACGTCTTAATCCAAAACTGCTGTAAACTGTAGTTTAAAGTTCAATCAGTTTAGGCACGTATAAACTATTGCACGTGATCTCTTGGTCTATGATGTAGGGTTGTCGATATTGGGTTAACAATTACTTTTTGTTTTTCTTTCTTTTAAACACACCTATTTCGGTCACGGTGGCCAGTTTCATTTAACTGGTTTCAATGAAACCGGCCACTGTCACCGAAAAACAGCTACGCAGGAGTTATTTTATAGTGCCCAAGTGTGTGCGCAAAACACTAAAGCACTCTCTCCTCCTTTATTAACCTCGTAACCCAGTGGGGTGTATGACCGACTGGCGAGAGATCAGGCGCAGGTCCGACTTTTTACATGCCCATCCGACGCATGGATCATCTTTCTTGTCAGACAATCAGGTGATCAGCCTGCATTGTCCTAACCAAATTTAAAAATAACATTTTTGTCGGTGCAGCGCAGGAATCGAGCCCATGACATCCGAAGTTGAAAAGCGAGCCATCCACTGGCCCACGAAGGAGTTCTTAAAATAATAGCCCGTATCTTTCCCCGTGATCTGATCTATATCTGTGCCGAATTTCATCAAAATAGCTCCTAGTAGTTTCGAAGCCTATTCAATACAAACAATCAAATATTTCATGCTTATTATCTATGCTATTAATATTTACTGTGGCAGAGCTATCCTCCAGGACAAATGGCTTAACCGGAGCAATGCTACGGCCTCGCAGAAACTGGCGAGAAATAACGCTTTCGTTGTGTCGCCTAGTGAATGAGGGTACCAGAGGCTTATACGGGTTTGGAGTCAACGCACTACCAATGCGGATGTCCATGAGCGGCAGTAATCGCTTACCATCAGGCAATCCGACTGCTCGTTTCCCGAGCCGTGACAACCCTACAGGGTTGCACTTTTCACCGTCTAACAGATACGTGAGCGCACGCAGGTCCAATTGGGTCGGACCCTGGAATCCTAGAAGTCCTCTATACGTGCCCACGCTTGGGGCGTTTGCTTTGGGAATTTAATTATTAAGTACTTTATAAAATAACTATGATAATAATTACTATTGGTAACGAAAATATTGCTCACGTAGTTAAGTAGGTCGCACTAAGGGTTCCGTATAAAAAAAACCTTTTGTTGTATAGGATCCCCACTTCAATATTTATTTAATTCGGTTTTTAGATTTTTTTTTTGTTATAGCGGCACCAGAAAACATCATCTGTGAAATTTCAACTGTTTAATTATAAGATGTATTTATACAGCCTGGTGAAAGATGGGGGGGGGGAAGGGATAACCGCTAAAACGCACGAAATAAAAAGGTGTAAATTTTTGACGTGAGTCCCTGGGACTCAGGAAGTGAATTAAGGGTTAACCCTTGTACCTACTAGAAGTAGTAAGCACAAAATCTTTTTTAGGGTTCTGTCCGTCCGTCTGCCTGTCCGTCTTTCACCAGACTATTTACCATACATCTCATGAACCGTGATAGTTGAACAGTTGAATTTTCACACAAATGTGAATGTTTCTGAGGATGTTTGTGACTATTTCACGAAAAAGCTACTGAACGGATTTTATTGAAATTTGGTATGGCAATAGTTTAGGCTCTTCATTAACACATAGGCTACTTTTTATCTCGAAAAAGTTCAGCGTTCCCATGGATACTGTGATTACTCGGCCGGAGCCCCAGGCAAAATATGAGTCACAAATAATATGAGGAGAGTATCTTAATTACTCTGGAGATTAATATTATGTTTGTGCAGATATAGACTCATATATGAGTGGATAATACACCTAAATATATAAGCTACAATTACAGAAAGAACAAATACAGAAGACAAGCTTCATACATTTCGCGTTTGACGCATTTAAGGGATTTCCGACACGGTATTTTATCCGATTACGGCTAAGCAAAAAGGAAGGGTAATGATTTTGGTAGTCATTTACGAGTCGGGTTCGGTCTAATATTCTGATTCACAAGATCAATTTCAGTGAATCTTATGTCTAGTAGTCTGTCTAGGATATTTTCAAAAAAACCAAACCCCCTTTTTTCTTTTATTAAATTGCTTATAACTTCTGCAATGTTTCCGAGCCCCTCTCGAGAAAAAAGTTTCTAGAGGTCATTCTAAATGGAATGAGCTCTGGATCATCATTTTCGGTGCCCTTGGACAGAAATTCACTGAAATGGATCTTGTGAATCAGACTATAAGGCTGGAACTATATGACCCAGAATCTGGAACGCCGAAAAAAATTCAGAGCACTTAAAATAGAGCTCTACATTAATACGATAGAGTTGAAAATCGCAGTCGACTATCAAGCTGTCATTTATGACATTGACATTTGATTCCACGCTTGTTTGTGTATGTTCCATTTTAAGACCTATTGTATGAGCGCAGGGTTCTATTTTCTTTTTCCCCGGCCCTGCGGATTCCGTACAATATAGTCCGGACCTAACCGGCCCAATAATGCCAAAGCATGGCTCTGCCACAAAATTAATGTGGGGTAGAGTCGCGGACACGCAGTGAACTTTGAACCTTAGTAACCTGACTATCTCTGTGGCTGAGTGGTTCTGTGCTTTAGTGCTCAAGCCGGGGGTCGCAGGTTCGAATACTGTCGAAGGAACAAAAAGTTTTTCTGTGTTCCTGGGTCATGGATGTATACTAATTATGTATAATATAGTAAAAATCTTAAATATATGTATAGTATAAAAGTATTAAATATACTTCCCGTTTTCTGGTACCTGTAACACAAGTTCTTCGGATACTAAGCACGGGGCCAGATTGACGTGGTGTAAAGGGTGAAGTGTCATAGATATTATTATTATAACCTTACCCAAAAGAGATTGGGAATTTCAAGGATCAGAAACGAAAGTGTACAACACTGGAGGAGCTTAAAGTGTACTCTGGTGTTACCAGTGTCCCTAGCCGGTGGTAATCGGTTACCATTAAGCGATCCGATTGCTCGTTTCCTCATCCATTTCATACAAAAAAAAACTTGTAATGTGAGAATCGCGTTTCGAATGGATTAACACGAGCTTGCCTTCTGTCTTCGCTTATTCTATGCAATATGTTTATTATTAGATGTCTTACACGCTCGGCTGAGCATTTCTCTAATTTCGCAGATGGTTTTATTTATACTCAATCTTCATTGATAAATTACAGATTTATATTGCATTGATATATAAGCTCCATAATTGGTAGGTATTGGCGATTTTATTAAAATACAAACATTACAGCTAATAATAATTATTAGCCGATAAGTGGCCATCAACATATTACGTCACGCAAAATTTCGACTTTTTGAACCCAATGTCACACTTTTTAGTATCCCTGTACCTGTATTTAACATGTACTGTCACATTTAGACCCCCCCCCCCCTCCCCCATCCGCTGTGACATAATATGTGGATGGACCAAGGGTTGGCCGAATAAGATGTGATGATAAGTGTGGGCACTAGGGTTGCCAGACGTTCCGTATTTCCCGGAACGTCCCGTATTTTAGGTATTATTAAAGACGTCCCGCCGGGACAAGTGCTGTCCCGTAAATCGAGCGATCTAGGGTTTAAATTACTTAGTACTCGTTAAAACTAATACAATATGAGCTCGGGCGCACTATAGCTAATCAAAATTTCATAAACTAGCTCGACACTCAGAAGAATGTCAAAAAAATGGTCACTAATTAATTTTGTTTTTTTTGTCCCGGGAAAAAACTGAATCCCGTATTTTTGGGCATATATTTACAGTTGCCCTTTTAGGCTGATAAAAAAATCTGGCAACCCTAGTGAGTTGGGTGAGCACGTACTTCGCTTCGCCTTTTCACTTCCTCGGCCTACTTCGCGAGCAGTCTGAAGTCTGAACGGGGCATTAAAGATAAAAAAAACAGACTTGCAATAATTTAGACACCTTAATTCCGACTTGGCAACTGTGACATTCCAACAAAAAACCTCAAAGCTAAGATCGGTGGCGTTTCCGCAGTTTTTTTCCATTCGCGGAATCGTTCGTCGTTTTTTGACGGCGGTTGTCATTTATCAAAGCGACGCGTCGGCTTTGTGTCTAATACATCGACACGTATAATGGGGCCACACTACGGGGAAATGTCGTTAATTATTGCAATGATAGATGGCGATAAAAGTGACGCTTTGGCTCGTTGAATTAGCGGTAACACGCGAGCTATTCTAATGAAAAAAAAAACTTAGGCCTTTTCATCCGTTATTGGACGATTTATCCCGTATTCTCCGAGCGAAGTAACCACTCTTAAAATACTGTAGTGCCTGGGACAGTCGGTTTTTAAATGTCGTATGGTTGCCCAAGCACATACGGCATTCTCACAACACAGTCAGCCTAGTCCAGAGGAATGAACTGGTTAATACGTCTGGGGCTAACCATGTGCGGGTTTCCTTACGATGTTTGTGTCCGTATAATGTACCTACTTGAGATCTTAAAAAAGTATCATTGATACACGCCACGACCTGGGATTCGAACCTGCACTCTCTCGAGTGCCAATCAAACGGTTTTAAAACTTTAATTTTACTATTATTTTGTTGTTTAATTACCTTACCATATACTTTCAATATCATTGAAGTAACACGGTACCAATACCGAATCGATAGGACATATGGAAAGTAGTCAGATCCTCTCATCAACTGTTAAAGAACTGACGATCAAACGGCTGATCAGGTCATGGTTATCATATTCTTTAAATATCTATGAAGTAACACGGTACCAAATTTCGAATCGATAAGACAAATGGAAGGTAGTCAGATTCCCTTATCAACTAGAAAAGAGCTGATAATCTTCAAATGGCTGAACAGATTTTTATCAAACATAGCTTCTTAGCTATGTTTGATAAAAATTCCGACTTTCACCTTTCAAACAAATAAAAACAAATCAAAATCGGTTTATCCTTTCGGCAGCTCCGATCCCACAGACACACACACACACACACATACACGTCAAACTTTAACACCCCGTCGTTTTTGCGTCGGGGGTTAAAAGTTACAAACAGACACTTCTTTGTACCTATATTATGTCACCGTAAAATTGTGAATCCGATAGATTGTTATTATTGATATGAATATTACTAGATATATAATAATATGCTGACAGATTGTCAAATACAAATTTCTCCATTCAATTGTACGCATTATTTTTCGTTATAATTATTATTATGAAAAAGCAAACAAACATGGCGGCGCGGGGCACATAATACATATTACACATACCGTTTAACCAATCGAGACGATAAATAATAAATATTACAATGTAACGAAAAATATTTCGTACAATTGTATTGAGAAATTTGTATTTGACAATTTGTCAGCATATTATAATATATAGTAATATTACAATCTAACAGTTTTTACAATTTTACGGTGACATATAGATACTCTAGATCAGTGGTCCCCAACCTTTTTTTTACGCGGGCCACAAACCCGTTGTACTCCTGGTGTCGCGGGCCGCAACCAAAATTTTTAGGGGCAAAAAAATACGTTGTTTAAATTTAACGATTTATTAATATTAAAAAAAACACAAGGTAGTTAAAAGAGTGAAACTAAACATTTAAGATGAGATAACGACAAACTAAAATAAAATAACAAATAATATGTATTATAATAATAATCTTCACTCAGTGTTAAATGTTAAAGTTTAAAAGTTATGGAGTGTTTGTTATTATCTATAATTCATAACAATGTCAGGAGTATCTTCTAAGTTTATACGTACATACGTTATGAAAAAATTGATTGTTTCAAGATGAGTGGGAAATTGAATATTTTGTTGTACCGATCAAAAACAGTGCTGCTTTCTATGTCATGAAAGTATACATTGAAGTAATATACCTCGTCATTTTACCACCAAACATAAATCGTTTAACGATATATTTTCTTCCTGGGTCATCTGTATGAAATGAGAAATAATTATATGCGGTGGCGGTGCGGTGGAATTTACTATTCTTCAATTTTCTAATTAAAAATTTTCTCTTTGCGCTTAGCTTTATTCAGCGATTTTTATATACATAGTTAGAATAAAATATACATAGCAAACAGACGATCGAAATTGATTTGGGGCTCGGGCCGAACCACGACCTAGGTGCGCTCCGAACCAAGTTCGATCGTCTGTTTGTAATCGGGCACGACGGACGTTCTCTCATCATATCTATGAAGTTTAACGTACCCAAAGGGCAAAAATGGGGCCGTATTACTAAGACTTCGCTGTCTATCTGCCCCCGCCACCAGGCTGTATTTCAAGAACCACTAGCTAAAAGCTGATATTTTTATATATCACTTAATTCTGATGCCGCTATAACAACATAATATCATATCTAAAAAACAAGATAAAACAAATAATATAAGGAGAAGCCCTCTTTATGACAACAAAACGCGATTTTTTGTCCTTTCTTTGGTAATGGCAATACTTTAAATATTCACAAGATAAATTGATTTCTACTCCAATATATAATTCAAAATAAAAACTAATATAAAAGGGGTTTTCATAGAAAAAACAATTTTTGTCTATTTTTTTTCTAAAATGGTATGGAACCATTCGTGCGCAAGTCCACTCGTACTTTTAAGTTACAGATTTCACGCGGGCCGCAGATGAAGGCCCGGCGGGCCACATTTGGGGATAGCGGCTCTAGATATAGCTTAGCAGGTCAGGTATTGGACATATAAGTATGATATTTTACGACGCCATAAAAGTGCAGAAATATGGAATTTACAGCTGTCGCACCCAGTTCGCTCCTTATATTTTATGGGAGCCTGGTATTTCGAATGGCTTTGAGGTGTACTTAGTATATATAGAAGTTATAGTAAGTCCTACAGTATCTATACTATATTATTATATTCTATAATATATTAATATTGTAAATGGGAAAGTGTGTGCGTATGTTTGTCTGTTTGTCCGTCTTTTGCGCCAAAACTACTGAACCGATTTAAATATAATTTGGTACACAGATAGTCTAACTCTAGAGCCTAAGAAAGGACATAGGCAACTTTTTATCGCGGGGAAATGTACGGTTCCCGCGGGATACTTTATTTACGGTTTCACGTAAAAACTACTAAACCGATTATCATGAAATTTGGCACAGATATAAAGTACACCATAGGCTACTTTTTATCGCAGGACATTTATAAGGTTTCCGCGAACCGTACTTACGCGAACGGAGCCGTGGGGACTAGCTAGTTATAAAATTTGTGAATGTTTCTGAGGATTTTTTTTTTTTTTTTTATGAAATAAGGGGGCAAACGAGCAAACGAGTCACCTGATGGAAAGCAACTTCCGTCGCCCATGGACACTCGCAGCATCAGAAGAGCTGGAAGTGCGTTGCCGGCCTTTTAAGAGGGAATAGGGTAATGGGGGAGGGTAGGGAAGGGAATAGGGTAGGGGATTGGGCCTCCGGTAAACTCACTCACTCGGCGAAACACAGCGCAAACGCTGTTTCACGCCGGTTTTCTGTGAGCCCGTGGTATTTCTCCGGTCGAGCCGGCCCAATTCGTGCCGAAGCATGGCTCTACCACGTACAAGAATGATGGATGGATTTATAGATGGATGGACGTTTTTTACTGTTACATGCAAAAACTACTGAACAGATTGTGATGAAATTTGATATGGTAGTAGCTTGAGCTCGGGATTAATACATAGGCTTCTTATCCCGAAAAAGTACAGTGCTCCCGTGGGATACGGTATTTACGCGGGCGGAGCCGCGGGCAAATCGATTTTTGGCACATAATAAAATGGGGATTAAAAAAGCGAATGAAGAAACAAAAAATTTTTTTGAATTTTTGCCCTTACGCTACTCTGGTTCTTAACCCTCGAAATGCTAGCTAATTATAATATTTTAAAACATATCAGCCTTCTACTTGTCTTATTTTCAACATTTCACAACTTTTCATTTAGCAAATTTTTGTGTATGAAATGTTTGTACGAAAATTAATTAAAATATTTTAATGTTGGGTTTCGTGACATTTTTATTCGCTACGCGTTACAGAATTATGGAAAAATGTATTTTTCCCGAAGCGACGCAAAATGAGAGATGTTATAAAATGTGTGTGTGTCTGCCGCATCTTAGCTCCCATACGAGTAGACAGATTTTTATGCGGATTTTGAACCCCAATTATCGTAATTAGCTTAAATTTTAATTTTACTTTGATTGAATTATAAATGAATCTTCTTGACATCTCCAACTGATTTTTGTAGGTTGGACCGATCAAAACGCGTTGATATTAGTTTGACGTTTATGAGAATACAATTTTGCAGTTTTAACACATCGGGACTGGATTGTAACTGTATTCAGATATAATTTAACCTAAACGTAAAGATACAAGCTTAATTCGATCAAATAAATCCGTTATTGTTTGTGGAAATAGTGGAGGCCCCAAAGCTCGATCTCCGACAGGGCGAGGTCAGGCCGAAGCCCCACTGTAGTGGTTTTCAAATGTTGTATATAAGGTTTGGTAAAATCAATAATGAATACTTCGGGCACATGATCCACTGCTTATGTAAAGACGTTTGGGTAGAAAAATAATTGTCATACTCAAAGTAAAAAATCATCTCTTGTATGGGTGACTCTCCGCAAAACGCAAACTTGTCAATATAATGAAAAAAAAATTTTTTTCTAGTATGACAATTATTTTTCTACTTATACGTCTTTACATAAGCAGTAGAGCATATGCCCGAAGTATTCGTAATTGATTTTACCAAACCTTATATAGCGTCGATCTTAGAAAACTTCGATAGCGCGATTTAGGATTGTGGCGCTAATCGGTCCGCCACATGTTCTGTAAATAAGTGGAATTAAAATTGGTAGAATTATAATTTACAATATTTTCCCCGCAGCTCCGGCCGCGTAATTACAGCATCCCACGCGAACAATGCACTTTTTCGGGATAAAATCATCCTTTGTTTAATACAGAGCCTAAACTACTATCATACCAAATTTCATCAAAATCCGTTCAGTGAATTTTGCGTGAAAGAGTAACAAACATCCATCCATCCATATATCAATACATCCATCCTCACAAACTTCCACATTTATAATATTCGTAGGATTGGCGTGAAGAAGCCAGTGAATTATGCGTACAGATGTCAAAATTAACCAATAAACCAAACACATAAGCTGTGTAACAGTAAGCCATTTTGACATATGTACCAGTGATTCACTGCCATCTTAGCGGTTACATTCATAGACAGCTACGAGCATAATATAATAATACTAGATGTTGCGCGCGACTTCGTGCGCGACGAAAGGAACCGTACATTTTGCCGCGATAAAGAGCGGCCTATGTCCTTGCCCGTGGTCTATTCTATATCTGTGCTAAATTTTGATCAAAATCGGTCCAGTAGTTTCGATGCAAACAAACAAACTTTTCCTCTTTACTATATTAGTATAGATATACAATTTCATCCAGCGGAAACCTTACATTTTCCCGTAGCCGTGTAGTAAGTACGTAGCCATAGTTGATAGTATGCCATAATATTGTTCTTCCATATTTATCGACAGCTGAAAACTGTCGAAACGTCCAACAAACCAAACATACGTATAATATTTTAATTAATTAAAGCCAAAAGATAATGTTAAGGCTGCGCTAGTCGGTTTTTTCTCCATACAAACGCTGTTGGTGATTTACTCCAAAGTCAAATATTGTAGACCCAAATTCTAGCGTAATATCGATTTTTATGACACTTATCTAGGTCGGTATTTGCTTATATTTCTGAAATTCAAATTAGTGTAGAAGATAATAGCCTCCAAACATCGCATTTTTAGCGTAACTTTGAACGTAAATAAAAATTAAACGAAGAATGATAATAAAAAAGCAAGTAAATACCGACACAGTTCGATTATTAAGCAATTGAGATAATTTTACTTCAGACAAAAATATTGTATAGTTTTTTCATAAATCACCAACAGCTGAGTGTCGATTTGCGTAATTTGAAGATGCCTTTTCTAAAATACTTTACACAGCTGCATAAATGTGTGCAGTATAGCTTCTCTTATAAGTATAGATTACTATTTTATGGGTATATCATTTTTTCCCCAATATTAGGTGAAATAACAATCATTTTCCCCGCGCGCAGCACTGAGTTCGAGCTGTTGACTAGCGCACTCTTAACAAGTGTAGAGTCTCCGACATGTGTTATTTTAATTAGTGGTGGATATTAATGATGTGCGAAAGAGAGACACGAGGTGACAGAGGTGTCTCGCTCTAATTAAAATTTCATTCCGTTGTCCCGAGGGTAATAACAGGACTGTTACTAAGACTCCGCTCTTCGTCGGTATGCTTGTTTGTCTGTCTGACTACTGTCTAGCTAGTTTCTTATAAACTTTTATCCCCTATTTAACTACCTTGGGGGTTGAATTTTGAAAAAATCTTCCTTAGTGGATACCTAAGTCATATGAGAAATACCTACGTGTGCAAAATTTCAAATTTCTAGCCTTAAGGCTGCGCTAGTCGGTCATTTCTCCATACAAACGCTGTTGGTGATTTACTCTAAAATGAAACATTGTAGACCCAAATTTTAACGTAATATCGATTGTTATGACACTTATCTATGTCGGTACCGGCTTATATTTCTAAAATTATAATTAGTTTAAAAAATAATAGCCTCGAAACTTCCTATTTTTAACGCAATTTTAAGAGGAACTTTGACCGTAAAAAACAAACAAACGAAATAATAATATAAAAAATGAAGCCAATACCGACACAGTTTAATTCTTCAGCAAATGAAATAACTTTACTCCAAACAATATATCATTTAGTTCTTTTCACAAATCACCAACAGCTAAGAGTATATTTGCGTAATCTGAGCACGTCATTTCTAACAAAATATTGTATGCATTTCACTCGAAATGTTTCCCCGCGCGGGTTGCGGGGAAGCTATGCCCCCGCCGCCGCGCCGCCGCTCGAGCACGTGGTACGATGTCGGCTATCGCACCGACAAATTACATAATCGATAGGTGTGAAAGAGACAGGTAAGGGATTTTAAAACAAAGTTAAAGCGAACTGCGATAATGGTCTGGTTATTTGAAAAACGTACTTATGCCAAAGACATAAGAGCGTTTCCAGTTTTTTATCGAATATTGCGATCGGTGTCGACTGTCGTGTAACGTGAAAACGCTGTAAATTTTTTTGTTCTCAACGAATATTTTGCAATAATAAAGTATTGTATGATATTAGATATAATGATATTGTGTAGGTTACTTATAAGTTATAATATAATAATTTTATATAAGTACCTAGTGTTAACTCTACTAACTAATTGTCACAAGTACAATTAGTTAGTAGAGTTAACACTACCTACTCGAATTAACTACCTATGTCTCGATTTTAATATATTAGGATTAGATTTTTGGTATATATAATATTTTAGTTATTGCATTTAGCTTTACTGTCTATTATTGGCAAAGTAAACACAGGACAAAACAGTTTCATTATACCATAATTCATCTATTTATATATATCTGTATGTCTGTCCGTCCGCGCTTCTGGCTCCTGTAATTATGAATATAAATAGATGAATTATGGTATAATTAAAGACTGTGTATAGGTCTCGGTTTTGCCATCATAAAATAATAATAATTTTACATGTGAGGGGTGGCTCTCCATACTTGTGAAGTGGGGATGAAAATTATTTTTTCATTCTATCCCATTGTGTGGGGTATCGTTGAATAGGTCTTTTAAAATAAGGGTACGGTTTCATACTTCACTTTTTCACAAAGTCAACCATTTTCGAGTAATCTGCCTCCAAAATTGCGCGTTGATAGTTACAGACTGTCCTGTCATGCTCTTGGTTAGGTTAGGTTATTTCAACTGCTATTCCAAGTCGTAGTCGATAAAAGAACCTACATCTAGGGAATATTATTCGAATATTCATTTTATTCGAAAATTCCTCAATTATTCGAATATGACGGGATCCAGTATTCGAATAATACGAATACTTTTATTAATTAATCAAAAATATATAAATAATAGTAAAAAAACTTGTATAAACCGGAAAAAAATTACATTATTTAATAAATTATTATTATTATAAAAATTTAAAACATAAAGAGATACAAAAAATACGGTCAAGTTGAAATTAAAAAAAAATATTTATTGTTTTTAAGAATATAACCAGATATGAAGTTTTTAGATACAACATTAAACTCTTTTTCGAGTGCTTTTTTTTTTGACAGTTATCTTGTTTACTTACCTATGTTGCTTACACAAGTACCGATTTAGTCTGGAGCGGATCATTATAACAGAACGACATCGTGGGTTGATTTTTAAACGACTTCCAAAAAGGAGGCGGTTATACGTTCTACTGCATACATTTTTTATTTTCAACTTTCCGCTAAGAAAATCCAAGATTTTCAAAAATCAGGCAGTTACTGGTTTTACCCCGTTTTGCAAAAATCGAATTACACGGATATCTTTTGGACATTCATCTGCCATTTATGGACCTATTTGTAAAATTCTTTTGTTGTTGTACAGGATATAATTCGAAATTGGTCGTTTAGTCACAATAGAAGAAACCTGATGATGTGATCCATGAGGAATTGAAGGAACTCCTCGAAATTTATATGGACACATATAGTGATTTTCACTTTTTCTGAAGCATATGCTACCATAAAATAAGATTTTGTGCTATGGTGTTTCTTGGATCCAAAAGCACTGAACAGAACTCCTCAGTTTATAAAGATACGCGTTTGGAAATTTCAACATTGTTTATAGAACTGCAAGCATATTTCACTTTGTAACTTAGAGTAATCATCATCATCATCTTATTAACTATACCCAATGGAAGCTTGGCGCGTATTCAAGTATACATTCGATCGTTTATTTTAGACGTTCTTAAGAGGTATATTAATTTAACAAATATCACTAAAAATGGTAAAATGATTATTTTTAAACAAAAAATTAAACCGACTTACAATTAAACAATTAAAAATACACAAAAAAGTATGAAATAAAACTTATTTTCTAAATAATTCCCCTTTTAAATTTGGCTAAAATTTTAACTATTTCGCTACTCAATCTTCTTAATTTTGAAGTCGGTACCAGCAAATTTGAACGTAAGTTCTATAAAATACTGTAGGGTATTGTTTGGGCTGGCAGCGACTTGTTAAAATTTTAGGCAAATTTAAAAGGGGAATTATTTAGAAAAAAAGTTTTATTTCATGGGTATTTTTACTTTGGAAGTCGGTTTAATTGTTTGTTTAACCCTCTGCGACTGACGTGGTAGTCCAACAGACACCGCGTAATATAAAATTCGGTTTATTACCGGTAATTTTCAAATTTAATCGCCGTTGCTCTTAGTACCTTCCTATAGTAACCTAAGGCATCTGTTGATGCAAGCGAGGTGGTTGTAACTAGCGCACGTGCACGTAGAGGGCAGAAGGTGTCCACGAGACTACCACATCAGTGATAAGAGCTGTGTCTACCATACTACCACCTTAGTAAAATTGTTATATTTTCATAGTGTCTCCTAAACAACCACGTCAGTAAATAAATTTTGCTCACCTTTCTTAAACGTGTATATGGCTTGTATTATTTTGCGCCACTTCAGAATTTGATTTTATTTACATCAATTATAAATTATAATGAGGAAAGAATAGTAATTATTTAAAAGGAAACTTGTTTTAGATGGCTTACTCAAGTAACAACTAACAACCATATGCCAAGCACTTCTTCTGCTCGAAAGAGAACTTCAGCTGGAGTGTGCTGAGAGAGTGTGGTTAGAACTTAGAAGACGAAAGTGAACATGAATTTAGCGATATTGCAATGAAGAGGACATAATTTCATGTGTAGAAACCGTTGTAGAAATAGTAAAAAATATATTAAATGGCAAGAGATTTAGTGCTGAATCATATTTTGAAAAAACCGAGTATAAAATGAAAAATTGCCAAGGGAGTTGCGCATGACTGTCACTACGCAAGTAACAATTTACCGTCGTACAATAGTTTATAGGGTTTTAGGTAAGAATATCCCCCCACCACCACCAGTAGTTCAATCTGTTCCATCAAGTAGTAGAAAACTGTTGTATTTGTCCAACAAAAATAAAAAGAGTGTTCTAAGTCAAATTGTCAAACAAACCTGTGATTTTGAAAGTTTCTAATTTTGAATTGAACGAATGAATAAATATCATGTTTGCTAGACTTATTACGATAATTATTGGTTTAAAAATGTACAATGTTAAAATTTAAAATAGTTAATTTTGATATTTTTTTTATGTCATTAAGATGAAAGGAGAGATTCATACACTGATTTGTGTGAAGTCAATAAAACCTACTTAATGTTGAAAATACAAATTGTTTTTACTATTTCAAGCTCATATAATATAACATAAAGAATAGGCTACAAATCTAGTTGGTATAGTGAAAATATTTACAGTTAAAATGATGTCTCGTGTACTAACTACCACGTCAGTACAATCGCAATAAATGAGCCACGTTAGTCGCAGAGGGTTAAAAATAATAATTAGCTCTATTTTATTAGAACAGAGTACTTTTTACAGCATATTCCGATTTTTGTGCAGTGTTACGACTCTCAAAAATGTTTTACCTCAAATTTAAATAAACTGATAAATAAATAACAAAAAAATCTGTAATATCTGTAATATTATTGTCCTTTAGACATTAAAATGTATAATATACAAAAGTTTACCAATATTCGTTTTATTTGAATTATTCGAATTTATTCGAATAATGGTTAGCCAATATATTCGAATTATTCGAATAGTAAAATTTGAACATACCCTACCTACATGTTGATGTAGGTGAGTTGAGAGTTGTCTCAACACACTACGCCTGCTTAGTACCAACACCAACACAGTTACCTATCGATCTAGTGATGACTGGAATTTTTATTTTTTAAAATAATTTTTTATACATAATTTATGTTTATTCGCAAAAAACGGTCATATTTCCGTGATAAAAAGTAGCCTATGTCCTTCCCCGTCGACTACTTTACATCTGTGCCAATTTTCTTCAAAATCGGTCCAGTAGTTTCGGATCCTATTCAATGAAAACAAACAAACAAACAAACTTTTCCTCTTTATTATATTAGTACAGAAGATATAGACTAGCTGGTCCCCGCAACTTCGTTTGCATAGAACCAACAAAAACGGATCACTACTTATTTATAACTACGTGATAAACTATTTGAGTGTGTTTGTGTAGTGTGTGAGTGTGTGTAATAATATACCATAGTATAAAATTGTTAAATGTGTATCCATTGTCTGATTGCCATAACACAAGTCTTAACTTAGCATGGGATTAGATTGATGTGATGTATATTACATGTTTATTCTATTGTATGTTATTATGTGTGTTTAATAAAGAATTTGAATTGAAAAGAATTTGAATTGAAACGGAACCCTTAGATAAAAGTAGCCAAAATTACTGCTTATAACATCAGCTATCTGCCAGTGAAAGTCACGTGAAAATCAGTCAAGCCGTTTCAGAAATTAGCCGGAACAAGCGGACAGACAGTCGGACAGACAAAAAAAAACAGATTTTTACTGTTAGTCATATAATACTTTCAAATTAATAATTAAATATAAAATTAATAATAATTAAAAATCTGTTAATTTAAAATTGCAAACAGACACTTCAATTTTATTTATTTGTGTAGATATTTAAATAGATAACATTATTATTATACCTAGCTATCGCTTGCGTCGTATGACGGTATGACTCGCGTGAGTCAAACAAGCGTGCAGCGAGCTCTATACATTCCTATTGAATGAAATTGCGTAGGTATATGTGCGTAGCGCATAATAAACTTTACAGAGCGGTTATACATGTGTGCACTATAGCTTCACTGCTCTTTTATGAGTCTATCCCTTTCCCCTCAGATGTGGGTGAAATAGCATGCATTTAGGCCGCGCCTCCCAGTGAGTTCGAGCCGCCGACTAGTGTACTCTTAAGGGTTTGGCCTGTGAGTTTAATGTTTATACATCAGTCACTGTTTGAGAAAAATTTACACATAGAATCCATACTAATATTATAAATGGGAAAGTGTGAGTGTCTGTTTGTCCGGCTTTCACGCCAAAACTACTGAACTGATTAAAAATTAAATTTGGTACACAGATAGTCTAGAGCCTGAGAAGGATATAGGCTACTTTTTATCGCGGGGAAACGTACGGTTACCGTTGGATACTGTACTTACGCGGGCGGAGCCGCAGGCAGCTAGTACGAAATTAAAACGAACTCGGCTTAAAACTGATTTTTGTGTTTTAACCTTTATTATTATATCCCTGACGTTACACTCATAATAAGTACATCGACTGACAGAATATGAAGTGTACTTTTCCATGGAAACTCGACGATTTTATTGTATTCGAAAAATCCATTGTAAAATTCAATATATTTTATGAGCAGATGCTCAAATGAACAACGAAAATAAAAATACTTTGGAATGTTTTTCTTTTTTAATTTGAACAATAATTACTGTAGAACGAAAACAACAATTGTCTTATAAAACCATCGACATTTATAGACGAGGCATGTTGAGGAAAAAAGTGTCTCCAGTTAAATGGCCCCACTTTTAAGATTTTGGGGCCATTTTTGAAGTATGGTCAAATCAAGATAGCTGACATTTGAAGTATGGTGAAAACCAAGACGGCGTAACTTTTTCTTATATGAAGATTTTTTCTGTCAAATGTGTGCTATCTTGAGTTTTGAAATCTTTGCATAAAACCCTCTTTTTAATATAATAGAGCTATTCATAAAACTATGTAAAATTTTGTGTTAAATAGTATCTGAGGACCTCTTTGGCTTAGTGATTGATCGCGTCGGTGCTCAAGCCGGAGGTTGTGTGTTCGAGTCCCGCCGAGGGAACAAAATGTTTTGTGTATTCCTGGGTCATGGATGTATATTAAATATGTGTTTAATAATATGTATAATAAAAATCTTAAATTTAATATTATTATGTATAGTATAAAATTATTAAATATACTTTCCGTTGTCTGGGCCCCGTAACAAAAATTAGTAGTTTCGGATACTTAGCACGGGGCCGGATTGTGGTGGTGAAACGTCCATAGAATATATTATTATTACCCTTATTTTGGGTCACTATTTTAATGTCCACTTTACAAAATGTCTGTCACTCCGTCTGCATATTTGAACGCCATAGCCTTAGTTATTTGACATAAGTTCGCAAACAACCTTAGAAGCAAAACGGCTGGACAGTAAATTGTCTTAATTCAAAATACTCTATTAGCAAATAGACTAGATTTAAAAATGCCGTACTCACTAAATAGAAGTTTGCGCAGAAATATAGCATTGTACACTATACATGTATACTGCAGGCACTGTACATTTTGCCGAAATAAAAAATAGCGTATGTCCTCCCCTAAGGTCTAAACTCTGTGTTCCAAATTTCATCATAATACGTTCAGTGGTTTGTTCAATTTTAAAGAATTACATTGTTTTCCTTTTAATTTAATTCACAGTTTATGTATGTTCCAAATTTCATGATACCTAATACATTCAGTGGTTTAGTTCATTTACAAAGAAATTACATTCGCTTCCTTTTAATTTAATTCACAACATTATTTATGTATACCAACTTTTTCTCATGCAAATGATACAATCTCTGTCAATTAAACCTGATCGATTTGACAGTAGCGTGTAATTGATTCCGTTTAAAACGACGAAGGAGTTTCGGCAATATTGTCTTATATAATTCTAAAGTAAGGATGAGTCCCTAGGAACATTTAGCATAAACCTTTTTATTCGATTACGGCGAAGCCTAAAGGAAGTGGCATTAATTTTGGCAGCCTATGTATGTATGTTTGGAGCACCGTAGTGCATAAGCTACTGGTCCGATTTTAATAAATTTGGTGTCAATAGATTCGAAATAATAGCCCGGGTAACATCATCATCAGCCTACCGCCATCCACTACTGAACGTAGGCCTCCCCCAATGAGCTCCAACTATCCCGATCTTGGACAGTCCTCATCCATCCGCTGCCAGCCATCTTCTTCAAATTGTTATTCCATCGTGCCGCAGGACGTCCTACACTACGTTTGCCTAAGCGTGGTCTCTCTGCTCCATCGACCGTCTGTCCGTCTACAGACATGGCCGGCCCACTTCCACTTTAGCGAGCCAATTCGTTGAGAAACATCGGTGACTTTAGTTCTCTGGCGAATGACATCGTTACGATTTTTATCCACCAGATTTTTACCCTCAACATTGTACTTTCCATCGCACGCCAAACTTGTGAACCAGCCCTACGGTGAGTGTCCACTGTCCACGTTCCGGGTAACATAGGCTTATTTTTTTTTGTGTTATTTTTACCCGACTGGGTTTCATACTCTTGTACACTAACAGTCATGTCATGTTGCTCACAGTGTTCTCGTGTCTCGGACTGTAGATGTCAAGTCGCGTTGGCTCCAATGGGGCACTCATGTTGGAGACATTTTAACGCTTAGACAGGACAAGTTCTTTCGACAGTAACATATAATCATGATCTTATCCGTAATCCGATACAACGTGCTGAGTGCATATGTACGATTTCTTGTTAAATTGGCAGGTGTTTTATTATGTAATTTACTTAATAAATCTTTACTTATCATGCATTTGTGATATCTCTGGTGGTGTGGCTATGGGTGGCAAATCATGTCACAAATTCACAATGCACGCTATTACCACGAAATTCATACTAATATTTTGATGTGAATGTGGGTTTGTTTGTTTATTACGCTTTCACGTAAAAACCACATAACCGATCATCATAAAATTTGGCATACCTACGGCTACATAGCGTATAAGTACTACTCTTTATGGCGGGAGAATGTACAGTTCCCGTGGGATACTGTATTTACGCTTTTACATAAAAACTATTTAACCTATCATCATAAAATTTGGCATAGATATGGAGTAGACCACGGGGAAGGACATGGACTTGTTTTTATTGCGGAAAAATGTACAGTTCTCGTGGCATACTGTATTTACGCGGGCGGAGCCGCGGGCAAAATTGGGTTATGAATTTACAAGTTTCATTTGCAATAAACAATTTTTATATATTTCATTGTTACAGGCTATAGCATAAGGACACAAACGAGCAGAGACTTGCCTGATGGTAAGGGATTACCTTAGTTAAAACATTCTCTGCAAACTTTATTTTATTTTAAAAATCTTAAAGACTAACTAGGTACTAAATATATCATTTTTTCTCCGTGAAATTCTATTTTCACATTAGAACAAGGTCAGCTTGACCTACATACGTTAGCTGACTTAATGTAGCTTAACCCTTTGAGGTATTTTTACTATCTTTCTATGTTTTTTTTTTTAGTTTTTACCGAGATTGTTGAGCGAATATTGCTAAACAGACGCACAATGTAACTACGTATTACATGCCTGTAACAATCGTAAAACTTCGCGCTAATATGGCGTAACAACAGCTCGAAAATCGCGCAACTATCGCGCTACAGAAACGTAACAAACGCACAACTAATCCATACTATTATTATAAATGGGAAAGTGTGTGTGTCTGTCTGTCTGTTTGTCCGTCTTTCTGTAATTAATGTAATTTGGTACACAGATAGTCTAAAGCCTGAGAAAGGACTTAAGCTACTTATTATCGCGGGGAAATGTACGGTTCCCGTTGGATACATTATTTACAGTTTCACGTAAAACCTACTAAATCAATCATCATGAAAGAACAATGGCAAGATTTTACCTGATGTTTTTGGAGGCGTCTAAAAATGTCACATATACAAAAACGAATCATTTATTTTTCAGGTTAATAGAATCAGGCGTTACTTTGCGGAAATCCATTCTTCATCCAACATTCTTCATCCAACCTTTTAGATAGTGGTCATAGTGTACCCGATGGCCATTCCTATAAGGTATTACATAAATGTGACAAAGGCTTTCGACTGAGCGTGTTGGAACAATTAGAAATAATTAAAGAAAAGAACAACAATAGACTCGCATTGTTGAATGACCAAACTTGCTTGACTACGTCACCGCTCATTAATATGTTTGGTGGGGGTACTAGTAGCCAGTAGTCTATATAAGGTGGCGGTTTGCTTGGCAGCATCCTTGCATAGAGACTGCGAATTAGTCACGATTAAAGCGTATATCAAAGAACTCGTAGAGAGATTCTTTGATAGAAGCAAAGTTCACCCAAACCCTCTCATTCGAAAGGCCCAGGACTACGAACATGACGCAATGACATTTAGATACCCCTTCAAACGGCCTAAGCATATCTTAGCCGATCCTATAGACCCGATCACAAAATACGTAACGTACTGTGTACAGTTACGTAAACACAAATCACACGCACCCGGTTTGTTAGTAAAGCACCGGGGTCGACGCCGGCGCCTACCCCGAGGACCCATATCAAACACTGACACACGTACCAACGTACAGACAGACCCAAACACGGGACCGAACCCGAGCCCGAGCTCGAGTTCGCATCCCAGTAGCTTAGTGTCACTACAAAATAGTGTCCGCGACCGCGATATTGTTATAGAGAGCTCTACCAATACCGCGAACCTCATCGACATTAGGACTTACGCGCGCGAGTCATCCCGACCGTACGCGGAAGGGGAGAGGGACGGCCCTCTCAGTTCCGAAATCATAAATAACACGAGCTTCTCTATCGCGATAACTCCGCCGCTAGTTTTTGCTACCGCGCGCGAGCAACCTCACTCATCAGAGAATGAGGAAGGGGTCGGACCCCTTAGCGGGGGGGACCCGAGTCCCTCCCGTCCTAAAAATAGCTTACCCGTAGCTGTCCCCAACGACCGATCAGAACTTCACCCGGGTGAAGTTAGGGAGGGCCAACCCTCCCATTTACTCTAATCAAACCAACTAGCCACCAGGCTAGTTATAGTCCGATTACGCTAGAGCGGTCTTAACCCGACCGCTAGCATAGACCCTTTCGAAAAAAAAAAAAAATTGGCAGCATCTTTCTGCTCTCGGCCTCCGTCCGACGAGCACGTGTTTCTCGCTCCCAGTGAGTGCGCTATCCGGTTGTTCCGTCTCGCTCGCGCGTGTAGTGCTCTCTCGCTCTCGCGCGGGCAGCCCCCCGTTCCGCTCTCGCGAGTGTTAACCGCTTGCGAAAGTGACAACATCTTTTTCAAGAAAGAAGACAGAAGCTTTCAAGAGGCAAGACTTGAAGTGCAAGATTCAAGAGGGTGAAGCCTCAAGAATCAAGCTTCAAGAGTCAAGGCTCAAGAAAGAAGACCTAGCCGCCCTTATCGGCTATACCGGCCTGCTATAACGGCCGCACCGCCCTTACCGTGCCGTACCGTGTCTCGCGCCGCGCCGCGACCGTCGCGCCCCCTGTAGGACGATCGTTGCGACCGCTCGCATCGTCCGTCTCTTTTTAGGTGCGAGCCCTCTGCTCGCACCCCGTCGCGCAGCGCCCGCCGCGCAGGACGAGCGTGCGACCGGTCGCATCGTCCCTTCGGTTTTTAGCGTGAGCCTTCTGCTCACGCTCCGAGGTGTTAGTGCTCGCTAGTGTTAGTGCTAGTGCCAGTGCTAGTGCCCTTTTTTGGATTGCGTTCCAGCCTCCCGGAGGAACTGTAAGTACCGTGACACGGTTAGGCACACTACACGAGGAGGTTTTTCCTCCCTACACACCTCCCCTCCCGGATGCCGGGCGGGGTTGTACCCCCAACCATTCAGTTTTAGAGAGCAGAATCCCCCCAACCGGGATAAATTTCTTAATTATGGCGGAAGCTTTAATTAAGAAATTCCTGGTTTTCCTGAGCCACGAGTTCCCCGACGCCGCGACTAAGTGGGACCGCTTTTTGCGTAACCACGACGCCGACTCTCCGGCCTCTCCGGATGCAGATACCCGCCCTTTAGCGGAAGAAATACCCGTCATTTCCGGAGCCGTCTCCGGAAATGACCAGTCCGACATGTCTTGCTCGGAGCAAGACTCTGACCGTAGTGAAGGTGAATTCACTACAGTCAAATACAAAAAGACTAAGAAGAGGAAATGCCCAGAGGGCACTTCCTCTCCAGTCTCCTCCCCCACTAAACCGGCCCCTAAAAAGGCCGGTAAAGCCAGGAAAACCCTGCAGGCTAATAGCCCTTCACAGGCCCCTCCGGCCTCCCAGGCCCCGCCGCTAACTCAGGTGTCTAACACCTCTCAGGCCCTCCCAGCCTCTCAGGCCCTCCCGACCTCTCAGGCCCTCCCGGCCTCTCAGGCCCCTCTGGCCACCCCGACACCCAAACTTCCACCTCCTGTAATTGTACAGGAGAAAGAAAAATGGAGCTTAGTAAGTGCGGCGCTTAGCGAACACAAGCTTCGCCCTGCTTCCGCAGTTACTATCACTCCTATAGGAATAAAAGTCCAGACTAAGACTTCGGAGGACCACCGCCTCCTCACTGCGTTTCTACGCAATCATAACATAGGTTATCACACCTATGCCCTAGAAGACGAGCGCATGTTGCGCGTCGTAATCACTGGCGTAGACAAGTGTCTGTCTACATCAGAAGTACTCTTGGACATTCAGTCCCAAGGGTACCCTGCCACGGAGGTACACAGGATGTACCATCCAGTTAAAAAACACCAGTACAATATGGTACTGGTAACGCTCCCCCTGACACCAGAGGGCAAGGATATTTTCAATATCCGAGCCGTCTGCCATATCACCGGCATTCGTGTCGAGCCTCCCCGTAAAAGGGGCATCCCTGGCCAGTGCCACCGATGCCAACTTTACGGGCACTCGGCGCGAAACTGCCAAGCACGGCCACGCTGTGTCAAGTGCCTGGGCGACCACGGCACCTCTGACTGCACTCGCAAGAGCCCAGCTGAGGAGGTCGAGCCTCCCAGCTGTGTCCTCTGTAAGACGCAGGGCCACCCAGCCAACTACAGAGGGTGCAAAAAAGCACCCAAAGTAAAGAGGCGAATTGCACCTCAAACTAGAGGTGCCCCGCCAAAGCAGAGATTCGTCCCTGCTCCCCTACCCACTAAATCGGCGTGGGCCAAACCCACCCAGCCCCTTTCTCAAGCGGCTTTCCCCGCTTTCCCTAGAAAGGCCTCGCCCTCCGCGCCACAGGCGCCAAAGGTCACGCCCCCTCCGACTTCGAAATTCGCTGAGGAACTATCGTTCGTCACCGATTTTCTGAGTGAAATGGAGCCAATCGACCCGGTTGAGCTCTCTATTCTTACCGCGAAGCTTAAAGGCTCGAAAACTGACCGCATTATGGCGTTGTCAGACCATGCAGACTTGATCAAAAAGATCAAGGCATCCCCCGCCGGTAATTAATGGATCCTTCGGGAAGGATTAAGCCGCACTCATTACGCGTCGTGTCGTTCAATACGAACGGCATCCGTAATAACATTGACGAAATCCGCGATTTCGTCATCAGGCATAATGTAGATATTCTTCTAGTGCAGGAGACGTTCTTAAAACCTAGTATGAGGAGCCCAAAAATAGCAAATTACAAAATTATCAGAAATGATAGAACTCGATCCCAACTCGGAGGTACTATTATTTATTATAAAAAATCCCTCCATTGTATTCCTTTAGAAGTACCGACCCTAGAAACAATGGAGTGTTCCATTTGTCACTTAAGTATGTCCGGCCATGAGCCCATTGTTATAGTAAGCGCGTACCTTTCAGGTACTAAAAAATTACTTTCTAGCGATTTACAATCGCTTTTCGACTTAGGAAATGCCGTCCTAATTGCCGGCGACTTAAATTGTAAACACCGCGAGTGGGGAAATGTTTATAACAATACAAATGGCCTTATACTACAAAGGCTAATCGATTCTTTTAATTTTGCTATTCTAGCCCCCAATGACCCCACTCGTTATGACACAAACCAACACATCAACGGTGTCATATGCGATCCTAGTACTATTGATATAGCTTTAATAAAAAACGTTTCTCTCAATATCTCTATTGAGACTCTCCACGAGCTTAACTCGGACCATAGACCGGTTATGATTACACTTGGTAATTTTAACCCAAATTATTCCAGTACTAGAAGGATCATTGACTATAAATCCCTGGCGGAGAACATTAAAGTCCTTCAATCGAGTCACCTCGATAAGATTCCCGATACAATAGATAGTAAAGAGGTCGCCATAGAGGCCGCCTCCCACTTGACCGAACACTTGGTAGCGACCATAGAAAATTCATCTAGGGATGTGTCAACGAACCCCAAAGTTCGCTGGCCCCTCCCAGAGGACATAAAGGAGTCCATCAGACTCAGAAATGCGGCCAAACGCACCTATGATCGCTACCCGTCGGAAGAGTGGAGAAAAGCCCTCCGCCATTACGAAAGGGAAGTTAAATATAAAATAAAACAACACAAAGCCGAGAGTTGGGATCGACTTCTCAGTGATTTAGAGCCGTCACACGTGGCCTACTGGCCGCTCGCGAGGGCCCTCAAAAGTAATACGGAGAGCGACATGCCTCCATTAGACAGATTAAATCGACCTCCCGCTCTAGATGATATCGACAAGGCTGAATGTCTAGCCGATAACTTAGAACAGCAGTGCCGGCCGAGTACCCTCCCGATTGATCCCACGCACCTTAGCTTAGTAAATAGTGAGGTCGAAAGACGACTTTCGAGGCCACCTGATGACGACAGGGTGAGGCCGGTGGACTCGGAGGAAGTCCAAGACATTATTAAGTGTTTAAATGCCAGAAAGGCCCCAGGCCTCGACGGTATTTCTAACAAAACACTTAAAATGTTACCGTCCGAACTAATTCAACTCCTCGTGAACATCTTTAACGCCCTCTTAGTAGGATGTTCATTCCCAGACTTTTGGAAAGTAGCTATTGTTATAGGTATCCATAAACCGGGGAAACCCCGGAGGGCACCTGGTAGCTACAGACCGATCAGTCTAATTAGCTCCCTTGGAAAAGTCTATGAAAGAGTTATTCTAAGACGCCTCAATGACGTCATCACCGACAAAAAACTCTTCCCAGACGAGCAGTTTGCCTTCCGCAAAATGCACAGCTGTCCCGCTCAGGTACACCGCCTAACGGAGTACATTATCTCTAATAAGAATGACAGGAAGATGACATGCGCCGTCTTCTTTGATATTGCAAAAGCCTTTGATAAAATTTGGCACAACGGACTGTTGTACAAACTTTACCAAATGGGCATACCCGATAGTTTGGTACTATTAATAAGTAATTATTTAAAAAACCGTAAATTTCATTTCCGCGTGGAAGGCGCACTGTCATCGCCAAGATATATGGAGGCGGGAGTCCCGCAGGGCTCGGTCCTCTCGCCCTCCCTATACAACCTGTATACTTATGACATCCCTAAACACGCTAAGGTGCAACTAGCCATGTTCGCAGACGATACAGCCCTCTATTTCGCGCATAGGGTTCCCTCCTACGCTTCTAAAAAACTCCAGGAGTCAGTCACCGATCTCGGTGAGTGGTTCTCCAAATGGAGAATAGAAGTAAACCCCGACAAAAGTCACGCCATCCAATTTGACAGAAAAGTGTCCCAAACCATACGTTATGGTGCCCGTAGAAATATGAGTCCTATTAGCCTGCACGGTAACATCATCCCAGAGACTAATAAAGTCAAATATTTAGGCGTAGTACTAAACAAGTCGATGACCTTCACGAATCACATCTCCAATACGATACGAAAAGCGAAATTTGTACTCTACAAATTATATCCGCTATTAAATTCGCGAAGCAAAATGTCCCTAAGACATAAGCTTACTTTGTATAAGGTTTGCATTAGAACGATACTCACTTATGCGTGCGTCTCTTTCGCACAAATAAGTGATAACCAGATGGACCGATTGCAAAAAGTCCAAAACCGGTTTCTGCGCATGGCAACAGGTGCCCCCTGGTACATGCGAAACATCGACTTGCATAGAGACTGCGAATTAGTCACGATTAAAGCGTATATCAAAGAACTCGTAGAGAGATTCTTTGATAGAAGCAAAGTTCACCCAAACCCTCTCATTCGAAAGGCCCAGGACTACGAACATGACGCAATGACATTTAGATACCCCTTCAAACGGCCTAAGCATATCTTAGCCGATCCTATAGACCCGATCACAAAATACGTAACGTACTGTGTACAGTTACGTAAACACAAATCACACGCACCCGGTTTGTTAGTAAAGCACCGGGGTCGACGCCGGCGCCTACCCCGAGGACCCATATCAAACACTGACACACGTACCAACGTACAGACAGACCCAAATACGGGACCGAACCCGAGCCCGAGCTCGAGTTCGCATCCCAGTAGCTTAGTGTCACTACAAAATAGTGTCCGCGACCGCGATATTGTTATAGAGAGCTCTACCAATACCGCGAACCTCATCGACATTAGGACTTACGCGCGCGAGTCATCCCGACCGTACGCGGAAGGGGAGAGGGACGGCCCTCTCAGTTCCGAAATCATTAACTACACGAGCTCCTCTATCGCGATAACTCCGCCGCTAGTTTTTGCTACCGCGCGCGAGCAACCTCACTCATCAGAGAGTGAGGAAGGGGTCGGACCCCTTAGCGGGGGGGACCCGAGTCCCTCCCGTCCTAAAAATAGCTTACCCGTAGCTGTCCCCAACAACCGATCTGAACTTCACCCGGGTGAAGTTAGGGAGGGCCAACCCTCCCATAAAACTCTAAACTAACCAACTAGCCACCAGGCTAGTTATAGCCCGACAAAGCTAGAGCGGTCTTAACCCGACCGCTAGCGTAGACCCTATCGAAAAAAAAAAAAAATTGGCAGCATTACTAACGAACTTTGTTCGCAGGTCCACTTCCTGAGGATGCTCCGGGTTCGGGGCGAAACGCGCGTCGAGTTTTGCAACCTGCATGGTGGTGTGGGGCTTTGCACGATCTTGCCGACATTGTTGCTTGTGTGGTGGTGGTGTTTGCACGATCTTGCATCTGAGTGCACGCATAAGCAGTGTGGGAGGAGGGAGGTGCGTTACGCATGCTTATGCGTGCACTCACACATTTGCTTGCAGGTTGTGGGTATTATTTAGCGGAAAAACTGATATAAATATAATATTATTCAGGAGTACAAATAAGTTTCCGCCGTTTTTTAACACAAATTAAATATTTATTATAGAAGAACGGTAATATAAATTTATTTAAAATATTGCCCATTAGTTGCAACCACTTTTTCCCATCTCTCAGGCAGCATTCGAATCCCACGTCTGAAGAACTCCTTGTCTTTTGAGGCTATCCACAAATCAACCCAATTTTTGGTATCCTCATAAGATGTGAACCGCTGCGCCGTCAGAGCATGTGCCATGGACCGGAACAGGTGATAATCGGACGGTGCAATGTCTGGTGAATACGGCGGGTGGGGTAACACTTCCCAATCAAGTGTTTCCAAGTACTTTTTCACGGGAGCCGCAACATGTGGACGAGCATTGTCAAGCAGAAGAATAATTTTTTCGTGTCTAGAATAGTATTGAGGGCGTTTTTCCTTCAAAGCTCAGCTCAATCTCATCAATTGTGTTCGATAGAGGGCTCCAGTAATTGTTTCGCTCGGATTAAGCAACTCATAATACACTACACCTAGCTGATCCCACCAAATACACAGCATAAGTTTTTTTCCGTGAATATTCGGTTTTGCTGTTGATGTTGACGCGTGGCCAGGTAATCCCCATGATTTTCTTCTTTTTGGATTGTCATAATGTATCCACTTCTCATCACCAGTTACGATACGATGTAAAAATCCCTTTTTTTTATGTCTAGCTAGCAGTACTTCACTTAGGCATAATCGGCGTTCAATATCTCTCGGCTTTAATTCGTACGGAACCCAATTTCCTTGTTTATGAATCATTCCTAATGATTTTAAACGATGTGAGACTGCTTGCTGAGTGACTTCTAATGTTAGAGCAAGTTCTTTTTGTGTTTGGGATGAATCTTCCTCCAATAATTCCTCCAATTCTGCATCCTCGTAAATTTTTGGCCTTCCACTGCGATCTTTGTCTTCTACGTCGAAATCACCGTTTTTAAACTTTTGAAACCACTCTCGACACGTTCTCTCACTCAAAGCACCCTCACCATATGCTTCTACGAGCAATTGATGCGCCTCAGCAGCAGATTTCTTTAAATTAAAGAAGTAAACTAATATTTCCCGCAAATGACGCTTACTTGGCTCAAATTTTGACATTTTCAACTTATAAAAATTATATTTTACCAATATAAAATCAATAATATTAATAGGTTATGTTGTTCTTGAATGTCCAAACTATTTTTTAAGCCGGTTATCATCTGCGAAAGCTAACCGAAACTCCGTGCCGCGCCATCTACAATAAAACGGCGGAAACTTATTTGTACTCCTAATATTCATAATTAATTTTATTTTTCAGGTTTTTATCATATAATTGATTTTACATGTAAGAGCCGGAATTATTTTCATAAAATAAAAATATCTTAATTGGATACATTTGAATAAAATGGCCTCATGTCAGTGAATTAAAAAATAAAACCAAATGTCATGAAAAATAAGTTCAGTTCGTTTTCACTAGATAGCGATAGTGAGCAACATCATGAGTACCGTAATACTAATCTCTAAATTAAAATATATTATAATTGATAATGTACTTTGTAAAAGATACTAAAAAGCAAAAAGGGATAAATAAATATGCATGTGACGGTGGTCGGTAGCTCGTAAAATGTGTCGCCATCTCTTAAGCATTCTCTAAACTGAGATAAAAAAATTAAATCGATATTGACATTTGACAGGACACTTTAGGATTTTGCCGAATTTACGTGTTGTTTTTATTGCGATATTTTTGGATAATCTTTATTTTCTGACCCTTGGCAAGTCCAGGTGAAACTTAGTATCTGCCTTCTACGGCGACTTGTATTTTTCTAACGGACATCGATTGCCTAATGCCTTACAATTGTCATAATATTTCTGTTTAAGTAAGAAATAGCACTGTAATGTTAAAATAGTTCGGTATTATTTGCATTTATGAGAATATGTATAAAGGATTTAAACTCCTTATGAGGTAATACTTAACTAAGGTTACTGTTTTGCGAATCTTAAAATAAATATAAATATTTAATTCCGTAGAAAGTAATTTATTTTGATCTATCACCACTTATTACAGAAATCATTTTCATGTTATGTATTCTGTCTATAGTCTATCATTTAAGGCTTCTCTAGAGATTGCAAATCAGGAGGCCTTATATTTAAAATTATCCATAAATTATTATCTGTATTAATGAACATAACCTAAAAATACAAAAATATGAATAACTTTTTTTCGTGGCCTCGATAAGACAAAATTCTTTTGAATATGATAACGTAATGCAATTGCTATCTTTTAGACATTTTTTCAACCTTAGACGCCCAAAAAAAATTTCAGGTATTTCGTTGTATGGAACTCTGCCATTGTTCTTTGGCACATATATTAGGTATATAAAGTAGACCATGGGGAAGAACATAGGCTACGTTTTATCGCGGGACATACAAGGTTCCCGTGGGTTACTGGACGGAGCCGCGGGCATCAGCTAGTATATTAATAAATTAAACACGAGTCTATTACTCAATTCTTGCGACGAATACAAACTGCGTTTTGTTTTTTGTAATTGCTAGAATATGCGCTGGGACTGGCAATAAAATTGTCCATTTGCATTTCGATTATATCAAAATAGAGTAAACTTTTCCACAAAACATGATTGTTTTCCTATACGGTCATGTTTTGCGGAAAAGTTCAATCTATTTCTAGTTCGCTAAAGTCGATAATTGGAAGGTGGAGGGAGGAGGCCATTATGTTGCAAGTGCGCGCAACTTAAATATTGAGCGTTTGTTGTGCGACTTTAGCGCGATTGTTGCGCGACAAAGTAAATCGCGGGAAACAACTAGTTCACTCAGTCATCAGGGAATCTGGTGACAATTTCGCAAAAAGGCTGGAGATTATTTATCGCTATACGCGCGGAGAGATACGCCACAATAAAATAATGATCCTGCCTCGCCTTTTGCGGATTTGCTATTTACACGACTGAGAAAATGCCGATTTTATATTTTTTATGGAATCGATCAGAAAACGAGCAGGATGAGTGATTTTGCCACCAGCATTACCAAACGGAGTGTGTTGTGGCCTTTAGAACCCTCAATTTTATTCTGGGCGTTTAGTATGGATCAGTTTACACAGAAAAGAGACGATATGCGAAATACTTTTAATATGACGTCAGCACATGCGCTTAGCGCGGTGCAGCCTGGGGGGCAATTCTGCTAAATAAAACCTGCATTAATACAATTACAATCAAGTACCGACACGCTCTAAAGGTGTTTTTAAGAACGTTAAACCAACGTGAATCGCGCTCTGATTGGTCGAAACGTCATAAAATCCGTTCATGGTAACATGTCACACTTTCAATCCAAACAAAGTCAAATTAAGTCTACTTTAAATACGAGAATTGAGGTTTTGACATTTGAACTCTTACAATGAAACTTGTATATATACTAGAATATGTAAAATTAATAAATATTATTATTTTTAGCAATCTTCCGCCAAATAATACCCACAACCTGCAAGCAAATGTGTGAGTGCACGCATAAGCATGCGTAACGCACCTCCCTCCTCCCACACTGCTTATGCGTGCACTCAGATGCAAGATCGTGCAAACACCACCACCACACAAGCAACAATGTCGGCAAGATCGTGCAAAGCCCCACACCACCATGTAGGTTGCTAAACTCGGAAGGCAAAGGAGTTTTGCAACCTGCATGGTGGTCACTTCATAGATAGCGCTAAATGCAATAAAAAATTTGGTATCATTGTTTTGTAGGTACAAAAGATATTAACTTACGCGGCTTACCGTTTCGATGATCTCACGCTTCACTGACAGACACGCAGACAGATAGACATAAAAAAATCTGACCCACTGTTTTACATGGTTAACTTTTTTACTACCTACATGTTTTATTCATGCAATTTGGCCAAACATAAATACTAGTATTGGCAAGCGAACGCATTATATTTAATTAGATTATTATGTGTGATGAGCCGTACTCTGGCGGATAGTTTTTGTTGAGAATACTTGACCCAGTTATTGAGATGTAAAGAAATGAAACAAAAAGTGATGGAGAGTTAGGTATCAATAGACACGGCTACTGGCTAGTTGCGTATAATTACGGCCTCTAGTCAAGATGCATTCGATAATTTCGAAGCGAACTTCGAAATCAAAAGTGTATGGGATTTGACATACGTCATCGATAAGTGACATGTCGTTTGCGATGCCTTATGTCAAATATTTCGTTCGCCGTCGAAATTATCGAATGCATCTTGACTAGAGGCCCTGTTTTTAAGCCCCCGACGAAAACAAGCGGTGTTAAAAGTTTGACTGGTCTGTCTGTCTGTACGTGGCCACTAAACGGATGAATCGAATTTGATATACCTAGTATTTTGGTTTGAAATGATCGATAGTGTTTTCATCTATATTTCTAACATTTACTTATAAGTTATAACAGCCTCCGTGGTCTAGTGGCTAATGCTTGTTTTTCGACGCAGAGGTCATGGGTTCGATTCCCGCATTGGAACAACAACAAAAAATGTTGTTTCCAAGTTTGGTTATAACAATGCAGGTTGATCACCTGATTGCCTGACAAGAAAGATGATCCATGCGTCGGATGGGCACGTAAAAATTCGGTCCTGCGCCTCTCGTCAGTCGTGTCAGTTATCCGTCTTACTGGATTATGAGACTAAGGGATAGAGAGTGCTCTTGTGTAATGCGCACACACTTGGGCACTATAAAATTACTCCTGCGTAACTGGCCTGGTTTCAATGAAACCGGCCACCGTCACCGAAATCGGTGTGGGGAGTTATTGTTATCTATACTAATATATTAAACAGGAAACGTTTGTTTGCATGGCTCCGAAACTACTGGACCGATTTTGATGAAATTTGGCACAGATATAGAGTAGACCACGGGGAAGGACATAGGCTACTTTTTATTGCGGTAAAATGTACGGTTTTGGCGGGATCCCCTTTTTGCGCTCACGAAGTCGCGGGCAACATCCACTTATCTATATTTCATCATCATCATCTCGCTGACTGTTGGAAAATTCGGGGATTTCGTTTATCTCATTCATAATAATCAGCAGGATTTATTTACCATATTAATTGTGAAATGGCGGACATAACAGAAACGGAATAATATTAATTCATTAGCTTATTGTGATTAATGTTGGGATTAAAGTAATCCTCGTGTTGATGTTTCGTGTTATAATAATAAATAATAATTATTATGAATAATAAATAATGTTTTGATACGTGAAGCATTCAGTACCTACAATTTAACGAGGATTGTGCAACCGGAGGAGCATGAAATTTGGCCGGTAAAATAAAATTTATATGGAGGTTGGTTTGCAGAAAGCTGATTTTATTTTAAATAAATAATGCTTTGAAATACATACAATTAATATAAATAACAATAATACACACTACTGTACATTTGATAGATACAATTTTGTTACACTTTGTCAATCTTTCACAAAATTTCAAAAGATTTCAGCATGAAAAATTGCAAGTTTCCAAATTTTAAAGTTTAGAAATGCCAGTGTGGAGACCAACTAATAAACCACTTTGGAGGCAGATTACTAGAAAATACTTCAATTTATAAAAAAGTCGTGTAAGAAACCTAGCCTTTATTTAAAAAATGGGGTAGGATACAATACGGCGAAGGCTGGTTCTTCATCATAGGGAAGCCCCAGCCTGTATAAATAGTTAGGATTTTCATGAGGGTTTTCAAGAGATAAGTGGTGAGTGAAGCCGATAGAAATGGAGTTATAGGAATTAGGAACCCCACGCCACTGGTATGATAAATATAATTCCTACGTCACATGTTTGGGGCGAGTAACACCTAAAATATACACTGTACCACGATATTTCGTCAATTTATATTAATAATTACATATATAGAAGTTATTAGGAGCGATCTGATAGACAGCCGGAAAGAAAGACGGACAGCGAAACTACAAGGGTTCCTTGTAGTGCCACAGAACCCGAAAAATCTTGTTCTTGGATCTCTTATACTATGTCATTTCGTCAAAGTTTGACTCTATCCATAGACTATTAAGTATGGAGTATAATTATATTATGGTGTAAATTATTATGCCATATCTCCTACTTTCTTCGGTCTATTAAAGCTCTAGTAGATTTATAAGAGCGTGAGAGACTATCTGCATCATTATTGTTTTTACTTTTCTTTGGTCTGATTTTGTCAAACAAGCGTATAATTAGGCTGATTGTAAGTGATACAGATTGATTGGCCTGCTTGATATGGCCTTATAGAAAACTGTGTGGCTTGTACCTAAATGTGCGTTATTTTTGGCACTTTAGTAATTTTCTTGCAATGTCAATGGGCGCCGGTAATTGCTTACCATTAGACGATCTGTGTTCTCGTTTGTAGGCCTCTTCGACATGGTCTCTCGCGTCGTCGTCACGCGGTCATGTAAACCCTTATATCACGCCGGTTTTCTCTGAGGCGGCTGTATCGTGCCAATACATGTAACGGTAAAGGATATAAATAAGTACTAGATAGTGACCAACATATTCTTGTTCACACGCAAATAACGCATCGAGTTATGTGGTCAGCGCATACGTGCGATTTGCGATAGCAACCAGAAAGAAGAAGAAGAGACATTCTGTTGACACATTTTTTAATATATTTTGTATTTAAAATGCTTTTTACTGCTAATAAATATGCAAAGGTTACATCTAACCGCTCACACAAATATCACATCCATACTAATATTATAAATGGGAAGGTGTGTATGTTTGTCCATCTTTCACGCTAAAACTACTAAATCAATTTCAATGAATTTTGGTACACAGATAGTCTAGAGCATGAGAAAGGACATAGGCTACCTTTTATCGCGGAGAAATTACGGTTTCCGTAGGATACTTTATTTACAGTTTCACGTAAAACTACTAAACCGATTTTCATGAAATTTGGCACAGATATAAAGTAAACCACGGGGAAGGTCATAATCCATACAATTGTATGGAAAAATTTGTATTTGACAATCTGTCAGCATATTATAATATCTCTAGTAATATTACAATGAAACTGTTTTTACAATTTTACGGTGACATATACATAGACAGCCAAAATGATTACCCCTCCTTTTGGCTTCGCCGTAGTCGGCTACAAGTTGCGGTCGCATGCTACAGCGATCGCATTTGTTGCTCGTCTGCACTGACCTTAGGCTATGTTTGTCTATATGATAAATGTGCGGTCTCCTGATATATTAGTTCCCAATATGTGGATATTGTTTTTACGTCATGATGTATAGCGTGGTTATCTATTGTTATCAGTTATAACTCCCCACTGATCTCGGTGACGGTGGCCGGTTTCATTGAAACCAGGCCAGTTACGCAGGAGTAATTTTTATAGCGCTCAAGTGTGTGCGCAGTAGACAAGAGCACTCTCTCTTCCTTTACTCTCGTAATCCAGTGGGACGGATAACCGACACGACTAACGAGAGATCAGGCGCAGGTCCGACTTTTTACATGCCCATCCGACGCATGGATCATCTTTCTTGTAGAGTGTAGACAATGAGGTGATCAGCCTGCATTGTCCTAACCAAACTTGGAAACAACATTTTTTTGGTGTTCCAATGCGGAAATCGAACCCACGACCTCCGAGTCGAGAGCCAAAGCTCTAACCACTAGACCACGAAGGCTGTTGATCACATAGAATAAATATATTATACTAAAATGTACGTTGCCTCTTGAAATATGGACGCTTTACAATAACCTAGTGTTCTAAACTTAATGTCTCAGATCAAATAAAAGAGTGAAGATAGAGACCACACAGTGAGGCCGGTCGGAACTACGCGTCGCCGTGTAACTACACAGTGTCACGCACACACATGAAACTACGCCTTACCTTCTAAGGTGCGCTGGCGCGGTATTTGGTTTTCAGGGGACCGTAGTTTACTCGGAACCCTGTAAACGTCATGTCTGTCCGTCTCCGGCTTACCGTCTAAACAGTTAGTGCCAGAAAGATGAAATTTTGTATGTGATTTAGTGCTGAAGTAAAACTCAAAATCTGAAAGATCAAAATCGGTCCATCAATTTGGGAGCTACTATGTCACGTACACACATACAGTATCTGTCAAAAATATTATAATACAATAACAAGAAACTTTATTATTTAGAATAATCCCATACAAAACGCTTCAATACACAAAATATAACAAGGGATTAGAAGGTTTAATAGATTTTCGAGCGACCAGTAATACTAGTATAAACTTCTAGCAGACTGGGATTAGTCTAGAATTCTAGATTGTATAGCCGGCATTAATACTAGACAATAAACTTTAGGGTTCCCACACAACTGTATTTTGTAAAAAATGTTTGAAATTTAGAAAATGGATTTCGCATTTTTATATTTTCCTATATAAGTATGTATATTTCTTTAAAAAATGCGGTAGTTTATCAAAATAAAACACCTTCCTTAGTTAGTTTCTTCATAATATAAGAATTATTTTATACTTTAGGGATGGCTCTCCTTACACGAGAAGTGGGGATGGTTTTTTCGTGCGGGGTACAGTTGAGTAGGTATTTCAAATAACAGCTACGTTCATACATGACTTTTTAAGGTTTCTTATCTCGAAGGGTAAAAACCCTTATAGGATCACTTTGTTGTCCGTCCGTCTGTCTGTCAAGACTCAAGACTATTTTTTCTCAGGAACGCGTGGCATTATCAAGTTGAAATTTACATCGAATACTCAGTTCTACTGTCCCTTGGAGCTGTGAAAAAATCAAACTTCTAAACCAATGCCATCAATAAATACAGCCGTTTATGCCGTAAATTTCCGGAAATTTTCGACACTCGCAAGGGAATCAAAACCTACAGTATACTTCCCGTAAACTCAGAATCTTGAAATTTGGTACGAATCAACGTATTATAGCACAGATAAAGGAAAAAATTGCGCAAAGCGTAAATTTTTAGTAACATCATATTACAATAAAAATATTTTCAATAATTTTAAACTTACTACCCCTTTCCTCATGAACGCGTAGAGGTATTAAATTGAAATTCATATCAAATATTTGTCTATAAACCTTTAAGCGGTAATAAAATCACTACAGGTTTGTACGGAACACTCGGTGCGCTAGTCGGACTCGCACTTGGCCGGTTTTTATTTTATTTTACCGGAGGCCCAATCCCCTACCCTATTCCCTTCCCTACCCTCCCCTATTACCCTATTCCCTCTTAAAAGGCCGGCAACGCACTTGCAGCTCTTCTGATGCTGCGAGTGTCCATGGGCGACGGAAGTTGCTTTCCATCAGGTGACCCGTTTGCTCGTTTACCCCCTTATTTCATAAAAAAAAAAAAAAAATTATAAAGTGAACAATTTTCATGTAATGTGTTTCCAAAGTGGTTAACAAGTTGGCCCCCCTAGTGTTTCTAAAGTATAAGAGGTAGAAACTTATAACTTTACATGTCGATAGATTAATACTCTTACGGTCCGTTTCAATAATTATTTGTTAAACGTCAAATTTGTATCGCATAAAATGGGCAAATGATTGAATGATTACGTTTTTAACAAATAGTAGTTATTGGTAGGTAGGTTATTGAAACCGGTTGTTAGGGAAAAACATATTTCGCGTTAATAGTTACGAAACCCTTAGACCTGTCCAATGGCACTTATTTTGGTCCTATTTTCTTCCAACCATAGCTGTCAACACTCAACAGCCTGAAGTAACAAGCACTTGCCACGGCAAAATGTACGGTTTCTATTTAACAGACCCGAAATCGAATTCGTGGTTAGTTTCTAGCATATCTTTACCCCGATTAACAGTCTAAACTGCAACACTAAATTCTGCCTCTTTGTTAGCTACAAAACGGAATTCAGTGTTCAATCAGAATGCATGTGATGTGGAATCAGAACAGGTGTAAATGACACAGCAACAAACAAAGCAGCAACAAAAAAGCCAGCAACAAACAGAGCAACAACAAAGTGTTTTCTGACGGATTGAAACCAATTTTCACACTACGAGTGTTGGAATTTTCATTTGACAGGATTATCTTTATTTAGTTCAGTTTTTCTTCAATTCAAATTGTAACAGATACTCAGACTCTTCCTAAAGAGGCTCTCATGTGATATCCTTGTAATTCTGTCAAGCCGAGATAGTAACGATCGGATATATACCACGACCCCACAGAAAAGCGGAGTGAAATAACGCTTGCGTTATGTTTCGCCGAGTGAGTGAGGTTACCGGAGGCCCAAAGGGGGATTGGGATTTTAAGAAACGCAAGTCGCAGCACCAGAGGAGTTACAAGTGTAACTCCTCTGGTGTTGCGAGTGTCCATGGGCGGCGGTAATCGCTTACCATCAGGCGATCCGCCTGCTCTTTTCCTGGTCCATTTCGTTAAAAAAAATTGCGTTCGTTCTGGGGGCGTTTGGGTTACTACAAGGAACCTTTTATATTTAGGGGTCTCCATCTCCATGGGTACATTTTAAGTGGGGATCAACTTTTTTTTCATTCTACCCCATCGTTTGAGATATCGTTGAATAGGAATTTTAAAATAAAAGCAAGGTTTCATACATAACTTTTTTACAAAGTCAAAAGTTTGTAAGTTGGTCCCCCACCCGGGATTTCTAAACGGGATATAATTAATCGAGCGAACAAAAAATAAGTTGGCGGCTGCACGTGAGCATACTGTATTACTAAATTTGGCAGCAAATGAATATGTTGGTGACTAAATTACTAAGCTGGCGAAAACACTCGGGTGACAAAAAATTCAAAAGTCGGCAGATAAAAAGAGCCGAAATTTAATCCAAATTAGCACCGACATTTATAAGTTGGTGACTTAATTTCCGAGTTGGTGACCATTATACCATAATATGAGCTAAATAAAACCAGATTTGGTTGATAAATTAATGGCTGCTAAAAATTCAATTTGCAGGCTACGGAAAATCCTATTTTTGGATACTTTTGGAGTATGTTTTTCTTTGGCATGGGTGTCATTTTCTAGGTTTCTGGGGGTGCAGAATAATATGAAAATAAAATCTGTTTTGAAATTCCACAATAGCGTAAATTTTTGTTATTAAAATTAACAAGGTTGTCCTTTTCCAGGTTTCTAAGGGTTCTGATTACAAAATTGTCTTCCAATTTAATTTTCCAAAACGGAGAATATTCAATCTTCGTAAAATGAATATGAATAGTAAATTAAAAGATCTTGCGGATGCTAATTAGGATTGATGATTATTATTACAGTATGTTATGTAGTTCAAGATACCAGCTATGTATAGAAACTTTTCAAAATTCAGGATTCATGAATTTTTCTGCCATTCATGAAGAAAATATGCGATTTCTAGGTTAATAAGGGGGAGGAAATTTTCATTATTTTTGCCGTAGGATGCACCGTTTCTGAGATAGAAGCGACTATAGAAATAAATATGGCAATGCTGTACTGAGATACAAGGGGTGTATCAATCTATAGAAATGTTGGAAAATTCAAGATTTTCGAAATTTTTTTTCTCCCATCATAAAGAAAATATTATATTGTGAGATTGCTAAGGGTGGTGAAATTTTCGTTATTTTTTCAATAGGATGCACCGTTTCCGAGATAGAATCAATTTTATAAAAAAAGAAGTAAAAACTGTACATTGAGATACGACGGATGTTTAAATCTATAGAAATGTTGGAAAATTCAGGATTTTCGAATTTTTTTTCTCCCATAATGAAGAAAATATGATGTTGCGGGGTTCTTAAGGGGGACGAAATTTTCATTATTTTTTTCAATAGGATGCACCGTTTCTGAGAAAGAATCAATTTTATAAAAAAAGAAGTAATGCTTTACATTGAGATACGACGGATGTATAAATCTATAGAAATGTTGGAAAATTCAGGATTTTCGATTTTTTTTTCTCCCAGCATGAAGAAAATATGATGTTGCGGGGTTTCTAAGGGGGACGAAATTTTCATTATTTTTTCAATAGGATGCACCGTTTCTGAGATAGAATCAACTTTTTAAAAACATAGTAAATGCTCTACATTGAGATACTAGGAATGTATAAAGCTATAGAAATGTTGGAAAATTCAGGATTTTCAAATTTCTTTTTCTCCCATCATAAGAAAATATGAGGTTGCGGGGTTACTAAGGAAATTTAAAATGGATGACTTTTTTGTAATCAGCACCCCCAGAAACCAATAAAAGGACACCCATATTATTTTTATAAAACTAAGTACATATGTCCGCCATATTGGAATTTGAAAACGAATGTCATTTTCGTATCCAGCACTCCTAAAAACACCCATATCAATTTTACGAAAATAAATATCCGCCATTTTTCAATTTCAAAATTAATCTACACAATAATCTACACCCCCCTAAAACCGAAAAAAAAAAATTGGGAATTTTGTACGCTCCTTTATGTTTTTTTTTGTGTGCGCTCGTTTTGCTGCTTGTATGTTTTTTGAGTTACCTACATCAGGGAAAATATATGTGCCTATTCTTAAATTAAATGTGTACTCACAAATTGTCGCCAAGATGGTTATTTTTTCGCTAAAATATAATCTGTCTGCCAGTTTGGAAAATTCAGTGGTATTATTTAGTCACCAGATTTATAATTTTTTTGTTCCTTACATTCTTTCGCCAACTTAGTAATTTAGTATTCAATATTGGGTATTTTCACATCCAAAATTTAATTGTTTTGTCGCAAGTTTAAATACATGCCTTTATAAACTATAGGAGATAGTAACTTGTGAATTTCAAGTAATTCGAAAAAACTTTGCGCGTTTATAGTCATGGAGCCCTTCTTAGAGATGTCGTGACAAGCTCTTAGTTAGGTTATATAAGTGGGAATTGAAGGTTTCATTTCTGTCACGTTTGATTCTTATGTAATGTGAGTCGGTGGTCTGACTGGTCTCCTAGGGGAAACAAGTATTTAAGTTTTCATCTGCCAACGCACAAATAAATCAAAAATGTATCAAAACTATAATTTTCTTTATTCCTACGCACCCCCGTTTTCCCTGGAGTTATAAATCTTGGCGAACCAATAAATAAATAACAACTTAACCAGGGCGATTTGTACGCATACCTATAATATAAAGTTCACACGCCTGCGACTTCGTACGCGCAAAAGGAAATACCGCGGGAACCGTACATTTTGTCGCGATAAATAATAGCCTATGACATTATGTCTTTCCCCATGATTTACTCTTTAACGCACAGGCCAAACCGCTAAGGCTAGAAATTTGACAACGTATTTCTCATATGACGTAGGCATCCACTAAGGAATGATTTTTCAAAACTCAACCCCCAAGGGTGTCAAATAGGGGATAAAAGTGTAAAAACTAATTACACGCGGGCGCAGCCGCGCGCAATTAATGCTAGTTATTAATTAAATTGTATTTTAAGCAAACTAAACTAGAGGCTCAGATCGGCTTACTCAGTTAAATCGTAACGATAAATCGTTTGCATAGCGGGCGAAAAAAGATTTAATACAAAAAATCTCTAATTATAGGAAAGAATGAGATATATATACCTATAGATATAGAAAGAGACGGCCAATACTCGGAATCCTTTAATGATCCAGTTTGAAATGGCCAAATAAGAACTATAAAGATCTGACCGCCTTTTGTACCCCGCCGAGTATTGTACAATAGAGGCTCGTGTAGATCTAGGTGGTGGTAGATATGGCATTTAAATTAATCCCTAATTATTTAAAACGTTTATTTTCGACTAGATGTTTCCCGCGACTTTGTGCGCGCAAAAGGAATTGCGTGGAAATCGTAAATTTTGCTACGCAATGAAAAGTAGCCTAAGTCCATCCCCACAGTCTACTTTATCTGTGCTAAATATCAGCTAAATCGATCCAGCAGTTTCGGATTCTTCGTCTATTTGTAGGCGCGTGCCTTCAATTGAAAGATAATGTCTGTTTTATTCCGTCATACATTATCATTATAAAACAGTATCACCATCTGTGGCGGCACGGTGAAACGTCAAATGTCTAATTCACGATTCGGGCGGTTTTAAAATGGCAGAATGGATTTGAGGTGGATAAAAGACGGATTATTTATTATTTTCCCGTAGTGAATGTGATAATTTAATTGATTTTATTGTTGAAAAGTGATATAGTGACGTGATCTATGACAATTCATAAGAAAAGTTATTAATTGGAAATAACCTACGGACTTTACATGGCTATACGCCAAAATATTCAATGCAAATATCTAAACACAAACAATCAAATCTTTTGTCTTTTTTATAATAATAGGTATCTAGTGAATAATGTTAAGTGTCAGATAGCTTAATTCCATATTTTGTTTCTGGCGCTCGATATAAAGTTCTGAGCTACGAGAGTAAAGATAGACAGCCAAAGATTTCAAAACTCAAGATAAGCTATGACGTACATTTGACAGAACAAACCTTTATACAATAAAATGTTACGCCATCTTGGTTTTCATCATACCTCAAATGTCAGCCATCTTGTTTTTACCGTACTTCAAATGTCAAAATGGCCCCAAAAACTACAAAAAATTGGGCCATTTAACTGGAGACAGTTTTTGCCTCAACATGCTTCGTCTATAATAGGTATATACGTCTATGTAGAGAGCTCTATTTCGCACATTTTTGGCCACTATAAACTAACTCCTGCAGAGCTGGTCTAGTTTTGATGAATGCGGTCACCGTCACCGAAAACGGCATGGTGAGCTATTATTAAGTTACTAGCTGTTGCCCGCGGCTAGTAAATATAGTATCCCTCGGGAACACTATACTTTTTCGGGATAAAAAGTAGCCTATGATTTAATCCAAGTCCTAAACTACTACCATACCGAATTTCATCGAAATTCGTTCAGTAGTTTTTGCGTGAAAGACGAACAAACATCCATCCATCCATCCATAGATCCTCAGAAACTTTCAAATATTTTATAATATCAGTAAGATAATATCTTACTTGCCTATCAGCAAGTGTAAGGAAAAAATTGAAGAATATTATATTATGTCTTCGCTTTTCCCTATCTATAACATTCCTAGCTCTGCAAAACTAGGTCGATTATTCAAAGCGGTTCCCGACAACTTTAGATTATCGACTTCTTTGTTAAACTCTAAACTCACGGTTAAACTTAACTGAACACCTGGCTTTTTTGTTCCTTGGCTTACCGTCTGTTTATAATCGGTTAAAACAGAGAATTTATTTAAAGTCCGATGTAAAATAGGGTTTTTTTCTTTCTGTGTCTAGAAGAAAGTACTTAGGATTGCCTACTATACTGTTTTTCACAACTTTTTACTGTTGAACAAAAATAAAGTATACAAAATACTGTTTTCAGCATCAAGTATCAGAAGACAAAGATTTTTTTGAAATGAGTATTGGCCAATGGTGGATCCATTTATTAACATCTAAGTATTTAAAAGTATTACTAAAATTGTCGCATTCGCTTTCTGTTTCCGGCACCTCAGCATTTATTGAAAGAGTTTTTTTCAGTAATTAATGCAAAGTGGCGAGGTTAGAAATATAGCAACTACTCGTATTCATTGAATAAAAAATGAGCTCTTCATTTATTTTAATTTTAATTATGATTGTGATTGTGACAAAGAATATATATTAATTGTGGTGAGGCGTATGAAGTTTTTGAAAAAGGCTGTAAATTAATAATTAGTGCAAGAAGCTCTAAAAATATGTATTTAAAACATTAAATAAATAAAATACTGTTCATTTTTCTAAAATACTGTTTAATATTCTTCTCAGACCTAAATATACTTTAATGCTCGTAAAAAAAGTTGGCAACCCTAAATGTACTTGTGGGGCACTGCATCATGACCCATGACGATTTAGTAATGCCTATGGATTTATAGTTGTACTATTTACCTACTAGCGTCTGCTAGTAGGTAAATAGTACAACTTCCAATTTGTGGGCTTAGACCAAATAAGAAAGTGAATACAGAGCTTGGTAAAAAACTCGAGACAGGTTTTTACCCAACTACAGCAAAGCTAAAAGATATTAAGATTTTTGTTACTAACAAGTATGGGCTATGTAATGCCTGAAATATTTTTTTTATTTTTATTTAAAAGGAAGGGTAATGATTTAGGTTAGGCAAACGTAGTGCAGGACGTCCTGCGGCACGACGGACCGACGATTTGAAGAAGGTGGCTGGCAGCGGATGAGGGCTGCCCAAGATCGGAATGGTTGGCGCTCATTGGGGTATACGTTCAGCAGTGGACGGCGATTGTTGATGATGACGATGATGGTTATGATTTTGATAGTCTATGTATGTATATTTGTTCCACCGCGTCGTAGCGTCTAAACGACTGGTTTGATTTTAATAAATGAGGTGTCATTGTCAATAGATTTCGTAGTAATAGCCCGGGTAACATAGGCTATTTTATTTACGTAGTTAAGTTATAGTTTTTTATAACATTGTAGTTATTATTAATGTAGTGCGCATGTGTTTACTATATACATAACCACACACCGCGACAGCTCGCCTAACAAGGTAAGGCGTAGTTTCGTCACATGTGTGTGCCTGACACTGTGTATTACACGGCGAGGCGTAGTTAAGACAGGCCTCACTTTTTTATTTGATCTAAGTTTATGGGTAAAATCAAACTACTAATATAAATGTGAAAGTTTGTGAGGATGGATGGATGTTTTTTGATTTTGATTGATTGGAAGGATGTTGTTCCCGTGGGATCTTCTATTTACGCGGGCGGAGCTGCGGGAAAATGCCAGTAAAATGTAGTTCTTAGTTGCATTTAAACAGGTATTTTAATAAAAATAACGTTTAAAGTAAATCGACGACCTCTGTGGCTCAAGCCGCGGGTCGCAGGTTCGAATCCTGCCGAAGGAACAAAAAGTTTTTCTGTGTTCCTGGGTCATGGATGTGTATTAAATAATAAAAACTCTTAAATATAAGTATAGTATAAAAGTATTAAATATACTTCCCGTTGTCTGGTACCTGTAACACAAGTTCCTCGGATACTTAGCACGGAGCCAGATTGACGTGGTGTGAAGCGTCCATAGATATTATAAAAAAATATATCTTATTATAAGTACTTATAGTATAGTAGTACAAATATTTTAAAGAAAATACTTAGAATTGGGCGCGTACACTAGAAGTCTCCCTGTACAGTGATAGAAATTAACCCAAAATAATTGATATATTTAATTTAATTTTTAAGTTTGAATTTTATAAGGATTCTTTTGCTTCTTAGATGTAAAACGTAAAAACAAAATTGTGCAATTCTATCAAACTCACAGTAGTGTGTGTTCATAATGTAAGATAGTGTGTGTTGTTATTTTTACTAACTTTATGTATTTCTAAGCTTTACTTAAAGTAATATTGGCTTTATGCACACCTTCTACATAAACTTAAACTCGCCACCCAAATTTCATACTCCTCTCGTTCGCACAATTCTCGTAAATCTGTACTGCAAGTACCTATTGATAAAATTATTTAAAAAAATCTATACTAATCTATACTTCTATACTACTTACTAATACATATATTATAAATGCGAAAGTGTGCCTTTCTGTCTGTCTGTTACCTCTTCACGCTTTAACCGCTGAACAAATTTTAATGAAATTTGGTACAGATATACTTTGAGTCCGGGAAAAGGGCATATACTACTTTTTATCCCGAAAAAGTACAGTGTTCCCGAGGGATACCTCCCTCTCCCGGGTGGAGCCGCGGGCAACAGCTAGCAGATGTATAATTTGGCTAACATAAGTGCAAATAAACACTCAAAAACAATATACTTAATAACCCCTTAACACGATAACAATCTTAAAATGCGAAAAACAAAACGTACTCAATATTAAAGAACTCGTATAGTTCACACGTCTCTCGTAAGAAAGATCGTTATGCATTGCGTGATTTTTGTGGCAAAGACAATCTATCTATATACATATGTCACCGTAAAATTGTAAAAACAGACTGTAATATAACTAGTGAAATTGTAAAATGTTTATAGACTTCCGACGCGAATATTCTGCCTATAATTTAACACATGTCGTGTTAGTTATACTATTTATAACTTAAGAACGGCTGAATCAATTTGGCTGAAAATTGGTGGGGAGGTATCTTAAAATGTCCTTCTCCTGGGAGAAGGACATAGGATACTTTTTATCCCGTTCCCGATAGACTTAAAACTCGATAACGGCTGGACCGATTTTAGTCTTGAAATAATTGCGGAACTTCAAGAATATTGGAAAAGGTATAGGTTGTAGGAGTAGGTGTAGGATTACAACGTAGGTTGCATTGTAGGTGTAGATATTTATTCATTCCAGTTCATATTTAAGACAGAACATCGTATGTCGGGACAGATAGTGATAATACAAAAGTTACTTTCAAGCCGAGACTATATATATATGATCGGCAACCCGGGAGGGCCCGGGAAAATCTACATACATACATATAATCACGCCTTTTTCCCGTAGGGGTAGGCAGGACCGCCTCTTTCCCGTAGGGGTAGGCAGAGACCACTTCTTTCCACTTGCTACGATTCTTACATACTCGTTTCGCTTCGTCCACTTTCATTCTTACCATCCATTCCTCCTCTTACATTCAACGTAGCCAAGCGTCTCTCCATGGTCCGCTTTTCGCCTCCGCGAGAAACGAGACGTGATGGGTGGCGAACCACATCGCCGCCATTTTGGATAATTTAATTATTTTTGATTATCCATTGGGTTTCCACGGATTGGTGGAGAGGGTAGGAATAGGGAAAGGGAAGGATAGGTGGTGAGGAAAGGAAGATTGGTAAGTTAGAGTGGGAAATAGGGAATATAGGATATTACCGCCCAGGAGGGCAAGGGATAGGACAGTAATAGCTAGGGAAGCCGGGGTCGCATACCCGTATACTATACCACAACTAACGGACAGGTAAGTTGGGAAGAGTATCCCATGACATGAAAAATCTAGAGCATCGAAAATAGAACTCTGTGCTAAATGCTAATACAATAGAGTTGAATATTGAACACACAAGAGTGTAGAGTCAAATGTCAATGTCATATATTTTCAACTCTATCGTATTAGCTCGACACTTCGATTTTCAACTCTATCGTATTAGCGCAGAGTTCTATTTTCAGAGCTCTATTTACCCGGACCCGGTGTATTCCGGATCATAAAAAGTTACTGGTATGAGCGGATTATTCCATGTTCAACCCCTAAATTTCCTCCCCTTGAAAATATTGGGGTTGAAAACAAAGTACATAATCTAAATCAAGTCCTAATTTAACTTTAAATGAGCAATTATTGTATTTGTATAATCGGAACCTCGGAAACGGTTGCAAGTATTTCACGAAATTTAGACTGCAGGTAGTTTCAGGGGAGAAAAATCGATCTAGCTAAGTCTTATCCCTGGAAACTGCGAATTTTTATTTAAACATTTGTTCTTTTGGTTAGCGTTGAACTTTTTGCGCTGTAAGCAAATTGGTGTCTCAGGTTCAAATCCCTGCAGATGAATATTTTTGTGATTATTTTCTTTTATATGTTTTTAAAATTTATTTTAATTATTTTATCGTTATACTAAAACTTCGAGAAAAGCTCGGTTTTCCCGATATCATACCATAATACTACATAGGATCCTACTAATCTTCTAAAATATGTAAAAGCCAAACCTGACTGAATCATCTATCAACGCACAGCCGAAACTACTCAACGGATTTTGCTGAAATTTGGCATACAGATAGTTGTAATAACGTAGGCATCCGCTAAGAAAGGATTTTTGAAAATTCGCCCCCTAAGGGGGTGAAAAAGGGGTTGAAATTTTGTATGGAAACCGAACTCTACGGACGAAGTCGCGGGCAAAAGCTAGTACTACATAGGATGTGTGTTTGTTTCTATTTCATTTGGAAAATTTGCTTGCCAAGTGTGCAAATTTAACATAACCTAGCTGTTGCCGGCGGCTCCGTCCGCGTAAATTCAATAACCCTTGGAAACACTGTATTTTTTCGAGATAAAAAATAGCCTATGTTTTAATCCAGAGCCTACACTACTACCATACCAAATTTCATCAAAATCCGTTCAGTAGTTTTTGCGTGAAGGAGTAACAAACATCCATCCATACATCCTCACAAACTTTCACATTTATAATATTATTTAACATAACATAATATAGCAAGCAATGGATACGATACCTATGAAAATCTAGCACATATGTATTTAATTTACAGTAAGGGTTAAAAGACTTCTGAAGTACACCACACCTTTTAATATAACACCTATAGTGTTGAAAACCCTTAGAATTTGAAGTGATCCTTAATGATGAAAAGGTTTTTAAAATAACATGGTAAAGTTTTTAAAAAATGCTGTAGTTATTTTATTTTTAAAATTGAGTCATATTTCACTAGTTGTTTTTCGCAACTTCATTCGTGTAAGAATGATTTTTTTTGTGTCTTATGGCTTACCCTTATGTATGTACCTGCGCTTTATTTAAGCCCCCTTACTAAGAAACTTTCCCCCTTACTATCGTAATAAACACTGTATAAGCTTTGAATAGTTATACAGTGTTTTGTTTACGTCACACAAGTGACATTTTTAATTCGATAGAAGAAGACAAAACACTGTGTAACTATTCAAAGCTTATACAGTGTTTATTACGATAGTAAGGGGGAAAGTATATTATGCTTGTTTAAAATCAACTACGGATATTTTGTCAAATAATCGACTGAAATTCTGCTAAATAAAACCTGCATTAATACAATTAAATTCAAGTCCCGATACGCTAAAACTCTCAAAAGGCGTTTTTATGAACGTTAAACCAACCTGAAACGCGCTCTGATTCGTCGAAACGTTATAAAATCCTTTCATGGTAACATGTCGCTTCACTTTCAATCCAAACAAAGTAAAATGAAGTCTACTTTGAATTCAAGAATTGAGGTACAGTTGATTTGAGTAATTGAAGTAAATAGTGTAAGAATCAAGTATTATTTGCTTTATAATATTCGTAAATATCTGAGGATACATCCGGTACATCCGGTATAGCATAATTATTAATTATTTTGTTTAAATATTTTGTAATTGTTGATTTAATGGATTATAAATTATTAAATAATTGGATAATCATTTTAAATATTATTAATTTTTGTATTATAATTAATATTTTTGTATTAGAATAATTTATTCTTTTTGGTAACTTCCGGTAAAATTGGCGCCACTGATTATGGTATAAAAGCCCAGTGTCGCCAATATGCCAGGCCAGTTGTCAATAATAAGTTGAAATAGTAATGTAACTATATTGAAACCTACTGTGAATTAATAAAGGAATATACTATTGTGAACATAAAGTGTTTTTATCACCGAAAACCTTCTGATAGTTAATATCAGAAGTGGCATAAGGATTTTCACGCTCCACGAAATCAAGGTACGTAAAATTAAATTATCAATTTTAATTTGTAAATTATAGGAGGAATCCATAACGAATAACGTTTTAGATTAAGACTACATTTTTACTCACGGTTTCGCCCGCAAAAATTTATTATTAAAGCTAATGAAAATCGCAAAGAATGTAGTTATCTAGTGTTTATTGGATATATTTTCAAAAAAAAAAAATAGTTTTAGTAGATTAGTATTAGTTTTAGTAGATTAGTATTAGTATATTCGTTTTAGTAGATTTAGTTAGGTTTAGTATATTACCACCAACAGCCACACAAACTTTAGCTTTTATATTAGTAATTGAAATACTAGTATAGATAAATATAAATTATTAGATGTTATCCGCAACTTAGTGCGCACAAAAGGAAATCTAACGGAAACCGTACATTTTGCCGCGATGAAAATATAACCTGGTCTTCTCTGCGGCCTACTGTATAAATATATTATGTGCCAAAATAAATCAAAATCAGTCCAGTAGTTTTGGAGCCTATGTAATGCAAACAAACAAATCTTTCCTCTTTATAATATTAGTTTACATTGATGTACCTAACGGGTTTAAATAATATCACTATCGGGTTTAGATTCGTGAAGATCAAAAGAAATTCAAAATAAAAAATTCTGAACTATATACAGAAAAGGACTACTTCTTACTGGTCAAACTAAACAAAACAAAGACATTGTTTTTAATGTTGATGTTGATGGATCCCTTTTAACTTAAAAATGAAATAAAATAAAAGCTCTAAATAACTCATTAAAATTTCTTTAAATTAATATAATAAGGGTTAAATGAATGACCAGTTATTAAATATTCATAGAATATAGATGTATAATTAGGACTTAAATTTTAACAAAATATTAATTAAATTTTATAAAATAAAATGATAATAATAATAAATACTGAAGCTACTTAGTATTATAATTCAAATATCTTATTTATTAGCCTAATTTTATATTTTTACACTCTGTCTCGAAGAGTCCTTAAGATGCATTATACATTGATTATACCTAAATTTAAATCTTATACAGTTTATGTCTTTTTATTTTATTTACTTTTCAGTATGAACGAGAACATTTTAAGACCATTATCGATTGAACGAGATAGTCGCCAACGGGAGAGAACGAATGACAGGCGATCCCATACTAGCAGACGTAGCCGATCACGGTACAGTCGGTTTAGATCAAGCCGGGCATCGGATAGAAGCCGTAGTCCGATACTACAAAGTGGGTCTGCAAGACAACCACGTTCACGTTCCGGACGTCGGTCTACATGTCGCCGCGAGCTCCGCAGTCCTCCTTGTCATCGTGAAAGGTCGAGGTACAGAAGTCCGGGATCACCACGGCGTCGATCTATCTCTCCACAACCCTATCCACCTGGCCGATTACCGGGTGTATCTGGCAACAAGGTTTCCGGACCGTCTCGACGCGACAGCGCGGATATTGGGGGTATGGCAAACACTTTAAATAACCTAGGCTCAAATGAGAATTTATCGGTATTATTAAACTTTATGAATAATTTCTTAAAATCCGAAAATTCGCACAGGCTACATTTTGATAAAAATATGATACCAGAGTTTGATCCTACCGTAAGAAATCATAGAATAGAAAACTGGATTGCAAAGGTCAATGAATGTGCTCAGATCTACAATTGGACTGAGCAACAAATACCACATTTTGCATTACCTCGGTTAGCAGGCCATGCTAAAAAATGGTACGAGGGCTTATGCTCGGTGAACCGAACTTGGCCTCAATGGCAGGAATGTCTGAAGAAAGCATTTCCTTCAGATTCCAATTACGGTAATATTTTAACTGAAATGTTAGATAGGCGGTTTAAAGCAGGAGAATCGTTGGATAATTACTATTATGATAAAACTCTACTCTTAAACGCTTGCGAAATAGTAGGTAAAAAGGCGGTCGACTGCATAATACATGGATTAGATGACAGAACAATTAAAGCTAGTGCATCGTCAGGAAGGTTCACCGAACCCGAAGATTTGCTTTGTTTTCTAAAAGATATTTGTAATGAACGGTATGAAACTAAAAATAATAAAATAAAACACTCTTTAAATTCTAATAATGAAACTACTTGCAGTTTTTGCAAAAAGGTAGGGCACACTTTAAAACAATGTAGAGCATTATTCTGTTATAATTGTAAAAAGCACGGCCACAGAGTAAATCAATGTAATCAACCTATAATAAAATGCGAATCTTGTCAAAAATTTGGTCACAAAAAAGAAGATTGTTTTAAAAATAAACCCAAAACAAATTTAGAAAAACGCGTAATGAATATTGATTCATCTGATAATTATTGTAATTCAAAATTTTATAAATTAGTATCAATTAATAATAATTCCAATTTAATCACCGCTTTCATTGATTTTGGAAGCGATTGTTCTTTAATCAGCAAAGCACTAGTGGATGAGTATGGACTTATTGTTAAGTATGAAAACATGCCTATAATTAAAGGAATTGGTAATGGTACTATAGTTCCAATAGGTAAAACTGAACTTTGGCTGTCTGTTGACAAGGTTGATTCTTTGATTAGTGCATACGTAGTTCCACCTTTACAACTACATGTACCACTTTTAATAGGACAAAATTTTACGGAATTGCCACATATATTAGTAATTAAAACAAAAGATTCACTCGATATTCTAAATAGAAGTTATACGTTTCCAGACATTGAAAATGAAGATTCTTTAATTAAACTACTAACCTGCGAATCTACGGAAATTAATAAAGTAGGTCTAGTGTCTTGTTTTACAGAAGATTTAGTAAATGGAACAGTTTTTATTCGAAACAGTTATAGAAATTTTTCTGGGATAGAGTATTGGATACAAGAAGGCGTTTATTCAATAAAGGAAGGTAAAATTTCAATATTTCTGATCACCCCATCTACTTCTCTTCGCTTTAAATCTAATATGCTTTTAGTTAGGGCCGAAAAAATTGAAAGTCGCAATTTTGAGAATAAAATGTGTCTGCAAGCTCGAACTAATTTTGAAGAAATCAATTATAAAGAAATAAACATAAATAAAGAACTTTCCCCACACGAAAGAGATGCAATAGTTAAGTTGATTAAAGCTTATCGTAGTACTTTTGCCCAAAACCTTTCTGAACTAGGGTGTACTAATTTAACTGAGATGGACTTAAAATTATCGGATCATACGCCTGTTGCTTACAGACCATATAGATTGAGCTATAAAGATAGGGAAACCGTTCGAAACATGATAGGTGAACTATTGCAAAACGAAATAATTGAAGAATCTTCCTCTTCTTATGCGAGCCCAATTTTGCTTGTATCAAAGAAAACAGGTGGTCAACGTCTGTGTGTTGATTACAGGGCTTTAAATAGCCGCACAGTTAAGGACCATTTTCCATTACCCCGTATTGAAGACCAATTAGATTCATTAAGTGGTAGCAAATATTTTACCAATCTTGACCTAACTAGTGGCTACTATCAAATACCTATTACTCCAAATTGTAGATATTTAACAGCGTTTATTACACCCGATGGTCTATATCAATTTAAGAGAATGCCTTTTGGTTTGGTCAACGCTCCAGCAGTTTTTCAGAGGACGATTAATAAGGCTTTGAAGCTTAATTCATTTGATGTAAATGATAAACCAGCACTAGCATATATGGATGATATTATTATAGTATCTAAAAATTTTAATGAAGGTATTGTAAAATTAGAAAATACTTTTAAATTATTAAATGAAGCAAATCTTACGTTAAACATTAAAAAATGTAACTTCTTTCAAACTAATATAGATTATTTAGGTTTTGAAATCTCACATGAAGGTATCAAGCCAGGTAAAACTAAAATAGAAGCAGTTAAAAAATTTCCCAGTCCTACAAATGTCCATGAAGTTAGACAATTTGTAGGGCTGGCAAGTTATTTTCGTCGCTTTATAAAAGATTTTTCGCTTATTGCACGTCCTTTGACAGATTTAACAAAGAAACACCAAATTTGGAGATGGAGCGATGACCAAATTCAGTCTTTCAATACTTTGAAAGAAAAATTAGTTCAAAGGCCAGTTTTAGCTTTATATGACCCAAAACATATTACTGAATTGCATACAGATGCAAGTAAAATTGGTTTGGCTGGAATACTTTTACAGAAAGAGTCTGAAATATCTCCACTCAAACCGATTGCTTTTTATAGTAGGAAAACTACTATTGACGAACAAAAATTCCATGCATATGATTTGGAAACTTTAGCGGTTATAACATCATTAAATAGATTTAGGGTGTATTTATTGGGTACCAAGTTTACCATTGTGACTGATTGCAATGCCTTACGTGCAACCTTTTCGAAGCGTGATATTTTACCCAGAATAGCTCGATGGTGGCTAGCACTGCAGGAATACGATTGTAATATTATTTATCGACCTAATAGTAATATGTTGCACGTGGATGCGCTCAGCCGCAATCCGGTGGACTTGGTATCTCAGGATATTGAACCTGAAATACTTCGCGCGTTAGCTATTACACAGAATGATTGGTTATTAAGTTTACAATTAACAGACCCCAAAATTTGTCATATACGTCAAGTATTAGAAGATCCTCAATATAATGAATTAGTAGACATAAAGCAAAACTTTTTAATTAAGGATAATAAATTATTTAGAAAAGTAGGAGAGAACGAGTTAAAATGGGTTGTACCTAAAGGAGCTAGATTTCAAATATTACGTTTAAACCATGACGATGTTGGACATTTTTCAGTGGAAAAGACCTTAGCTCGGATAAAAAGAGATTTCTGGTTTCCAAAAATGAAAAAATTTGTGGCCAAATATGTTAAATCTTGCATTAATTGTGCTTACGCTAAAGACCAAAATGGCAAGAAGGAAGGATTTTTACATCCCATACCGAAACCAGATATCCCTTTTCATACGGTACACATTGACCATCTTGGGCCATTTGTGAAAAGTACTCGAGGTAATATGTATTTACTTTTAATTGTAGACGGTTACACTAAATTTTGCATCATAAAGCCTCTAAGAAATTTAAAAACCTCTGGTACCGTTAAAGCTTTAGCTGATGTTTTTTCTACATTTGGTTTTCCAACTAGGCTCATCTCCGATAGAGGAACTACGTTTACATCTAAAGAATTTGAAAATTTTTGTACCGATTCTAAAATAAAGCATATTTTAAACGCAGTTTCCTCTCCTCGGTCAAATGGTCAGGTTGAGAGGTATAACCTAACGGTCTTAGGTTCGTTAGCATCTTATACTGATAAGCTTGGTGAAACTAAATGGGATCAAGAACTAGGAAGAATCCAATGGGGATTGAATAATACCTTGAATAAAGGCATCGGCAAAACCCCTTCTGAGGCTTTATTCGGTCGAACCTTAAATCACGCTAATGAAAATGTATTTAGTGATCTCTTTTTAGAATCGCGTGACCTTAACCAAAACATTGATGATATTAGATCAGAAATAATAGAACACATTGAAAAAGATCAAATCAATCAGAAAGAACGTTTTGATAAGAATAGAACAAGTCCTACTATTTATAAAATTGGTGATTTAGTTAAAATAAAAAAAACAAATATCGTCGAAAGAAGGCCAAAGTAGAAAACTTTTACCTAAATTCTCTGGCCCTTATAAAATAACAAAGATTCTAGACAATGACAGATATGAAGTATCTAGTATACCGGGTACAGAGTTAGGAAAACACAAATACTGTAACATTTGGGCAGTTGATCAAATAAAACCATGGATAAATATACATATTAATAAAATATCTAGTTCGGATAGTGAAGAAGAATAACAAATGATTTAAGCATATTTAGAATCAAAATAGACTAAAATAATATATTGTTATAAGTAACTTTGTAACTAAAGTTACAAATTGATTTCGAGATTATATAATATATTATATTTTTGGTATCTCAAGTTTTCAACCGTTTAATGAGTTAAGACTTGAAGAACTTTCCAAGTCATTGTTTTTTTTATTTTTTTTAAAACATGTTATTTATTAATTAGGTGGACTTGATGAACTTTCCAATCCACATAATAAAATACTTGATGAATTTTCCAAGTTACTGTCTTTTTATTTGTTACCAGGTGACTTGATGAAATTTCCTATCTACCTAGGTATAAAGCTTGATGAATTTTCCAAGTTATATTAAATTAATATTTGTATAAAGCTAGAAAATTTTAAATCTTAAAACAGCAAGAAAATTTCAGTATTTTAATTAAATGAGTTTATTTGTGTTTTATTTTATAATATTAAACAATCTATTGTTATGCATATAATTGGAAACTCAAAATGTCTATTTATTATGATTGTTTTTTTTTTTTGTTTTAAATTATATATATTTTTTTTACTTTATTTTGCATGTATAATTTTAAGTTTAGTTGTAATAAGTTTGAGGTCAAACTTTTTGTCAGTATGGCCGATTGTAAGAATCAAGTATTATTTGCTTTATAATATTCGTAAATATCTGAGGATACATCCGGTACATCCGGTATAGCATAATTATTAATTATTTTGTTTAAATATTTTGTAATTGTTGATTTAATGGATTATAAATTATTAAATAATTGGATAATCATTTTAAATATTATTAATTTTTGTATTATAATTAATATTTTTGTATTAGAATAATTTATTCTTTTTGGTAACTTCCGGTAAAATTGGCGCCACTGATTATGGTATAAAAGCCCAGTGTCGCCAATATGCCAGGCCAGTTGTCAATAATAAGTTGAAATAGTAATGTAACTATATTGAAACCTACTGTGAATTAATAAAGGAATATACTATTGTGAACATAAAGTGTTTTTATCACCGAAAACCTTCTGATAGTTAATAATAGTCAATCTCTCAGATTAACATGAGTTTTCAATCTGTGTAATCTATCCATGAGAAGACAGATACGAGACAATACAAGACGAGTTGAGATTAGTCGCGTCTCGGGATTTGTCAGTCAGCAGAATTTAAATTGGATTGTTATTTTAGAAAATATAAGCCAAAATAAATACCCACCAAATATTGTTTTGTATCGTACCTACTCTTAAAATGCAGCCGTAATAAGTAACGTCTAAAATCAAATACAATCACTACAGACCAACTTCAGAGATTTTTAGCACGAAGCCTAAAATCAAAACTAAATTGACACTTAAACTAAAAGCCCTAGTAAAATCTTATAGTAAGGGAGCCCAAGAGAGACTTTCTAAGTAGCTCGAGCGTGTGAGACTAAGTCCTACATGTCTCTAGTAAGTAATCTAGGTATGAAAATTAGTTTAATTAGTTGTGTTAAAAAAGTAATAAAATTTAATAGGGCCCTCTGAATTAGATAGGAATATTAATTAGGCCTCAAAAAATCTCTAACTTAAAGTGCTGACGATATAAAAGTCAGGTAAGCCCTTAGGGATTTACTGAAAATTTAAAAGGCTAATGGCTATATTTAAATAATTGAGCTTCTGTGATATTTTATATTGGACTCATCTGAATAAATAGCCCAACCCGTCTTGTCCAAAATCTGATGATAAATTACTTTTATAAACTACATTTTATGTAATTTTCTTCAAATAAAGCTCTCCCCGCTCGCCGCGCATCGAACCAATAAATTAAAAAAACTTTCGTACCTTTTTTTCTTTCTGTGTAGTTCCTATCATCTAATCTAAAAAATCAACTAACGAAGCTCTAGTAACTACACTTAGCATCATGGCCTCCCTAGCTGTTATGTTAAGTGTTAACATCACAAATTGTTTGTATCCACGCGAATCGAACATTCCAGATCATTTGTCTGGGTTTATCACTCATATATTCCGTTAATGCTATTGTAAACGATATAGGCTTTGAATTTTTACACACTTCTTACAAATAAAAGTAAATGCTCTATCTAGATTTTAGATAAAACTCTACATCTTTCCAAAATAAAAAATAGCCTTCGTTTATTTAAGTATGTTACAGTTACGTCTTTTTGATTTTAATCTATACATAGTACATACTATCTAATAACTATCAGACTACATTGTCCTTACCAAACTTGGAAACAACAGTTTTTGTTGTTCCAATGCGGGAATCGAACCCACGAACTCCGAGTCGAGAGCCAAGCAGGCTGTTGCATGGTAATACATGCTGCCGTTGCCGAGAATATATAATATATATAAGATTGTCTCGTTTAAAGTATAAAATAAATAAAGAGACCCCCTTAAACTATGAACAACTTACGATTTTTCTATACTAGTCTTAGATAGCAGATACTATTGTCTAACATTAGGAAGAGGTAAAGTTTGTGAGTTTGTGAGAACAACTGAACCGATTTTGGAAAATATTTTACCAACAGGAAAAAAAAACCTAGGCCTTTTCATCCGTTAATGGATGATTTAGGTATACAGTATTCTCCGAGCGAAGTAACCACTCTTGATATACTGTAGTGCCTGTGACAGTTGGTTTTTAAATGTCGTATGGTTGCCCAAGCACATATGCCATTCTCACAACATAGCCTAGTCCAGAGGAATGACTGGTCAATACGTCTCGGGCCAACAGTATGCGGGTTTCCTCACGATGTTTTCCTTCGCCGTTAGAGCGTCCGTATAATGTAATTGAGATCTAAAAAGTCTCATTGGTTCACGCCACAACCTGGGATTCGAACCTGCTCTCTCTCGAGTGCGAACCAAACGGTCTACCCACTAGGCCACGGAGCTCCACTAGAACACCAATAGAACGCCACATTATTTGTGAGTGTCATAACCTATAAATTATAAAGATATCGGGTAAAACCATAGATATATAATATTTAAAAGAGGTAGATATGTTATAAACGCGTAAAAATGAAGAAGTAGGGCCAATTTTGCTTAGTGTGCTCCGCGAGTAATAGCGTGTTTTGTGTTACTATGCGACGTTGACACATTGACACGCGTCCCATGTCGATGTGTGTCGCGGTAAAGAAATATTGTCAGTTTTGTAAGGATATAACGTATCTATGTAATCATTAATCAAAGGGTAAAACCCAATATACCAATCTTGTAGATTAATCGAAAATATTGTCATGTTTTGTATGCATGGAGTTTTCGGGGAGAAAAGTCGATATAGCGGGTCTTATCCCTAGAAAACTGCGAATTTTTAAGCTATATTTGTTTTTGTTTTTTCTTTCATCGTGAAACAATATATCAATAATTTAGACTCTATTAGGCTTTGAGTATTATAGTTGGATACTCAAAGCTATTAGGTATGTCAGTCTGATTGGCAGCTTGATATGCGTATGTATAATTTGGCTTTGTTTGAAAATTCGCAATATGGTAAGTTCGAAATCCCGGTCAGATACATGAGTGGATTTCAACAACTAGCATTTTTTTACTAATTTTGGTGGAAATTTTTGTTTATGATTTTTTTCTATTCAATTTGATTTTAGGTGTTAGAGAGTACTATCTTTTAATTAAATTATCAACAAGAATAAGAATATTCCCTTAAATAATCATGTTATTCCTGACACCGAAATTGACCTCCCACCAAAATTGGTTTTTTGACACCAAAATTGAAAATGATACCACCAAAATTGTTACACCCCACCAAAATTATATTTGGATGGAAAAAACCTTGTACTGCAATAAAAAAATAAAAAATAATAATAAAAATTACCTTTTGGTAACAGATCTACTGACTGCCTTGGCCTTTGCCTGCCTGAATAACTTTACCTTAAAATTCATGTCATGTCAAGCTAGCGGGCAGCTTTAAAGATGGACATAACATGTACTACTAGCATATAAAGATGAATCCTAATGGCTGTACCTACTTATATATTTTAAAGACTAACCGAATATATAGCATATTTTAACAAAATATCATCTTAATATGATTGTCTAGTTTGAAAGATGATCCCATGACTGGGCAACATATTTTATTAAGAAAAAAAATGTACCAATAATAATCTAACATTTTATTATTCGTGATAAAAGTATAAAATAACTTTTTGTGATACTAACCGAATGAAATAATATGTTGGGCATATAATTTGTAATTATCATTTATTATTAATTATTCCCACAAGTTACAACTAATTACAGTCTTTAATTTTCAACAGTCCTTAAGAGCATTGATCGGCGCGCGACTCAGATTTCACGAAAAACGCTAGTTTTCAAATGCGTCTATATCTAACAAAAACTGGTTATTCTGATTTTTATATGTAAAAAACACTAGAAAATATTGTATTCTAATTTTTCCCTTATCATTTATTTTAAAATAATTTCAAACTTTTGAATAAAACTGACAAAACTAACCAGAAGTTTTTACAACTTTAGGTACAGGGGCATTTTCAAAACATATAATAGCTAAAACCGCTTCCATTTTTTAAAAAGAAAAAATCTTTACAAACTTGATGGATCCTCTTCTAGATTCTCTATAACTGAAATTATTTTTATATATGTTTCTATCTCATAAAAATAAAATTTAAAGAATGCGAAATTATCAGGAATTATAGTTATTTAAAATGATGATATTTATGTATTTTACTCGCTCCTTTTGTTTCTTACTTACATAATCTATGAGAAGAACCTTTTATCTTTAATATGCTATTTAAATTTTTAACTAAATTAGTTTGACGAATTTTATATGAATTTTTAAAACTACTATATTTATCGAGGCGCACGAGCGTTTACAAATACTGTTGTAAACGCTCGTGCGCCTCGATTTATTAGGTACAGGGGCATTTTCAAAACATATAAATGTTTTGAAAATGCCCCTGTACCTAAAGTTGTAAAAACTTCTGGTTATTTTTGTCAGTTTTATTCAAAAGTTTGAAATTATTTTAAAATAAATGATAAGGGAAAAATTAGAATACAATATTTTCTAATGTTTTTTACATATAAAATCAGAATAACCAGTTTTTGTTAGATATAGACGCATTTGAAAATTAGCGTTTTTCGTGAAATCTGAGTCGGGCGCCGATCAATGCTCTTAAGCTCTTTTACAACGGACTCGGAGTAAGGAGTGTAGTGTAAGTTACTTAAAAAATAATTTCTTTTCTTCTCAGTTCTTCAAGCTTGAGAGGATCTTTTCTGATGTTTTCTTTTCTCTTTCTTTCTGACTCTCTCTTTCTTTGTAACTGCTCTGCTCTAGTTTGTTTAGTTTTATTCTTCGGCTTCCTGTAACAGAATACCTTCTTTTTGTGATTTGTATGGGCAAGTCCCTTAGCATTATGAGTTTGCTCACATAAAAGTAAAAAAAAAATACTCTTTCATCGCTGTTATCTCGAATAGGTATAGTTAATAGCCATACGACCTATGTCCCAATATCTTCCTTAATATTTTTTAATAAAGTATGTACTAAAGAAACCATATAAATATCCAATTTTAGGAGAAAAAAACAAATATCAATGATGATAAATTAACTTCATAAGATACGTGCGAGCGCGCTCAATTAGTTCAAAATTCAATGCAGTTAAAAAATCAATATTATAGACAGGAAAGTATATAGTAAAATTACGAGGCAAGGGAAAAGAGGGCACAAGGCGGTACATTGTGCTATTATCATAATATTTCGACTCATATTCGATTTTATAGTAATTACATTAATATTTAATTCGATTTATCAATTGATTTTATAATTTTGGTCTCATGAAGCAATGTTGGTGTTAGTAAATAAACATTTTTATTTGAATTTTCTAATTTTGGTGTAAGGAAGCAATTTTGGTGGGTCTAAAAATGCCACCAAAACCACCAAAATTGGAAATTGCGAGAAAAAAATTCTTAAAAAAAAAACTACGTGTACTAAAATAATAACATATTTACTAAACAATAAACAAACTAAAACTCTACCATTACTCAAAATAATAATAAAATATTACTGCCACAAGTATGATTATTTAAGTACACCAAAATTGCATAAAATCGGGGGTGTTGCAATGAAACGGTTTACTTACATTTTTGTCGGGAAACTGGTACGACACAGCACATAAACACCTCCTAAGCCGGTTAGCGCGTGACTAAATGAAGTGCATGACGTAATTTGTATGCTTTAGGAATCACTGGTGTTTTGTAGAAATATCGTTTTGTAAATGACACCAAAATTGGAAAATTCTCGGCGACAGACCTAAATTGTGCCTGTAAAACTATACTACAGTATTTAATATAATAAAATTGATATATTTTGAATGGTCAACTATTATAAAACGACTACATAAAAATTAAAATCTAATCCTACGTCTAGTTTTTAGTTAATCGATCTTGATATTGAGTGAAATAGGTCGGCGACAAGCCACCAAAATTGGAAATCGCCTATATTTGCTTAATTTTATTGGAAAATAATTATTATTTTTAAAATATAATGATAGGGCCATATTATAAACGTTGTGCTTTACGATTAAAACAAAAAATAAAAACAATATCTTGAAAAAATAGCATAGTTTTCAGCCTTGCCGCGTAAAAAAGCGGTTTGGGAAATCCAGTCACATATTTTAGTGATTCATTTTATTTAAAACTAGCGACCCGCCCCGGCTTCGCACGGGTACAATACTGATACTAATACTACAGATAACAGAATGTCTTTAAACCTCTAACAAAACGGGTGAAATTTAATCAAAACAAACAGAAACAAATTAATATTATAGGTACCTACTAATACTTAATGAAATAAGTAAGTGGGTATACTTTTATCGTATGAAATACCTACACTTTTCAGAACTAACAATACAACAATCACTAAATAAATAGTTACTCAAGTATCTATCCATCATAGTTACAACGAACACAAAACAAAAAATTTACTCATAGATCTAAACTCGCACGCCTTGGCGACGACGCGACGCCCACTTCGCAACGGGCCGTGCAGCAGATTTCGTAATATTTTAATTTCGCCATAACTTCAAAACCAAACATCCAATTTTAATCATTCAAAGACCAAATATTATCTACATAAACTGTACTTAGTGATGAAATAATTTATTTTGATAAGGATTAATAGCATGAGTAAAATAAACGCGTTTAAATGTAGTCCAAAAAAATTTCAAGATTTCTAAATAACAAAATGGTTGTTGTGCCTCACTTGACATAGATAGGTATAGTGTGTCGCGGACTTTTTTGTAGATATTTATAAGATCTACAATTAATTAGAACATTTTATGGTTCTATCTTTTATAGTTTAGGCAGCGTACGCAAAATAAGTAACTTTTCTGGTTGATTTTTTACACCTTGTGTCCGAAAAACCCAAATATCTTACGGAACCCTATTTTTTTCCAAAATAAAATTTAGCCTATGTTACTCGTGGATAATGTAGCTTTCGAATGGTGAAAGAATTTTTGAAATCGGTCCAGTACTTTTTGAGCCTATTCATTACAAACAAACAAACAAACAAACATACAAACAAAGTTTTCCTCTTTATAATATTAGTTTATAATATTAGTTTAGATTTATCAGACCTCCGAGCATATCTCGGTTACTCAGGCAAAATAATAATATCTATGGACGCTTTACACCATTTCAATCTGGCCCCGTGCTAAGTATCCGAAGAACTTGTGCTACGGGGACCAGACAACGGGAAGTATACTTAATACTTTTATATTACGTAGGTATACAATATGCATAATATATGTATTTAAGATTTTTACTATTTAATTATCAATACACATCTATACCTAGGAAGTAGGAACATTGAAATAATAAAATTACAATGTAAATCTAGCCCTCATATAATAATAATAATAACTCCTAATACCGATTTCGGTGATAGTGGCCGGTTTCCTTAAAACCAGGCCGTAATTTTTTAGTGCTTAAGTGTGTACGCAGAGCACACGAGCACACTCTCTTCTTTTTACTGTTATAACCCAGTGGGACGGATAACCGACACGACTGGCGAGAGATCAGGCGCAGGTCCGACTTTTACATGCCCATCCGACACCGGACACATGGATCATCTTTCTTGTCAGACAATCGGGTGATCAGCCTGCATTGTGCTAACCAAACTTGGAAACAACATTGTTTTACTTCTAATGCGGGAATCGAACCCACGACCTCCGAGTTGAGAGTCGAACTCTAACCAATAGACCACGGAGTCTTCTTATATATTATATTCAGTACATATAATATTCAGTGTAGCGTTAGGGAACCTAACTTCTGGTCCTTAACTTTATTAAAACTACAAAACTCGTAGTTTAGGTTCTTTCCAAGAGCTGTCCGACTAAGCTCGTTAAAGCCAACGTCACTGGCCACTAAATTATCTCCTCAATATGAGGAAGATTAAGGTCAGTAAGGTACTTGAAGCAAAAGCTTACAGTTTTACGATAATAATTGTACTGAAGCAGGAGTATGATAATTGTCACAGTTAAAGTGTATGTGGAAGGTGTGTAGGAAGTGAATGTTTTACAAGTTTTTACTTAACTTGCAATATATGTCTTTTGTTTGGGTGGAATTTTGAAGAATTTTGAAATCAATTTTGAAGCAGATATCTTCAACCGATTGAGCTGAAATTTTGTATACACGTTTAGTTTGGATGCAAATGCATGGTTAGCTATGACGCGTCATTCTAAAACTAACATGGTGAAACACACAAGATTTCTGACAAGTTATTTAAAATTATGCTTAGAAATACCTCACTCACCCAACCGTGCGTTTGTATAATTACAGCCGTAGGTGTTGGTTTCATAGATTTTTCAATCCTTTTCTTTAACATTCCACAGACGATAGACCACTTTTACATATTTTTTATTGCGTATCTAAGAGGCAAAAGAACACTAAAAAAGATAAAAATTTAATATGAATTTAGCGACCTCTATTTTTTAACCCCCGACGCAAAAAAGGGTGTTACAAGTTTGACGTGTCTGTCTGTCTGTCTGTTCGTGGTATCTTAGTTCCCAAACGGATAAACCGATTTTGATCTAATGTTTTTTTTTTGAAAGCTGACATGATCTAGACTGTTCTAAACTATAATTCATCATAATCAGCTCGCTCACTTCTTGACGATTCGGGGGTTACTTATCTAGTTGTAAAAAATATTTGAAAAGTTTTGATATATCTTTTACCTTTCTATAAACATCGTAATTATACTCTTAATTATGATGTTCCAGTACAGTACTTAGTTTCAGCTGTCAAATCGGAAACACCTAATTTTCGTGTCTCGTTTGGCCATAATTATGATTTATTTATTACCTTCTCAGAAATATAGTGTTTTATTATAAAAATATCAACTTTCTCATTTTATCTTTCCCTCGAAATGATTTGAATCGGGGTAGTTATTTTTAATTTGTATTTAAAATATTGGTTTGTTTTACATTCATTTACAACGTCGAAAGAACTTTGTGTTTCTAGTAGAGTATAATTTATTAAAGTACATTTACTAAGGTCCAGATAGTTTAATTTCATAGCTTTGTACGAGGTCTATTAGACTTCCTAAAATTAATCCTCTCTTGAACATCATTACATACTCTAGATTTTCTGTAAGTACCTTTACTTTAACGACATAAAAAGAAAGAAGACTCAAAACGAACTTCAACTGCATGAAAATCCGTTTTCCGTAAGGACACCTAGACACCTAGCATAAACTTTTCTCACCTTTTAGTTTCACATAATAAGGAAGACGACTACATGTAAAATATTTAGTTTAATTTATATACTCAGAAATAGTGAGGTATTATTATTTGATAAACGTAAAAAATATAATATTTTATGTTTAATTTACTAACTAGATACATCTAAAAACACAAAAAGTTTCAAAATTGTTTGCAAAATTAGTAAAAGGAACCTACATCATTAGCTTACTTACATCACAAACAAAATCATTAAATACAGTAAGTATAAACGCACAAATTTCGGAGACGTTTACAAATAATATGTTCCTGCGGCCTATATACATATTATACTTATATTTTATAGTGACGCCACAATTAGGTACGACTTTTTATGGAGCGTTTTCATGAGACTTTCGAAGATTTATAAACAAATCGCTGTACCTTTAAAAATATAGATTTTTTTATATTATACTGTTTCTACTGAGAACTAACTCATATTTAAGAGTACGCTAATCAACGGCTCAAACTCAGTGCGGCACGCGAGGAAAATGCTTGTTATTTCGCCTAACATCGAGGAAAACAGAATATACCCATAAAATAGTAATCTATACTTATAAGAGATGCTATACTGCACACATTTATGCTACTTTGTAAAGTATATCGACACTCAGCTGTTGGTGTTTTATGAAAAAACTATATGATATTTTTGTCTGACGTAAAGTTATATTAAATGCTGAATATTCGGACTGTGTCGGTATGTACTAGCTTTTTTATTTTTCGTTTATTTTTTATTTACGGTCAAAGTTGCGCTAAAAATCTGATGTTTGGAAGCTATTATCTTCTAAACTTATTTAAGTTTCAGAAATATAAGAACATACCGACCAAGATAAGTGCCATAAAAATCGATATTACGCTAGAATTTGGGTCTACAATGTTTGGACTTTGGAGTAAATCACCAACAGATTTTTATATAACCGACTTAAGAGTACTATTCATTTAAGCAATAAAAATTGTCGTATTACGTCTTGCCTATTCTAGGAATATTTTTATCATTTATCATGTAGTTGAAGTAGTATCAATACATAAAAATAACGTAGCAGAATTGAAACGAGGGCTTATATGGGTCAACCGTTGGGGGTCTATAAGGCCCCCTAACCCTGTTTTGTCGTGCAATTCATATTAAAACAAAGGAGCATCTGTATACAGGGCGATCGCGAATGGGACATAAATTCTGTTGTTATTGCTTTAGTGTTATTGTTTTATTTCATAAGCTTTTATTGTTGTGTGTTGTTGAATACGAAGCAACATAGTGTCTCAATGTAGAGCTTACGATTATGTTGTGTAATGTGTTGCTAAATTGAAGGATTATTTTTGTTTTGTTTTATTAATTGTTTTTGCTAGTGAATTTGTTTGGTTTTTGGGAAGATTGTTTCTTTATAATACATTAATACCCCGGACTTACGCGATAGGTGGAACCGAGCTCTATCCGCGTAAGTTGAATTCGCGTGTTCGGGGTTCATAAAATAATTACGCGTACGTAAAATAATTCCACTATAAAACAAATTTGCACTGCGTACGTAATGTTTTACAGAATTGGAATTGTTATTCCTCATGAAACAAGTTCGAACTTGTCATAAACTGAACACGCCGATGTGCGCGATGTTCAAAAAGAGAAACCGTGTATCACCGAATTAGCGTAAAACGGGGTAGCGTTAATCAAAGTATTATTGTATTTATTTTAAAATTACGACTTATGATCATTATCTTGGTTTGCTCCGCGCGCTGTTGCATTCACACACATGACACACGACACATTAAAAATTATCAGCAATTAACCCTAGAGTGGGCGCACTATGAGCATTTTGCCGCCCGCGCTAAAAAAACTTTAATAATGCGTAAAACAATAGCCCGGCAGGCTTGCGCTTTTTAGTAGCTGCCCCCATTTTCGTTAGCAATGCGTACCGAAAGGCTGGACGCCATCAAAGCGCAGGGTACTGCTTGAGAAGGATGTTTTTACTATCAGGTGTCGCTAGGCGGCAAATTGCTCACTGCGCGCCCACTCACGTAAGTAAAAATTGTGTCACTTATTTTTTGCGAAATTGATATTTAGACTATAATATTTATGGTGCATTAATTGTGAAAACTAAAAACTATTTAATTAGGATGTGTAGGAATAGTATCAATTACTGATTTGTAGGAATAGTTGTCAACTTTGCATGACGACGACAAAATCAATGAAATTTTAATGTTACATCGAAAAAGGTATTTTATTGAAACATTAAATAATATTACTTATAAAAATATTTGAGGACACAAATTGCTTCCTTTGTAAATTATAGAAAAAGCATTATCTTCAAAGAAGGAGGCCAAATGCATGCATATTATGTTCAAAAAAGGAAAAATAGGCGCACGAAAAAAGGGTGTTATAGATGCTCAAAGTTACTGTGCAATGAACATTGCACATACTTTTGTGAAGACTTTTTGGATAAAGCATATACTGTACATTTAGAAAACATATAATTATGTTATTTTTTACATTTTTTCAGTATTATAGAGTATTTTATAGAAAAAGTTAAAAAAATCTACTAAAATATTACTTCTTGAATTGAATCTTTAATAAATCAAAGTTCATAAAACATAGTTTAGTAAATATGTTGATTTATCAATACTTATTTGTGTATTTTTTACGTCCTGAAAAAAAGTAATTAATTTAATTGATGTATTCCTACTTAAAATGGTCAGTGAAAAGAGGCGGCAAAATGCTATACACGCGCCCACTGACGTTTCGCGATTTGACGCGGCCACTCTAGGGTTAAAAAAGTTTCCGATCTTTTTCTCGCAAAACAATTTAATACATTGTTTAATGACAAATGTATGGCGGTAGCACATAATGACGTCACATGCCGATATATTATATCTCTTTCTTATTGTAAATTTAAATTGTTTGTATCTTCGATACTTTAAAAGATTTAAAAAAATGTGTTTAGATTGTTTATTATCATGTTATCTAACATTGAATTGACGGAATATTTTTTAGCCGTCATACCTACTGGGCTTTTAATAATAAATGACGTTAATAAGGAACGCCTACAGGCTACAACAATACCTACAGAAATAATCGTTTGTATAATTCAAATGACTTCTTATTAATTCCTCCGGGGACTCCGGAAATTATTCTTTGTCCGTGAATATTATATTTTAATTAGTAATTTCATTAAAATATTCATCTTTTTGAATTTTTCATTTTCAATTGTTTCAAGGAGCTTTGTGAAGATTTTTGAAGAAGTAGGTGAGCTTTTCCGCTCCGCCCGCGTAAATATAGTATCGGGTATCCCACGGGAATACTGTACTTTTTCGGGATAAAAAGTAGCCATGTTTTAATTTAGAGCCATACTACACTACCATACTTATTTTTATCAAAATCCGTTCAGTAGTTTTTACGTGAAAAAGTAACAAATACCTATCCATCCTCACAAACTGTCACATTTAAAATACTAGCTGCTTCCCGCGGTTCCGCCCGCGTAAATATAGTATCAGCTATACAACGGGAACACTGTACTTTTTCGGGATAAAAAGTAGCCATGTTTTAATTTAGAGCCCAAACTACTACCATACCAAATTACGTCAAAATCCGTTCAGTAGTTTTTGCGTGAAAGAGTAACAAGCATCCACTAATCCATACTCACAAACTTTCACAATTTTAATATTAGTAGTAATCATTTACGTAATTGAAATAAAATGTACAATTTATTCACAATCGTTTTAATTCTGTCACAACCTTTAATAAGCTTAATGTATCACGTAGGTAGTACCGAGTACTACCTCCAACCTAATAACCTGTAAAATGCCGCGAAAACGAAGGAAAAACTAATTTTCTGTTACGATATAATCCGATTATAGTTATTATAAAAATGTTTTATAACCTTTGTAAATGTTGTTTTATTATAATTTTCCTTTTACCGTATTAAAATGTTAAAGCTAAAGTAATTTCAAATTCAAGGGAATGTTTAATTTAATAACAAGCGTTCTCCTGCAACACCAGACAAGTTAAAAGTGCGTTCCCGGTCTTTAAAACCGAAAGCGTTATACGCCGGTTTTCTGTGAGTCCACTCTATTCCTTCGGAGCTTTACGGTTCTACTAGCTTTTGCCCGAGACTTCGTCCGCGTGTTTCCATACAAAGTTTCAACCCTTTTTTCACTCACTTATGGGGCGAATTTTCAAAAATCGTTTTTTAACGGATGCCTAACTCATTACATCTGTATGCCAAATTTCAGCAAAATCCGTTCGGTAGTTTCGGCTGTGCGTTGATAGATGAGTCAGTCAGGTTTGTGAACCAAAGGTTCTATTGAAGTGTACATGTAAGCGGCGCGCTTGCGTATGTACATTGTACACTTCAAATAGAACTCCTGCCGCCGTATTACGTAAAAATAGCGATTAGCAAAAATCTTGCAGTCATCGCGCGATAGACGCACAATCGATTGCTGAACGTCAAATAAAATCGTATTACCTATGCGATCGATTGCTAATTGTGTTTGAATGCACTTTGCTTCATTGTCGCTTATTATTGCTAACTGACAGTTCAAATCGCTCGCTGATTGCTTTCGCTTTGCTGTAAAAGTCTTACGTAATACGAAAAATTAGACAGCAGTGAAGAGATCGAACGATTGATTGCAATTTATAGTTCCTCGATTGTTCGGTAGAGGCAGTACTGTCGCTAGGTTGCTTCTGCTAGATTTTTGCAGATACGTAATACGAATTTGCGATTTTTGCGCCAAAATTGCGCAATTTTTGCTATTGCTTGGCTTTTGCAAGATACGTAATAAGCTCGCCGGTTCTCAAAGCGTGCGATTCAAAACACCCTGAATGTGTACCTGCTCTAATGCTAGATTTACACGCTCGCGCTACGCAAGCAGCTTGGCTAATCAGAACCTCAATTCTCGTATTTAAAGTAGACTTTCATTTTACTTTGATCGTATTATAAGTGAAGCTACTTGTTATCATGAACTAAACCTCGATTCTCGTATTTAAAGTAGACAATTTAACAAGTCAATTTTACTTTATTTGCATTGAAAGTGTAGCGACATGTAACCGTGAACGGATTTTATGACGTTTCGACCAATCAGAGCGCGTTTCACGTTAGTTTAACGTTCATAAAAACACCGTTTGGGAGTATAAGCGTATCGGGACTTGATGGTAATTGTATTAATGCAGGTTTTATTAAGCAGAATTGCCCCTCTGATTTTATGAAGTTTGGACCGATCAGAGCACGTTTCACGCTGGTTTAAAGTTTACGAGAATACCGGTTTGACAGTTTTAGCGTATCGAAACTTGATTGTAATTATATTAATTTAGGTTTTATTGGTTAATCGCAATACGCAATGGATAATCATAAAAATAATTTAATTATCCAAAATGGCGGCTGTGAGATGTGGCTCGCCACCCATCACGTCTCGTTTCTCGCGGAGGCGAAAAGCGGCCCATGGAGAGCCGCTTCGCTACGTTGAATGTAAGAGGAGGAATAGATGGTAAGAATGAAATTGAACGAAGTGAAACAAGTATGTAAGGATCGCAGCAAGTGGAAAGAAGTGGTATCTGCCTACCCCTACGAGAAAAAGGCGTGATTATATGTATGTATGTATGTGTGTATGTTATTTAGCAGAATTGACTATTAGGAAATCGTTTTCCGGTGCCCATAGGCGCCATTATTTGACATTAGTATTTTAATATCTCCTAAACCCAATACATACATAAAGCTCGAATACCTTCACAAACACAATATTACGAAAATTCCTTACCAAATTGCCTTATTGTACATTCATATTAAAAGTTATAGGTATATAAAAATTAAGATCACACGTACGAGTACCCATGATATCGCATTTCAGACTCTACTGTACGTGCATAAGTGTGATTTTACAATGGCAGAAGGTAATGTAATTATGAAGGTATAGGGAAGGCTCCCTGCGCCCTTCGAAATGAGATACAATATGATATTATGTGGAATACGTTATAAATTTAATACGAATTCGTATCATGTATGGCTTATTTCACCTTGCATGCCTTAACCTTATGTCGGTTCGTTCGTCGGGTATGTTCGTGTCGGTTAACCGTCCCACTGGGTTACGATAGTAAAGGAACAGAGAGAGCGAAATTAACTTTTACGCACACGAAGTCACGGGAAACATCTAGTATACTGTACTTATATTATAATGATGAGGAAATATTTTTTGTTTGCATTTTTGAAAAATGTACGGTTCCCCGAGATTTCTTCTTGCGCGCACGAAGTTGCCGGGAACATCTAGTAGATATATAAAACTAGCTGTCTCGACACATGTTGTTCTGTCTTCAATATGAACTGGAATGAATAAATAACTACACCGACGATGCAACCTACGTCCTAGTCCTACAACTACACCTACTCCTACACATTTTCCAACATTTCTCACTGTTTGACAACATTTCTCACAAACTTTCCCTGAACTTTCCCAATAATTATTTCAAGGCCAAAATTAGCCAAATCGGTTCTGCCGTTCTCGAGCTTTGAGTCCCTCTCGAGTTTTGAGTCCCTCGGGAACTGGATAAAAAGTATTCTATGTTCGTCTCCTGGTTCTAAGCTACCTCCCTACTAATTTTCAGCCAAATAGATTGAGCCGTTCTTGAGTTATAAATAATGTAACTTAAACGACTTTCCTTTATTTATTTATTTATTCTGGCAACAAACAGTCATATTATGCAGTTATAGTAGGTACAATAAATATTATTTTTTTACAATAAACCGAAAATGAAATATATCCTTCCTCAGTCCTTTTCTTAAAACTTAAATCCGCCTCACGATAAACAGACATTATTCCAAATTATTTGCCAGAAGAGAAGAGAAACAAAATGCATACCTGCGAGTCCGGCCACTTTAAACCACTTTAAATTTTCCGCTTTTCCGTAACAATGTGAGGCATTTTCCACTTCACGTCTCTTCAGATGTGAAGTGGAAAAAGCGTTTTCGTCGGATTCTTTAAATAAAGATTCTTGGAGTACTTTAAAAAGGTAGACCAATGAACCGACGCGGGTGTTAACCGACATTTTGTTGGCGACGCGTTACACTGGAACGAGGCGCGATGCGGCAATGTTTTTTTAGGATTCCGTAAATCCGTAATACTCAAGGAGCCCTTATAATAATAATAATAATATCTATGGACGCTTCACACCACGTCAATCTGGCCCCGTGCTAAGTATCCGAAGAACTCGTGTTACACCTTACCAGACAACGGAAATATATTTAATACTTTTATATTATACACATATTTAATACACATCCATGACCCAGGAACACAGAAAAACTTTATGTTCCTTCGGCGGGATTCGAACCCGCGACCCCCGGCTTGAGCACCAATACGCTCAATCAACTGAGCCACAGAGGTCGTCGCTTATAGTTTCGCTTTGTCCGTTCGTCTATCTGTCCGCGCTTCTAGCTTCTGTAATCCTACTAATATTGTAAATGTGGAAGATTGTGAAGATGAAGGGATGGATGGTTGGTTGGATGTTTGTTACTCTTTCACGCAAAAACTACTGAACGGATTTCGATGAAATTTGGTATGGTAGTAGTTTATACCCTGGATTAAAACTGTGTGAAGTCAACTTTGTGTTACTACTGTTACTACTCTTGTCGTTTAAGGCAAAGTTGATTGATTGATGGAAATTTGAAACTTTGCAGATGTATTTCTCATATTATGACATAGGCATCCACTAATGAAGAATTTTTCAAAATCCCCAAGAGGGTAAAAAAGGTGATAAATGTTTGTATGAAACTTTTTATTCCTTAGACATAATTATTTGTATGATATTTCGTATGAATTGAGTACGGAAAATTGCAGTTACAGAAAATTGTATTGGAGTGTTTTCTAAAATTCAGCCCCTAATGTGGGTAAAATAGGGGATGAAAGCTTAAAACATAATTTCACGCGGCCGAAGCCGCGGGCAATTAAGGGTCCCACGGATGGTCGAGCTCCCATACAAACGTAGTTTCGTTTTCATTTTAAAACGGTACAACCAAACTTCACCAAACTTTGTACACATAATTCAATGCATCATATCTAGTCTTATAATTAGGTTTGGTTAGAAAATACTAACCAAGAACGAAATAAGAGCGAATTTAATTTCTGGAGGCAAAAATTAAATTCGCTCTTATTTCGTTCTTGGTTAACATTTTCTAACCAAACCTAATTATAAGACTAGATAGTATGCCTTAAATTATGTGTACAAAGTTTGATGAAGTTTGGTTGTACCGTTTTTAAATTAAAACGAAACTACGTTTGTATGGGATGTCGACCGTCCGTGGGACCCTTAATGAATAAAGTTCAATTTTAAATAGCTATCTAAAAATGCAGCGCTGTATCGAGTATCTATGTTTCGATGTGATTTGACCCTAAGGTTGGCTAATGGCTTATTATACTTCGGGTCTTAACCGAAGACGATTACATAATTTACTTGCAGCAGTACATGAGTAGGTGCCATCCTTATCACACATTTAGAGTAAGTAACGAGCTAGAAAGAGAAAACAACATACCTGTTTCATCCCACCACTCCCACGCCACCTGGCCGTGGGGGGTGGCGTGACAATTCATTACGTGATTTTGTGTCGTCCGAGTCACACAATTTTCTTTTTTTAATCGTTATTTTTCATTTTTTTTTTTGGTTTTATACGATCAGTAGATTATGTCGAAAAGAAAACGTGATCGTTCCGTGGACAGTGATTATAATAGGTTGGCCAAAAAAGTTAAAAGATTGAGAGATAAGTTGAAAGAAAAAAGAAGAAGACGAGAACATTCCCCATCGGTTTCCTCGAGCACTTCGACGGATTTTTCAGAACCGGAATACGATAGCTATTATCCAGGTAGCAAATTTAGTCTTCTGTTCAACATTTTTAACTACCTACTTACTTCAATAAAAATTTGATTGGCGAAAATTGTACATGTCGTTGTCTTTATGCATTAATAATTTTAACTGATATAGTGGTTACAATAGTGTTAACAGAACGTCGACTAGCCACGGTCCAATCTATGATTTAAGTGCATGATATACACATAATATTTTGTGAGCCAGATAACCGCCACAGCGCCGGGACTTATTCGAGACTGAGCCCCGTTGGACATGGGTACCTAACTTGGGCCCGTTGCTTCTATTAGCGTTTTCTAGAACCTAGACAAATGCACGGGTACCTATCTTGGACCCAGGCCTGAACTATTACACTCCACGAAAGTGTTATAAAATTTAAACAAAAGAAACAATTTTATAAATAGAATTCGTTAAGTGAATTCAAATAATCATATTACGTAATACGCGATATTTTACTCCCGCTGCTACTGTTTATTATTCTACCTCCTATTTAGGTGTATCTTAAGACTAAGCAGGGTTTTATTTTCCCTTCTAGTCGATGACCTTCCAAATCAGGAAGCTTTGGACGATCTTAACAATGATGAGGAGCGCCCACAGATGGAGTCTGTAGTCGTCATACCAGACAATGTGTCGACCCCAATGGAGGCAGATGCCCCGTCACTTACCCCGTCACTTACCTTACCAGAACTACAGCCAGAGGCTAGTAACGGGGACGCGGTGACTAGCTTGGAACCTGAAATTTTAAACCTCTTAGGCGAAGATCCCGCTGATAAAAAAAGTCATGGTGAGGGTTTACATAAGGATATTGTACCAAGATGGGCACATATCCTCACTAACGGGCTACAGAAGGAGACCGTGGCGGACTTACTAAAACTTTACCTACCGCCGGACAACTGTACAAATATCTGCGCGCCCAAACTTAACCCAGAAATTAAGGCTGCCCTGTCTGATTTAAATGTGAAACAGGACTTATACCGCCAAAATAAACAGAACCAACTGGGATCCGGTCTCACAGCCCTCGGACAAGTACTCAACTGGGCTTTGACATCTAATAATATTGTCCCTCCCGAAATAATAAAAACCTTGAGCGACGCTGGGAGACTTCTCTGCGACAATCATTACAGGGAGTCATTATCTCGTAGATACGCGATTCTCAATGTCCTAAACAGGAATATTAGAGATACCGTTAAGGACACAAAGATCAACGAAAATCTCTTTGGCTCTGACCTAGCTGAGCACCTAAAATCATCAAAAGCCATAACGAAGACTGCATCTGAGATGAAGTCTAGGCCGCGCCCACCATACAGGACTCCAGTAGTCGTACAGCCTCAGAGAGGAACTTTAAACTCGAGGGGGACTCCGCGTGCGGCGGCGACGGAGCCCCGGACGGCCCCCGCTCCCCGCCGGCCGCCGCCGCCCCCGCCGCCGCCGCCGCGGGACAACCGCCAGGCTGCAGCGCGAGGCCGACAACGTCACACCGGCTACTCCCGGCAGCAAACGAGGAGACGATAGAAGATACACAGGTAATTATCATTGCCGGACGTTTGAAGTATTTTTATAATAAGTGGACTGAGTTTACTGATGACTGTACTATTCTAAGCTGGGTTGAAGGTTATAAAATACCATTTAAAGAAGAATCAGTGCAAACAGTTAAACCAAAAAATAGTGCCTGTAATTCTAAGTCTCAAATGGCTATCATCGATAATTGTATTTGTGACTTATTAGAGTCTAATTTCATTTCACCTTGCACACATTGTGAAGGTCAATTTCTTTCACCGATTTTCACGGTGCCTAAGCCGAACGGGACACAAAGATTTATTCTAAATTTAAAACAGCTTAATAAGTATATTAAGGCGGATCATTTTAAGATGGAGGACTATCGTACCGCCCTAAAATTATTACAAAATAACTATTATATGAGTTCTATTGATTTATAAGACGCTTATTTCTTAATTGCAGTCGATAAAGAAGATAGAAAGATGTTGCGTTTTGAATGGAAATCTCAATTATACCAATTTAATGTTCTCCCGTTCGGCCTTTGCACCGCACCTTATGTTTTCACAAAACTGATGAAACCGGTTTTACAATATTTGCGCTCATTAGGATAAATATCAGTGGCGTATTTAGACGATGTCCTATGTATTGGTAGTTCATATACTGAATGTGTTTTTAACGTCACAAAAACCAGAGAAACATTGGAATCTTTAGGCTTTGTAATAAACACTCAAAAGAGTGTTATGGAACCGAATACCACCTGTAAATTCTTAGGTTTTTTTTTGGACACCAACCGCATGACTATTACCCTACCAGAGGAGAAGAAAATGAGTTCATGCGCAAAAACAAATGTACTATTAGATATTTCTCAGAATTCATTGGTCTGCTGACTTCCGCATGCCCAGCCGTAAGTTACGGCTGGATATACACTAAGTTGTTCGAACGTGAAAAATACTTAGCACTAAATTTTACTGATGATTATAATAAACAAATGAATATAAAACATTATTTAAAAAATGAATTTTCATGGTGGATAAAAAATATTCATTCATCATTTAGCCCAATTCGAAAAAGCAATAATTATCTTTTGGAAATATTCAGTGACGCTTCTAATACAGGGTGGGGTGTCGCATGCGGAGATCGGCGGGCGAATGGAAACTGGACTGAATCAGAATTAGATCTTCATATAAATACGCTTGAACTAAAAGCTTATTACGGACTTAAGATATTTACTCCTGACTTACGCAATTGTGATATTTTATTGAGAATCGACAACACCACTGCTATAAGTTACATAAATCGAATGAGCGGTGTTCAACACCCTTACTTAAATGAATTAACTCGAAATATATGGCAGTGGTGTGAATATAGGAATATCTTTATATTCGCTTCCTATATAAAATCTTCGGATAATGTTATAGCTGACAGGGAATCTCGACGATTTAATATAGACACGGAATGGGAAATCAGTGAAACGATCTTTGTGCGAATAACCGAATGGTTAGGTAAACCTGAGTTTGACATTTTCGCAAGTGCTCAAAACAATAAATGCGCCAGATACTCATCTTGGAAACTGGATCCATTTTCAGAGGGCCTGCCACCCACTTCATACGAACCTTGTCCTGGTGGCAGCGAAATTATCCGGGAATCGATGATCCGGCGCGGCGTACCACTTACCTCTTTAGAAATAATGATGGCATCACTTGCACCAAAAACTTTACGTCAGTATAGTAGCTCTTTACAATCTTGGTGGTCATATTGTATGATTAATAATATTAATATTTTTGAAGCTAATAGTTATAGTGTAATGTCATTTTTAACACAAAAATTTAACGAAGGAGCTAGTTATAGTAGTTTAAATACATATAGATCAGCGTTGTCAATAATTTTGGGTACAAACGTTACTTTAAATGATATTATTAACAGGTTTATGAAGGGCGTATACAGACTTAGCCCCCCTACACCTAAATACAATTCCACTTGGGACACTAATGTCGTTTTAAACTACTTATCTAAGATGTATCCATACGAAACGATCACTTTATCTAACCTGGCATGTAAAACTTGTACCCTTTTATGTATAGCATCTGCTCAGCGATTGCAGACAATTAGCTTAATTAAATTACCAAATTTAGTTTTTAAAGAAGATGCAATTGTTATAAAAATTACAGACTTAATTAAGACGCCAAGACCTGGAACTCACCAACCACTCATAAAATTACCGTTTATTCGTGAAAACCCTAGTATTTGCCCAGCTTTAGCTTTAAATATCTATATAGAAAGAACCCGGGATTTGCGAAAAAATGATGAACATCTCTTTGTAGGAATACGTAAACCACATAACAAAGTGGGAACTCAGACTCTATCACACTGGGTAAAAAAGGTCTTACAAGATAGTGGCATAGATATATCTATATTCGGTGCCCACAGCACCAGGTCGGCATCCACATCTACCGCCTACAGGTCCGGGGTAAATTTAGAGGTGGTTCGCAAGGCTGCAGGCTGGAGTGATTCATCTAATGTGTTCCTCAAATATTATTTCAGGGAAGTCGAATATGCGAATCCAAATGACTTTGTTAACGCAGTATTTAATATTCATTAACAAATTAGTAATTTAGAAATTTATCGACCAGGTATTCACTTAAGTATTAAAAGTCATAGTACATTGAGTGACACATTTTATTTTTACTTCTTACCTTTTGTATTATAATTATACTGTTACATGTTAATAAAAACTGCAGCTCTAAACATCTGCAAGTAAATTATGTAATCGT